>JACSVZ010000015.1:14630561-16044853 GCA_014706295.1 Lycocorax pyrrhopterus obiensis
AACATCTAACTGGAGTGCAGTTGGGAACAGGGAGAGCTGGGAACCTAAATTCTTGTATAGCAGATGGAGGATGGTATACCAGAATCCCAAAGTCAGAGGACTCAAGTCAGAGCTAGTACTGCTTTAGAATCTACTTTTTCAACAGATGATAGTAGGAAAGAAATACTCCTCCTTATGGCATTTTTTTGTGTTTAAGGTTCAGGTCAGTGTGCTTTGTTTGCTGTTCCTAGTTGTATGAGGACCTACTCTGCCTGTTCTTTTGAACTTACTATTCTGCCCGTAGCTGCCTACCTAAGATGTTTTATTTATAGGTTGAAGAGATAAAAATCATAGAGACCCACCACTAAGTACTTGCTCTCTGATTTGATTAGTTAATTTTTTAGAATTGTTGGTTGGAGCTCTGATGGAGAGTGTGGAGAGTCTAACATCTGAGGAAGGCAGTGTGGTAATGGATGAAATAGAGCAAGCTGAGCATGGAGGAAGTAGTGGTTAAGTCCAAAGCTGTGGTGTACTTTAAGCATGCATTTCAGCAGATGTTTGCATACAAGTGACCTTTTTTGTTTGTTCACAGGTCCTTGATTATTGGACTGTTGAGGTCAGTAGTAGCTATGTCAGCACAGGAATGGGGAATCTGCCTGAGGGAAAAGGTAAGTCTGGTTTATTCACTATGGAGTTCAGCTAACTCTTTCGCCTGGTAGAACTCCCTGCTTCTGCATTAATCATAGGTGCTGCTGACCTCACCAGTCCAATTCACTTTGGAACAACTTGGTATGAATGAAATCCAAAGCCACGTGGGCAATTTTAGGATCCTGAAGATAGAAGTGGAAAAGGCTAAATGTTTTACATAGGCGTTCATGATGTTTTAGCCCAAAAATTCAATCACTTTGAGAATATTTTGAGCTAGTACTTGGGTATGGTTTTGTGCTGTATATTGTGCTTGGGTAGGAGGAGCAATAAAGCACCTTCCTCTTGTAATGATTGACTGGTATGTTCCTGGAAAAAATCATTGGTGCATATAGCAGAAACGTGGGCACACATTGAGTAGAGCATTACACAAATAATGTTAACTTCCCTTTTAGTGAGTGGGAATGTACTTTACTAAATCTTTCACAATTTGGATGCGAAGATACTATTTATCATGAAGTCTAACATTGGGTAGGGCACAATAGTTGTTTGCACCTGTGTGCTCTATGTGATTTCCTCTGCGCATCTTGGCATCCTGCAGGCTTAGGGCTTCTCCTGACCCCAGTCTGCAGGTTTCCTAGCTGAGCTACGCAAAATATTATCATGTTCAACACCCTGTGTGCTTCTGAAAAAGCTGGAGTTTCATGGGATATTTTTTAGGTCATGCTTTGTTGTTTTACCTTCTGTTGTGTCTCTGATGGAGACTTTAGAAAAAGAAGAGATACTGTTTGTGTTCTGGCTTTGATTCTGCCTACTCTGTCCCCACCTACTCCTTCCTTCATTCAAAAGCTGTCTGCTGTATCAGTCTGCAGGCCTCTCCCTGATTCAAAGTTAATTGCTTTACCTGACACCCAAGTACTATCTGGGCTATTAATCATTATCCTCTTAGATGTGCAGTGTCTCCTTGCGCAGGAGGAAACAGTGCTCTGAGCTTGGTACGCAGGAGTGCGGAGAAGGCTTTTCCTCATAGCTCAAGACCAGCAGTCCTGACTCCTCTGTGATATCAGTTGGATCTTTAGCAAGATCTGAGCCACCTGTTTAGAACAGTTGTGTTTAATCTATTCAGAAGCTAATTCTCAGTAATTCACCCTGTAGTGGTGAAACTTCTAAGGCACTGTGTGCATGTTTTCTGGTGTTCCTTATCTAGAATCTTAACATGTTTCTGGCTGTCTTAATAGAGCCTCTGCTTATGGTTATATGCTCCCTTGTACCTTGGATCCCTGAGTATGGATTTGCGTGTGTGACTGTTTTAGATGTGTTGCTGAGGCATAAATCTCTATGGCAGTGTGCTGGTTGGATGAGGACAAGCCTGGGCTGCCTGTTAGCCTGCTGTCTCAAGCTTTGGTATTCATTCTGCTTTTCTTCCTGGAGACTTGTTCTGGGATACATGGAGTGAAACTGTGCTTGTGTGATGGGGACTTCTTATGAACTACTTTGCTGCAGTCAAACTAGTCAGTGTTTAAGTTTTTCTAGCTGCAATGGCTTCTTACCCCCAAGTTTCCCCAGGGAATTTAATTTAGGCTGGGATGTAGGGAAATCACAGTCCTCGCACTGGTGCATAGAAGGAGGAACTGGAAGTGTGAGTGCTGAAGTAGCGCTATTTGAACCTCAGTAATTCATCTGCCATACTTGTCTTTCCTGGCCCGTGTTGGTGAGAAGCAATGTCTGATCCTGGCCTTCTAGACAGCCACACTGGGAAGTAGGAAGGAATGCAGACATCTGGAGAATTCCACATGTGCCTCTCTGCACAGAAAGAATAATGAAATAAAATTATATTGCTGGATGTTTTAATTAGTGGTTGATTGTATTTTTGTGGTAAGAAAAAGGAGATAGAAGATGGTTATGCAAGAGGATATTGTAAACCAAGTGTACAGATTTTCAGGATTAGTGTGTTTGAAACAGATTCCACAGCTGTGCTGTGGAGCACAAGAGAAAATATGAAGAATGGCTTTGGGGTATGGGGCCATTCTTTCTGCTTCTTTAAATTTTTTTATCAAGTGTGGATGTATAGTTCTTTTCTCAGTCCTTTTTTTTTTGTTAAATTTTTATCAAATAGGGATGTGTTTCTTGACTTGGGTAATATGGATTTTTATGTTTTAACCCCTGCACAGGGTAACTAGTTTTCATCTGTGCTGTGGCAATGAGCAAGAGGAAGAACTTCAAGAGGCCTGATTTGGCACACTCCCAGAAAAATTGATTTCTTTACCTCATGATCTTGATAAACTACAAATTATTACAGTACTTTACAGGAGATACAAATCTGTTCATCAGGTAATTGTAGGTTCATATAAAATTAAGTCTGTAAGATAGATATGGATGTCATACTGAGCTACAACTAAAAAGTATAGCTTTAGGCAGATTTTCTAGAGAAGTTTGTAAGACTTTTAAACTGATATTTGAAGATAACACATATAGTATTTATTTGTAAGTGCTTATATTAATCTTCTGTGGTATTTTGCTTACAGCAATGCTCTATTTCTTGCTTGAAGCAAATGTTTCAGCTAGTTGTAGTCAAACATAAAAATGCCTGTGTGCATGCTTCTCAGTCTCACACAAATAGGTTCCCAGTGTAGCCGAATCATCCAGAAGCAATGTATGGCTCTTTCTTTGGATTTCTATTTGTCCTGCATTATCAGCATTAAAAGACGTGTATCCCTAAAGCAATAATAGGTTGAGAAGTGTTTGCTTTTCTCTCCTTTTCACGGTTGTTCTGAGCGTTCTTTGGTTTGGATTTCTATTTGTCATGCATTATCAGCCACTAAAATACATACATCCCCAAAGCAATAATATGCCAAGAAGTGTCTGGTCTGCTGCATTTAACTTTCACTCTTGCTCTGTGTGTGTTCTGTACTCTGGAAATTTGTCTTGTTACAGGGTCTGTAGCCATCGGTTTTCTAAGTCACAGTCAAGCTTTGCCAGTGCATGTACCAGATGGGGTTGCCTGTTCTACAACCTGGAACCCATTTTGTTTGCTTGTGTGCTGTAGAAGCAATTGTAGCAAGAACACTATTGCAAGAAAAAAAAATGATTTCATGCTGATACAAAGAGCTACAGACACAAAGCCTCAAACTCATCTTGCCGTAACATGAAGTTTTTTGTGTAATGCACAAGCGCAAGCCTGAATTACAGTCTTATGTTAAAATAAGCTAATACATGCATGTGGTTGTTTTACTTTGCCACTCATTTGAAATACTGCAATGAGGGTGCTGAGGCATTGGAACAGATTGCCCAGAGAAATTGTGGATCCACCCTGGAAGGGGCTCAGAGTTAAGTTGATCTAGTGGAAGGTGTCCCTGCCCATCCTGTGGCAGGGCTGTTGGAACTAGATCATATTTAAGGTCTTCTCCAACCCAAACCATTCTATGAATAAGAAAATGTCTGTTGTACTGTTGAAAGCCCTGACCTGCACAATGAATCCCCAAGTGTCTGATGCAGTCTTTTGCTTAATAAACGTAAGACCAATCTGTAATTCTTAGATTTGTCACCTTCTGGCATTTGGAGCATCAAGTGACTGTGGTGCTTTATGCCTCCATTTTTCTTTCTGGTGTTTGCATTTTCAAAAATATTCTTGGACTTATTTAAAAACAAATAGGAATCATGTTTTGTATCAGTCATAACCTGTTCAACACTGCAATTTCTGTTCATGGACTTTATGGTCTGATTTTCAATTTCTCAGGTAATTTCCTCTGTAGTCAAATCTCTTCTCTGTCCCTCCTTGGTGTGTGTTTGGCCTTTAGACAGGCAGTAGCGTTGGTGGTACTACTTAGAGAAGTCTGGTCTCAGGACAGCCTGACATTCAGTCTTACTGAAATGCAGGTAAATTATTTGTTACAAATTACACTTAATGGCTATTTAATTAATTTTTAAGTTTATTATTTAATTCCCAAATGATTTTGTCACTGTAGGTAATTCTACTTAACTGGAAGTGCAAACTGATAGATACAGATATATACAAATTGTCACATACTTGTCATTGAGGAGAAGATTGCCGAAGATCTAGCCACCTCTAAAAAACATTCTAAGATGTATCTCAGTGTAGTAATGTAGACTTAACTTCCAGAATATAATCTGACATGCTGTATCACTGACCGTGCTTATTCTTCAGTCTCTCTCTATTCTGTGCCTTACAAGCAATTGGCACAAGAGTCATTAGAGGACTGCCACTAAATGCTTTTGGTAACTCATACCTGAGCTTGAGTTTTCTGATATGGTATATTGAAACACTACTCAAAGGGTTTGTACATATTAGCAATTAAAAAGTCCTTTAAAGTAAGAAAGGACAACAGTGTAAACTCAGAATGAGCAGGTGAATGTGAACTTAACAGTATTTGAAAGGTAGATCTCAAGATGATGAGCAGTAGATGTATAAAGTGCTGAAAGCACACACTGCATTGGAAGCATAGTCCATGGGGAGTTTTTCTAGCTGTTATATTGTTGTAGTTGGTTACAAGTATTAAGGAAGAGGATTCTGTTGTTATCTTTGGTGGCAGGAGGAGTCGCATTCTGCTAGAGCAGAGTCTTCTTCCCAACCTCATTGACAAAAGCCTGTCATCAACGTGTGCTTTGCAATGGATTGTAAAATTTTATGGGGAAAACACTGTGGTTTTATTATTTTCTTACTGCATGCAAGTATAAATAATACTAACCGGGCAGGTACGAGTGGGTAGTGAGTGACTAATTCAGAGATCCAGTCTCCTATGAGCTGTTTTGTGCTTCATTGCCAGTTCTTGGTGCTTTATTAGAAGCTATCACAACTGGTTCCTACTCACAGTTACTTTATTAGTGCTCAGTTTAATGATTCTTTCCCAATGGGTAATTAATTGTGCTTTCTGATGTTGCTCTCCTGCAGTGTTGTCAGCAGTCCCTACCTTTTGTTTTGGGAAATAAGAAAGTAGACCAAAAATGTTTTAAAATGTAAATAAAGTAATTTTTAATTTTGAGTGAATATTCAATTATATGTAGCCAGGTTTTACCGTAATTGATCTTTCAATTAAATCTTGCTTTATGAAAACTTAATTAAAAGATCAGGTGAAATGTGATACAGGGAAAATCAAGATGGGAGACAGTAATTACTTGATAGAGTTTCTTTGGAAAGAGTCCTGTGAGGATTCAGAGATCCTTCCCTGCTCTGGTCTTACAGTTTTCAGTTATCCTCAAATATGGAAATGTCTTCATAAATTTTTCTCTGTGAAAGTGGAGTAATGCTGTGATCACAGAACCTGCAAAGTTTTTCAGAGATCCTGGATTTAGTTACTTTTCTCAGTGGTAGCTTGTGCGTGAATCTTTTCACTTAAACCTGAACCTTAAATGAGAATCTCTTGTCACTTTGAAGGAGAATGTGGCTTCATTTTTAACTGTAAATTTTTCAGTTTTAAGGATGGATTCCACTTCTAAGTGGGAGCAGGTTTGAAGGAGTTAAAATTTACTACTCTATAGTAGCTGTGCCTCAAGTACAAAAAAGCTGGGTTGCTTAGAGGCTGGCAGACAGCAAGCTGAAGCAGTGGAGTATTTCATTGCCCAGCTTGTTATCTGACAGCTTACACTGATTTATTGCAACTTGTGTAGCGCATGTCACAGGAAAAGCAGATTTTTATCTTAGAGATACTTGCGGTATCTGTGTTAATTGGAATGGGACTGTCAGATATGCTTTTTAAAATTGAAACTCCTAGTTTTTCTTACAATTTCTTGTTTTCACTCACTGGATAGGGGCAGCACAGCAGACTGATGGATAGGAGAATCAGTGCAGTGCCCTGAGTTGCAGAAAGGCACTTTAGATAACCGTCTTTATTTCCTCCTAATCTTTAGGTTATCTAGAGTTACCAAAGTCTCATATCACTTAATGAGATTTACCAAGAACAATGCAGCGTTTGCCCAGCTTTCTGTGTAGGCTGACCTGGAGCTCTGCCTGGATCCTCCCCTGCTAATATGCCTGGAGAATGAAAATAGGGTAGGAAAGAGCTGCTCTGCAGGGGCACCTCAGGAGTTGTGCTCAATGCTCTGAGCACGGACCTAACAAAGTGCAAAGTAAACGCTGAAGCAACTGTTACCGGAATTATATCTGTTGTTTGGAAGATGACTGTCCATCACAATGCACCTGGAGAACTGCAGGTTGTCAAAAATTGAAAGTCATGAGAGCAACATTTCCCAGAAAGCTCTTTGGCAGTCCATTTCCCTGCAAAAATTTAGCAGTAATTTCTTCCCACCTGCAGCATCCATCCACTCCTGGTTAGCTGAGGCTTCCTCAGCTTTTTGTCCCTTAGATGTTGATAATGGAGTGGTTGATCTGTTCCTTTTTTTCCTTTTAGCACTTGACACTACTGTCTTGCTTTTTTTTCCCCCCTCAAGTGCAGCAGCCTCATTCTTTACTTGTAGCTTCCTTTTTTTGTCAATATAAGCCACTGGTGAAAGTAAATGCGCATCAAAATAGTTTAAAGTAACCTTGTGTCCCTTGACAGCTTGAGTATTACACCATGAGTGCTGCATTTGTGATAGTCTAGGAGAGCAGTCACAAGTAGTTTCTTTATGTAAACCTGTGTGACATGAAGAAATTCAGAAACTGCTAAGGGCACTCTAATGCAAGATCCTTGTCTTAATGGTTAAAACCCTCTCTGAGACTTAACCACTTTTCTTGAGAGATCTTTACTTGGGATTCCTCCATAGGATGTTCTATTACAGTTGCATTGCACTGGCGCTGAGCAGCTGTTATTGAATTGGTAGCAGGGAAGCTCCAGATCATGAGGAGAAGGGCTCATGGAATCTAGATATTTAAGCAGAGCTGCTTCCCATAAAGCAAAGATGTGTGCAGCACTGGTTGACTTAACCTATGTGCCCTGGGAAAGGCTTTACTCTCCCTAGCATGCAAAACGTGCGTGCTACAGAAGGTATCTTGAGGAAGAAGTACTGTACTGATTTCTACCAGCCGCCACCCTCCAATACTGAAAATATTTTCCCATATGGTCAAAAAGATGTTTTATTATCTCTACATGGATCACTTGTGTTTGTAGACACAAGCTTGGTTGTATATGAATCTGCTGGTGTAGAAAGAAACTGAGCAATTGCTGTGATTCCTATACTTTCATTATAAGTGTAGTTATACGTACATTACTATCATGAGTGCTACTTGCATTGTAAAGCTATAATTGAAACTTAGTTTTTAAAATCAAGCCTTAGGCTGTAAAAGGCTTACAAGGCTTTTGTTTATTTTTTAGAGCAATAGTTACAAAACTGTGTAACTGTTACCTGTCTTCCTACGAATCATGCTGTTTTCTGCACTAGTGGATAAATAAATGTAGCAATTCATATAAAATATAATTCTCTGTGTTGATGTTTGCAATGTATTTACCCATGGCAAGCACAAAATTACTGAGAATATGCATTAGACAGACAGTATGTTTTGAATGGCTTTCCTGAATAGGGAATGAACTCATTCAGTGCTACTTTTTTCCTAAAATGTTAGTTTGTTTCTCTAAAATACTTAGTTTGCAATGAGATTAGTCTTTCTAATTTTTATTTTTCTTTTAATTAATTGTAGGTGGTAGGTAAGAAAATACATTCTCCTGCTCATCTTCATCTGAAGCTTCATGTTTGGAGACAGTTGCTAGACTTTTAACCCAGTGAAACCTAAAGCACTTTACAGAGAAATTAACCAGTTTCACTGTTTTAAGAGCTGCACTTGTAGAAAGAGGCATTGCTAAAAACAATTTAGGTCTTAGTTGAAGAGTATAACTATAGCTTTCAGGTATAATATGAAGGCATGCTTTTGGCTGAGGTGTAGTTCAGCTTCTAAAGCTTGTTCATGTTTGTATAGATGTCACTTCTCTTAGAATTCTTGTAAGCTGGGTAAAGCATCACTGTAGTGGAATTATGGAAAAGTGGTATATAAGCAAAAGTGTCAAGTTAGAAAGGAACATTCATTTTCTGTCCAGCTTTCAAACAGTTACCCTTGTCCTCTGAAAATAAAATTTCTCTGCACAGAAAATAAGTGCTAATCCTTGAAGCATTCAACTACCGTTCTTGGGTTTTTGATGTGGGATTCATTTTTTTAAACAATGTAAAGATTGTGTTCATAATGCTGACTTTCTGGCATATATGAATGGCTATGCAGATGAGCCCTGACGTCTTTCTGGGTCATTATAAAACCATGCTTCCCTGCTGGGAATTGCAGTTTGCATGGTTAAGTCAGCAGAAAGAGCCAGGTTGCCACCCCCAGCCTCTCAGATACTGCTTGTGGTGATCTGTGCCTCAGCACAAGTCCGTGCCAGCCACCAGATCAAAAGCCTCAAGTGGCGAATGGGTTTGCTGAGATGTGGATGCACGTCCTGATCCCCTGCCTCGCTGGACGAGGAGTAGCCACTCCTTATCTGTGGCTGGGGCTGTGTCAGGACCTGACCACCTTCAACTGCTGGATCTTCCTAGGTGTGAGCAGCACATACACTGCAGTCTGCTGGTGCTGAAGAATGTCTACAGCAAAGCACTGCTTATCTCAATTACTATTTATTTAAACTGAAACCACTCTTGAAGTAGATCAAGTAGTGCTTGACTTATGTGTTGGTACAAGCTGTCATAAAGAAAACTACTATGTTGTATTCATAATTTTCAAGTGAAAATAAAAAAAATGCTCTTATTTTCTGAAGTGAGAAGTTTTTGCAATGTGGTAAAAATAAAAGTATTGAGTAGTGTAAACATCTAGGCTGCCTTACGCTTTCACAATGAAAAGTTTGCATCTTACAAGTTACAGATTTTTGCAAACAGTTCTTGATCAAAATTAATTCGGAAACAGACAAATTAGAACTTTTTACTAGTTGCTTTTGGTAGATTTTACTCACTCCTAGAGTTGATTTGTTATTCTAGTATTGCTATAATGATTCAAAAATGCATTTCTTCATGATTTCTTCTATCTTTCTGGGATGAGATCTTACAGCTATGAGCTACAGGCACAGGTTCCCAGTATAGCATTCTCAGTAGGATACTCGGGAACTCAGGCAGCTGAGTGGGGTCTGGCTGGGAGTTTCACAGCTGGGATTAATAGGAACAGATGGTAGCCATAAAGAATGACTGAATATGGGTAACTAATTCTGGGTTGCTGGAAAGTGTAAACTGACATCTGTAGTGCTAGGTGTGGTCATAGGTTTGGACAGTTGCAAAGACCTTTGCTTCACATTTTCTGGATACTTTTCTTGATTACTTTTTCTCTGGTTAATTAAATCTCACTCTCTCTTTCTGACTTTGTCACTCAAGATAAATTTCCTCTTAACATGGTCTTTTTTTATTATTATAACCTTGAATAATCTCAAAATAATTTTGGATAGAAAAAGTTATTTGTTTAAGAATAGTTTCTTCCCAAAATGTCTATTCCATAGATAGTAGTAATGTTGAGGCTGAGTTGAACAGGACCCCACAGATGAAGTGGTTCTAATGCTTAGAATCATAGAATATACTCAGTATATTTTAAATTACTGCCTGTTTGTTATTAAAGATTACTGCATTCTTTTTGTAACTGCTAAACTGTTTTCTTTTAATGAAGTGAGCAAACTAAGCTTTATTTTAATAAACTTTCACACTCTAGCCTGTAGATGGTTCTTGTCTGTATTCCCTCAGGTATCATGGCTCACTTTTTTCCATTTCATAACCTGCAGTTTTGAGGTTAAAAATATTCCTTGACTATAAAGAATTTCAATGTAGGAAAATCAGTACTGTGATAAATAGTCCCTCCTTGATTATGCTTTGTTGAATATTCATGTCTCTTTACTGTATGTGATTACCCTAGGCTATTCTTCTGAGATACTGTCCTGGAGATGCCACAGAAAGGCCTTAACACTTTAATTATGGAGAAATTGTATTCTATATTGGCATATTAATTTTTTTATGAGCTGGATTTACTTCTGTATCTTTTGAACAAGGGAGAGCTTGAAACTTGAAATTAGTCTTGTGTAAGGCTAATGCTATCTTCTTGGGGCATTGCATTTACTGTATGATAGTTGTGGTTGTTTCTACTGGATACAATTTGAGGTTTTCTTAAGTGAAGAAGGATTTGGTGGTTTTGATCCATATAGATAACACACAACAGTGAGAAAGCCTTCTTGTGGTCAACAGAAAGAATTATTTATCCAGGCTCATTAAGATATGATATCATTAAGGTATGATTGTTCTATAAATCTGAGACATTAACAACTACTGCGGAGCTTCGTTTGCGTTTCTTCAGATTGCTGTGGTCCTTGACTCCTTCACAGTTGGATGCCACAGAGTAACATAGGTTTTTGGTTATTATTCCAATATTGGTCACATTGATTTGGGCTAGTGGCTAGATAGAGACATAAAGGTCTGGAACGACTTAGTCTATTAGATGTTCAACAGTACACGTTCTTTAGCTGTGATGAACCAGCTCTCTACAATTAAATAAATTAGTGTTTAAATACTAGACTTAAATGAAGGCTGCTGATGTTGGACTCTCATTCTAGAAGAGATGCACCTAAGTCTATCCATTACTGTGATTTGTGTTCTCATATGGCTTTAGTGCTGCTGATTTGTCCCACTGCTCTTGTGCATTTCAGTGCTCTGCTGTAGCCAAGTACAGTTGTGCCACAGCTAAGAAATTGACTTCTACTAATCTGATGTAGGGGAGATACTAAATGGGAAAGTGTGCTGCCAATCATCCTTGAAATAAATTTCAGTAATCAGTTATAAACTGCTGATAATGCCTTTCCTAGATATGTGCAGTGGGTGGGAAGCCTAGATATTAGAGGGGACTTGAGCTTTCACTGATGTTCACACTCAAATACAAGCTGTGCAGTGAATATTTTAGCTTTATCTGCTAGGGAAGTGGTTAGTGTACTAGAACAGCATTCAAATGCACTGCTTTCTCAAGTATTTCCTATTAGCATGTTTAATAAGGCACTCTGTTATCCCCTTAGGTTGATTGTCATTACTGAAAGCTGAAGTGTTAACTGTAACAGCACAAAAGGTCTCTATGAGACTATAAAAGGGCTTAATTTCTGTTTAGGTTGAGCAATATAATTGTAGTATGTTGTGGAGCTGTCTGTAGACTACGAGGTGGCTGATTGTTGACAGCTCCTGTTATGAGTGTTTGTGAAAGCTAATGGTCTTTTAAAATAAGTATCCTTTGCTGTTAAAATGTATCCCTTTTGGCAATGATGAATTTCTTTTCTCCACAAACTATTTAAAATCGATTCTTCTTTGATGGTAAAGATTATACAGTTATTGTAGAACTTTTCAGTTCTTTCAGGAAGTTAACCGGCGTGTTGCCCCTGTCCCCCTGAATTTTGCTACTCAGATGTGAGCAATATTCTAAATTTATCAGTTGGCAAGAAAACTGGTTTTGTAGAGTAAAGTAAAAGCCTTAAAGTATAATTTGGTGGGAACACAAACGGAAAGAAAATACTTGATGAAAGTCTCTTTGTCTGTATAATCTGACATACTTCTGGGGTCAGTCGTATTTCCAAGGCACTAAATTTGGATTGCATGTCCAGTATCCAAGATGTAGGAAGTTTTCCAGCTTTCCTGCAAAGTTGCTGGGAGAAAACATTAGCTCAGCTGTAAGTTAGCCAGTTTCCCCTTGTCACCTTAGGAATTTGCTGTTTACTTATACTCCCCTCGCACCCCTGCAAAAAGCTCACCTTGATTTGTATTCAAACTTTCTTGTAGCATAGCAACCTCTGCTAATATTTAATTCCTGATTCTCTTTGCCATAAACTTGCTTCTTCATCACATTGCCTCCATAAATCTTCTGTCTGTGGAACCACTTGCTGCTTGGAATCCTTACAATTAACACAAACCATTACAAGGTGCTTCTTAATTAAGTGAATTTTAAGATTGGTAGTGTTAAAGTTTAACATTTTAATGAAAACTTGCTCTTGCAAGTTCATTCTAAGATAAGGGAAGTATTTTAACTTGGATAAGTACCTCAGTGCAGCTTTATATGTTAGTGAAGGATGTTCTGAAAGGAAATGATTTAGTTTCTGCCTGTTCATTTGGAGGTCCTAACAACACAAATTTTTGTAGTAAGGTGTGTATGTTCTTTGTTGTTAATAGAGATTAATGGCTGAGTTGCTGTACTCTGAAATAGGATCAGAGATTTCTTTGTGCCTTTTTTATGATTATTTCACATCCTAGTTTTAGTTTCCAGCTGGACAGTCTGGAGTCCCATGGTGGTTCGGGTCACCCCATTGTCATAACTAGCCCTGCCTGTGGGCCGATACAGTCTTTTGATGTCATCGTGAACTGTTTAAAGGAGATAAGTGGTACAAACCCCTTGAGAGTCAGGTGGATATCCTTCTAGCTGGTTATATTCCCTGGTTTGCTTGGTTTTCATGCAAAGGGTCAGCACAAGCTGGACAGGAGAGACAGCACCATGATACAAAGAGACACCAGTTCCTGGATGTGCCTCCTCAGTACTTCTAGTTAACCATCAGTCCTCTTTATTACTAAGCATGAAAGACTAATTGAGTTGCAGCAACAACGAAAGTTTGTCAGGAATCTTTCCCTATGTTTTTGCTGCTCCTGACACTGGTTATTGGCTGACGCCAGTGAAAAGACTGACACATCCCTACTACCTTAGAGCTTTTTTATTGTGCTAGGAGTAAAAGTGCATCTCATCCAATATCCTGCCTCCAGCTTTTGTTGCTCGTCTGTTGTTTTTATGACGCACCTTCCCTCCTATCTGCAGGAAACATGACAGGAGCTGTAGTGGAAGTCCTGATCTGGATAAGGTACATTTATAGCTGTCTGATCTTGCAAAAAAAGTCTTTAAAGTTATTCCATCTCCTTAGCATTTATGCTCAAATGCTTTTTATAAACAATAACTTGGATTCCTTTTGTAGTCCTTGTGTTTTCTACTGTAATCTCATTTCTTAAAATATACTTATAATTCTAATTATCATAGGAGCTCTCCTTGACTGGCCTTTTTATTTCTATTGTCAGTAGGTTTGTTGACTTCATTTCTGAACTTTTTAATGAATTCTTTATGATGCTTACAGGTTCATACTGGAAATACCTTTCTGGATGATAAAGTGATTCTAAGATGTCTTTTCACGCCTCTGTTCTATTGATTGTCTTAAAATTGAGCTGTGTACAGACTTGTCTCTGCTTTCTAATGGTAAGTCTGCAGATTCTATTAGGAGCCCTAGTAATTAGTCTCCTAAGTGATTTTAGGAGTGAAAAAACATTTAATATGATGATTTCAGCCCATTGTGTCATCTGATGCGTCCTGTATAATAATTAGATGCATCTTCTCGTCAAAATTTAAGGAACCTTCTGTTATGTTTTTTCTAAGCTATATCCTTTAATGAGGACAGAAAGTTCATGCCTTTGTTACTCAAGTGGATAAAGACTGGACTTGCCTGCTCTCTTTTCTAATATTTCATAGCTGTGGTGCACAGCGTAGAGCTTCAGCCTTCTCTGACAGATTTCCAGTTAATTGTTTTCATTTTCTTTTTCTCATGTCTTGTCACTTATCAGCTCTATTAGTTAGGTAGTAATATACTTGCCTGCAGCAAGAATCTTTTATTTGGTGTGAGCAGTTTAACAGTGAGAGCATATTAGAAAATGTCATCTAAGTGTAAATGAAAGCATTCTCATATTCCAGATTCCATTGCAGCTGTATTTGTTTTGCTAGGAAAGCTGTTCTTTGTTTTCAAATTTCTTTAATATTTAGCTACTAAAATAATTACATAGCAAATACTGGTTATGTATTTTAGAGGTTTTTATACTTGACTAATACTTAATGCCTTGCTTCTGACTATGCCTTTTCAGAAGAACTTACTCTCCTATCTTCTAGTGCATCTTAAATGGAAATCAGAGGAGGAAAGTCTGGAGAACGTTAGTGCATTCTAAGGCAACTAAAAGTAAATGAGTAATGTAAATAACACTAGAGAATCTAAAACATTATTTCTTTAAAGTGATATGATTTCTTCCCTTATTTTGATCTGTTTCAGAATAGCCATTTTTACTCCTGGTAGTTTTTTTCGGGAAGAACTTTGCTTTTGTGTGTGAATGCTTGCTGCATGACAGTCAGATAAACTAAGAAGGCTTTCCTCATTGCCTCCTCCTGTTCCCTGAAACCTCTTGCTGCACTCTTTCAGACTCAGAGTAGCAAAGCATACATTTTGATATTGAAATGATAATTGAAAGTATGTAACAAATGTGTCTTCTGAATTGAGATTTTTGCTTGAATGTTTTGAACCTGTAGGTTTTGGGACACACAGTAGAGGAAGTAAGGTCTGAATAGAAATCCAGAAAGGCTGTTTTAGACAGCAACGTTGTGAACACATTTCTCAGGGCGAGAAAGCTGGCATGGAAGTTGCGTAATTAGAGTAATTTTGGTTGGAGATCCACATGTTGAGATGGTCAAGGCCTAACTGAGCATGCTTCTGGGTGGCCTGCTCTAGCTGCCTCTGCTTGAACAGAGGTTAGACTAGAACTTCGAATGTTTCTGGCAATCTAAGCAATTCTGTGTGATTTTGAGCTAGTACTCTAAATCCTTAGGTTTCCCTAAGAAATCTTGTGCTATTTATTGCAGGTTTGATAGTAAATAATTTCAACTGTTGTATTAATGCCAGCTGAATAGCTGGTATCACTGGCTAGCTTGTGACAGGACTGTTGGTGTGTGCAAGCTTCCTTTTCTCTGTTTATTCTTGTAGTCATTAACTTGTGAGAAGAATGCAGCAGAAACAATAAATCTGTTGTCACGATGCCTCTTGTTCAAGACTTTTTACAAACATGTTAACTTTCATACCACCCCTATGTTATACAACAGGTTTTAGTTGCACCTGTAAGAGGCAAGTGTTGTAGCTGGGGCTACCAGTGGTTCTAGCAGCATCTCAGGGCTGATGGTGTGCGTTGAACATTAGTGAGAGCTGCTGGTCTGGCCAATGGTGTGGCTCTTTTGGATGCCTGAGAAGTGTTTTTGGCTGGCATGTTTTGAACAAGATTCCTCTGCAGGTCCTGTGTAAAATCAGTCTTCGTTAAGAGTTGAGAGGGGGTAAAAGGTAGCTTTTTTACCCAGCAAGTATTGGTTTTGGTTGTGCACATCTTTCTAACTGCTTTCCAGTAAAAGCCACATACGGATGTTGCCATCTTTACTTCTCAAATTAGCTTCACTACGTGATTATCAAAGATACATCTTAACATACAGTCCCAAGAAGCCTATGGGAAGTTGGCCACACTGCAGTGGGGGAACGAGCGTGGGCATTAGAAGTGATGTGCCCAAGGCAGAGGGGTGGCTGGGGGTGCAGGAAGGCCCAGCCTCACTAGGCCAGGGTTGCCACAGCTGTAGGGCCCTTCTCCTCTGCTCTGGTGGCAGCCACTGCCTCATGTGGATCCTCAGTGGATTTTGTTTGCAGCAAGTGGACACACTCCTGTGCTTTCCCATAAAGGATTTTCTCTTTTATGTGTGCCGTCTCCATCACTTTAATTGTTATCGCTTTAATCTCAATCACTTCAAATACTGACCTAAAAGATGGGCGAGAAATACCCCTAATAGCGGGCTGGGTTTGAAAGTTCTCTGTCAAATATACAAAGGACTATTTGAATGCTTCTTTCCATGATGCATTCTGGTTGGCATTGAAAATTGGTTGAATAAACTTTTAATGCTTTTTTTTTTCCCTTAACATTTTTATTTGGGTTTTTTATTCTGTGCTGGTTGCTCAGTCAATAGGAGGAGGAGGCGCTGGTATGTCCTGGGAGGCTCTGCTGGGAACTGGGTTATCATGCTGAGAGGCTGCTGTGAGTGTTTACCTATCACAACAAAGGGTCTTCTCATGTCATTTTATTATTAAGCAATCTTTATTCCTTGCTTGAGCTTTTGGAGGCTCCCAGCAGTCCTGTCAGGCTAACCTTGTTGCTGAAGATGATTCTGTGCTCTTAGTTTGGTAAGTGAGCCAGGCAGTGGGGTGTTGGCCAAAGCCTCTGCCATCGCATGATGAAGCCCTTCTACTGTGACACAAGCCAGGAGCCGAAGCTGTGCTTCAGGAGTCACGTGCATGCTTTTAGGTGACCCCATTTCTTGCTGGGGCTGTGGCACTGGCCCGTGCTGGTGTGGGGCTATCTGTATGGACCTGGTGGAGCTGCCCCAGGCTGGAAGATGTGGTGTCTCTGATGCTGCTTGGCTGTGCTCACCGTGCTCAAGTTGTATCTCCGCTGACTTCAGTCAAAATGTAGTTTTGGGTGGCTGCTGCCAATGTACTTCCAGTTATAACTACAAAAGAAATCACTGTTACTTGTCAGTATTGGTTATTGTAAGGAAATAGGGATTTGGGCCACCGAAGGGTGTGCTGCACCCGGGTGTGCTCTTTATACACTGTGGAACTCTGTTTTTACAGTTTGTGTGTGTTCCTTGTGGACATTTCTGTGTTTTGCACAAGTGACTCATCGCATAGTTAGTAGGAAATACTACCAGTGTTAAGACAGAATAAAAAGCAGCTGTGGTTTAGTGTTCCTCCTTGTTTCCTTATGATGATAGAGTTTTTAGCATTGAATCATAGAATGTCTTGGATTGGAAGGAACCTTAAAGATCATCTAGTTCCAATTCCCCTGCATGGGCAGGGATGCCACTCTCTAGATTAGGTTGCTCAGGGCCCAGCCAACCTGTCCTTGAAATAGCACATGGAATATTTTTAAACCAAGTCAAGAAGCAATTTGTTCAATAATAATAATGAAATTACACAATAATAATAATGCTTGGCCTTGTTTTTGTTTATGGCTGTGGAAACCGTGCCAAAGGTCTTTTTAAACAGAGTTTTGTGAACACCTGATGTCTTCAGTTAGTTACTTTGACTTTTGTGTGCTTACTTGGATCATAGCTTCTCTTTCTTTCAAAACTATAGTTATATCTATCCTTTTATTTAATCTCAGTATACATGCAATGTGAATTGAAGAAAGTTATTCTTTGTATCATTGCATCAAACCTCGAAATTCCAATACAGTCACTAGCAACCATTTGCTCTGGGTGTGCTTCTAGAATTTGTTAGTGCATTTTCTTTGTTTTTGTCCTTTGGAACTCAGAAATCAAATTTGTCCAGCTTATTCCATTTAAATGTGTGCAGATTTCGACTGGAATAGAGTTAATTTTGTAAACATGAGGTCTTAAGTTTAAATATAGCCCATGCTGGCTGCTATGAAGAGTATTAACTCTATCCCAGCTGAAACCAGCACATTCTCCATCCCTTATTCCATCCAGATGCAGTGCATTCTTATTACCCATGAACCTCCTTCCCATCCTTTGATATAATACACAGATATCATTCCCATAGTCTGTGGATCACCCCATGAAATGTCTGTAAAGTGTCCGTAAATGTCCATTGAGTTCCTTTAGTCCATGACTTTGGGCTCCATCTGTTAGGGTGGTCACTCTGGGCAGGAGAGGTGGTGGTTTCTGTGGAGTTACAGGGCACCAAAGCCAGCTCCGTTCGGGTCACTGCTTGTCATGCCCAGCCATGGTCAGCAACTCAGCCCCGCGCAGCTGCTCTCTCACTCCCTGCTGGTAGGATGGGGGAGGGAATTGGAAGAATAAAAGTGAAAAAACTCGTGGGTTGGGATAAAGACAGTTTAGTAGGTAAAGCAAAAGCCACACACACAAGCAAAGCAAAACAAGGAATTCATTCACCACTTCCCACGGGCAGGCAGGTGTTCAGCCATTTGCAGGAGAGCAGGGCTCCATCATGTGTTACAGCTACTCTGAATGTCCCCCCTTTCCTCTTTTTTTCTCCCAGCTCTATATGCTGACCATGATACCACATAGTCTGGAATATCCCTTGGATCAGTTGGGGTCAGCTGTCTGGCTGTGTCCCCTCACAACTTGTGTAGCCCCAGCCTCCTTGCTGGTGGGGTTGGGTGAGAGGCAGAACAGGCCATGACTCTGTGTAAGGAACAAAGAAAACATCCCTGAGTCGTTAACACTGTTTCCAGCACAAATCTAAAACATAGCCCTATACTAGCTACTATGAAGAAAATTAACTGTCTCAGCCAAACCCAGCACAAAATAGTATTATATGATGAAAAAGTGGTGTAGTATCTCTTTCGATTTTATGACTGTAACTGAATTTATTCTTGTAGGTGTAGCATCTATGACTGTGCCAGTGTACATCGCAGAAGTGGCTCCACCGCACTTACGAGGCAGATTAGTCACCATTAACAGTCTCTTCATCACCGGAGGGCAGTTTTTCGCGAGTGTTGTCGATGGAATCTTCAGCTACCTCGCGAAGGATGGATGGAGGTTTGTGAGCCTTCCTTGCTAGAAGCAAGCTGCTGTAGTTGTGATTTGGCTGACGGCTTTTATAATTTGTGTTGGTGAAACAGAATTTACATAGAAAGTGGTAAAACTGTATGATAAAATGGAACTTCAGTAATTAAATCTTGCCAAAATAGATCCATACTGCTTTCACTTAAGCTTAATATTCACAGTAGGTGCAGGTTTTTTGACTTAACTAAACTTTAACATAGAAGAGCAATAAATATACATCACAAGCTTGAATGATTGTCATGATGTTTATGAAGGTAGCTTGCCTTTTGCATTTAGAATAATCACATGCTGATTTTTCAAAAGGCAAATTTCCAGTAAGTAATATGCTGTATGTGCAAAATAGAGGTGAATTTTGAATATTCTTAGTCTGGGCAGTGGTAATCTGTCAGAACTGAAGGATATTGTAGCATGAATTTATAGTTAAAAGTTTGTTATAGAATAATAAAAATCTATTTTTTGGGCAGCACGAACCCAGTTCTCTCAGCCTCTTCTTTTATGTTACATGCTCCAGTTGTACGACCGTCATAGTGATCCATTGTTATTCCTGGTTTGCAGCTTTCTCTTATATTGGTAGTCTCAGTCTTCCAAGTGCAGCATGGTGTGTTGAGTAATGAAGAGCAATTGTTTCTGCAGCCTGCTGGCACATGCTGGGGGACTTTTGCTAAGGCAGTAATGCTGTGTGTCATGTATGTACCAAGTACTGCTCTGCTGGATTGAGTTGGAGCAAAGTGAAGTCAAAACTTTCTGTGACGAAACAGGCTGTCACCTCAGTAATGAGGTATCCAAGTATTCTCAGCTGCAGTCCTGGAGCTGTTAATTGGGGATGGTGTACTGTTCTCAGCTGGTTTATTGCAACCTAAGGCTGAGCAGGGAAGAGTACAGATGGTCTGTCACCTGGAAGGAGTGGCCAGCAAATGCATGGAGAGAAATCGCAAATGTTTACTCCTGAGTCATTACATATAAAAAGGAACATTACAGCAGTTATTGTATCTCTTACTAAGTGGCTGAGCACTGGAGTGCTGCAACAAACAATAAGAAACTTTAATTTTTCTTGACTCTGCTTCTTCTTGGAAATGCTGGATATTAAATTAAAAATAAACCAAAGAAAACAAGTATTTAATGTGACCCTTGTGTCAGGTTAGCTTTATAAACCCTGCTAATACCATCTTAATAGTATTGCAGCAGTATGTCAGAGAAGGAGAAATGTTACAGCGGACTTATTAAATTTCATGCTGGATTTTTTCAGGTCTGCTAGACATCTAGCTTCAAACGCAAAGTCTTGTAATCTGTATAGGAAAGAACTGTATTAGATTTCTGAAAGCTGGCTCACTGCATGAAATGTCAAAAATTGCCTGCTTTTACTCTAAATTGATTATATCAAAATGGCTTGCTCTGAAAAGTACAACTCTAGAACTTGCAGTGGATGGTCTCTCTCAATTAAACATTTTCTTTCTGGCCTGCTCCTTTTACTCAACTTTGACCAGAATTTTGTAGATTGGAAACTAACTTTAGTGAGGGAGCACTGTCTGTACATTTCTTTCTTATCTTGCCTGTGATAAGCAATCCAATAGAGTCCAGCTGGTAGCTTTAACAGGCTGGATCAAGCTTTCGGGAGCCTTGATTGATTTTGCCTCCTAAGATGATTGCAGGCACCCAACTGCTTCGTTCTGGAGGCTCTGCTGCATTTATGTGACTGAAGGGCTTTGGAGGAGCAGAGATTTAAGTAATAGGAGTCTGAAGGACTCTATCTGCTTACTTAGATGCATGAAAACATACTTTTGTGTGCACTTTGACAGGATACAGCAGTTGTTTTTAATGTCTATGAGTTTGTTTTACTCTTCATTTGAAATAGAAAAGGCTTTCTAAATACCACTCCAATGAAGATAGCAAATCTACAATTTGGTGAGCTTCAATGATCTATGTATTTTGTATACAGCTACCAAAATGTTTGTGGAGAAGGAAAAGTGTAGGAAGAAATGAGGCCGTTAATGAATGAGAACATTAGTGAATTAGTGAACACTATTAGATATGTTGACCAAAAATGACTCAACTAATAAGCCTTCCACAAACTTTGTGGTTTGAATTTATCTTCTTTCATATGCTTTTCTTTTTTGACTAATGATGAGCTATATAATTTTTAAGGTGTTACCAAAAAAAAAAAAAAATGCTGCTCACAGAGCTCTTTCTAGAGCAAGATTTGCTTGTATCACCTTTGGAAATTTTGGCTGGTTTTAAGAACTTGAGGGCTCATCTTGGGGGTGGGATAACTGGTGTGTATGCACATTGTCCTGGGATGGCCATCCTCTTTGCATTGCCTTTTGGGTATTCTTTTTACCATTCTCTAGTTTTCTGCCTGTTGTACTGCCCATGTTTTCCTTTGTTAAATCCACCACTGCCTCTAAGAAAGTATTTTTCCATTTTTACTCAAAATGCATTTGGACTTGACAAATACATTTGATTCATTGCCCTAACATAAGGTTTTCAATAATGGTTGTTCTCTCCTTCCTACTCAATTAGCAATCTCATGCATGCTTTGTAAAAAGATCCAGGTGAGAGACTGCAGAATCACCTGCGAAAGCATGCATCCTGGGGTATGGAGAGAGGAGCTGGAGGAGAAATTAGCAAATCTCCTTAATCTCCTGACTGATGTCAAGGTGTGAATCTGTGTATGAGTACAGGCTACCTTAGTATTCAGAGGTACTGGTTTCTGGAGGTGTTTTAATGATTATATCCACTGATGCGAAACCCATTATAACAGCAATAATGTACAGGTGACACCAGCACTGTTTAAAGTCTTTCATTAAAGTGAAAAGATTGGTGAAGTGTAAATGGGAAAAGGTCAGATTTAAAAAGCAGAACAAAATTGTACATTATTCTGCAATTCTTTTTATCCTTTTATTGTTTTATTGAAGAAATACAAAAATGTGGTATGTATAGACCAGAGCCACCCATGAAAATTGGTGGTGTGCTTGTCTTCCACAGCCTTTTCCCCCACTTTGGATGGAGCAAATAGCCCTTTCTGGGTGTTGCCACAGGTGTCAGTGCTGATCTTTGGAAGCATAAATGTGCTCTTACCAGTGGTAATTCTCTGTTGAGTAGAGAACTAGCCATAATGCTGTAAATAGTTACCCTTGGGCATCTAAAATGCACTTTTGATTTAAAACCTAACACTGCATCTGGCTGAAGATTTAAAAGCAGACTCTCTAAATGATCTGGTGTAAATTGCTGTGCTGGTGAAGTGAACTTTTTGCAGTGTTTCTGCTTATAGTCAGAAATTTTCAAAAGTAAAACTGTCACGTGTCTGTGTATATGTACTACTGACTAAATTATGCATTTTTCTCTGATTGTTTGTTTTTAATATGTCAGTGAAACAATTAGCAGGATTTCAATCTCATTTTTGACATCAACAGTTCCCAGTTTTCTCCATGCATTTGCTTTCTCTTTCTGTTGATTATTGTCACTGAAGGGCTTACCAGTTTCCAAACTAGTAGAATATTTCAGGATTTTTACTTAGTCTAACTTAGTGTCCTCAGGACCAGTGGCAGTAGAGTCAGTGATGGCAGAATAGTCAACATGTCCTTGAGATTTCCTGGAAATGAAGTAAAGGGTCATGTTTTCTAAAATATCTGCAGGATATGATTCTTGCCCCCTTAACTTACAGTGAGAAAGAATACGAGGAGTGGAAGATTTCATCTGTAAATACAGTTCGAGTAGGTGTGACTGAATCTTCTCATAGTGTGGTTTTGTAGGCAAATATTAGGTATTTATCTATTTGCTTATTTCTTTCCAGGTACATGCTGGGCCTGTCGGCTGTACCAGCAGTTATACAGTTTCTCGGGTTCCTGTTTCTTCCCGAAAGTCCCCGCTGGCTCATTCAGAAAGGCCAGACTCAGAGAGCACGGAGAATTCTGTCTCAGATGCGTGGCAACCAGGCGATTGATGAGGAGTATGACAGTATCAAAAACAACATTGAAGAAGAAGAAAAAGAAGTTGGAGCAGGTATGCTGAATACTTGTTGTCCGCTGTCTGTCAATGAGGAGATAAAAATCAGAAGAAATGTTGAAGCTGTAGCCTGTGGGAACTTGATGTTTTGCTTTTTCTTGTCTGTTTTGCTCTTTGAAGTATTTAATGTACTGGTAGCTTTAAAAATGAAGACATTTCTATGATCCTGCACTTTTAAATTAGGTTCTGATTTCTTAAGTGAGGGAAAAGTAAAGTTGTGCAGGATTCTATGTTTACACCACCTACGCTTATGTGAGAATTGATTTCAGAAAATTGATCTGTTTAAGAATGCACATCTCCAAGAGTGGAAATAATAAAATAAAGTTTGATTTCTTTCATCAGTGGAAAAGGCCAAACTGACACCAGGGAGGTCAGAAGGCATTGTACATGCCTCAATTATCCAGAGGCCCCTTCCCAGCAAACTGCATTCTAGACAAGAAGCCTTTGGAAAGATGTACAAAACTAGGCCTGTAATACAGAGATTTTTTTTCTCTAAAAGCAGCTTCTGAAAGTCCTTTTGATCTGCCCTCACCTAAATCAAATCCTTTTTTCACTCTTTTGGATCTTTATGCCATATTTGCTCAAAACTTTGTGTTCATATGTATACTTTTAAAATAAGATTACTATTCAATTGACTTTCTGTGCTCTGCATATTTTTTCTTTGCTTTCTGCTGGAAGTGTAAACCTGGGAATGTCAAGTAAGACTCTTAAGTAAGAGTTATCATTGATAGGAAAATACTGTAACTTCTCAGAGCTGGTGGAAAGAAAAATGGATGTTACTGTACATCTGTGTAAATGGAGATTCAGCATCTTATAATACCTATTCTCACTGCCTCACTGAGTTTGCCTTTGAACCTTACAATAAATAATTATGTGTCTGGAAAAAGTTATTTCACATATAGTTGAAGGATTTTCTAAATATTCGTCACTAGTGTGAAGCAGGGCTGGGGATTTTTCCTCACATTATGTTTTTGAAGCTTTGGATACTTTTTTTCCCCAGTTCTTTGGGGTTGGGAAATGAAGTTCACTAAAGCTAATTTGTTAAAAAGCTGAAGTGGATATTCGTGGAACAGCTTGGGCTTAAGAATCCTGTACTGAGGTTCTTCATTATAATTAGGGGTTGGGCTATTCAGTTCTGTGGAAAATCACTTAATGTCTAGTATTAAAGTTTAACGCTTTGTAGAAATAAAAGGAACAGGCGTTTGGCCTACTCAGTCCCTTGTTTTCCATCACTGGACCATAGGGTATGACCTTGCTTGTCACTCTTAAATCTTTTGTCATGATGCTTTTTCACAATTGTGAATCACATGTGGTGTTGTAGGTGCAGTAGGACTGACTCCATTGTTAAATCAATCCTCTATGCATTTGTAACTTGGACTGGGGCACTAATTACAAGATTGCTGTCAGGGATATGCAGGTCTCTTGGTTTCCCCCACACACTTCCCCAAAAACTTACTGCTTTCCTGAAGTTTAGTTAAATCAAGCACATTCCTAGGAGAAATCTTGGTTACAGAGAATCAGTGTTTTCCTCTCAGGTAATCTACAGATTCAGAGTTGTCACCCAAGGGCATTAAAAAAATGAGGGTAGTTACAAGTATATGCTGTCCATTTGTTATAAATGCTTAGCAGACAGGCATTAGACAGCTATGGTCACTTTTGATTTTGATTACAATTGTACTTCATCTCATTTAACTCAAGATCTTCATTGTTATGAAGAGGTATGTTGTGTGTCAGCATCAAGACATACATTGCTTTTGTTACCTTTCTATGGCTTACAGGCAGTATTTACAGGCAGTGTTAAATTGTAATTGCTTTCATTTCTTGAGGAGTTGTCTGGATCCCCAGTAATGAAATTTCCTTGTGCAAAAGCAACTTTCTGTTAATGGTTTCACTGGCTGGTTTTCAGGTATTGACAACTTAAATGTGTGCTTCTGCAAAGATTTTGCATTTTTTTTTTGCTATGGGTATATTAGTTGTGGGGTTTTTTTGTTTGGGGTTTTTTATATATACTACTGTAAAGCTTCTTGTATTAATTTCTCCTATTTGAGGCAGACATTGTTTTAAAATGCTAGTTAATAGCAATGACAAATGACTGTAATTCCTATCAGACATTTTGAACCTCATTCCAGTTTCACAAAAAACTTTAATAAACCTAAACTGACAGTGTGTGTATATGACATTCAAGGAAAGATGACTTTGCAGATTGAAGATCATGTGGCTTACTTTTAGGTAGATGTGCCTTTTCCTTTCGTGTCTTTTTATTTCTTGAAAAAGGACAGATGCTGTTTTTCATTGACTGATACATAAGCGTCTTTGCCAGTTCCTTAGGGCATCCCTTTCTAAGTGAAACTAAGGCTGTGTTTGACTCTTTCTCTGCAAGGGAGTAACACAATGTAGCTATAACATATTCTCCAGTCCCACACTAAAAAACTGTAATGCCTTTTGTAACTGTTTCATCAGCTGTTCTCATAATGGAAGAATGAATCATAGGGAAACTTCATCTGTATTGTTTAAGCTACTTTAAAGTTTGGTTTTAATGTGTGTCATAAAACTAGAGAACTTAATTGCGTTTTTCACATGGTCATCAAGCAGCTTCTGTCTTCAAAATGGCAAAAAATGCCTTCAGCAATAAACTTCTGCTTCAGAAGTCTTCTGTACAGTTATGGGATACCTGTTAAGTGAATGATTCACATTTCTGTATCCTTTCCAATACATTCAATCAAAATAGTGCTGCTGATACTGCTTAGCAGCTTATATTTTAGCGTTTTGAGATTGGCATCAGGAAAATAATGTATCTTTTTGACAAATACTTTCGTCATGACTGATTATGCAAATGACATTTTTCTGGCAGTCATGGATACTGCTTTTGCGTGCTCTGTTCTGTACTTGCAGTGTGACTTCTGGTGCTGTAACCTTGCAGTTTGAGAAGTGGAGGGGAGGGCACTGCATTCTGCAGTAACATTGCAAGACAAGTCAAATCTTGGTCAAGTCCAGCTAATCATCGTCTGTTAACATCATCCCGCTCTCAGATGCTGTAGCGCAAAATCAAGCTGTTGATAGGAAAATTGGAATGAGGAAGATTTTAGAAACAGTGTTCCCCAAGAGTTGTGCAAAGAGTAATTTATAGGCACAGAGTGGCCTTCCCCTTCAAATATGCTGTGGATCTCACAGGTTCCCCAGAGCTTAGCTTAGGTTCTGAAGCCTCACGGAGAGAAAAGGGAGAGAGTGGTCGAAAGGGGTTTGCAGTTGAGAGAAGGATCAAAGACATTGCTGGGAGAGCATTCTGGCAGAACTCTTCCTAGCAAAACAAGTCTGACTCACACTGCTGCTGAATTGCAGTTTTTAGTACAATTAAGGCAGAGGTTCTGTACTGCACCTTAGTTAGAAATAGGCAATCAAGTCATAGCAATGCAGATAAGTGCTGGCACAGGGGCTTAATCACAGAATCATGGAATGGTTAGGGCTCTAAAGGACCTTAAAGATCATCTAATTACAGTCCCTCTGCCAAGGGCAGGAAACCTTCTACTACACCAGGTTACTCAGGGCCTTATCTAGCCTAGTCTTGAACACCTTCAGGGATGGGGAATCCAAAACCTCTCTGGGCAACCTGATCCAGTGCCTCACCACCCTCACAGTAAAGAATTTCCTCTTGATACCTAATCTAAACTTACACTCCTTCATCTTAGGGCCATTCCCCCTGTCCTGTCCCTACATGCCCTTGTAAAAAGTCCCTCTCCAGCCTTCTTGTAAGCCTTCTCTGTGTACTGGAAGGCTGCTCTTAGAGCTCTCTGGAGCCTTCTCCAGGCTGAACAGCCCCAACTCTCATTCTGTGTTTGTAGGAGAGGTGCCCCAGCTGTGTGATCAACTTATTGGCCCTTCTTTGGATTCATTCCAGGTCCACATCTGTCTTTTGCTGGGGGCCCCAGAGCTGGATGCAGTAGTCCAGGGGGGGTCTCATGAGAGCAGAGTAGATGGGGAGAATCACCTCCCATGACCTGCTGGTCACGTCTTTGATGCAGCCCAAGATGTGGTTGGCTTTCTGGGCTGCCAGCACACACTGTGCTGTGGTTCATATCCAGCTTTTTGTCCACCGGCACCCTCAAGTCCTCTTCAGGGCTCCTTCTGAGCCATTCTCCACCCTGTATTTGTGCTTGAGATTGCCGTGACCCTGCTGCAGCACCTTGCACTTGGTCTTGTTGAACTGCATGAGGTTCTCACACACTCAACTCTCAAGCCTGTCAGGATCCCTCTGGATGATATTCCTTCCCTCCGGTGTATCAACTGCACCACACAGCTTGGTCAGCAAACTTGCTGAGGGTCCACTTGATCCCACTGTCCGTGTTGCTGACAAAGGTGTCACCATACTGACCCCTGAAGTTTGTCACTCGTCACTTCTCTCCACTTGGACATTGAGCTGTTGACTGCAAGTCTTTGAGTGTGACCATCCAGCCAATTTTTTATCCACTGAGTGGTCCATCCATCAAATCCATGTCTCTCCAGTTTTGGGACAAGGACATGCAGGACAATGTCAAATGCTTTACACAAGTCTAGGTGGTTGATATCTGTTGCCCTTGCCTTATCCACCACTGCTGTAACCCCATCGTAGAAGGCCACCAAATTTGTCAGGCCATGGGTATAGATGAAGAATGTTGTGCTCCTAAGCAAATTAAGGTGTGGGATTTGTAATGTTAGTTCTAGAGCGAGCACTTGGGAGTGAATTTAATGTGGTAGTTTGTTCATAAAAATAAAGCTGTTTAGCACACCTTTTGTAGAAGTTCTGCTGGCTGCCAATATAGTACTCATTTCTGACTGGAAAGAAATCATTATAGCATCCAATGGAGACATTTAAAATAGATTGTTAATTTTCCATATGCCTGACAGTACTACAATGTTCAATGCAGATTGGAGAAAAGCGTCATTTTGTACTGTCTTTCTGGGTGAAAAGTGCCTGCAAACTGCATGGCTTTTCCTCACACCGTTCTGTGTAGCTGTACTCAGGACGTGCCAGGATGCATGGATGGTATTTTCACACAAAATCAGAAGTGATGTGTTTGGTACTAACTTAGCATCTTGATGAAATGAACGTCATTTGCATTAAGACTAGACATTTATTTTTGTGTAGATGAAGGACGTGTAACTATGAATGGTAATTAGGAGAGCAGTGTAATCTCCCCCAGCCCTATTTATCCCACATTTCTCTAACCTGTGAATTAGGGTTGAGATTCTTGACCCTATCTGTTATGCATGTGGACCTTTGCCTTTTGTTATCTGTTGTTGTCCATGTACGTGTGTCAGTCTGATCATGAAGATGTCTTCTTTGCACATGTTATGCGTACTAATTTTGCCATGTGAAACTACTGGGTCTCAGTGGTACATGGAACCGCGCTGCTTCTGTGAATTTCAGTGAGACATTTATAAAATTGATCGTTACATTGAAATGTCATATTGTTTAACCTTGCATTCTGTGTCTGTACCAGAATGTTATGTGATGGGCACTGCTTCTAGATTACACATTTTCCTGTGTTTTCATTATTTTAATGCGCCTTTTTGCAATAGCCAAGCTTTTTTTGTGACATCAGGAAAGATGCCACTCTTTCAGTGTTGTAGGCTTGACTCACGTAACTTTTTTTGCTGTATTTCTTGTTGCATCAGTGAGTCAGTCTCCATTTTAATGTTTTGTATTTCCCTGTTGGAGATAAATGTGTTATGACAGAAGAGTAAAACCACCTCGTTGCTATTAGGTTTCAGCTTGCAATTTTATCCATTTAACTGAGAGTTAAAATATGACATTATCAGGCAGGAGATCTGGACCCTTAGTCTTTCCTGGTTCCAGTATTTCTAGTTCTTGTACCTTTTCTTCTTAAGTAATATTTTAACTTGTTAGTATTCCTGGCTATGGCTTTGGCTGGAACCATTTGATATGCATCTTTCTAGGGAGATATTTAGAAGCTTGCAGTGTTTTCATTCTTAATCACGATTCTCTCCTTGCTTCTGGGAGTCCTTTTTATCCCAAGGCCTTTGCCCGACATGCTTGATGTTGAAAAAGAGATAGTCATGCTTATTATTACTGGATATCAGCTGGAATCTTTTTTAATGAAACGTGGTAATACCGTGATGCTCTGGTAGGACTGTGCAGATCTCTGAATAATTCCACTTCCAGGCACTAAAATCCTTATTTGAAGTTAACTTTTATGATAATCAGTGGCTTCTGTTATCTGTAACCATGAAATTAGATGGAAGACTTTGGGGCAAAAGGAAACAAAGGATTTAGGTTAAGGATTTGTTGAAGAAGTCCCCAAATACAATATGGGTGGTAGACATGTCAGCCTGAAATTCTTGCTTCTGGCAAACCAAATGCCAGGCTCAGTTCCAAGTGGGTTTTGCCTTTAGGTTTTGTGGGACACTTGGCTGATGCAAAAGGTACCTGAAAGGAATGTCTTAGTTTCATTCTTGTACTTTAACCATTTTTGTATAGAAGTGTTACTTTGTTCTCTTAAGAACATAAATTATTTCTGTATATGCCTCCATGGGAATTTATTTTGAGTTGAACCCATAAAAAAAGGCACTCCTGGATAATTAAAATTCATACAATGCAAGCAAATAAAACATGGAGATATTTGATCTTGGCAAAGTATACGAACTATATTTAGTGTGCAATCAGATAACAAGAAAAAGCCTTCTACAGAACTTGGCAAGGAGTATTGAAAGTATGAATTACTGTATGAAACAATTAATAGAGAGAGATAAAATTTTTGTTTCTCTTTCATCCTTAAAGTCTTCTAAAAGGGTAACTTACACTTGCAGATATGACCTTTCAGACATATAATTTATAAAAAATGTTATTGTTTTTTGCCTTGTCCAGAAATGTGGCTGCTGTATTTTAAAAATAACAGGTTGTTTCTCGTATCTTAGAGCTCTGCTTATACTTTAAGGATCCTGCTGTTAGCGTGTTTACCTGGCAGGGTGTTTCAAATCGGTCTTGCTTCAGTGGCTTCTAACCAAAACCAATCCCTTAATCTTTCACCTTGGTTTTCAATATACTGACAGAAAGTGAATGTTTATCTGGAAATGGTGGTTAATGGCCAGTCTGAAGATCACAGATCAGTTGTGTGTTTTGGAACAAGCTCTGCTTTGCCTGAATTCCAGACAGATTTCATGTATGGTAGTCCTAAAGGACAGGAAAAGTAAAACTTGGTAAAACTTCCTCTAGGTATAGGGAAGCACTGAAAGGCAGGACACTTTGGTTTAGTTTTGTTTCTTTGCCCCACTTTATAACCACCATGAAATTTCTGGAAGTACACTTAGCTTTTTATTGACGGTGTTAATAAGCATTTTATTAGTTCACAGCTTCTGAAGCCTACAAAAAATTCAAATTACAAGTCTGTAAAATGAAATTAAAAATACTTCATCTCTTATCAGTTCAACAATAGATTTGAGCATAATGAATTTGCTTTAAGCCAAATGACATTCGCAAATTGAACCCAAATTTTCTGATGTTTGTGTAGTTCAGAACTGCTACTCTTCGGAGGTTGATTGTGGGACTGCATGTCTGGAAACACTGTTGGAATGCACCACTGAACATTCAGCTACTCCCCATGCTTTGTTTAGGAACAGGTATCTGTTTTGTGAAAAAGATTAGGTTTCAGAGTGAAAAAGTGTTGGAAGAATAAGACTACTAATTAACATCCTTTTGTGAGAGAGAATTTCTTCTAAATCAAAACCTGTCTAAAGAAGAGGCCGGGAATAAAGGATAGTGTGTTTTGTTTCAGTCATGTCCAAGGGAATAGGAATTCGTAACGTGTGCTAGAAAAACAAACAAATCCCTTTGCTTCCTCCCCCTGCCCTCTGGACAATTTAAAATGGAATAGTTTATTTTTCTTTCCTAATATGAGCAGCCAAAATCAGACATTTTTGGCTGGCTCTCAGGTGTTATAATTATCTCTGTTTCTTGTTTATTGTCTGTTAGGGATAGCTACAGAAATTCAAATGTATAGAAAAGTATCTATTTCTTTTAACACAAAACCTACTTGTTTTTGGACTTAAACAAATTATTCTAACTGACTTGACCTAGATGAGTTGCTAGAAGCTAATGGCTTCTGGCCACAATTTCTGTGTCTTCTCAGAGCTCAGTTCAGTACTGGAAAGTGATAAGCTAGACACATTTCTTGGATTTTTGAGAAGTAGTGCTTAGTTGTATGACTTGGCCTGTTCTTAAAAGTCTTCTATATAATAGCATAAACTTTAAACAACATTTGTTACGTTTACAATAGTTCCTTCTCAGCCAGGGGAAAACCCCAAAAGTAGTGTGGCGTGTGATGAGCTTTTGGGAAAGCTGGACAGAAGACTCCTGCAAAAGTGTACTTGAAGGGCTTGGGGGAAATATTCTTGGTCAACAAAAAGAAAAATGGGTGTGTATAACATGATTAATAGTAAAAGAAACAGAAAAAATTGAAAAGAGTCTGTCAGTGTGCTGAAGGGCAGCTTGGGTGTGAGCTGGGGTGCCAGCAGTGTGGTAGCTTGCTTGTGTTAGAAATGGGAAACACGGTTTTGAATTTCCGGTGTACTCTTGTGAGAGAGGTGGGCACACACTGCCTTCGCAGCACATTTGTGCTTTGGGACTTGGTATTTTTTTTAGACATGGTTACGCTGATGTACTTGTTTTTCATCTGAAATTGTAGATCTACTTTTTCTGTCTATGTATATCTTTCTTAAGGAGTAATAAAATTACGGTGCCTCTAGAGCTGCTAATGGTATTCAAGAGCTCAGTTAATTAGAAAAGGGAGGAAGAAAAAAAAAAGGCCTAGTTCTTCATCATTTCTCTGCTGAATCCAGCATCTGCACTGAATACACAATTCGAAGTTGAATGCTCCCACTTGAGCCTCCTGTTTACATGCAGCAGGGATTCAGACAAAATATACAGTGATGTGTGAAACTGTTAATGGGTATAGGGGGAAATTTTTTTATAGACTGCTGAGGAATATTTTTAACACTTTGCTAAGCTTAGTAATACGGTTCTTTGAGTTAGCTCTTAGAGCAGATTCTGTGGAAAAGTTGGAGATAATCTTGCAGCTTCTTTGCTCTCAGACCTTATGAAGATGAGTAGAAACTCTAAAATGGATTTAGGGTTTTTAATAACAATATTTATATGTAAATGCTGCAGACAGATAGCTGGGCAGTCTTTATCTATTGGTCCCACTTCAGCCTTTTCAGTATAATCATTAAAATTAAAAAAAAGATTTTTTTTTTAGATAATGCTGTTTTGCAGTGTTGTATGACCCACATCAGTGCAGAGCTGACTCTTCCTCTGCAGCCTTTTATGTGACAGGCTTTGCACAAGGGTAGGGCTTGGTCCACCTAGCAGATGTTAATGATTCTGCAACAGCAGTAGTTTTGTTTTGATTCAGTAGTCAGGTGAGCACAGTGTTTGTACAGCCTGTTTAAATTGAAGTATTTTGTTAATAGGAAGAAACCATTAGAGAGGGAAAAGGGTTATAAACAGTGTTTGCACTTACGCCTTTTACATAAGGCTGTGTTCTGCTCCTGCAATACAATAAAGCTTTGTTCTTTCTGGAGACCTTCATCAAGGTATTGTCTGCCTGATTTTTGTCCATCCTCCTCTTTTCTCTTGTCTTTTAAAATAACAGCATTGGGTGTTTTTTTCTCTCTCTCTTCTGCTTTCCAGACACTTTGTTCTTCTAGTGAACCTGAAGGGTTTGGTTCAGAATAAGCAGCTGTCCTTGCACACTGACTGATAGTTAATCTAAAGTATTCATGCACTGAACATTGCAGCAAATCTTGTCAAGCAATGTGACATCTACCATAACTGGCCTGCTGCCATATGTGGATTGTGTTTTGTTTGACTGAAGATGGATTTGGAAAAAAAAACAAACGAAAGCTTTAATGTAGTTTGTTGCTGTGTTTGTTGCTGTGTATGTTGCTGCTGTGATTTCCCAACTACCCATTCTCCTTTCCGCAAATATTCTTGAGCTTTCCCTGTGTTAAGAAAGCAAGTTGTTGAGATTCCTTCCTTTAGAAAAAAAATGAAAAATGGTATGGTACTTCCATGTTGGCTATTTGACTAGAGTATGTATTTAGGCCTAGTGCTTCATCTAGGAGATAAGAAACAGACTCTTTCTTTGCGTTGATTCTGTTTGACTGTAGTTTTTACAAATGGTGAACTGGTTCAGAACTGTGTTTTATTCATAATGTTTTGGACAAGAAAAAGTTAGAATTCTGCTTTCCTTTTTGGTTGTGCATTGCTTGTTTGGGTTTTTTTTAGCAGTATCCCCTAAGCCATTGAGATGCTCAACAACTGTGTAGCAGTGTGCTGGCCTTGCTGTTGAGCCAAATCTCTAGGAAAAAGCTTTCACTTTGTGTTATTTCACTCCAGAACAGGAAGGGTGAGCACAACCTCTTTCTTTTATCATCTGAATTAATGCGTCTGGGGACTTACTCTTTTTTGGGGTGTTTCTATAAGTGAAGTGTTTTCTAGGAATTTTTTACACTACTTTGTATTCTAAAATACTACAAGTCTTCTGGAAAGTGTCCATTTAGATTAGAGGGGGTTTATATGGTTGAAGCATGTGTGTGTGTGCATAAGATAACTACTGCTGCGTGAATAATTCACAATGAATAATTTTTCTAGTTAATTTAGACTTTCTTTGTGCCATTTTTACTATGAACTCTTTGGAAATTGTGGCTTTTACAAATATTTAACAGTATTTCAATTATGTTCCAGAAATACCTGCACAAATAGAGCTCTGATTAGATCAGTTAACAATTGAGAAAACAATTAAAGAAATTTTAAAAAGAATCAGTAAGACTGGTCCATCTCCCCCTCGTTTTCAGGTTTTCCTTTTCCTGAAAAAAACCCAAACCAACTCCCCACAACAAAAAACCCACCCCTACCGTCAACAATTCCTTCACCAAAAGCCATTGGTCATTTTTTAGCACTTTTCTTTTCCCCCTCAGGAAACCACTACTCTGTTAAATGTCTTTTTCCTATAAGGAGAGGATCACTCCGCTGTTCCTGTAGTGGTCAGTTTGTGTATGTTTTTCTTTCCTTTGAATAGTTAGAATAGTCAGAGATAAATATTGCATTTATGGATAATGGTGGTTTTGAACATTTTTGTTGTGATTCTGCACATACTTGAGTATTTCTGTTTAAGAAGAAATGATGTTTTCTAAGCCAGTATAATTTAATGTCTATGGATATTCAAATATTTACCAAAAGTCAAAAGGAAAATGTTGTTATCTAGTCAAAGTAAGTTATCTGCAGTGCAGCCGTGGTGATTTATGAATGAAAAAATATTTTTTTTTTCCAGTATTGTGAATTATATTTAAAACTGTTCTGTAACTTAATATTGGGGGAACCTGAAAATTTTTTTTCTTTTCACTGCCATGCCTAGTGAGTATTCAGTTCCTCCCTTGGAGAGTGGACTTGAGGCCAAAATTCAGCATTGGTAAACCTTACATGCTGTTATTTTTCCCCACTTCTGTTGCGAGGAGCTTGTAGAGCTGCTAAGCAATTGCTGAGAGCTCAAGTTGCTGTCCTACATGTAACAGCTTAAATATGCTCAGCTGAACATGCTGCATGTTTCTTCTGCCTTTCCTGGTGAAATGATGAGTTTTCCCATTACTTTTATTGTAGTGGGTTGCAAAACAATCATCTCTGCTGTAGCACATATCAGCCTTGTTCTGGTGGTGGGTTTGCAGAGGTGGGCAGGGGCTGGTGGGAACCCACTGCTGGTTGTGGCGTCTGTGTGCCCAAACCCATGTGAGCTAGGGGCTGTGAGGACTTCCAGGAGCTTCTTTCCCTTGTAGAACAGTACTCTAGTACTTTACAGAAATAGTTTAGATCTTTCTTTTTGTACTAAAACTGCATGAATGTATTTGGTTTTTTGTTAGCACTGAACATCTTTAATTTTTTGTGTGCATTCTCCTTGGTGTCAGTGGCTTTAAAGAGAACAAAAATACCATTTTCTTCTATGTGTTTTGACCTGTTTCCCATGTCTTATTGACCATGGGAAGGTTTAATTACAATTATTTAATGAAATGGTGCATGGCTGCACTAAACATTTCATTACTATTGAAGTAAAAGTCAGAAAAAGTATACTTGAAATTGGATTGATTTAAGAACATAAACAATTTTGAAGTAATTCTGTCCTTTTGAGTTTAGGTAGAGTAGATTGACATAATTTATTTTTATTTTAATATAAATGTTCTATAACTATCTTATCTAACACAAACCACATGTGATTTTTCATAGTAGCTGAGGTGGATGCAGCTCATGTTAAAAGTATGCAAGTATGGATGTGTAAGTGAATAAATTAAGTCTTCTGTAGTGTATGATATAAAAAGTAGATGATTGAGCCAGAAGACTTCCTTGTCAGATAAAGCAAACATACGTTTCTATGGCAATAAAGGCAAATGTAAAATGTAGGTGGTTCTGACTGTTGCTAGTCTAAAATAAAGGTGGCAGTTGCAGAATAGTACATTTCATATCCAAAAAAATCCAAGAATTTATTAAAGAAAAATACATCTATATTGCCCTATACTTAATTTTTAAAGTTTTTGAATTGTAAGTTCTTTTTGACATATTTTTCTCCTCCTTTAATTTCTCTTTTTTTCCACTGTGCATAGCAAAGATATATATATAAAATCTGCATATATGCAAATCTTTTATCAAGTAGATTTTATTAAGTAGATTTAAATGGTGATACTTATTTCCTTTGCATCTTTCATAATTTGTTGAGACTTTAAATTTTTAATGCTTGTGAAGTGATGATTATTTTCAGTAGTACTCAAGAGACAAGATGCATGAGAGTCTTTCATCAGAAGATAAAATTAGAGCAGTGTTTACCAAAGAGCACAAGATTGGTGGGGTGGGTAGGGGTTAACAGGTTGCAAATAAATAGGGTAGAACATAATGAGAAAAGTTTATCCTACTCTAATTAGAGTTCAGGATAACGATGGAGACACCATTTCATTCTAGATTAGATTGTTCAGAGCTTCACATTCATTGAAGCACATTCTTAGAAGAACGATCCATTATAGAATACCCAATTACCACCTATTCATGAATGAGTCGCCTCAAATTAATCATCCTGCCCTATCTGTCATTTCATTCAAGCTGTTTGCTGTTTTGATCTCCAAATCTTCCCCAAATCCATAGGCTAAACTGCAGAGGACTCAAGATTCAGTATCTGTGGGATTTTGTCTTTTTAAGAAGGGAGTGTGGGCAGCCTAATTCGTATATTAAAGATTATATTTTGCAGCCAAAATTTCTTGATATTTAAGCATAGCATACGTACATAAAAAACAAATGGTATCTTTTTGGTCACTCATACAATTTGATTTTTTGTGCCATACCCTGACAGAACTGTAAAGGAACTCAAATTCATTTAGCAGGATGGGAACATGTGGTACTAGTCCAAGGTTGAAACTTGATCTTTCAGTTGATATTAATGTCAGATTTCACAAAGTCTTCTTTTGCAACAGCAGTCAAGATTTTGTTGAAGTTATAGCCTGAGAATATTTTGTGTGAAAGTATCAACTTAAATTTGCAGAGATTCTGGTATTATCTACGAGGTACACACTGATTGCCTTCATCACAGTGGGTGCTCACGTGGCTGTCTTTGATAATTCAAATAATTGGTGTTAACTACTCAAATACAGTAGATGAAATATCTTGAAAAGACATTTCAAGGGTTGGTGTCACCTGATTGCTGCCTGTGGTACTGGGGTGATGGGTTTGAGTGCTCCATTCAGCAGGAAGAATCAAGACCTAAGGAAAGGGCTTTGGATATCTGAGCTGCCAGGAGCCAAAGAAGCTGTCGGTGTCGAATACTTAATCAGGGAAAACCAGCCAGTTTTATATTATATAACTCTATGAATAAATGCACCAAATTATGGTTGATGGAAAATTTTGTAAGCCTAGAAATAATGTATGTACTCCAAGGCTGCATCATGATATGTTGACATGCAGTATTAGATGTAAATCCTGGAAATAAACAGAAAGACATATTTTAAAATGTAGCTTCATTTATTCTATATTTGAATGCAACTGTACTGTAACCCAGCAGTATTACAGAGGAGATAGAGTTTAATTTTTTGTTATTTAGTTATTTGGAGGCAAATTGTTTGTATTTTACAAATTTGAGATGTTATTGTGCAGTTTAGCATTCTGTTCTGATCCAGGAAACATTCCCTACTGTCTGCAGCCAGGTCTGTTGTGCTGTGAGAGCCTGGCTCAAAATACAAAATATCATCTGGTCTGTATAGCTCTCTCTTTGACAATTCCTCCCGAATGTGGCTGATGGAGGCCAAGATATTCTCTGTTCAGGTGCAGGCAGATCCATTAAAAACAAGAATTCTGAAAAACCTTAATGGGTCTTTGATGGAGGTAGATGCATTTTACTACACTGCAATTTATAATAGGTGTGTTAAGACATGCCGCATCACAAAAATACTTTAAAATAAGTTCTTCTGATATGCTTTGATTTTATAATTTTTTTTTCTTATCAGCTGAAGCTGGTTTTCAAATTCAGCTGAGAGGGTTTTTTTAAAAGTAGATTTAATAAGCTTGCAGTCTTCTGCCCTGATGATAAACTTATGTTCTTTTCTTCCCTAACTTCAGTACAGAAAAATTAGCCTGCAAAACCTGTATTTACCTTTTCGCTGGATATAGTTTGGCACCTAATGAATCTGAAGAGAAGTGTTCAGTTTTAGCTCAGCAGTTTCAAAGCAGATTTCTTCTATCATTACTTGGATAATTTCAAAAGTCTTCTTTTCCTCCTCTGGTTCTTCTTAAATGTGTTCATTTTATTTGGTGATAAAACTTTCCCTCTACGTTCTTTATGTTTTTGCAAACTTGAATATCATTGTGTGCTGAAATCAGTATTAGAACCAATTTTTACTTATATTTTGTAATAATGATAGAGACATTATGGTTATGTTAGACAAAATTTGTGAGTTTTAATTGTAAGACATAACAATAGATAACTATTCCTCAATTTTGTGTAAATCCTGTATGATATCATACAAAAAATTGTATTATTTTGTTGCCATGGTGATAAGCACACTAATTTTTTTCAGGTGTTTTTGTAGCAGCTTATAATAGTTGAAGTAGCTGCAAGAGGAAAAGTGTTATCTACAACTTGCATTCCATTGAGAATATAAGCCTTGAATGACATATAATCTCTTTTTATAGTAGAATGTGCCTTTAGGGCCTGAATTGTAGTAATGCGTTACAGCTAAACTTTACCTGTACAATAAACTTGGATTCGACATTTAAATTCGTTCAGGAAGGTTTTAAATTTATTTGTTCAATTGGGAGAAAAAAATTGCAAGTGGTTTACTTTAAAGATTGAGTTACATGAAGTACAGAGTCTTTGTTTTTCTTTAGGGAGTGTCCGTGTGGGTTTTTTTCAGTGATTCGTTTTTCTATGTAGTCAGGGCAGAGAATGTTTGGTGCAACCTGTAAGGGTTGTGTATATTTTCCTGTTATATTTCTTAGTAACACTGTGTAAAAACATCTATTACTACAGTAACTGAACCACTACTGTGATAATACATCAGCAAAGTTTTTGTGTTCGGTAAAGTAGCCTGTAATTGAGAGCTACTGGTGAGCCTTAAAACAAGAAGATTTTGCCCTTTCTTCTCTTTTTAAAAAAAGCATTTCTTGTTGAACTTTAAAAATTGCACTGTGATGGTGAACTGTTGGGAAGCACAGCATGGAACCGAACTCCTTAATATCTCAAGCAAACCACTTTCTCCTATTTTCTTTCATTGGAAGTGTTTTGGACAGGGAGTGTATAAAATGGGCTGGAAGGAAAGGCTTCAGTTCCTCTTACAACTCTTGCACTGGGTACTGGATAGCATATAGGTAGTAGTTCTTACCCAGCTGTGTTGGTGAGAGATCAAGATCAGCTTGCTGTTTTACAGGATAAATAGTTGAGGCGGTGTGATTTAATTTCTGGTAGAATTGAGAACAGACTCAAGGTATCAAGTCCTCTGACTTCAGCACATTTCTGAGACATGATATAGTACACATACTGCAGGTGTCACCTATGAAATGTGCCTAGACCATTTACTAGTCACTGTTACATGGCATCTTCTAGTGACAATGAATGTGCTGCTAGATGACTGTTCTTTTCTCATTTGCTACAGATGATGTAGGGACTCAAGTGACTGCAGGCAGATAGTTGCACATTTGGCTTTTTTTAATTAACAAAATGCATGTGCTGGTAGCATCGAAAGAGCATTCAGCAGTAGTGTTAGAAGGACATGCAGAAGTGAAGAGAAGCATTCACATTTTTATGGAAATAAAATCATTAAATTGTCTGTAATTCTGCTCATGTGTTCGCTTCTGTAGTCCCATTAGCTGTGTCTTGATTCAGTAGGAGTCACCAGCAAGTGTCTAGGAAAGAGTACAACTGGACCATGTATGATATTTTACCTAAGTAAATATCATAGAAGAGATGTGTATATATCCTAGTTTCTGGTGATTTTGGATTTATTACCCATGAAACTCTTTGGTCACATGTAGACTTTTAGTGCATTATGAGTATTTAAGTACTAGCTGTAGATTACCTCCAGTATGGAATGTAAGTGTTTAATTCTACAATTTTTTTTTTTATCTGAGGTTTTTTTATCTTTTCTGGTGTTCTTATGCATTTATTGTGGTTGGGTTTTTTTAGGGTAATAACTAAGTTTTCCAAAAGTTTACAGCAACTAATTTGGGTTTTTTGAACAGATATTTTTGTAGGATTTGTCTCCTGTTAACAAGGTTCTTCAGTCTGTTTCAGAAAGAGTATTTGTTGTTTTGCAATATGATTAGGAAATGCCTCTATATAAAAATTATGCATCTCTTGATTTCTGAACAACTGTATTTTCAAAATCCTTAATACAGTGCTGTTCTACTAATCCCACTTTACAGAGAGGGAACAAACAAGTGCCTGGCACCAAAGGAAGTTTCTAAGGGTTGCCTGAAGCTTGTGATGGGATTCCCACAAATACTCCTGGCAATACTAGACCATCCTCAAACTTTTAAGCTGAAGTACATGAGCATACTGTGTGCACTTTGAGGGGAGGGCAGTGGGTGTGTGCCAGCCGTGGGTGGAAGCTCTTCAGAAGCTCCAGGCGTGGATGTTGACAAAGCTGGCTTCATACTGACACTTCTGTCAAATGTACCCAAGTGGGTGCTGCTAAACTAAGCAGTGTTCAGGCTGTTATTCCATGGTTCTTGAATAGAGTCCCAATTCATTTGGGGTGACATTCTGTTGTACATCCTTGTTTGGAGGCTAGTTTGGGTAATCTCTGTGCAGGTGAAACCATAACAGATTGTCTTAGTGTTGTGGTTGGATCCTAGATGCCTGTGGGGAGGATTTCTCTGTGGTCTGTAGGTCTCACACAAGTCTGAAACAACCAGATGGTGTGGGACAGAGGCTGTCTCAGACATCTGCCTCAGTTGGCTTTACTGTTGCATGTGAAGCTGGTGCTTGACGTGTGCTCTTTCACAAGCTTAGGGTGTTGTAATGGTTTTCTCTAGTGTTTTAGAAACCCAGCACCATCAGTGGAGCCTGTTCCTGTGCTCTCTGTGTGTCAGCTGAGCTGCCATGCATAGACACAGTAACACTCTTACGGTCTCTTTAAAAATTAGTACTAAACAACACAAAGAAAAAAATCTTAAGAAGCAGTTGCCGAAAATTGCGTTAGATAGCTAACTAGGTCAATGCATCCCCAAAGACAGATGCAGACAATCACTTGCATTACATCTTGACTGGTTCCGAGGTGAAATGTAATTTGTATAAAAGGTTTTCTAGTCAAAATAGGAGTCACAATTAATCCCTGATGCGTGTTTGAAGTACAGACCTCCTGAATGATGAGCTCTAGGGAATGCTCTTTGCCCTATCACTTTTAGTTGGTTCATATTTTCTTCATTGCTTTAACCTGTTTTTTTACTTCTTGAGATCTGCCGTTGGCTTTTGATTTCTTTAATTCTTGTGATACTTTGTCAGGATAGGTATTGCTTGTTTCTTCTACTGTTTCAGTAACAATGACTAATGAATTGGTATCTGCAAGGCATGCTTAGGAAAAATTGAACTGAGACTTGCTACTCACAACTGCAGGTTTGGCTGTACCTTAGGGAAATCAGAACTCCAAAGTTTGCCCACGCTTACTTTTGATCTGTATCTGTCGTGTCAGCCTACCTTAAATGAATTCTCTTTTCTTTTATAGCTTGTTTACTAGGGATGTCACATCCAGAAGGGTACAGAGTCTTGTGCATTAGTCATTGGGAACAATGTCCTAAACTTTGCCCCCATGTTAGCCGGAAGTAGCAATCACCTCTGTGTTTAGGCTGGCTGTTTGATGCTTTCTGTGATGGCGTTGTGCCATCAGGTAACATTTTCAGTAAAACAGTTTCCATTTAGTGGAGTGCACCATTTGTGTATGAGTTATGTGGTGGTGCATCTCCACAATGTCCTTCCCTGAGTTAATGTACTTCCCAAAGGATCCGTCTGGGCACTTTGCACATGCTATGACAGTGTTGTCATAATGGAAGAAAAAATTTGGGCTTGTAGAAGCCACATCTGAAGTTTCCCAGGTAACTCTGAGACTGTCAGTAATCACTAAGTAGGAACAGCCAGGCTCTGAAAAAGAGCAGGGAGAAGGGAAGTGCTTTCTCACATGTTAAAAGTATAGTTTTAATGGCACTGTTTTTCTTTCCCTCTCACAAGGTTAAGTTATTTAATGAGTTAAGTTATTTAATTCTGTTCAAACATTTTTTGGTTTATCTATGTCCAGAAAGACTTATTACTTCTGGGGCAAGCAAGACCATCAGATGCTCTTCTTTGGTATACCTAGGAGGGATGGCTGAAATGTTAATTCTGAGTACATATTTGTATACATTTAAAGGTAAAATTTACTTTTCTTCAATTCTTGAAACTTAATATGTCCTCAAGGAAAATGCTTTTAAAATACAGTATATGGATTTTTTCCCTCTTATATATATAAAATATGAAGTGCACTTCAAGAAGTAACTGAATTATTTGTATAGTTCATTCTGAAAAGTCTTGCATTTATGCATTTTAGTTTTTTCTTTGGTGCCAAAACGCTGGTATCACAGTGGTGCTCTTTGAGAAAGCAAGAACAAGCAAAAAAGAAATAAACATTTGTTCTCCTCTTATTAACTGAAAACGTATTGTCATGCTGTAATTCGTTTTGGTTTTCTGCTCTTTGGTGTCTGCCTGTCTTTGAGACTTGCCTTCCAGCATATATCAAATGTGAACAGTCAAAATTCACTGTTTCAGTGGCAGATTAATGTGTTTATTACTTTAAGCATTTCTTTCCATCCTTGTAAAATGAAGATGTTGGAGATGCAGATGTTAGATCTGTATCACAGTGATTGAGACTGGAATACTTATTTTGTTTTTAGTGTAAAGACTTTTCTTTTTTAAAGCTGTACTGTGCATTTGTAGAAAATTTGTAATCTATACAATCTTTGCAGTTGGTCCTTGTTGTGTAATGTCACTGGGAGTTAGTGTCATTGATGAACTTTGAGATTATAAAGCAAATACCTGGACTTTCAGAGGAGTTTAGTATAAGTAGAGTGTAGTGTTAGGAAGGGTGATAACAAAGCTGGTTTACTTGTTGAAATTGGGTAACAAATGCTGAGTCAGGGGATTGTTCTCCTACAGCAGTATGTGTTAGAAGATCTTCCTTGGCTGAAGAGTTAGGATGGTTCAGTGTCGTCTTGTACAAATGCAAGGGTATACTGGCAGTCTGAAATGACTACTCAAGTGTTGATGACTCTTTTCTAGACAGAGTTATATGTTTTTGCTATTGTTGTGTCTTATCAGCCACTTTTGAGAGCTTCTCTCTACCTGAGGCCTGGGAAGAAGAGTGTCACGTAGGTGACATTTGTGATGATTGTCTTTGTCCACTGAGAATAGAAAAGCCTCCCATTTTAAATCAATGTCATTGCAATACCATCTATCAGACGTGAATGGTGAAGTGAAATACTGCTCTTTCAATCACAGAATCGAGTTGCTGTCCTTCACTGAGGAAGGTCACTTGTTTAAAATCTGAATTCTTTTACTGTAGTACAGGGGGATGACATTACTTCAATTTCTTCTAGCTGTATGCTCACAGGTTAGTTTACAGAGTGAATTATCTGGAAGAATCAGTGTAAAAAAATACTCAGACTCTCTTCTTATAATGAATAGCATCATGTATCACATCTTTGGAGGCCTGCACTTCATCCATAAAATACTGTGGTGTTTGTGGTGGATACTGGTGGAAGATTTGAGCACACGTGAGTGAGGCGTATGGCAGAGGATTGTTGGGTGGTTTTGAGGTAAACACTTGGCTTGGCAGCGGCATAGGATGGCACTGTCACTGCAGGCCATCTGTAGAAAGCACAGAGGAAAGAGCAGTCGTCTGACTCAGCTGCAAAGCTTCCAGGCGCCGGAGCCAGATCTACCCTTCTGTGTCCTTTTCTGGTAAGGGCTACATGTGCTGATATCCTTCGCTGGTGTGTGTGGGGGATTATGCCTCTGGATCATTCTCCTCCCACAAGCTGCTGCCTCCCCAGATCCTTTTGTAGAGGCTGTTGTTGTTTTTGTGAATTTTAGGTGTTTCTTGCTGATAGAAATGTTCCTGGATCCCACTTCTTTCCTGTGTCTCCCATTGTCCATTGCAGGTGATGACTTATAGCCTAGCCTCAGTATTTTTCATGGGAAACTTGTGTGCTTTTCTTTAATCATAAGTGACATTGGACCACTTCCATTTTCACATGTTATTTTAAACATGTAGAATTTTGTGTGTTGTGTTTTTCCAAAATGCTCCATTCAGTCGCACAGGTGTCACAGTCACCTGCATCACCTTGTCTGCCAGCTGCTGCCCCCAATACACAGAGTGACCCAATCTGCTGCTGGATGCTGCTACATCTGGTCTAGAAGTGAAAGAGCCAGCATGTCATCTTCAAACTGTCTGCAACGCACCTGGAAGCAGCAGCTGTAAATGCTCTGATATACTTTGAGTCAATGTGGGAGAATCAGTTTTATTTTTGTGGCACAAATAAGCACTTTCTCATAATCCCTCTCATGTGACAGCAGCAAGTAATTTTCTTTAAAAATACCTGTTGAAAGCACAATTTTCTGCTTTGTTTTGTCCCAGTTCAGTCCTGGCTCTTGCTCAGCTACTTTATAAGTTTTGTGGGATTTTCTTGATACTGCAAAGGATGGTTTGCAATATGGAAAAACTTACAAGAATGCCATCTTCAGTCAGTTGTCAATTGAGGTCATCATTATCTAAAGCCAATAGAGAATCCCCTTTCCTGTGGTGTTTTTAAACACTACCTGGTGAGAGAAGCATGAGACACACAGGAACTGAGGCCTCATGAGCTACTGTGAAATGGCCAGTGGTCTGCGGGGTGCAGCTGGGGAGGGGGAGGTGAGCTGGAATGAAGCTGGGATGCTGCAGGGGACAGTGAGGATGGGATGCTTGCCTTGAGACTTGAATTTAGTCAGAAGGTGTATGCAGGTCTGACAGAAGAAAATCTGGTGTCGTCACTGAGAAGGAGAAAGTAAAATAATTTGTATTTGATGTGAAGGCTTGTATCTGAAACTATTATGTTTAAATGTACTTAAAATAGTAGTTTTCCCTGGAGCTGGGACTATCAAGACACATTGCAGTAACACTGATATGCTAATCTCTTCAGTGTTCACATTGCTGTTGGCTTTGTAACAATAATGTGTACCTAAATGTGTTCCATTGGAAAAGATTTTTTTCTTTCAATTGAAAGCATACTTTTGATATCCAAAAGCTTTCAGTAGCAACATGGTAAACACTTATTTAAATTGATTTTAAAGAGTAAAAGCCAATCTATTCAACCTTGCCATGCCTCTATAGATCCTCTCAGGGATCTATACTAAAATGATAAACTATTTTTCCCTAGTTGGATGTTGGTTGTCCCTCAAAATCAGGGATGAAAGAAGAGGGTGTAGAACATAACCAGCTCTCAGAACTTGCCTTTATTTTTCTGCTCTTGCTCCCCCAACCCCAGTGCTTTCTATCAGTATTTACTAGGCTTGTTTAAAAAAATGTACAGCCCTAGTGGGGGGAATAGGACCTTAAAATTCTTTTGCGAAAAAAAATTATTCAGAAAAAACATATTCTTCTGTTTCTTGTCAAAAGATATCAGCAGTAATGGTGGAGGACATGAGGTGGCTCTCGGGTTTTACCCTGAACATGTAAAACTAGTAATGAGGAAGAAACTAAAAAATGACAGGAAAAAAAATAAAACTCAGACCTCCAGGGAGCTGCTGCACAATTGAATACATCATGCTAATGTTACAAAATACAGTATTAATTTTGTCCTATATTTCTTCTAAATTAATTTTAATTAAAATGTAGTAGTTCATATGAGCAGCTTATAATTGCTTTTTTCCTAGTGTGGTTTGTACAGAATCATTCCAGCTGCTGTCTGTAGAAGATGCATTGACTGCATTTGCGTTAGCATTTTGGCTCTGAGCAGCAGCATAGCTCTGCAGTGAGTCTCTTCTCATCTCCTGTTCTCGTCCCCACATACTTTTTGATCAGATCAAAAAGTGATGTCAGTGCCCATGGAGTAACTTCCTTCAGGGGATGCTAAACCACCGGTCTGTGTGCTCCAGGGATTCATTCAGTGTGCTCAGACTCTTCTGGAGATGTGAAGGTTTAAATCAATGATGGAGCCTCAGGGCAGCTTCTAATAGTCCATGTGTGGCAATGTTCTGCTTAGGGGACTGGGCTAAATCTAGTTGGGCATAAGACCTACAAATGACATGTCATGGACCTCTAGGGGCCTCAGCTTCAAACAACTTTGACCTGGTGATCCCAGCTACTGCACTGCCTTACTTGCTGAGATGCACATGGTCATACTGCTTCCTGAACTGGGATGTTGGAAAGTGTTGTTTGAAGTTTGTCTGCACCATGTTTGACTTCAGGTAGTGTAATTTCTTTTAGATAATGCTTAACTTGAAAGGGGTTTAAAAGCAGCATAAAAATCTACTTCACTGAAATTATGAGGAAATGTCTCAGAATTCCTGTATCTTCTTGAAAAATGGGTTTCAAATCTCTAAATAATTTAATACAATCTTTATGATCTTCCTTTCTATCTGCTAGGTCTGTGAGGCTGCAGAGAAGCAATGAAAAGGCCTTTGCCCTGCATGCGTCTACCTTGTAGTGCATACTTAACTGGGGAAATAGATTGAGCATTATCTTACACTCTGCTGGACTTCCAGCAGCTTTTTAAAGAATTGCCTTTTAAAATATTTTAAACTTGTAAGGAAGCTACTAATAAACATGGCATTTATGCAATGCCATTCTGTCTTCATTATGCTGAAAACGGTGAAAAAGCTTTCCACTTCATGTAAGACTGTTTGCCTTACATAAACATTGCTTGCAGATTTATTCCATAGTACATGAGGGAGCTCAAACTGTCTGTTATGGAGTGTTTATTAATGATCTTTCTCTATTTCTACCATATTCCTCTTTTTGAGATGAGGGTGAGAAAGCAAAGGGGACCAGAACTCCCTCTGTACAGCGCTTAACAAGCATAGAATGTTTTGGATTGGAAGGGACCTTTAGAGATGGTCAAGTTCCAAACCCCTGCCATAGGCAAGGACACCTTCCACTAGACCAGGTTGTTCAACCCCACATCCAACCTCTCCTTGAAAACTTCCAGGGATGGGTTATCCACAGCTTTTCTGGGCAACCTGTTCCAGTGCCTCACCACCCTAATAGTAAACAATTTATTTCTTATATCCAATAGAATTTACCCTCTTTTAGTTTAAAACCATTGCCTCTTGTCCTTTCACTGCAGGCACTGGTATAGTGTCTCTCCCCATCTATCTCATAAGCCTCTTTTATATATTGAAAAGATGAAATAAACTCTCCTTTATTTCTTTGTCATATTTCATACCAGTTGTGGAAGTCGCAGTTTAGTGTTCTACACTTGCTGTTTTCGATATTGATCTGTATCTTCTGCAGAGGTTATAAATTCAGGGTAAAAGCTGTCCATCAAGTATGACTGACAGGTTCTTGATTAGTGAAGCCTAGTACTGAAATTGCAAAAAGGAGTACATCAGCTGTTGGCAGTATGGAGATGACTGAGTTTTGCAGGATTTGTATGTAAGGATGCTTTTCAGTCACTGTTATTTAAGATAACCATGGAAAGTGCCAAACTGACTTTTTCATTAGTACTGGTTGTAATAACTAGTACCATCACAGATCTTAGGAATGCTGTACGTTTCACGTAAGACTCTTGTTGATGACCTCTGAAGGTTCTCTAATCCAATCCCTAATCAAAACAGAATAAATTAGAGCAGGTTGTGCAGGAACTTTATCAGTGAAGTTTTTAACCGTGACCTGTCTGCATCTCTCTCTTTCTGTATTTGTTCATTTCCATGGTACAAAATAAACAGACTTCACACCTAGTCCAAATTTTCTGCATCCCAACTTACCCGTTGCCTTTTGTCCTACCCTTGCACACCTCTGAGGAGCCTGGGTCTGTTTTCTCCTTGCCCCTCTGCTAGGTATCTGTAGACAGCATAATCTTTCCCCTTTACCTTCTCCTTTGAAGTGGAGCAATCCCAGTTGATTCAGCACCTGCTTGTATGTCATGTGCTCCGGCCCATCCACCTTGGTGGTTCTGCTCCAGGCTCAGGCAGCGCTGTGATGTGCTGCTCCTGCTGTGGGGCTTGCAGCTGCTGGGTAGGGAGGAAGAAATGGTTCCCTGACCTGCTGACAGTGCTCCTGCTCCTCCTGCCAGGATGTGGTTGGCCCTCTCTGCTGAAAAACATACTGTTGTTGAGTGGTAATGGTTGCCTTACAGCTCTTTGTGTTTCTGATAGAAGATGGCTAATACTTGACACTTTTCTGTGCTTTAATTATACCTCCCCGGATAGGGGAGATTTTTTAGAGTCCTTGCCAGAAGTCTAAGAGATGAACGGAACCTTCAGCATTCTCTGCTTTCAGATAGTTGTTTATTAAGTCTTATCAGAGAAACAGAGTCACTGACGTGATCCAGACACAGCACAAAGCAGAGAATGCAAGAGAAAGCCAAATTATCGAGATTACACAGTCCTTTTAAAGGTAAATCACCCAATGAAAACTTAAAACGAAAGATATTTTTACTTTTCCACCAATGTCCAATAAATCTCTTTGTCCCGTAGACAGGAACTGCGGAATTCTTTATCCAATCACTCCAAACTACTTCTGCTGCAGAATTTGGAGTAATAGAAGAAGAAGGTCTGGAGAACAACAACAATCCTCCATTTTGAAGTTTTTGCTTTTTATCTATTTACTGTATTAACAAACCCAAAACTCTAAATTTTCACCCTGTGACAATCTTACATAATATTCTATCACTTAGTTCACACCAGTGTAGATTCTACTTCTTCCCAGAGGGTAGGCAATTTTCTGCATGGATGAAGGTCAAAGACAGTGTTGTCCAGGGGGGTAGAACCCTTCAAAACAGGCAGAACAATATTCTCTGCACTCTGGATTCCCACAATACTGAAATGTAGTGAATTAACTAGTACCTCGCGATAAGGTGTGATCTTAGGCTGCAGTTTGGTGGAATATTTAGGTGTGTATCTGTCGTTCTGTCTTCAGTGAAACTCAACTTTGTGCTCATGTTCAATACTTCCCTTAAAATAAAAAAGTTGAAGCAGTTTCTTAAGACATACTATTTTTAGCTACACACTGTTTTGCTGTACTTCGACTATATATTGATGGTGCTGTCCTGTTCTTAGGAAGCCAAAGTTAAAGCACTTTAACCTACAGTGACTTTTTGATTTTTCTTCTCTCTGGGTTTTGGAATCCAGCCGAGCTGTGCTAGAATTATATTGATGTCAAAGCAAGTTTTTATAGTCTGTTTAAATATGGACCTCATCTCTATTTTAGCCTTTTTCCTTTTATTTTTAATGAAGCTCTTATGCTAATGGCATCTGATTTTTAAAATGTGAGAGGAATTTTTTAGGCCCCGAGATAAATTGGGTTTTTTAAACATTTTTAAGAAGATGTTGTAAGCTAAATGTGCTATTAATAAAGCAAAAAATGGGAGTGGACAACTGATTGTATTCATAAATTCCCATGGAGACTTTCATTGACCTCCAGGCTCCTTTTTCAGTTCTATTAAATTTTCCTTTTTCCCCCTTCCCTCATGGGAATGGGTTCCTGTGTCTCATTCTTTTGAAGGGCAAGAAGTAGAAATATGTTGTTACTGTTAAACTACTGGCTTAGGGCAGAAATAAAGATATTTCATTTAGAAACAAGGGAGAGAGGGAGTAAAATAATATCACTAAACCAAGATTTTTGGCAGAAACAAATTGCAAAAAATGTAAGGCTTGAAGTGTGTTGTCCAGAAAATAAAATACAGTATCTATATAGGTGTTAATACAGTAACAGCTGGGAAGATCAGCTTGAGAGTAGACTACTGACTGGGAGGGAACTCTTGAGTCATCAACTTTTTTAGTGCTCTTTTAATTGAAAAAGAACAGCAACAGCAACACACACCCCCAAAAAATAGCACTCCTGAAACTGCCCTGACTGCAGTTTTCCGTTAAGTCTCTTTCCTCAACTTAAAATGAAAGAAAAAAGCCTTCTAACTCCAGATTGCTAAATGCTCTGCCCTGCACTTCACTACTTGGTGAGAGAGTGGGGTGGAAAGCTCTTCAGGCTGTTACAACACTTGGCTTATTTTGGTTGTGCCTGCGTAATGCTCCTACATCATCTTATCTTTCCTCCTCTGCTTTCTGCAGCTTTAAGTGAGGGTCACGTAACTGTTTCCTATGTAAGGCAGTTCTGGAGCAGGCCCTGAAAAAAAATACTGATTTGTAGGCTGCAGGTATGCACGAGTCTGCCTTAGTACCTGTTGCATTATTTCTAAGGTACTTTCCACAGCTAGAAAGAAATCACAATGTGACCCTTGCTTTTCTCTGTCCCCAGCCCAGTTTTCATGTCAATGAAACAGGGAAACTTCCCCCTCACTCATTCCCTGACTCCACAGATCTGACAGTATCACAGTGGGGTCCCTTTTCCCCAGAGCAGGTTCTTGTTGGTCATTGTGGCCACTTACCTGAACTCTCTCTGGCATCATGTAAATGGCCACTCTTTGTTGTCTGTTTTGTTGTGGTTTCTCTGGTTTTAAAGGACTTCATTACAGCAGATTCTGTTTTCTGTAGAGAACAAGTCATACAGAGCCAAAATGCACTCCTTTTTTTTCCTTCTCTACTTGCCACTGCTTCTTGTCCTATTCAGAGGTGTTATTGACTGCTGCTGCCTTTGTGCAAGTTCTCAGTCATATGGATTTTCCATCACCAAAGCTTTATGTCAAAGAATGTGGTATCAAAGAAATTTTTTTTCCTTTTACAGATAAAAGAAAACGTCTTTGTTTTCAGAACTCCCAAAGACCAACTCAACTTGCTGTCAAATCAAAAAAAAATCTGTATTAGGATTTCTTTTCACAATGTGTGGATTAAAAAGATCTTTTGGAGAGACCATTTATTTGAAATCCAGGTTTCCTGAGCAAATAAAAACCCTCTTCCAGTTCATCTAGGCATGGAAAACCTCCTTGCACTACTTAATTCTCTAGAATCTAAATGATTATGTCTAATTAGCTTTTATTTGCTTTTAGAGCAGGCTGTCTGGTTAGAATAGAATCATAGAATGGTTTGAGTTAGAAGGGACTTTAAAGATCATTTAGTTCCAACCTCTCTGCCATGGGCAGGGAATCTTCCACTAGACCAGGTTGCTCGAAGCCCCATCCAGCCTGGCTTTGCACATTGCCAGGGATGAGGCATCCACAGCTTCTCTGGTCAACCCATTCCAGTGTCTGGCCACCCTCACAGTAAAATATTTCTTCCTAGTATCTAATCTAAATGTCTCCCCTTGTAGTTTAAAACCATTCCTCCTAGCCCTATTGCTTTGTGCTCATGCAAAAAATCCCTCTCCCTCTTTTCTTATAAGCTTTTAGGTACTGAAAGGTTGCTATAACATCTCCCCAGAGCTGTCTCTTCTCTAGGCTGACCAACCCCATCTCTCTTCGCCTGTCTGTAGGAGAGGTGCTCCAGCTCTCTGATCATCTTAGCGCTCTCCTCCTCCTGCTCCTTTGGACCTGCTGTGCTTCAGTGTTTGCCTTGTGCTGGAGACTCCAGAGCTGGACACAACACTTCAGGTGGGGTCTCATGAGGGTAGAGAAGAAAGGCAGAATCCCCTCCCTCTCCCTGCTGCCCACGCTGCTTTGGATGCAGCCCGGGACACCTTTGGCTTTCTGGGCTGTGTGCTCATATTACCAGGTCACATCCAGCTTTTCATCCAGGAGAATCCCAAAGTCCTTTTTGACAGGACTATTCCCAATGAATACTTCTTCCAGTCTGTATGCATACCATTGGATGTTTTTGCTGTGGAAAGCTGAAAAATGCTGAGACTCAGCTGTTAGGCAGGCTTGACAGTCTTTTTTCCTTCTTGGCTAATGGGCATCTGTGCTGTAAAAAAAAAGGAAAAAAATCTCAAACTTTCTCAAAGGGTTAAGAAACTATATGAGGTAGGAAGTTTCTTCTAGTGTTGGGAGTAGTTCTTCCAGTGTTACTGGAAACATTATAAGATAGCGAGAAAGAGCATGGTACTTAAGTAAAATTGTTTTGTATCCTCACAGGATAATTAATGCAGTTTTGATCTTAAAGCTAATTCTATTTTCTTTTGATTTGTTAAATTTTGCAGAAAGGAAAAATGAATGAAGTTGATACTTTTAGAAAATAATCATGTAAATAGGCAAGGGGAGGAAAAGGGTACTTGTTTTAGTATATTATTCATACACAGGAAATAATGGCTAGCTCTTAGTGCTTTAGGGGAGGAGTCTTAGGTGAAGGAAGATTCTGCAGGAAAAGTTCTGCAGATGATGCAGAGAAAGCTGTACTGGAAGCTGTCATTTTGTAAGGAAAGAAAAAACAGAAATGATTCCCACGTTTGTCCTCTGTTGCTGAGATCACCAGCCCAAACTTTATTTGGTCCCTGCTGTAGACCAGTTCCTTGAAGATTTATCTGAGTGGAAGAGAGGGCATTAGAACAAGAAAGATCCAGAAAACTAATCTGAATCTTGAGCTTAATTGGTGCTAAACTGATGAGCGACTGTCCTGTTGCTTGGCTAAACCTGCCTTTTTGGAAACAATCCTCTATGCAAGAGCACAAATTGCTGGCAGGAGCCCTGTATGGTTTTAAGCTGTTGCTACAAGCTGTTACCTACATTAGCTGGCAAAAGAATGTTTGAACCTGCAAATGACTTTGGCAGAGCCCAGTCTCTAACCATAGTTTCCTGGCTGTGAAATTTGTCCAGTTATTCTACTAATAATTTGAGGGATGGGGAATCACAAGGTTTCCAAGCACCATGTCTGCCTGCACTTGCTGTGGGATATTTAGGTTGGCTTTATGTCTATCCTACAAAAATTTCATTTCTGTGGAAGTAAATGCAGTTCATTTTCGGAAGGAGGTATTAAGACTTCATTAATACCCGTTTTTCTGCTTTTTAGCTTTTATTATATACTCCTTTTAGAACTAGGGTTTTTGTTACGTTGCCTTTGAAAATTATCTCATCTTTTAGTTGATCATGGATCATACCCAGGCTCCTATTATTGCCATACAATCCATTTTGCTCATACAGATGAAAATCAAAATGCCTTACCAGGTGATTCATAGTTTCCAAGCCTAACTTGTGGGTTATGCCTAGTAACAAGGATAACTGCTAAAATATAGGAAGCTGGCATTAAAAGTTTCAGATAACCAGTCATAAAATGTAATGTTTGGAGAACTGTTTCACTTTCAGAAGTAAAGTTTTGACAAGAACAGCTGCTCCTGCCCTGTTTAGCTCAGTGTAACCTAATAAGGTTTTTTTTTGGATGTGAAGCTAAACTTCCAAATTCTATTTTTGCTTTTTGCTTACAAGGGTGAATGTCTATTTTGGTAGACAGTTTAGATTAAGCTACGAAAGATCTACTTGGATCACAGCAATTCACTTTTTGTATCACTGCTTCAAGTAATGTCACCTCCAGCAGTATCCTTGTTTTTCCCATTGCTCTTTATCTTCTGTTGTCGTTTTGCATAGAGCAAGCTCCAGCTACCCTTTATTGTAGCATGTTTAGAACCCTTGTAAACATTATGTGTTAAAAAAATTTACTTCTGTTAAAGTAATTATCAGAAACAACAGCACAAAAGGTCCAACCAGATCTATTCTCATTAAATTAATCAAGACATTAGGAGGTCTTATGGTTCTGACTTCATTTTTATTCATAGATTAGAAGAATGAAAACAAACATATTGGTGTTTTCTCAAGTTCAAATGAAGTGATTCTGCTGCAGGAATATGTCTAAATCTCTTAGATGAAAAGAAAACAACAACAATTAAGCAGAAGTATCACTAAAAAAAAATTGACTTTTTGGAGATAAATACCTTTTTTGTCCTTTGTAAAAATTGCAAATTTTTTTTTTCTGTGACGTATGTTTAAATTATCTGTTTCCCTCTAGTTCTATGAGCAGCGAAGTTGTTCCATTTTTCGAAGGTGTAATGGTTTTATTGTTTAGTGCTATTTTAATCTGTTGCCATAACTAACAGCATATTTAAGGGTTATCGGAAACTAGTGAAGTACCATTTTATTTTTCAGATTTATTTTCAGAGCTAGATAGTTTTAATAAAAAGTTTCACACTCATTTTCTGTTTTAAAACCAGTCACCTCAGTCAAAGTCCTTTAGGCTTTTTAGCTGAGTTTGTAAAGCTCCTTTAATATAGAGATTAGCAGTTCCTTTATTTCTTTCATTCCATTTATTGGTTTGTAAACCTGAAGGCTGTGAATTTTATGAAAGAAAATCCTTTAATTTTGTGTATGCCTATTGATATGTGGTGGTTGCCATGGTACATATTTGGAGTGAAACTTTTTAAACACTGACTTGAATGAGTATGATAATTTTTAGCATCATTTTTCTGATACGATTAATCAGAAATCCGAAAATTTCCAAGTACTTACTGAATTTTGCTAACTGAATGTTCTAAAGGTCTAAAGTGTAAATTTCTGACATAAAGGTCTAAATTTCACTACATCATTTTAAAATTTGTGCATGGCTGCACTTCAGATGCACAAACTGATTTGTATGATGGAGTTTTGTTGAGACTTCATGACTCCTTCTGAGTTGCAAACCATTGTCTGAGAACAGCTGCTTTAATTTCTCACTATTCATTTTAGTGCCTTGTTCCCAATTGTTTTGTACAATGCCGTATTGTGAATCAAGTTTTATAAACTTCTATCAAATAGCTGAGTGGATCAGGAATTATTAAAAACCTTGCATCAGTTCCTTAGGACGTTTCTGCCTCCTTTCCTAACAGTCCCTGCTGTAGAGCTCCAGCTTGTTCAATGAGCAGGATCATTGATAGTGGACTTCAAGATGTAGGTTGTCTAAAATGTCCCTTGAAGATAAAGATAGATTTTGAACTCAGTTAAGGACCTTGTACAAAGTTTATGAAGAATAAAAAATCTCTCATAGGCGTTCAGCAGCCTGGATTTACAGCAGATGCTGCAGAATCAGTTGCCAGATAAGGTTTTTAAGTCCAAAGCCTCCATGCTCAGGTGTGGTGCAGAGTATGAGAACCTTAGGGCTGTTGTTTGAGAGTTAAACTTCATGGGTACATTTCTTAGGAAATCTTTTTTCTTTGTGAAATTTGAGCTCTGGACTCCTAGTTAGCAGCAAGTGCTGGCTTTGTTGTTTTTCTGCTGAGGAAATGCCACTTTGAGTATGGAACTCTTGTCAGCCCAGTGATGTCATGTGTCTTGCCTGAGACTCTTATGAGATCTATGGATTGACTTTTTCTGTCACTTGATTTTAGTTGGAGACTTTTCGAGGTAATGATGTGGCTAAATGGCAGGACATGTGGGACTGTGTACTGTCTGAATGTTAGAGTTACTTGGAAACCTGCTAGAAAATTTGTCAGGCTGTACTCTGCTATTAATATTAAAGAAGCGAAGTTAAATGATGATACAATTGAGATATGAATTAGAAATACCATAATTTTAAATGAAAATAAGTTTTCCTTAGGCAGGTCTGACTATCTTTCAATGAAGAAAATGTTAGTAAATCCCCTTCTTGAGTCCAACTCTCAAAACTATTCATAGCTTGCCAGCTTTCTGAAGCTGAAATTCTGCGTGTAAATTGCTTTTCTAACAGACTCATAGGGTTTTTTACTGAATCAGTACTTTAAATACTTTCTGTATGTTCAGGAAAGACTTTGAAAATACAAAAATGTAGACCCTCTTTACCTCTCTCTTTTTCCTTTGATGGCAACTATTTTGACTTATTCATATTGTGATTAGATGTTCTGAGTGAGTATACTAGATGTGACAAGATGTATAAAACACAGAATTTTTCACCAGGCTATGCTGGTGAAAAAGAACTAAAAGCACTACTCTGGGCAGAGACAAGTTCAGGTAAATACTGGAGTAATGGATTTTGAATTTTTGCCTGTTATCCCATAGCTTTCTGTATTACTTTTTTTTTTTTTTAAGAGGATACTTCGAAAGTCTTAGAGAATAAAACTTTCTCTGTTAGCCAGAAATTTTCATGGTTTTTTTTCTTCATTGAGAAACTGTGTTCTGCATCTTAAATGCAGCATCATGCCATTGCTGCCAAAGGTATGGAATAAATGTAATTAATTTCTGCTCCCTCTGCTGGCCTTCAAGCTGTGCAGAGTAGATCTATCCTGTGCCTTCAAAGTACCCACACTTGCAACTGGTTTGTGGAAGTCGGGTCTTTGGGGACTAAGGAGAGCACTTTATCTCCAATATCCAGATCTGAGCAGTGAGTAATAGCATTTCTGAAATAACCTCTCAATAATATGGAAGCTTTTAGAAAGGGAACAACAGTGATATTTTGTGATAACTTTTAAGTGCATTCAGTTGCAGCTGATGTGCAATCTGTTGATATGATATCAGGAGAGCTGTACGTTTGACACCAGTACTAGACACTGTACAAAAATGGCTTCATTTTTTAGCTTGGGCTTCCTGAAAATCCTCTTTGTAGTACAGTGCAGAAAAGCAGAACTAAATGACCAAATTGTTAAAAAATGATTGAAAAAATCCAAGTTTGTTTGAAACTAAGGTGCAAAGTCTGCTATGCCTGGCAACATTGTCTTGATAGCGATCACTTAAGAACTATTATGTATTCTTTTGTTGTTGTCTTGTTTTTTTTTTAAGCTGGACCTGTGATCTGCAGAATGCTAACATACCCTCCAACTCGAAGAGCCTTAATTGTGGGTTGTGGTCTGCAAATGTTTCAACAACTGTCAGGGATTAACACCGTCATGTATGTATTTCCCAATTGCTTCTTTTTCTAAAGTATTAGAAAAAATCAATTAGACCATTAGCAGTTATAGATGGTCTTCTAGACAAAGCCTGAAAGGTGAAAAATTGAGTGTGAGAGCTGGAATGCTGGTTTGAAATCCAGATGTTGACACATTTGGCATCACAGAAAATTGATACAAGAGGATGTTAGCATAGGGGTAAACATTTATATAGACATGAGAATACGAACTGTATCCTGAAAGATGCATTATTGTGTTAGGGTTTATGGTCAAAGTTGTGTATGTCTGGACAAGAAAGCACATTTATGGTTTGAATTTGTGTGCAAATAGATCACAATAAGGTGAGGGTTAGACTAACCACATTAATGAGGTGGAACATTACTGTGAAGTGCTAAAGGATGCGGAGGAAGAAACATTTCCTGCTTTTACATGGTTTTGTTATATGTTTGAAGACTCAGTAAATGTGGAAGTGAAGAATGATGTATTGGGTTTTCTGACAAGCTGTCAGCTCACAACAGGAGTAGCTCTTGACAAATGTGCAATGTGCAGGACCTTGTTTAAGATGAAATTATTGTTGGGCTGCCCTACAGGACTAATCATAATGAATATGGTTGCCATATTGTTTTAAAAGCAAGTATAAAATACGTTGTCATAACATTTTACAGAGAAAACTATGCCTAAGGGAGCATGCTTCTTAGGAAATTGTTAAAAGGAGCAGCTAGCAGGATAAGGCTTTTAGTGGTATCAAGAGCTACCATATTAAATGTTAGAGTAAACACTGCCATCTGTCATGCTGGAAGAAAAAGTCCCCCAGACTCAGTATTATTAAACTGCAGAGGAGGGAAATCTGTAACAGGTAAAGAAAGACTTCATAAAGTAGGAATTGTAACCCAATGTGGGAAACACTTGGACACAAAACTGGTAAGATATGTATGAAAGCCAGAAGACAGGCCCAGAAAGAGCTTTGATAAATTCTTTAGAAACAGCAGACCCAGTAGACTCCAGGCCCAGTGTGGATCAAGACATTGGGAGTACACTAGCAGAAGATAAGTGTTTAGCACCAAATCTCACAAAGACTCTTTTTGCGTTTGTGTTAATTATAGAGGGTATATGAAGCTTTTTGCACTAGAGCTTACTTAAGATGTCTCAGGTGGTCTGCTTGACACTCAAGTATTAGGGGAAGAACTTCGCTGATTAAAATGAAAAAATACCAAATTAATCAGAGTACACTCAACAGGCCTGGAGTAATTTGCGTACATAATCACTGAATTTGGAAATGTAGCATAATTTACATGAAGCTACAGCCCAGAAAGTTCTATTTCTGTCTTTATAAAAATTAATTAAAACTTCATAGAATCAAATTAGATGTGTGTTTATAAATATGAAAAATGAACATGTACATGTAGAATATAAAGTAACAAAGAAGAGCCGACATGATTGTTGTAGACAGATTGTAGCTTGCTTGGATGTGAGTTCATGTTTGTGTTAGAGCTGTAAATCCCACGTGAACTAACCATCCTAAGCAACCATGACAGCTGCAGCCAAAGTTTCTGGAAGAAACCATATAGTCACAAAAGTAAGTGAGAAGTCCTGTCAGATATATAACTATTTAAGATAGGAAAATAAAAGGATGAGAATAAAAGATCAGTTATCACAAACCAAGAGTAGACTCCTACAAGGATCTATATGAAGATCTTTGCTGCTTTAATAAATCTGTGAAAGGGGGTAAATAACAAAATAACAGCTTGTATTCATGCAGCATTCACAATATAAAGATCCCCCAAATCTGTGAACATGAAGAGTTGTGGGAAGATAATGCAAGATAACAAGTTAGTGGAATGGCAAGTGCATTAGCTATACCATGTTATTCAATAATGCCTGCAGGAGGGAACTGGGTAACTAACATGCATGGCAGTCTAAATTGTTACTACTCAAAAAAGAGTGCTTGCAGTTGCATTGTCGTTCTATACAACATCATGACGACATCCATGGCCAATCTGGAATAGTACAAACAGTTGCAGATGTCCATTCTTTTAATAAGAACAGACCAAGTTATGTGTGGGGAAAGAGATACCTGTGTTTGAACAGAATGATTAGAACTCTGCAGCTTGGAAAAGAAATGAGGTCAGGAGAAATCCAAGAGGTATATAAAGCTACTAATGTTATGGAGAGGATGGGGAGAGCATGATTATTCATCATTTCTTCTAACACGTTTTTGATGACTCCTAGCTCTTACCCAGCAGTAGGTTTAAAATAAGCATTTTTTCATGCAACACATAATTACGTATTGGAACTCACTGCCACAGGATGTTACAGATGCCAAATGTAGAAATAAGTTTAGAAGTTAATTAGGGAAGCTTACATAATAAACATTATTAAAATGTTATGAAATGTGGTGTGCATGCAATCTCTGGCCAAGGACAGTCATTCTCACAATTTGGTTCTTACTACTTTAGGATGCCTTATTAGGCTAGAACAAAAAATTGACAATTCACAAGGCTTATGATGCTGGTAGGTTGACTTTGTTTATTTTAAACTTACTATATTTTAAAATCTCAAACTCCTTTCTATGTAAGAGGTTTTACAAATAGTTTAGAATTGACCTAATTTGCTTGTGGATGTGTAGGAGGACAGAATTACAACTATAAAACATGGTTGAATCTTAGCTTTAAAATAATAAAATGCCTATAATAAACACATGAAGGCACTGCTGTTAAAGGATTGGATTGTAAACCATTTGCAATATCCAGTCTCTTTTAATATTCCTGTATAACTAAATTTTTAGGTGTCAGGTATGCAAGACAAACATTCTCCTGTGAAAGGATATTTTTCAAATACAAGCAAACAGCTGTCTGTTTGCTTTTATAGAAATTGGTGATTGCTTTTTAATGTTGTAATCAGATGGTACCTTAAGGAACTGTCAGATTGTAGTAACTCTCTAAACACTACTTTTCTCTTCATAATATTCAGTTGTGTCATTCTGGGGTCGCTGTTCTCTTGCAGCAGGCAAGCAGGCATTGGTTATGGTTGGAGGGTCTAGTATTGTGTGGGCTTTCCTTCAGTGGTTTCTCAAAAACAGTCATGAAGAGTATTTTGACACTGGATGTTCACTGTACCTTTGGTGCTACTGTAAATCCTTGTTTATTGGCCCTTTTTAGGCCATAGAAGAAGAGGCCGATGACCCCAACTTGCAGTTGCGTGGCTTTCCGTGGCAGAGAATTTAGCCTCTGGTTGCCCTCTGACCAGTTAACTTAACATGGCCACCTCCATGACGGGCCCTGACTTGCCCTAATCTTATGACTTGAGATTTGCCACTTTTTCTGCTATAAAATCATTTGCTTAATCTTGTTATTTTACTGTAAGAAAGTGAAGCCATCAGAGTAAATTTCTGTGTGTCTGAAGAGCTCATTTAGACCCCCATAACCAAATCACAAAGGGACATGAAAATATGAAGAAGAACACAATTGTGGAATGATTTAATACTTCCACAATTTGTATATGCTTTACTGAGTAACTTGTCAATTTTAGAAAAGAAAAGCTTGAATCAAAAATTATGGGTATTAGAGAAATTTTGCGGGGGTCTAAAAACAGTCACTGAGTGTACCCAGTAGAAGAGATGCTAAAAAGCAAAAATTACCTACAAGAAACACATGGAGATGGCAATAAAAATCTAGCGCTTCAATGCCTAATAATTCAGTAATCTGGTATAAATTTTCTGGTTAAAAACTGGATATTAGTGGTGAAGCCAATGAGAGCAATGAAGTCCATATGTAGTTGGAGTTCTCTTGAAGATGGGGAAAGGAAAACTAGAAGGATAGCTGTGAGAATTGTTGAGGGCTGTGCTCAGCCCTTCTCATTGTGCAATAAACTGATCTGGTTTTTGCACAGAAATAGTTTCATATCCTATTTGAATCAGCCATGTATGTGTATAACATCCAGCCGTGAGGCACCAGAAACTCATCACGAACAGGATGTTACTGAATTGGTGAGAACAGTATGTGGAGCAACCTCTGCATTGAGGAGGTGGATCTAAAAGAGAAGCAAAATGTAAAAATAGGCTAAGGAGATTGTGACTGTCACAGGAACAAATTCTAGCGTGATAAATTTAGTCAGCAAAAGAATAAAGCTCAGTGACCTATTGCTTTGATTCCTTTTTTTTCCCTTAAGAACAACGGTTTGATGGAGAGCATCACTGCTGTTTGATGGAGTGCCTGACACAGAACAAATGTTTCCTTTTTGTCATGGCTTTTGCCAGCTTAACTGACCTGTTAAAGATAAAGTCATACAATTTTTGGACAAGCATCTCTCACACTGGTGTGAGCAGGTCTGAAATGGTTTAAGTTCTTAGTTTCTTATCATTCTAGTGTTTTCTCATCTCGAAAACAGAAGCTCAGTGTTTCAAGCCTGGAGCCCAAATCTGGCTGACAGGAGGCTGAGAAAGGCTTTGTGAAGGAAGTTATATTCAAGGGGAGCAGTTACTACAAATTAGCTTTTTAATAGTAATATATCCCAGAATTTGGTTAAAACTGTGGTGTTAAGATATTTTCAAGCCCAAAGTGGCCGATAGTTAAAGCTTGGGGGAAGAGGACCATTTTGAGATAAAACTTGAAATGAACTTTTCCTATCAGTTTCTTAGGGAAAAAAAAAAAAGTTTAAAAAAAGAAGGAAGTTCCATTTTTGGGGGATGGGAGGAAGGAGAGGGGACTTGAAGGATTTGAACTATTTCACATTGTATAGTGAAAACCCTCAATGGATGTTTTATGTCTATGCTCATGTTCCTGCAGAACTAGGACTTCTGAAAACATTTCCAGTATTGTGCAGCCTCGTGGCAGTAAAAAGACCTCCAAACCATGGGGAAGAAAGGTTTTGGAAAAAAATCCCAAGTTATCTTGAATACTAGGCAGTAATTTAGCCATAATTGGAGGGAGTTCAGTATTGTCTTGTCAGAATTGCACGTAGGTGGTATGACCTGCGCTGGAGATTCTGCTGCTCTTTGAGAGGTTTGTTGTCTGTTCCCAAGGACTGCGTGTGCCCTCAAGACTATAAATCTGAGACAAGACTGAAGAGACAGCTGTATCATCGTGATTATTCTTACTCTCATGAAACTTTAAGTGGACTTGATGAAAGCCAAACAAAATACTTTGTTCTGCAGTTGAAACACTAAGTTTGATGTGGTGCTGATTTTGTAATTAGCCATTATCTTTTCACATTGTGTTAAAGAAGCTTTCTGCAACAGGAAAGTGGTATAATGTGTCAACAGGGAGAGCATATGGCCTTCAGCATTTTTGCTAAGTAATTTGCAGGTGTATATGATCTGTTATTCCTATTTAATAAAATATTTTTTTATTTCTGAGATATCTTTGCATCTCCTAAAAGTTAAGTGAATCCACATATAAAATGTATTGGTGTTTGGATTTGGTCCTCAGATGCTTTTGAGCTCTAACAGTCTTGCTTTTTTAGTTTATGCAAGCAAATAAACGAACCAAAAAAAAAAGATGATAAAAAGAAGCATCTTTTTTCAGCTGGCAAGAAATAGGGAGGGGAATAAAATACTAAATGGAGAAGGAAAAAAGCTCAGAATAATGAGAGAAGAAAAAGAAGCTGGATAAAAGAAGAAAAATATGAAAGAGGACAGGAGGAGGTTATGTAGCAAGAGGAACTTGAAGGTTTGAAGATAGGTTAAGAATATTAGAACAATTAATATGAAAAGTGAAAAAATATTGTACTGAATGTAAATGAGAGAATGAAAGAAAATAGGAGTGGGACTGGGAAGAAGCCAGGATACTTCTGGAGTTTAATAGAGGCTAGAGAGGAGTTTAATGGAAACAAAGCACATTTCTTGGCAAGTTTAATCGCCAGGTCTGTTGTGCAGCAATTGCAGAGATCAAACCTGTGAGCACCTTGCTGTAGCCTCGGAACCAAGCTCTTGGTACTTCTGCTTAACATGGGTGTGCAGCTGAATCCCCAGAGGGGTGGTGAAAGTCAAGGCTCAGAAACTTGTCTTTAAATTCCAGTTTTTTAACTTATTTGAAATGAAATGTTGAATAGGGAACATAGGACAATATCTGACATATCTGACTGCAGATAAACTTTTCATTTTTTTAAGATCATTGAATAAATACTTTCTTTTGTGAATTACAGCACAAGTAGTAGCAACCTTCTCTACCCTTTCAACATCAGCAGCCATATAGAGATTTATAATTAATGGCTGAATGTGTTTACAGGTTATGACAGATTTATAATGAATAAGCTGGTCATCGAAATAAGGTTTTCCTAGAGCATTGGTTGTTGATTTGGATATTGGAAAATAGTTGTTGAGATCTGTAAACAGAAGTTCTACTGGCAAAAAGTAATGGTGATTCACATTTTTCTTGTGATTTGTATTCAGGCATTGACTTTTAATGTTGTATAGGTTTCTATTGTGTTCTCTGGCTGTGCATTTTAAAACAAAATCTGGAAAGTAGCATACTGTATTTAAAAAAAAACCAACCAAACAAAAACCCCCCAACAAACAAAACAAAACCCCAAGCTGACACAATGCTAAATGTCATCCAAGTTGCCCAGCAGTTCCTGAAGGAGAATATCTTTTATTGTACTCTTGATTTAAGTTCAAATTGGGCACAGTAACTCCCAAGCAGACTGCCACGTGGCATTTCTTTTTGGATGGCCAGTAACTTGTTGCCTCAGTTTTTCTTGAGTATTCTAAGACCCAAGTGGGCTTTAAGTCTGACTGAAGGTGGGACTGTTACATTCATGTTCTTTCCAGATACAAACTTTGTAGTATTGTCAGGATAATTGTGAAGATTTGGTAATTGACAAGTCTAATTTTCTCTGATGACTCCATAACATTAAGGCTGCTGCCTGGTTAGGTTTTCATCCTTCAGAATTTTCTTGTGGGTAAACTATCCAGTTTATATCTTTCTTTTAAGTTTTGCATTTTCCTCTTAGGCTTTAGGAGATGTTTAATAAAACAAAAATAACCTCTATTTTGCACGTCTGTTTGCTTTTCAGATAATAATCCATTAGAGATTTTTTATTAGGTTTTCATAAATTCTTCCAATAACATTTTTTTGAGAAGTGACCCTTCATTTTACCATTTTAGCCTTCCTTCATATTGCAAGATATTTTAGATAGTACTGTGTGCAAACTCACCATGTAAAATACTTCAGTGGCATATAGATGCTTTTGATATAGACTGCAGATATTTTTGGAAGAACAACTAGACAGAAACAAACTAAACAGTTTGACTAGTCTAGTCAAACACAGTAGATGAGGTGAGTCTCCCGTTACACCGTGTCTGTTGTATGTGCTATACAGAAATAATGCGATTAACTTGTAGCAGCTCTTGAGAGGAACAAATTGTAGTTAATAAGCAAAATAATTTCATATTAATCACTGTAAAACATTCTGAATGAGAATTTATGGAAACTGCCTGTATCCGTTTCATAGTACTTGAAAAGGAAAATTAAAACCTAACTCGGTTTTTTGAAAGTTTTGTGTGTTCAGCAACCACTTTTCTGTAGGCAGTGTACTGTTATCACAGCTGAGCTTGTTTCTTTTAAAGTAAAGAGTGCATTGAAAATAAAATATATTAAAAAACCCCCAACTTCAAACATCTGATGGTCACCAAGTTGTACATATTGGACACAGATTTATTGTATAGAAATCAGCTTACACAGTATTTTTTCCAAGCCCTGGAACATAGATGATGATTATGATTAAATTTTAATTATTTTTACCCCAGTAAAATGGTAAATCTGAACTGAACAATGAGGTTTGTTTGTGAAAATCTGTCCATTAAGTTTGAAAAATTATCACACAACCTGTAGAGAGAAGCAGTGGCTTTGGAACTGTGGCCAAGGCCAAACTTGGATTTGGAGGTGAAAGTGTGGCTTGAAGTACAGAGCCTTAGGCTGGGCAGAAGCAGTTCTTGTTGAGATGGTGGTTGGGTAGGTAACAAAACATGTGAAACTCTTCCATCTCATGCTCTCTGCAAGAACCCTGGGCAGTATTTACAGCAGCTGTAGATTGGCAGAGCCAATCCCTTCCATTTGCTCTGCGTTTGCCTTCACCTCCCAGTCAGTGCTGGTCAGGGAGGAGCCTGACCACAGTTTCTCTGGACCCTGCTGTGATGATGTTCATTCTTCTCAGTCATTAGTAAATACTGATGTGGGAAGGGAATACCACCTAGTAAGGGGAGTGTGTCTTTGTAAATCTGCTAGGAAGTGGCTGAAGCAGAAATCTGTTGATGACAGGATGCTAGCTTTATCCATGAGTTACAACCAAACAAGCCAACACAAGTGCAGTTGGTTAAGGAACACTGCAGCAGGTCTGAGAAAAAAGAAATAGCTCTTTGTTCCACAGGCAGGCTGCAGGTGCAGGTAGTAGTGACTTGGTATTCAGAGTCATGGAGGGGAGTGGGGAGAGGAAATAGCTGGGTCATATTGCTGGGCATCTGATATGGCTCTACACCTGTGCAAGAATAGGAGGAGTAGTTGGACCTTAGCCTTCATTTTGGTTTTGTACTTAGCCAGCAAACTGCAATTCTGAGTGACTGAGATGGATGTAGGCCCCAGAAGGCAGTTCAGTAAACTAGAACATTTTTAAGGCTAAAGTTTATGTATCGTTTACTGTGTTTCCAAATTTTTGGTTTTGTTAAAAAATTTAAGTGTTTTTCTCAAATATTCTTGTGTGTGCTTATTGGGTGGCCTACAAACCCCTAAACAGCTTAGGGGTTTCATGATTTAGCTCCAAAGGCTGTAATTTATCAGTTGAAATAATTGTGAGAGGGTAGTTAGGATACAAGTAAGAAACTATATCTGTATTAAAAACAAGTCACCTGTGTGTCAGCGTTGCTAGCACTAAATCCACACTATGTCAAATTTCCTCTTAAAAATAAAATAAAATAAGAAAGTAAAGCTGTTTTCTCCTGTTGTGCTGACCTGGTAGTTTAAAAGTTAATTTATCAGAGTCAGTTTAAAAGTATAGATTTGTAATTCACCATAAAACAAAGAAATTAAAACTTAAAATTTGGGTTATTTGGCCAATGCCATACATCAATCTTCAAGATTCCCTCTCAGGCTGAAGCTTCTCACTCCTAATGCCATTTCTCTGTGCATTTTGTGTTCTTATTCCTTTTGATAGAAAAGGAAAATCACAGCTTTATGCCACTTGAAAGAAAAAAAAGATGCAAAACAAAGCAGTGAGTCACGATGGAGTAGTTAACTAGATTAAAGCTATAAAATATACATCCTATTTAGGCTGCTTGCCTTGTTGATCAAACTAACCAGAGTTTTTGGAAGATGGTTTTTACAGGCACATCCTTATCCTAACTGTTGGAGATCAAAGGATAGGTAATTCAGATATTAGAGTTTTAAAGGCTTGAGTATTGGAAGATCAAGGAAGTATTTCAAGATGCTCTATAATGGTACTAATGGGATGAAATAAAGTAAAATGTAGAATGATTATCAGAACATAGTTCAGTGCTTAGAGCTACTAGATTGAGTGTCTCGAGGGAAGTAGGAAACAATCATTGTTTCTGATTGCTTGAACTGTTACAACAATAGAGAAAGTATTAGAAATAACATATTTGGGGGTTTTGGTGTTGAAATTAGTAGACATACCAATAGCAGTAAGTTTTAAAATAAAGACTAATTTCCTTTAAATTAAACTTTTATATCCCACGTCTTCTGATAATTCTCATAATCTATCCATTTATTGTTAAAAAAGTAGAAAACCAAACACAGCCCCACCTAAAACCTAGACAAACTTAAAAAATCCTAGACTGCCAAAAACGTTAAATTATATTGAGGTGGATGTTTATTTGCATTATATTTTTCATCAGGTTAAAAAATAAACAATGAAAAAACCTGAAATTGCAGAGGAGGCAGGTTCAGGGTGCTGATGTGAGATATTGTAGTGGGCTCCTAACTATAAGCCCTCATTCTGTTTTGAAGTGCTGGATTTTTTTTTTCATTTAATAAATATTTTAAGTTTTAGTGTTTTCCTTATTTGTCGGATGCTGAACATCTGCTTAGTTGTGGGAGTTTTGTGTTGTTTGGTTTTTTTGTTTTTTGTTGGGTTTCTTCCCCCCAAATCTGGACCTTTAAATCAATGAGTTGAAGAATGACCACATGAAGTATTTTTCTTATTTACTGTCTTTTTTGAGTTCTATCTTGGGTTATTAGTTAGAAGAATATATACTAAAGAATGGGATAGCATGAATAAAAGTAAACCTCATGGTGTGACAGCTGCAAATGATTTGCCACAGTCTGGACCCCTCTGCTAATGGTTTGGTTAATTACTTTTAAAATGTTGCAGATGTATTGAAAAGGATTCTTCTGTGTATTAACTGACACTAAAATTTTAAAAAACCCAAAACAACAAAAACCTAAGTTAAATGCCTTTAATAAATTGGCATTTTTCAGTGTAATGCTTTCACAGAAATAAATTCCCTATAAGTTTTGTGTTGACTGTTAATAATACAAAGGTTAATAATATCTTGATTTGGAAATCAATGTTTATTTTTATAACATGTTCAAAACCACATATTTAAAGAACTGTATAGGGCTTAACAAACCAAATTACCTTAAAAGAAATCCTGCTTTCTATCTTCTCATTTGGAACACATTTTATTTTTAATGTAGCCTGATCAGCAGGGACTGTGTGCACCAGTGCACAACTTTACCCCCAGCTTTTCATGAATGAAATCTTCAGTGGAAAACCAGTCAGAAGGTTGGACATTTGTATTAAAACATTGAAAATCAACTCACAGACCTGCTGATTGTACTCTTTGTTTTGTTTTGTTTTGTTTTGTTTTACCTTACTGTGGTTTTCTTAATGGTAAGTGATAAAATCTGTTCCTATAGTTCTTCAGGCTGTGAAAGCATATTTAAAGAAGGACTGTCACTTTGGAGGTAACTTAAAAACAAAGTGTTTATTTAAAGAAGAAATATGTTCGAACCAATATTTTCTAATGTTTCTTTTGATGTTATTGAAGGGTTTGTGTATTTAATAGAAATTTTTCCACATTTTTCTGCTTTTGATTTTTATTCTCCCTTTTGCCTGTAGTGAAGTCATAACACTGTTTGATTTCTATCTGTTGCCTTGGTAATAACTTTCAGGTCACCAAACCAGTGTTAATTTCACTGCAGGGCCTTGCAGGAAGAATTGTGTGAAAATGGCTTTGCCTTACATGTAGTACATACACAGTGTAGCTGTTAAGTTGGATAAATGCATCTCATTCAGTTTGTTCATATGTAAAGCCAAGTAATGCAGTGAAGTCAGAGCAGTGATGCTGTTTTTAAATCATTCATGAATGATCGCTGGAGGAAGTTCCCTAAATAGCTCTACTGGTTTGTTTGTTTTATGTATTATTTGCCTAAACAGCTCCTGGAGCACAGTTTGGTCTCAACAGTTTCTCTTCTGTTAAACATTTCTAATAATCTTGTAAAAATTCCTTTTTTATGCAACTGTTAATGTTTAATATGCATCATTCTGTTAACTGTACATTTTTGTTGTCTCTTTTATTTTGAGACCTAGCAGGAAATCAGATACCAATCAATGACCAATTTTTTTTTCTATAAAGCACAATAGAATAGTAAGAGGAGGGGTTTGTTTGTGTAGTGGGTTTGCTCCCTTTGGAAAACCTAGAGGGCACATATTATTCAGATATTGGACTGTATTCGTAGCAATAAGGAAGTGTCTTCTTCTTAGGTGAAAGACAAGGAATACAGAAATGTGAAACAATTCAAAGCTCACAATGTAATCAATCTTGAAAAGACACAAAATTAAAGTGTAAAAGGTCACCTGGTTAGGTGCTGCCTGATACAGCAACATGAACAACCTCAGTGAAATATATTACTGATGCTATTCAAACATAGAGTAAGAGATATGATGCCCTTTAGATCTGTTTATTCACCTTTACTTTAAGGGCATAGGAACCGGTTCTGTAAATTGGATTCTTTGGAGTCTGTCAATAAGAGTTAAGCTGCCACAGGCTAGTCAATATGCCTTGTGCCACAGAGTTGGAGACACAAAAAAAAAAAAGGTTGAAAGGTTATGTGCATTGCAAAGATTTGGTATAAATGAAAGTAGTCCAGAAATGAACCGTAAATAAAACATGGTGGCATCTAAAAACTAATCCAGACCTTGTTATTGTGAGCAGTCTGCAAAACAAAGATATTGCTGTGATGAAAATAGGCCATGCAGAAGGTGTGATATGGAGCACAGTCACCAAGTCAAAAGAAAATAAGAAATCACTGATGAAACTCTTAATTCCTCAGTGTGGTGAGAAAGAATAGTATCTTTAAGGGCAGTGAGGACGAGAGTCCAGGGAGGGACTATCAGGATGGGGGAACTAAACAACACTTGGATTCTCATCTTTTGGAGGATCTGGTTCTTTCCTGGAGTGTCTTCCAGAAATCAAGTGGTGTCAGAGCTGGAGGGGTGCTAGTTGATTCTAAGCCTCTGCAGGTGAGAGGGGTCTCACCTGTGACTGCTTAAAATGTTTGGGGATTTTTTCTCCAGAGTTCTAACAAGTCTATGAGAGGTAATAATACTTCAGAGAATGATTTTGAAACATTTTCATGAAAGAGTAAAATCCTTTTGTGACATTTTATTACTTTTTAATAGTCACTTGAATACTGCACTCGCCCAAAGCATGTTTTACAGACATCTTGAAAATAGAAAAAGAATGTGAGACCAGATTATTATCAGCAAAATTTCATATGTTTCACAAGGGAGAAGTGTAACAGGGATATACTGGACTGCTGATTAAAACTTCTGCTTGCTGGAGGCCCTTTTCTCACTTATACTTGAATCTTTTGGTCAGTTATGAATGAAAGAGGCTTTTTTTTTAGAAGAAACAGGGAGAGCCCTATTAGAAGCCAGTGGAGGGGAAAAAAAGCACAACAAAAACAAACAGTTAAGACAGTTTGGGCTTTCTTAATCTACTCCTTCTTCTTACTTCCTCAGTTATATAATTTCTCTTGTATGTTTATAGACTGGGGAAGGAGAAGAGAAAATGAGCAGTTAAACTTTAATGTCTTCAACTTCAGGTTCTTTGAAGAATAGATTTAAATGAAAGTACTGAAATTGGTTCTTGAAAACAAACGTGTACAAAAGCTAAAGGCTTCTGTTACTAAAGGAATACTTATTGCTCCTTCATGTTGGTGAGAGAGGGAAGCAGGTGAAAGTACTGAGAAAAGTCCTGAAGGACTTGTTGGCGCTGTAAGGAACATGGCGTGTAAGGAATCAGATAAGATCGCGCTAAAACTTGCACCAATTTGGCTATTTTTAAACAAAGTTTTGAATGTAACCTTTTAAAACCTCTTTCTTTGAGCCCTTAACGAAATGTGAGAACTGAAACTGTGTAACCACAATGTAATACAGATGATAGGTTAATTTGGTCGAGGTTGATACAAACTAAAAGAAATCTTAGCACTGCACTGAGCCTCCAGCTCTGTCCCATTTGCACCTGAATGACGGAAGAAAGGGGAGCATGTAAGAATGAGAAGTGTAAATTATGCTTGTTAGTGATGGCACATTCCAGGAATTTTAGATTTTTCAACCATCTTAATATTTGAGAACCAAGTTTGAATTTTGTTTCAGATTGTCACACATGCCTATAATGTCACTAATTTACAGTGGAAAGAAAAGACAGGATACAGCTCATATTTTTTTCTGGTGCATGTAGGAATGGAGAGTGACTTATTAGTGAAATAGAACAGCTGTCAAGGGAAAAACCTACTCATTCCAAGTAATCTTTCTTTCTTTTCTATTTCGTATAATAGTAGAGAAATAATAATTGTGTTAACACATGTATGGTTTGAATATTGTCGAATATATTACGGTAGTCCTCTCTATCTTATATGCTTTATTAGAGTTTTGAGTAAGTAGAATTAGTCAGGCTTAGCTCATTGTATTTTTCAGGGCATATAATTCTACTTTAAATATTTATATCTTATTGCAAACCCCAATTTTTTTATTTTTGTCACACTGTGGTAAATTAACTCAAGCACTGCCTTATTCTGAGCAGAGACAGAATCAGGATGTATCATAGCTGAAGAAAAAAAAACCAAACCAAACCCCACCCCCCATATATGCATATGTGGCGGTGCAGGTGGCCAAAGCCACCCAGACCCCTTGGAGGTAAGATGAACCCATTGCAGTGGTGGTCAAAGACCAAAGCATGACATCTCACTCCGGTTAGGGTGAGAGCCCATGAGCCCCCAGTTCAATAGTTTGCATGTTTCTGTACCATTGGTTCATGTTTTCCCCTCCCAGTTTTATGTATGTTTTTGTGAATATTCATTTCCCTTAGTTAATATGTATAGATTCTAGAAAGTTCTGTGATACTCGACACCCCATTGGTTCTTTCCCCAAGTCCCTCCCATGTGTTATTCCCATTGGTTTCTTCAGCCTTAATCCCACCTCTTTCCTCCTATTCTATTGGCTGTATGCCTCGTCCCCGCCTTCACTGCCCACTATAAAAATCCCTGGACGGTGGTCAGATTTGGCTGTTTGTCCGTGTGCCGCAGTCCTTTTGTCCGTGGATCGCTATACTAAGAGTCCCGTCTCTCCTTTATCTCCACCCGCGCGCCTGACTTCTTGCTCCGGGGAAGCTCCCTCGGGTGAGGAGCTCGCCCTCGATCATTTTTTTGTGTGTGTGTGCGTGTGCGTGTGTGTGCGTGTGTGTGTGTGTGTGCGCGCCGCCTTGAAGAGGACGCAGCAGCCAGACCTCCGAGCTATCCATTTACCTGGGCTGTGCGTGCTTTATATATATGTGTATTTTTTATATATATATATATATATCTCACAATTGACTGCGCTGAGACCTGGAACACAGGCTCTGCAAGATACTGGTCAGATCTCCACAGGTATTTGTATCTCACTATTTAGTGGTTTATCATATTTGTTAATTTAAAACAGCTAGAAAATAATTTAAACACATGCCCGTGTTGCCAAATTTCTTCTCCCGTGTAAACTCTGGTCTGGTCACCTCCTCTTGAAGCATTTCTAAAGAAGATTCTGCTGCCCTACTGTGTCTTCAGTTATGGTTGAGCAGCTCCAGTGACTTTTCCTTGCATAGATGTAAGTGATGCCACCATCTCTGCAAACTCTTCAATGCAGAAATGCACGTAACCAGGCAATAAATATGGGCAAGCAGTTTGAGATTGTGGACTTCTGTCAAGTTTTGGAAATCTTAATTCCCTTAATAGTGCAATATGCTGCTGCAGACAACTGGTGTTAGAGGAAGACTAGGCAATGCTAGGGAGGGAAATTTAGAAAAGGAAGTACAGAAAGAAGAAAAGCACATCAGCTGGGATGGACAGTGCTTTAAAATGTCCTGTAAAGGTACTGATGGAAAAAGAAATTAATTCCATGGTTAGAAGCATGGCTCAATTGCCCATCCTCTCAGTAGAATCCAAGAGCTCTGTCTAGGTTTTTTGCCTTTTGAAAACGGAACAAGTAGCTCTTGGTCAGCCATGACAACACTTGAGCCCTCATTTCTGCTATGTCTTGTTTGGATATGCTGAAGTAAATGGTTGTGTAAAGAAAAAGATGATATTATTTTTTTTCCTTTTGCAGGTTGCTCTAAATGCTGTGCTTGTTCTATTGACCATATAGTAAAAGAATTTTTTTTTCTTTTTCTGAGGAAATGTTATTCCTGAAACTTGTTTAGTCAAGGGATAAATGAAACCAGTAGATTCCTACAAAGAACATGTTACTTGCTTCTAGTCCTTCTTACAGTGACTTTAAAACCCTGCACTATATGCTTGCAAGAAACTTCAACACATTTTCTAACTCAGGCTTGCAATTTACTGCCCTTAAGTGACACATTTGAGCTCCCTGTAGTGTGCATATTTCAATAGCATTCACACAGAGATACATTTCATACTTTTGAGTTTTTTGTAACTCAGACAAGAGACTCATCTGGACTGTTACCTTGGAAAAAAAATTGTAGTTCAGCTCCTGTGCTGCTCTTGATCTCCCTGAGTCTCTTAGTGTTCCAAGTGGTATGTGCAGGGTCATACAGAGTGGCTAGAGCTTTATGACTGTCATTGGCCTGGGCAGCTCCGCAGTCTGTCTTCCATCTTCTCTTGCAGTATCAAACCTGATCTTTTCAATAAATCAGCTTTTGGTTTTCGCTAACTACATAATCTTGCAGTGATTCCATGCTTGCTGCACAGTAAACCATCATGTTCAGGAGCATTGAAGTATATTTGCCATACACCTTTTAAAACTTTCATTTTTGTAAGCGTGTCTTAGGTTCTGTGCATTAGCTTATTGCTGCTTGTGCTCTCTAAATAATGTTATGAAGAGCTTATAAGCAACCACTGTTTATGACACCTTTCTAAACTAGATGTTCTCTGTAGAGAACCCATTGGGGATTTAGTCTGGTTTTATAAAAGACATTTTTCTTTCCTAACAGCAAAATTCTCTGTCTGGAACAAATTAACTGCCATTCAAGGACTAATCTCTTCCTCCATGGCAGAAATTTCTTCCTCTGTGGCACTGCTCTTCAGACTGACTGCTGCAGTCACTGTCACAGATACTCCCCAGAGGTTTCAGACCAGAATCACATCTGCTACTTTGAGTCACAACTTCATCCTATCTGGTAGGGTTTCAGTGTTCATTAGACTAATTAATGATTAAGTACAGCAATATGACATGGCATGGCTGTTTTGTCGTGTCAGTCAGCTTTCTCAAAAATTCAAAGTATCAGCTATTTTCTGAATGTTTGGTTTTGTGCAAGATTTTAAACAAGCAGCTTTCTCATGTTGGCATTAAAGTCAGAAAAAGTACACGGCTGCCTGGCATAATCTTGCTTGAGCTGCACAGAGGAATCTAAATGCAGCAAAACCTGTATTTGTAAAAGGAAATGGACAGGCAGAAGCCTCTCTGTAAGGGAGATCTTCACCTATGTGAAATCAGAGGTATTATGATGAGACAGAAGCAAAAGGGGGAGAATGGGAGCAAAATGTAATGCTAAAATTTAGCTGCTTTCCTCATTAAAGCAGAACAACACGTAGTACTGGTTGTGCTGCTGTTTCATTGTGGCCCTGTGGTTTTCCCTCAGAGCAGATTACCTGCCTCTGCTAAGGTGCCTATACTGTTGTTCCAGGTTTTTAAGAAAAGGCACTTTGTAATTCTTTTCAGGATAAAAATACCTAATTATATTGTGTGCATAAATAATTATTGTTTATATGTATTATTAGTCTAATAACTGATGTGGATGAGGGGATTGAGTGTACTCTTATAAACTCACAGACCTCAAGTTGAGTGGGGATATTTTCTGCTGGAGGGTAGGAAGGCTCTGAAGAGGTTCAGGCTGGACATCAGGAGGATTACCCAAAGTAATCTTAGTGACCACTTTGTATCTGAGTCAAATGGAACCCATTGATGGTAGTGTGGCACTGTCTTCATTGAAGAAATCAGGGTGATCACAGTGATGACCAATATCAAGGGCATAGATTTACTAGCTTTTGGAGAAGATTGAACAGTGTGTGACCCAGTGGTGAGAAAGCATAGAGCAAGTATTTATCTATCCATCAGGTTTTGACCGTGCAGTTTTCTAAACTCATGTTTTCTGTCCATCATGCTTGAAGTCTGACTTGGCTGGAAGAGTGTGGTCATTGCTTCAGGAGATGCCACCTTACCTGTGGGATCAGATTTCCCCAGCAGTGTTAAGAAAGGCTTCTTCTGGTTTCTAATCCTCTGGCAGGGTATCAGCCACTAAAGAGCAATATGTCAAGTAATAGTAGCCATAAAAGCTACTTGCCCAACAAAGTCAGCTAATTTTTTGGTGAATTGTGCTGTCATTCATTTGATGTTCTTGTGACACAGCTATTGAGGAAGATTTCTTCCATGATGTACCTGCAGGTATCTGTGAAGAGCAATGAAGAGAGGCTACAGGACACAGTTATTTGCTGTGTGCATACTACTATTTGATACATTTTACATGTGAAATTTTTTGACTTAGCAACCCACATAGATAGGTCTGCCAGATAAGTATTATTTAAGATTTTTTTTCAGTGTATTTTTCATATATGTTGTCTCTTTTTTTCACATGCCTCCCCATATGAGAACATGACTAGCAAAGGCTAACATTCTGTCAGTATTCCTTCTTCAGAAACTACTTTTGTATCATACATTTTTGCCTCTTCTCAAAACCATGTAAGTTCTGTTTTTCTCTGGTCTCCTGTTATGTGGCTCTCTTTATGCCTGTAATAAATGCTGACAACTCCCAGCTCAACAGTTATTTCCATCAAATGCAGACTGTTACGTCACTCACATTTCTGAGTGCCAGTCTGAGATAAGGACTTGAATGAAAAGGCAGCTGGCATAAGCTTTGTGTCTGGAGAAAATGTTACAGTGTCTGGTAAGGCTGCAGCAGCGTCTAAAGCAAGAGCAGCAAGTCAGCCTTAACCTTCAAGGGATGCCCAAATCTCCAGCATTCAAGGACAAAGCACATATCCTTTTGGCTTCTCTCAGTATTCCTAATAAAAATCGTTGTGAGAAGGTGAGAAATGTTGCTTACTTCTTTCCAACACGATGATGCCACAATGATCCAAGCTTTCAGCTCCCTGAACTAGGCTGCTCCAATGTATTTTGATTAAGAACAGTATGTTGAGTTTTGGCGTATTCAGCATGCAGGTCTCTGCCAGCTGGAAGTGTCCCTGTGGACAGCACAGCTTACTGTAGCCACTGGACTAGGTGTAAAGAGCTTAACAGCTTTGGGGTTTTCTGTACTTTGTTTGTTCTCTGTAAAGGACAGAGCTGACAGGTAGATACACTGTGCAGTTGTATAATTGACCACTCAGGAAAACTGATGTTTCCTTTCTCTGTGGTACCAATCTTGTATTTCCCCAGTCCAGGCCTCTCACCTGTGTTATCTACTGTAAGATCTCAGTCTTTAGTTTCCTTTTTGCTTGTAATGCAAGTTTTGTTCCTGAACCTGATTCTTGAAAAAAAGGCAACCTTCTCAAAGCAAAATCTCCATAAGCAGTAGAGGTTCATGGTGTCGATGTGCTGACATGGTCTCAAGTCAGGGATTAGTGGTGCTTCCTCATTATCTCATCTCTCCCCATCTGTCAGCATCCATTTGTTTTTTTTGCCTTGTGTTTATATTGCAAGCTTTTGGGGAGAGGTGATTTAATTGTTCTGTATTTGACCTGCACTTAGCACGCTGAGTCCTTCCTGGTGCCGGAGACAGATATTTCAGTAATGTAGTCGGCCTTTAGGAATGAAGCTATGTGATGTTTTGCTTCCAACAATCTAATGATCTGATTTCTCCCCTCCTCTTTCCCCTTAATGCCCACCAATGGAAAGCTTGCTCTGTCCTTGTCTAGGCTTTCCTTCCAGAAGGGAGGTCGTAGTCTTGCACTGCCAAATGTCACAGACAACAGCTTCTGCACTGGCCGTAAGAGTCTCATTTCTCTAAAAAAGGTAGCCTTTCCATTTAAATGAAAAAATAAGCCCACATAGATAATCCTTTCTATTTACTGCTATGAGAGAAAGGAGCTTTACTGATGATGTATGACAGCATTTTTAATAAATGAAGCTGAGATTTTAAATTCTTTGTGAGAAATGGCTAGATGTCACCCGTTTTTTGCCAGTGCAAGTAAAGTCTGTCATTTGCAATATCAGGGTTGGTGTTTGAGGGTACAATACTTATCAGAACTTTACTTTCTAACCCTAGAATATTTGTATTTTATATTGCAGCATGCTGTATTTTACAGTGAAATTTTTATCTTCTGCAAAGAGTGCCAGGCTCTCCCCTGGTCAGGAGCCGTGGGCCTGCTGAAGCCCCAGTGTCATGGAGTTTTGCATGCTCTAGAGAGGTGTGGAGAGTCCAAGGCTGAGGCTTAAGGTCAGACTGAGAGGAAAAGGTAAAATCTTAAGGAAAACAATGCACATTTAGTATGTGTTTTGTAGAACTAGAAAATAAAATAGCAGCTTAGCTTTAAGAGATTACTGTAGCAGAAGTTATGTTTCAAGAAGATGTGTTGGCTTCTCTGCACATTAAAATATGGAAATAAAATATATTGTTGCAGATATGTGATGTTATTAGAAACAAGTTTGGAGGAACAGTGAATCTGCATGTGTGGAGAGTCCTGCATATGAACATACTGTTCTTCTCTTGACAAGCATCCCCAAACATGCTTCAATTTGAGAAAGTCAGTGTCTCCCTCTTACACTCAGCTTACTTGGGTTGATTCTGGGTGTTCTTCTTGATGCAGTAAGTAGATTCTGGGAAGGAATTAAGCCCAAATAAAAAGCAAAGAAGAGTGAAGACAAAGGCAGCAGTCAGGAGGGAAAACCAGGCAGAAACACAAGCAGGAAGTCAGATGAATAGTGGTGTTTTAGTGCACTGTTGTGTCTGTTAACTCCTCTTATCTTGGCTTGGGAAATATTTAACGAATAATATTGTATTTTATTAAATGTTTCTTTGTATCAGATGGGAATACACCATTGATTTTTTTATGGGATTATTTTGTATCCTACATTTTTAAACTCTTTTGGTTTTTTATTGTGAGCCAGTCACTGTTTGGCTGACCTTGTGCGTGACTAATCTGTTGCCATCCATCTGATTGTACATTTTAAAATCTTGTGAACCCTTCCAAATCACAAAAGGTGGGTTCTGACAAAACAACAGCATTCGGATTTAATGGCTGGGAATACAAAGATAACAAAAAGACCCAGATTTCCTACATGCAGAGATGCTTTACTCTGAGTGGGAATGAGCAGAACAAAGGCAGTGTCATCCTACTAGTCGTTCACAGTTACCTGCTGACAAATTTAGCTCTGTCTGACCTTAAAAAAAGAGAGAGGAAAAAAGTAGTTGAGAAGCTAAATTATTTGATCCTAGTTCATAAAATAGATCTGTTAGCTCTTAAGTAAATAAAGAAAATAATAAATATATGCTTATATATATACACGTATATATATAAAATAAATAGTTCATAAGGAATTTGCTCCAAATATTTTAGGCCATATCTGAGGAAGTTAATAGGGCCAGAACAATTGGTGCAAAATGTGGAAACATTCTCCGAGCATTTAGGTGAATTACCTTCAGTCAGGATTTTTTGCTCTAAAAAGGGGAAAAGCCTGTTCATAGAAAGCTTTGCTTGAGGAGATTTTTTACTCTTTCCTTGCCTTGTAAGTCAAGTGTGTCTGCTCAGTGAACTGCTGCTGGTTCATATTTTTGTAGATCTCCATCTTCCGTTTGCCTTTCGGTTCTCCTCTTGTAAATGAAATCTTGCTCAGGACTGCTAATTGTTATTTCCTCAGGCAAGAGGGCCTTTCCTTTGCGCCAGTGAAACTCATAGAAATTTCATTTATGTGATGGGTTTGCTCCTCTTGGCTTCACTGTTCTTGCCCCTCTGGGATTAATTTATCTTGGCCACATTGAGAAGAAGAGGACTTTTATTCCAATGTTATTTCTGGAGTCCTCCATAGGAGACCAACAAAGCCAGTGCAGTGAGGATACACAGTCACAGTGCTCAGCTGCCTGATGCAGAATACTTTGTGAAACAGTAAATCATCTGTCTTGCATGCCATGAAGGCAGTTGTCTTCTGTCACTGGGCTGTCAGGTTGAGATGCTGTTTTTAGCTAAGGTTGCTATTTCTAAAAGGACCTCTGGGAAGAATTGACTGTCTGAAAACTGATGCCTGTTGCCCTGTAATTGCTACTTCATTAAAATATTTCAGTTCCAATTCTTGTATGCCCCTAAGTTCTCTAGATACCTGACATGGACATTCTCAACTATAAAGTAAGCTTCTGTTCCATGTGACATTTTAGAGCAAAATCCCAGTTGCGGGATTTGAGTTAAAGCTGTCAAGAAGAGTGCCTTTCTCGAGAGACCTTAACAGGACATCCATATTCTCACTTGAGTTTCTATGCAGCTCTATTCCTTTATCTCAATAAAAATTTCATTCATGATTTCCAAGTAACCTGTCTAATCAGAAATGTAAGGAAAAGGAGTTCACAAACATTGCAGTCTACAAGCAGTGAACACATCATCACCATCATCATCAAAGAAATTCCAGAAGAAAAAATCAAAGTTATTCTACGCATTTTTGGTAAAACATTTTTGCTGTTTTTTTTTTTTTTAGATTATACTCAAAACCAGGTAGAGTAATTACTCTTTTAAATGCACCAGGGCTGAATTACGTTTGCCTCAGGCAACATCATGCTGTTTTCTATTTACTACGTTATTAACATAAAATCCAGAAGATTGTTCTAAACAAACCTTGCATTGGTTGCCATTTGTTTTTACCTGCTGAGAGTGGCTGAGTATTGAAAAATGTGTAGAAAAACAATTACTGTGTAAAACACAATTCATCTCACAAATGAGGTAATGGCACAGTCAGTGTGGCGATAGGACTTTTTCCTCTTTTCTGATTCCATGTACTTGAATGTTTGACTTCTCTGGCTTTCTGTATACATTATGTTGTATTGTATATACTGGCTATTGTTAAAAAAAAAAAAAAAGAAAAAATACAACAACTAGTGTGTTACAGAAGTCTTGAAAGTGTACTTATTTTTCCTTCCCCAATCCGGGAATATCTGAATCATAGGAAGTTTCAGAAAGACAGACCATTATATCCATTAACAACAAGCATTACTATTGGCATATGAATACAGGAAAACATAAAGTGTTTCATTAAATGAATAATTTTGTGGTAGCTGGCCTTAAGGCTAATAAAATGTATTTGTGTAACTATTGCATTTTAAAGGCTTATTTGTGAAGCAGGATAGTGCTGCACTAAGTGATGTAGAAATGTAGAGCAGAATAGCTCTTAATTCAAGAGATTAGAGTTAAAAATAATTGAATACAGGAGTGGAAGCAAAAAAAGAAAAATTAATTAAATTGTGAAGAATAATTAGATAAAGTAAAATGGGATAAATAGGATACAGTGCATTGATTTAATAAAGCAAAATCAAGCTGTAGAACAACCAGATGTTTATTCTTTGAACAAGTAACTGGTTTTGATAGAACAAGAAAATGTTGAAAATTTCTTTTATCTGGAAAATTTTGATTTTTTCGTTTAGCTTTAGTTCAAGAGTAGGTGATTTAAAACAGATTGTGTAGTGTGGTTATGATTAGATTAATTTTTTATGAAGTTGTAGCATTAATACACAACCAAAGAAATGTAACTATTCTTCCTTATACTTTGTCTCAATTTCTTTAATTAAATTATTACCTTAGTTTTTCTTCCCTTTGCTTTTGTGATTAGTGTTTGCCAAGTGCAGGGCTTAGTGCTGATGCTATTACTATAGCCCTTTGAAGCATTTTTCAAGTACTTGTCACCTGGGCACATAAATGCTGAAGTTGTGTTGAGAGTTGTTGCATGTTACCTTCAAAGCAGAGCCAGTCTGTCCAGTTGTTCTTTCCAGAAGAGGCTCCTCATTTAGAGAGGAAGATGACCTTGACAGCGCTTTCTTAATCAGAGTCTGAAAGGTAGCAAAAGACAATTTCAGCTTCTTAACACTTTAGGAAAAAGATCTGAATTTCATTTTCATTTCCCTGGAGAATAACCTGAGTCTTCATCTCCCCAATTTGGACATTTCCCCCTGTCCAGCTGTACTTATGGTGAGCATAAGGAGAACTGATCAACACCTACCTTTGTCTCCCTTTTTTTTTTCTGGTTGTTTTCAAGTATTAATCTTCTCATGAGAAGCAGGGAAAAGGTATTTAAAACTTAGCAGAGAAGAAACAAAGATGAAGAAGTTAAATTGCATCTCTAAGGTTACAAATTTATAGAACTGAGATTAATATTTAGATTTTTGATCTTGGCATTGGGCTCCCATGATGAATTCTGAAGGACAGAGAACATAAATTTAATGTAGTCAAGATGTCCTTGCACATAGAACAATTGGTCTGAATTGTATAAGATGCCAGGGATTTAAAACTTGGCAGCTTAATTAGTTGCAACAAGGAAATGATAAACATGAAAGCAATCTTCACCTGAAGGTAACAAAGGAAGACTGTGCATGTGGAAAGTATTTGCTCAAAGCAGTTAAACACAAAGACTGTTCTGTATCTATCCTTTATTAGGTGTTTCCAAGTAACAGTGATTTATTTCAGAGACAAGGTAAAATATATTTTCAAAAGGGACTCTTAAAAATACCTAGCATAGAATCTCTTCATCTGTTTACTGACTTTGTGTTGAAATTTTTGTTCACCTTTATCTTAAATTTTGTTTTATATGTATTTTCTAGCAGCTTCACTGAATTTTAAATGCAAAGTATATGTAAATACTATACGTAACATATAGCAGTAAATGGTGGCAGCAAGTTCTCTCCTATGTGGTTAAGTCATATATAACTTTTAAAGAACACTGTATACTGTCTGTATAAATTTAGAATGGAATTTCCCTGTTGAATAATAGTATACAGCATGTAACACACTCCAGGGATTATCAATCAAATCTGTTGTCCAGTGTATGGTTCACAGATTAAAAGGTTACTCTTCTGCACTGTAGAGAATCTCACTCTGTTGCATTAGCCTTTAGCTCTGTATTCTGTTAGTCCTTGCAGTGCTTTATATGGCTGTAAAAATTTTGCTGTGGTGCTTAATTGCTACATTTTGTGTTGAAGAGAAGAGCAGTGTGGTTGTCCCTTTCAATAGGTAGCACATTCACAGCGCATGCTTTGCTTCCATTGTGCAGGCTATGTTGTAACATACGTTTCTCACAGTACATTAGAAATGTGTTGTAGCCCTCTGCCAAAGGTCTGTTTCGTAGCTGCTTTAATGATAATTGTCCTTACCATTTATGGATGGCAACTGGTGCAGAAGTCACCAACTTCACAGCACTGGCGAAACGTTTTTGCACTCACGTAACAAAGTGCAAGCTAAAAGCTAAATCCTTGGAAGAGTGAGTGAATTCAGTTTCCTCAGGTAAAATTGCTGAAAGAAGCTCAGCTTCTACAAGTGGTTCTCTAGATTTGGTACTAAAAGCTTGTTCTGGGTCTTTACAGCTGATGGTGTTATATTTTTCTGTTAAGCTTTTTGGACTGGGAATTATAGTCCAGTTCTCACCTCTGCTGTAAGCAGAGCATCTCTGCAAAGCATAGTCAGAACACAGAGTGAAGCAGCATGGGTAGGAATGGAATTCTCAGGTTAGAGCATCAAAACTTGAGACTGATGCTTTGTTTATTGGCAGAAAAGCAGAAGTGCATAGTTGGGATGCTTGCAGATTCATTTTTAGTAAGTGAGAGGGAAAGAATGAGGCTATTCTGACAACTTTTACTGTTGAAACTGAAGAGGAAATTTCAAAAGCAGCATCTGGGTGCTGCATTCAGGTAGATTAGTCATTCAAACATCAAAAATTAAATCTTTTGGGTTTTTTGATTGTCATGTATATGCTATGTTGATGTAAATCCTATGGTTTTACCCATCCTGAAATGAGATTAAAAAAAATCTGTCTTCACTGGTGATTCCACCATAAGAAATTTTTTGGGTCTGCCATGATTTTTTCCTTTCTCTGCTGGAACAGACGGGACAAAAGACAACAAAAAAAAGGCTGTGTAATAGAAGCAGACACTGCTGAATTAATATTCACACCACACACGTTTAAGTTTGCTGTGCAATTACTTTTGTTTTCTAAGCAAGGACAATATACAGGTCCATTGAATCTAGACTATGTGCAGTGTGTGTCTGAAATATATCACAAGGGTAATATTTGATTATATGAATATTAAAACCTGAGATTGGATTTAGAAATTTCAATTAAAACACCACAAATGAATGGCATGGATTTGAAAGAGACTGAACACCTGCCATTTCTTTGAATTTGGCTCCAGAAAAATCTAAAAATATGAATTCTTGAATGCAGATTTAGAATGGTCAATTGAGGTTGTCAAATTAAGATATTTTTTGCCAAAACCAGTACTCCTTAAATAGGATCTCATCTGCGACCACAAATACGAGCTCAGATGGAGTCACATCAGAATTACCCCTTCGGGTTTGTTTTGTAAACAGTCCTGAAATGACTTTTGGTAATATGGGTACATCCATGCATTTAAGTCCAGGGAAGACTTTTGGGCCACTTATTTCCCAGAAACACTTATTTTTTTTTTTTTACATAGGACATGTGCTTAAAATTGTTACTAGTAAGGGCGTTGTGCCCAGCAGTGACTGCAGCTACAGTGTACTCATATGCACATATGCATCCTGCTATTCCTCATTGCTCATCATGGAGTTTTCCCTGAATGAATGTGGGATTGGTGCCAGTAGGTTTTTAAGGGGATTTTTTGTGTCTGTGTTTCTGGTGCTGTAACAGGCTAATTAAGAATGAGAAGAAAGTGTATATTTAATGCAGCATTGTTAAAGAAGGCTTCCACCATTTATTCCAACATTGGGTGTATGTGTTGGGGTCGTCACAGGGGCTTTAAGAGCTCCTCCCTAACAGTGGAGCAATGCCAGAGGCTGCTGTGGCTGTCTTGCTCTGTGTTTGGGCACTTCCACCCTGCCCCATGTGCCAGGGCCTTTGCCAGGGTCACTTAGCTTGCAGAAGAGTTTTTTCTCACTGAGTCTTTAACTGTTGGCTTTCTCATCTGTGCTGCCCTTTGTCCAACCCTGTGTCCCCCGCAATAGAGTCTGATATTGGTTATATCTTTTTCCATTTCTTTTCGTTGCTGGATCCCTTGACAGCTGGTCGTCTCAGTAGCTTAACTTGTGGTTAAATTAGTTTCGTCTTTTGTGCATCCTCTTGCCTTTCCAGAAGTGCAGCCCACTCTCTGGGCTGTTAAGCTGTGCAAGAAAAACATTTCTAATGCAACATCTTCTAATTAAAATTGAAAAGCACAGAATGGTTTGGGTTGGAAGGGACCATAAAGGCCATCTAGTTCCAACCCTCTGCCAGGGGGAATGACACCTTCCACTAGACCAGGTTGCTCAAAGCCCCAATCAGCCTGGCCTTGAACACTTCCAGGAAGAGGGTGTCCACAGCTTCTCTGAGCAATTGTTCCAGTACCTCATCGCCCTCACAGGAAGGAATTTGATCCTAATATCTGATCTAAACCTACTTTTCAAGATCCCATTACTCCAAGCATGCTGGCTCCTGGCTCTTGTGAGACTATTGTGTCTATAGTCCCATTGTTTGCTGCTGGCCTTGGCTTAAACACAGGGGCTAGCTTGATTTTGAAATTTTTTTTGTAATGCTACATACATTTTGCAGGTCTATTGATTTTAACGAGGACTGATATCATTTTTTTGGGATCCCAGAGGACTTACAGCAGGCATTAGAATACCCTGGAATATTAAACCTAATTTAAATTTAACTGAAATTGTCAGAATAAATGAATAATTGAACAAGGTATGTTTTGTGAAACACCTGGGGGATTTTCTTTCCCTGCTTTTATACTTACTAATTTGCAGACAGCACTTATCTGCATTGAGACTCTGGAGTGTCATTATTCTGCTGCAGGTAGTACTGGTGGATAACTGCAAATAGTCATTCTTCTTCCTCCTCTTCCCCAAAGCCCCAGTGGTCTCCATTTATAAAACAGGGACGGCAGTGGTGATTTTCTTTCATAAAAGTTCTGATGAAGAGTTAGGCACTGACATACTGAGTAAAGGCACTAAAGACAAGGTGAAAATGTTGACATTACTCTGCTTTTTGTTCCAGTGCGAAACATACAGGTGTTATGGACTCGAACCTATTTTGTCTGTGCTGGAAACTGATCTCTGTTTGGGGAATAGGAGGAGGATGATAAAGACTTTGTTCCTTCCAGTGCTTTCATTTAATTTTCAGCGCTGCCTATTACTTTTCAGTTTACCTCTCCGGTAGATTCAACCTGCCTCTTCAATGGATTTAACTACAGGATTCTGTCTGAAAAATTTTCAGAACATTTTTTGCAGACTGATACAGAAGTTTGGTATTATTTTTTTGCCTGATATTTTTTTCTTTTCATGAATAGATCCAACTCTTCTTTGTATTTTACCATTTTTCTATTATGAAGAAGAAAACAATTTCCCTCCCCCGTAATTTCATGTGAGACCTGTGAAGGACCCACATAAGTAGGTGAAATAACTGAATGTGAAAAGCACACTGGCTGTTGGCAAAGAGGTGTCTGGTGCAGAGCAAATCAGTCAAAAAAAAAAAAAAAAGGAATTTTTTTCAATCTCACAGCAGATACTGCAACAGTGTTTTCACATGACCCAATAGGTGTGTGACAGTACCTTGGTAACTTGGGGAAGTGAATTTCTTTGTGTATCTTGGTGATCTTAATCCTCTAAAGGTATTTTTAATCCCTGATAAACACTGGTACACTTACTTTGCTTAATAGCTATAGAGTTTAGTCTGCTTGAACACTAAAAAAAATTCTGTGTTTTCTTAATTACCAGAAGTATATGGTAATTCTTAAATCCTTTTCACATACCTTGCACATGGATAACACATGCTGAATCAGGGAACCTATTGGATGTATTTAGTTATCTGTCAAACAGTACTAAATTCTGTGTGTTTTTATTAACATAATATATTGATTGTAATAAGTGCCATTCACTATGTCATTTCAGTCTGTGCTGAAAGCATTTATAACACAATACATCATTACTGCTAAACAGGGAATTTGAAGGTTTAATTACAGTAGATAAGGGTACAGTGGCAGCTCCCCAGGTTGCCTCTCAGGTACTGATTTTGAAAAATCCGTTACAGACTTAGAGATGATACAGCAGCCTTTTCCTTGAAGAGCTCTTCAGGACTTCAAAAGTAGAAGTACAGTAAAGAATATTCAACTGTTGATCTTCAGTTAGAGTCCTATAAAACATCACCTGTGAATTGGCAGGCTTCAGTAAGATTCCAGGATCTACTCCTTAGATATTTTGTCTTCTTAACCTGAAAGTAAAAGTATTTGTGTCCAAATAGACCTGTTTCATATCAGAAGCTGATTGCTTTAAGAACTAATGGGCAGGAAGAGTCTTATTGATATCCAGTGCATAGAGGATAAAAGACTTGTGTGTACATTGTCATACAGGCACATCTCATCTCTGCTGGGAGAGGTGCAGCTGATGTGCACAAACAGCAGCATCTTATAACTGATTAAAAATATTTTTAAATTTCTTGGAAGACAACAGTAGATATGACAAAGTGTTGCCTGCTGCCCTGCTGAAGTGATTCATCATGTGAAATAAATGATGAACTGTGTTTAATGGAATGATATCAGCCACAAAGTTTGTGTGTATATATGTCTGTCACTATATGGGCTTTTAGCGGGTGGAGGAGTTTCTTTGATACTCCCTTGTATGTGTAGATAATAATGCATGGAGTAATGTATTTAAATATGCTTCTTTTTTTGGTGTAAATATTATGCTCACATTCTCTGTGATTTTTAAATGCAGAAGATAGGACCAGGCTTAGTAATATTTGTGAGACATAATAGCTGGTACTATTTTAGGGACCAGCAGACTGTCCTGCTGGAGGGACTGGCACAGAAACAGCAGAACCTTGAGACAAAATAGTGTTGGTTTGGGCACTGCCAGTCTGCAGAATGGCACAAGTTAGGTAATGAGGTACATTTTCAAAATAAAAATTGAAGGAGGGTGGTATATGTGCTAAAGGGTCGTGCAATTTTAAGCAAGAGTGTTCAAAATTTTAAGAAGTCAGTGAATAGACAAGTAAAAAGTTTGCAATCAAGATGAATCGGAGGAGAGCAGAGATTGTGAAGGAGTGGCACAAGACCTGACAGAGCTAGTTTGTCAGGACAAGTTTGCCCTGTCACTATATGAGCTTACAGGGGGTGGCTGAGGTACTTTGATTCTCCCTTTGTCACCTTAACAGGTGTTTTTTTAGGATTTTAATTTTCTAAGGAATCTAAAGGCCATAAACTGACTAATGTGGTAGTCCTGGGACTGATGCTGAATCATAGTGATGAAATGGATTTTTACAGCTTTTGTGATTAACTTGTCTAATATCAAAGGTAAGGTTTGTTGTTATCCTTGCTCTGACTTTCCATTTTCATTATCCATAGCTAATGGAGATTCAGCATCTACAAAGTTTTTTTCCAGCAAAAGCAATTCCCTTTGAAAAGAAGATCTATGGTCAGGTATTTCATAATATCAATGCCACAGTTATTATTTTATATTACAGGAGTTCAGAAAGGTGGCAATCAAATTTGTGTTTCAAAGAATCACAGCCTGGTTAAGGTTGGAAGGGACCTCTAAAGGTAATCTGGGCCAATGTAGCTACTCAAGCAGGGGATGTTAAAAAGCAAGGTAAGAGATTAGACAGACATGATTAGAGATGTAGACAAGGAAGCAGCAGAGTTTCAAAAATGCCTGGGTCTCCAGATGGGCATCCGTGGTTGCTCTGAATGCAGCATTTGAGAGTGGAAAGGCAGAGTGCAACTCTTCTGTCTAAGTGTTGTGTGCAGAACATGAAGCTGAGAAGTTGAACCACGTTATCCAACACCCTGGTTATATGAGGCAGTGCTGTTACATTGCTCTGCAATCCTTATTTCAAACAAGTCTAACCAAGGGATATTTTCTCTTTGCTGCTTCTACAGTACCTTGCCACTGGGACTGTTCCCCTTCCCTGGGCGTCATGTGGTGCTTAGCAGGGCCATAGTATCCCTCCCGTCAGAGACTCTCCACACTTGGAGCATCTGCGTCTGTGGCTCATTCCAGATATATCAGCTTCTTCCTGTTTGTTTTCATTTCCAGTACTTTGGCATGTAATTTCCCATATGATGCTCTTGCTTCCTCCTGCAGTTTCTGTAGGTTCATCTACACGGACGAGTTGCCACATTTTAGCATATCGGTGAAGCCATGGTAATTCTACAGGACCTTAATGATTAAAGTGTCAACTTAGACTTTCATGATTAAATCCCTTTCTTAACATAGCTGTAGATGTGTGGGACAGGCAGAAGCAAACTTGCTCTGTCTACAAGCCCACTTTGCTCTAGAATGTGTTCTCAAGCTTGTGTAGTCCATCTTTTAGTAAACTGAAGTTACCTGATGTGCCTGGCCACTTTTCAGCAGTGGTAATAACAGTAGGAGTTTCCTGTGCTTCTTGTTTCTTCAGTGCCTCTGAAGAACTTGAAAAGACTGTTGTTATGTTATATTGATATATAGGCAGGGCTGCACAGACTGGTGTAAAAAATGGGTGTACTAAAATAGGTGAACATAAGCAAATATATTTAGTAGTTGTCTTAATCTATGTTAGTGCCCTTTTAAATCTTTGAAGTTACATTGCTATGTCGTAATAACTATGAACATCATTGCCCAACACCCGAGCTTTGGTAGCTTGGCATTTGGATTTGCAGAATCTAAATTTCCCTGGTTTGTTTTCCATAGAAATGAAATATGTTGTTTATTTATGGATAAACAGTAAGTTTCTATTTGAAAATATATAACCTGTAAGTGCAATAAGCAACCAAAAGGAATGATGGGGGCAAAAGGTACCTGTTTATATGGATTAGGTAGTAGACATTTACATGCTTTTACGTGATTCTTTATTCTTTGCTCTTTTTGACTGTATAGACAGTACATTATACATTGCTGCTGACAACTGGCAGTTTCTGACTTCCCAGTAGAATTGGATTTTGAGATGATTTAGATGTGTGGAGTTAACTGTGGCTTCCTGAAGCCTTGTCTGGTGGAAGTAAATAGGAGTTTCATAGTAGGTGTCAGCACGCCAACACTTGGCATTTATTGTTATTTTCCTATGCTTAGGAAGAAAAAGAAAGGTATATTGGGGGATCAGAGACTGGATCATTTTGGTGGCTAAAACAGTGCAGTACTATGTAAGTTCTGACAGGCGGTTAGCAATTTAATATAGAGTGCCTTAAGAAGCAAGGACACATTAATGTTGGCGTTTTGATGTCTATCGTTTGTGAACCTTCCCTCCCTAAGAATCACACCCTTGTTGGGATCTCAGAGAGTGCAGCGCTTTCACAGGAAATGAGCCTGGATGAGTCGCTGCAATTACTAACGGGTGGGCAGAGTCAGCCTGGCTCAAACCCATGTGTAGGTACTGGGTCCTCAGTCCCAACAGGTTCACTTTGGAGGTCCTGTCCTGCTGCACCATGACAGGTGGCATTGCCTCAAATGGCTGCACTGGGGAAGAGGAGCTGAGGAAGGGACCTGGGAGAATCTAAATGCCTTGTGGGTGAGGGGGTAACATCCAGCCATAGTCATGCTCAGTTATGGGTGGTAGTGTCTTAGATGGCATCTCAGCATATTGCCCATCACGGGTTATTGATTTGAAGTAAAAGGTAGAATGTGCTTGGAGTAGAGGAATGGGAACCACTAACATTTTTGAGGCTAGCACATCCAGGCATTAAGACAACAAGGGGACATTAAAGCAAGCTGCATATTGACCAGGGATGAAAAAAAATGAGCTTTGACATTCTTGGCGGTTATTCCTGTGTGATAGCCTGTTGCCTGCAAAGAGTTCAACGGCTTGAATATTCAGTATTTCAGCATAAATTAATAGAAGATGAAAAGTACTTTACAGCATCAACAAAAGTACTCGTGTTACCTTGAGCATTTATTTAGCTCTCCCAGAGAACATGGGCACAAAGTTTGTGTTCATTTGATCCGTGTGAAAAATGGTAGAAGGCTTCCTTTCTCCTCCCTTTTCATTTTGCTCAGTTCAATTTTTTATGAGTTATTGTTTGTGTGGAACAATTGATTCCATTTAGAAAGAAGTAGAACATTCTGTCAAATGCTCCTGTTGGGTGCAGATTCACATCCCTGCAGTGAATCTAGTGCTAGGGCATTTCAAAGCAATCATTTTCTGGTTAAGACAAAAGTAATGCCATAGCAAGGAGTTTGTGCACTTCAGTGGCACTGAAGTAAAACTACAAAACCTAAAACCAGGAGGATGCAAGTGTCACTTCCAACATGCTGGATGCCGTAGATTAGTTCTGTATGACCTTTAACGGGACTGAAAATCTATTTGATTTTGAGCTATCTTTCCCTAGACAATACTCAGAGTGCTAAAATCCCAAAAAGAGCATAAAGCAATGGATGGATATGAAAGATTAATTTAAATTAAAAATGCAAATGCCATTTCTAGCAGAATATGGTTGACCGTTGAAAATACAAACAGCCAAGAGAATCGCAATTCATCTCTTGATGTCCTCCAGTCAAAACTTTAGTCAGGTGCAAGTTATGCCCTGGTTATGGCTGATTTCCCAGGGTGATTGTGTGTCAGTCTTCAACTGTATTATGCAGGAGGTCACACTTGATATTTGTTATGATCTTTTTCAAATTAAATCAGAAACTATAACATGAGCCAAATTGAAATAAACGGTGTCTCTCTCCCTCCCTTCACAGGTACTACAGTGCTACCATTTTGCAGATGTCAGGAGTGGAAGATGACAGGCTTGCAATCTGGCTGGCTGCACTGACAGCATTTATAAACTTTATTTTTACTCTTGTGGGAGTCTGGCTTGTTGAAAGAATGGGTCGCCGGAAACTTACACTTGGTAGCTTAACAGGTGAGTGTTCCATTAGTGTATTGTATTTTCCTCATAATTATTAATGAAAGGAAAATAAAATTTCAAGTGCAATTTTTTTCAAAGTAGTCCTCTTCAAAATTACAGTGTTGATGCCATCTTCTCCCTGAAGGTTTTCAAGACTGTTAGTAAAATATCACAGCTAGAGGCTAATTTAAAAGTGACAACCTGTTACTTTTTTAGGTAACTTTCTCCTTAAAAGCCAAATTTTACAATATTTTCATTTAGCCTTTTTTTCCAGTTTAAAGAATCAAATGCCTGGAACTTCACAGGTGGTTAGTTTTTAAATCTCATACGTAATTTTGGGCTCATTAATTGGAATTCAGAACCATATGATGAAGGTGTACCAGAGAAAGCATATTGCATAGCCATTGCAGCACTTTGTAAAAAGTAATGCAGTTCTCTGCATAGTTACCTCAGATACAGTACAGTAAATATCTTAACGTTAATGGGATTTTAATTCACCTCCTATATGAGATACTCAAAGACAGAATTCTGGTTTTGTACATTTTGTCCAAATATTTCAACACCATAGCTTATCCCATAGTCTTTTCTTGGAAGCAGGGAAAGGCAGAACAAGCAGCCTTCCTGTGTTCAGTGTGTCCTGTTATTAGGCTGGTAATTCCCTGCTTATTTCTGCCTTATGTGCTCATTTTGGCTGAAGTGATCTGTGACCAAAGCCTGCCTCTGGCTGAATGTCTGGAAGGCTCAGATGTTTCCAAGAACAGGGTTTTGTAAAGAGAAACTGTTTCTGCTTCTCCTGAAATAATGTTCACAAGTGTTCAGCTGTAAAGGTTTAATGTCTTTGTGTTTTGTTCTGTTGTTGCTGTCAAGGATACAAATTTCTAGTTAGTGCAACACAACAGAGAGGGGCACCAGCTGCCATGTCACTGGATGTGCAGTTCCCAGCTCTCAGCTGAGTTAATCTACACTCGAGTACTTGAATGTGTTTATATAGGCAGAGCAGCGACAACACAGTGACACTTCTGGTTTGATGCACAGTTACTCAAAGCGTGTTTCTCACATTTAAAGATGTGAACAAAAATCTCAAATTGCTACTTTTAGCACAGTCTGTTCCAGATCAGTTAAAATACATCTCCCTTAAATGTCCTTCTATGCCTCCAGACAGTCTGTTGTGTTGTCTTTCTGTGGTGTGGATCTCTCTAGGCCCTGCGCTGACACTTTGGATTCTTGGGTGCTGCCTCTCCTTTAATGTCTACTGAAACAGAGTATTTATTTATTTATTTATTTATTATTTGGCCCAAATAATCTCATATGTCTGGCCAGCCCCCTCAAGAGTTTATTGTTTATCTGGACCCAGCTGTATAGCTGTGATAGCCAGTACAGACTTTTCATATTATCAGAGCTCTTTGCTTTTTGGCTCTGCTAAACATATTCAAGGGTTGTCCATCTGAAATGTAGATATAAATGTCTTGTACAAAGCATATTAGTCCTGGAACAGAAGAGGATATAGAAATAAGACACAGAATTAACAATGGAGCATAATGCATTAAAGGGTTATTTGTTAATGATGTTTGGACACAAAGTAATTGTTTAGTAAAAATGGTCTTTCTTCTGTGGCCGGTTGCTGGCCATCCGTCTGCAGCGTCACTTGAGCCAAGCTACATTGCAGACCGTTTTATCCTGCAGTCCCTCCTTAAGGAAAGTACAAATAATGACAGTCATGAAATCATGTATCATCCCTCTGTACTATTTAGAATTTTTTCATGCGACATTTGATTTAGGTAGTGGTGAATATGGTGTGTTTTCCTTAGCAAGAGGGCTGTGTGATAGAATGATAATTACTAAATCTACTGATGGATTTGTTTTCCTTGTTGAGTTTTCTCATGGGGTAAACATATCTTGCTGCCCTACTTTGGTTTGCATTTCTAAGGACATTGCAATTTACACTGAGTTACTACTGGCAGCTTCTCTGGTCTTTGGGGAAGCCAGGTATGCCCCAGTCTCCCACTGCATAAAATGAAGACAAAACTACTGCTTTTGCCTGCTGCTACAAGGATGTGGGGCTTCGGTTTTTTAAAAAAGGCTAATTGATTAGATGTTTATTAGATAAAAACCTACAAGAATAATCAGTAGAATTACATTAATATTTTGATTAAAAGCCAATGTACTATAATTTAATTTTGTAATCTTGTGCAACTTTTCCTGGTTTCTGAAAACATTTGGCGAAGAGATGTTTTAGATTTCATTTAATTTGTCTTTATCATTCTCAGAATATCAGAAAATTTTTTTTAAATTGAATTTTAAGAGTTTTTTAAATAAAAAAAATTTTAAAAAATTATGAAAAATTATAGTAAACTTCTGAAAAAAAATCCCACTTTTTAGTTCTCATTACTGCAATTACTGATTTGTCTTAGTTTCCTGTCCATTTTATATCTTGGTATCATTTCTTTCTTTTGCTCTTTTTCTTCAGTTAATTTCTTTCTTTGAAGCTGTTAGTTGGGAAACATGCAGGAATTGTGACAAGTGCATTATCCATTTTATTTGTGTTTTCTTCTTTCCCTTCAGAAATTGTCAATTTGAAAGGTACTTGAGCATTGTACAATTTGTATTTTTTTTTGTAACAGAGAGGATCTAAAATATCTTCAGGATATTTTCTTTTGCTTTTTCCCACCTGAGTTAATGATGTACTGTGATTGTTTGGTTTTGTTCATCATAGCAAAATCTCCCACAGAATGAAAACAGATTAAACTTCATTTGCCAAGTTTACATATTCAGTACTTTTCCAAAGAAACAAGGTATTTACAGAGATACTGGAAGTGAGTATTATGTATTTGGTTAACTTAAAAGACAGACAAAGCATATTTAGAATGAGTATAGGTAAGCTTATAGGCCCTGTCGAAATATATTTGCTGTCTGGTTTATGGCATTTTGAATGTACAGGACATCTAGTGCAATATCCAGCCTGCCCAGAAAACTGGGATTATTAGTGTACCTACCAGCCACAGCAGTAGAGAGCCAAGTATGGAATATCTTATGGTGGGAATGTGCTTTCTGCACATGTAGTTTGTGACTGAGTTTAAGGTCTTACTTTCCTCGATTCAGGTAAATGTGTGCTCCAGCCATTCCTGCTGTTGGCTGTGGCTGCTGCACAGGCATATTCATGGATAACATTATTACACATATCTTGGTACTTTAGGTATTATTTTTATCTCAGAGAAAGGTTTTCATGTACTTGGTGTGTTTGCCAGCTAGGGAACTTTTACACAATGTAGATCTCAATGCGTCATTGAGTAGCAAGAGGTAAAGGTTTTGTAAGTGTGAGTTTGAAGAAGTTGCAGTAGTATCATGAGTAGTGAGGTTTTTCAGTTTTTATTAAAATGATACAGTATGTTGTGTGTGTGTGTGTGTGTGGCAAATAAGGCAGGAAAACTATGAGTTATGTTCCAGTAATGGCCTGTTTCACAGAGTATGAACCTTTTTTGTCATCTTTCTCTCATCATTTTGCCCAGCTTGTGCACAAGGAATTTGTTGGCGGAAACAGGAGCAAGCAGATGGAAGGGGTTTTTTTCCCAGCTGATGTTATGTGTGCTCTTTGAAACAAGATGTGTTGCACTTTTTGATGGTGTTCTTATCAAATTTCTCTGCTTTCACAAATGGAAGTAGAGTCAATGAAAAAGCTGATGCTACTTTCTGTTTTACAGAAAAGCCTCCAAGTCTGGGTGTAAGAGTGAAGAGAAGTATGGTGATTTCAAAGTCACTAATAAATTTTACCCTTACAACATTATTTTCAACACCAGAAATAATAATACCTGTTCATTCAAGCAGCGTCAATTCCACAGATTAAAAAAGTCTCAACGTACTAATTTAGTATCTGGACACGAAAGCTGGTGCACTTGACTTTAATATCTAACCTAATTTAGGATGTGGATGTAGCAAAGGGTATTTTTCTTAGGTTCTCATCACAACTCCTTAGGGAATGCTGTATGCATAGTGATGGGTTGCCTTGTTTTCCCAAGCAGAGTTCAGTTCAATAGAGAATTATTTCATGTGCTCTGGAGAAAAGTGTCACATTGTTCTTTATCTGTATTTTTAGGTACTGCTGTAGCACTCATTATCCTAGCTTCGGGATTTTTGCTATCAGCTCAGGTCTCGCCAAGAATCACACTTAATCCACCAGATCCTTCACATCAAAACTCTACCTGCACAAAATACAGGTGAGATTTCATGGTCATTCATCCGATCTTGAAGATTGTTTCCAATTGAGTTTTACAACCTAGTCTGAGTAATAGACAATTATTCACAAAGCCTAGTACAAGGAACTAAACTAGATAGCTAAATTCAAAATCCTAACTTCCCTCTGTAGAGAAAATTAGACTCTTTGATTAAATTCTCTGAGCAATCCTTTGGAGTTTCTTGGACTAAATAAGGTGGTTAAGTGGTAAATTCCACATATAGCTCTTCTAATGTATCATGCCTGCTGCAAGTTACAGTGTACACAAAGTCAGGAATATTTTATAAGGAATTTATAAAAATGCTTGCTGTTATTCATCTGCTTGTAGATTTGTCATGTATAGCAGCTGTAAACTCTTCAAGAAGATGTGTTCCTTGCCTTTTGTTTTCCTGAGTGAGAAAAAGTGATGTTCAGATAATTGCATACCCATTAACAATTACAGTAAATGTGCAGGTTTTGACCTATTTTTTTTCCATATGCAGTCATAGTTTCAAATAATATTACTTCTGGGGTTTTAAGAATGTGTAATTTTCTATATTTTGTGGGTTTTATTCATATGAGTGCTCTTATGTTCATTTAGCTGACAGACTAGAAAATTCCCTGTTCAGAGAAGACTAGTTCAGTGGCTGAAGAAATTCTTAATTATGTTCAAAATCCATCTTACATGTGTTTGTAGTAGAAATAAATATCAAGAAATGAGAGGTGCACTTCTAGTTTTGTAGTGATATTGGCTAGAAATATGGTTCATGGCTTTTGTTATGCCAGAGCAGTGTCTTAGGTGAAAGATTGTGAGGATCTGAAGGTTTATAGAAAACTGGGGAGGGGATCGAAGGTCTTCATTGAGTGTAAATAGATATGAATAACTGCAACACAGGATTCTACCAGATATAATGGTTCCTTTATTGAAAATGTGTATTTTTACTTGCTTTCTACTGCAGAGTCAGCTATAATTTGCAATTTTTGAGATGGGCCTGTCTACAAAATGGCGAGTAGGCTGGTTAAAAGAGGTAAAGGGGGAAGATGCTCTCCTTTTGGAATAAGATTATATTAAAAGAAAAGTATGAGAAGGATTTACTTAGTACTTTAGTTAACTGTTTGGAAAGGATGTTTGGAGAGAGGAAACCGTTTGCAGAACACGTAATTTGTTATTTAATAAAGCTAGATAGTTAATGTAACCTGAAATGGTATAAAATTAACGTACAAGAAATATGGGTAGTCCAACTTAAAAAAAAAAGAAAAATATTCAACAGAATTTTCATGTTCCAGTTAACCACAGCCAGTCAGGAAGGAAATTTGCATGGCTTTCATAGCATGCACGTCTGGGCAAAAGCATGAAAAATTAAAGCAGGTAGTTCTAGTAAAGGCATGTTGTTTCATGAATTATTGGAATACTTGTAATCTCTTAAGATTTCTGTTTCTGATGTGAAATGGGCCAAAGCAGATATGATAAAAATTCAAAGGTTCTGGAAAAAGAGCAATAAAATAATTAAATTTTTTCATGTGAGATTATTTTGAAATAGTAGGAGCTCTTTTTTTTAGAGATAGAAGTGAAGGGGGGAATAATGAGCAACATATGAGAAAGCTTTAGGTGCTTCCGTTTTAATCTTATGCTGTACTGTAGTAGAGATACACAAAAGCCAGGAGAGCTGAAACTAATAAATGGATGTATTTGCCCACAAATCACAAAATTAGGCTACAGCACCCAGTGTGTAAAAGGTATATACAAAGAAACAGGCATTGATATGCTTAATAACAACTTTCACACTTGTATACCTAGAACTGTATAAATTTTCCTGCCTCAAAACATCACCAAACTGTGATCCAGATAGAGCCAAAGGAAGAATACTCCTTCAGCATCATGAATATTAGTATTCATTATTTCTGGAGGGTATGACATACAATACATTATATTTGACTTGGAACAGTGGCTGTTTAAGATCTGAGTATGCCTGCTTTCTATGCACATTGTCAATAAGCTGATTGAAATATAAAATACTGGTTTTGTCATGAGCAAGTAGATGGTGTTATCAGCATTCCACTTGGTTTAGAAGAATTTGAGCATAACATGGATGGTCTTGGAAGGAAGAGGAGATGGGAGCTGCAAACCAAAGAAAAGCTAAAGGTTGGGCTTTCCGTTGTGACTCACCTCTCTCTCCTTTTTGGCCCTGGAGTTATTCCCCATGGCAGTTATGAAGTTGAATCAAAAAGATTCCCAAACCTGAGGATTTGAAAGTAAAAGTCTACTCTGTATAACACCAGTCTTGCATATTTTCTTTGCTACTCTAAGAATAATGGCATTACTGTACAGATAGCCACTGTGTAGGGCAGCAAGTGTTGCTGTAGAGAGTTAAAAACAGAATGTCCAATCAAAGTAAAAGGAAGTAAATTCAGGGCAGTGGTCTCTTGCTCTTTAACCCATATCTTAGCTTGTTCCAGTGTAACTGCTGGTGTCTCAGATTGCTTAACATTGTATCTTTCAAGTCTTTGAGAGGTCTCAGAAAGTTTGGGAAAAGCAAAAGTCATTCAGAAGATGAACACAATGCCATCCTCCTGTGACTGCTTTCAAATATGTGCCTGCACAAATGCAGCTCGTAGTCCTCTTTCTCTTATGGGGACACAGTGCTTCTCTGAGGCAAGGTAAAGTCTAAACCTGTTTGCAGCTTGGGCATTTCAGTGTGGGGGTGTTTCCTAAATATAATTTGCATTTGTCTGTGCCAAAATGTATTTATAAGTTATGAAAACATCAGTAGAACTTATTTTGCTGACAGAAGTTTCACTGATACTGTGCAGAGTAAAAATGCTTTTTATGTTTGTAAATCCATTGGGTTAAAGTAAGTGTGGGTGTCCATTAAGGAACCCTTAGTGCTACTACAAACAGTCTGCTTGTTGTTCCTTCAGATCCATATTCCTCTGCACAGACTAATTCCTGCTGCTAGAATAACAATGAAGATAGAAAGACTAGCAAATAAAGAGCACAGTCATTGTCTTAATTCAAAAAAGCATGTAGGGCTTGAATACTGTGTTCTCAAAGAGCTGTGCCCTGCAAATAGAGCTACAGGATACCTCTACATGGTTGCAGAAAACAAATCAGTAAGATATGCTGTTAATAAAATTAATCAAATAAAGTATTTTCATTTGGTGTAGAGATGTACAATATTATAGTTGAACAGCCAAAAAATAATCCATAAATCTGTTGAATCATGGAAATACTTCAAATTCAGAAGGGCACTCCAAACACTGAAATTTGTTTTGCCTCCATATGGTTGGAAGTGGGTGTGTATCTCACTGAGGAGAGGCAGGGTGAATGCTCCTCTCTGTGCCATCTATTAGTCAAATCTCGTTTTCACGCTCAGCTGTGTAAGGTTGTGTAGATACTTGCAGTGTGACCACCTGTTTTATTTGATTTTAATCTCCTCAGCAGCTGTGATCTTACTTATCATCAAGGCCACAGAAATCTCAAAGGTAAATTTAAGAATACAAAGCAACACCATCCCAAAGTTTGTCACCTTAGAAGTGAAAAGATGGACTATCCATTCCTATTATTATTCCAACTACCAAAACTCTATAAATGTTCCCATTTTTACTGGTTCTGTAAGGAGATTTAGGTTAGGGCCTGTGTGTTAGCTACCCTCCCACCTTTTCCCAGTCTTTAAAGGATCAATGATGTGACTGTTTGGGACATTGAGCCATTTCTGTAAAATGACCGTGATCGGCTGCCTTGTATTTTTGCTTGTTTTGTCTCCATTCATGTGTCTCTCTCTGCACTTCTTGAGAGGTGGTCAGCTCTAGAAGACATGATGTGAACCCGTTCTGCTTAAGCAATATTTTTCATGTCAGTTACTATATGAAAATGGTAAATATTGTGTTAAGCTTAGGTCAGCCCTCATACCTTAGGGAAATGATACCTGTGAACACAAAGTTTCTCGGAATCCTTCCTGAACGGATTGTCTTCAGACTGATTAAAATAATACAGGCCGTGCCAGCTGTGCTGGGCACACAAGGACTCTGTTGTTCAGTTTTGAATTAGTCACCCTCACATGGTTCATGATCCTTAGCTCATTGTACGAATGCACACCACCGAGATGAAGGCACCAATGTTTAGTACTCCCACATAGCCGTTTAGTAAGATAGCTAATGGACAGAAATGTATCTTTTCTTTATGAATGTAGCAGAAGTTTGTAATTGTGATCAGTCCTGAAAAGCTCAGCTAACCTCATAACTGAAGCTGGTTTTATTGTATTTAATAGCCTTAGGATACATATAGTAGGTGTATTAGCTATTGTACTTTATTTTATTGAGAACTCATTGACAATCTGATTTATCAGCAAACTAGGCAATGCTTTTTTTAATAATGTCACTGTATCATGGAACCAGTATTTTTTAAAATATGATTCTCATTTTCTCTTTCTAATGTCAAAGTGCCTGAGCTACTGCTTTTTTCTGGTAACTGAGAACTGCAGTAATAAATATAGTAATGTGTTTTGGCCATTGAGGTCAGAAAATTATGAACATGTAAAGAGATAAACGTGTTTGAGGATGCTTTTGCCAGCTCTTATGAAGTGTAGTTAAAATTCTAATGGTTTATGTTGCAGAACTGTGAAATGACCTCAACATAGACCTGAAATTTATTAAGTAAATAATATAATGATCTATTGCTTGGTAACGATTTTCCCTTTGCTGGCATGTTGGTCCTCTCAATCAAAACTTGTAATTTAATTTTAAGTTGTAAAGGACAGGAAGGAAGATGTCAATCCATCTAGTAAGCATCTTTAACGTGAATGAGAAAAAACTCCTCTCATCAATTTAGAAACAAAGATCTGGAAAGTATCTTACCTGAACTATAATGTCTGTGAGCGCAATGCAGTTCCTGTAACCATTGTTAAGTTTTCCACATACTTTGACTCAAACTCTGCATTGGTGAGGAAACAAGGTGTTATTCATATAAGAACCTATTAACACTTCACATCTCTGCTAGTACTTCTAAGATTTTGCTGTTTAACAAAACCAGAACATTGCTTAGGGAATGATTTTTAAAAATCTTCCAAAGTGATGGTGTTATACTTTACATGGTCTGCAGGTTTTAGTCACACAAGGATGATTTTAATCAAGTTTGAACAGGGCTTCTATCTGAACAGCCTGGAAGCTGGAAATATAATATCTACGTGTAGGGTCTCTTTAGAAAAGTAGTTTTAAAAACAAATTATGCTACAGAGACAGCCATTCTATCCAAAATAAAGGCATGTGTAAGTCAGTTGTTTCTGTTCTTCATTGTCTGTGTTGCTCAGTTCCAGGAATAAATCAAGAAGCTCTATAGATGGAGGCTATATAAATTCAGAAAAAAAGATCATCAAAGACCAGAAACAATTGATACCTATGAGCAAGTAGATCAGGACACTTTGATGTCAGCATTCCAGCACAGTCTGCTGCCAAGGTGCTTATAGCAGTGGTGGGATAGCCCTGATGATCTAAGGACTAGGCAAGGTTTGTAGAGTCACTATCTTCATAGGACTATGATAGATGAGAAGAATAGGTGAGCCTTCACATCCTCACCACGTCTAAAGCAGAAGCAGCAAACACCAAGAGGCTGAAAACAATTTCTGTGAGGTTGTATAAATTATGTTGCATAGTCGAGGAGTGGGAGCCTTTGTGAAGAAAGTTTAAGGAATGTTTGAAGAGAGCTAATGTATTTATATGTAGCTGGCATATATCAGTAAGGGTAAGGATTCTGGACTGGAACTTTAGAGAGGACACCAAAGAATCATCTCAGTGGAACAGATGGAGCAGGAGCCTGATTTGAAGATGAGAAAGGGTTGGTCATACTTGAACATAACTGTGATTTAGGTCTGTTGGAGTATCTGTGTGGTAAATTACGGAACAGCAATTAGCATCCAAGTACTGGGATTATAAACGATAGCTTTTCCTTGTGGACACCACTAAATAGATACATGTGTTACCTAACAGAGTGCTGGTAGAGCTTAGCAAATAAACTTCTGTCACTTGGTCTCTTATAATAGCAGGAAAGTGCTCTTCAAGTCCAAGAGGATTTTTTTCATTGTTTATTAAATGTTGTATTTCCTGCGTCCTAGATACAACCGCTGGAAGTGGTATCTGCAGTTAGCACACATTTTAACTGCTTAAAGCATCCCCTATATTCTTGTCCAGTTATATTTAATCTCAGTTTAGTGCTTCACTTCTGGAAGCAACACAGTAACCATCAGAAGTATAAAGCAAGGCTTGATTTCATGCCTGAGGTGCAGTGAAGCATGTACAGACAGCACAAGCCCTCAGGCACAAGCATCAGGCAGCTTTAAACATGGTCCTAGTACCTAACTGAGATGAGTTTGTGTATAAAAGTGAAGTAAGCCGTTTATCAAAAAACCCATAAGATCCTTAGTTGTGTATCTGGCTGAAAGTTTCAATATCCTGACATGTCAACAGAGCTAATAAGTACTGCAGTATATGTCAAAAAGTCCTTGTACTTTTTTTTGTTGAACTAAACACCTTGGCTGTTTGGATTCATCGGTTGCCTGTGTCGCTTGGTGAGTCCAGCTGAGTAGGCTTCCCCTGGCCAGTGATACTCAGCTCAGCTGTCTTGGCCATTTTCTTTTGGTTGATCCTGGAGGCAGAGACATTGTCTGGTTATAGATAGAATACAAGAACAGAAGCAAGGAAAGCTTGATCCCAGCTTGTTGTTGTTCTGTAAGGAGCTGGAAAGGAACTACACACTGCAAGCTAAGGGAGGCAGAGACTGTGTACATAGCCAACCTTGGGTGCAAAGAGTAATCTGAGGGTAGGATGAAAGGTCCACCTGGCCTAGGATCATGCTTCAGTGTGGCAAACAGCAAGATGGAAATAGTAGAAAGCAGCACAAAGTGACATTCCTTCCAGCCTGCAGTGATTTGCAGCTTATGTTCTCTCTGGGTGGGATGTCCTAATCCTCAGTAGGTACTGCAAGACCCTCCTGTCCCTACACTGAGCCTGTCCTGCCTGAGACAGTTTTTATTGTTCCTGCGGTTCTATGAGGAAAACCGTCTTCAGGAATATGAATATTTGTATCATACAGAGCAGGAGCAGTGGGTTAATCAAGCTCACGACAGTGGAATTTACTCTGTGGACAAGACAGGACATGAGCAAAATGTCTTGCATATAATATCTCAGATTGGAAGGGACCCGTAAGGATCACCAGGTCCAACTTGCATTTTGCAGATCTATCAGATTTTCACATACAGAGCCTTCTTCACATACTCAGGCTGATTCTGCAGCATATACTCAGTGTGAATGATGAATTTAAAAGAGGTGGAAAGAGTCTGTCCACAAAAAAGTGTGTATTTGGGGATGTTTTGGTTCTCTGAGTGGCTGTTCTGCTACTCCTGCAGTAGAACGTTACGAAATCAGGTGCTACATTCTGTATGGCTACACAGTCCATACTACATTATCAGGTTCAGTTTGTGTTTCTGTAGCTGGACGTTAGGAACATACAGATACATTTTGTAATTTGATAACAGAATATGGAAGGCAAAGTTGAAAGGTCTTTAAAATCTGGCAAAAATTAAAATCAATGAAATGTTTTGAAACGAACAATTTGGAAATTGAGGTTCAGCTTGAAGAAGTCAAAATAGTGTGAGAAAAAGAGAAATGGTACTTGCAGAGCAAGGGCCCTGGGCAAAGGTCTTTTAGTGGTAAATTACTCAACAAAAAGTGTCAAGGTAAAGCAGCTTAAATTACAAGACTGCTGAGAATTGTAGGAAAGTCATTACTTACGAGGTCATTTTGCAAATTTAAAGTGCAAAATGTAACGATGAAACAAACATAAGTATGGAGTATTCTAAGTAGTGGGGAAAAAGCAGTTATGAACCTTTCATCGGCATCTGGAGAGTCACTTTGGCAAATCAGAGATTTTATTCAATATTTTTAGAGACTGTATTAGAGCCTAGTAAACTGCGCGGCTAGGAGGGAAGAAAACAGTAATTTTGGTGTCAAGAAAAATGTACACAGTCAATTAGTAATTCATCCATATAGTGTAAGATCTCTGTGAGAGAGGATGGCGTTGTGGCCTTTGTGATCAACCTCTAATCTCAGGAGCAGCAATTAGGCAGGCTGATCCAGAGCAGAGCGTTCTGAAAGTTGCTGTTGCTCAGGCTGGCAAGAAATTGCTATCAAAGGACCTCAAAATTAGTGCTGTCAGTCTTTTTAGGTATCAGTTATTCCTGTGTGGTCAGATGAAGGGGCCATGTGTTGAGTGTGTTGGCAGAATCAGTGAGGAATTGCAGGGTTGCGGATATCTAGTCTGCTAAGAGTCCATCAGCTCCTCTGTAAACATGCTGTGATGTTGAAGCAGAAACCCGGAGATCCCATTCCATGGCAGTTCTCCATAAACTGAGAGGCCAGGCTACTTTGTTCATGCCACTGATCTGCAAAGAAGCTGGGCATCTTTGGACTTCTGGAACCTCAGAGTCCTGGTTGTTGTTATTCTGCCTCATAGGCTGAAGTATCTGAAGTCTAGACACTTGCCTTCTGGTTGGGTTGCCTAGGAGCCCAGCTGGCAAGCAGGGAGGGAAACAGGCACGTTGTAAAACCTTTCTGCTGTAATGCTGCCTGGTTTCATCAAAATCAAATGATCTCTCTCAGGTATTTCAATCTTGAATTGTCGATCTCATAGACAACCATCGTGCCTGGGAATTTTCACCTGGCTTTTCACAGATGAACTTGTTTTCAAGACACTAGTTCATTAGCTTAGTGCAAATATAAATATCTCATGATAAGTAGAGGAAGCATATCTCCTGTTTATAATTGGATGCAAATTTCCTACCTAGACATCTGAGACTACTCCTATATAGAGCTTTCAAGGCCATAACTGATCTCTGGTGTGGCTTTGAAGAATTATCAGTATTTTTAAAGATTCATCCTCTGACATATTTTTCGATCCATATATTGATAAGACTGATAAGTAGGTACTTTTGAGGACAGGAATGAGCTCTGTAGGAGATAGTTTCATGTCAGTATTATATTGTGCGTTTATTTTCCTGGTATATTCTATATCCTATATTATTTATATCACTATGAGCATGTATGTCAGATTATGTGCTCAATTTCAAATTATTTAAATAGCTTGGCAAATAATAATGAGGCTAGAGGGAGGAAGAGCATAAACCTGAAACCTGTATATTTTATTTTTAGAATAGGCAGCCTCAGCACATGGTGTCTTTGATTGTTTTTTAATTGCTTCTTTGAAAAAAAAAATCTTCCTTGCTTATTTCATGCTGCATCTTCTGTTATCATTAGACTTAGTAACTGATAGAGGTTTTTTTACTGTGTTATGAACCAATTGTAATGTATGTATGCTGGGATTTTGGAGGAAAAAATATTGGTCTTCATTTTGGAAAACACAATGACCATGTACCTCATCAAAGACAACATAAAATTTTATATCAGTGATAAAACAGGGCACAGAAGAATGCTAAATGTTCTGAATAGAAACTGCCTATTCTTAGTCTGATGGGAGTTAGATTTGAAATGGCTTTATGTCTTGTATGTTGCATTTTTGTGTTTCCTCTGGTATAAATTGGTCTTGTCTCTAAAATATGAAGTCAAAGTGTGATTGTATGAACTCACTGTATAGGTAATGATGGGAAATCCTAGCCCAAATGTAAAGTGTTTATAAAGAGTTGTTATTTAACTGTTCAATCTGAAAGGCACACTTCAGAAAAGATGTGGAAAATAATAATGTAAAGTTATTTAAATGGTTTTGAGTAACTCTCTATAACCTGTGACATTTGGCAAGATATGAAATCCAGCAGCCTTTTATTATGTTGAATGCCAACAGGAAGACCAGTTGGATTTGATGATACTAAAGGTTCTTTCCAACCTAAATTATTCTTTGATATGCAATAAAGCCAGAGGATCAGCTGAACTAGCAGCCGTGTAGACAGACGCTGGAATCAATACTCAAATATCTCAATTTTTTTTCTGGATGGGAGGGAGAGATAAATAAGATATCTTGTGCTTCCCACTCGGATTGGTTACTGATACCCAGCACCCCATGAGGTTACGTGGAGTTACCCGGCCGGACAGAACAGACAGTGCGAGTTCATCTCTGCTGTTCAGCTCTGCTGTTCATCTCTGCATTGATGCTTGTGAGGACACTGAGGAAAACCAGGAGGTGTCCAGTCCCTGTCCTGTCCTCTGCTGGCAACATCATAAAGATGACACTCATCGCTGTGTCTTTTTATAAATTCTTGTTGTTAACAGGCACTTTGATAACATCATTTGAGTGGAAAATGTTCTACAGTTTGAAAATCATATGTCACAATCCTGTTTGATATCATGGGATTCTTTTCAATATAAGAAAATATTGTAATCTTATACATTTTTTAGTATTATTATTGCATACTTCAACACATTTGTGATTTATAAAAATGTTTTTATTCAATTGCAGTCTTCTGTTCCTGTCAACTCTTTTGGTTACTGCTCATGGCTGTACTAATATTGATGTAACAAAATGTAACCAATTCTCTCTACTGTAATAGTTATTGTCCGTTCCTTTGAAAATTGCTAATTGCAGAATTGCAATTTTGTCATTTATCTTTGCAAGAGAAAAAATTTTACTACAGTTAGATAAAATGATTGGCTTTTATCTGAAAGTTTTGTTTCATCTCTATCGTAAAAATATTTTCTGCAGTTTATATCTCAGTTAAGAGCAGATTTAATGCAGCTTTCCTAATTAAAAAAATCAAACTGTTTAGTGTGGAATTTGACCAATCAATTAAGCAAGAGGAAGGTATGTTGAAAATAGATTTATATTCTAAATGGAGGCAACATAGAAATTCTGCAGTAATTTAATAAAATTTCAATTAAAATTTGTTCTATGCATGTATTCTCCTATAGCCTGATCAGGTATCACAGGGTGGATGCAGATGGACTACCAGAATGTGTTACAGAAGAAGGTGAAAGCAGTATGTGATAGTTTTTGGAGAACTTATTTGTCTTGTCTCCAACACCGACAACTTAACTATGTGCATTCCAAGACTAATTAGGAGGTGCTGTTGGTTTTGACATCTAAATATGAATGAAGTGGTTCTTAAGTATTTCTTTTTTTCTCTTTCAGTTATTGCAGTGGATGCATGTTAGATCCAGACTGCGGTCTCTGCTACAAACTGAATAAATCGAGTGTTGTTGAGTCCTCATGCGTTCCTGTTGATAAAGATTCTACAATGAAGGCAGCTTGGGGCAGGTATGTCACTGGCCAAGATTTCTTAGCCTTGTGCTCTACAGAGAGTGTATTCTATGCTGTTGAGAACCGTTTTGCTTTTACAAAAAATGTTATTCTTAACATGTTTGGGAAGAAGAAAATAGCTTGGCATTGTCAAAAATGGGTGATTACTTTCTAAAAATAAAGAAAAGCCTTGACCCTGATGTGTGCAGCCCGTTCGGTGTAGTCTGCCACTTAGGAAGTATGGCAAAAGTACACTAGAAATGAGGAAAGTTACCTTTCCTTAATGTTTTCATTCATTTGAGGTGGCGTATTTCCTAGTTATATACTTAAAGCCATCTGAATTAATTTTCTTTTTAAATGCATTAATTAAACCACACTTTTAATATTGGCCTACTAAAGAAACAATTAGCTAGCTGAATAAACTAAAATTATCAAAATCTGAAAAGTTCAAATTGTCAAAAGCATGGGTTTTGGCCACAGATTTCTGTGGTTCTGTACATGAAAGGGGTGTCATGCTGTATGTTGCACTTGGAGTGTAAAAACATGTGCATTCATAGGTGCAACTGCAAAATATATCACACCTCTTTCTTAGGCAGCACAAAGATATCCTGTGAAGTCACAGCAACTTTCAAGTTTTCTGAAGTACTGACTATTCCTAAGGAATGGCTTTGTGAGTTGGAACATTGTCTTGTAAAGGCTTTATGAATACTTTAGTAATGATTAGGACTTGGATTAGGGTTTAGAATGGTTCAGAGCCACAAGGGAATTATGCAATTACTTCTGATAAAACCACCTCGCCATAATTCATCTCAGCCACCCACACACCATGAATATACTTAGAAAATAGGCAAAGGTTTGTGTGGTGGTTCAGGCCTTTTTTTTTTCTTTTTTTTTAACTTTCATACATATTTCTCAGAATTTAAACCCAAGTGTCTTCATGGCAGTGAGTCATATTGGGCAGAGGTTGAAAGGTATGAAAATATCTACTAATTGTAGAATCATTAATTTAAAATTACTCTAAAATTGCCCTCATTTTGATTTCAGTACCGTTAGGCCTAGTGATTCATTCCAGGTGCAGAAAAGAGAAGCTTGTATTTTTTGTAATCCTAGTTTAAAAGCACTGTGATCGTTTTGGGGCTATTAAATAACTGTGAAAACTACAAAATGTCATCTGACCTGCTTGTTCTGTGACTAACTTCAATGTCACATTATGGAACATAGCTTGCATATTGCCTGATACCCAATGTGACCTGCAGCACATGAACTCTCATATTTGTAAGGTAACAGATGTAGTTTTATATTCCAAGTCAACATTCATTTCCTGTATGCTGTGGTTTTAACTAACTTGTCTGTAATTAGCAGAATCACACTAAAATGCAGGAAGACATACAAGGAAACAAAAATGTGTTATGAATAGTTGATAGATAAGATTAAACTTTATTTCATTAGCAAGTGTAATTGTTTAGTGTAGTAAATGTGGGCATAAGCAATTTTTTCATATTCATGATTCAGTCTCACATAGACTCTTTGCCATACAGCCTATTGGAGCAAATTAGATAGGGAAGAAGAAATATTTCCTTTCCATATTGAAACATGCAGTATTTCTATGTTGTGCAAGAATTCCATAGCATGAGGACCTTGCTTAAAATCTTTCAAGAGGAAATGAAACAATTTTAAATTTGTTGTATTGGTGGTTACCGTAATGGAAGTCCTGCCTTAAGATGGAAAACCAATAGAATATCCACATTTCTTTTTCAAAATATTCATCATCATTTCTAGTGTTTATTTCATTAATTTCTCTTGCTTCCACCTGGTCTGTGTAATCAGGGAGTTTTCTTTCAAAAAGCGGATCTTTCAAGCTGTGAAATGTCAGGTGTCACCTTCTGTGCCTTCCAAGCCCTGTGGAAGAGGGAAGCATTTTGCCTTCTCCTTTCCCTTCTCCTCCTCCTCTTCACAGATACATGTGTTTCTGCTTACTGGCCCAGAGGGAATCCCCATAGATTTTTGTTTCCAAGTCTCACGTTCACATACCACCCCCCAACTCTGTTTGCTCAAATCCTGAGTCTGTTTTACAGCAAAATCAGTCCCACAAAGCTATAGGATTTCCCTGCCAAGGGAAGATTGCTGCAGGGAAAGCAGCGTAGTTACATCCCCGGTTTTGTCTCAGAGCCGCCAGAGGCATCTGTATCTCCCTGGCAGCATAGGGAGAACAAGTGCCTGAGACAAACTAACAGCACATGAAGGAAATTGCAGCCCTTTCTTTCACAAAGTTACTTTGTCACAAACTAGACATACAGGGACAATTACTTTAAAAATACATGGCATTATGGTGATCAGAAAGTAGTTTAATAATTTGAAAGTTGATTTTGTGAGCTGTGGACAGCTGATAGCCATAATTATCAGCAGCCTCTTTTGTAACTCCTGTATATCCTGATGGCTTCGTGCCATCCAGTATTAGATGAAAGAGTTTAAATGGCTTAAAGTCTCCAGGGTTACGCTTGGCTTATGGAAAATCTATTTTGCCTTTAATTTTGCTCAGGAGAGAAGAAAGACCTGAGCTATTTGTTTGGGACTTGTTGGAGCTCAGATGTCTGAGCATTTGCAGAAGCAGCAGCTCTCACGATACTGATGCAGGAGTTAGAGAAAGCTTCTCCTGTACTCGGGCTGACAGTGCCGTGCAGAGCATTTCACTGCTGCTGTGATCACATTTTGTTTATGATTTTCCTGCTGGAAAGCTGGGAGCTGCAGCCATGGAGAGGTGCCTAAGGCCACACCATATGATGTGTGTGCACCCACATAGGTCTGCAGCCATCTGAACCCCAACTGTCCTGACATTTGCTCAGGGGCTTACCTATTCTTGATGTGTAACCTACCACCGAGGTGAGCGATGCTCAGAAACACTAACAGAGAAGGCCTTGTCATATATTTTTTAAAGCTCTCTGCAGCCATGCTGGCTGACATGGAAAACTTCTGTTTATATATTTACAGCTTTGCACTGTTTTTCATTGTTGTTCCCAAGGTACTTTGATAACACTGATGTAGTGGTCAATGCTTTGACTATTATCATAAAATACCATAATGCATTTTATTTGCAAGACATTTCCTCAGTGCCAGCCAGGTGTACTAGAACCACCTCTATTGTTAATTGTATTTATTTGGTTACGGTGTGTTCTACATTGAGAAGTTCTGGGGAGGGGAGGGAAGAGAGCATAGATTTCAGTCTCCTTTGACTGCCAGCAAGGCTGTTTATGTTGCTGTGGTTGTCATAGAAACCCAGGAGACAATTAAAGCTTCCACATATTTTTCAAGAAGACTATAGCGTTTGGGTTCTTTTGAATGTAGGGAACTCAGTGGCTGGCAGTGGCCCTGGGGGAGAGAGACTGCGCAAGAATAAATCTGACCGAGTCCAAGTCAGAGCTTAAGCAGCATGGGTAATGTGCAGTGAGTGTGTCTGTACGATCATACATGTACCACAAGGAGCAGAGATGTATTTTTTATTATTTAATCAGTTACATAAGTGCGACTGGTATGAGAATAACACAGAGAGGAGTGTCTTGCCCAGGGCACCAGCACAGGCAGGTGCTTTGCTGCCCTTGGTATTCCTGAACCAGTTAACAGAATAGCTGTTGACATGCAAATCTTGCTGCCTCCAGCTCTGCCCAGGGACACATAAAGGATGGTTTCAAGACAGTGAGCAAGAATATTCTTAAATTATTCACTTTATAGTAGAAGAAGAAGAGCTGTATCTTTTCTTTCAGTGTGGTCTGGGGGTTCTGTGTTGGGACTCTGCTCTCCAAGATTTAGGGAAATATTGCACTTAGCAGTAGCACAGAAAGGCTTGCAGTTCTGGTCTTCATGAACACTGAATTATGAAATCCCCATGAGCTTAATAAAAAGCATTATCTCACTTTTACAGATGGGGATGCAATGGGAAAGTTCCAGTATTAAGCTCAGGTGGCACAACAGAGGTCATGGGCAAAGTCCATCTCTCAGCCAGGACAAAATGTGGAGGGGATTGCTTACAGTGTTGTGCTTTCTGAACACAACCCAAAATCATGGGGGTTTTCCCCCAATTACAGTATTCAGAGAAATTCCTCTATTGAAATTTCTGTGTGTGTGGTTGCAATACTCCTAAAGGTCAGCCAAGAATGAAGAAACTTTAAATTGCATTAATACCCTTACAGTTGAAAGAATAACTGCAAGGGAAGGAGGTACTTACAGTGTCTTGATGTGACATTAACCTTGACATGAGTATGTTGTCAAGACGACAGCAGGCCCACAACTGAGCTAAAACGCTCTCATGAGCAGCTCTGAGCAATCTTTCTCTGGAGGGAATGATGTTGATTTTATACAGTAAACAATTATGAAGAAATAATAACATCATCAGCAGATCAGAGACAAGCCTAGAAGCCATCCTGTCCACAAAATTAGCTGGCAGGTCTCCACAGTCCCTGAAGGAGAATGGTTGGGAACAAGAGAGGAGCTGAGTGATTTGCTTTTTTCAGCCATTTTTATTAACTTTGTTAGAGGAGCATCTCCCTGCCACAGGAGTTTAAAGCTTTATGGAGAATCCTGCTTTTGTCCATATAAAGAAGCACTCCCCTCTCTAAGGGCAGTCAGAGCAAAGGCGAGAGTGCAGAAGAGCTCTGTCTTTGGGAAGCTCTGTTTTGCTCTAGCCAGTGCTCTCCTGAGCATCTTCCTTCCATGTAAAATGAATGGCATGTTTACAGATGCTCAGTAATTCTGTTATGTTTCACTGTGTGCCTGTTGCTCATATCCGTCAGTTTGCTGAGGGGTTTAACTGTATCTTGGAAACCTGTTTGGGGAAAAAGTGGGTTTAAATTGCCTGTGCAGTGAGAGGAAGCGGGTCAGGCAGGCAGTCAAACCCTCTTTCCCAGCTTCAGGAGGGTTTCCACCTCAGGAATGTGCCTAATGACCTTGGCATTTGAGCCTGGATGCTAACTAGATTCCACTGGTTAGAAAAAATAAATTCATGGGAGTTCATTAGCTGGATTCTCAGAAAACAGACTGGTTTATGTCCAACAGGGGACATGCCAGTGTCTGTCACAACCTTGAGAGTGTTGTGGGGAGCTTTACATTCGTGCAGCACTGCCTGTTGTCTAATGCATAGCAGATGAGACTCTTAAAATTGTTAGGATACTTTTTCTTTGTAAGGACATTAGATTTCCCTAAAAATATCATGTTACTTTTCCCCCTTGTAGATAAAGACAGACAGATAAGTTCATTACACTTGTTTTGCATCGTGGCAGGTACATTTGTAAAAGTACCTGTGACCGCTGTACTAATGCAAAAAGAACGTATGTGCGTATTTACACATTTAAAGATTGAGAATCTATTTTCAGTACGTCATGGGAAACAGCATTACAGATCTTTGCTGTTACCACAGAAAGACTAGCCCCAGAGCAATCTTTCAGGAATTAAGTACTCTTCTGTCCATGGGTAGACATAGCTTGTTTTGTCATGCAGGAAGTATTGGTAGAAGATGTTACTGCTGAGATGTTTATTTGAAATCTTTCTACAAGGGTCTGCATTGAAAATTCATGCTTAACTCAGCAGTAATTAGAAGAGACACTAGTATTTCTCTTACAAAGTCATCAGATCAATAGACGAAGGTTATACATAGGATTATGGTTCTCATATTTACCATATAAAAAGGTAGTAGAGGGAGTAAATGATTCAGGAAAGTAGCAGGATGAAGAGAATATTCACATCTGCATGTATATTGGCAGCACTCAGAATCTGAGTTGTGATTATAACCAGTAGTCTTAGAGAAATCTCTTGATGGGCGATATGCTGAATGTTGGCTAAATTGAAATATTCATAACTCCAGTAGGAACCAGAGCATAAAACGCCCCCTCTCTGCCCCAATATTGTTTAGAAAAGAAAATCAAAATATATGCAGTTTCAAATAGAATTAAATTCTGATTATCTTCCACAATGCTAGTAAATGTGGAAACCTGGAGCAGCTGGGTGGCAAGACTCAATCCTGTTTGTCCTGTTTGATTAGGAGGATATACTTCAGCACAATAATATCTAATATATATTAGTGAGGTGTGCAAAACCAGAAATGAAAAAAAGATCTGAAACTGATTACAGTCTTTGTCAGCCTGAACTCTAAGGCACAAGGTCTTTCCTGGGAGGAGGTTATCAGACAGTGTAATCACGGTCTAAGGGGTGCATATACCAGTGTGATTTGTAAAAAGGATGTAGCAGAGGAACTTAAGAAATCTCGTATGCATATTTTAAAACCATTTCTGCTAACTAAGAGCAAAGAGGAAGAATAGAAGGATAAAGTAATATAGAATACTGTGTCCTTAATCCATGATGAGCCTGTCTTATTGGTGATGCTGGAGTAGGTAGTAAAATAAGCGGAATTTTAATATTCCGATCCTTTCAGTCACTCTTCCTGCTCAAATCTTTAAGACATCACACTTCTAAGTTCTTTTAAAGGAAATTATTTAATGGTGGACCTGAAAAACATAATAAGCTCTTTTTAAGCATATATGAAGATGGTGAAATCTATATATATACACTGAAATATTGTAAGGGTGTAATTAAATACTTGAGGGTGGAATTTTATTGTAGCTTTAATAGAAGATAGTCTTGTCCTTTTTTTTTAACTGTTTAACTTGCTAAAGGAGGAAGACATTTTTTAATTATTATAACATAATTATCTTTTAATTTAATGTCTGTGCAAATAAGATACTTTGTATATTATAGCTGCATTTTAGGTCTAAAATAGTGAGCAGAGCAACATGATAATCTAAACTGAAACTATTTACATTCCTTTCAGATAATTAGTAAGGAATTACTATTAATAGCTCTAACACAGTATTTCTACTCAACCAGTAGAAAATTCTGGATGTTTGAAAAGAAGCCCTGTTATGAAGCGAATGTGTTCTGACTGGGAAATATTTAGTTTATATGCTGAAGATAGTATTTATTTGTTGGAGACACCCAGCACAAAATAGGATTTTAAAGCAGGACTGGTTAGTTTGAAACATTGTTTTTACATTTGTTCTCTACCTGTTCCTTTTTATTTCACTTTGCTGCTAAACATGCTTCTGGATCTTACTCCAAGTTACTATTTAAAAGGCATTCTGGTAGGGAATGCCAACTGGTGATTGGGTTACTTGTTACAACTACTTCAGATGCTTATAGCATTGAGGTAACTGGAATATAAAAACAAAAGTGGCCCTTGAGCTAAAACATTATCTATCAAATGCTGTTTTGTGTCTGGAAAAATTATGTTATTTAAATGGAAGAATGTTTGAGTCAGTTCTCTTCATTTTAAAAGTGGTCTAAAGAAGAGGATGGTATGGTTTTCAAAATTTAAATATACATCTGCTGAAGAAGCAAGCTTTCTGCTTATTTCAGCTGAAGGGGAACTAGAAGGAAATTACTCTTGTTCCCTGTTTAAAAAGCATGGTTGCTCCTAGTTGACAAAGGAGATAGGAAAGCAAAGGAGAAAAAATGCCAGTGTGTACGGGAGAATTGTCAGTCTCTCATCAGTGTGCTGAGAGTATGCGGATGATTCCTGCAGCTTTTCTCTCTCCATATGAAATGTACATTAGAGAGTCTTTTATTGCCCATAGGAGCCTGCTGCTAATTAGCTTCTCCAGCTGCTCGTCTTCTTAGGGACAGATTGAGAGCATCCGTGCCTCACTCCAGGGGCCGTGTTGCAGCAGGGGCAGAGCACGGCCCGGCTCTGCTCATCCGAGGGGATCTGAGAGGGGCAGAGCAGAGTGTGAGCATGCAGGGAGCTACTGCTGGGACAGACATGGGGATTTCCCCTTCTGCCTTGGAGCCAAGGAAAGGAAACTGACTCCTATTTGGAGCATGTGGATTTTTTTTTGAGAGGAGAATTTCCAATAGCTGTTTTTCACATTTATTTGGTTATTGACTCTGAAGTTTGAATTTAAATAAAAATAATTTGTGAAAACTGTCTCAGCAGATTCCTTTAGGCATTTATGCTATGAAATGGATTTACTAAAATGAAATTTTCTCTGTTTGGAGGGTGGAAAATATTTTGGAAAGACCCATGTGGTTGGGGATTTTTATTGATAAAGAACATTCAATGGGGCCAAACCCAGACCTCCATACCGCAGCTTGTACGTTTAACAGCATCCCTAATCCACATCTTGCATACCTTTATTCCATAATAAGTAATTCTTCAATAATCACAGCATCTGATACAGTAAAATGTTCATATCTTCCCTTCTTAAAAGAACAAAATTTTTAGAGTATTTTTTTTACTTTTAAGGGAAAATAAGTCAACACATTTCTGCAGTAGGACTGTTGAATAACTCAATATGTTTGATAAGTTTAATTCATAGAAATTACTGTATGTGCTGTCTGCACGTGTGGTTCATTTCCTTGAGAATGGAGGCAGTAACATCAATCCCTCACTGGCGCAAGATGAACTGGAATTATTGATTCATTTGATTTACAGTCGTGACCCTACTTTAACCCAGCTTGTTGGTTAGTACAGGCTAGGAAGTGGGCAGCCTGTGAGGTGGCAGGTCATGCTTCTCAACAGCAGCACTTTGCGCATTTCTTCCTCCTTGCAGGATGTACAGACTTCGTTTTGTCCTGTAGCTTTCCACAGCTGTCACGTTAGCTTTGCATAGATAATAATAAAGGCTCTGCAGGATTACTGAGTTCTTCAGACCTGTGATTCAGATGGGGTGTGTTCCCATGCAGCGTATTTTCTTGGCAAAATAACTACAGTTAAAAAGCACTTATTTGTGTAAAACTCTTTTTAGATGTCAGAGGCCATGGAAGATAGATGATTACTTTGATTTCTGCTGAGTTCTTCTACTGTCAGATCCCAGACTTTTGAGTTGCATATAACGATGAAGACTTTGGTACCCAAAGTTCATAAATTTCATAAACTAGAGATAATGTAACCAGTTACCGTTTATGTATTTTATAAAATTCGTTAGATTAGGCATAGGTATTGCACCTGCATGCACAAATGGAAGCAGAGCAACACTCTGTGTTAAGTGCTCGGTCTCACAAATCAGGCATGAAATAATTATCTTGTTTTAAGTGTTCTTAGAGCCTTAGGGCTCCATTTTCAGTTACAACATTAATGATTTGCAGTAAATTTTAGAGCTGACAGCAGAGGAATCTTCTTTGGAGAGCCCTATTGGGTGATTTAATTCAGAGCCTCCCCAGTACAGCAGGGATGGGTGGGGATGCGGTGCTTCATTCCCCTTCTGAAAAAGGTTTCTCTGAGCTTTTCAGGGCAGAGCTATTGCCACCTACTGGAATCAGGGAAAAGCTCTGTTTAAAAAATACTGTTCCATCATCTATTTAAAACAACGAATGCAAGATCTCAAGTATTGCCTGGTTAGATTTCAGTTGTGGTGGCGAACAGTTGCTGGCAGTAGTTAAAATGTAATATTTGTGTCTGAACTGCAGTTACAGAAAATGCATGTCACAGTTCAGTACTTAGATGGAAGGTTAAGGTGGTCAAAATGTTGTTGTTAGAACTTTTGAAATATAAACTTTATATGTATGTCAATAACTAGAAATTAAATAGAGCAAGGAAGTGCTAAAAAGTCATGCTAATACTTGTAATATTGATCTCTATTTTAAACTCCTTGTCTTTATGTGGTTTTTTTGTCTCAGATTCACCAAAAAAAAGCAAATTCAGAAAATTATTTCTCTCCCTCTCTTTACTTTTGTTTCAGTAGAAATGTCCAAAGGATTGATACTTTATTCTCTGTTCAGTTCCCATTGAAATATGTGGTTGACTGAGATTTTAAGATATTAACAGCTCTATGGAAAATTGTTTCTGTGCAGTGGTGGTTTGGCTGGGAGGCACAAGGTCTGCTGCCTGGAATAAGCAATAAAGTATCTGTAAAGCTTCAGCAGTGTGCCTGCAGCCACAGAGCTGACCCGGGCTGTGCCGGAATTGCGTCACCACGGCCCGTCTGTGGTCTGAGTTCGGGGTTTGGGTGGGATTTGCTTTGTTTTTCTCAATTGAACTATAAAATCTTGCAATTCTTCACTAACTTCATATACCAGATTTCAACATGAAAGTACAGTTTTTACAGTGTCTCTGTATGTCTAAAACTTTGGGGTACTTAAAAGCAATACATTTTTTTATCTTTATTGTTTTCTGAACTGTTTGGAAGCATTCAGAAAAAAAAAAGATTGTAACATAGGACCTATTTCATTTGGAGGGTGAACTTCCAGGAATATTTGTGCTGAGTTACCTTGATACTCAGGTATATCTTGTGCTGAGATACCTTGATAAGTTGCAACAACCACCTTGATTTCTTTGGTCTTTAATTACCACGGTCTTAGAAATACTTTTGGCAATTGTAACTCAAGTGATGCTTTTGAGATTATGACATTCCTTTGACACTACCGCTGGCACATGGTGAACAGCACAAGCATCAATAAAGGTTGTAAGTTTAAGTAAAAATAGGAAGTCTGGATGGAATTTGTTTAAATCAAGTTCAGATGTCTAAAATTGTGACGTTGAGCTGTCTTGTAGTTCCTTGACTAATGGAGTAAAAACTGCTCCTTTTTGTTCCTTTGCAGCTGGTCTTTGCCTGTGTTTTAGAGAATAGACTTTCTTATGCCATGCTAGCAGTTCTTGCATGCTGTTCTGTTAATATTTCTTCAATTAATATTAAAATATTAATATTATTATTAATAATAATAATTATTATTATTGAGCCCTACTCTCAGCCCTTCCCACCAGTATTCACTGGAGCGATCTGTCTTTATATACCGTACGAAAGAGGCATCTCCTGGGAGACTTGGTATTTCTGCAGTGATTAGACAGCTGGTTGATATTTCTGTTATAGCCAAAAGAACTTTAGAAATTATAATTATTAAGAAAATGAAATGTAAATTCAGGTGAATCCTGTAAATTCAGGAGATTAAACATCAGATGGAGATTTTTTTTGTGGTAAATCTGCATGAAATTCTAAAATGCGGGATTTGACATCATAATCTTCAGACCAGTTTGTTTCAGTAATTCTATTACTGAGTGTCAGTGCTGCAAGGAAATACAATCAGAGAGACTAAATGCTTTTAAGTCTGGAAAGAAAAGCTAGAACTTCTCCCTTTCTATTGCCCCAGTTCTGTCAGTAGCTTGACTGCAGTCTGGTGCTCCATCCATAAGCTCTCAAACATGTCAGAGCAGGGATGACCCAGAACTTCCACCAGAAGCACTGGGAGCAGCAGAACAGCTGCAGTTCAGGGAAAGACCAGGAGCACTGATGTGCAACGAGGGGTCTGCACACAAGTGAAATTGTTAATGGGCTAGTCTATCACAGATGTTCAGTGCCAGTCTGTCTAACAAAAAATACTTGAATCTCTGACATTTATAAGCATTTTTGTCCTGAAAGAGCTCCAACAGAATGAAGCCTGCCCGCCTGCAGGCAGGAATGCACAGTGACCAAATCTGTCTGGTTTTTGCTGGAAAGCCTCGGGCAGCACAAGTTAGCTCCAGCAGCCCCCAAGGTGACTGATAGACACTTTCCAGTTAGTGCTCATCACTGAAATTCCCCAAAGGTTTGTCTTTCAGAAGAAATGGCCAAATCATTAATGAGCACTCCCTCCTTTCAGAGAAGTAGGGGAAGCTGGCAATGACTGGATGAAGCCAGACTGAATGTGCATGCTCACTGCTGAAACTGATTGTTCCAAAAGTGAACTATTTCTGTATAACCACAGAAAAGCCACTGAACATTCTTACAGCACATTCTGGGGTCACAGGGAGTCCACAAGCCTTTCTCAACCATGATGGCTGCCAGGAGGGAAATAATAGCTCATTCTGTTTCCAGAATGCTTCTGTGATACCTTTTTGCTGGTTGTCATGCAGAGACAGCTTTGTGCTTATGTTTAAAATTTGTGAGGTGGCATCTACTTCACAAGCAGTAAAATATTCCCAGATGTCATTTCTTGTGAGGGTTCGCTGTGTGCCTGTGCCCTTGCTGTGGCATGAGATGTTTCTTTTCAGTTTGTGCTTGATTGCAGTGAACAGGATTAGATGGAGCTTTTGTGGCAGCCACCAAGGTGTTGGGAGCAGGAATTCTCATGTCCCACTGGCCACGCTGTGTGCAAGTCACGTCACTGAGCCACAGTGCCATCACACACATCACCTCTCCGTCAAGACCCCTGCATGAATACATGAGTATAAAAATGTTGTAGCACCCAAATTGTGGGTCTTTCCCTCTACCACATCATGACATTTTTTCCACTCCATCTGGTAGAATGCAGCGGGTTTCTTATATTTTTTGATATTACTGTCATACTAAAATACCTACTGATCATGACAAAGGCTTCAAACTGTTGGGTAGTATCATCTCCATCATATTTACTCAAATTTCTAAACATTCTTTGCTGATCTGCACCTTGGTGAAGTTCTTCAAGGGTTGATAGTACCTGAAAGAAAGAAATAGTGAGAACTGCAGCGTTTAACTGAAATTTTTCAGTTTGAGAATTAGGACTGAACTAAACTTTGTCTCATACTGGATCTTGCTTTTTGTGAGGATTGGCTGAGACATTTTAAAAACAGCACTGGAATCTGGGAGGCTTCATGACTTGCTGAGGGCACTCTGCTGGAGCCCACCTCTTTATGAAGCACTTATAAAGTGGTTGGGGTTCTCATGCACATCAGTAGTTTGGAAGCTGCATGGAATAGTAAAACTTGTCTTGAAAGAGAATAAAAGATTTAAGGTTAGTAAAGTTGTTCGAGGACATGAACAAATAAAAATTTTTTGCTGAGAGGTGAAATCTCAGTGGACTGCTGGGCACAGTTGCTCGTAGAGCCACAAACCGTAGCAACAGGATGTGCTGAAGGGACAAACCTAAGATTTATATGCATACTAAGAATATTTCAGTAAGAACTGTTAGACAGTTTAGTGGTCGTGAAGCGCTCCATGGTTATTTTAAATTTTTGAAATCAGTGTATTCTACAGATGAAAAAGCAGTAAAAGTTACTGAAGGTCTTAGTCTTTAGAGTACACAGATGTAAGTTGTCCGTAAACCATTGGAGTGGGCCCTTGACAGGGAAAAAGTGCAGAAATCTTGTATTGTCTGCTGTTGCCTTCTGACCCTTCCCTGAAATGGTTCACTCTTTCATTGTTGCTTTTCCATACACTTTTTAAGCTTGTAAATACACAGAATTATGTTTGAAGTTGCAAAAATATATTTTTATGTCTTCTCATGAAAACATTTCACAGCTGTGGGCTCTGCCACTCCTTTAATGTTACCTTGCTGTAACTTTAACCTTGTATGATGTCAAATTCCAGTGAAACTTTCTCTGATGTATTTGAGAAATATTTTCTGCCACTAAATATCAGCATATTAAGCTGCTGAGTCATACTTCAATTTGAGAAAAAATTCTTCAGAATATGTACTAAAAAAACCCCCACTATCTTTACAAAAAAAAAAAAAAAAGGCATCTTTAAACTATTTACTCAGCTTCATGAAGAATCTCTCCAGAAATAATTACCAGATTGTACTCTTGTTTATTTATTGTATACACTGTTATTTTATTCTCCATCTTGTAATTATCACTCACTGCTGTTGGTATCACTGAATTTTTCAGTTATAAACCTTAAAGTAGTCTTCTGGGTGTACATAATAAACCCATTTTTGTGATGCCTTCTTAACTGGAGAATACTAATTTTTACAGCTACTATTTCAACCTGCCAACCCCTTAGCTGGTGTTAACCAAGTTGTTTTCTGCCAGCTGTTTGTTGAGTGTACTCTTAGACTTGGATATAAATGGATATAAATGGCATCTCTGTGCACTCAGTGTGTGCAGTAATATATGTAGATATTTGAGGATTTTATTTAAATTATTTTATTAGATGCTAATTTTGTTTAAATATATATATAAATATTTTTAAATCCTTTTCCAGAAAACAGTGCAAAAATATCTTTTTATCTTTTTTTAAAGAAAATCAAGACACAATATGTATGAACTTTCTGTTCCTTTTTTTTTTTTTTTTAATCTGTTTCATGTCTTTGTTGAAAATTGGGACAGTTTTGAAGCATTTTACCAAAAAAATGAAAGAAAGAAGCCACATTCCTTCTTTTGTTTTCCCTTAGCTGAACAGCTGATTTTGTACCTGGCAGTGTCCAACATTGAAACACAAAACATCGTATTTTGAAACTGTGACCTGTTATCTAGTGATTGAAGTAGTTAAAATGATCATAGGCAGAAATGCATGAAGGACAGTGGCATTCAGCTAAGATGCTTATGCTCAAAACTAATTAAGATTTTGCATTTTGATCAGGTTTTAATTTGAATTCTGCCCATTAAAATTCTGTACCTTAGACTACTAGGTATTTGTTGATTATGTTCCATAGTTGTATGACCTCTCACAAGTTCATGTGCTATTAATATAATATTTGAATTATTTATGATTATGAAATAATGCAATTTAATTATTACTAGTTAATTTTAATTTGTACTGGGGTAAACCAAGTGTGCCCAGTCAGAATCCGAATTAGGACTAGGATAGGACACTGTAGAGCACAGAGACATCAGCTGTTTCCTGACACTTTATTACCATCTGATAGTTTGGAGGAGTAGGAGAAAGCTTGGAAATAAAAATAAGTCCATCTCTGTGTAGTGTGATCAAGCTGATTGTGTCTCCTGTAACAAAAACCTGGTATATACTTATTTCTGCTCCCAGTTTTTGAGTGTGCTGTCAGGTACTGTGAGGTCTGAAATGGTTGGACTTTAACAGTGGGTGTAAACATTATTCTGCTTTTGCCTGGTTTGAGTCCATTTCTCAAGGTAAGGAGTGCACAGAAGATGATGGAGAAGCCTGATGGACAGAGTTCTGGCAGTAGCTGAGATTTGTCTCTCTCCCCTCCTGGTAGATATAATGAGGAAAGAAGCTTGAAACACTTGGGGTGTGACAGCAGAGTGGAGAATTGTACCTGACAGCTTGGAGGTAGCCACGAGGACTTGGAAGGTGCCTGTACAGGATAAAAGAAGTCTAAGGCAAATCCCAAACTGAACATCTTTCATTGGGAGATCAGAGTTGTCTAATCCCACTGAACATGCTTGCTCAGCCCCACAGCTCAGGAGTGTCCAGCTGGCGCTGTCAGACAGCTGAGCTTCTTCCTTTGGCAACAGACACAACAACTGTGTTGCCCACACTTCAGAATCCACTAATAGGTGGTTACAAAAGTACTGAAATGTCCAGATCAGCAAACAGTTAAGAACCCCTTTGATGTGATTGATTTTGGAGAACTATTTGTCATGAGAAAAAAATTGCTCCTGTTTCTAGTCTGTTGCTTAGTCTATTCAGACTGAATAACAGCTCCAGCAATCAATTTATTGGGCAAATTCAGATGCAGTTGCAAAGCTGAAATTTCTCAGCTTGGGAAAGTGAAAGTGTTTGAATTCAAATCTAAAGATTTTTTGTTAAATAAATAATAATATAGAAAAATTATGTTAATCTGTGATCAAGTGGCCAGGACAGAGGTAAATCAGAACAGTGTGCTAAGTCTCTTGCAGGTGTGTGTTCTGACATGACTGAGAATCATGGAATCATTTAGATTGGAAAAGACCCTTAAGATCATCAAGTCTGTAGTTATAATGTATGGATCCTGTAGCAGAGGGGGTCAGTGTGATAAAGACTTCTTCTGTCATGTGCAGCTGCACCAGTCATCTCCTGAGGTGCAATTTGCTTTCTTTGCTGTGAACTAAACTCTTTTTCCAAGTTTTTGAAGCACATGCTCGTATTTCAAAAACTCGTCGCCAGTCATAGCAAAAGGCTTCAATAAGTGCCCCTAAACTCTGCTTGTATTTCATGCAATGCAGGTTAAGCAACGTGTAGCTGAATCCCGTGAAGTTTTATGGCAATAGTTTTTCAAGGCTGCATCTGTTTGTTCTTTTCTGGTTGTCTGGGGTTTTGGTTTTTGTTTTTTTCAATTGTTATCATCTGGTGTAAGAAGCTTCATCTGCATATTTTTAGGCAACATCTGGTTTCATGGATGAATTATTTCTCTGTGTAAACTATAAAGTCAAAGTGATAAATGCAAACTTCTCCAGAGAGGCGTGGAACTTCTGAGGCATGGACGACAGTAGCTAGGGAACTGTGAGAAAGCTTAGGAATTATTGATTCAGACATTAATCAGGTTTAAAGTAATCTGTTTGCCTTCAGGTCAAGAGTTGCAGTTCACTTGATACTTCAGACAGCATCTTACCATGTGTATAAAAAAGGAGCAAGGATTTTTCTTTAAATCAGAATATGCTGATTTACAGTGGAACTATACCTCATGGTTTAACAGGTTTCTGTGGGTTGTGCTAATGTAACTATTTTGGATGTACATGGGTGGATTTGAGAGGCCACTTGATGGACAGGGTAGAGGTGGTTTCCGAAGTTCTCCTTAGTTATGTGTCTGACTGCCACCAAGTTCATCTGGTGCCTTGCTAAATTCTGCCCTCTAACATAGTTGGGAGTTTGTTCAGACAGCTAAATACCTTTAGCAGTAGAAGATGGGCTTGAATTTAGGAGAACTAACCCAAATGTTGAGGTCTAGATTCTTCTACAGGATGAGTAATTGCTTGTGGATAAATAATTTTAGTTGTTCCCATGCATCATCCACAAAAACCTTCCTCCGTCCAAACAGCAGCTACTTGAAATTATGTCTCTTTTGTCCTCTGTCCTTTCCATGACAGACTTCAGATGAAAACATGAGTCAATGAACTTGGCATAAATTTATATTGTTCAGTGGATTGCCATGATATAAAAGTCAGCACTCTACACAGGAGACTTTAAAAATCTCCTTAGAGGAGATTTTTAGTAAATCAAATATATTTGTGTTACACTCGAGACTTAAATTGGCAAATTGTAGATTACCATCATCCTGATAACCGAGGCACAAAGGTCTGGCGTAAGAGCAGTCCTTAAGTAGTTTTACTTGTGTTAGAACAAAGAAATGGGGGATTAGTGAAACTGTGAATTAGCTATAAAATCTTTCTGTGCCATCAGCACCTGATGTCAAAGTTTATCTCAGAGCAGAATGTATAAATTTGAAATATGCTTGTTCTAACAAGCATTTTACAGAGGTGGACAATCACATTAGCAGTTTTCTTCAGAAGTAATTTCCTTTGCCTGGCTTGATTTGAATTTTGACCTTTAAAGACTTTTGATCTAAATCCATTTAAGATGCTTCTGAAGGGCTTAAAAGACAATGAGAAGTCAGCAGCTTTAATATTAAAAAATATATGAGCTGTTCAGAATGAAACAATTAATTCCTGCAAAAACCGTATCTTTAGGTCTAGACAGTCTTCACTCTACAGCAAAGCAAAAATTAATGGAAATTTGAGGAGAAAATCGAATTGGTTTCTGTCTTGTGCCTGTGCTATATCTTTCCCAGCCATTTCCCACACTGGAGAAATGCTGCGCTTCAGAATTATTGTAAAGCCAAAATGGCTTGAGTATTAGGAAAGTTTACATTGATTATGAAGGAAATAGTTTTATCCTGTTTTATCCTCCTGTTACTTGCCAATAATATTTTAGACCCCCCACACCAACTCTTTTCTTACCTTCTTTTATGTGCCATATGAAGGTTATTAAGGAGATGGGGAGCAAAGCTTTAGTTCTTTTGAGCTTCAGATCATATCTGATAGAGGATGGATTCTGTGATTTTGAAACTGAGCATATAATGCTTGGAATTTGAAAATGTACTACTCTTCTCTCTTATTTCCAGTCAGTTGAATTTTTTGCATCAAGCATTGGTAGGTCGAGCTTTGACTGATTAGAACTGATGTGCATCTTAAGTAGCCTGTAGAAAACACATAGCCAAAGAAATTCACAGTAAGGGTTTTCAGTGTAGCACTTTGATGTTTTTGGTTTGGCAGCAATTTCAGAGGCTGTGATGTGTTGTGTCTTCGCTGGTTGTACCGATGTGACTGTTACCCAGCACACTGGTACATACACACCCTTTGCACTGGTGCCTGACTGCATGATTTCACTTGTACCATTTACAGGGAATTGCCTGGATGGTCACTCAAAGTGTTGCGGTCAACAACTTAATGCACACCAGTGACCAGTGACATTCCTCAGGGGTCAGTACTGGAACTGGTCCTGTTTAAGATCTTTGTTAACAACATGGACAGAGGGATTGAGTGCACCCTCAGGGAGTTTGTGGACAATACCAATCTCTGTGGTGCTGTCAACACGCTGGAGGGATGGGATGCCAGAGGGATCTGGACAGGATTGTGAGGTCAGCCTGTGTGAACCTCATAGAATCACAGAATCATCAAGGTTGGAAGAGACCTTTAAGATCATCAAGTCTGACTATCAGCCCAGCACTACCACTGTAACCACTAAAGCACGTCACTCAGCGCCAGACCCAGACACCTCTTAAACACCTCCAGGAATGGTGACTCCAGCACTCTCTGGGCAACCTATTCCAGTGCCTGACCACCCTAAAAAAAACGGAATCTCCCCTGTCTCAGCTTAAGGCCATTTCCTCTGGTCCTCACTTCAGGCACTGTAGAAGAGAACGGCCCTTGCCTGACTACAGTCTCCTTTTGGGTAGTTGCAGACAGCGATCAGATGCCCCCTGATTCTCCTCTTCTCGAGACTAAACAAACCCAGCTCCCTCAGCCATTACTCACAAGATTTGTTTCCTAAACCTTTCACAAGCCTTGCTGCCGTCTGCTGGACATGCTCCAGCAACTCAGTGTCCTTTCTAAAGTGATGAACCCAGAACTGAACACAGGATTCAAGGTCCAGCCTCACCAGTGCTGATTACAGTGGGATGATCACTGCCCTGGTCCTGCTGGCCACAATATTCTTGATACAAGGCAAGATGCCATTGGCCTTCTTGGCCACCTGGGCACACCCTGGTTTATATTGAGCCCACTGTCAACCAGCACACCCCAGTCCCTTTCTGCCAAACAGCTCTCAGGCCACTCCTGCCCCAGCCTGTGGCACTGCATGGGGTTGCTGGGACACAAGTGCAGGACCCAGCACTTGGCCTTATTGAACCTCTTGCAGTTTTGTCCTCAGCCTATTGGTCAAGTCTGTCCAGGTCTCTTTCCAGAGCTTTCCTAAACTCCAGCAGATCAACACTCCCACCCAACTTGGTGTTTGCAAATTTACTGAGGGTGCACTCAATTCCCACATCCAGATCATCAGTAGGGATGTTAAACAGGACTGGCCCAAAGCTAAGCCCTGAGGAACACCAGTAGGGATCGGCTGCCAACTGGATTTAGCTCCACTGACCACAGCTCTCTGGGCCTGGCCATCCAAGCAGTTTTTTACCCATTGAAGGGTCCACCCATCCAAGCCACAAGCAGCAAGTTTTTTGAGGATGCTGTAGGAGATGTGTGAAACACTTTACAGAAGTCTAGATAGACACATCCATAGCTATTCCGTCACCTACTAAGTGGGTCATTTTGTCATAAAGGGAGATCAGGTTGATGAAGCAGGACCTGCCTTTCACAAATTCATGCTAGCTGGGCTTGATCCTCTGTTTGTCTCGCGTGTGCCATGTAATGGCACTCAGGATGATATTTTCCGTAACCTTACTTAGAACCGAGGTTAGGCTGACAGATGTGTAGTTCCCTGGATCATTCTTCTGACTCTTCTTAAAGATGAGCATTTCATTTGCTAATTTCTAGTCAGCTGGAACTTTGCCAGTTTGCCAGGACTGCTGGTAGATGAAGTTCATCATCTTAAAATTCAACAAGGCCAAGTGCAAGTCCTGCACCTGACCCAGACAATCCCAAGCACGAATACAGGCTTGGCATAGAATGGGTCAAGGGCAGCCCTGCAGAGAAGGATTTGGGGGTGTTGATTCATGAGAAGCTCAACATGACTCGGCAGTGTGCATTTGCAGCCCAGAAACCTGGTCATGTCCTGGACTCCATCAAAAGAAGTGTGACCAGCAGGCTGAGGGAGGTGATTCTTCCCCTCTGCTCCACTCTCATGAGACGCTGTCTTGGTTCTGGGTACCCTAACACAAGAAATACATGGATTTGCTGGAGCGATTCCAGAGGAGAACACAAAGATCAGAGGGCTGGAGCACCTGTTCTATGAAGACAGGTTGAGAGAGTTGGAGTTGTTCAGCCTGGACAAAAGAAAGCTCCAGGGAGACCCTACACAGGTTTCCAGTACGGAGAGGGACTTTTTATAAGGCCAGATAGTGATAGGGCAAGGGAGAGTGGCTGTAAGCTGAAAGAGGGTGGGTTTAGATTAGATGTTGGAAGGAAGTGCTTTACTGTGAGGGTGGTGAAGCATTGGAACAGGTTGCCCAGAGAAGCTGTGGGTGCCCCATCCCTGTAAGTGTTCAGGGCCAGTTTAGATAGGGCTCTGAGTAACCTGGGATAGTGAAGGGTGTCCCTGCCTATGGAAGGTGGGGGTTGGAACTTGATGATCTTTAAGGTCCCTTTCAGCTCACACCGTTCTATGATTCTTTGATTTTCTTCTGTATTTCAGCTTATGAAGCAATGCTGCTCCTTGCTGCTCCTGTGCTTCCATCATATATAGTCCCTTCATGCAGGACAAAATTCAGAATTTTGTCTGATAATAGACTGTATGCCAATTATATATATGTTCTTCAGCAAAATAATAGGTCTTATAGAAATAGGGGTATAGCAGTAGAATTAGCACAGTAATAGAGCTTGAACAAAGCTCCAGCCTTGAAGGAGTGTTATTTTTTTAACATTCCCAGCACTGCAAGATGCCAGCAAATGCAGATGTCTTTGCCTTTATTCTATGTACCATGCTGGTTTACAACTAAAAGATAAGCAAAGCACAGTTTATTACTGCCAGGTTTCTATCAAATCTAGTCTGAAGTGCTGTTTTTCCCATTTCATTGCACTGAATCTGCTTTTTTGCAACAAAATTTCCTCTCACTTAGGGGCTTTTTTGCAACAAAATTTCCTCTCAGTTAGGGGCAGACAGCAAAGAATAGATGAGTGGCCTCAGTCACAGGAGGCTTTGGAGACATCTGGTTTTCCCTTGTATCATTTGTGTTCCACTCTGTCAAAAGTAGGACACAACTGGGGAAAGATGGCAGGGAAGGAAACATGGTGACCTGCCTGCAGTTGTGTCTGTATGAATCAGCATGTTGGCTTGTGCTCATGGAGAAGGATGCAGGATAATAAACCAAGTATGTCTTTGTTTACAGTTTTGTTTGAGAGAAAGCATGAGGCCCTCTCTATAGAGCTGCCAATCTGGCTGGGCAGAATGGAGAAATTCATCTCAGCATCAAGATGCTTAAAAGTGCTCATCAGCTTGTATTCATTACAAACACCTGCAAATGAAATTCGAGTAACAGCAAAAGAAGCAAAAGTGATGATGTTAAAGCAATGTGAAACTGAGCACTCCTGTGTTCTTGCAGTGGGGCAGTCTGTATCCAGGCACAAAGGACGTGTCTTTGAGAGGGATGTTCAGCTGACCTGTTTTCTATGTGTTTTCCACCTCAAGAGCGAAAACGAATCAATGCCCTGGATGAAATGGCCTTTCTAGGGGAACTCAGCCAGGCAGAGCTGTGGAAGGGTGGAAAGGTGCACACCGGCACTGGCTGCATTGCCAACCCCACATTAAGGGCTCAGCATTTCTCCACTTGATCAGGTGCTGCTCAAGTGCAAAGCAGAACTGCAAATCTTACAGGTTACTGCCATTAAGGCAGCATTAGGGTTTTTCCAAGGTTTCAGATGTGCATTTTTCCAGTATTTGTAGGGTTAACCTCTCTCTTTTAAATGTTTTGGAACTTTGGATTTCCAGCTGTCCTGAAATTGGGTTGAGACTTCACCATGATATCCTGGTTTAAATGTTGTCCTTTCATCACTGATGACGTAAGGAAGATTTTTGCCCCAGGAGCAATGGTGGGTTGGTCATCAGCACATTGCTGTTCAACTGTGAAGCACTGAAGGGTGGCTGTTGCTCCACAACTCGTTGCCCACCTATTGCCCCTTCCAGACATCTTCATTCTGGTTTCCCTACTGTCAAGAGGGTCATATCCTTCACATAAGTGCTCAACTGATCTGGAAATCACAACACAGGCAGATGTTCAGCTCTCTGTGATTTCTTCTTTGCAAGTAAATAATATTGTTTGCTTATGAAAGAGTAGTGTCTGCTTAAGTGTTCTCTCCCAAAAGTATAGGGTTTTTCATCTCTAGCAATTGATGTGGTGGCAGCTGAAAAGTTTCACTAGTTACATTTATGACTTATTGTTCCTTTAAACATATGTTAATTTAAAAAAAATTATAATAAAAACTGAAGTTGCCAGTATCCCTTTTAAAAATGTCATATTGTGGCAGTCAGAGGGAAATACCTGATCTTATACCTATTCCTCGAAATACGGAATTTCCCCGTGGTCCTTGGAATAGAGACGTATTTTCTTTCAGCAGCTAATTACAAGTGCTGCCTTCTTTTAAACTGTTTCACTGTGTAGGAAGGAAATACACACCTCTTCTCTTTATAACTTCACTTGATCTTGGCACACTCCATAGACACTGCTGGTTACACATGAAGTGTGCAGCGTGTAGTTGGTTCATCAGTAATGCAAGGACTAATTTTCACCTGACCTTAAATCCTTGTGTGCAGCATCTTTAGCAGAAGTCCTGCTCCTGCAGCTGGTTTTGCACTGTGTGATATTCCTGTGAATTGGCCTTGTTGGCTTTGGTCTCGTCACTTGTGTAGTAAAGACTGGTTGTTCGAAGATCTGTAAATACAAGGCAAGTGTTTAAATTCATGAATGTTGTGCTGATTACTCTTCCTAAGACCAGGCTTGAGAAAACAACACATTTCTGAGTGTAGAACTTTTCTCAAAGATCTTGATAAATTAACAGGGATTAAGTTTTTTTATCTTACTTGTACATTGGCCAGCTTTTATTAAGACATTACTTGCCATGTTTATATTGCAATGTCAACTATTGCCTTGAATATTCTTTAATAAAAAGGGTTTTTGTTGATTTTCAGGTGTTCAAATGAAACCGTATTCAAAAAGGAAGATTTGTTTTGGGCATACAATTTCTGCCCCACTCCGTACTCTTGGACAGCACTTCTAGGCCTTATCTTGTATTTGGTTTTCTTTGCACCTGGTAAGAAAATACTTGTTTTCGCATGTAAGTTTAAAATGTCAAATAGTGAGGCTACTTTTTTTTTTGAGTCCAGCCATTAAAGTCAGATTGATCTTTTTTTTCCTAATTCATAGGGATGGGTCCTATGCCCTGGACTGTCAATTCTGAAATTTATCCACTTTGGGCTAGAAGTACAGGAAACGCGTGTTCTTCTGGAGTCAACTGGGTTTTCAATGTGCTCGTGTCACTGACATTTCTGCATACAGCTGAATATCTGACATACTATGGTGAGTAACAGTACGTGTCCATATGTGCAGTACTGCCATTGGCACAGAGATTTTCTCTGGATTCTGGGTCTCTCCACTGGTTTTGCTATGAAGTGTCAAAGCCGTGTTCTCAACCCACTGTGGTTTAGTAAGACTAGAGATATGTTACAACCCACTTGGATCGCAGAGTTTGGTCCAGATTTCATAACAGACATTTCTTTCTGTCCTTAAACTGAGAACCTAGACAGTTGATTAAAACAGAAGAGCTGGAAAACAACCACTTTTGACTTAGTGAAATAATGCTGATTCCCACTTAAGGTGACAGCATCTGCAGTTTTCCAGTTTATAGTGGCATCCAAGGCCAGTATCAGATGATCCTTGCAGAAATACAGCTGTTGATAAATTGCTGTCTGTGGGAGCCTGTGGAGTGTTTGTCAGGTTACTTCTTGGCCATTCCAGTATAAGTCATTTAAATCACATTAAGCTGCCAGGGAGTTGATGTGACCTTCACATCCTTACTAGTGCAGAGCCTTTCAGCTCTACTTGTTATTCCTTTGAGCCATCAGTCTAGCAACACGAGGTAAATGTTTGTTGGTTCTTTGGTACCTGCTCTGCCCCTCTAGGCATGGTGGATTGTGGACAGGAACAAGCTCTTTCTCAGTATTGTCACCACAAAGCACTTTTAAATAATAATTAGGTGCAAGAGTCACAAACATTATTTTAATCCTGACTCATTCTTTTGCTAGAGCTTTACATTTTGAGGAGTTGTCTTAATGTGTTCTTCACTGTCAAGACAAACTAAGAAAGCTCTTGCCTTTCACATCTGCTTTTTTTTATTTGGGCATGTGATTATCTAATTGCTGTTTATTTTAAGAGCAGAGTGACTTGCCCAGAAAGGATGTGTATTGTTACCTTTCACTTGCATTGGAATTGCCTTTGTCAACTTACTTTGCTGAGGAATAGGGCAATAAAGAGTCCTTCTCCTACACCTACAGCTCATTGTTGTAACTCTGCTGCTCCAGCCTTTGCTTTTACACTCTCCTTTGAAGCCACAGCCTGCTGCTTCTGTCACTCCCTCTACGCTGTCACAGAGAAGGGATAGGAACCTCTGTAACTGACTGTGACAATTGTTTTACATTGCAGGAGCCTTCCTCCTCTACACAGGGTTTGCTGCCTTGGGACTGGTTTTCATCTATGGCTGCCTTCCTGAGACTAAAGGGAAAAAACTGGAGGAAATTGAATCTTTGTTTGAAAACAGGCTATGTACATGTGGTATGTCAGATTCTGATGAAGGGAGGTATATTGAGTATATTCGGGTGAAGGGAAGTAATTACCATCTTTCTGACAATGATGCTTCTGATGTGGAATAATTTTCAGCTGCTGATGTATTTAATCATTTAAAAGCCTTCTGGGGGAAAAGCAGCTCTCTGATGACCTCACTGCCCTGCTTCTGGTCTGGTTCTCCTTTCTACTGTGTATTTAAAAATGCCTTCATGTTCAAAAATGCTCCATTTGGGAGGAAATTCAATATGCTAGCGTTTTCTTGATAACTAAAAGCAATGGCTTCCAAAACAGATTGAATTCCACAGTTATGTGACTTTACCATGTGTGTGTGACACTGCTCCATCCCCAGGTGTTCAGTAGGGTGCACTGTACCAGATGAATACAGAAGGCTATCATAGATGGTCAGGGGCTGTCCTTATCTCCAATACTGACAAAAGCTAAGATAATCGAGTGGCTGATGAGAAAGCAGCTGACAGCTGTTGCATCCCCATCCCGTAGGAGCCAAGGAAGAAGCTCTGCTGTGCAGTACAACAAAGGACGAATGCATGAGCTGCTGTAACAGTAACCAATTAAAAGGTTTAGCTGGTTGGGAAAATACAAATACCAGCTGTATCCATCAGAAGGACATTTCCCAAATTTACCCAAAGAGAATTTCCATTATTTATTTGAGATAACAAGTAGAGAGCCATACTCACCTGGATGGGGGTTCACTAGGGTGGTGTGTGTCTGTGCTCCACCAGGTTATCCACCCACTGCTGCTCCTGAGTACACACTGCGGTTGGGAGTTTATGTTTGTGAGAGAAACTGGAAAAATTAATTACTGACAGCAGGAAAACAGAGCTCAGTACGTGGCCACACATACAAATGTACTGGTGTATATTGCTAGGTACAACATAGAGGCTTCTGTTAGAAAAAAATTCTATTTGTTTTCCTTTTTAGCATTGAACATACTGGTTTGTGCCTAGTTTTGAACACAAAAATACCGTTAGCTAAAAGAAAGAGAAGGAGGGGAGAGGGTTTAGTGCTGCTAAATGCACAGTGGTCATCCCTCCTGCTCCTTTTGCTTGTGAATAATTATTGCCTTCAGTTTACCTCCATAAGTGCAGAGTAAATGACTCCCAGCACATTTTTCTTCAGAATTTCCATAGTCAACTGGTGTCTTGCTGGATCTAAAGAGAAATATTAGCAATGGGCAGAAGCCTGCATGTCATATTAATTGCCTTACCGAAGCATTGCAAACTTGTCAAGAAAATGTCAGGCACAAAACTAAATTGGCTACCTTTAGCATGGTAATGAAAATATGAATGGTATTTATTCGCCTGCCATGATTGCTTGCCTTGGCAAATTGAATTTTATGCAGCTACATAAAAATATTATGTTATTTTTTTTCCTTGTCTTGTCCTCACTGCTTTAAGTCTTCAAAGATACGAGTTTGAAAGCATCAACAATTCAAATTCTTATCTTTGAAACATTTGCTTCACGAAAGAATGTGGAAAAATTCCTCTGCATGTGGGCTGATGCCCATTTATTTGGTAAAAATACATTTATTTTTCATTGTGTAAAGATTAAAGAAGTCATTAGGTTCATTAGCTTTTAGAGATTTGGTTTGAGTTTTTCTTGGGTTAAAAATATTTTTAATGTAGGATTGTTATCAAAACCTGGACATTTGTTACTAGATTATTTTTATTGGATAACATGGAGTTTTGTTGTAAAGAAGTCTGACATTATATTATCTAATCTTCTGTGGGGGGAGTTCTTATTCTCCAGGTATTGACCTTCAGGGACTGGGTGTGTTTTGGTTTTTTTTTTTTCTTTTTTATTAATTAGAGAAATATTTTTGGAAAGAAAACATTTTAAAGAATCCGGTGATGTGACTGGGGCTAAAAGGGAAAAACTTAGTGAACAGAGGGAATTTCAAATGAATCTTTGCAAAGAGCAGCTTGACCTTGAACGTCTCCTGTGTGGTGACAGGGCTGGATTCTTATGCCTTCCATCTTGCCTCCCTTTTAAGCGCACAATATGTTTATGCTTGAAAGCACCAGCTATAGAAAATGCTCAGATCTCCAGATCTATCTATTGAAAATGCTCAGGTCCTCAGACCTCTCTACAAATGCCCCTGCTGTGGATGTCTCTGTTAGGCTGTCACCTCGCTGAAGCCTTCACTGAAGGTGCAGTACCTGAAATGACAAAAAGAGATACTTGTCACAGACAAGAACAAAATCATTTTAAGGAGAAATTAATTTTTTTCTGAAACCAAAAAGTGTGTGTTTGAAGACCCGTATGGGGAGCACTTTTGTTACCTAGAGCAGTGTGTGAATAGGTGTGTAACAGCCAGCCTGTGCTTACACAGTTGATAGGATTAAGTGGGTGTTTACTGGCTTCTGGGGATGGGGACTTAGGGTTCTGATCACCCCAAAAGCACAAGCCCACACTCACCTTCACACCTGTGAACGTTCCCTTGCTTGATGTGTTTTGCTGGAGCGGGAGCGAGGCGGGACCCGGCATCCCAGCGCGGGCCCCGTGTCAGCGCTGACCTCGCGCTTGTGCCCGCAGGTACAGGAACCGCTGCAGGCGTTGGGCATAACTGAAGGGGACTCGCTGGAAGGTCCCTGCCACGGGGTCAGCAGCCTCTTCTGTTTTGCAGGCAGTGCTGGGGCTTTTTAGCAGCAGCAGACCGTCTCTGTCTGCCAGCCTTGTTTCACAGACGTTCTCAAAAGGGCGCTCAGGCGCGTACAGCGCTGGGCTCATTTTCTCACACAGGTTCAGTCTTACTGAAAACAGCTTTCTGAAGGTTTGTATCCCCTGTCCTTTCTCACAAGACATAGTTATTGAAACATGCATTTTATTCCTCACTGCTGCTGGCCAGGCGGCTACAAAATATACTGGCTTCTTTATTGTCCCTCCCTGTTCTGTGCCCACAGAGAGCTGGATTTAAGTCTTCCTTCTAGGGTTACTTCACACCAAGACAGCATTCCATACCTTAGAAACACAGAACATAGTACCGAGCATCATGTGTATTAAAAATGAGATAAGATACTTCAAATTAATCTTATGCTGTTAGGGTTTTATTTTTAGAATCTGTGAACATTTAGAGTTTATGAAGAAAATTAGAAAAATGTTTCTATTTTGCAAATATTTTTTTATATTTATGTGTATTTTAAGTTTTAAGAGATTTTTTGCTAAAGGTAGACTTAGTGACATTCCAGATAGAAGAATAAGAATACAGTGTAGCTGAATAATTTCTTACTACAAGACTTTAATTTATGAAGTAGCATAAATAATATGTCTAAGCACAATATTCTTTTATTGAAAGCTTTCTGCAGAAGATGTGAAATTGTTTCTTCACAAGGACTGCACGCATAATTCAGGTATTCTGTGCATCAGGAGTGCTAGAATAATACTGCTGGTAGAGTTGGGCATACTGATTATACACAACAATTTGAGATATTTTAATTCTGAATTATCTACTGACTCTACATGTGAGCTACCACCAAGTATAAAAGAAACAAGTCCTGATGTGTTTTTAATATTTTAAAATTTATTTCATGTTAATTTGCATATAGTAGTTAGTTCACCACGTCGAAATTCAAAATGTGTTGGGGGGAGGAGATAATTTGCCACTTTTTTCTTCCCCTTGTCACTTTGTTGATCAAAATAATCCTTTAACAAGAGAACCAAACCTGTTTTGAAAATAGATACAGAGTCAAAGCAAGGCCCAGGAGTCGTTTGGAGGGCTGGAGTTGCATTGCTGTGCAGGCACCTTGGATTGGTCACTCTCGTAGATGTTGTTTCCTTGAGAGGTGCAGTGACAATGCTGGCAGAAATTGTGGGGCAAGAAAGAGTAAATCACAAAGGACCGATGTCCCAGCACTAACTTACTTTTGCATGGGTTGATAATGCAGCATTTCACTCATGTAGGAGTTAGGGTTGGGAGGGAAGAAGAAGGAAATGATGTGTCAAAAGCACCACAGTCATGTTTCAGTAAAGATGGGTGTTGTAGCCAACAGGAGTAGTCTGACTTGTCTCCCTTGTGGGGTGAAGATGATGGGGCAAGGCACTGTGCTTGGTCCTGTGGGTAGGAATGGTGGGGCCGTCAGGAGAAGAAGCAGTCTAGTGCTCCTCTCCCATGCCTGTGTGGAGTTGAGGACGTGGCAGTGGAATTGGCAAAGCTAGTAATTCTTCCCCTGGTGAAGTCTCTTTTGCCGTTCACAGTCACTTGGGCTGAGCACTGGGGAGAAGTTCTGACCTTCAGGCGCTGCTACAGGCCCTGAGCAAGGGTCTTGCCTTAGGCCATGGGAGTACTGGGTGCAGTCCCACAGGCATTCAGTGGGCAAGGAAAAGACAGACCCTGTACTTCTCAGCTTTTTACCCAGCTTCCTCCTTCTCAATGTCAGTGCTCTTCTTGAAATTTTACTTGCATAAGGGGCTTTGTTGGCTGAACATCACTACTGCAGAAGAGGCAGAATCTTTGCAGCAGAGAGTGATCTCGGGGTAGAAATCATGGCAGAAGAGACAGTTCTGCAAAGCACTTCAAAGAGTAAGATATGTGTGCACTTTTTTTCTGAGAGAGTCAAGCTAACCACACCCATTCCTCTGCGTTGGGAAGAAAATCAAGCTTTGCGTACCAGGCCAGAAGCAGATAATGCCACAATATGTGCTTTATGGCAAAATGTGTTTTTATTGCGGGTAACATTTACAGCTTACATGTAGCTGCTGCCTATAAAGTGACTCAATTGTTCTCTGGATTTTAACAAGTCATATTTTTGTGCAAAAATCTTAGTGGTTTTCTATCAATCTTCATCACCTTGTGTACAGTACAGTTAAGCATAATCCACAAGTGGTCTAGATTGTGGCAGTGTTAAAAATGTCAGCACAGTAAAATTCTAGGTGAACATTGTTAAAGAAATATTGTTGTTTGTGATACTGGGGGTTAAAATTCCTCAAAGGCAACTATATATAGATTTTAAAAGTCTGAAAAAAAAATGGCAGTTCTTATCTATTTTGTGTATGTTTTCATATAGAGAAGGAGTTTTTTATGTGCCAATAACCATCACTGTAGTGTTTTGTAAATGGGTGTTAATAGTGTTGCAGAGTTCTGTAGATGAGAATATACTTTAGCCACAATGACCTGTTAGTGTGAACCAGCAACATGTTTTTAATCTTACTCACACCTCTCATCAGAGGTGCTCACTCGTTGGCTTCAGTAGAGCTCACTTACGCCAGGGGAAGTTTGACAAGGGTCAGGCCTCAAGAATACAGACTTCATCTAAATCCCTGCTTTTTCACATTGTCCCTAGACAGTATGTTACATGTGAATGAGCTGGCACATGTAGTGTTAAAGCTTAACCTCCAGTTCAGTTACACTCCTTGATTTTGTTGAGAAACATTTTGTCAAAATTTGCTTTGGCCTTTCATACATTTATATAAATAAGGAGCATACTGATGAATTATGGATATTGTCCACCTATTTCTAAAGGAACCATCTGTTTCTGAAGTGTTAAAATAAAGGCAAATTTCTCTGCTGCCTTAAACATTACACAGACTTTGGAAAGGACTGAATGTATGACCATCATAGTGACTTCTGCAGGAGAAACTTCATGGATCCTCAGCAGGTGTGAAACGAGATGGTTTCATGGTGCTGGGATGCTGCGTTCACTGCAGGCCCTGCCTAGTGCACACCTGCCTTCTGTTTGATTTCAAGTGTCCCAACACTCCCCATGAAACTGATAGGATTATTCATGTGCTTGATATTCTCCATGTGCTCAGTGTCCTGCTGGTCCGGGACATCACTGGGAAGTGGCACGAGTCATGTCTCTGCTTTCCGTTGTGAATCTCACTCCTCTACAAAATGGTTAACTGGATCTTTGTGTGACAAATGCCATGTAGAATATTTGAGACATTATTGGGGACCAAATTGATAGTAATAATTCCATGCTGAGTAGTAATGTGCACATGGTACCATCAGGCACACTGTAATCCCTGGGCATGGGCCATGGTATTCAGTACAAAACAGGTTTTGGCAAAACAATTTGCTGGGTTGTCCAAGTCATTTCTTGACCATGTCAAACATGTGCCATTTTCATTTCCAACCAGTCAAGCCTATAATGTATGAAAGTGTTGTACATTTTCTGAAACTTAAGTGATGTAAAATTATTTAATTGACTTCTGATTGCTTTAATGAAGTTTGGTCTTTACATAAAAATAAATATCTTTAAAGAATTGTCAGTGCCAGAAGTGTAAATGAACAAAATAAAAAGTGAGATACTTAATTGCAGAATTCTTCTCAAGGTTTCATTTGTTTGGGTATTCAGGTCCCGTTTTAGGGTGGCAGCTTCGCATTGCTCAGCAAAATGAGCTCAGATAGGCCATGGGCTTGCCTGAAATAAGGGAAGGGTAAGAATAACTTTGAATATGATCTTAATAGGATGTGTTTCGAATCAGAAAATGGTTCTGTGAAACCAGGTACGTGTTCCTTCCTTTCTGGAGGATTTGTTTGAAGAGCTGAATGCTGCTGTGCAGAGCTGCCAACTGTCCCAATGTCCTGCCATGGGTTTGCAATGTCCTCTGTGCAAACAGACCCGTTTCCTTCCAGCAGTTTACACCATCAGACTTGATTACGGACTGGGACAAGAGCAGGAGTTGCTGTGTTCTAATGAGGAAATGTCCTAACTCTGTTTTATTAACAAAATTGCTGGAATCAGTTTGATGGCTAACAAAGAGCAGCATGACCGTGACCGTGACCGTGCTGTGCTGGGGCTGCCCTGGCTGCGCTCCCCAGCGCGACAGAGGAATCGCACCCACGAGAGCAAGTGGAAAATGGTTCTGTTACCTCCACCTACCACAGGTACCACAATCGAATCCTGGCGAGATCCAGAATTGGCTCTGGCAGAGCTGTAGCCTTTTGGTCCAGGATGCAGAGAGATTACAGCCGGTGGGGAGATGCTGGCAGTGGGAGACTGCTCTGCAATCCCGAATCTGTGGCAGTGCTAATCTCCAGGAGGGGAGCGAGGCAGCTCATCGATGTGCACTGACAGCTTCTGTTTCTGGGTTTCTGGCTGGTAGTGCTTATAAAGGTGATGAGTGGCTGCAGTTCATATTACTTGTCACTACATGGGAGCTTTGTGGAATAATGAAAATCTTGTGGCTCTGCTTTTAAACACTCCATTTTTTTGCCTTCTGCCATTTCTCTCTGCTCCAGCTACTACCACAAAGCAGCAACTGATGGATTGATTTTTGCCAAATGCGTCCTCCCTTCTGTAGAACTGAACTGCAGGCAGTAACAGCAGCTGCTCCAAATCTTTGTGAGCATTTTCAGGATCAGACCGCCCTGGTATCAGGGCTGGGTGATGCTCCATCTGAACTAAAGTCACCTGTACAGTGCTGTGTGGCCTTTGCTTTGTGCAAGGCACAAAGTGCTTCTTTCAAGGCTCCTACAGGTTGTGGGAAGTAAGTGGGGAACTTAAAGGTAAGCTTAAAAAAAGGTCCTTTATCTCAGTGGTCACCTGCTGAGTTGCTCTGGGCTGGTTGAAGAGACCTGCTGCTGGCTTGTCCCCTAAGCTGGTTTCCCTCCAGTCACCCCTCAGCTGTGCAGAGCTCCCTGCACAAACATGCTTGGGTGCCTCAGCTGCTACAGTTTCACTTCCACTTGACTCAAAATGAATGGTATCTCAGCTCTTCTCCTGATGGACAGACTAACACATTCGGCCCATCATGCAACCAGCTGAACTCTGGGAACCAGTCACACACTTGCCATAAGCAGTTCCACAGCCTCATCCTGGGGCTGTTTGTTAGCTGGTCTCCGGGGCAGGTTTCCACCTGCTTGTTTAACGTGTGTGACCTACCCAGTACCTGCATGTGTGTCTGATTGAGAAGCTCTGTGTAGACCTGAAGTTTGGAAAGCTTTTACCTTTTAAGAGTTAACCAGAGACGTACCGGGAATATTTTCTGCATCTTGATTTTGACAGAAAAATCTGTAAGGCTGTGTGAGGTTAATTTGGTTGGGTAGTTTTATGGGAGATTTTGGGGTCTGGGTTTCAGGATCCATCTGTTTTTCTGATGTGTGAAACCTTTGCCTTACTAGCACACTGATTTTGGGTGCTGTGATATCCCATGAAAGCTCAGATAGAATCCTTAATGGCAAACAGAAAAGCAGGGGGTCATACATGGAGCAGTAAGATACAGATTGTATGAAGGTAGAAAGAGGAGCACACATCCAAAATGACCTACCCACTGTCTTGTAACATATTAACACCAGCACCACACGGGGTGGGGGGATGCTTTGGTGCTCTTTATTGCACGTAGAAAAGGGGGCAGGGAAATGAAAGGCTTCCAAACCAGCCCTGTTCTGTGGATCATTCTTCAGAAGATCAGGATAAGCAGATCCTTACGAAGATGCAGGAGTTATGCACAGTGTAAGGAGTGTAGAAGCTGCAGCACACTGGTGCCAAGGGAGCACATCCCTTGAGGGGACTCAGGTGTGAGAAGGGAAAATAAAGGCCCCCCACTTTCACAAAAGCAGAGAATCACGTCTCCATTCCCCTTGGAAAGAGTGTTACTTAAATATCATTAGAGGTGGAGAAAGGGGGCTGGAGCGGTGGGGAAGGCCCATGCCTGAAGGAACAGTGAGAGCTTGGGGGCCCATCAGGGAGGTGGTTGGAGATACATGAGCAATTTGAGGGCAGAGGGGGCTGGATTAGCTAAATTTCATAATCAAGGTGATAAGTGGAACTGAGACTGGATCAGGTTGCCAAGGCAACATGAGCAGAAAGAACACAAAGCAAATCCTGAGCAGAGGCTGGAGGAAGGAAGGCATAAGGTATGGAGGATGGTTAGTGAAGTGTGAATGTGGGGATGTGGTGTCTCAGCCACACCAATGCGTGATGACAGGGGACAGTGTCAAGCTGTCCTGGGTAGAGGGAGGCAAAGTCAGAAGATGTCACTGGGCTGAGGCTGCAGCTATTGAAGGTCTAAATCTGTCTCTGAAAAATAGGGGTCTTTTTCCAGGACTCAGATTCATTGTCTTAGTCTTCAATTTTTATTTTTTTTAATTTTGCACTTCTGTAAAAAAGGAAAAGGGTGAGCCAAGCCCTGCTTTGCTGGCACTTCCTGCCCTTCTCCTTAACGTGGCATTTTCAGCCTTCCCAGCCTCGCAGCTTTTCCTTCTTCTCAAAAGCATTTCCACAGCTGAGGCTGCTGAGACCCCGGGTCCCCATCCAGCTGTCACCAAATCCCGTGTACAGATTTTCCGCCTGAAGCCTTCACTCAGGGTCACTCAGCATAGCTGTATTTCAAAGGGGAGGCTGTTGGCAGTCACGTACGGAGCTGTCCTGCAAGTGCCAGATGACTTCTCCATCCCTAAAGCGGCAGTTGTGGCCTGCAGCAGGTGGCTGGGTCCCCACTGGGAAGTGATGCCTTGGAATAAGTATTGCCATGAAATTGGTACTTGTTTAATATATTCATGGTAAGATGGCATCAAAACTGTCTGACTGCTCCCAGTGAGCTCCTTCATTGTCCAGGATGTCTGATGCGACAGTGTGCCCTGTTACTGGATTGTCACAAGATGTGACTGCAGCCAGGATCAGTCTGAAGTGGCTTCTCCCATGCTCTCCCTGGTGTTTGAGGTACCCATAACCTGCAGGTTGGCTGAGGGGGCTCAGTGAGAGGCAGCTGCCCCATGTAGCTTTGGAACTAAGCTGGGGCTGGTGTGCCCACTGCTCTCCTCTCATGGGCAGCTAAAAATTATGGGAAAAAAGAGCAAGCAAAGTTTTTGTAAGCTGGGTGAAGGCTGACTGCCACCCCCAGCCTGGTACCAGATGAGATAGATTTTGTATTCTCTCCATATGTCAAGCTTCCTTGTGGTCGGTGGGATTCACAGGGAGATGCTGAGGACATTGGGACCCCCGCGGTCCCTGGTGGGAGAGCGATGAGTGCCCGTAGTCAGTGCAGCCTGAGGCTGCAGGGCTGCTGGAGGAGGCTCTGTGGCTGTGCACTCAGGGACGAGCTGCTGTTGGGGTGAAACACTGCTGGTCTTCATTACTGCACAGACATGTGAGTGAGGAGAGGCAAGAGAGGCAGGAGTGGTGCTCCAAGGAGGTGGAGCAGGGCAGGGCAGCAGGAGCACCCAGCCTCCCTCCGCATACACCTACAGCTCCCCTTCCTCCAGCCCCAGGCTCCTGCCTTGCTCCCAGCACAGGGAGGAAATGGCTCAGGCAGAGGCTGCCTCCATCTGCAGCAGCTGCTGTGAGCAGGCACAGCTTCCCTGGAGTCCCCCATCTGGCAGGGCTTATTCCCCCAGCCCCAGTCCGGGTGTCTGGTGATAGCAGCTGGCCATAGCCCAAAGTACCCTGCTCCAGCTGGCCCCGCTAGGAGTGGGGCTTGCACTGGGCAAGCTTGGGGATCCCTGCCAGCTTCAGCTGGTCTGGAGTTCTCACAAAATTCATTTGTCTGCAGGGAGTGCAGCTTCTCTGGAGAGCAAAGCTCCTTACAGACCTCCTATTTCCCAATAATGACTTCAGCCCAGGAAATGAAATAAATCTTCTGCAGTAAGACGTATTGGTTTGTCCTACGATCGACCACAGCTCTGGGTCCTTGAGCCAGGCCAGCACCCATGTGCTGAGTGTGACACACTGGCAGTAAATCACAGCCCTCTCTGCAAACGTGCACAAATGGTTGATTTGGACATGTTTTCTCTCAGCTCTATTAAATAATTCAACAGGCCTCTTTCAGCCTCCTGCCTTATCTTGACTCACTCACTCTCCACCCCTCTGCCTTTGGGCCCAAGATTCCCCACACCTCACTCAAGAGCTGGTGTATCAGCACCCTCTGCAGCCGTGTGCTGTGTGAGAGCTCACCGAGAGCTGGTCCCGTTGGCTTGCACATCCAGAGGGCTGTGGCACCCGGAGCAAGCACCATCAGGGTGTGGAGTCACTGCAGTGTGGCTGGAGAGGGGGCAAACGTTCAGTGTTCAGCTCAGAGAGTCAGGAGACCTGGCTGGAGTTCCACATCACCAGCCCTGGAGAAGCAAGCTCTGATTTGGGTGACTGGGATTGTCACCTCTAACTTGTCAGAGACTGTCAGGGAGAAGAGGCTAAAGAAGTATTGCAGAAAGGTTATTGACTTTTGTGGGGACAGATTAGGCACTGAATGCAGAGAATTAAATATTTTTTCCAGGAAAACTCATCCTTCCTGGATCTGCTATCTGCTAAAACCCTTAAAAAGACAGTTCACAGTTTCTAGCAGAGAAATAATTACTCGTATGAAGACTTAAGCCTCTCATTTCCTATAATGATAATCCTTCATGAAAATGAAATAAGAATTTCTACGAGGTTTATGGAGGCTCTTGGCAGAACATCCAGCAACAAACTGTCCATTAATGAACAAACTTCTTTTGGTGCTTGCCCAGAAAACCTTACCTTGAAGGTTACTCTAATTAGAGCTGATTTTAGAGGGAAAAAAATTTACAAGCTGCATATTAAAACTGATTCTGACTGAAGCTTACAGTAGTATTTTCAGTGACAGTCTTTCCCTCTGTATTGAGAAGCATTTGACTGCCACTGATAAACAAATGCTCCTGTTTTTTGTTAATTATAGGTACCCTTCTGTCCTTTTTCCCAGCAAAACTCTACTTAAAATTGATGCTTACCAAACACAGTCAAAACCAAGTATATTTCCATGGCCTCCCTGGAGGCTCAGCATGCTGCCAGGAAGAATGACATGGATGAAAAAGGAGTGCCTCTGCCTAAGCTGTTGCCTCAGAGAAAGCTGGTGGTGCCTGAATGCATATAGTGAGATGACAATCATAGCTGTAGGCTACAAATATTGATGGATTAATAGCATCAGCTGCTGAATTATCAGATGCTGAATTATCAGCTGAAGAAAGCACAGTTTGAATCTACTACTTCCTATTAAACCAAACTCAGCTCTTCCCAGAAGTCACAAAAAAATCAGGGGAAAGAAAGCACCTGAAGAGAGGGGCAGACTGGTGTTGAGCTAAGGAGAAAGCATGAGTCTCTTTTAATGCAATAATAGTAATGTAAATACTTTAAAATAATTCCCTAGTGGCTAAAAAGAGCACACTGCTTTATTTGTTATCATTGCCAGCACACAAACCACTACAAAGATAGTTTTCTTTCCTCTGATTGCTTTGCAATTACAGGTAAAAATGGGAAGGTAATTTGATTTTATATACTCTCATCCAAAGGCTGTGAAACATGATTATCTGCGGTGATTGGTATATCCCAAGTGGTGAATTATTGCATTAGAGACATGTATGCAGCTCTTATCTACAGCCAGTTAAAGGGTGAGTTTCTGGCACTGAGCAGTGGAATTTCAGTTCTTACTGGGAAATGGTGCAATCCAGGCTGGAACCTGGCTGGAACTGGACAGATTGTGAGAGCTTCTATATCAGTGGCTGAAGTGAAAATAAGCAATACCCACTGAGAGGCTTTAAACAATGATAAATATGAGTGATAATTTAATGAAGAGCTTAATGTATGTGAAACCCCACATACATCCATATGGTGCAACTGTCCCTCTTTTCCCAGTTACAACCGGCATTCTTTGTCCCATAGGTTCATAGGCACAGACTGGGAATGTGTCTGCTCAGAGGCCATCCCTGCAGATCTGGAGTATCTGCTTGAACTTGGGTAGCTCACTTCAGTGTAAAACTAACCACAGTTTAAAAGTCCCAGCAGCAATGCCACCATCAGAGAAATCAGGAGCAGAACTTCCACTGCAAGTTAACGGCAGTTCATCTCTGTTTGGGTCATCAGCACCTCTCTAACCCAAACACTGAAGAACTTTCTGGCCACGAGGCAGTTTTACATCTGCTGGGGTAATAAAACCCCTCCAGTCTAAAGCATACAGTGCTGGAGCTTTTAGCTATGATGTGCCACTCTCTGGCCTCTGCCACAGTGTATTGCAGGAGGCTGGCAGGACAAGGGCCTTGGATACACATGAGCCATGAGGGAGGCTGGGAAGCTGGACACGCACCACTGGAAGGACTGGCAGGTACGTAACACGTGTGAGGGACTGTTGGGAAAGCACAGATGTCCTCGTTCAAGCCAGCATGGGCCGCTGCTGGTGTGGCACACTGAGTGAGCAGCTGGGCTTTAGAAACCACTGGTAACAGCTGAGCTTTCAGAAAATCATAGCTGTTATTCAAATAAATTATATCTCCTGTGAAGAAGATGAATATTGCACTAAAAAAAATTACTAGGGAGTTTGCTTTGACAATAAATGGAGGCAGCCTAAAAAAGAAAATCTGCTTATGTCAAGCCTTAGGAAGTGGGCAGTCAATTGGCTAAGTGATAGTTACACAGTTCAGAAGTCTGGCTGTGCAAACCACCCTCCCATGTATGCAATTTTTATGTATAAAAGACAATGCTATTTTCTTCCAAGTGGGCAGAAAAGTCCACTGAAATTTCTGAGGTGCTATTTTTAAAAATAGCACAGCCATAAACCTCCGAACTGTTGAGCAATGTAGACCTTCTTTTAAAAATGGCTCTTTGCTTCAAAACTAAAACCCAGCAGCAAACACAGCCACTAGTTTGATGATGAGAACAGAGACAAAGAATGGTGACTAGTCTCATCCAGGCTGGGTCACACACCTTCTACAAAACATAGAAAAAACTCCAACCTGGTGGGAATAAGGGCAGTGAATCTTTTAACAGCAGACTCCAAGGGGAAAGTACAACATATTAACCTTATAGAGGCAAATCTCCTGCTCTGTTTAACGAAGTCTCCAGCATAGCTTTTGCCCAAGCCGAGTTTGTGAAGAAGAGGAACCCTGCATGCAGTCAGCTGGCTAATGCCAGCACAGACAGAGACTCAGGCTTATATATATACACACACACGCACATAGTTAAGATAGAGAGATATCTATCTAGAAGTGAAGGTCTATGGATCCGTAAGTAGATGTTAGTAACAGTGAGTCTCCCTGCCACCTTTACCAGGAACTTTTTACAAGGCAAGAATATAACCTAGAAGCAATATTATCAGAAACTTTTATTTGTTGTGATTTGTAGCTCCATACTAATACTGAAATGAAGAGGAAAGTAATTCAGATTTTAAATTTACAGACAGAATACAGAAACACATGAAAGATTTACATTAACAGCCAGAAAATGAATGAATGGATCTGCTGTGGAAAGAAAATAGAGCATTTTAAAAAAATTAATAAATTAGTTCTTTTTAAATTCCAGTCTATTCTATGTGTGCAGATGTACATTTTCTGTTGTTTCCTATTTTTGTGTTTAGTATGAACACATGGCAAAGGCAAGTTTGTCTGTTAAAATGGGTGAGAATCAGACAATGGCTCTAAACTCAGAGCCACACTAAATATGTTTTGAAGTAGAACAACATCTTTCCACTATCTTAAAAGAAACATAGTCAATCAATTCCAAACTACAGAATCCTATGGATATATGGTGAGGAAGCCAATCTAATTCCTAATGTTTGTATTTACTAGGCTATTGTAAAATCCTTTGTTAACAGTTGAACATCTATGGAAACCCGTACTTTGAGATAGCAGTAGGCAGACAGAAATCCATAGTTAAAGCAAACAAACAGTAAAAATATCTTTTGTCTAACCAGGCTAAAAAAATCAAAATACTCCAACTGAATGAAACACACTGAGAACAGGACAAAACTTCCGTGTTCCTCATATGCCATTATAGTTGATCACTGCTTATCTCTCTCCTTCATTTTGTCAATGTAGTTCAGCACCTCTAGAGTCCTCCTGCCGGCCAAACTCAGGTACTCGGCCTCAGAAGAGAAGGCGTCTGTCCCGGCCGCGCTGCCGGTGCCCGCGGGCTGCGGCACCTCCTGCACTGGCCGTGCGTGCTCTCCTGCGGTGCCGGCGGTGCTGGGAGGAGGGACCCCGCCCGGGCTGCGGGCAGCGGGGAGGGACCCCCCGCAGCTGCACACCCTCAAGGCGCCGCACTGCGTGGCCACATCCACCTTCTCTACTTCTGTCACAGAGCGCTCGGTCTGCGACCAAACATCGCACCTGGTGCCGCGAGTGACGTGCTCCCTCTTAAGGGCACGGTGTGATGAGCCCTGAGACAGGGCAGTGTGGGTTTTATTTTCCTCCTCTGTGGCACAAAAATTAGAGTTTTTCTCCTGCAGATTGTTTGCTTCTTCTCTAGCCAAAGTACTGCTGGGCTGCATAGCCACAATTTGGGTGTGAAAGCTCTTGGGGGTCTCTCTATGTGCTGAGGCTGAGAATAGGTTGGCATAATGTGTCTTCAAGGACTGTTCATTCAGATATTCCTTCTTTTTGGCTGTGTCTTCTTCTTCAGACTGTTTGAACAGAATTGTGCAATTGTAACTGTTCAAATAGTTCAATAACTAACTTACTAATAACTAAGTTAGTGAAATAAACAGAAAGGCCAGAGCTGTCTGCTTTTGATTGTTTGTGGGTTTTTTTCATTCCTTCTCCAAGGATGTACTTCTGGCTTTTGGTGAAGAGAAGGTGGCTGAGGCAGACCTGCATTCTCACATGCAATTTATACTCTTGCACCATGGTACTTTTATGTTCAAGAACGACTGAAAACACAGTGTGTCAAACCATTCTGCTCTACAGGCATGTAATGTAAGGCAGCTATACACATAGGAAGAGCACAGAAGTTTGTTTAGCATCTTCCCACAGTCATGCTACTCCAATTCCACAAGGCCAGGCATTATCAAGACAACATGTCTATCAAACTACTTAGGAAAATTTACAGCTAATAATTTCTTGTCCTCACCACACATGAAGTTACATCGTACAAAACAAAACAAGTTTCCAGCTATATCCACCCTTAGGTGCACTCAGGCATAGAGATATGATTCAAATGAAGCCCTGCCAACCCACAAGGGTTTACTCACTGTGTCAGGACTAGAGCTCAAATAGCTCTCAGTCTGCCTTGGAGAGTGAGACTGGCTGCTGAGTGGTGACTCCACATCTTGAAAATTAGATGAAAAAGAAAGAAAGGTTACTCACCAAAAACTCCCCAGAGATCCAACTCTCAAGTACAGCACGTAGAATTAAACATTACTATTTCTGATGCAGTTTTAAGATACTGTTTAAAGAACAAAATGTTAGCAAGGTCAATCTAGTTCTTAGCAATAGCCAGTTCTTCTCTTCTCAGATCAACACATCTTAACAGAGGTTGTGAGATGGATCTCCCAAAGCCTCAGCTGTGCTGTTAGCAGCAGAACTGTGCTACCCAAGAGGAGGAGGGACTCTGCAGAGCACAGGCTGTGAGACAACACAGCAGACTCCATGTGCACACTGGCTGCCATACAAGTTACGTGTTTTTCTCTTGGAGGCCCCTGAGAGGTCTTCTGCTCTGAAATGCAGCCAGCACAGTTGACCCTACAGCTACTGAGGGAGCAGCAAGGATGTAGGATTGCCTAGCTTACTCCCCTCCCTCTGCCCACATGTGGAGTGACAGCATATAGTCTAGTGGAAGAGAGTATCTCTTCAAGGAAAAGCAAACACAGGTAATTCTTAGTTACCTGGTAATGCTAGTTGTCTTTTTACAGTGCTATGTGAATCAGAAATACAAGCTCTCATCAAAGGTAACATCCTAAAAAGATCATTCTCCCTGGCTTTAAAAGTAAATGTTTCAGTTTCACATGTAGAGAAAAAATTTTTAAGTGATAATGTATAAATGGTACTAACCCATCTCCATCTCATGAAGATATGAACTCACTCCAAACTTACACCCTTTCTCTTGTGCTGTTGTGAACTGTTAAAAATAATAAGGTATTAATAGAGAGGGTTCAGCTGGATCAGCATCTCAGGTTAAGAGAGGAACACAGTTTCTGTATTACATAAAGGAGTCACTGCACTGTACCACAAATTATTTTAAGAGGTATTTTTACCCCTGAGCAGTACCATATGTGGCCTCTACAGGCAAGGCATCTGAAACAGTTTTTATATGTATACTGGCACGAAGCTCCTTTATAATACTGAAGCATCCTGCATATAATGTCTGGGCATTGCCTGCAGAACCTGATCCTAGGTGTTAATGGGTAACTTACACAATGTCTTTCAGGCATCAGCTAGGGTGAATCAAACCATGTGAACTGTGGACCTAAAAGGGCTGTCTATCTGAACCACGTCACTACAAGCAGTTCTTTCTGAATTCCTTATATAAACCATGATGGAAAAGAAGCTTCCACAGTAGTTAATTCAGTGAAGCTATATTCAGTTTCTAACTGTGGACAATCCTTCTCCACCTCAAATGAGTCGTGCAGACAGTGGGTTTGATAAAAAAGACACATTTTTGAAAAGTTACCTCTTCAAATACAAAGAGATGGTTCTGACTCCAGGCTGTTTCTGTCACAGACTTGTCATCACTGAGGAATGCAAACACAAAGTTCTCTGGTAAGTGATTTTTCCCCCTGTACTTTTATTTTCATTCTGAGTTAAAGTCCTTACTGGTGACTTTTCAATTTTTATTTTGTCTTCAGTAACCATTAAATGCTTCCCACTACTGAGATCACTGGACTTATCTCTGAACCTGAGATTTAACACCAAGAATATGTTTTTCATAAACTTCATTTTGGTTAAAATGCAAAATGGAATTGAAGCAATGACAGAAAATAGTGCTGTTTTGTAAAATGGAAGGTGCTATGTATCATTGTTTGAAAAACAAGTCTTTAGTAAAACACTGGGCACTCACATAGCCCAGGGAAGACATTTACTTGCTCTGTAGCCAGTAGAATGAGACAAAGTCTTTTAGAGGACAAGCCAGATCAACGGCTTAACTTCAGGAACACCAAACTGTCCCATGAAGCAGTATTTCAATATGTACTTATTATGGGCAGACACAGAGGCATAATGGGCTTGCGTACATGTGCATAAGTTTATTCACATTACACACTACTGTTTTCACTGAGAAAACTTGAGTCTTCAGTAATACTGTTTAGAATTTTGCCTTCCTGTCTTCTTAGCAGGATTTCTCCAATTCAGCAAGGTCTCTGCAGTTATCACTGGTTAATAGATGGGTAATTTCCATGACACTCACCTTTTTTTTCTTGAATAATTGTGCACATTCTCCTTTAAGCTATTTTGCTGATCATGGTGATCAGCAAATGTCTCTAAAATAAAAAAAGTAAATGTTGATTTTAAAATGCAATAGAATAAATGCAATTTGAATAGAAAGGTTTCTGTCAAGTTTTTAAAATAATTTAAATAATTGGGTTTAAAATTACATGACTGCATTTTGAAGATTCATGACATTTTCAGTTGGGGCAGATACATCTCTGGTTATAAGAACATATGTGTTTAAAAGGAGAATAAAACCCAGAATATATGTCCTTAAAATATTGACACGCACCAATTTTTTCAAGGTTTGCTTTTTTTCCTTTCTTTTCACAGGGTGTGAAGTAGCGCTGTTCCTCATGACAGTTCTGCAGGTGGGTTTTATGAAGTCCACTGGTTTCCTTGTAGCTTGCACTTGAGGCATTGTTGCTTTTAAGGAAAACCTGTTCTGGAGCTGTGAAAATGCCTTCAAGGTGTCTGTCTACAGAATTTTCTTTTGCATTGATTGCAGGATAAACCTTCCTAGTGTTATGAGAATAATTTCTGTCGATCATTTGATTTCTAACATCAGGAACAGTGAAAAAAATGTCAGTATTGCTTTGGTTAGAAAAAGGATTAAAATGCTTCGTGGAAGGATTATTATGGATTGGTTGACTCTCATCTTCAAATAGTGCCAGAAAGGAACAACCACTTCCATCTTGGGGACCTTTCAGTTCTGCAGTTTCTTTCACAACATCAAATGTTGGTTCTTTTATTCCTTCACAGTTTTCTGATTCATTGCTGGCCATTATCACTGGATTTCTCCTGGCAGAATTCATATGGTCTAGCCTGGGGGTAGGCAGTGAGGTGTAACAGGGGTAGAAAAGAAAAAAACATTTTGCTTAGTACACAAATAAGTAAAATACTGACTGTTAACATTTTATGATAACTTGATGATAAAAATCTCAAAAACTTCTCTGCTCATTACACTTGATTTTGTCCTAAAGGTTCAGTATTTCTACTGAAAAAGTGTGTATTTTATTATGTTTTATATCTACTTTATACTAAGATTGATTTAAAAGGGGCTCTGTTTCTTAATGTCTCCAAATATACAAAGCCATGGAGCACATCCTCCTGGATAGGAAACTGTGATTTATAAAATCAGCCACAGTATGTCACTGCTGCTCCACCAGCTGACCAAAGGCAGCCACTTCGGGGAGAAAAAGAAAAGGGGGGAAAATAAAGAGGAAGACAGTTTCCTGCATTCATAAAAGTAGTTTGTTGAAGACTATATTTATTTTCCATACTGAAAGCCCATAAAAAGTGATTTTCATTTGTACTTGAAATCAGTAATCCTGATTCAGCACAGAATTTTTCTGTTCCAGTGTCAGGAGGCCAGTCAGATATTTCGTTATGCCCCTACTTCCCTACCCCACTTCTGAGAGCAGTAGCTTTGAAGATTTTATCTTATGAGCGTCATGGGTATTAAAGCTATCATGCTTTCACTTACTTGGCTCTTAATCTAACATTTTCACTGGTTTTTTTCCAGGCTAGATCTGCTGACTGACCTTTCAGAAACTGAGAAAAAAGTTGAGATTCTTCTGAAGAACAGAGAACTGGCAAAGAAGGCCATTCAAAAAAAGTCCTTTCTTTAAAATGCTCTGAGTAAGGCTATCAATAGAACTTGGAAACTGAAATGTAGTACAGAAAACTCTTACTGGAGAAAACGTCTGTGGTGTTTTGATCAGCAAATACTTGGAACGGGATAAAGGTTCTATGGAACTTAAATGAGAAAATAGTTTTCTCTGCTTACAGAAACCTCTCCAGAACAGTTTTAGAAGGCTAAACACACTAGAGTTTGTTCCTGAAAATACTTGGATAGATCTATATGAGGAAGGTAAAACCATTTTGTGAAGCAATTCAGTGTCTTTCTCAACTCCAGCTGAATCTTTTGAAATACGAAGTAAAAGTTAAGAATAGATGAGGGAATATGGCACATAAAATTTTTAACTAATATTTAATGACCTTGAGGTGCCACACCTCTCAGAATTATGCACATTGATTACATCATCAGTATGTTACATTAAAGAATCGTCTAAATTTACACACTACTTTTCACATACAGTGGAAGAAACTCCCTTCACGAAAGAACTGTGACCTCTTGAGGTATAAGAATTTATGGCTACAGTGGATGAAAACAAAACAAGCACAGTACAAAGAAATGGATTGGAAGAGCAGTTGGAAAGATGTTGTTAGTGAGCCATGGATGGGTAGAAGACGAGAGGACATGCCATAAACAGATGAGGGCAGACCTAATGGCTGGTGGAGAAATGAAAGGAGAGATGTAGGTGAGATAAGGTTATGTAGGGCTTTGAGGTAAAGATATTAATTGGGAAATCACCCAGATATGCAGCAAGGTGAATGCTATGCTCATTTTAGGCTATGCTGGAGAAAGCCAGGAGAAGCTACAAGAAGAGTGGAAGTTAAGGTGGCTGATGTGTTTCAGTATTTGGCCAGTGAGTTTATTGGTCACTTGACTCCCCAAGCGAACAGGCTGTAGGCACTTCAGGAACAGCTAAATACTATATGGCCTTTTTATGTCTCTATCCAGCCTAAGCTAGAGATGGACAGGAACTTTAAACCATATGGCAGACTTATGGAATAGAAGGAGTAAAGTAAGATTAGCTATGTAAGACCTCTAGATTCAAGGGAGAGCCTCTGGAAAGAAAATGAAAATGTTTAGTACAAATGAGTCTGGCCCTAAACCATCTGTGATTTGAAAGATTTTTAATCAGCACATACAAAAAGAAATATATTCTTGATTTCTATCCATTCTTTTAAAAACAAAGTGTATATTCTCATAGAAGTATTATTGAATCAATTATGGGGAATAAAGAAAGCTATAGTAGGATCACATACAAAAGAGAAGGAAAGAAAATGCTTTGTTCCTGGAATCCCAAGTATAAATAATGTAGATGCAGATTTGCTACTGCATCAAGATCATCAGAAAAGCACTTGCAAAAGTGCCCAGAACTAATAACACCTGGGGCAGCTTCCCCTCCTCATAGCCTCTTAGTAAATCTGTGCTATCATTCAAGGTGAATTCAGAAACACTATCATGTTTGTGACATTGCAAAAAATAGATCATTGTTCCAAGTGCCTACCCAAAATTCTGATTTTGCTGCCTTTCAGCAAATTTAAATAGCTTTGTATGTTTAGTATTTCTATTTTATTTCAATTTCTATTTGAAAAACACTGAAAGTCAGTGAAAAAAACAAGTAGCAATAACCTTTGGCTTATTTTAGTATTTTTCTTTATTAAACTTGACTGCTATTTCCCTCATTTATGTAAAATCAGTGCCTACCTATGAAATGGCTTGAACAGTTCCTGAGGCACTACGTCAGACTTCCTGAAAACACACTGGCTTGGAGGTTTTGTATTCCAAGGGTCTTGATCAAAGCTGTTTCCTGGCTGAGAAAACAGTAGAAGCTGTCAAACTGTGAATATACATAATTGTTACAGTCTTTAGACTTTCAGCTTGGGCTTGCAAACAATATACATATTTTCCCACTATTTTTATTTCTCTTTATCTTTACAGTAGAAGCCCAAACCTCCTTACAGTCCAACTGTTGCCAAGCAAACTTTAGCCAACAGACAACGACTCTGAGCATGACAGTAACAGACAGTTTTTTCTCATCCTATTGTCCATTTATCTGGATCACAGCTGCCCATTTTGGCTACTAGGATCCCATGGGAAACTTCGTCAAAAGCCTTCCTAAAGTCAAGGTAAATAATGCCTGCTCTTCTCTCTAATTACCAGAGCTACTGATTTCATCACAGAAAACAATTGGGTCCACCAGGCAGAGTATGACATTGGAAAATCTGATGGCTGTTTGCAGACACCCTCTTATTCCTCTCGTACCTTGGAATTGCCTCTGGGACCTTGGCTCCTTAATCCTTCCAGGGACAGAGGTAAGATGATGCTTCCCCAGATTGTGCTTACATTTTTGTAGATGGACATAACATTTGCATATTTCTTCTCACTGGGAAGCTTTTCTGATCACCACAGCCTTACAAAGATGATAAATATCTGCCTTGCAGTGATGTCATCCAACAACCTGAATATACTGGACTCTGTCCAGTCTCATGTATTTCTATATGTCCAGGTTACAGTGGATTCTCTAGCTTGTTCCTTCCCTACTGTTTTGTACAACTCTCCCCCAACTCCTGACTGCATTTTAAGATTGAGCTAGAGAGCAGAACTTGTTTGAAAAACTTGAAGCAAAGCAGTTTTTGAGCACCTCAGGCTTTTCTACGTCCTTTGTCACTAGGTCTCAACTCCATTTAGTCGTGGACAGCATTTTCCTTGGTTTCCTTTCTTTGATGACACACCTTTGATGACAAGAAGTCCTCCTTGCTGCTCTTCTCACCCATTGTGATTTTCAGCTCTGACCACCCCAACACCAGCCCTCCAAGATAAGGGGATGCTCCTGTCTTCTTCCTGGGTTGCCCATCCCTCCTTCCACACTTCCTCTTTGCATTTGAACTCAGTGACGAGTTCCCTGATTCAGTCAAACCGGTCTCCAGAATCTAGCAATTCTCTTGCACATAGAGGTGGACTGTCCTTGTGTTTAGAAAACATCTTTCTTGGGCTTCTTTGTTCTTCAGGTCAGCTTCTTGTGGGGTTCTGGCCTACTCATTCCCTGAATAACCCATCATCTCCCCTTCTGAAACTCCTGGAGCATTTACTGCTCACTTACCTCAAGTGAAACACATAGAATTTGTTTTATGAATTCCAATGAATAATATATTTGCTAAAAATAAAGCATATTATATTTGCTATCACCTTTCTAAGGATGATTCTTTTAAGAGTCACAAAGTCAACGAAAAGAAAAAATAGTAACATGCACCAGAACAAATAACTTTCAGTTGTTTCTTAAATGTAAAGAGTTAAACAGCAGAGCACTGAGAACACTGTAAGAACTGTGTTACTCACTGAGACATTAAAAGATAAAAAATTAGGTCATTGGATCACCTGGGATCATGCAACACCCAGTTGCTCAAACTGTATGTTTAAGAAAGCTGTATTTACAACTAATATATTTCAGCTTTCTTTAACCAACTTTACAAGCCAGAAACAAAAGAAAGCCAGCAGTATGTGACTCTCTTTCTGCAGATATCAGCAATACTGAGAGCCCAGTGAACAAAAGCTCAAGCTGCGCTTATTTCAGAACAATAAAAGAAATATATTTGTACATACAGAATATTCATTGCCACCAGCCTACAAGAAATGTTGATCATTCATAATTATCTTCACCATTACACTAATTTTACACACCAAATAATGCAAGTTAGTTTAAAATAATTCCATGGAAGTAAAATATTAACCAAACCTGGTTTTGCATCTTCTTTTCATAGGTCTGTTCCCAAATGTTGCCCATTAGTTTTGTGTTGAAATTTTCTTCTGAAAGCTGTGTACAGTTAGAGAACTGAAAACCAGAGGAGGACAATGGACAAGCACTAAAAACTCCTGCCATGTCGTCTTCATTTTCCATACTAGAATCAACACAGCCTAATTCTGTTACTTGTAACAGCTAGACAAAACATAACAAAGAGATACTTTATTTATCTAAAACTGTTTTGATTTAAGCATAAAGTTCAAAGTAATCAAGCCTTTCTATATCTTTTTCATCTCTGCACATAAAACACAAAGAAGAGAAAATTTTCATGTATTCTGATGTGACTTTTTCATGAAAAACTTAAGGCAATAAGGAAAATAATATATCGATATAGTCTTAATGAAGAAGAAGATTTCATGTGTTTCAGTATCCATGAGATTTGGTCACTCTTTGAAAAAACACTTTAAAATACAGTAATTGCTGCACATTTTTAGTCTTACGTCAAAAGAACAATAGACTTACATTATGCTGGTATTTTACTTTTTCTGAGAGATGCTGTCTTCTGCTGTCCAATACTTGCTTTTGTAACCTTGTAAAATGAATAAAAACAGCCTATGAAATACAAGATACAAGACCCAAAAGATTAAAATATTCTGAGTATTAATTTCAAAATAATTTAGGAATATTTTTCCACACATCTTAAAGCAGCCTGATTCTTAAGCAGTTTTGAGCAGCCTGTCTGTGAGCTGGTCACTTCAGGGTGCTTGAAGCTGGATGGAAAAACAGTATAACTGGGTAATGCTGTTTGAATAACTTGCTCTTTGAGATAAACTTAGTGCATGTAACTGACATGAGTACAGACACATTACCTTTAAAAATCTCTCAGCTTCATGTGCAGTTTTTTATTCAGAATTTATTAAGTACTCTCCCACAGTAAGAGTATCACTGGAATGACAGGGGTGGTTGTGAAATTTCCCTGCTTACAATGGTATGTTTATGTTTTCTTAACACTCCAAATGTTAAGAATATCATGAAATACCTCTTCCAGAACCTCACTATTGTGTAACTATTGCCTATTTTATACAAGTACCTGCTCTGGAGATCATCTAAGTTTGATTTATGTTGTGCACGTAGGGGTGACGTGGGAAGCTCTAAGTTATGTCTCCTGATAGGTTTTTTTTCATCTTCAGTGATATCAATGTGGACTGGCTTCCTCATGCTCTCTGCAATGAAAGTATTTGGTATGTCAGTGCTGGGCTTGGAGAAAGTTTTGAGGTTCCTGAACTTTCATTAGAGTACAAAAGCTGCTGTTTTAGATTTCTGAATCCATTTAAAGCCATATTTGTTGCTTTCTTTGCTACTAACAATACAAAAACTCTATTCTAAATGGCATGATAGTATAAAATAATTTAGTCAGCCACTGTGTGTGTTCAGGCTCTGTTACCTTCCTCAGTCACCTTCTACTCTTCTGAGCATAGGACAAAAAATTTTCCATAATCTGGTCTATGAATATGTCAGAGATGATAACAGTCATAGAATCATAGAATCGTTTGGGTTGAAGAAGACTGTTTAGATCACTGAATCCAACCATTAACCCAGCATTGCCAAGTCCACCACTAAACCATATCCCTAAGCACCACATCTACATTTAAAGAACTAGGACTCAAGTTTTAGTGATGTTTCCCAAGAAGTTTAATAATAGATTATAAGAAAGATAATCTGGGTAGAACTGACAAGGCTATTCCAAATGCCCCCAAAGTTATGAAAAAGTAAGTAGATGAGAAATGGACCCATTCAACAGCAAAGAGAAAAAGAAATGGATGTAGGGTAAAATTAATAAATAGAATGAGGAAGGTAATAATTGTGCATAGTGGTTTAGAAATGGTGTTCTCCAATTTAGTGTTCCCACTGAAACACTCCAAACCATGTGCCCCTCGCTCCCTCTCCCTCTTTTCCATCTCCTTCTCCCTTTCCTTCTCTCTCTCCCCCTCACTCTGCAGCAGGATGGAGAGGAGAATTGGAGGCACAAAAGGTAAAGATCATGGGTTGAGATAAACACAATTTACTGGAAACAGCAATGAAATGAATGATATTAATAACGGAGTGATGATTCACAGGCAGGTGCTCACCACAGGGAGCACAACCTTCCCCAGCCACTCTCTTCCCACTTACCCCACCGGATGGGACTCCTTCCCCTGCTGCACCCTGTGCATGATGTGAGGAGGTGCAGAAAAACCTCCGGGTCTTGGCCATGCCTCTCCTGGCTACTGCAAACATTAACCTGGCCTGGCACCAGGACACTGCACGAGGCTTTAAAGGTGAAGTAGGCAGGAGCCAAGGTTATGTGATTCCTCTTATTTTTATGACTGACTGACTGCCCTGACATTTTATTCAGTCATAATTTTTGTACTTAAGTACAATTTTTTTATTTTAAAAACAAAACAACACTTACTTGAGGGTTAAGTTGTAACTGGAAGAACAAGAACTAAAATAACAGCAATAATAGTTAAGAATAACTAATTCTGAGAAGTCAGAATACTCAAAACTCACCAGTGTTGTCTTTTTTGGTTGATATCTGGTTAACCACATATAGATTAAGAAGATCCAAACTGACTGCTGAACTTTTAGGAGATGATACTTCCAGAAGCTTCATCTTTGACTTAAGTTTCTTTCTTTCAAAGTATTCCTTAATTTTTTAAAGGAGAAAATAAGTTTTTGACAGAAGCTTCAATAACACATTACCAGTATAGGTAATCCTTCTGAAATTAGCAAGGAAGATTTAGTGAACTATTCCTAATAAAAGCACATGGTTAAGCATCTCTGAATTCTCACCCCCTGTTTGCTGTTAATTTATTTTTATTGCCTTGAAAAAGAATGCAAATATAATTTGGTCATATTCAAAATAAATCATTGTTATCTTGATGCCAAAAATTTAGTCCTTAAATGCTCATTTCTCAAATTTTGTGTAAAATCACAAAAAATGTTCCTTTAAAATAAAAGATACCACATGTGGCAAGGACAAAGTCTTAAAAAAATTTAAACTTGGGCTTTTTAAGGAGCATGTAAAATAAGCAAATAAATCAGCAAGATTACATACACCAGATGTGCCATCAGTAATGACAAAAAGGGTTTATTTTTCTCCAAATTTGTCTTTCTGGACAAAGAAAATAGTCTTCTGACAAAAAAAAAAGAGAGAGAAAAAAGCAAAAAAGAAAAGTCTCTAAGACTGGGAATTCAGAATTTTTTTACATGGAATAAAAAGACGTATGACTGAGAGTTTGAATATATCAGGACAATAATATAGGAAACAAACTCCTCCATTTTGCAGAGACTATTAATAACCATCCTAAAATCACCAACATTAAGTACAGCAGATGAATAAATAAATCCATTAAGACTTATTTTTTCTAACCAAAAGAAGGATACTGAAAACTAAAGGCTATGCCAAAGCAAAAAATAGCATTGGCTTTTCTTCTGAAATGTAATTCCTCTCATAATTGCAGGTTATATGTAACTAATATACCTAACATGTTTGTTGGTAACTAATTTTTAGTATAATTTATTATTATCTTTAGCTTTCCAGGATGATATTAGTTATGGAAAATATCTGTTCTTCAGTTAAGGTGAGTATCTTCTGTCAGGTAAAATCAGCCTGTGTACAAATCAACACTTCAAAATTCATGTTACTTTGGGGTCCACAGCCCCAAAATGTATCCACCTCCCTTCAGTGTCCCAGATATTTTTTTTCCATCACCTCTGAATTACTAAATTACTAATAATTGTATAATAGCAATTAGAAAATTACCACAGTGTTTAGTAATTTAGTACTACCTTACTAAAAAACAATCCTGTCTTGGATCTTCTCCTGTTTTCCCTCTCCACTGAAGCAAATTACATAGTTGTAATATAAATTATGTGGCTTAGACCAGTAACCCCTGAGAAAACAGACCTGTTGAGAACTCACAGGCCTCCAGGAAACTGGGAAAGTGATGAGGACAAGCTGCTGACTGGTCCCACATTCCCGTAAGTAAATGTTTTAATTTGAGTAATTGTCTCTATACAGTCAGCCTGTTTCTCCTCTACCTCTGTATGCCTGTGCACCTGCTCTGGGCATTGGGACATCAGCTTCAGTGGTGGAGCTTCCCTATACTGCCTCTTTCTTTCCTGCTGCTGAGGAGGAAACTGACTCCACTTATTATGGTTGTAGCCATTTTCTCTTACTGTTTTCTTTCTCTTTCCTGTTTGAAATGTCTTCTGCTGTGCCAGGGATAAGTTTGATTCTTTTATTTCACGTTCAGATTCAAAATACAAATAAGCCATTCTCCTTTTGTTAATGCCAGCTAAAGGACTTCAATGAGCCTAACATCCTTTTACGGGGCCCAGAAAAGTGGCTGTGTATGTGTGTGTTAGGCCAGCTGACCACGGGGTTATCACTCTGAGGCTTCAAGCAATCCCATGTGTCTGCACATACCAACACAACATGGTAGCAGAAGTAATCCAGGAAAACCAAAACTGGGCACAGGCATTCTTTCATTCATTCATTCATTCATTCATTCATTCATTCATTCATTCATTCACACCATCTCTGGATCCCTCCTCTTCCTGTTGGAATTCAGTGTAGTAAATCTAGAACAAGACTTTTGCCCTAAAAGTCAGGCAAGCACATTGTAACTGTTAAGCTACTGTTTTGAATCTCACTCCAAATGCTTTGAAAGTTTTACCTAAGTGAACCCGCTAAAGCTTTTATATAACAATATAAAATCCAATATGGCTGAAACTGTTTACCTTTTGTTTTCTCCTTTCCTGCTTTAATATGATTCTGCTTCTGAAAAATGCAAATAATTATTATTTTAATTGCAAAAGCATGATCTTGAGTCATGGCTTGAATTTCTCATCAATGGTTCTGAGATTTCAGGACACAATGTTATGTTATGTTATATGTTACGTTATAATGGATCAAACCTTCAGGTAGTAAAGTCAACAAATATCTGTTGAAGTAATTTTGACTGATCCTAGTCTACTCCAGTAATGATAGGGCCATATTCTATATTAGGCTACCAAATACATTTAACACAAAAAAAGAAAACAGAAAAAGCTTTTAGTCATTTGACTTGTAATGCAACATTTCATCAATTTGTAATTTCTTAAAACTTAAGAAAACTTCGTCAATATACTATTTTCTCCTAATTTTCTTTGTCATGCTGCAACATAGCTACAAAACTACATTAGCAAACAAACCAAAGGAGCAGTATATGAGCTTTTACCTTTTAGGATTTTACAGAGTACTAGGGACCTTTTGTTAAACAGGAAAGAAAAACAGATTGATCCTACAAGTTGCTGTTGTTTGTGTAATATAGGAGACAGTTATACCTCCAACTACTTGTCTCACTTCTAAAACATAGTCTTAAATGAAATGCCTACAAGACATGGTGCATAAAATTGGAACTCAGGGTCACCGCTCTATGAGCAGAGTGAGCATGGCTGCAGTCCTTAGGTCAGTTAAATTAGGACTTTTTGTGAGGGTTAGAAATATGGAGTATTTCCTTGGAATTAACTTTGACTTAAAGTTAGAGCAAACTTTCCAAACATATGCATATAACATTCACCCTTGCAGTGGGGAGAAACCCTAGTGATGAGCAGTTTTTCTGACACCTAAAATGCAAATCCCAGATTCGCTCAAGGATCCCTGACAGATACTACCAGCAGCAGCAAGCAGCAGGTTAATTTGTATTTGCTAAATATATACTCCTACGATACTACAATACTCCTACACACTGCATTTTCTTACAGAGGGTATGGCAGACAGGCATTTAGGACAAAGTTCAGGTTTGTGTTTTGAGGTTTTTTCCAACTAAAACTCTCTCTTCCTCTGGCTTCACAGAGGCAACATTCAGAAAACCCAGTTTGCTGGGTAGGGTGTTCTTTTAGTTTGATTCTGCATAGAGTCTGGATGATTACAAAGCTGTGTTCAGCAATGCTGCTTCCCAACCCAATGGCTGACAAAATCTGTGGGGTTTTAGTAAATTGGCAGAGGGCACAGCACCTAAAGAAACTGAACATTATCCTTTTTTTTTTTAATCACTGCAACTCAGTTTGTTATGTTTTACTATTTCAGTGAATCTCAATACCTGTACATCCTTCTCCCCAAATGGTAACCACTGCTGTTCATGAGGGTGTGAGGAAAGGCCTCATCCAGCCCCTGTCTGTGGAGAGACACTGAGCCCAAACCTGACCCCCTGCCTGGGGTGGGAGGGCACCTGCACTTTCTCAAAGTCTGGCTCGAGGGGGACTCTGGGGCTGTCACACACCATGGCCTGCTGCTCTGTGAGGGGACACCAGGCCTGAAACACACACACTGTGGCACGACTGTTCTGTGGGGAGACACTTGTTTGGTCACAAACACCACAGCTACGCCCAATCTGTGAGGGGAAATGAGGCCTGAAACACACACCATGGCTGTGCTCAGTTTGTGAGGTGACACCACGGCTGTCACACACGTCACGGCAGTGCCTGGTCCGTGAGAGGACATCAGGGCTGTTAAACACACCGTGGCGGTGCCCAGTCTGTGAGGGACACTGACACGGCATGGAGCTGTTTCTGTCGGCTTTGAAGAGTTTCACTCACCGACTGCCACCGACCCAGTTCATTTTCTGTTGCTGAGGAGGCAGGGAGGGAGGGCTGCCCTGTGCGCTGCTGGCAGTGTAGGTGGAGGCAATGGCTACCCCAGGGATGGTTTGCAGCCTCCCAGCAGGGCCACTGGGCCCTTCTGAGGGGCCTCCTCCCTGGGAGCACCAGGGCAGCTGCTCTCCACGCCCCCAGGCTGGCAGAGAAGGAAAGGGTGGTAGAGGGACTGACAAAGGGGAAGGATGCAGAAAGCGAGGTGAGGCAGCTGATGGGGGAAAAGCGATGCTCTGGTTGCTGCCGCCCTTCCTCTACCCCAGTGTTTCCATACAGGCTGCCGCCAAAGCCATCACCCTTTCCCAAGGGAGTCATGAGCGTCGTTGTCCCAAGTGAATCCATTTGTCTTTCAGGTCCAGCTTGTCTCTGCTACAACCACTGTAATTTTTGCGGCAAGAGAGCACTTTCCTCTCCATCCTGCTCTTCCTCAGGTATTTTAGGGGTAACAGAAGAACAGATGAGCATTTTCTACCAGTAGATGTTGTTGTCTTTGGTGCTGCCTGATGAGCTGTTGCGTGTAAATGCGACAAACCCTCGAGGAGGGATACAGAACCACCCAGGGAATCTTGGCAGCAACACAGCTCCACTCACTCCCTTCCCTGTAACTCACTGCCATCGTCTCAGCAAGTGAAGGCACCCATTTACAAAACAATCATCAAAATTCTTTACGAATCTTTTCCTCTGGTGTTTCTTTACTGAGTTATCTTTAGCCTAACATTTTTCAGGGTACTAAAGTTTGATCAGCGTTAGTGCAACAATGTGAAGAGTGTTCAGAGCAGATATTAGGAGCCTAAAATTAAAAATTAGCCAAGATGTTTTTCTTTCTAATACTTCTAATTTGGCTAGGGTGTTTATAGAATCTGATAAGTATGCATAATTGTTTCTTGTAACACTAGATTAAAATCTTCATAATAAATTACATCTATATTTTAAGTCTGTGTCTCTACAGCTAACATGACAGATGACAAACTGAAAATTTATTTAATTTCATCACTTCAAATATTAAGTTTTATTTTCTATTTCATCTAGTTTAAATGTTTAACTTGTTAATACTATGTCTAAGATGTAGTTTCTTGTATAACATAATCAAATCCCTTTTACTTTTGTTTTTCTAATATATGATATTTTCTATATCACCCTTACTCTTCCTTTTTCACAGTATTGTCTAGATTTAAAGGAAAAGAGTGGACTTTTCTTTATGTTTGCCTTATTTTATCTGGTAGTTAGCAGTTATTCGTAGAATCCAGGAAAAGTGACATAGCACTTTCAATTAATTATTTTTCAACATAAGAAATATTCTTCTCCTCAAATTACTTCTTGCAGATAAAGCTAATGACTTTTCAAACAGTCATAAAATAAAAAATCTGTTCTTTTTTTGAGGAGAGCAAAGTAAAAAATGAAATAAGACCTGAGATGCATGTATTTCCAGTGTTTGTATATTTAGCCTTGATTGTCAACATTTTAAAAATTTGAAATAATTGATTTGAATTTCTGAGTGATGCCATAATTTTAAAGAGTTTCAGGACATTATTATTAATTTTTAAAAGGTCATGAGAATGAGTTTCATGGAGGTTAGTTGATTCTCTGGGAAGTGAAGTAAGTATAGAATAAAGAGGCTTCCTCTATCTGTCAGAAACTGTAGTTTAAAGATTTCCCTTTTTTCTAACTTTTATAGCCACTCTTCAGAATAACTCTATCTCTTGTTCCTTTGTTAAGAAAGTATTATACAGGATCTTCTTCAGAACAGCTTTCCAACCTTCAGCACCTGAGCTTTCCTCTCTGACATGTTTCTTCATTATCAGATCAGCTCTAGATATGAGATATATTAAAGCAGCCCAAAGTGCTTTAATATGCTAAGAAAGCATTTCTCCAGGGACGCTGGTGTTGCAATGTTGACTGTGCAACTTTTGGCACCCAGCTTTGAGTAAGTCCTTACGGAACTCCTGTACAATCAAATAAGAGAGAGGGAGGTCTTCTGATGGGTGACTCAAGCACTTAAGTTAGGCCCCTACTCTATGTCCCGACACACCCAGATAGGAAGCAGCTAATTTAGACAATGAAACTGTGTGAATTCAAAGTGTGTGCCAACTCTGTCTGCAGCATTATTGTACCCTGAAGGTTTGAACACACTTCTTCCCCTAAGCACGTTCCCTTGAGTGAACAGACACTGCTTATGTAAAATCTTACACTCGCCAGAGACACCGAGAGAGAAACAGAGATGCGTTTCCAAGCAATTTCTTAAAACTAACTGCAAATAGTTCTCATGTTTCTTAAATGAATCTTCCCCCTTCCAGCAAGTGTCCCACTCTAGCACTCATTATAATAAATGAAGGGATTACTAAAGAGATGAATGTGAAGTGAAAAACAAAAACTGGTGAATCTCACAGTTGGGTTTAAATATTTTACAACATTACTGATTTTTTTAATGTTAATTTAACATATTTTAACTTTGGTTTTTTGTTTGATCTTGATATCTAGCATTAGGTAACTAAATCCATCTGTAGAAAACTGCATAAAAGATGCAGGGAAACTAAAGTGCTTTTCCATCTCTATCTAGGGTGAGAATTTCTGGCACTTTTAAATACCAGGATACACTTACTTGGATCCCTAAATATTGACCTAATTATCTAGTGCTAGGAATGCATGACTAAAAAATGCCTGACTCTGTTCCAAGTGGAAGCTTTTCTTTGGCAAATGCAGTGCTTAAACTTTGTTAACAGAGTTGTATGGCCTTCTTCCAGTCAATACTCTATGCCCATTCCCTTCCTTGAGAGGTCAGCTTATGGAGAAATAAAGCAACACTGTCCTTGTGGTGTTTTATACTAACCTGGTTGATGGTGTTGCCCTAAAAGAATTCTTTTTAAAAGATGGCTGTTATATTGCAAAATCATGATAGAGTCTGAGGAAGTTTAAAACAGAAGACAAAGCTTGATTTAAAAACAGTTGCCCCTTTTAAAAGTAGTTCCTCTTGAAAGACAGATCTCTCTTTCAATTAATTTGATGAAAAGTTCTTCCCATATTGACCTTTAAAGGGTGGAGAGATAGTAGATAGTAGAGAGGCTAAATAGTTTCCAAACATAGCAAACTGGCCAGCTCAGAGAGAAGCACCTAATCTACCCAGGTCAAAATTCAAAGCCCAGCTGGGAAGAACATGGGATTGGATCTACACGGAAAACCACCAGCCAGGACAGTACCACTGACAACTGTAGCTTGACACATTGCTATATGAAGTAGATGCCATGCTTAGGTGGCATGATTTAGATGGAATAATTTTTTACAGGATGAACTCTCAAGACAAAGTGCAATCCTTGGCTTGATGGAGAACAATGCATGAGATGTGTTACAGAATCTCATGCTGAAAACCCCACTTCATAAAAACAGTATTTCTATAAAGATTAACGAAGACCAAAGAATCCTCTGTAGATGTGCCAAACTCCAGTTAGGGAACAATGTCAAAAGCAAACCAGGAGAGGGAACTAATTAAATCTTTACAAGGGCCTAGGAAAAAGCTGAAGGATACCAGACTTGAAGTAAAGAGACAGTCTGGACCATAGCAAAAAGAAGATAACAGCAGGGAACATGAACTCAGAAAAAAATACAAATACAATTACAATAGGCCAAAAAAAATGAGAAACAACTAGCCAAAGTAACCAAACTAATAAATCATTCTTCTTCACATCAACTAGAAGCAAAAGCTTGCTAGAAAGTCTAAAGGGACAATAGATGGCCAAAGTACAACGTGAAGAGGTACATCAGAAGAGACACGGATGTTGCAGAAAAGGTAAGTTAGGCTTTTTGCATCAGTAGTCATTGATGAGGAAACTGGGGAGAACCTTATGCAGGAATCCTTCCTGAGAAACTCAATGAGGATCTGTCCAAAGTGAAAATAACAGCAGACAAGGTCAAAATGATCTTACCAAAACAGAATGAAGACTGCAAAGCACTAGGACTAAATGGTATTTAATGAAGAGTTCTATAACGCAGCACTATGGAAAGGACCACTTGAATTTGGAGTCATCTTGGAGACAAGAGGGTAGCAAATGTGACACAATTTTAAAAATAACAATTTCGTGGCAATCCAGAAAACTTGCTTCTACACAAAGAAATAGCAGGCATTATAACATAGGCCAGCATGTGAAAAGCCAGCGTAGCTTCTATAGATGGAAGTTGTTGCAGAAAACATGTAGAAAAGAGTGATCGCTGGAGTCTTGATGGATTTAATTCAGGCTGTTGACAACATCTGTTACTGAAGGTTTTAAGAGAATAAAGTTGCAAAATAAAAGGGAAGGTCCTGCCATGGACTAAAATGCAAAAGGGAGGGAAGAGACGATTTAGTTCTTGCATTTATGCACTCAAGAGCTGGGGGCTGATACAGACTAGAGGCTGACAAACTCCTGAGTGGTATGGGAAAGTTGTGGGGTTAGGTGAGAGGGGAAGAGAGTGAGCAAGAGTGAGCTCTGTTGCTGAATGCCTCTTCCAGAACATGCAGAGGTGGACATAAAGTGGAGCTTGTGTAAGCCAGGGTCAAATTAAGCAGAAAGGAGTGGTTCTTCACCTATGAGACGGTAAATTTGAGGAATTGCTTGTCAGAGATGTTTCTATTTATTTAAGAGTTTACATGATTTCAAGAGAGACTGAACAAGTAATTGTAAGAGTGAATATTTAACAGAAAAACCTCCCAGCCTCACGAACTTCTCACAGCTTAAAATGGCCAGTTGTTGGGAGAGTATGAAGCTGCAGCAGGGGATGCAGCATCACATTAAATTGTCATTCTTTTCTCCCTTGGGTGTCTGCTTAGAGCTATTCTTAGAGACAGACTACTGTGCTCGGTGAAGCACTGGCCTGTTTGCTTATTTTTAATATTTAGAACCCTCCCAAATAAGAGTTAATAAGTAAACTGCAGTAGATGATCTTTTACTTTTTTACTTTTTTTACTGCCCAGCTGCAAACCCTCAAATTTTGAGGCATGACAACAGGATGGCAGCAGATCCCGTGCTTTGGGCACAGGAGTAAAAGAGATGGTTTTTCTGGATTTATTCCTGCCTTCACTTTTGCAGAGTAAAACATTGGCTCTGCTGTGGGTAGTGCCAGTATCACCATTGTTAACTGACACCAGCTACATGATTTTACCACTTATACCTGTACTATTGCACTTGGCACGTAGCTTGTTTAAAGGGTTTACGATGCACTTGAGAAAATGTTTAATAAGGTAGCATTAGAATTTTCTTCAGATGATCTGAGAATAGAAACCTTTACAGATTTAAAGCAAAACCTAAAAAACATATAATGTATTTGAGACTTCTGAAGGCATAGAAGAGACGTATCCTGGTTCAGCTGAATTATCTGTATGGAATAAGTTTAACAAGAAAGAGAAATCTAGATATTAAAGGTTTAAGTATCAAAACCTAAATATTAAAAGTGAAATTCCTTGTCTGAGAACATAACAATTTACTGGGCTTGGAGCAGCTGACATTGGCCTCTACTCTTGCCTTTTTCCCTCTCCTTCTCACTTTGTAAAAGGAAAACAACTTGTTAACATTTCTTTCTAGAGCTGTATTCTCTCTAGAATACCACTGTTCTCAGAAGTCAGAACTATTCGTGATTGGTCTGCCACTGACTGTCCTGTCAGACAGACTACTCGAATCCCTTATGGATGAATTATCAGAACCTACAAGTCATGCAGGCTTCAAATTTACAGCAGCAGGTGTATGTCCCTAAAGACAGAGTAAGGGAAAAAGAACTTCTGGTGCAGGAGAGCACCCCATTTACGCCATCTCTCTGATGCTTACACTCAGGAGCCAAGAAACAGAATAGGATCTTCCTGTTTCCCCTCTCTTCTCCTGTGATAACATACCTCTGCCTAGTCTGGGTACCCCTACAGTCTCATTAGAACCAAAAGAGTTGGAATCAACTGCTTGGTAGGATCAGGCCAGTCTCACCACACTGACACCTCGACAACAACCTTCCACATCTGTGACATTAAAACTGATCTTGTCTTAGATCTCCAGATCCTAAAGGAATTACAGTGTCTGAATATTCTGCTGAGGTATATGAATATAGCCAATAGCTTCTCTAAACCAGACTAAATAAACAGATAATTTCTGCTGATACAAATTTGAAATCAAAGGTCAGGGTATCTTATCACCCTTTTCTGATCAAAACATCAAATTTGCCATTGGTGTGCTTTGATGTTGCAAACTAATTCTGTGGGTGTATTTCTGTACTTATGTAAGTGATGACATTAAAGTAAATAGAAAGTTTGGAAGTACTTAGAGAGAGGTGTTTACTTGAATAATGGCTTCTATGTTCATACTCCGTTGAATCTGACTAAAATGGAGTCCTATTATTCCCACCCCACTATGCAAACATACAGCTCAAAATTAAAGAAAAAAACAGATGTTCCTAGCTCACCATATTACAGTACATCACATTTTGGACATTATTTGCAGTTCAGTATCAGTAATTGAAAACAAGCACTGTGTGGATTCATGTTATGTGTTTCACATACATTCATTCACATGGAAACTGCTATGTACTATATGCATGACCTACACGTATCTAAATCTTAAAGGTCCTAAATAGCAATGATTCGAAACACAGAATTTATATCTATTTTTCAGTACCTTTATTTTTAATTTTGTATGTCCTTATGGCACAGTGGATAACTCAATAAGCAGCAAGGAAATTTCAGTTTACTGCAGACTGATGTTACAGCTATTGGACCCTCTGTTAGGATCATATAAAACATCAGATTAATGGTCTTTTGCTTAAAAATTGCACATTATTTTTTCAAACACTAAATAAAATAGTAGAAAAACTAAACATTGAGTAAGGCTGATTGATATCTCTTGTGCAATAGCCTGCATGCTCCAATTCCACTACCTTCATCACAACCACAAAGTTGTGCAAGGATGAAGTGCTGGTGTGGGAGACCGTGGGCACAAAACAGAAGATGAAAAAGAAGCATCAGTTGTCGTGATTACACTCTAGTTCCTACATACTCAAACATTCACGGACTTTAGTCACCCTGATACTCATTGCTGCCATTTATTCTTCCTCCTCAGTTATTGGTTCCTATATTTTAAAAATACACACACGTTTTTTTAATGTGTTTGATGAAAACTAACCATATGACTAAAAACCATTGGCACTAAAAAATTAGTTTCTCCGTAAGAAAGGATAAACCCCCAAATAGTCTGGACCTAATATCAACATCCCTCCAATTCCACAGCTTCAGTTACTCAAACTTATTTGATTGCACTTATCTCCAGAAGTTTATTATAAAGTCAGTAGAAAATATGGAGACAACAGAGCACTGAACACTGCACCAATGTTACTGCAGCTTTGGGAGTTACTTTTCCAGTAATACTGAGAAATTTTATTATGACTAAATGTAGTAAAATTGCTGCCTTCAGCAGTAAAAAAAAAAAAAAATCTAACACCTAAGGCCATGCTCCACAAAGAGAAGTTTGTGCATGGATTAATGAGCGGGACTGTGGCACAGCAAAACTCTCGAGACAGCAAGAACAGAAGAATGGGAGTATTTAAAACAACAGTTCAGGCTTTTCTTCATCCTTTCAAAAGAAGGAAATATATTCCTTTTATTGACTGAAACACTGTATGGTTAGATTTGCTTCACTTAAATGTTCCCACAGATCTGACTGTGGGGTGGACGTCTGCACTAACCACCAAATCACCAGAAATTTCAGTCATCCAGGATCCTGTGAAGTGAAAGGTCAGCAGATACGCAGAACTGAAAGAGGTCTGTGAACTTTCCTCTTGGTAAGAAAATGCTACAGTAATGGAATATTGCAAATAGCTGTGGTTTGGCAAAATCTAAGAGTATGCTGTGCTACACACAAGCCAGTAAGGGAAGTATCCAGTAGAGAGCATGATTAAAAAAATAACAAGCCCTAAGCAAAGCAATTTCTTAGCCAGTGTATCTTGTATCTTTGTGCACTGAAAAACCTATTTTACTGACAAAATAATCTGCAGTGAAATCAGGCTTACCTACTAACTGAATGTCTTCTGCACTGCACTAGGTCAGATTTTGACATTTTCCTAGCTTTATCTTGAGTTGTGCATTTAGGGAAAAAAAAAAAGCTAGAAGGACCTCCGTCCAGATCTCTGGCCTGTGCTCACTGGCAAAAATATAATGCACTTAAAGACTACCCCTTATCTTCTCTACCTAACTGTCCAGACCACTATGGGCTGAATTTGTGCAACCTCCTAGGAAGAAATGAGAAATAGATCTTTCTTGCTTCCTTCTTGTCCTGCTGGTCTTGGCTTACTGGACTTTTTAGAAGGCACCTGGATGTTTTGATAAGTGGTGTCTGATTTTTGAAATCAAACTTCACTTGCTCTCAAATCAATTATATCATTCCTTCATCCTGAAGCTTGTATTGCTAGCTAAAGATGATCACTGCACTCTGTTCAAAGGGGGCTTGTTTTATAACAGTAATATGACTTATTTAATGCAGTATTTGCTGAGTTACTGTGAGGCAGGTGGCCTCACTCTCCATTTCTAGGGAAAAGCCGGGCTCCTCACCACTGCCATAAATGCCTAGCATCAGATTTTAAAAACATGCTTTTATATACCCATCCTAAACGAATGCTTTATTATATACTATCTTACAGTTACCTTAGTACTACATTTTCAAAGTGTAAAAAGACCAGAGTATGTAAGTACTCTGATTCTCCTCCTGCAATTTCAAATACAGTACATTTTCCAAACAACTGAAGCAGTAGAAATAAGTAATTAAGAAAAGAGAAAAATAAAGCAGCAAGACAACTGCCTTTACTGTTGCTTCCTTTGTGTGAAATTAGCCGGGTTTTACTGCAGGGGCCGTGCGACTCGGTCGGGGTTATTTTGGGCTAATAACGCTGCCAGTGCACAATACCGGTTTCCTTTCGGCGAGAGGACAGGAAATAAATTACGCGCAGAGTGCAGGCGCTGCCCCGGAGACGCCGAGCTGCCCGGCTCCCTCCCGCGGCCGCCCGGCCGATTTCCGACCCGGGGTTGCCCGAGGCCACCGGCCCGGCCGCGCCGCCCTCTGCCGCGTCGCTCCCGCACCGGGCTCCCCCCCCGCCCGGGCGTTACAGCCCCCCGCCCCGGGGAGGCTGGGGGGCGCTGGGGGTGACGCGCTCCCACCCCGCCGGGGCTGCCGCGGGACCCGAGCTCTCTCCGGTGCCGCCACCCCCCGTCCCGCTCCCCCCGCGCCGCTGGCGAGGCCGGGGCCGGAGGCGGCGCCTGCTCCGCAGTGCAGGCGGAAGGAAAGGGCCGGCCGCAGCCTGGGGCGAGCCGGCGTTCTGCAGGGCCGAGCTCCGCGGACCCGCCGAGCGCCGGGGGATCAACGGTGCGGCCGGAGCCGAAGGCTGGGGGACCCGCCGTGAACCCGGGGCCGAGCGCCAGGAGACCCGCCGTGAACCCGGGCCGAGCGCAGCGCAGGAGTGCTACTGCTGCCGCCGCCGCTGCGGCCGCGCCCCGAGCTATAGCGGTTGCGGCCGGGGCGGCGGTGCTGAGCGGCCGGGCCGCTGCCGCTGCCGGTGCCGGTGCCGCCCCACGCGGCACAGCCAATGGTGGTCGGCGGGGCGGGCTGCGCCGCGCCGGGCTGCGTTGTGCAACGCGCCGCGCTTTGAAGGCACCATCACCCCTGGGAGGCAGTGCTCGCTCGGCATCTATCACGGCAGGGCGGCCGGCGGCAGACCGGGCCCAGCGCCCCGATGAAGACCCGGCGGGACCGGCCTTCCCAGCGGTCATGAGCCACCCGCGCTAGGAGCGGCGCGTAGCGGTGCCCCGGCGGGCAGGATGGCCCACATGCTGCATGCGGCGGCCCGGCGGGTGCAGTGGAGCAGGGCGGGCGCCGCGAAGAGGGCTGCGTGCCTGCTGGCCGCGGCATACGGGCTCAAAATCCTCTACCCCATCATCCGCGGGCGCGTGAAGCGGGCGAATGGCAGAGGCGGCACGCAGGATGAGGGGGGCCAGGGGGCCCCGCACCGCACCGGCAGCCGGGGCAGAGCCTCCCCGGCCGTGGACGCGGAATTCTTCAAGCAGCTGCTGGAACTCCGCAAACTGTTCTTCCCGAAGCTGGTGAGTGCCGAGCTGGGCTTGCTCTGCCTCCACTCGTTTGCTCTGGTGTCCAGGACCTTCCTCTCCATCTATGTGGCCGCCCTCGATGGAAAAATTGTGAAGAGCATTGTGGAGAAAAAGCCCAGGAGCTTTGTCTTCAAATTAATCAAGTGGCTGATGATCGCAATCCCAGCCACTTTCGTGAACAGCACCATACGGTACCTGGAGTGCAAGCTGGCCCTCGCCTTCCGCACGCGCCTGGTGGATCACGCCTATGAGACCTACTTTGCCAACCAGACTTACTACAAAGTGATCAGCATGGACGGGCGGCTGGCCAACCCTGACCAGTCCCTCACCGAGGACATCATGATGTTCTCGCAGTCCGTGGCGCACCTCTACTCCAACCTCACCAAGCCCATCCTGGATGTTGTTCTCACCTCCTACACCCTCATCCGCACAGCGCGGTCCCGGGGGGCCAACCCCATCGGGCCCACAGTCCTGGCTGGTCTCGTCGTCTATGCCACGGCTCGCGTGCTCAAAGCCTGCTCGCCCAAGTTTGGCAAACTGGTGGCTGAGGAGGCTCACAAGAAGGGCTATCTGCGCTTCATACATTCACGCATCATTGCCAACGTGGAAGAGATTGCCTTTTACCGAGGGCACAAGGTAAGGAGGAGAGAAATTGGAAGCATTGGGGTCACTCCTGCAGTGCCAGAGTGGATCCACGCCTCCCCTGATGCTCTTCTTGAGCACTTTGGATCCCTCTGACATTTAAACTTGTTTGCAGCTTGGCACTTCCCATTTCTTAGGAAATGCCGTCTCACAAGCAGTGTCTGGGGGGAGCAGATCACAGCTCCCTTGAACTCTGGCAATGTTGTGGTTTTGCAGATGGATCTTATGCTTATGTAGAAAACTAATCTACGTTACTGTTTTCCCCCCACCAGTCCATTCTGATTAACTTTTCCAGACTTCTTTTTTTCCAACCACGTGTGTGAACTACCATATTTAATTCAGCAGAAATAGCAACCACGGCACACCAGAAAGTCTAGGGGGAAACTCTGTGATAGCTCAGAGCACACTACAACCTTTGACATTCTTTCACATAGCTAAGCAAAGATGTAGTCACCAGTCTTAAAATAGCTTAAGTACAGTACTTCTGCAATCACAGTTACATAAACCAGTAGCCTGTTTTAAAGCCACCTTATTAAGGGACTCTTAATATTTTTATTAGAAGTGAATTTTGGCTGTAATACCTTTCAAACACAATTGGGAAAAAAGTTGTTTCATGCAAGGTGAAAATGAAAGCTGGAAACCAGCCTGAAGTATTACTCTTTCACTTCAAGCAATGATTATATAATGTTGACAGTTTATTTTTGTAGACACAATCGTTCTCAAAAGCTGTCTGTAATAATGTATTAAGTGCAGCTAAATTAAACGTTTTCTCAATTCCCACATATATGGGCTTGAACTGAATATATATTGTATTGACTTGCAACTGTCTTTGACTTGTTAAACCTCCTGGGATAGTTCTCTCTTTCTCCAGACTGCTTGCAAAAACAAGCAGCATTGCATTTCAGGAATCAACTCTGCGGCTATAAGTCACTGGAGATAATTGATCCCCAAATGCTTTCTGATATAAGTTTCAGTTGCTGTGAAACTCTACAGCTGCAGCTTTATTAAAAGGATGTGAAATCAATCTTATTTTGATTGTTAGAATCAGCTGTTGTGACTGCTATGTTGTTCTTGTATATATTAGAGATCTTAAAAGAGTTGAAAACCTGTCAGTGTTCTGTCGAGGGACAGTGGTGTAAATAAGAACCAGGTCCACTGACTTCCATAAAGCTGTGCACTTTCGCTGTGAGACTGCAGGACAGTGAGAATAAAATACCACATGGCAGGTGTGACTCAGAAGTGACAGCTCTGGGTACCCAATTATTTCACGTACACATGTGAACATATCTTGTACTACATGTGCATCTTTGTTTCATTGTATAAATCATTTTATTATTTTAACCGTAGGTAGAATTGAAACAACTGCAAAAAAGCTACAAGGATTTGACAGATCAAATGAATCTCATTTTGTCCAAACGTTTATGGTATATCATGATAGAGCAGTTCCTGATGAAGTATGTCTGGAGTAGCTGTGGTATGATCATGGTCGCTGTGCCCATCATCACTGCAACAGGATTTGCAGATGGCGGTAATACCATCTTTTACCTAATTTCTAAACATTTCCTTAAAGTTATGTCCTCAAAAGACTGTAGTTCCCTTGAGTGCCATTCACAGTGATTTATTTTTCACAGGCTTTCTTACAATATCTGTGTCTTATATATAACTTGCAAGCATAGCAAATCAGCTGAGCAGAGAGCAACACAAATGACCCAACTTTGAGTGTAAGCCTGATAAATAGTATGAAATCAAGACTTAGAGGATCCTTGTATCACAGGAGATTGTCATTATTATTGCAGTCTCCTTTTTCACTAGTCACTGTTGGAATGGCAGGCTGTTTTTTGCAGTATCTCCTTTTACATAATGATACTATGAACTTTCCTAGAATGCTTATCTTCTTTTTCTTCCATAAACCATGTTGTAATTACAGGTAATTATAGGTAATTTCTCTTATTGTTGACCTGTTGGAAACAGCGGATTTTCCCTGACTCCCTGGGAGAAGAGAAGGTAAAATTCAGATTCCAGGCTAGGATGGTATCATTTTTGACATCCTATCACAACTTTCCTAGAAGTGAAATGAGACTCAAATAGTGTTGTTACTGCAGATGCTATTAAAAAAGAAAAAAGAAAAAGAAAAAAAGGAGCAAAAAGAAAGCTATTAAGGAAGATCCCTTTAACATGAATCCTACAAAGTCTTCAGAAAGATCAGTTCTAAATTGTGTACTTTGTATTAGGAATGAGTGAATTCTTTTCTGTGCTGTAGTTCTGTTTCTTTCTTGGTAGTTATATTCCAGGTCAGGACTGTCCAAGTGGACAAGCTTGGTGTGACCTGTAGGATGGCTTCATGCAGTGCCCACGTGGTTTAGCTGTCTCGCAGTTGTGCCAGTGCACAGCTGAGTGCTCAGCTCCCTGAGCTGCTGCCCATGTGGTGGCTCAGGAGGGCACTATATCAGCACCCTGGCTGGCGTCCTGGGAACAGCTTCAAAAATATCAGGATGTCTTGTTCCAAACAGAAGAGGCTGTACAAAGGCATTTCACCTCACGGTGAAGGTTATCAGCACAACAGAAAAAGTGATAAGAGTCTTTCTGCTAAGATGGGAATGGGTGCAATCAAGAAAAGGAGCGTTTAACCACACATTGTAAATGTCTCCTTGGTATTAGAGCATGAATAAAAAAGGACTTGTGTTCATGCTAAACTAAATAACATTCCTGTTACTCATGTTTGTTCTTTTGTTAAATACATTTCAAATGTGGGAGAAAACAAAGATGCAGCAGTGGCTCACGTTGTAAAGCAGAATTATATTTGCTACCAGCAACCTAAACTATTAAAACATGGGGTTTATTATTAAGTCATGGGCCTTACCATAGTGGTGGTTCACAAACATAATACTGGCAGCACTGTCAAGACCAGTTTGAGGTATTACAGGTATTTAAAGAATCAAGAACACCTGAAATTACGATTGACCTGCTTGGGAAAACAGTGTTTCATGCCTCAGTAGATCAGGCACAAGTTTGTTCACATTTGAAGGAAGAGACAGTGGATTTATTGCTTTAGGATGAATCAAAATAGCCAGGGGTATGTACAAAACTGGTACCACGGCCAGGCTTGAGACTACAGGTGTAAAGCCATAGGTTTTATACACTTCTTCAAGGAGGAGAAGGAAAAAGTAAAAAAAAAAATTCTTCGATAATAAGAAAAAAGAACCTTCTTTGACAGTGATATTTCTGACTGAATTTTTTACATTTTGTTATATATTTCAAAGAAGAAATTAGCTGGCAAAGACAAGATTTCCATTTGATAACATTTCTCATTCTTTTTGTATTAAACGATTCACATTCCAAATGGGTCTCAGTTTATGGAGAGTAACTATTTTTTGAAGCAAGACTTTGATTTCTCTAGACACAGTGAACACTTATTTTTGTTTATAAAACAAGTATGACTATCAATTACATAAATGAAGAGGAAAGTGGAAATGTTAGTTTCTGTATGAAACAGTCTGTGTGTCTGTTAAAACGTGACACTTTCAAACACAGGAGCCAGCCATATGAAAAATGTTTTGGACAAAAAGTTCAAGAAAAGTAATATCGGTGTTATATAACATAAGAGTTTGTCTTTTGGGACTATGAAATGCTCATAAATTCTGTATAATTTCTATTTTTTAAATACCCCTAAACTGACTGATGCAGTGGCTTGTAGAGATCCTTTAACTCTTCCTAGATGAGCTGGCCTGGGTGCTGGAAGCAGCCATCAGTAAATTCTGCATTTACATTAAGGAGGAATGCTGCATTAACGTAGTTAAACCATAACTGATTGCTAGATGATTTAATTGTGGTGGTTCTACATAGCAGGGACTGCATGAGCTATAATCCCAACAAGATCAGCAAAAATTGGTTGTTTCAGAAGTAAGCAGATTTCAAATCAGCTTTTACTAATGAATTAACTGAATTCTCCTTATTCACTAAATTTGTTCTTCTTGGAGTGGAAATAACTTTTTAAAATGAGAGCCACATGAGCAAGAATTTTGTAATCTCTCCTTTGTGAGAGCTTTTCTGTATTTTGTTTTAAAGCATGTCTCTTGTATCTCAGCAAGATTGCATACAACTAGTTGGCAGTGTGCTGATGTAGAACTGAAATGAAAAAACATCATTATTAAAACCAGGAAAAATAACATAGATGTTGTATGTGTATACACACACACATATATATGAAAAGTCATGATGTAGCAATTTTTTTAAGTTTTTCATTAATTACCCAGTGTATTTCAGTGATCTAGTTATGTAGGAAAACCTTTATGAATGTGTAAATGAAAACAAAATAGCATTTAGATTTAACTAATAAAGACAGAAAGATACATCTGGCTTTGGTACTGCCTGTAGATTCTCACACACCAGATTTCTAGAATCTGATCTTGTCAGGGAGGTGAGAGTAAAAAATACTGTTTGCTCTACTCTTGCATTGCTTGACTTAGACCATGAAATTTACGGTCGCATTACACCTGCAGGGAATTCCTCCTAGATTTTCTTGATCATGAGCACTGTGGAAACCTGGATGTTAGTAACAATTGCTAGTACAGGAGTTGCCACAGTGTATCCACCTATTAGCCTGCCTAGCGTGAGTCCTAGCATCCGCTTAGTTTAAAAAGGAATCTTAAAAAAAAACTTTACAAACTTTATAAAAAAAATAATATCCTAATATCCAGATCCCATTCTGCAAAAGATTTAAGCAGTATATAGAGATACACATAAAATTATGTGGTGAAGAAAACCCTTGAGATCTTTCATTGTAAATCTTTTATGTGGAAAATCTTTAAGGGTGGTTCACTACACCAGTAGTTTGTAGTTGCAATTATTAATGCTGAAATAACATTTAGGCTCAAAATAGTCAGCCACTTCTTTTTAAATCTTGTTTCCTTCAAGAAACAAACCTTGCAAGTTGAATCTATAGGTCCCCTGGTAGAAAGATGGTATATGTAGATATGTTAAATATACTTACATCTCACGTATCTTCTATAATTTCTGCTGCTGTTTTCTCCTTGCCTTGTGCTGCTGACATTCTTATGAGACAACTTCTTTCTTTGGAGCAAGAGTATTCTTGTTAACAGGGTGCAGTGTCATAAATAAAGCCTTACAACTTAGTTTTGAGGTCAGATGAAGAGAGAAACTTCATTGTGAGGGAGAGGTATCCTACTGAAACCATGCCTTTGATACCTAAAAAGCTTACTGCTTTCTTACGGAAATATAATCGTGTTGCCAGATTTACACAAACGTGAATGGTTCCTTTTTTATGAAGTCAGTAAATAAGTAAGGCTGAAAATTAATAACCTCAAAAATGTTAAAAATAATGTTTAAAATCTGTTTCAGATCATTGCTTAGGTTTCACTTTTTTCGTATTTTGAAAAATTTATGTTGTATGATGATATATTAAAAGGAAAATGATCCATGTAGATAAATAGATAAAATAATAAGATGTTTTGCCTAACAAAATGGATTCCATATGCTCCCACTTATTCTTTTTTACCAAGCTATGGTAGTTACATTCACCTGTTCTTTTTGAAAAGTTGTCTTCATAGAGTTAACTTTTTCTTAAACAAAGAACAAAGCTGCTCTGTAATAGCTCACATTCTAATAATAATTTAATTTGTAGAGATAATTTTCAGCAGAATATTTTAACAAAACTTTTTTTTTTTTTACTTTCAGAGTTAGAAGATGGCCAGAAACAGGCAATGGTTAGTGAAAGAACAGAAGCTTTTACTACATCACGAAACTTGCTGATCTCTGGAGCGGATGCTATTGAAAGGATTATGTCTTCATACAAAGAGGTACTGTACGTCCTGCATGCATGAAACAGAAGGAAAAAAAAAAGAAAAACAACTTATATTTAATTTAAAATATTTTAAAAAGTAGTGCAATTTTTAAAGGCAAATTCTATTGCAACTATATCCATGAAGATCTTTGAACTGGTAGTTTGATGTTTAGGGTTAAGTCGACAAAGAGTCTAAAGTGCATGGTTGCCTGTACGATGCAACATGTAGATGTCATTTTTAATACTTGTGTTCAGGTGTCATCAGAGAGTGATAGACGTTCCTGGAATGTGAGTGATAAAGGTTCAAATTCCTCTTCTGTTTGGAGCACAGACCTGAATTCAGGCTGTCTGCTTTCAGTGTACTGGGACTCTTCTGTTGGAAGTGCCATAAAATCATAGAATAGTTTGATTGTAAGAGTCTTTAAAGGTCTTCTAGTCCAACCCCCCCCCCCCCCATGAGCAAGGACATCTTCAACTATATTGGATTGCTCAAAGGCCCATCTAATCTGACCTTGAATGTTTCCAGGGATGGGGTATCTCCACCTCTCTGGGCAACCTGTTTCCATACGATAAACAAGGAGACTTGAATACTTATTTCTGGGCCCCTTAAACTGTAAGGCTGTTTTCAATATCTTGTGAACCTGTTAAATTATAAGTAATTTTGCAAAATAGAGAATTTTTAGCAGGAAAAAGTTCACCTTGGACTACAAATAGTCTAGAAGTACAGAATGTTCATCTGGAAGATCAAGAGATGTTGTTTCAGGTTCTTACCCAAATTCCAGTAGAGTTGGGCTTTGATCTGTTTTCTCTCTTGTGAATTTCTTTAAATGCCAGCTGTTAAGCCAAAGGAAAAGTGAGGCAGTGCTGTTAATCTCCTCAACATTTCCTTCTGAATGTCTGTTTTTCATTTTTTAGTTGGTGTTTGCTCATCCCTTAGGTGGCAACCCCTTTTCCCAGTGCGGTGTGAGGAGGGACACATTAGCTAGGCAGCTAATCAAAGACTATGGATTCTGTTATTTGGAATCCAGCCATAATAGCTACAGCTTTGTAAATTGGAAGAGGAGGGGTACTTTGTTGCCTTCGGATACAGACTTTGACAAAGCCAGAGTCTGCTGTTTTCAGAAGGAGTCCTTCTAATGGGCTGTGATTTCTGACCTATGCTCCTTTAGCTGTTCCCCTGCTTGGTGTCTGCTCTCAAGATGCTGCCAGATAACCTGTTATACACTGATGTAATTTCTATTTTGTTTTCAGCATTTAAGTAATTCAAATAATGTACATGAGGACTTAGAAAAACCATGGGTTTATTTTTTGGCAAAAAAGTACCCACAAAATAGTAGAGGAGGAACTGAACAAACTCACTTTGTTTATAACATGGTAAGATACTAATCCAGATAGCATGAGACCAAAGACCAGTTCTATGAATTTCCATCTTAATTTTATATTTATGCTTCTCTTCAAGAGACACTACAGTACTTCAACCACGTTGTCATTCTCATTTCATGATTCAGGCAGTTTCCAAAGGACAGTGTACTTCAACCCATGTCAAGTGGTAGTGCAGTTCCAGTTCCTGTCCACCTCATCCACCAAGGCAGCCTCCTTCAAGTCAATGTAATTCACTGTGCAGATGAGGTGGGCTCAACTTTTCTTTGCAGTCGATAGTTTAGGTGGTAGTATTTAGTGTTTGAACAAAGTGAGTCTCTACTGTCATGGCAGAGAAGTTTGCTACAAGTTATGGTTCTCCTGGGGCACAGTTGGTATGAGTTTCATTTATTACATGCAGGATTCTCTCCATCATCCTCCAGTGTTATGATGCCCATGTGGCCAGAACTAGCACTTACTTCTGAGTCTGGCACAAATAGTGAAACTTACAGAAGAATTATGGAATGATTTCCAATTCTTTCAAATAATCTTGGAATTACGTACACCGTAGTGAGTGAACTCAGTCATAGGGTGTATGTATTTAACCACAGCAAGCCAGGGGTTTTATAATCTTGATCTAATTTTGTTGCTATTCTTGTCCTCTCTGCATTTTGTATAAAAATGTATCCTTTTAAAACCATCTAATAACACATTTAAAATAAAAGCCCTCGGCTTAATTCTTTGCTACCAGCAGATGGAGGCAGTTCTTTGGGAGCTCTTGAATAGGAGCTCTTGAATAGCCCGTGAATAGGAAATTATAAGGTCCTCGGATCTGTTGTTTCTGTATTCACCAGGTCAAAATTGTGACAAATGGACCAAAAAAAAATTGAGAAAGCGTTTTAAGAGACCTCACCATCTTAAAAATGCTCAATTCTATTCTAAGGTGTCAGATTTAGCATGGAGTTGATAGAAGACTCATTTCTGGTTTGTACTGTATTTTAGATTAGGATGACCTGGTGCTGCCTCTTTTACACAGAAAAGGACACTTCTCCCACAGGAGGTTTCAGGAATACAAGCAAGTAAACATAAATACTTGTAGATGCCTTTTTTTTGTCACTTCTGTAGAGTTCTGTTTTTGCTGGAAAATGCAGAGATTTTGGTTTTTTCTTGTGTACCAGGCTCTTTGTTTTCAAATATGTTAGTAGCTGTTCTCTGCTCATTGAAGACTCTACAGATATGAGCAGTTTCTACAGCCTCTTCATTTATTGGAGCTATCATAGCTTACATGGGCTTAACTCAAACTGTCCTTTCTGCTGGTTGGTAGGAGCCACAGGTGGCATATGGGTTAGCACAGAATTTCAAGAAATGCAAATTGATAGGTGTTGAAGGATGCATTGTTGCTCATGTTGATCTTTGGTGAAACATTTCATTTGTAGAATTTCTGAAGTATAACTGAAATGAGGTGTTTGTTGTTTCTCAGGTCACTGAGCTAGCAGGCTACACTGCCCGTGTCTACAACATGTTTTCAGTCTTTGACGAGGTGAAAAGAGGCATCTACAAAAGAACTGCTGTTATTCAAGGGTCTGTAAACAACAGCAGGAGTGAAGATAAAGCAGAGTTGCACATTGATGGGCCCTTAGAAATCAAAGGTAATTAATTCATATTTGTATGAATTTCCTAGGGGTGGTGGGGGAGGCACAGTGCAATGAGACAGGAGGTGAAAGAGGGGTTTTTCTATAACTGATCATCCTCTCAGCCTTAATGCCCCAGACACCACATTGCCTTTAACCCCCTGCTACCTTATAACTCTGTCCTTATGGTGTGCTTTTCTAATACACAAAATGGCTCAAATGTTTTCTGTAAAAGCTTTCAATGAAAAGGCATTTCAACTAAACTATTATTTGTGATGGTGATTTTAGTATTTTTACACTGACAGTGCCTGTTTTCCTCAGACAGTTCATTTTTTTCAGAAAGCTGAGACTGTAGCATTTTCATCTTTAACCATCACATTGTTTTGTTTGAGGTAGGAGGAAAAAGACAGATTGGTTCAGTAGTTTATCCCAAAAATACTATGTTTTCCATGATTAAAGATCAGCCTGTGCTTATTTTTTTCATAATTTAGTGGGACTCTCAACTGAAAATGAAAACTTTACCCTTCTCCTCACCTCCCAAATGATTTGATCAATATATACTTTTTCCCTCCTGACCCCACCCTGTGTCTTTCTGGTGCCACTGTCTTTCTGTCTCCACCCTCCCTCGAGCATTTTCTGTGTACATCTGTTTCTTATTGTGCTCCATTATGTGCCACCTCTCTCTGCCTCTTGCATCCAGCTTCTCTCTGAGGTACTTAAAGGCAGCTTTTGCAATGAGTTTTTCTTCATTTTCCCAGCATACCATTTCTGCTGCTGCTGTTTGTGGTGTTGAAAAGCCTCATTCTCTCCCTTTAGCTTTTGAAAAGTTAAGCCTCAGTAGAGTTATAGGCCCCAAAGGGCTCTTTGTGAAATAACTTCTCGCAGTGATTTCAACAGTGCTGCCCTTCAGCTCATATTTCTCAAAGGTCTTCTGACAAGGTTCATCATAACAAAGTCTGATGCAGCACAGTGGATAGGTGTGGAAATAGCTGATGTCTTAATCTTGTAGATCATGGTAATACTTGGGTGATGTTAAAAGAAATGGCATTTTATAGCTGTTACATTTTGTCATGTGCATGAGAAAAGGTTTGTAGTTCCTGGAGCAACAAAATAATTTGGGGGCTCTTTTTAGATAACTGTTTTTAAAATCAGAACCAAATACAGTTCAGATATGCAAGTGTGCTCTTCATGTTCCCTTTAGGTCTACTATATCTAAACCCCACTCCTCTTTTCTCTGCAACCTTTTCCCAAGATCTCATTCTACTACAGTCACACTTTTCATCCAGTTTGAATTCCTCCCCTAAGCCATGGTGACTAGCATTTGCTCTTGAGTAGTTGTAGCTCTCAGAGGCAGCTAGCCAAGACCAAGCATTGTGCACAAGGATTTAAGAAGAATTTAGGCCAGATGAATCTAGGCCACAGGCTCCACATTTTTTTATGACAAGCCCTATTGTAATACTGGTTTTTCTCCTTTCTTTGGGTCGTGATACTTCAGAAATCCCTGAAGAGTGAATTGTGTGTGGATAAAAGTACACATGCTCACATACGTGTATGTGTCTGTATTGTTAGAGAGGAAAAGTCTTAGTATTCAGCTTCCCCAATGGCTCTTTGAACACATAATAATTATTTCCTTTTGAATCATCCAGTATAAGTCTTTGTAACTAAGCAATGTCTGTTTTGTGCCTTGCATTTACTGTTGTCAGTAAGAGTGTGAAAATATGAAAATGATAGTAGTGTTTTACAGACAATAATATTGCCTTATAGTGTATCTAATAATTCAGAATTCTAAAAATGAAATAGAATTTTGTACATCTTGTACAAATACTGTCAAATTATATTTCTGATTACATATAAATATACTTTAAAAGCATGCTAAAGTTGCAATCAAATGCTGTGAAGTTAGGATTAGGAAATGAGAATTAAGTTCACTTAATTCTTACTAGCTGAGTATATTTTATCATAGATTTATTTTAACTACAACCTCTCCACTGTATCAAAGTAATTTCTTTTTCACAGAAAAACACTTTCTTCCCCATAATCTCGTGCTGTACACCACAGAATTGTTTTAAGTAAAACTTATTTTAGGATAAAACAATGCTTGGATTGATACTTGGCATAAAAATTTCTGCCCAGGTTGTTATAGTTTGGCAAAGTTGAAAGCAATTGAACAAAGAGCCTCTAAATAAAAAATGTAAGACTAACCTTAACTGAAGGAAATGTTACCAGAGCCTTTTATAATTAACTAACTAACTTGGCCTTTGTTACATTTTTCTTTGTTCAGATTGGTTTAAGTCATAAATAAACAGCCTTCTAATACAAAGAAAAATGTCTTTCCTTTGCATCGTGTCTATAAAGGTAATTTCTAATATTTTTCTAGGAATCCTGCTAGTCGGGTTCTGTTAGACGAGGCCATTAACAGGGGACTGTGAAGTTAGTTAGTTTCATTCTTTTACTGTTTCCAGGACAGTTAATTTCAAAGTCCTTGTGTTACAGAGTATCCAAATGTCTCATAGAGACTGTATATTTAATTTGCCAGAAATCCAAATGCCAAGTGTATCTACCTGACTGAAATGTTACATGAGTTTCTGCAAATACTTACAAGATATGTTTACAGTGTCTGTGGCATTAAAAAGAGATAGAAGCAAGCCATTAAATGTTTGCTCCTTTGCTCTCGTCGCTGGAGGAGACTGAAAAGTGCTCTGACTTTCAGAGCTGGTAGTGACTCCTAATTAAATCCTCAAAGTAAGTTTAACTGGTCTGCCTGTGGCTAAGCCTGTCCTTGAACTTTTTTACTGCTTGGTATTAAACAGCTATTTAAAACAGAATACAGAAAATATAGGTAGGATTTGAATGAACACATCTTTATTTTGCATCACATATTTATGATGCATACTGTGCATTGTGTTTAGGATCAAATTTAGGATTCATTGCACATTCTTGCCTACTGTTGACAGTGTCTTTTGGACTAGCTAAGATTTATTATACAGATTTTCCACTAGGGGAATCTGGTGCACGTAAAAGAGTTGTTTCAAACACCAGTCCTCACTTGAAAATATACTCAGTTGTGCACAGAGCCTGTCACAAGTGATTGCTTAATAGAAGGTTTCACAAACTGGATTTTTTTTTTCCTTTCTAGGGAAAGTAATTGATGTTGATCAAGGAATTATTTGTGAAAATGTTCCTATAATTACTCCGAATGGCGATGTGGTGGTTTCCAGACTAAACTTCAAAGTAAGATGATATGCAAGAATCTTCTGATTGTTGCCATCACATTAACATAAACAGCACAGAATTCATATACCTTATGTTAAGTACTTGGAGGAGCATATGGATAAAAGGGGAAGTCCAGAAAGGTAGGCATAGTAGCTCAATAGAGGCAGACATATGTAGTTTGCTCAGAGAAAGAGAAGGGAGGATTTCTGTTGCTGTTGCCAGGTGAAAAGCCGACCTGAGATTTTTAAAGGCATATATGGGAGTATGCATCCATCTTTAGTTAATTTCAATCAAATTGGGATGCTTTACTCACAAAGTCTTCTTTAAAAGTCTGAGGTCACAGCAACAGTGAAAAATCAAATCCGTAGTTTTGCTTGATCATCACAAAGAGCAGTGCTGACTAATAGCTTACAGCATAGTTCACAAGCCCAATAGGGGAGCATTTACTCAATAGAAACTTGTATTGTTTTTAAAAACCTCTTCCAGACACCTCTTGGTACCTGTTCACAATTTTAATGAGTGACCTTTACTGAATTACTCCCATATGTATCCTGATCTGATGTTCCAGTGCAGATGTTCTTTTTAAAAAGACTTGAAGTTATCAGAAATAAATTGAACAATGCCAGCAGATCTTTTAATTTAGCTAAAGCAGGGTGTTTCTTTTCCTCTGAATTAGGAACTAGGAGGAAGGTGTCCTAGCTATGGCAAACTTGCAACAACTTCAGCGGAGGAATTTCAGATTTGTAAAATTACAATTCTATGATCAAGCAGATGTTTATATTTATTCATTTGTCTCAAGAGACAGAAACAAAGAAAATACAGAAGTCAGTATATTTCTGTAAAACAAAAATAATGGCATTGTGATTATGCATAAATCTACACTCATATATACACAGGGTAATGGTCAAATGAATAAAAAAAAAATCACTTGGCATCACAGCCAAGTTAACGTAGGTAATTAAGTGGGAAGGGACAATGTGAAATAAATTTTCCAAATCACTTGATTGGCCTCCCATACCTGCAATTAATATCACAGATAGACACAGTACTGCTTGATACACTGTTAACACCTTTGGACCTAATCTGCATTAGAACAATTGATTCTGACTGTGATGTATTGACGCTGTAATATAATCATATTACATATTACATTACATGTATATAATAATATATTATAATAAACATTACTATTATATATTACTGTAAACATTAGTTTATAGAGATACTCAGACATAATAGAAATTATTTTCATTATCTCAGCCCACATATTTTATCTAATGCCACTGTTTCCGGAATAGTTGCATGAATACATGCAGCTAATCAATGAAATTGGTAGATAATTTTATATAAATGCTTATGTAACTCCCTCTTAGGGGGCTTAGACTCTCTTGTGCCACATAGACTGCTTAGTAACATCTTTGCATTTTCACCTCCTTTGCAGGTTGAGGAAGGGATGAATCTTTTAATCACTGGACCCAATGGCTGTGGAAAGAGTTCGCTCTTCAGAATTTTAAGTGGTTTGTGGCCTGTGTATGAAGGAGTTCTCTACAAGCCCCCTCCACAGCACATGTTTTATATACCACAAAGGTATGTGTCTTGCTTAAGGTGATGCCTCTTACCTGGTTACATGAATTTTGACCCTTCTCACATTTTTAATCTGTGATGTGTACATCCAAGTTAAAAGGTGGTAAGCACAACCTCAGCTGTGTGAAGTGTGTTAAAAAAAAGAGATTTTTTCTCATTGGTGATGCAACATCATTAGTCATTGGAAAGGGCTCACATACACTCATTTTGGAGCCTATGTTCCTCAGATGGCTAAAGACTTGGATAATTGGGATCATGGGAACAGACTGGACTCTTAAAGAAATTTTAAATAGACCTAATACATCTCAAATCGGATTTCCTTTAAAACCAAGGGTCAAAACAAGTGAGAGTGGTTTGATTCTTAAGTGTCAAAGTAACCAAAACTTAACTTTCACAGTGCAAGAGCACAATGCAATCCAACAGTAACTGCAGATTGCCTTTTTAATAATATGTGCTCATTTCACTAATGGAAGCTTGGCTTTGTTGTGCTTTCTTTGTACTCTGACATGCCATTGGACTCTCAGTACATCCTCTTATGCAATTGGTTCTAGAATATCTCCTTAGAGACCTCTATGTTGTTTTGCAAAAGCAAAGTCAAACACTGAATCTTTGCTTCCTGTAGTTCATTTCTTCCCATGGGCAAAAGAAGTATTCATGATAACAGTTTATAGCCTTGTTTAAAAAGTACAAGCTATTAAGATGAATGGAAAATATAACTGATCAGTAGATTTTGCTTGCTGCAGGTGAAGGTAGCAAAGAATACTGCTCTATAATTTTTTCAAATATCTGTATAATTTATTGCTAGCCATTGTCATTTTTCTGATTCACTCAAGAGTTTTATTCAGGAGTTTGGAGCAAAATGCTTTATTAAATGTTTTTCGAAACATTATTTCAGAATACCTATTCTGCGGAACATTCTTAAAACTGGTTTACTCAGAACAAAACCTAATCTGGATTTTTTTCTTGAAGAAAATCTTGAAGAAAATCTTGAGCCTCTTCCTTCCTCTGTGTGATCCCAGCCCCTGACTCAGATCAACATCTGTTGCTGGCTTGCTTACACCCCTTTCCCTTTACTTACGTTCCCTTTATTCTGTGAAAGCAAACAGACTCACCTTGCATTCAGGTGGATTTGCCAAGGTGCTGGTTGAGGGGATTGAATCACATCTGCTGGGTTTTCATTTCCATAAACATGGTTCTTTGTTAGCTGCTTCCTCTAACTTTGCCGTGCTGAAAGAGTTTGTCCAGCAGACCTCTTCTTTGAAACATTTCAAAAAGTTTTAGTCGGAATTCACCCAATATCTTTGCAGCCCTTTGTGACCAAAGCCATGTAGGGACTGGCATGTGCAGTCCATCCTAGTAGGATCCCCAAGAGGAAGGGTCCTGCTACGATATCCTTGCAGAATCCAAGAGACATTGTCTGAGCTCAGCTCTGTGGCTCTTCTTGAGCTCTGTGCTTCCCTTCCCAAGGGACAGAGCTGTGTCTGGGTAAGTGGGACAACAGTGAGTGACTAGTGACTGAGAGGGCTCTTCTGCAAAAGTGCCACACCTTGACTGTGGCTGAAGATTCTGAAGTCTACTCTGGAGGACAATTCAGCTGTGTCAGAGTACATTTTGTAGGCTCAGAAATGTGGCCTGTCACTCGTAAGTGTCTTGTATTTGGACAGGGACTGAGGCCAAATCTTGTAGGGATTTCTGGGTGAATGTGGCTGAAGGGGTTGATAAAACACAGCAGTTTCTTTGGCTGTCCTTGAGGATCCTAAATTGCTTTTTTGCCCAATGTATTTGTTCTTTGGGCATACAGAGTCTGAGATGAATATCTGAGACACTAAGAATTACTTGAAGGGTGTTCAGTTTTACATTGAAGTTTGTACATTTCGGACAAGATTGGCAACAGATCTGCTGGAGTTTTAGGGCTTTTGTGTGGATTGTCTTATGTGATCCAGGCTTTTTTTTTTTGCGTGTTATCTACCTGTGAGTGTTTTAACAGTTCATTTATTTGTGGCCTAAATAAATCACACATTCACTTGGGGGTTTTTGTCTGTCCCTGGATCTAGTATACATTTAGGATTTTTATAGTGGTTTGCAAACTGTCCGGAAGTCCCCAGGTTAAAGAGGTTTGTTTTGTAAGGTCCTGCTGGTGCAACCATTTTGCTTACTAATGCTGTGCAAATTGCTGCTTTATCAGAATTACCTTCTGTTTTTTTATTTTTCTTAGATATAATTCTGTGAATTCTAGACTGAAAAGTAGAGTGCCCTGCCTACATTTCATCATGTTTATATTTCATCATAACTTTAGTGAAAATTGTTCCTGTCAATCTGGAAAATGTTCTGGAACATGTTCCATCTGACAGGATCTGGGGGGTGGTAGGATGGGATCAACCTGGCATCAGCCTTCCTCACTCTTTTGTTTGGTGGGTAGGTGAAAACTGTGGTACAGCAGAAGGCTCTTGAATTGGTAGGTGTCTATCAGAGCAGCAAGTTAGGATGACATCCCTGTGTTTTTGTATGTACATTACATCTCTGGTCTAAGACATAGCAGATGGCTTTCCATGAGTGGACACAGTTACCATTGAAGCATCTGCATTCCTGTGGCCAAATTTAATTCTGCATCAGCCCATTTTGAGTCAAACGTGGGAAGCCTCATCTGCACACATGAATGGTGGAGAATACAGTGACTACTGAGTAACAAAATACTCCACAGTAAATAGGAGCTCACTGAAAAGATTATTTTTTCATTTCTGTTTTTTAATGTTCCAGCATAGTATTCCAGAAATGTGTGGGAAATCATGTGTCTTTGTCGAGTTCAAAAGCTACACACATAACTGATTTATTAAAATGTGAATTAGCTCATTGTATACTCCAAATTTCATCCACACTGCAAGTGCTTTGTAGTTAGCATGACTTAGTGGTTTGTAAGCTTTAAAACAGAGTCTTAAGAATCCCTGTCTTTTTGGGGTTTTAGATTACTTAGCATAATTATACTGCTTTTTTAATCGTTTGCTGTGAATCACTGTGAGGGCTTTTTTTCTCCCCTTTTATAGGGCTATGCCTTGCAGAATTTGTCTGTAATCAGTCATAGTTCTGGTGGATGCTGATGGGACAAACTGCGCTTTTGGGGAGAAAAAAATTCCCTTTTGGAGAAAAGCTCAGGAATTTCAGGGGCTCTGCCACTGTCCCTGATAGGCCTGTCCAAGAGGAGAGTGGGCAGAAGAGAGGGCAGGCAGAAGAGAGGGAAGCTTTAAGAGCCTTTAAAGAGTCCAGCATCATTTGGTGCCTGAAGCAGCTTGTTGTATCAGTGCTAGGAACTGGTCACACCTCAACAAGTTGTCAGATCTCATTGGAGACTCAGTAACTGGCAGAGTATATGTTCTTACCCCTTATTCTTTCTGTCCCTCTTTTGCAAAGTAAAATTCATTTGTGTTAACCACCTCTTTGCATTCCTCTTTTATTCAACTGGCCAAGAATGTAGCATGAATGAAAAAATAAATACCTGTGGCACTCTAGTTGGTAAGGAATCACGATTCCAATCAGAATCCAGAACCATAATTTTAAATAATAAATAATTAACAAAAGTATGTAGTGGGTAACATGAGTACTGATGCTAAAGATATATACCACGAGATGTATCTGAAGCACGTGGGGAATTAGCCTTTCACAGCCTATCCAAAAGTAGCCTATTTCTCCAGACTGTGCCCTGTTTCTACTCTGTTGGTCTTAAACTTGGGAGGAGACTCCATCTCCATGGAATTAAAGAGCTCTAGCACACAATTCTTCCTAGCATTTACTCCAGCTTTTCTTGCTCTCCAATGAAAAGTCTCAGCTTTTTCAGTTGTAAGGAAACAGATTCTGCACATGTTGGCTCTCATTTCCTTAGTTTGATATAAATGCCAGCAAAATTGCACACCTACATACTTGCAGGTTACCTTGACAACAGCACAGGAATATTCCTCAATATTTGTACACCATAAAGCTGCAGTAAAGCTCTAATTACCACTGGGTTATTGATCTAAATTGTTAATAATTTTCTGCCTGCTGTGTCATATTGTCTTATTTGCATGGAGGAATGTCTCATGCAGTATCTGTTAGTTCCATAACCTTTGATCATGACTCTCGAGTCTTCCTAGCACAGCACATATCTAAAATGTCCATCAGCATTTTCTCTGTCTTTCTTGAGGACTGATTCCTACAGAGCCTGGGGTAATACATTGTACTTCTTTCTCCTCGTCCATTGTCACTGGTTTTTCTCTCCAGCTTGCTTTTACTGTATTTTTGGGAGAGGTGTGTTTCTCCAGTAGCATGCATAGTTTCTCTGTTACTGTGTGTGGCATTCTAGTAGAAGACCTAGCCACTTTCTCAGCTGTCACAGCAACGGTCCAGTTCTGTATTGTCTCTATCTCTTGCTATTGCTCATTCACGTAAATCTCTAACATTTCTTTCTTTCGACACCAGGGTTATCAAATGCTAAAAGGGAGGCAACCAAAGATAAACTGGTATCAAATGTTGTCTGTTCTTTGTAATTTAAAATTTATATACCTATATCTTGCTGCCTTCTTCTTAATGCTAGGGTAGTATGGAATGGAAGAGTTTAAAGGTTTATCTGGCCCTCCTAGGCTGTTTGGTTTCACATACATCTGCTCTATTTCTGGTATTTTTTCTGGAGTTCATTTACAAGTCTTTTCCTGTCTGGCATTTTTCCTTTTGTATTCTAAAAATATCCTTGGATACTAAACAAAATCGCATCAGCTACAGAGATATTTTTCTTCTCCTTAGATCTATCGAGTAATCCAAATGTCTGATGTGATTTGCCTCAGGTAGTCCAAGGATATTCATCATGTGGATGAAACCAAGCAAGAATGTTTCAGTTCTAAGTGATATAAATAATAAAGTGATGAAATAAAAGTAATTTTTACATTATAAGCACATGAAAATTTGAAGATTATAGTGCAACTCAAACGTTGTCTTAAGCATGGAGTAGTTAGTAGTGGCCACTCTCATCCTGAAACAGTTCTTGATTATGTAAAAAATTTAATCTTGCAAAATTGCTGTGTTTCACTTTCAGATAACCTATATGACATATGGAAGTCTGTGCAAATGGAGTATGTATCTACATGGTTCTTCTGTGTCAGACTACTTTCTTGTTAGTGTGTGGTCTGCTGGAGAAGCAGCCTGAATGAACTGTTGTGCAAATATGCCTATACGGGTTCTGTTGCCTCATCTCATTTAGATTGGCTCAGATGTCTCTGTCCTATGTTGTATTCTGCACATCCTAATTTGTTGTCAGCTAATTCTGCTTTAACTATGATCCTTTTAGTTGAGTCAGCTGGAGTTAAGCTGTACTCTGACTGCACATGCCAACAGTGCACCAGCGATTGTCGTTGCCCTTCAGCGTTTTGCTGATAGTGCACCACCACATTGACTTGTTCCTTCGATACTTTGCCATCGGTTCATGTCATGCGGTACAGACACCTGCTCCCTGCCACACTGGGTCTGTCCGTCAGACTTGCTGTTATCAAGTTCATGATGCTCCTTTTCAATGTGTTTATTTCCAAAGTTTACCACTTATCTGACAGATGAGAAAAAGGTCTTTGGTAGATAAGCATTAACAAAAAACACAACACACTTCATACTGTGTGCAATAGTTTGCATACTAGTTTGATATAGTTATGCTTTAAATATTGCCTGCCACTTTGTATCTTATTTTTCCTCTTTTGAGGTTGATCAGTTCCAGACAGCTTACCTCAGTTCTGCTGTTTGTTAGGAACTGTGGCCTTGCATCTGAGAGGGCTATCAGGCCCTCCCCTTGGCCGGGGCACAGCTTCTTCCATTTCATCTTTTTGACATTCCTATAGAAATACTTGCACTTATCCTTCCTGATTGATGAAAGTTCCATCTCACCTCATCTAGAACAGAAAAGTTCTTGCCTTGCTGCCCTGTAGGTTGGCTGAAGCTTTGCCTGCCAGGATCTCTGTGAAACCTCTCCATTTCCACTGAAGGCTCACTCACAGCTGTAAAGTTTGAATGTTTATTATTAGTTCTGTGTGCTGACTGCTCCCAAGTAATGGCAGTACCTCTTGGTAGGACATCATGTACAAAATTGACCAATGCTGATAGTCAGAGGTGGGAAATGGTTTTGTGGATTAGTTGCTACTCCCTCCCAAGCCATGTCAGGTGTCTTCTCTACTGCCCAGACACAAGAGTCAGCTGATTAAAGCATAGTTTACAGGTATTTTCTGTTATTAAGGAAAGTGTTGCATAAGTTCCAGACTGAAGTATATAGTCAACTTGCTGCATTGGGATTTATTTTAGGTTTAAAATGTATTTACATAAATCCCACATTTAAGGGCTACTGCTAAACTGGTGTTTGTGAAGGACTTCAACATTCTTCGGGGTTTTAGTCCCTCAGTGCCTTCAGACTGGGGCATGTCTGGAGCAAGCTGTGGCTATAGGAGATACCAAGAAGACTAAATGTGGATGAGGAACTGAGATGTGTTGATACATATTCAACTTTTACTCCAGGCATCCATGTATGTGCCAGACTGTTTATGGAACTTCATTTAAAAGCTAGGAAAAATAAGCTTTGAACTTTTTTTAAGTACGTTGTCAGGTTAAGCTTGACAAACATAATTACCAAGTCATTAGTAGATTATAAGAACTGAATACATGGCTGGTATTTATAGGATCTATCCTGCAAAACAATGACAATCTATTTAATCTGTGTTAGGTTCATTTTGCTGATACAAGCAGCTCATAGAATCATAACATGCCTTGGGTTAAAAGACCATCTAGTTATCTTGGGTTAAGACCATCTAGTTCCAAACCCCTGCCATGGGCAGGGACGCCTTCCACTAGACCAGGTTGCGTAAAGGCCTGTCCAGCCTGGCCTTGAACATTTAGAGGGATGGGGTATCCACAACTTCTTTTGCCTTTAAAATTTAGTTTTGGTAGCAGTGCCAGGGGAACAAATTCACTTAGAGGTTAACTGAGAACTCTGTGTAGCTTAGCAGTGGTACAGACAAAGTTGCATGTTAGGGAGTAATCTGGTGGTTGCATTTACACGACCTAGTTTCTTTGCTAAGCTTCCATTAGAACTCTGTCCAGCTTGAGCAGTTACCTCCAGCTTAATGCACCTGCCTTGCAACTGTGCAACAAAGGATCTTTGACAGATGAACAGAATGGCAGCTGTTTACTATTTCAATAATATTTTACCTAGGAGCATCATAAAGCACTTTCAAATGCCTTGTGCATATCGAATAATGAGAAACAATTTGGTTACCTAACAGTGGGAAGCACTAGGAAGCATAAACTACAAAATCTCCCTGACATAAAAAACACGATATGAAAAGACTGAAAGGATGCTGGCTTTTGTAAGGCAAGGACAGCTGAAAGCTCTAATAACAACTGGTATCAACTTCCCTGGGAATAAGTCCTTTCTCCTCCTTCCTACTATAGTTTTCAATCAGAAACTCCATTACAGTGCCCTATGCTTTTAAAAATCCAGGTAGTAGACATAGCCAACACCTCCTTGAAAAGAAGGCAGTAGTTCTTCCCATGCCCTTTAGGCTTTGCCATTTGCCCGCCCCTGTGTCCTGTGCTCCAGAACTCCAGAAGTGTGTCCCAGCTCCAAGGTCATTCATCCTTCTTCAAGCTTCTCCATGGTCTGCTCACTCTGACACATTTCTTAGGTTCTAGTTCTGTGTTTGACTGCCTACAGGCTAAACCTGTTTGCCCAAGACCATGTCCAGATTTTGAATATGTCCAAGGATGGAGACTCTCCAGCCTCTCTATGGGAAACTTGTTTCAGTGCTTGATCACCATCACAGTGAAAAATTGATTCCAGGTGCTCATATGGCATCTCCTGTTTCAGTTTGTGCCCATTAGCTCTGATGTTGTCACTTGACACCAGCGAGAAGAGCCCAGCTCACTCCTCTTTGCACCCTCCCTTCAGGTATCTATATAAGTTGATAAGATCCCCTTGAGCCTTCTCTTCTCCCGGCTGAATACTCCCAGGTCTCTTTCCTCATAGGAGAGGTGCTCCAGTCCCTTCATCAGTTCTGTGGTACTTGAATCCCATCAGATGCTAGGAGGCCAGCATTGTGCAGCATCAGACAGACCTAGTCACAGTACAGCATATGCTACGCTTGGTCCCATCTGTGCTGAGGTTCCTTGGTACTATGGTGTTGAGCACTCTGGTAGGATTTTCTTAGGAGTAAACAATGCCATTTGTCACTTCTACTGTCAGACCAAAGGGTGTTGCCATGAGAACATGCTGCTTCACTTCAAGATAAAGACAAGGACACGCTGGCAGTGTAATTGCTGGTGCCAAGTGGGAGCTGCTTGCAGGCTCCTCTATGAAGATTAGCTGACTAAGTTTATCCTGCACCCAGGAGATAAGTGCAGTGCAGCACAGGCCTGAAGGCCAAGCTGTACGTACAGCAGAACCCAACACAGAGCAGCAAAGTATAGCACAGGCCCACTCAAGGCAACTGTTCCACAGATTACCAATTCCATAATGCACAACAGTTTTCCAGCTAGGATCACTGCAGCTGCTTGTCCTATGTCCTAGAACCAGTTCACTAGAGGATACCATTGACTACAAAGAGAGCCAGGGGTAACTAACTCAGACTTACACGAGTAACATCTAGGTGAGATGAGTCTCTCCTGCTGACAATGCTGAGTAGTCCCCACAATACTGGATTTTCACTTCATTGTTCTTTGCCATTATTTATGTCATGGTCTCATGGGAGAACGTAGCAGGTGGGATTTTTTCTTCAGTTCATCATGTGTGCACCTACCTAGCTTAGATGGGAGTGTGGCCTTCCCAAGAAGGAAGGCTTTCCCAGGCTTGGTTATTTGCCTAACATTTTGCATTAATTATACCATATCAATCTTAGTTTCTGCTTATTACTACAGCTCCCTTGTGGAGTCACATCGCATACCAATAATGCTTATAAAATGTCTGTAATAATGTTCCATGTATCCATATACATGGTGTGTCTCTATTCTGTCACATTCTGTCCTGTGTAATGCAGTGTTTCACAGCAGATTAGAGAAGGAAGTTAGTGCAGTGTGTGGCTTCTCACTTGTTGGCAGGTGTTTCACTGCAGACACACTATTGCTCTATGAATACTTGTGTATGGAAAAAGTTACACCATGGACAACTAAGCACTGTAGAAACGCAAAGCAAAAACAGCCTTTGCTCTGGAGGCTTTGCTGTCTACACTTCCTCTTCTCTGTGAAATAAGTTGTCACTTCTCATCTACAAAACTATTAATAATTTGGGATCATTCTAAAAGGGGGAAACTGCCTTGCTCATTGTGTTATATTGCTGTGGTAAAACTCAGAAGCACCTCTTAGGCTAGAGTATGCCTGGTGGGACTGGCAGGCTAGAACCTTGTCCAGAACAGCTCATTGTTCTTTCTTCAATTCATTGACCTTCATGATCATCCATCCAGATAATCCTTTTATCATCAGTACTGCCAGTGATATGAAAAGACTGGGTGTGCAAACACTGGATGTTTAAGAAAAGGAGAGTATTTTCCCTTCAGTTGATTGATTCATTGCAGGTGGTATAATTATTTCAGAATGCATTAGCTGCTAAAATTTTGTAGAAATTGTTTGGAGTCTGATTTTAATTATACATGTGTTTTTGTGTTTTCTCTTCCTATCACAAGATACAAACAGACTGAACTGAATAATTATGTGAATTGTTCACCTTGAACATTTTTTGCTATCCAACCAGTTCCAGTAACATTCTATCTATACATGATCTTGGTAACAGTGAAAAATCATGAGATGAGATGATACCTGAGTATGAATAGCACTTTAATTTAAAGGCTTCTTTTACCTTTCTGGTTATTGTGTGCTCCCAGATTGTTTTCTTGCAGAAATGTGCCCCGCTTTTTCACCAAAAAAAGCCACAGAGTGATTAATGTGATTTTTTCAGCCTTTGATACCAGATTCTAATTATATGCGTTGAGAATTCAGCTTTTCATACCGTGCATTTCATTTCCCGTTAACCATGTTCCTTGGCATTAAGGTCTTTAGTGCTCTGGTAGGATTTTCCACTCAGGTAACTGATCTATCTGAAATATTTAGAGGATGTTTGTGGCTAGTTCTGTATGAGTGGAGGGCAAAGTTCAGTGTAGGGTAGTTTAAAGACAAATCAATTATTTATATATTTAGAAGGGTTGCTGAAGCTTTAGCTGGCCCTAAAATCCCTTGAACTAGACACAATGTAATAAACAGCCTGTTGTGGTTTTTAAAATTTTGATAACTATTATTTATTATTTTTTAACTCTTTGGTGATAGCACCTTCTGTGTGAGAGTAGTGGATACAACACTACTGAAAAAGAACTTAATTCACATTCATTCAAGACGTTTTATTTTCTCAAATTTGTAGTGGTGGTGCCATCTTTTTATTTCTGTTTATTTTATTAATGTCATCGAAGAATTATTAAGAATTCAGTTACTTCAATTGGTGGAAGCTGTTGTTTCTTGTTAATCACTGTTGATCAAGCATTGCTGTTGGTGAAAACTGGAATTTTTACTATTAATCTAAATCAGAAGCATTGCAATAGCTTGAGTTTTGCTGAGGTGCTTCCAGACAAAGTATAGCACCTCCTAAAATTACAGTCTTGACAAGCAAGGTGATGGAAAATTCAAATATGAGGGGATCCCCTAGATGGTCAGGCAGAGATTTTGAACTTTTGAAAAATGATCCAAAATATCTATGTCGTAGGTAAAGGGAGCCACCTAGAGTTAACCTATAGGAATCTCTGAGTATAAATGTATGTCTGATCTTCTGCCACTTACTGCAGCTTAGGTGCCAAACTGAGAGCTAAATGTTAAACCCATTTATCTCTCCTGAGAGCAGGCACCTAAATAAGATTGGAATCCCCTTTAAATATTTTTACAATGCTACTGAAGGGTTAAGATAGTTACTGGATTTTACCTTAAAGAGCACTGGGGAAAAAAAGACTGGTACTAAAGTCTCCCTTCTTCCGGTTGAGGACTCTGACTGGTATAGTATATAATTAGGCTCTTTCCAATAACACTCTCTTTGGACACGTGGTTCCTGCCTCTTAAGAGTAGTTTCCTTGCTTCAGTGGGAAGATTAGAAGGTGCCCTCTATTTGACTCCTTTTTAGCCAGGACACTAGCCTAGAAAAATAGCAATCTGATGTGCTGCAAGCTGAGAAGAACTAAGCCTGAACCCAGTTCTTGGAAGAGCTACGCTAACTGTAAACTTGTCATACAGCTCCTCCTCTTGCATCTCTAGTAGCTGCAGGGTTTTGTGCTGGACTTAAAACTGTTGCTCTAATATTCCATGCTGTGCTGAACCTTCCAAGGAATTAGACAACATTTGGCTTTCTGAACTGGAGATTCTTCAGTGCAAGCACTGACTCCTTAAGATCTTTCAATTTTCCTAGGAAGGTACCCCCATGGCTGGGGCTTGGGCTCCAGTATCACCTTTTTAAATAGAGATGCCTAAATTTGAAATATATTTTATTTTAGTTGTCAAATCAAGCACGCTGAATTACACTCTGAAGCCCTCCAATCTCCTTCGAAAATCCAAGCTGTAATCTATCTGAAAAGGAGAATCCCAGGTGTAGTGTTCCCCTTTTTCTCTCCCACTTGGATGTATTAGAGATGCATCTTGTCAGCCAGAGACAGATGCTTTTAAGTGGGTCATCCAAGTGTTTATAGGTGCATTGTCCATAATTTCTCCACATAACTTTGCGTATTTGTGAGAATAATATTGCAATAACTGCAAACACACTTGGACAGCAAATGGCAAATCAGGTACTGATCGCTCAGTCGGGGCCATGCAGATGGGTCTCAGAACCACAAGCCACACATTTTTAGACTTTACCTTCCACGGAGGAAATGTTAATCCCAGCCTGTGCCAAGCAAGGCGAGGTAAGCTTTGGACCGTACCTGAAGGCAGTTCCTTGGGCACTTACATTGAACTAACACCCTTTAACTTCTGATGCCAGACACCTAATTATAGTTTATTTTTGGTCACTTTGTTATTCCAGGGTGCTTGTAGTTGAGACTGTGACCATTCAGATTGCTTTACAGACTCTCAGAGTCCATATTGATTGCTTGCTGTAATTCTTTAAAATAAAATTATGGATGTCAGGACAGATTATCAGTTCTGTCAGCACAATTTATTCTGCACGGAAGATGAAAACACCTTTGAATACATTCAGGAAGCCCTGGAAATATTTCAAGTGGATATGGCTTGTTCTGGTTTTGGAACAGAAATTTCTTGACATCTGGGCAAGTTGTCTCACTTAACTTGCTACCCCAAAGTGTGAAGTCCTCTGCTCTTCAAGACATCAGAGAATTACTAGATGTCAGTAGAGCCTGGCTACCATGTGCAGTGATCTACAGTCCTTTTGAATTGTATGGTACCCTTTTCTCCCAGCGAACAGCTCCAGCACGTAAGTCCCGTTTGGAAATGCAAGGGCTGGTATGTCCTGCAGGATGTTCTGTAGCACTTGCCCCCTTTTCCCTTCCCAGAGCTGACTGCAGTGAAGAAACTGCTGCATCGGCAGCTATCCTCCCACTGTATTTTCTCAATTATTATGCCAGGATTGTACACAGTGTCATGTGTCAACAGGACCCTGGAGAATTGTCCATACTACAGGCTTCAGATTGCAGATTCTTGATACTATCTTTCTTTAAAGCCTGCACTAGAAGGAGAATGCCATAAGCCTTAGGGATGATGGCTTGTTTCTAGCAGAATGAAGTCACAATGCTGCAAGGTGAAGTGCTAAGTGCACCAAGCTAAAATTGGTTGTGTGGTAAACCTGTCAAACTGACTGAAAAACTTACCAGTTTATGAGAACTGAAAGTATCTCTTCCAATAAATGCCTTGATATCCCAGAAAAACAGGCAAGAATGAATAAGTTTTCTTAGCTTTGTGGAGGCTTGATACCAAAGCTTTAAAAAAGGATTACTGGTCTTAAATCCAGTATCTCAAAAACAGCATAGAAATCTTTTTTCAGAAAGCAGAGAAAGAAAGAAAGAAAGAAAACAATTGCAGAACTATTACCACCAAAGACATGACCTCAGCATGGCAGAGGAGTTGCTTTCAGAGTCTATAAGAGTGCTTTCTTTGAGGCTGGAACCCAGACACTGTGGCTGAAAGGAAAAACTCCATCAGAAATCAATTAAGTCCAGTTAAACTCAAGTATTACTTTAGGACAAAAAGACTCTTTTTGTTGCTCAAACTGCTAAAAAATTAATGACAACAGTATTTTAACAAGGAGCTTACTAGCAAAGCCAAAATTTCAGTGTTGCTGTATCCAGTTACCCATACTTCTTTGTGCTTAGTGACCTGCTAAGCCTACGTAACCCCAGTTACAAGAATACCTGAGGTTTTAATGTGTTTATCTTTGTGCCACCCATGATACATAAGGGGGTTATTGTCTTCAAGGCATGGCTAGAAAATTCTGGTTTAGTATAAGATTATGAGAGTATGAGTTAGATGAGATCTCATCTAACTTCAGCCCTTTAAAAATTAATTATCTTAGTTAGTTACCTGGGCTGTGCCCCCATCAAGGGAAAAGACACCCCCAGGTAGCAATCCATCCCCACGCGTAAATGAATGGAATAAATCAACCATAGAGGTGCCTCTCTTTGTTGTCAAGATTTGGAGCCCCGAATGAGATATCCCATGCCAAGAAAGATGAAGTGTCCCCTCAGGGACATGAGTGACTTCTTATGAGATGGGGGGAGCAGAGCATGCTCTCTCACCTCCTGGAACAGACCTGTAACCAATAAGCCATTCTTTCTTTCTGCTAGTTAGTAATTGATAAGGTTTGTTACTCCACTGCAGGCTGGGCTTTTCTGTAATTTTTACAAACTAAGTGGGGCGAGGCATGCTTGGTAGTACCGGTGTGTTTAGATGGGAGGCCACAAGAAAAATCCAGCTGTGCCAGGAAGCAGGTCTGGTGACTCAGTAAACAGCATGGCACCAAGTGTCCTGGCACAGTGTGTTTCAGCATTGCTTTCCCTGTTTTGCCGTAGGTTAAATCTCAGAGCTGCTAGTCATTACAGGATCTTACTTTACAAGAGTAAGGTATTAAACCCCAGACAAATTATATGATAGGTAACTCTGTCCTCCTTGCCCTTACCTGCAGCTTCACCTAAATTACACAGTCTCACCCACTGATTTAGAATTTTCTGAGCCCGGGTGGAGTTGCTCTTCTGTCCCAGAGGTGGCAGCAATCTGGAGCAAGTGAAGTGATTCTACATGTGCAAGAAATCAAGCCCTTTGGGATTTTAGATGGAGAGCGTTGTGGATATGTAATATCTCATTGCTTCATGAAGTTACTTAATGTTTAGAGTTGAGATTTTGCAATGTCCCAATTAATGTAAGTGGTTCACTGCACTTGGTGCTAGTGTTCATGCAGCAGCCCAGAGCAGTACTATTGCCACAATAAGCAGAGAGCAGAACAATGAGCAAAGAGGAGCAAGCAGTGCTTGTATTTGACTTGTGGTTCTGGTTTTGCTCCATCCGGGTGCTTGCCACAACACAGAGATGAGCAAATATTTGCAAAGAATTCAGATCCCCTGCCCTTCCCATCCTCACCCAGCTGGTGGTGAAAGTAGTTTAACTATGGGCGGGTATAGACAGTTCACCATGGATATTTGCAGCACTAAAACCAATGGAGCTGATGCCAGCTTGCATATGAATTTTAGTTTACTTGGCAGCTTTAGTTCTGTAATTCTTCATTTGTTGCTCTGTGAGTTCCTTCACATTACTCTGTGGTGTATTTTAGGGAGTCTCAGAATAACAATGGATAGATCCACTCTTCTGCAGACACCTCCAAGAGAAGGGAAGAAACCTGCTGAGGTATTACACTTCTCTGCCAGGCAAAGCCTCTGCGTGGCTGAGACCTTCCCACTACACAGGTCCAGAGCTTTCCAGGGAAGAAAACTGACCGCTTTTTAATACAATGTGAAGTTGTTGGAAGCAGTTCTTAGTGGCAAGAGAAAGCTGCCTGGAAGCCTCCTCGTTGCTGGCCCAGTTTTGACTGCTCCTCTCTATCATCATCCCCTGGCACTACAGCTTTAATAAGACTAGCATTGTTTTAGCAGATGAGCCCAGAGGGAGTTAGTGGAACTCCTGGCACAGAAAGCAGAACAGAGTCTGGAACCTGACTGTTCTTTGGCTCTGGCTTTCCCTTCCAAGCTCAAAATCCCACAGATTATTCCTGTGGTGTTTCCAGTGTCCAAGAGCTATCAGCAGTGTCTGTGAGACACGATGAATATTTGTCTTTCACGAGAAATCCTTAGACCTGCAAAAGAAATGGTCAAATAGATGTGTCTTAGGTTGCCTTTGCTGTCTTAACCTGAATGGCCTGATATCTTTTAGAGAGCTGTGAAACCGTTCTTTCAGTTTACTTTGTTTTGAGACTAGGAGGTTTTTTGGGGCCTGGGCTGTACCAGAGGCTGGACACAGCTCATGATGTTGTGGCAATTGTCCATAGCCATTCCAGGGACACAACCATGACTGGGGATTCTGGCTTCAAATTAGAGACAGCTTGTTTTAGTAAGACAGATGGTATTACCTGGTCCGGAAATATGGTGGTCAAGAAGCTGCTTCACATACAGCACAGCCTTGTACTTGGCAAAGGGAGGCTGGTGCTGGGAGGTTTAAGGTGACCAGCCCCTTTAATGTGTGCTACTTTGCAATTCAGAAGTGGTACACTGGCTTCTGGAGCCAGCTAAGTTATGCCCGGTCCCAATTCTGTGCTCCAGAATAGTAGAGAAAGAAGGTTTTCAGTGCAAAGAGGGTTTTCAGTACTCTCCTGTCTGACTTGGGTGTCTCCTGCTGCACCATGGAATTCTTTACCAGTTTGAGCTGCAATGTTTTTGTTACAACTTGATTTTAACATGTGAGTGTTTAAATCAATTTCTAAATCTCTTAGAGTACCAAACTTTGAATACAGGATAGCTCTGCTGATTCCAAGTGAAAGCACTCCAAATGGGCTATGAAGTGGACATTTGCTCTGCCTAATCTGTCATTGTGTTTCCATGCTAACACTACCCTTGTTGTTACCCTGTAATCAGCTGCTATGGAAACAATACATTGTCCTTAAGGTAAGTTTAGAAAAATGTTCACCCACAATGCACCCACTGGATAAATCCAGTTTTAGCAACATAGTGTTTAAAGCTGTATACTCTGTTCATAGAGCATCAGCAAGATGTGCTCACTTGAAGCCAGCCTCAGATTACCAGTTTCTGTGTATTGTTCCTCAGGCCCTACATGTCCATTGGAACACTACGAGATCAAGTCATCTATCCAGACTCAGTGGAAGACATGCATGGGAAAGGCTACCAGGATCAAGATCTGGAGTCTATTCTGCATATGGTTCATCTGTACCACATAGTTCAAAGAGAAGGAGGTAAATTGCATATTTTTGTAAAAATCATGACAAAATCCACTCCTTGCATGTGTGTCTTAGTGTGACTGACCTTTACTAAGTGAACTGGCAAGACTGGATCCAGACCTTTGTGGCTGTGGGAGCTGATGCTAACAGAGGGAGAAGAGCTGAGTGCTCCTCTCCTCCCCCATAAATGCATGCCCAAGCTGAACATCCTCATCATCTTGTGATGGCCAGTCTTTTCCTGGTGTTGTGGGATCACTGACCTTCCTTGATTTTCATAAAAACTGTAACCCACCTTAAAACATTGTAATGTCACTGACTACATCAACTTGAAAGCATGTAAATGAAGAGAGAGTCAGATCTGCTTTCACCTCCATAGTTTGTGGGATCAGCAGGAGTATGTGCCAGGAGAAGGAGTGTCTGAGACCACCCTACCAGAGTCAGCAAGTTAAAAATAAGCAAGCGACACTGGCTGGCAGTAGAGTGTTGCCATCTACTGCTTCCTGTTTAAGTTGCTGTGTGTTCTCAGCATTGTTCGTTCCCAGAGTAGGGGACGGTGTAACTGGCACTATAAATGTCAAGATGCTACAGGCTTCTTTTGTGTCTAAGGAACAGGAGCATTTCATGGCTTTTTTCCCCAAGCACCGCAATTATTTTTATTCTTTCGTTCCTATCAGACACTAATCTCTAGTTTCAATTTCCTCCCCACGATTATGCTTTTAAAACAGACATAGGACAAAGTTGGTAATACTTAGAGAGAAGAAAAAGGATCTTCAGACCCCATTAAGGGGTGTGCTGAATATACTCTGCCTTTCTGTGCCAGCTGTAAGTTCTTCTTTTCAATCAGGTACTTTGGGTGTATTGCCTTGTAATGTGTGTTCTTGCTGACTCTCAGGATCATTCTGACAACAGAGAGTAGTGCTTCAGCCATTGGGAATCCAAATACAGTGTTTAAGTTCCCGTTCCTGGATGGCAGCCTATTGTTCTGTTAGAGAGGCAGAAGGTGTCCTTTATTTCTAAAGTATGTGTGGGCACTCCTGAGTCTTTTCTGCACATTTTAGAGTGGGAAGTAGTAATCATTTACAACAGTGATTGTATACCTAAAGGTACTTCTCCACCATGGGTTAATGCTTCTTTGTTAAGAATGTAATAATGACTGTTGCAATAGAAAATAAGAATCTGCCATCATTCTGATTCATGTTATTATTCAGATCTGATCCTATAACACAAGAAAAAGTGGGCAGAGCTAAACTCAGTGACCAGAACAATTGCAGAGAAGGCCTCTCCTTCCTACACTGACATTACAACTATTCCTGTTAGTGTTCCTGAGTCACTTACTTCACAAAGTGAGGTGCCCAGATTGCAGAAGAACAAGCAGGAATGTTGGAATGGGCAGCTGGAAGAGGAGGAGCAGTTAAATTGTCGGTGGCAAGAAGTCATTCTTGTGGAGTGTGTCCATTCATTGTGTGCTGGTACTTGTGGTTGGACTGCACAACATGTGACCCTTGGCAGCCAAAGGCACCCCCCCCCAGCAGTCTGAGTGCTCATGGTTGTGGTTTCTGACCCTGCAGCTGGATCGTGCAACTGGTGATGGGACAGTCCCTGTGCCCGGTGTACAAGATGCCTTGGCTACAGTCACTGTTCTGTGTTGCCAAGCCGAAACCGCAGGTTTGGATCAGTCTCGCGCTGCTTTCCGTGCCAAAGAAAGTATTTATTGCTGACCCTGTTCTCTCTCTTCTGCCTGTCTGACTGCGTGTGCACAACACACACTATCTATTACAAAGTCTAGAGGACACTGTTAACGTTCACTGGTGCTATATTGAAGCTCAGGATAAGGGCACACTGTGCAAAAGTTTGCACAAACCAATGTTCGGGAAAAACGTGTCTTAGGTGCTTTGTGATCTAAAGCAACAGAAGCAGGCAAAGCTGGAAAACAGGGAGAGAGATTAGCACATACCAGGAAGTTTTTAGGGCCATAATATACTTACTTGTTCCCTGTTCTTCTTGGGCATTTGCAGAGACAAGTGCCAAGGCAGGAGCAGAGAGGAAATCTGTGACATATGATTTGACACGTTACATGGATTTCATATGCTTAGATATTTTTTAAAGCTGCCCCTGGTCTGGGACAAAGACTCATGTTCTGGGGTTTTTTGAACCAGCAAGACAGAGAAATACTTGCTGAAAGTGAACAGTTGACATTTTTTGTTTACACATAGACTACTATTTTTTCATTCCAATTTTAATTTTATTCTTTTTAAAAATCTTAAAAATCATATTTTTAAACTAAAATTATTTTTATTAAAAATTGAACTTTTTTCTTTCTGAAATGATGAAAAATCTCATATAAACCTCTTGTGCTTTAATTGATCATGAATGTCATGTGTCTGTAATCGGATGCTTTGTAGTTTTGTGTTCTGCTCCTTGTGGGCAGTTATGAAAAAGCCAGATGAAGCCAGAAGTGCACAACTTTGACTCAAATGATTTGTTCTAGCGTGACGTTATTGTTTTTGGCTGAATTACTTCCACATTGCATCAGTACAAGGGTCACCACATTCCAAGTATTATGTCTGATGTTGTTTCTGTTGCTGCCAATAACAAAAATTCCTCTCTTTTTCTAGCATTAAGGTTGGACCCAGTTACAAGTAAATAAACTAAATAGCCCAGTTTGGCATTTGGCTTCCGTGTTACCCTCATGAAACATTTTTCAATAGGTATCAACAGAATACATCAAATCCACCAAAGCAACAATCCCCCTCCCCAGAACCACTGTTCTGGATGTTCCTGAGCCCAAGCCCTTGAAGAACCCAGTGCCAGGGGCTGTTGGCAGTAGTCCCCCTTGCTGCTGGAGGCAGAGCTCCCTTCCCACTGAGGCCCACACTAATGTTTTTCTCACCAGCTGGATATTAGAGGAATGCTGTTTTGTTACTCACCTTTTTATTATCTGAAAGGTGCCCCCATCAACATCTGCAAAGTTGTTAGCTCTACCAGAACCATAATTTGATACAAAATGAAGGTTGAATTCAACATGTGTGATGAAAAAGCATGTCCAGAACTGGGGTCTAAAAGCATGGAGATATGCAATACATATACATAAAGTAGTTGCTTCTGACCTGCTTTGAAAATCTGTGTATATTTAGCAGGTGTCAGTCGAGGTGCAGCCCTGGGCTGCTGACAGCCTGTCACACGAGAGGAGCCACGAGGACGCATAGCTGCGCAGTGCACGCGTGACCGGGCCTGTCCGGTTGGGGCTGATGACATTACTGAGCAAGTTCAACCTGTTTACGGTGTCTCAGCACCCCAGATTATAATTATTCCTTATTATTTTGAGCGTTTGTCATATCTTTGGGTCTTGTCCAGGGAGTCTTTGTGCTAGGCCATATATAAACAGGCGGACAAGCCCATTTCCTCTCTCTGAGATTATTTCATCTGATCGCTTTAGCCCTGGATTTGCTTTTGTTACTGGTACCATCAGGAGCTCTGGAGAGCTCTGCCAGCTTTTCCAGTGGCTCTGAAATCCAGAGACACAAATCCCTGCAGTGTCATGCTGAGCTGGGGCTCATGCAATTCATGGTCTCTTTGTTCCTTGCTCAGCTCCAGGTTGCCCTTGCATATTCATCTTGCAAAGCACTGGGCTCTCTTTACACACACTGTGAAAGAGGCTTCCATGCCTGAAAGCTTGGCAGGGGTGGACTCTCTGGCTGTGGTCTGCTGTGTTAGCCTTTCTTCTGTCCTTCAGTCCATTTCTGATAAGGTGCATTGGAATGTAGATCTGAAAAAGGAACTTTTAATCTTTTCATGGCAGCTGAATGCTTAGTCTTGCATGAAAATGCAACAATTCACAAGGATGAAGGATACAGAGGGCTACAGATCCCAGGAGTAACCCATTTTTTGTTGCCAAATACAGCTTGCATTTTCCTTCAGAAAACTGAGATTAAAGGAATTATAAAAGAAGCCAAGCAAGAAAATGAAATGCTGCTGTCCTGAGGCTATCACTAGTTTTTTGCTGGCAGCTGTATGTATTTCTGCTGCTGTTACTGTGCCCCAGCACATTAAACATGCTCTTTGTCTTACTGGCTGCAAAGGCCATAACAAGAAGGTGGGCAAGGAATTTGGACTCTGTAAGCCAGGATTGTGTTTGCATCTACTGAGAGATTTGTGCTGCATTCATGGGCGAGCCATTTCATTTCTTCATTTGTGAAGTGAATGTAGTTATGGGTGACTTAAGCCACGGACTTGGCTGATATTTCCAGAACACTAAGTACCTTCACTGACCTGTGCCACGTCAGCAGGAAGAAGCAGGAGACAAGTAGGTGCACTATTGTTCACAGACAGGGGGGAGTCAGTTTAGTGTGAGTTACAATGCCTAAGTGTTTGGATGAAATTATTTAGACATTAGAAAAGAATTTTTAAAGGGGTAATATAAAATTGCATCCTTCCTTATCTGTTGTTTGAGGCATTCCAAGTGGAAAATAGGAGAGTTCAGGGAGGTTGCTAGGCAGGAAGAGACAAGATGCACATGTCATGTTCAGTTAGAATGTAAGTTGAAGCAACCACAGAGATGACCATTGTATCCTGGTAAACAGAGGTTAAATCTTACCCCTTTAGAGAAAATAATAGAATTATTTTGCTGACAAGAGGATGCTTCTTCTTGGACTACATTCCCTTTTTGTCTTTTAATAAGCCTTTGTAAACCAGCTGATCAGGAAGAAACTGCATGAATGCAGGCACTGCTTCTCCAGGCACATGTGCACACGTGCACACCCACCCACACCCTAGCTCAGATCCAGGTCCTGGAGCTCGTCTGTATTCTCAGCTTAAAAATAACAGAACATAAGCAGCAGCTTGTATGTTGTCTTCAGAAGCATAGTTGTTTCTATGGCTTTTGTGAAGAACCATTCCCATCCCTTGCTAGAACCCTTTGCCAAAAGGGAGCGCTCCAGGTGTTTTACAGTGCTTTTTGGAAGCTCAGGTTGTAGGTGGAACAGCACTCCAGCTCTCTGTGAGGTCCCAGCACTGGGACTGCTCAGCAAAAGCAGCCTGTGTGTATCTCTGTGTGTATCTGTTCCCTTTAGCAGAGTTTATCCAAATGGTGATTCAGTTAATCACTACACAGCTCCATCTTCGCTGAGAACCTGCTGATAGAAAGCACTGTATGTGCTCCTGGGAGGGTACCCACTGGCATCCTCAAACAGGAATGAAAGGAAAACAGGGGAGAACTATAGGATCACTGAAGGTCATGTCTTTCTTGCATATGCCTGGTTTTAAAATCTAACTTCCTAAGTATTTATTAAAAAATCATTAAATTATATTTTCTAATTTTATATAGAGCAAATTCTTGAAATTTAGTCTCTGTCATTATCAATTCCTGGTTTTGGTCACACAGCCCAGCCCCTCATCAGATGTTTCACTGATGTTTTGTTTAGTCCTGCCAAGCCCTGGTAAAGCACCAAGCACAGGCAGAGCAGTACCAAGCCTCCTGCACCTTCATAAGCCCCATTGTCTCACATTTGTGTAGGTATCAGAAACAACACAGCCCACCCTCCTTCCTTTATCTTATTTATAGTCTTTTGTGGCAAATATTTATTTTAAGTTTGGCAGTGGCAGAAAAGGGGGTTTTGGTTGTGTTGTTAACTTTTTAGTTAGAGTATTTCTGGGGCTGATCTGAAAAAATGTTCTCTTCCTCTCAGCCCTGCTTCAGCTGCTTGTCTCATGAATAGATGATCTGTTGAGAAAAATGTCTTATCAGATTTTTTGCTACATCCACACTTTTTTTTTGAAAACTTGTCTATTTTGCTACTCTATCCATCTGGATTGTTTGACTGAAAACTTATTTTCGGTAAGGTAATTTGTTACTTTAAGTTTTTCAGTGGGAGGAATGAATCATGCCCGAGTACTCACAGAACACCAGTCTGCTGTAAGATCACAGATAAAATGCCTCATGCTCCTGTTGCATGTACCTGAAAGTGATAAAGAAATAAATCAGTTAGAGACATGCAGAATATTAAATAAGGATACCCCATGTTATAACAGTTGTGAATTATTTTTAACTACAAGGTAGTAGGAAATTTTTAGAGAAGATTCTTCTGTCTGATTGCAGATTTGCTGCCTGTCTGTGCACACAGATACATCCCTGTGTCTGTAGTTGTGTTTCTGTTGGGTTTGCTGACAGTTTTTTTTGCCTACAGTAGTGAGTGCAGTCTGACATGCTCTTTATTTTTATACTTTATTTATTTTAATTTGCTTTTAAATTTCCACTCATGCTTTTCAAGAAAAAATAGGGAATTGTTCCATGAAACAAATATGACAAAATAAAATTGCTAGTTATATACAGGTCAAAGAGGTTTTTTCAAAGAGATGGTAAGTAAAGTTTTTTGACAATATCTATATGACCATAAAGTCTAAATTCCACTTTCAAAATTGTCACAATATAAGGGACATTTTTCCAGCTGATTGCCAGTGGATAGGCGTTGAGGTATTTCAGATGTGATTCAGAAGCCTGAGCTGTCTCTGCTGCAGTCGAAATGCTCTTTATGATTTTGGTTACAGATTGCAGAGATCTTGCAAGTGAAGCTGCATTTCCTTCATAAACTTATGTTGTCCTGACTCATTTTGTTTGCATTTTTTTAAAAAGGCTGGGATGCCATCATGGATTGGAAAGATGTCTTATCGGGAGGAGAAAAACAAAGGATGGGCATGGCCCGGATGTTTTACCACAAGTAAGTGTGTTATGATTCGTTCCTTAAGAAGCATTTGAAAATAAGAAAGAGTTTTGCAGGTTTCCTGATACAGTTTGAGCAGTAGTAGACTATAATCTGCATGCAATATGCAACACTGTCTAGCATAGGACCTGCATAAATCTTGCTGTTTATTCATACAAGCTCTGCCTTTAGTTTGGGTAATGCTTCTTTGCTTTTGGCAACACAGCATTATCTTTTCCAGATACTTTTTTCTTTAACATCTCAGGCACAAACAGCCTTCCTCCTACAAATGTTGCTGAAGTCTGATGGACTGTTGCAAGAAGCTCTTGGAGTTTGAAAGCCAGGCTCCTTAGCCTTTTCATTTTGGAGACTGCAAGCACACAAAGGCAGCCCAGTCCTTACATAGCAGTGGATAGGAAGCTTCAGGTCAGCTTTAGTGACTGCATAACTTGATGAGAGCACAAAATAATATTAGGTCAGGACATAGAAGGACATAGAAGTTAGATCACTGTGTACTCAAATGGGCCAGGAAATAAACCCCATTTTTCCTGGAAGTTGTCTTTGCACCTGAATAATGCATGGAAACTATGTTGTTGCTAGCCAGCTTCCAGCTGTAAATAAGAGACAGCTATCTGGCAAAAATAGCTCTCTACTTCCTGTTGTTCTTTCAATTAAACCTTGTACATGGGAATACTGTCCAAAACCTAGAAGAGTGATGTTCTTTATCTGCTTTTGAAAGGCCAAAATATGCATTGCTGGATGAATGTACAAGTGCTGTAAGCATTGATGTCGAAGGAAAGATATTCCAAGCTGCAAAAGCTGCTGGGATATCCCTGCTTTCCATAACACACAGACCTTCTCTTTGGTAAGTATATTCAGGGCTTTATCATGGTCCTTGCTTTTAGCTCTCTGACAAGCAGTGTATTGGCCTTTGTTCTTTGTACTGGGGCGGTTGTTTAGTCCATATCTACTGCAGTTTCTAAGATAAATTGTCTACAACGATAGTGATGTAAATTAATTTAGCATGGATTTTTTTCATTCTTTGAAAGGTATTTATTCATCCCTCTTATTTTTTTAACATGTTTCAATTATTAATATGCGGATGTCTAAGAGGTAATTAATTAGTCTATGCCACAGCCACAGCAGGTACCACCAGGTTATTCTCTAAAGGTGACAAGATACATGATGTGTCTTGGGGAAGTTTACCAGTGCAGGGAGAAGATGGGAGACATGGCAAGTGGTTAAACTATACTTTGTTCTTCCATGGGAATACTATGTGTGTTTTTTTAACTTCCTTTGTGTCCTCTATCTGCAGCATTTAGCTTCTTGATATTTTGGGGGTTTGGTGGGGGAAAAATAGAAGGATAGGTTAAGCATTTAGTATCACAAAGGATAATATGCAAGAAGTGGTGAATGTAAGTCTGGAGATGAGTCTCTTTCCAGTCCCATGTCATAAGTCATTGAATTTATTAAACTGTCACGTTCCCTGGATGGGATTTATAATCAGTGTTTTATGATGCATTTTACCTTCTGTAATTTATAGTGATAAATGACGCAGTCATACCAGCAGCTCTGAGGGAACTCTCTGCTCTCCTCTGGCACCTCCTGAAAAATGTTTTGTCAGGTCTTGACAAAGTCCACATGTACACCTTCGAATATTTTCAGTGCACACACCCTGATACTCACTGAAAGATCTGTGACTCCTACACAGACTTTTCTATTTTGGCCCCTTGCAAACTGAACTATGTTTTAGCAATAAAGTTACCTTTAGTCAACCTTGTAAGACTCAGGGGAACAAACTGAGGTGTAATTTGAACAAACTTGAGTTTTATCAGTAGGATCAGATGCATCATGCCTGCCTCACTGTATTTGCTGCTAAGGAGGTAAGACATCTATCAGAAAGGGAGGTAAATAAAATAAACTGGGACTAGAATTCCTGAGGGAGAAATTAACCTTGTCTGATGCTGCTGTTCTAGCTCCCGAGGGAAAAAGGCATCTGATGGAGTTGTAGAGAAGGCAGCTGTAGCCACAATGTTTCTAAGAGGGAGGCAGTAAGAGGCAGGCCACCACCTTGGCCAGAGACAGCAGGGTGATGAGTGGACTTTCCATGGCCCTGCTGCCCACTCCTGCCAGCATCCCTGCAGGTGAGGGGCTCTGAGCCCGGCCATGTGGGCTGCTGAGGCAGTGACTGCCTGCTTGGGAGCCCACACCACTGCTGTTGCTTCCAGCTGGCACCTGCCAAATTTCACTATTGGACTGGGGCAGTCCTGGTGACAGGCTTTGAAATACCCACATCCCTTATGGAAGAGTGTCCTGGGATGATGAGTCATTGAAAAAAAATTCTTACCCAGTCATTCAGAACTGGACAACTCTCAAATTCCTGAGAGGCACCTTTGAAAAGAGACACATACATCCAAATTTGCATGCAAAAATGAACCATTTGTCCCCTGAGCCATTACTAATGCTTTAATTTCTGCTGCAGGAAGTACCACACTCACTTGCTGCAGTTTGATGGACAAGGCGGCTGGCGTTTCGAGCAGTTGGACACCGCTATCCGTTTATCATTGAGTGAGGAAAAACAGAGACTGGAATCCCAGCTTGCAGGAATTCCTAAAATGCAGCAGAGACTGAATGAACTGTGTAAAATCCTGGGAGAAGATTCAGTGCTTAAAACAATGGACAAAGACGAATAAATAATTTATGGTTTATGTTTTTAAAAGTATTTTTTTAGTTAAAAGCATTACAAATTCAGCCATTATCCTTTGCATGCATTGTGACAGAGGCTTAGAGCATAGCAAAACACAGCCAGCAGAAAATAATGCTCTGAATGCTATGTAAGACTTTAGTGTTTTAGTATTAAGGAGGAAAGTGGTTGAACTGTGAAAAGAAAATAAGCAAGTGCACAGAGTATAAAATTAGTCATTACAGCTTATGTTAATTCCTAGTGAAAGCCCAATTCACTGCAAGAAATGACCAACACACTTAGGTTTTATAGGTGAATTTTTGCCTGAGACTTGGCCTGCAGAATGTGCTCTTGTACCGGGTCACTGTGTGCGTATGACATGCCTGCTACGCAGAGCAACCAGGCATGACACTCAGGCATGGAGCACGGCAGGGGCAGTATCTGGGTGAGTATGCAGATGCATGCAAAAACCTCATTTGGGTATAAGAAACATTCTCTCAGCCCATGTAAAACAAGACTTCTGTTCTACTACTGAATAGTATACACGCCTTTACCTGCATTTCCATAGGAAATAACGAAATAGGCTGACCACAAGACAACTGTCTGAGCAACCCACTGCCCTCATGACAGAGAAGCAGGAACAGAGCTAAACATGTAATATACTTGTGCTTTATGCCATTACACACAGCTTCAGAGGCTCTTTGCCCTTCATGATACATCAGTTCCTTTGGGGGATTATTTATGTCCCTTATTCGGTAACCTCTGGTGGTGTGGATGGAGCACTGGGCCTGGCATCAAGTGATTTAGTTTTCGCTTGACTAAATCATTCATCTGCTCTATGGGTCTGATCCAGCTGGCATCCATGTCTGACCCAGTTCCTCCATTGGCATAATCACAATATAGACATTTGTTTGTTCCATGAGACACTTTGTGATGGGAAGGACTGTAGGAGAAGGAAATGTCAGTTTCTAACAATACACTGAATACTCAGGCATGGCTGTCCTGCCAATTGAAATGCTCAGCACTTACAAAGGTCTGTGAAAAGTTAGAGCATTTGGTAACCACTAATTAATATGCCTGCCATATTTTGGTGGAGTGGCTGAACACTGCCCTCCCCATGAGCAAATGCACTGGTTAACAGCCCTGCTTTCAGATGCACTCACTGATTGTCCCATCAGCTGTTCAGTTCAGTAGGAATGTGGTCCCCAATCAGTCAGAAGGTGCTTTAACAGAACTGCCTGAGACAGTGCTGGCCTGAGTGCTTTGCTGGATGCAAAAGCTGGAGAATTAGAAATAAAGATGTGAATGTATTTAAGAGCTCCTGTTCTCTCTGGCTGCAAGTCCACAGCAAATGGGCAGCTCAGTAGTGAAGATCAGGAGGGGTAAGAGGCTTTGCAGATGGGTAAATGAGCCTTAGCCGAGATGTAGCAATCCTGAAGTTTGTTGGTTCTTTTTTTTCCCCAGAAGAGTGATTCCTTAGAAGATTTGTCTGTTGTTCTTACTCTGAGAAAGGTAGTGCATAAGCTGCTAAGAGCTGTTTGGAGAGGAGAAATATTTTAGGGGTATTTGCTGAGCTGGAAATGTTTGAGCACCCTGAAGTTAATATAAACTCTTTCCTTTTTCTGATTACTTCAAGAACAAGAGGAAGGTGAATTAACTCCATCTGCCAAATCCCAGTCCAGTGCACTAACAATTAGCCCATATTTGTTCTCAGTGTGCTCAGCTTGCTGCTTGGTATGGCATTTGCACCGGAAAATGGACTAAGTCTGCTCCTCCAGAGTCTGTGGCTTGAATGTAACCCTGTAACTTACCCTGGTGACAACAGTTTGTTCCTTTCATTAGTTTTGTCTGTAGAGCCCCCTGAGACATCTCACTGATATAGAAAGGAATGCTCCTAGGAACCTTTGAAAGGGCTGAAAAATGAAGGTTCAAGATAATAAGATGTTGTGTCGTAAAGCGCAGACTGGAGGCCACTGCTGGGGTGGCTGATGTGTGTGTGCATTTTAATTTGCAAATGTCTCTGCTCGTCCCTCTCCCTGAAGGTGAGCTTTCCCCCTTCTCATCTTCAAAGCAAAATTCAGAACTGCTAAGGAAAAAAAGAAGTCAGCCAAGAATCTGTTCTCAGTGAGCATAACCAAGATGACTGATGGGTGTAAAAGCTTGCAGGTTTCTGAGTGATGTTTCTCTAAGATGTGGTGAATCAGGACACACCATGCCCATGCCCTTGTCCCAGCTGCAGTGCATCCTGCTAGCACAGGACAGCCACAAAGCCGCCTTTCCACAAGCCTTTCCCAAGCCAGGACCTGAGGTGGAGGAAGGGGCATTACGGTTCCCCACCCCTCCATTAAGCACTTTAACATGTGGCTGGGAACTAAACCAGGGTTGTCCACTCCCTCAATGAGTGGGATACTGAAAAGTCGTGAAGAATTGGCCCAGTTTGGCACAGCTCCAGATATCCCACCAAAGCTCTGCCCCTGTCCTTTGACTTGCTGGGAGCCATTATGGGCAAGTGCAGCACCTGAAATCTGCTGTATCTCTGTCTTACAGAGATCAAAGCTGGTTATCCCTCATTGCACAAAACAAATCTCTTCTGAAGAAACCGTATTTAGTAGAAGAAAGTTTGTTTGCTGGTTTTTTTAATGAAATTATGCATAAAACATACAAAAATATATGTTACTGATGAAATTTTGATGAAAACGGAAATCACACCAGGATCAATCTAATAGTATTTTCTTTGAAGTTTAACATACATTTCTTGGATTCAGTAATAGACAACCATTCCTATTCAGCTGTATAGTGTAAAATACCCTAGCATCTCACTCAGCTATTCATGTTCCTGTAGGCATGGCAAGAACATTAGGGGCTGCTATGAGAAGAAACACTTCTCTAAACAGGAACTTTCTGCGTGATACTGAGCTGGTTTTAGAAGGAATTTCTGTACTAGTGGCTTGTTATTTTTCAAGTTAGTTTTGTGGCAGGAAGAGAAACTGCCCTGGAGATATTTTCTGCAAACTTTCTCTGTTGTTCCAAGGGCTAATTGAACCTGCAGTCTCCGTTTCTGTTTCTGGAGAGTTTTACAGGGCATAGTCCAGCTCATTTAGTGCTGCTTTGGGCCCAGCCTAGCAGAGGTGTGTGCTCCCTGCTCAGGAATAGCTCAGGGAGACACTGTTCTGGAGCCAGGGCATGGGGAGCACATGGCCCTGGCAGTGCAAGAGGGTCAAAGTGGAACAGGATACCTTGGCAGAAGCTTTTTCGTGGTGCAATGAGAGCTGCTTATGAATGTTCATTCCCTTTTTGGTGTTCAGGAGCTGTGGCTCCCCAGGAGGCTGAGGAAGTGATTTTTTGGCCTCCTTTCTGCCTGTCATACCTATCTGGAGCTAGCCAGACCCTGTCATGGTGTCTGTGCATTCAGGGCTGGGTACTGCCCCGTGCAGAGCACACCCAGCCCTGTGAGCACCCTCTCACCCCCGAGGGCTCAGGGCAGACTGGATTGCCTGGGTCTGTTTGCACCTAGAGGAGTACAGGTGGTGAGCAAAATTCATACCTGCCTCAGGCAGGTAGTATCTGTACAACAAAAATATGAATTCTTCACATCAGTTTGTTCAGATAATGCAAAGAGTTTTTGCAAGAATCTTCAGAATGGAAGGACACATTTTTTGTGCATGGGATTTCAGTATTTTAACCTGGGAAGAGTTTGTTTTTCACTTAGTTTGGGGGCCAGACTCATTCCTGGTTTGGACTTGGAAGTCCTCCTTCTGCAGGGACAGAAAGTCCCATGAATCTTTTAAGGAATTTTTCAAAAGCAGTGGGATTTGTATTTGAGTAGAGAATGAAGGACTAGGTATTAAATGGGATATTTCAGAGAAAATTATATCTTAAAGCAAATGAACACATCTGCAGTCCACTCAAACTTATGAATGGTGATAATGCATGTCAAAGTCAAATTTCTGAGCCAATCCTGTAAAGAAATCCCCCTACTGAGCTGTTCATGAAGCTTAGGAGAACTGAACTGTTAATCAAATGTGTCTTTGTTTTGTTTATGTTTGACATTAATGCCTTTTAAGAGCAGACAATTTATAAAGCAATAAAATATGCTTTACAGTTGTAATTTATTCCAACCTCAAATAAAACATGTTGCATTTACTTTCAGTTTACAGTGTTCCTTATGAGTCATTCACAAAGCAGTCAGGACCTGCCTGCATGTGCTCTGAGAGTCCTTTCCCAAGCCTCATTTCTGTGATGGAGCAGGAAAGCTTGGGGTGGATGCTGTGTGTTTTCAAGTTAAAACAAGTATTTCATTCCTAGGTCAGGCTGGCGTCAAAGGCTGCTGTGAGGTTTCTCATCTCTCGTGCCACCCACTCGGTGTGTACCTGATTGACGACAGGAGGGTGACAAGAGCTGCCCCCCCTTGCTGGGGCTTTCTGCCAGGGGACTACACCAAGGAGTGACCCAGAGGACTGTGTCAGCAGTGCAACATCAGGTGCCTCAGCAGCATCACTCCCAAAGGTTGTTGTTAGGGTTTTTGTAAGACACAGTTGTGCATAGAGCATCAATGTCACAAATACCGACAAGCAAGTGCTCACGATGGCCAAGCAGAGGAGTGAGTTTTTTCTTAGGGAGTATGAGGGCAATGGTTGGCTCCTTAGCTGCCTTGACACACACCTGGCTTGTGTCCAGCCCCTTTCCAGCTGTGTGGGAGGGGACGGTGAGGTACTGTGTGGTACAGGATTTGGATTATGCAGCTGGGGAGCCAGTGGAGATGGTGGTCACTTGAGAACTAGATTCTGATGGATGAGTGGAGTCCAGTCCCCTGTGCCTCCCTTCCAGTCACTGCACCCACTCAGAGGAAGAGCACTGCCAGAAAGTGAAGTCCAGGACATGAGCAACGAGAAATTAATTTTTGAGGGTCTCTGGGTGGGCTGTAGGACCAGGCTGGGGTTCATGCATCAGACCAGGCTTTATGGTACTGGAGAAGGTGAGCTGAAAGCTGAGGTGGCACTTCAGTTTCACCTTTTTTGACAAGAAATGCTTTGGTGTCCACTCATTGGAGAGCATTCCTGCTTTCTGATCAGGAGGACTGGTGCCATGGGTTTGATGTGAAGTGCCATAGCCCTCTGCCCAAGGGTGTGTTATTCCCAGAAGAGAGGGAACAGCAAGACTTGCATTACAGGAGCTAAAAGGACTCAGGAAGTATTCAGAGCAAAGGTGTTCAAGGACTTCCCACAGGTGAAATTTTCTATTAGGTGGGGAATATCTGGAAGAACATCTTTAAGCTGTCTCTGCATGGCTTATTTCTGATTATAGCTCGTTCTGTTGCACCTGCTTTGTATTTTTTAAATTAGTGTCTTTAACCTAATGTAAGTGATACTATCTCTGAGAGGGTAACATTGACTTTTCAAAAATACTGCACTGACTCAATGCAAGTCTGATATGTCTGAACAATCTGGTTTTAAACATGTAATTAAAAAAGGGAGAAAGAGATTGTGATGGTGGCTGACGCAGGGCTGAGAAGCCAGCTGGGTCCTGGGGCTGGGCTCCCAGTGAGACACCAGACTGGGATGAGGTCTGGAAAAAAACAGTCCAGGAGAGCCCATGGGAGGAGCCAGATGTTGGAAAAAGACAATAATGAAACCTATCTTGGAAATAAAGTAACTGTGCAGTAGTACACTAGTTTCTTCTCTTGTCATCAGACATACAAAGACACAGCATTTCTAGGATAACACAAACAAAAACCCAAAACCACTTATTTATTGATCAACTCTAGCATGAAAACAAAATTGTCATGAAAGTAATTTAGATTGAAAGGTCTTTGAAAGAGAGTTCATATTTGTTGGGTTTTAGAGTTTCATTTTGAATAGATCAAATTCGTAATGCTTCTCATAAAGACTTGGGCCTTTGGGAATTAGAAATAATTCTTACCTTAAATAATGTGATATTGAAGCAAACCCAAATGATGTAATATTTAAAGCAACCAAAAAAAATTGCATTCAGTAATTCCAATATTCTTGTTCTCAGTTAAAATGTTCTTCTTCTCAGTTGTAGCCACAGTGTGCTAAAAATGCATCAGGTTTATGAGATACTTCTCTATCAGTTGGTGTTTGCTGTGCTGGTGTGTTTGGAGATCTCTGTCTTTATTGTATGGGTTGCACTAAGTCTTCCTTCCCACCATTTTGTCCCACTTTCTGTCCCCACTGGGATGGGTGCAGCACTGAGACATCCGGGGCGGTGCCTCTGATGGCAAGTGCTGGAAGAGAAGGAGTGGGGTGGTGGGTGCTGTCTAATACATCTGCTTTTTTTATAGATACAAACACTTTGAGGAAAAGTCTTAAGGAGTAACGTCTGCACAACTAAAATGCAGCAGCTGGCAAGGTACTAATGCAAGATACTAAGGTGCAACAACTGGTATTGGTAAGGCTGGGCTCTGCTGGATGTACACTCACAGGGACAGGACATTCCTGCACTGAGCAAAGACTTCCCAGCATCACTTTAAACCTGCAAAGCCAGGTTGATTTGAAACTTACACAGCTCATATTTGTGAAAAATAAATAATACTCTTTTAATCCTAGCCCACAATTTTCATCAGAAGCACACAATTGTCTTTTATAGTGCCCTTTGGAGTATTTCTAGGTAACCCATACATATAATCTATTCTTAAATAACAACATGCCTTGTCTGAACTCTGCTATTCAACCAAAATCCCTTTATAAGCAGTATGAAATGGCAGCCATAGAAGCAAAATTCTGAAAATCCCCATATCCTTGCTAATGTAAAATGAGTATACAATGAGGTGCTGTTGCAGTCTCTTGCTGGCCTATTTTTACACAGTAATCATGTCACAGAGAATTCAACTCCTGTCTAATCGCTGATGTTCCCTTATGTATGTGCCATGTGGCTCATTGCTGAGCATCAGAGGATGAGGACTCTGTTTATTAGACTCTTGCTTAAATTATTATGGGTGAAAAAAGGAGTGATTAATGTATTTCATGCCAAGATGAAAGCGGAGGCAAGGTAATCCGTCCTGGGAGAATGACTGCACTTCCCTTGCAAGGACTTCTTTCCAGGGACTTCTGAAGGGAGGTTCAATTTCTCTTTCAAGTCATGGACTGAAAACTGCTTCTGTCTGGCAGAGGATTTAATTAACAACGAGGAAAAAAAAATCAGTGGCCACATCAGTTTTAATAGTATTAAAAAATGTCTGTTTCTAAAACATGAGCCTGATAGATGTTCCCTTAATTGATCTGATCTGGCACTGTCAATTTCCTGAGACCCCCTCCCCTGCTCTGACACTGGGCAAGGACGGAGCTGTGCTGGTGAGGGCTGGGCCACCATCAAGGTCTTCCTCTGCCCCTCTGAGTCCCTCTGGGAAACCAGAGCTTATTGCACCAGAATGGACCCCAACCTTTCCAACCCCTTCCTCATCAAAAAAGGATTATTTCCTAAAAAATCTTCTCACTCTCTTAACTTTCACTCCTATTTTGCCTGTCCAAATTTCCAGGGGAGTCTGGAGTTCTCAGTGGCACCTTAAAGACAAACCAGGTGGGCCCAAACATGTTCTTACCTAGGACATAGTTTAGGGCTGTATCACCAAATACCTGCCTAGCCTGCTGTGACTGTAAGGCCATGTTCAAAGCGGTTTAGTTCAGTTTGTTTAAAGCTGTGCTTGAAGATGTGTGTTTACTTTGCTAATTCAGAGCCCTATGCTGCTGCAAGAGACATAAATGAGATGCAGAAGCTGGAAGTAGACAAATTCAGACTGTAACGAAGCCAGGACAGGTTTTACTTCCGATGGGTGCTGGGATACTCCAGCAGAAAGTGCCTGTTTGGCACAGGGTGTTGTTTGATGGCATCTATGGCTTGTGTTAAGTGGTGCCAAACCAGTCCCTCCTGGCCAGCAGGGAAGTGGGAACTCCCATGCTGCTGGAGTCAACAGGACTGTAGCACCCTGTGCTTTCATGGACAATGCAGCCACCCTGATGAGCTCTGCTGCACAGAACAGCTACTGTGAGCTTGGGGGGGAAGGACTGAAGACCTGGAGCCGTGAAGGATGAGTCTCTCCAGCTCTTTTCCTGAGTTTGTTGGGAGCAAGTACAGACAGACCTGAGCTGCCTTGCCCCAGCACCCATGAAAGCACTTTTAGTCAGCATTGCCCACTCTGAAAGGCACTCACTTCTTCCCTCAGGAGCTGCCCTGCAGTGCCACAGGCAGAACACAATGCTGGGCTGCATGAAATGCAGTGCTGGGCTGCCTCCAGATCAGAGCAGGCTCCTGCCACGCCAGCCCAGAGCATGGCCAGAAGACCTCTGCTGTCTGCACCCGCCTGCCCAAACAGGTCTTAGACTGGCTATAATCTATCTGGGTTTGTGCTTTAATCCTATCTGACTCTCACGGTCTTTTCAATGTTTTTTTTGATTTCTTGTGGGTAGAGGCAGAAGAGGCACGGCTACGCGCTCTCGTGAAGAATGAGGCGTGTGTGAGCAGAAACTATTTGCTTTGTTGCCCTTGAAGATGACTCCTCACCCACAGTGGCTCAGGTAAGAACTCTGCTGCGTGCCATAGACAGCTTACGGCCTGAGAGTTTCACCAGAAATGATCATTCAGGAATACACCAGACCTAGGAGAGCTCTTCATCTTCTATGTCTTGCTTCTTTTAACTCAATCAGATGGTCCTGCAGCTGGCTGAGCACCGGATTCAGGCACAAATACATGAGCTTTTTTTCCTGTTCCACACGTAATGCTAAGCCTCAGGAATGCTGTTTGGAAAGTGCTGCTAGAACTCCAGTCTAGTGGGCTTCTGGAAGGAAAGAAAAGTGATACTGCGTTTAACACCATGTTGAGCATTGGAGCCAAATTTGTTGCTGGTGAAACTCAGAGCATGTCAGGGAAACTAAACAAAGCAAATGTTTGAACCATAAACCTTAGAGTCACCAGTCAGCAGCCACTCAGCTGTTCTGAAAAGGTTTCCTTAATGACACTGATGAGATTATTAGAGAGGAACTTGAAAGAACCCACGTTACTGCTGAGTTTGCAGACTCCTATCAGCATAGCATTGCCAAGGTTTGCTCCCAATCCAGGCTTGCTTCCTTCACAGTAATTTCCTGTAAAGATTATTGATAGAGAGTGAGTTCCAGTGATGACATGTGCAAATCCTTTTGCCATTAGTGGGCTAAGAAATTGCCATTACTTTCAGGCACAACACATAAAATAGTGACTGTATTCATGGCCCCTAACATTGTGAAGGCACTTAAGAGTTCTGTTTTATATGAATATAATTTTAAGGTGCTTAGTTGCTCCTGGGAGTGACTGACTATGCAATACACCATGTCATATTTAATTGGTGATGTTTGAAGTCAAAATTATTTACAAATCCTAAATTCCTTCCCAAATTCTTTTCCCCACTGTTTGCACCCTGTGTTACTTAATTGGAGCAGCACTGCTGTGGGCAGGGCTCTATAACCATGGCCTTTCCAAAGAGTTTCATGACTTCATCTCTTCCAGGCTGACATTTCCCTAGCTGAATACTCATCTGCCATGCTTAGGAAGCCTGCAGTGAGGATGATGTAAGCTTTGCAGGTGCAAATCAAAGATGAACTGAATTTGGCCTTTAGTTATTCCTTGTTGAGTAGGACTGACATGCCTGATAAGCTGAGGGGAAAAAAAATTATTGGGAAAAAAAATTAAACACATCTAAGTTTCCTTCCAGTCAATTCCAGCACTCAAACCGGTGCTGTCTGCCTTTACAGAAACCAGCTGTTGTAGGCTGGGAAGAACTCTCACATTGCCTAGGGCATGGCTTTGATCAAAAAACCTCAGCTTGCCTCTCACAAAGCTTTCCTAATGCACCTGATATGGGATCCTGCCTGAGATAATGAATCATGGTGCATTTAAAAGAAATTAAAGGATTAATGTCAAACTCTGCCTCTAATCCAAACCAGCACCTTGATGATCCCTCCAGTCTGCAGAGTGGTGGGACAGCAGCAGTCCTGGGCATCAGCTCGTGGGCTGAGCACACACGAATGTAGGTCACTGCCATCTGAGAGGCAGAATCAATATTTCAGGGTGCTTTGCTCCCTCTAGCTTACGAGTTTAATAGAAGGGGTAGGAGAACTAAAATTAATTTTTAAACAGCCTGACTGGAGGGCAAAATCATCTTAATTAAATCTCATACACTCTTCCTCTGATCCAGCAGGCAGATGGTGTGTCCCTCCTGCACTTTGAAGAGGTGAGCCCAGAAAAGCTTCCAGAGTGAGCAGACCTGAGACTGTCAGAGCTCCCTTTCAGACAGGTTTCCACTGCAGGGATCACTGACGCTGTCTGTCTGTCGACAGACCACAGAGTTTGAAGACAAGAGACAGAGGGTCATGCTCCCAACACTGTCTTTCCAAGGTGAAATAAGGGGAGGTCATACATTGCGGAAATTGGAAATTTTGGAATTTGGGTTTTTTCCACTTGTGCTTCTGTTTATTCACTGAGTTTGGAGCACAACTGTTTACATCCTGGTATGTCTTTCTCAAGAGGAGGTGCTAGTGAAGGTCCCAGAACAGGGAGTTGCCACACAGCACAGGCAGTACCTACCCAGCACACACCCCCACGGCACTGCTTTGCATTTGGCCTTGCCTGTGGTTCATATTTTCAGGCTTCATTCTCTGGCTGTGAAACTAGAAATAGGTTCCTTTTCATTTATTTTATGAAAAAAAAATCTGTGTATATTTCTCCTTTACCTACTTCCGCAGAACTGGAATTCCCAGGGCAGGGTGAAACCCAGCTCTTAGGAGATTTGTGATAAATAGGGTAAGAATTGGCTTTGTTGAGTAAACGGGTTAGTTCCTCCGATCTGTTCCAGCTTAAGCATTTGTTCTGTATTGCAAGCAGAGCTGCCAGCCTGGCTTCCCCAAACACCACGTCCTTCTGGCTGCAGTGAAGGAGCGGGGCCGAGGCCAGCAGCAATCTCAGGGTGTCCTTCTGCAGGGCTCCTGGGCAAAGACACCTTCCAATGCACTCTGCTGCTCTGCCTAAGGCCCTGCCCTGGGGGAAGCGAGTGGGGAAAGAGGAAACATTACTCCTATCTCATGCCGATTGGGTGAGGTTAAAGGCTCGGAGGCTGCAAGGGCAGCCGCAGTTCAGTGAAGCCGAAAGCCAGCACTGCGGTGGAGGAAAGGGAAAGCTGGGGAAGAGCGAAGCCAGGGAATGCTTCCCCTCTGGGGGCAGTAGAACTTTCTTTTGAAGACTAGGAACAGCGCATCTTTGAAGTCTGTTTCAAACTGAGTACATGAGAGCTCTGAGGGTGTTCACATAACAGAGATGCCTGGCAGTAGTTCAGGGATTGTGCAAGGGCTGCCATGAAATTGACCAAGAATGAGATGAAGGAGCCGCTCCCCAGCCAGAGCAGGGGGGTGGGACTGCCAGCCAGGGACCCATCCCTCACCATCTGACAGGGTTCGGTGGAGCAGCTGGAAAACCACTCTTTCCACTGCAGAGAGCCCTCATTCCCACTCCAGAACAGCCTGCCCACAGCAAATCATTAGAGCCAGGCTCCCTTCAATCCCTTCAGCCAGTATTGTACGGGCCAAAGAAAATTTTAATGCTTCTTTTTTAACCTATCTGTAGGATTTCTTTGAACCCCTGGTCCTTATGGGACACTGGATGCCTTTGGGAACCTCTGGCCACATCCAGCCATGACCACAGCAATGCTATGGTTTCTCTGTCGGAACAGCAGCACTTCCAGCATCCTCCTGTCATGCTGGAAGATACTCATCCCAGGCCACCCACTGGGTCCAGTGATAAACATGACGAGTGTGTGGGGCACAGGGACAGACTGCAAGGGCCACCTAGTGCTTTGTGTGTGGCATATGCTGACACGAGTACCCACAGCAGCCAGCTCCTCATCGCCCAGAGGAGGAGACTGTCCCCAGAGTAGGAGAACAGCTGAACTGGTGACTGTTGTGTGGGTGGGACACAAAGCAGTGCATGAAGGCTGTTGGTGGATTGCCAACCAGCCCACGTGGATGTGAAATTACTCTTTATTTCCATTGTAATCAAGATTTATGAGAGCTATTGATGTGCTTCATGCGGATGCAGCACCGCTCAATGTTGCCAGCACAGACATACACCCATGCATATCTTTAGGCGTGTTTCCTGGTGATTATCAGTTGTGTCCTGAACACGATGGCAAGATTGGAATGTTTCTAACATGCTGCTTGCTGCAGCCTGGGAAATATGTGGGCAAAATTTTATGGTACTTGTGCCTTCTCTGCATAGTTTTTCCTCTGCATCCAGTAGATGCTGCCTTGATATGACCGTCATGGCAGGCCACATGTATTGCGTAAATAAACGTGGAAAATAGGTTTTCTTATGAGTGCTGCTACATGTGCCACAAACAGCTGGACCTGTGAGTTATGGAACATGATGAAATGATTCCCCGCCTGTGCTTACCTAGAGATATTTCAGTACCATTTCCCTGGTGATTCAAAACCTATTTCTTCATGCTTCAAAACTAGGTTCTACGTGCTGGGGATGGCTTGCACAATCTGTTTCCAATACAGAGTTCAAACATTTCTGGTACCTTCATGAAGAAAAATGGATCAAGGTTTCATGTTTGTTAACGCCACACCTTGAGCAGTTTTTTTTAAAAATAGTGATTTTTTTAGAAAACAACAAATACTGGATTGTTGTTAGCTTAATGTTTCTGACTTTTGAGCCTTCAGTATATGGCTAATCTGAATTTTTGTATTTTCTTTCTGAATATGAGTGCTGGATACTTTCCTATTAATCTGGAAAGATTTTACTCTTGCATAACTATGGGTGTGCAGGAGTTTGGCCTTTACGGAAAACATCACATCTTTGAAACACTTAGCAACAAGAAAACATGACAAGACATAGCCCAACGACAACATTTTAAAAAACCCTTTGTCTTTATGCCATATAACAAAACAAACCAAGATTATTTTATTTTTATTTTATGTGTATACCTTTAAACCAGGTCAAGCCAGGAAAATTTCAGTCTTCCCAGAAAAGATTTCACAAGATTTTATGTGTAACTGAAAAGGGGGTTGTATTATAGTACATAAATCACAGTATTTTCTACACAAAAACTTGTTGGGTAACAGAAGATAGCTCAGCAGGTGGCTGATGACAGTAACAGGTTGAAGTTCAGATTAATTTCAAAGAACATGACCCACAGGTTAAAAAGAAATACTGTAAGTAGTAGTTCAGTTAGAAAATATACAGGAAAGCTTGTATAATTAAGAATGTTTTATTGAGCATTCTGGAGAAATACATGCAGTTACACTAAAGACTGAATGGCAAAATAGATAGTGATGAATACTGAGTTGTATTATTATGTAGAAGGATTCTGGGCTTACTGGCCTTAAGCACAGCCCATTGATTATTCTTTCTGCCTCCTAACTTAGGGCTTAGAGGAAAAAGGGAGCACGAAGGCTTTAATGACAAGTCCTGTCTTTCTAATGACGTGGCTGCACACATCGCTGCCTAGCCAAAGGGAGGCAGGAATTGTCTCTTAAAAGTAGTATTGAATCAGTTCCTTTGGTTGTAACTGAAATTCAGACCAAACTTTCTGTGGGTCTCGAGAGGGTTTGCAGGTGAATATGCTGCCACATGTCTGAGTGGCTTAGCTTAATTTGAAAGACAGTTTGGAAGCTATATGAACATGTACCCATAGTGGACAATTATATAAAGATTTGCCCATAGCGGTAGTTTGCTGTAACCCCAGTTATTCACAGCGTGGCTTGGACTTCGGTATGTGAAGGGTTTATTTATTGGTAATTATCATTGGTAATTAGCATGGCAAAGTACAGGCCACCAGCACCACTCATCAGCTGTACAACCAAGGAGCACCTCACGAAGGACAGAGGAAAACTTTGGTCTCTTCTGAGTATCACTGGGCATTTTGGTCTGAGCGTATCTTGTGACAGGGATGTCACAGATCCGTGGAACACTTTTCCAGGCCTGCATGTACATCATGCACTTCATGCTTGAGCAAAAAGGGAAGTGAGCTAGAACTTTGTCCCGCAGTTTGCCAAGCAGCAAAATGTGGTCACTGTTTTACCAGGTAAATAGAGTAATTCAGAGCACAAAGACTGGTTTTGGGTCTTCAGTCTAAAAGCCTTAACTCTGTGAAAGGGACTAGTGTTGAAATACTCTGTAATAGTCTGGGGGCTTCTTTGTACCCTGCCCCATGTAGCACTTGAGCTAACCACCACTTAGGTAGCAGGCTGGGTTTATTTCATTTTGCTTTGTCAGTGAGGAGCACGGACAGTACCTGTAACAAGTTCCCAGAAAAAATTCTGAATTACTGCTGTATCAACCTAACTGAGGAATTTGACTGAGCAGATCTAAGCTGAAAAAAGTAAAGAGGAAGAATACATATTCCCTATGTATTTGTTCTGTGCCTATAATGATAATCAGTTACCTCTTCTTTTGACTGGAGCAGCAGCACTGATTTTCAGGCAGGTGAACTCCATCTATCCACGTGCTTGTCTGACAATTATTTGCTCTTCACTTTAGTTTTTGATAGTTTTTAAAATCACCTTGCATGTTGAAGCCTTCAGGATGCCTTCATGAAAGGCTTCTGTAACAGAACGAGTAACGGGGGTATCAAGTTAATGCTGTAACAAGAGTATCAAGAAGGACTACAGAGCAGTGGGAGAGTGAGGGACTCCGGGGAGGAGTTATTTTTTCATCAGTTCTCCTGGTCAAAGGGAAGGGGTTTGAAAGGGCCATTCGAACCTGGTGACACAACAAATGGTTGCAGGACTGGGGCCACAGCCAGGGGTCAGCTGCTTAGACCATGGGTCTCACTGAGAAACCTGGACTACTGATGGGGTCCATCTGTCAGAGAAAGGGAAGAGTATCTTTGGTCAAGGGCTTGTCCAGCTGGTGAAGAGAGCTTTAAAGTAAAGGTGCCGGGGGAGGGAAACCTCAGTCCTTTCCAGTCCTACCAGTTTGATGCTAGAGACCGCAAGAGATGCCCAGACACTGGAGTGGAATCACAGGTCAGCAGGAGAGCACCTGAAGGGCAGCACAAAGGAATCCCAGACACTCCAGCCAGTGAGTTGCACTGGGGACCTGACTTCACTGCCCCTGTGCAAGCACACACGGCACGGGGGATAAACAAGAGGAATCAGGGACATGTGCACGCCTGCAGGGCTGTGATTTATGTCCTGGGATGGCTCCTGTGACTGGAGTGTTGGAATGGAAGGACACAGCTCTTTAGGAAGGACAGGCAGGAGGGATGAGGGGAGGGTGTTACCCTCTGTGTCAGTGACCAGCTGGAGTGCATGAAGCAAAGTCTGGAGGGAAGGGGAGCCAACCAAGAGCCTGTGGGTCAGGATTAAAGGGAGGGCAGGGAGAGGTGACATTGTAGGGGGGTCTGCTGCAGCTGCCAGGCCAGGAAGCACATGAGGTCCTCTATCGGCATTCTCACATTCAGAAGTGCTGGTGTTCATGGGGGACTTCATCCCCCCTGATATCTGTTGGAAGGACAACGCAACAGAGCATAAGCAATCCAGGAGATTCCTGGAATGCATTGATGGTAACTCCTCCAAGTCATAGAGGAGCCAACAAGGAGAGGTTCTCTGCTGGACCTTGTTCTCACCAACAAGTAGGATCTGGTGGGGAATGTGAAGCTCCAGGGCAGCCTGGGCTGCAGTAACCATGAAGTGGTGGAGTTTGAGATCCTCAGGGGGGTGATTAGGGTGCACAGCAAGCTCAATACCCTGGACTTCAGCAGAGCAGATTTTGGCCTATTCAGGGATCTGCTTGATAGAATGCCATGGGAGAAGGTCCTGGAAGGAAGAGGGGTCCAAGAAAGATTGTTAATATTCAAGGGTCACTTCCTCCAAGCTCAGGAGTGATGCATCCTAACAAAGAGGTAGTCAGCAGGACTAGGAGAATGAAGAACTGCCCACTGTAGGAGAAGATCAGGCTTCAGACCCTCTAAGGAACCTGAAGGTGCACAGGTCCATGGGACCTGATGAGATCCATCTGTTGGTCCTGAGGTGGAGGAAGTGGGTAAGCCAATATACATCACATTTGAGAAGTTATGGCAGCCCAGTGAAGTTACCACTGACTAAAAAAGGGAAAACACAACCCTCCTTTTCAAAAAGGGAAAAAAGGAAGACCTCAGGAGCTATAGATCAGTCAGTCACATCTTGGTGTCCTGAGAGTGTTCAAGGCCAGGTTAGATGGGGCCCTGAGAAACCTGATCTAGTGGAAGGTGTCCCTGCCCAAGGCAGGACAGTTGGAAGTAGATGATCTATAACGTCCCTTCAAAACCAAACCATTCTATGATTCTATAAATAATCTTAGGGCTAAACTGAAATATGGTGATGGCTCAAACTCTGCAAGATGGTTGGTTACTTTACCCTGCCCAAACATGAAAAGAAGGATTTATTAGACATCTGCTAAAAATGATTGACAGTGAGTATCTGTATCTGCATTAATATAATTTTAGTATGTGATCTTCAATGTTTCCATGTTTGCTATAAGGAGTGGCTATGGTTAGATAATCCAAGAGCTACAGAGTGCCCTGTCATCACAGGAGGTATGATATGTCCCTTTTTAAAGTTTTAAAACAAAACAGTTTTCGGCAGAGGCCTCCCAGACCGCAGGTTTGGAAGCTGTGCTTGGGAAACAGCACCTCTAAAGCCATTGCTCAAGCCAATGAGAACCTGCTTGTTCAAGGTGTGCCTAATACACACCCTGTTCTGCTATATAATTCATGGTAATTACATGCTTGCTGAAAACACAGAACAAAACCAGAACTAGGAACAAATAGGCAGTCTGGGGAAAAAATCTTTGGTCTGTAACAATTTTTAAATAGATGCCATTTGTTTGCTCCTGCAAAAGCTATCATCACAGCACAGCTGGACTCTGGCTTCTTGCTTGCAACTAGCCTCACCCCTGCCAAACTTTCCTGACAGTGGGCATGGTGTGTGAGAAAAGGAAGAGGTCCCTAGGGAATAAATAAGTCTCCCAAGTTGGCATTAACACAGGTATACTTTTTTTGCCTTCCCTAGAACCTGTGGAGCAAACAAGGGAAGGAGGCTTGAACAGCTGCCAGGCACAGTGGAGCAGGGCTTGCCCTCTCCTTGCACTGGTGTAAAGGGAGTCCAGCACCACTCAGTTTGAAGGGCAGGATTGCTGACCTCTGCTCCCTGCTAAAACAAAAAGCCCAGGTGCCAGACTAGGGAGGGCAGAGCAGCAGGCTCTTGGTGACAGCAGGGATCTTACCTGCTACTGGGTGTCACTAATGTATGGCTGCACACTCTCCTTGCATGGGGCCATAAACCTGAACTTTATGCAGTTGCCAGAGTCTCTTATTGCTCCTGGTTTACTCATAGCAAACTATAATTTTGCTTTGAATTGCTGAGTTTTGCTCTCATTTCTCAGGAGTTTGTTTGCTTCCTGAGGAGGAAAAGCGTGAACTCATAACTCTCCCAGTTAGAAGTACACAGGCTATTTAATTCACTGCAGTTGCAATACCATATTTTTAACAATTGGTCTCTGCTAATTAGTTAATTACTGTGCCAGTAGTGCAACTATGAATAGATGTTAAGTTCTATTGCTGAGTGTGGTGCCAGAATTAAACCCATGTGCAATGAGATAACACTCCCCACAGACTCTCCCATGCTCCCCACAGTTGCTACTACAGAAAAGATGCAAAATGCCAGGCCTTTCCAAAGTATAATATAAATATAAATATAAATATAAATATAAATAGAAATAGAAATAGAAATAGAAATAGAAATAGAAATATATATACGTACACATACAGACAAATTCTGCTGTCTTCTCTTGGTAAAGGACATAAATATGTAAGAATAAATCAAGATCCTATACACCAAAAAACCCACAAAACAACAAAACATTCCCATAAAGAAAAACATCCAAACCAATCACCTGATATTTTAGAAATTAAAATAAGAAATGGTCATAAGTAGGCGGCAATATTTGCAACAGTGAAGCTATCGATACAATATGGCAGAAGGAGCTGCAGGTAGCCCAGAGCATTTCTTTTCAAGTGAAGACTACATTTGATGAAGTTTGCCTGATAGGGTAAAAATGTAGAACTATAAAGGACAGAAATAAAAAGCTCTATGGGCTAAACTATGTTTTGCAAATCAGAGGATGCAGAAAGAATTTGAATAGCTGAGTTTCATCATCTTCCTATTAAAATGGTGGTGAATGATGAATAATTTCAAGGGAAGAAGAAATAATTCCACTATTAGAGAAATTTAATCTGGCCATGGCAACATGGTGTCACTGAAGATCACAAAATTAAATGGAGTAAGACATTTTAAATGGCATTTTACTATAGACACCTATACGTAAATTAACCCACATAACCAATGCTACATGTATCTTCAAGCCTGGAGCTATTTAAATAATACATAACGATAGCTGATGCAGAATCATTCTAAGTTGATTTACCTGCTTCTTGTCTTCTTTTGAAATTTTAATTATATTATGACAGAATACTCAGTGTTGTGATACAAAGTGGAAGGCTTTGAAGACCAAAAATAAGAACACTAACATAATGGGGATTCATAATCAGAAGAAAACAAAGCCAACAATAACAGATTTTAACTATAAATGCTGAAAAAATAATTAAGTTTACTTATGATCTATCATCATGATAATGAAGGCAACTCTCATGTAAAACAATGGTTTTTCTGAAGATCTCCTGGGTATTTTAAATAAAAACAAACAAACAAACAAACCCCAATCAAACAGGAAAAAACCACAACAGGAAAACAAACAAAAAAAATGTACAGCGTTCACATTTTCAAGAAAAGCTTGAAAATCTGATGTGAGTGTAGGATCAGACTGTAAATGCAATGAATCCTTGTCTTTATAAGTGCAAGAATTACAAGACTGGTCTTCTGGTATCTTAAGCCTTTCCCATAAGCGTTGATTAATTTTCAGTCGAGTGAAAGCAGAGAGACTTATCTGTGGAGGACACAACTCCATTGGGTGAGTAAGGATAGTAGAATCCAGCCCAAATGAATCAGACAAATAACCGCAATTATGTTAACTAGGTGCCTAGGGCATTACCTCAGTGTGCACAAAACTCTGAGAGATGTTGAGCTCTTGATGAACCAGCTACTCTTATCAGGAGCCGGGATACATCTTGGTGCTGAAGCTTAAATCCTCTCTGGATGGGTAAACTGTGGGAAAACACTAAAATCAAAACATCAGAAGGTAAGAGTGTATGGAGACACCTCAGCATCAACAAATAGCACTTAGCACTAGGTGGTGCTCTTTTCTCTACTATATTATTATTCAATGGTTGTGAGGGAAATTTTTTTCATCACACTGCCACATTTGTTACAGTAGGACTTCACTCAAAAAACAGAAAACGCAGAAGAAAAAGCATAAAGCAAAGCAGAATTCTTTCTTGTGTTGATTAGTCATTGTCTATGGGCCCAGAGATACAAATAAGGTACATTCCTGAGTGGACACTGCTGTTGCTCCTGGTCCTTTATTGTCAGTGGTATTTACAGTGTCCTAGCAGTGAGGAATTTCTTACTTTCTGAAAGAGATTTTCTTGGATATGTACACAGATCACGGTAATGAACTTTATTCCTGAGGTCCTCTATGTTCCCTCTACTTCTGTATTCTCAATCACAGTCTGTGTTTCTCCGTAAGTCATTCTTTGTTCATTCCCTCCAGGTATTTCTGTTCTTTAGTTATGTGCTCTGTGGCTATTACATAACCAGGGACAGAAACACATACACACAGAGATAGCTAGTTTAAGTCTTTTCCCTTGTACCAGTCTATCACATATTACAGGTCTTCCTCATTCCTCTTATTTTCCTTTAAACAGACTTAATTTCATCAATGCTTTGATTAGCTGAGCCTCAGGAGAATATTTGCTACATTCTACATTTTCCATGAAAAGCCAGACAATGAGATAATAACTTTAATAGTTATGAAAATATCTAGAAGAATCTCAATACAGAATGACTCAGCGATAATAAGTGGTTAACGAAATTCAGAGCACAAAGACAGAGGAGAAAACGGTCTTTCATTTTACAGGGAAAACAAAATGAAAAAAGATTTCACCATTACCATACAGGAAGAAGATACTAGATGGTGGATAGCAAATGCCAGCTCAGTGCTGGTCAAGCAGACAAACACAGTCTCAGGACTTGCAAAAGAAATGGGAAAAACAGAGAACACCCTCATGCTAGCCTAACATGCCATCGTGGTGCAGCCTAACACTGAGTATCGTTCCAGTCCAGTCTCCTGATTTCAGGCAGGAGGTAACAGAGTTGGAAGAATCCAGAAAAGGGCAGTAGAAGTACTCAGAAATGGCATGAGCAGAATCAAATGGATTTAGAGCCTTCAGCTGGAAAAAGAGACAGCTGAAAAGTCATGTCTAGTTAAACATCCACTCTTCCTTTTAGTGGTGACCCTGAAATAAAGGAATATCTGTTTTTATTTGCTTTTTGGGGAATGAGCCCCTTTGGTGTTATCCCAAACAATTATCAAACTCATACTGCGTTAACAGAATTTTTTGTCTTCCTCCATCTATATTTTCCTGATCCTCAGTGAACAGTTTGTTAAAACCAGTTCCTTTTTGTCCTTTATAACTCCTTTTCAACTCCACCATGCTGGTTTCTGGCCCTCTTTGAGAGCAGCACCCCTTAGGGCTTAGCCCATTAGAGAATTAAGAAATGTTCTGCAGGTGCTGTTTCTGCCCAACGCCTGTGATGGCACTAGGGTAGCTGCAAGGGTGCAGGCCACCTGCCTTGGCTGAGCCACAGGTTTTGAAGGCCCCAGCAGAGCCTGGAAAGTGCCCCACACTCCCAGCACAACATTAACAGAGATGGGGCAGGCAGATCCAGATAGCAAAGCCTGAGGAGGGACAATAGGAGATGCTCTTCAGGGAGAGCACATGTACCTGGCCTCTCTCTCTGGTCCAGTCTCCTAAGCCCACAGACATTGGAACTGCCTGTTCCTTTTATTATCTGTTAATAGAGGCATTGTTCACAAATCTTGTCTAATCCCTTTTTATGCCTGCTAATAGCCTGCTTTCCCAACCTCCTGTGGCAATGAATTCCGGAAGTTCTTTACCCTCTGTGCAAAGAAGTGCTCTTTCATTTCAGGAGCAACTGTATCTATGCTCCCAGTCCATAAATACAAATTGAAATAAAATTCAGTCTGTCACTGTTGTATCATCTTTTGGCCTGTTTCCAAGTTATACACACACAGTGAGTGGTATGAAAATGAATTAAAATAAATAATAAGGCAAACAAGGCTCAGTTTCTTGCATTTTTCCAGGGGAAGGTGAGGAGTTGTTGTTTGACCATTGCTACTACCTGGATAAGTGAATGCCTCTTCTCCACCTAAGTTTAAGCCCAGCCCAGAGATGGAAGCACGTGCTTACTCACGGGAAGGGAAGGCGAGGCTTGGGGCTGTAGCTGCCATGGTACAGCATGTGGTCCTTCTGCAAACCTTGTTTGGGAACCTCTGCTTCTCACATCTCCCAGCTTGTTATATCACTACTTCAACTAACCTTTTTTCTCATGAGTCTGTGTGACAGTGCCAAGCCAGGCTGCACACACATAGACAGTAAAGCAACCTGTGCCATGCCTAATCTACAGCTGTCATCCCTTAATTTATAAATTCCATGATGCTATCAAAATAAAGACTCTCAATTTTGTCTTGCAAGATCTATTCTTTACCTGCCCAACCCTCTGTTGTTCAGGTAACTCTACACCCACTTGCTTTTCCCCAAGCTCCTATGTTGCCTGTGGCTTGTGGTCCAAGTATTGTTTAGGTAATTAGTCATGTCTTCACCCACCTTCCATCCTTCTTTTTTTGTTATTACTATTTATTGGTTTTATTGCGGTAATGCCTAAGGATGCCAATTAGGAAACAGGACTTCACTGTAAAAAATTGTACAACAAGCTCTAAGGCAAAGAACTCACCATTTGAGTCTTAGGCACTCCATGGCCAGTGAATATGTAGAGAAGTGGGAGGGACTCTGGGAGAACAGCACAGCAGGATAAGAGGTTTACACAGTGTAATAATAGAACTGGCCAGCAACTAACCTCTGCTAGTAGTTCCCAGCAGGTTCTGTAGGGAAACAGAAAATTTTCCAGATTCATTGGAACTACTTTCATCTGGGTATTTTACCAGAGATGGGGAACTTAACATTGATTTATCTGGAATGTGCTAGGGTTTGGTGCTTGTCATTTAAATGTGTAATTTTTTTTCTATCTTATCCCGGGCAGATTGGCAAGGCTGTCCAGAGGATGCTGCCCAGAGGAGACTGCCCTGCGACCGCTAATGCTGTGCTCACCATACACATACAGGACCCCCATCATTCAGTACCTTCCAGAAGGCTGAACCAAAAATTGAAATCACGGTGGTGGAGGGGGAAGTGGGAAGGACAGAGGAAGGATGAGGATACTATTAGGAAGGACATCATGAAAAATCCATCATGTTGGGTAACTGTATCCTTAAGGCAAAATTTACGTTGTGCAACTGTGACACATTCAAGTCTGAACAGCTGGTTTTGGTGAGAGGCAGCAGAAGTTAATTTCTCGTGCAGCTTTTGTATTAATAATTCATCTCATTAAGGTGTGGTCTAATAGTGTTTGCACAGGCACAGGAGTCAGCCCTAATACTGTTTTTGACAACCATCTCTTCTACAGGCATCTGCGATTCACATGTCCTCCTTGCCTCAATTTCTCTGTATAAGAAAGGGAACGAGCTGTACAAGCTTTGGTTAAGATCTGTAAAATAGCTGGCTACTACTCTGTTACTACTTTGTAGTCTTTTGCAATAACATGAAGACACCACAACATTCAGCCATCCTGATCACAATGGGTTTGTTTCAAGGCATTAGTGAATCAGGCCTAAGGACCAGGCATAGAAGCACAAGATTCTGACCCACAGGATTAAATCCCTTGCAAAAAACTACAGGACCTGGCTAATCTCAGGAGATATTTAACAACCCAAAGACCCAGTAAGGTCTTGTCCTGCTAAGACTTATTTTATTCTTCATACTGTGCTAGATTATAATAGTATTATCATAAATGATTAAACTAAAGTACATTACTGTTAAGACTACTTTTTGGTCTTTTTCCTCCTCATCTCCATTATTTAGATTTTTCCTTTAATACCTGATGAGACTTCTAGTTGCCAGGGTGAACTTGCAGGATTTTACTGCAAAACAGGTGATCTCAACTTTCAGTTAACCAACAAATCCTCAAAACACACTGACATAAAAGGCATATTCATTCTTAGTGACATCCACTGATTTGAGTCATGAGTCTGTTTAAGATCACATAGTGGAGGCTTTCCCCAGAGATGTGTTTTAGCCCTGTTCTTTTTCCTGCATTTTCTTCTAGTCTAGCAGGGCTGGTTCAGTGGGGATCTAATGTGTATTTGTGCTACATGGGATATAGCACAATGTGTATGTTTATATCAAAATAGGTACCCTGATATGACCATCTTAGTATAGACAGCAGTTATAATAGTACAAACTACAGCATTTCTTAGGCCCAGAAGAAAGATAAATAAGTGTATGGGTAAAAGCACATTTTTGTCATATAACACAACCACTCTGGGCTGCCAGGAGCAAAGGAAATTATACTGCTTTGTTAACAACAATATACTTAGCACAGTAAAATTTTTATGAGTAAAAAGCATTAGTACATAATGAAATTCTTTCTTTCTTCATCAAGTGTAGCACTGAATTCTCTGCTCAGCTCCAGATACGACCCCTTTAGCAGTTGTTTCTTTTCATTGTATTTTCTCCTGTACAGTTCATTCATTTTCTTGAAGGTAGATGGAAAACACCCACCTCCTTTCTTCTCACTTCAGAGGTACCTGATGCTGCTTTTCCTCCTATGCTGATCAGCTCCAGAAATACCCCTGAAGAGCCATTGCTTGGCTTTGATTCCAGAAATCCCACTTCCTTCTCCACCCTGTCCTTTCTGGTTTCTCTACCTTCTTCTCTCCACAGACATCTGTACTAAACCAGTCTGTTTTCTTTCCTTATCTGGTGTTATTCTGATTACATAAACATCATCTTGCACTCCTTTTTCCCTTCTCAACTTTGAGATTACTTCCCCCCCATACTGTCATGAGCCAAGTGATAATTTCCTTCAGCAGCTTGCTTTCTTCTCCACAGTTATTGGAAGCAAAGTCTCTCGTGTTGCATATTTTAGCCTGCCAGTTAAGAGTGGCTTAACACTTTTCTTTACTCATTGTTATTTAACCAAAAGTCTTGGTGAGTGATGGGACGAAAATGGAAGGTATTTTAAACGTCTTTTATAGGCTTGACTTCTTTCCAAGACCTGCAGCTTAAAATGAGCAGCCAGTCAGAGAACAAAAAACTACTTTCAGAACATTCTTAAAAATCAAGATGTAACAGTTTTTAAAAGTCTAGTTGTGTTTGTAATGAAGATCTCCCAACAGCTGACTGCAAAAAAGCCTAAGGTTTATGTCAACCCAAGGCATCAAGCAGAAAATGCAAGCAGAAGTTTCACTTTGCCAACTAGAAAGCTGGAAGCACTGTATTTATTAATGTTGAAGAGTTCAGTGTTTATGAGATAAAACTGAGTGATTATTGCTGATGCGTAAATGTTGCTGACATAATTTCCATCAGCAACAGCTCATGAAACCCAGTTGCATAGGAGTCCAGTTGCCTTTCCTGTACCAGAAGATACTGGAATACAAGGAGTTATCGGGTCACACAGTTCATAGACAGATGTGGACAAGCAAAAAGCTATAGAGCAAATCTGTGGACACTTATATGAGCCAAAATATCCCCATTTTTCAAACTATTGTATGAATGAATATTATATAAATTTTGCTCATTATAATGTATACAATATATTCCATCTGCATGAACTATACAGACGATGAGATGCAATGTCTTTCAGAACATCAATATTGTTCTTTTATAGCACTTGAATATTTTGTGTTCCACTGTCTGTGTGTGAAAGAATATCTGTCTTCCATAATGGTGGGCAGATGCCCAGGTCAGGTGCTTAACTTGACAAAACCTAATGATTTTTCTTGAAGCCTTCTACCAGTCATGGTGCAATTAGTCTATTTGACACAGATTAATCAGAAATTAGTGATTTATGTATTCTTGCCTGTCTTGATGAAACTGAGTCACCTCCATTACTCAGCAGAATCTCTTCTTCAAATTAAATGATATGTTCAATAGGTCAAAGAAATCAGCAACTAACAAGACAATTCTTTGATTAAATTGGCTTATTTAGCACTGGTAAATTATCAGAGTTAAAAAATTTGAAGTGACATCTCTTCCATTTTAAGTGATCTATTTTAATCAGTTCATTTCAAAACCAACTGGTACAGCACAGGCATAGCTGATACGACTTGTCTGCAAACATACATAGGTCAAAGCAAGGGCTCTGACTCCTAAGCGGAGTCTGCTTGGCTCATTCAGGTTGTGTGCAGCTCAGTGATTTTAGGCAGCTTCTGAGGCTTACAGGAACTCTATGGGCAGCTTGACCATCTGTGCAGGGTGCGCTGTGTGCGTGTCAGGCAGAGCACTCACCCTTCCAAACGCAGGTTTTTGTTTGGTTGCCCAGTGAATGGAGCTCATGGTGCTGAGTCATATGGCAGGAGAATGGAGGCGGTGAAAGTGCGACAGTGAAACCCGGGACGGCTGCCAAGGAGGGATGAGGGGTGTTCCCAGCAGTCCTCCTCTGAGCTCCCAGCAGGGACCAGAGCTGTAAACTCCCTCCCTGCTCCCCAGCCTTGCAGTTTGTCCCCTTTCTGGGAATGTCTGCAGCTGATCGGGGGTGACCAGAGGTGGTACCTGTGGTGTAGCCATGAAGAGAGGTGACCTTCAGGAAAACCTCATTCAAAGAAGAGAGATATTGTGCCCTGATTTATTCAAGTTAATCTTTCAAGGAGATGAATAGGATGCTGCAGGGCAGAGGTCATTCACATTATAAGAAATGAAAAGCAGATTTGATTTAAGTTTCCTGGTGCAGCCAAGTTAACAGTACAGCACTCTGCCTGTTTACACTGGACACGTTGGGAAAAACCAAAATAAAACCTCATTTTGACAGAAGGGTTGTATGTTTTCTGGAAATGGGGAACATGGAGAAAAATCTGCTGTTATAGAAACAGGACCTATGTCTTTTTCCTGCTTTGCATCTGAATGGATGCAAATCAGGCAATTTGCACGAAACATGACAAGAAGCAAAATGTCACTTGCTATATCAATTTCAGAAGAGTCTGGAACTAGAGCGAAATATGCAAGATAGAAAATATGGGGGTAATACTGTAGGACTGAAATAACCATAACTTAGAATAGAGTAGTTTTACTATAGCACCAAAATTGTTTAATACCAATGTGGATAACAAATCTTTGTCATTAACATCTGAAATCTATGGACACTAACCCATTTATATATATGACATTAAGCTTAGGACAACTTCTGCCAGACTTTTTAATCTGTTAACTTCTTTTTCAATATAGAAGAGAGAGGGCTGGATGAAGTCAAGCTTAAGCACATGTCTAAGGGCACACAATAACCAGAAAAGAAATGGCACTGGAAAGATCTAGAGTATGATTCTGAGTCTGAGCATCCTGCAGCTGCTACTCCCTGCCGGGTTTTCAGCACAGCTCACATGGCAAATCAGAGACACTGACTTAGCAGGATTTTATGGGCATGGGCAGTGTGATGCGGATGAGCTTTGCTGGACTGGGGCCCATCTAGCAAAAGATGCTGTGGGAAACAAATGCAGGAAGACACTGCCAAGGTACAAATTTGGCTTGAGTATGCTTATTACATTAACCTTGTAACTGTGCCAGCTGAAAAAATGCATTGGATACTTTTGGATAAGAAATAGCGACCTTTTCCGTATTTGTTTAAGTTTTATTGTTAGTTTGATTTGTAAATCTGATGTACATAAATTGTCAGAACCTAATTACGCCATAGGATTCCACTCAGTGTGGGTGGGCTGCAGGTATTTTTAAAGAGCTCAGTACAATACCCACAGATGCATGACACAGTCACAAGTGTTCAGTCCCTTCTAGCTGGAAATGCCCTGAACTATGAAATTCTTATCACTTTCATTCTGTTTGGTATGAATGCCAATCCAATTCACCTGCAGGAGCTTTTTCTTTATCTGCTATCTTGCCCATTCCATAATATATTGTGGCAAAAGGAGAAACAAAGCATCTGGCCTATGGCATCAAATACTGAATAATGAGTTGAGAAGCCCAGGGAAATGTAGTCTTCGTTCTGTCTGTACCAGATTCCCTCAATGATTTCATACTGAACTATCTGATTCTCCATTTCTCTGCCTTTTGGATAAATATTATCTCAGTTTACCTCAGCAATGTGGTAAGTAGCTTAAGTTCCCCATATTTTCAAATGCTGTCGGGGATTTGTATGCCGATGCTGTGTAAGTCAGAAGGAGACCATAATTTTGTATAGCAACTTCCAGGTGGGCCATTTTCTAGAAACAGTCCAATTCCTACGTAAGTAGAGAAAAATAGAAAGATAGAGAAAATAGCTATGAGAAACATGCAGAGTAACAGTAATACAGTGGATTCCTGCTGAGAAGGAGGGACTTTTGAAAGATCCAGGGATATGGCTAGAGGCCCCATCTGGCTGGGAGACCTCACCTGCCCATCTTTGACAGAGGCTGGGGCCTGGGCGTGATCAACCTTCACTATCAGAAGCAAAACAACTTGAACTGCAAGGTTTTTAGCATATCATTACAGATTCAAAACCGGGCCTATTCTGATGGAAAATCTCCCTTAGGAATGTGAATTGTTTTGGGCAAAATAATCAGGCTTCTTTGCTGGCAGGGATACTATTTGCATCAAAAATTAGTGTCATCCGCCCACTCAGTTTCCAACTAAAAGCCAGGCATTTCATTAGTGAAGTGAGAACAGAGATGCCTGGCTGGAGCAGCTTCGGCAAACAAACCTGCCTGTACAGCCAGAAAGGTGGGAGAGCTGCGTGCTCCCGCGGGCATGAGGGTCTCGAGGACCACACCGGGCCGGAAGAGGAATGAGGACATCTCATTCCTGCCTGGGAAAGGGAAATACGTGCAAGGGCAAACAACCCAGCCCTGACGGTGGGATAAGCCTCTCTTTCCCAGGAGGGAGGCCTTGGAAGCTTGCGTGCAGAGCCCTTGTGCGTTGTGCGTGCAGGAGCTGTGCGTGTTGACAGCATGAGTGGAGAGTTGTGTGGGGACGAGCTGTGCATGTGGAGCCCTGCGTGCAGGTGTGCCAGTGCCACACGTGTGTCCGTGTGAGCCAGGGGAAGAGGCACGCGTGAGCCGGGCACCTCGAAGGCGCCGTGTGTGCCCGCAGCTGCCAGCGCACAGTGCGCGGGCAAGGCGTGCGTGTGAGCCTTCATGTGAGAGCAGGCGTGAGAACAGCTGTGCGTGCATGAGGGCAAGCACTGAGTGTGCGTGTGTGGAAAGGCAAATGCGAGGAGCGTGTGTCCACGTTACTCACAGGTGTGTTTGGAGAGACAGACACATCAAGGTGTGCATGTATGTGTGTGAAGGGGGTATATGGAGAGCCGGGGGTGGGTGTGAAGGGGGTATGTGGAAAGACAGGGGTGAGTATGTGTTTGTGAAGGGTGTCCGTAGAGAAGAGGGGTATATACAGAGGAGGCGGTGTCTCTGTGTGCGTGTACCGAGAGCCGAGTGCCCGCACACCCGCCGTCTCCCCGTGCTGGCGGCTGCCCGGGGCGGGGCCGCTGACGCACTGCGGCTGCAGCAGGACTCGGCAGGGCGGGGGCCCGGTGTCCAGGGCCGGGGCTCGGCCCGCCGGTGGCTGACTGACAGCGCTCCCCGCCCAGGCGCTGGAAGGGCCGGGCCGGAGCGGGGCGGGCAGGAGGAGGAGAAGGAGGAGCGGTGCGAGCCGCCCTGCACTGCCGCGGCTTCTACCTATTCATTCAGTCGCCTAAAATGGCTGGAGAGAGGAGGTGGCGGAGCAGGAGGAGGAGGTGAGGGGGGAGCTTCAGCAGTGCCCCCACCTCCTCCGCGGCCCGGCGGAGCTCCCGGCGAGGCTCGCGGCCGCCCTTCGCCCGGCACCATGTCGGCCGGCCCGGACGAGAGCTCGGTGCGGGTGGCGGTCAGGTAAGCGGCGGCGGCGGCGGCTGCGGCGGGCCGGGAGCGGCGGCGGGGCGGCCGCGCGGTCCCAGCGCCCACCCGCGCTGCACGGGCAGCAGCCGGGCACATCTTCCCTGCAGAGAGCGGCTCGCCTCGCCTCGGCTCCTGCGGAGCCTCTTTTTCCTCACAGCAGCAGGAGATAGCCAAAGGAGAGGGGAAAACTCCCACCATTCTGAGGTCTTTCTCAGTCATTTCTCTCTAATTTTGAGCAGTGACCCTAAAAATACTCCAACTAATTATAGCCCGGTGCTGCTTGTGCTTACTCATGGAAGCAGAGCAGCCCCTGGACTGTGGCGATGCCGTTTGCATCACGGAGCTTTGCGAGAGTGGATCCTGGCGCACTGATATTTTTAGAAAGATAAAGGCTTTTATCCCGCGGAGGCTGTGTCTAACCTCACATACCAGAGGGATGGACTCCCATAAGGCTGCTCACAGTACATAGGAATTAGGTGTATGTAGAAGTCATAATGGGAGGGGAGCTTAAATAATTTTAAAACATCAGTTAATTCAAATTGCTCTTTAATCAGAGATAAAAATCTGCAGTTCATCAGTGAGCTCTTGGCTCTTCTCGGTTTTCTGTGTGAAAATACTATTTTATTGTTTGAAGAACTTCCAGTTTAGCCCATGGATGTTTAAATTTCCAAGATGTCTTTACATGATTGAAGCATGAGGAGAAATACATGTGTGTGTGTATATCTATGTCTGTTTATGTATACTTATGTCAATATTTGGGGTTTAATTGTGATACTGTCTGTTGATTTATTTCTTTATTTAAGGAAGTTTATCTGTGCTGGCACACTTGGAGTATTACACCACAAGAAATCAGACTTTACGGGAAGGTCTGTTTGTCTCAGTGGGTCCTTGGACAATCGTACATTAGAGAATTCAAGGGTTGTTCAGGAAGACGAAGAGGGTGATTTCTTAGGTTTTTTTTGTTTTCTCTGAAGGATGTAGAAATAAGCGCTGTTACTGGGTGCTATTGTTGGTACATGGTGTAGGGGGAACAGTGCAATAACATTTTCAGTAAACAGAGAAGCGCCACCCCTGCATGATGAAATGGGGTGTATGCTGCAGTTGTTCATTAAAGTCTGGTTGCAGTAGCATTTTCTGTGGGGAGAGATGGTTTTGTGAGTGCTATCTGTTGAAGCATTTTTCACATAATGTACAGGGAGGTATTATTCCAAAGCATAATTAGGCTGTATTTTTAAAAAGGAAAATATGAGATAGGTGTGATCCTAAAAATAGGGCGTGTTACAGGTTTACAGACTGCTCTCTCATTTGAAGAAAATATTAAATATGTTCTGAGCCAAAAGAAATAGTGGTGTAGAACTTCATTTACAAATACAGGGGTTTGTTGCAGCTTGGAATTAAATAAAAAACCTACTGGTAACAATACATTTATAATTGTGGGTGTGTGATGAATAGATTAGGAGTAAAATATGGTAAAGAATTTGTACAAGTAAATTAAAGTCACCCAGCTGTAGTTCTTGACAACAAATCCCTAATGTTGTAAGGTGTATTTTTGCAGTATAATTGTCTAACTAACATTTTGTGCCTGAGTGCAGTTTACTAATAATGAAGGATTGCATTTTTCCTCCTGTCTGCTTTCTTCCTTTTGGCAAATTAACTATTCATGTACAAGATTTCCCCCTCTCTATTTAGCACTCATGAACAAAAGCATGCACCAGTAGCTCTTTGTAGATGATTTTCTTTTATTTCTGATTGTGTGTTTTGTGCAGTCCTATAATGCAACTGATTTTGCAACTCACTGTGTATCAGTGCCATACTGTACCGTGCATTACGAGTTTTACATTCTGTTTCTTGTTGGTTTTGTTCTTCAGCTCTTTTTGGCAACTTGAGCTTAGTTCAGTGATGATCTCCACAGCTGAGATGAATCAGTCGTTGTGTTTTGTATGTATGTTTCTGAACAAGGCTCGCTGTACAGCTGGACCAGCTTTTAGTTTGCAACCCCTGTGGTTGCAAGATACTGCAAGGGCATGAATTTGCTTAGACTTTAAACACAGGTTATAGAATAGACATCACTGAAATTGTTCAGCAAATTGTTTTTCCAGGACCTGGTTGTCTCACCTAATTGTATCCAACAGGAATGAAAAATACTTCATTCTTTCCAATTAGCACCAGCTTTAAGCTATCATCTTGTATGCTAATTGCTCCCCATTTTCTTCAGTGTAATAATGGGTTTGTGACTGATGAGCTAAATACTCTGGTTTAGTGAAGCATGAAAGCTGAAAAGAGTTTGGCAGATAATCCAGTAACTAATGTTAAATTCCCCAATTAAGAAAACATTTTTGTCTTGTCATCCACCACTGAAAAACTTGTGGACTTTGTGGATGATGGTGTGCAACTTCAGCAAAGACCTTTCCTTGCTGTGTGACTGGGTGTAGTGTCTGTTTTCAGATAGAGAGCCCCCATGACAGAAAACAGTCATCTGATTAGAAAACTTTATTTTAAATGTGAAAAGCTATCCTTTTTGTAAATCTAAAATTTCTGTCTTGCTTTTGTAAGTGTCTTTACAGCATATGAAAACTAACTTTTGACAAGAAGGCTATGAAATGTTATCAACATCACAGGCAACTGTTTCAAGTTCACAAGAGGATGTAGATTATAGTTTCTAATTCTTGTGTCTTGTGCCACTTTAGTGGTGTCCACAGGTAAAATACAATGTGTATGCTTCAGGCATGTTGGGTAGATGAAGTTCTCACCTAACTTTAGATCCTCAACAGCCAGTGGTCTAGGTCTCTTAGTGCACTTTAGAGTTGTATGACCTGTGGAAGGGGCTGGATGGGGTCAGTGCACACAGAAGTGCACTTTTACCCCTTTACCGGCCAGACCTGAGCTGGGTCGCAGGGGTTGAAGTGGCTCCAACAGTTAGTGCCTGTCCTTGCTCCATGGCTTGGAGCCATGCCGTTAGGATGTTCTAGCAGTGGTGATCTAAGAAGACAAAGTCCTTTGCATTTTTGGATACATGTTAAACAAAGGAACTTTTGGAGAACAATAATGTTTGGATAGATCTAACCAGAAGTCTTGCATGGAGGACTGATAAAGCCTGGAAGGGTGTCTGTTATGTCTTCTCCATAACAGGATCCAAATAACAATGTAGAACATTGAAGGAAATGTCTTGTCTTCTAGCCCTCAAAGGTGAGAGATGGCCTTGATGCACTCTGAGTCAGTGGAGGCCCTGGATGTATAGATGATAAGCTTCAGTGTTGATTTGTTAGAGATGCTGTATTAAAGCAGAAGAAATAAGTACAATGCAAAAAGATGAACAGCTGTACAAGCTGACCAGTAGTCAAGAGAAGATGGTCTCTCTGGTATGTGTGGGTGACACTTGAGGTGGAGTGGACAATAAAAGAACATGAAGTACCAGTTGGTGAAGCTGAAGAGCGTTGGCATTGGGCATGTTCTCGTGAAGGATGGAGCCCAGTTGAAACTGTGTTAGTGGGCAGAACACAAAGAAGCTTCAGGAGATGGTATTTTATAATCAGGCATGTTTAATATCCGTAAAGAGCGGAGTAGTGAAAGCTTCCAGTTTTCATCATCCTAGGTATGTCTGTGCTATCTGCCTTCTTCCCTACTTTGGCAAGAGCACTTCACTGGTGCTGCTGCATCTGCTGTGATTGACATCTGCTTTGTGTTTCATTCTTCAAGTGAAGAATGGGAGGGTTGCCACTCTCCTCCTTGTATGTGTAGAGAGGCTCTGGGCACCCAGTTCTGCCTTGAGATGTCTAAAAAATTTCCTTTTCATACCCACCCTGGATATCTGCAATATGTTGTGACACTGCTTCACAAAAGTGAAATGTTGATGTTTGTTGAGTATGGAAACTGTGTGCAAAGCGTAATGGATCTACTGGTAAACATTTTTAGTAACAGTAGAAGTAATAAGTGCAGCTGATGAATTAAATCCACACGGCTGCTGTTTCTGGTTTTCCAAAAGGGAGATGAAGTATGTTGGAAAAACACATTGATTACTACTTCAGTTTAGTGGAGATTGGGGATTTTTACAACTAAATCTTGGTGTGGCATGGCGTTAGGATACAGTGTTGACTTTTGTTTAGGTAAGTGGGATGTGTTCATCCATTGCAACTTTAGCTTCCCACTGCAAAGCTTTGTTATGGAATGCTGCATTTCTTTTCATACCCGCAGTTCTTGAACTGTGTGATCAGTTGGATGTCTTATGTAGGAGGTTTTTTCTACTTTGCTTGTTTCTGTGTGGGGTTTTTTTTTCTCCTCGTATGGAATCTGCTGTTTGTTGTCATGCCTCCCTCTACCTTTTCACCTTTCTGCATTCTTTCTAAGCATTTTCTTCTTAAGCTTTTATAGTGAAGTTGTTTTCCTCTGTGCTAGATCCAGCTAGGTCCAGTACCTAGTTAGATACACTAGGAAAGAAGGAACTGAGTGGAAGGAACCTGTCTTTTTTAGACAGGTGTGTTTTGAAGCACTTTGGTGGCAGCTGAGATTGATTTTCTTTCTTGGGCTGCTGTTCTGCAGTTACAGCTGTGTTTAAGCTTCCCACCATGAATAGATCCTCAGATGCCAGATGAATGGACATCTCTGCTGTGGTATTTATTATAAGCTCTGGAGATGCTCATTTCATGCTTCCCATACAGTGCTAAGCATTGTCATAAATCATTCTGTGACTAGATAAGCAACAGCAATAGACTACAGTACTATCCATTGGTTCCTTAAAATGAACCAAAAATTTTTTTTTGATAGACAGTGATTACTGCCCATCTGTAACCAGCTGTAAAAGTTTTTTCGTGAGAATATCTAAGTAACTGTGTTAATGAAGTTCAGCAGTTTATAAATACACAAGAATGCCCCACCTAATAAAAGAGAAATTATCAACAGCCTTAAATTGCAAGGTGTTGGGAAATAACTGTTCTGCATGGAGTCTGTTAATGGAAAGCTACAAGAGAGATCTTGTTTTGGAAAACTCCTGTTGCATATCTTTTTGTTAGTTTTGATGTTTTTCTTTGCCCTCTGACTTAAACAAACATCTCCTTGTCCTTCTCTGAAACTACCCCGTTGGTATGTTTTGCATTTTAGCTGAAGAAAAGACACGGCACCATCTGCTGCTGAATTAATTCTGGTTTCATAATATCTGACTTGATCATTTGTTACTGATATTGCTTGGGGCAGGCTGAAATCTGTGATCTCGCTTTCTAGGAAATAAACTTCCCTTTTCACCACTCGTGTTGTAAACACAAACTCATTCTTGGATGGAGGGGAAAGAAGTCCTACTCGGACCTTTCCCTTAATGCTATGTATTCCTTGCCAAAAGATGGGCATCTTGAATTTAGGAAGAAGAAAAAGCAATGAGTGGTGTACCTAGGCAGTCTGTTCATGCTTTTGGATGAGTTATATTTTTAACTTGTCACTTCCCAAAGTTTGTAGAAGACTTGGGAGTTTACTTTGCTTTTAAAAACCATTGAATTAGTCACTAATTTCCATTTAATGATGCTTTCTTTACCACTTATGATCTATGAAAAGTTAGGATTTGTATTGTTGGCCTAGACATTCCTTTATTACTGAACTCAGGGCTTCACATTTTCAGATTTCCTGTGTGACTTCTGTAAATTCTTCTGTAGTAGCTGGATGACCCTTGTGTTTGGGATCAAGAGAGCCCTGCCCTCTCCCTCTGCTTTCCCTTGATTTGCTTTAAGCATTTTATAGATTGCCCTTGCTGCCCACTCAGAGATGGCTGTTGGAATTCTTGCTTTTATGTTCTGTTGCCTGACTACTGCTGGTGAAATAAAGCCACTTTACGTGCTTTTTATATTTTAAGGAAAATACAGCAGAATACTAAATATCTGTGGTGGCCAGAGCAGAGAATTTTTTGTTATGCTAATATTATTTCAATGTAAAGTACTTTCAAGAAGTGTCATTTGAACTGGTGAATAAGAAAGTTTAATTAGAAATCAAACCAGATCTGAACAAGTCTAGCAAGAGTTACTACATGAGCTGTGCCTTTTTCTTGTGCTGTCTTTCTCTTCACTTAAATAGTTTTAGATCTTTGTTCATTTTCTTCTTATCCTTCCTTGTTTTTGTTTTTTTTTTTGTAGTTCTCAGTTGTAATTTCCACTTTTCCCTAGTGAAATATGTCTGCTCCAGTGTAAGGAGAGAACTGCTGCCCTGTTGTTCATAAATCGTCTTGTTTGATGTGTTTATTATAGCAACAAGATACAAATGGAGAATAGTGAAAAGATAAGGTTAGTGTCACAGTGAGTTTGATGCACAGAGAAACAAAACATTCAAAATGTATTCTAAAATGTGAAAACCTGCTGATTCAGAGCTTATGATTGATTAGCATAAAATATTTCCTGAATAGACTCTGAATGGAAATAAGGAGTGAGGAGTGAGTACCATCTGGTCCTTTATTCTAGTAGTATCCTCAACAGATTTGGTAGAGTTGGCCACTGCTGGAATAATTATTTTTCTGTGTAAAAAAACTTTTTTTTTTTTTTTAATCAGCTGACAGATGCTGGTTGGGACAATGCACCCTTCAAGCATCTTTACATCTTAAAGTCTACCTAGCAAAAATGAATGACTTATCCCTTGAACCTCTTTACTTTGGAGCTTCAACACAGAAAACTGAGAGCAACAAGACCTTAGTAAAAGGTTATGACTGTCTACTACACACAGCGATTTATATGCATTGAAGTTGAATAGTGCACTTCCATTGTTGAATTTAAAAATGGACTAAAGGATTTGTTGTCTAGGTAATTTAGTGTCTCACTGTTGGCTCTTGCGTTCATGCTGCTATAGGAACTCTGTACAGTTCAATTGGTTAGCAAATAACTCTCTCTTTGCAGGACATTTTACATTTAATGTAATCTTTCCATACTATCTCTCAAATACTCCAGGTTTCTTGAAGTGCTTCCTCTTGAATACTGTAGCTTTGAAAGATACTTATTTTCCTTTTCCTTTATGTTCAGCATAACAGATCCTTTAAAAGCACGAGAAAAGCAGTATTTTCAAGGTGAATAAGAGTTAAAGGGCTGTAGCATGCTATAGCATTACAGTTCAACTACCAGAGCTGAACACATGGAATGTTATGGATAATAGGACTAGACAGAAGATGTTTCCCTTTTGTGAGATATCTCAAAGTCTGACATTTTATCTTTTCCGCCGTGTTCTCTTTTGATAATGGAAGAGTTTGATCAAACAGGCTTCTCTGTTTACTGGGTCTAATCTCATCTGGGGCCTTGAAAAGAGGCATTCCACATCTTTAGTCAATTCTCCAACCTCTTGGTTATTATCTTTAAGCTGTGTATTTTTTCAATGAGTTGTTTTTTCTGTACGTTTCTAATTATGTTAGTTATCCTTTGCTTAATACTGCTAAAACAAATTTAAGGTGACAGATTAGGCTGGAAAGCTACATAGCTGTGAAGTACTAATGTCGGTCAGGAAACCATATTAAATATGAGACTTGTTAGCAATGCTGTTTAAGAAGTTATGCTAATCATCAGTAATAGGCTAAAACACAAAAGCAGAGTGTATCTAGAAATATATTGCAAATGATGAAATATAATCTTGTATAATTTTGGGGTCGCTAGCAGGTTTGCTAAGAAATTTCTCATGTATAGTAAAACCTCTGGTATTGCGTAAAATATAGAAAGTGGCTTATCTGAGTTCCTTTAAGTATTTGGTACCACGTTGTGTGTGAGACTTCTTGGAATAAAGTGATAGAAAAGTAGACTGACTTAGGATGTGTGTGTAGATGTATTTTATTCAAAATAATTATCTAACTAACTTTTTTTTTTTCCGAAGTCAGTAATCCTTAGCATTCATTTTGTTGAACTTTTCTTCCCTTAAGCATGGGACTAATTGGGAGATGAGTCCAGAGACCTTTCATGTCATTCTGAGTAGCTCATTATCACAAGATCTTAGAGTTGTTAATCTCTCTCTCTCAGTAGTATTGATTTACCAACTGCACCAGTGGAAGCTGTCTTAGTTTGTGCTTGATTCTGTCATGGGACACTATCCCTATGTACCATCTCCACCTGTATGAGAATATGAGAGGGGTATGAATGTAGCTAGCAAGCTTTTGTCTTTTTTTAATATTCTTTTCCTTCCACTGGCACTTTGTTTATTGTCATCTTAGAATTATGTCATAAGGTCCTCAGGCCAAAGATGTAGCTTCAAAGTAAACACGATATAAATAATACATGATGTAATATCATGAGAAAAGCAACTCTACTAAAACACCTGAGTTAGTCATTACCTTCTATGAAAAGTCTTACAATTAAAAATTCTATATATGGCTTTGTTTCTCCCTCTCCTCTTTGCTTGTTTCTGTGAAGAGTAAAAAAAAATTATGCCTGTACCAGACACTTTGATCTGTAGGAAGTAGCTGACTGCTCATTTTTTTTACGTGCTAAGCAAACCATACATTGCTTTAGTTGTCACTCTGCATAAGTTGTCCAGGTAAGGTTTATTTCACTCCCTAGTCTCAAATGCATTCTTTTTGAAGTCTAATCTTTAATTTTAAGTACATGTGAAATCATTATTTTTAGACTCTGTCTCAGTAATGGGAAGCCTTTGAATTTTTCCTTAAGAATTATTACCTATATGTATTACTTTGCAGACTATAGATGTTGATACCATCTGTATTTTCCTTTTTTTAGTTAAAATTATATCATGCATGTGAACTACTGGTATATTTGGGAAAGGCTGATGTGTTTATGAGCAAGCTGTTTGAAATGCATTAAAGACCAGAAAAATATTTTCATGTCAGGTTAAGGATGACTAAGTATCTGAATGCATATTTTCTAGATGTGATCGAAAAGAGAAGGATTCTACTTGTAAGTGTTTGAAGAGGCCGTAGATCCGAGGGAAGGCCACCTGTTCAGTCTATATCACAGAGTGCAGCTTATGCTTCTGTCTAATCTGATCAGTCAGCCCATCACTCAGTAAAATTGCCATTCTGAACTTTAGGAGCATAACTCTGAGTTCAGCAAAAGTAGATTGGTGTTCAGTAAGCTCTGAAAATGAGATGAGAGGTCTGAATTGGTATTTGCAAGTAGACTATTTGACAGTTAAACATTAGTGTAATTAAATACTCTTTTTTCTCTTTTGAACTCCCCAAAGGGTTTTGTTTGAATTGGGGTTGAATTGAATTTGTTGTTGGGGGCTCTGTCTGTGGTTTTTTTTAATCTTTGTTTGTTTGGTTCATTGTTTCAGTTTTTTGTTTTGTGCATGTCTTTGTTTGGTTTGCTTGCTTTCTTTCTTTGTCTTCCTCATGAAGTCTTCAAAGTGATCTACATTGGTTGGTCAACCCACTGTCTTGGCTCTGCATTTAAAATGTAGCTGCAGACCTATTTCATTATTGTCGTTAGCAAAGCTTGTAGGAACAGATGGACTTTTTATTGTTCTCTAAATGTCAACAAGTAAAGCCCTGGTAGGCCCTGAAGAGGAATCAGAGGCTTGTCAGGGTTGGAAAGGACCTCCAAGAAACATTGCACAGCTGAGAGCTTCAAATGAAAGTGCTTTGTTCTGTGCTTGCAGCCCCAAGAACAGGGCTGGCCCTTGCCAGCTGGCCCATGCTTCTGTTCATTTCAAACTCTCATGACTGCTGAGTGTGGAGATGCCTCTTTGGGAAGAGGGAACTTGCATAAAATGTTGTTGACCTACATCTTGGAAGATAGTTGACTAAAGACAAAGGGCTGATGCACTCTCTGCTGCTGCTGTAGGCAAATGTTCAAGTAATGTATTTATTACATTATTCATAAGCATGGAACAGCAGTGTCGTATTGTAGCAAAAGAAGAAAATCAGTGTATATAGAAACTGGAGTCTTTACGAAGGCTCTGAGAAATCTGTTTTTTGTTCAGTACTGCTGATGTCTAGTGGTAGGTTTTGGTCCTGCTGCTCAGGAAAAGTGTGGACTGACTGAGAGGAATTGAAAAGAGGAGGGAAATGGCTCTTTGTCTAGAAAACATGACCAGTTCCACAGTGAGGAGTGAAGATTTGTAGGAGACACATCCTAAAATACCAAGAGTCAAGTACAGAGTGGAAGGGAATAAAATGTTCTTTGTGCTCAAGGTGAAGTTAATAAAAGGTAGTAGATTTAAATTTCAGTAAGAAAAGTAAAAGAGAGGAGAAAATATTTTTCTGTTGTAAGGATGGATGTTGTGGAATGAACAGACTAGGGAGTGAAATAAACCTGTGCTTTGTCTGTGGAGATCCATATAGGAGACTCTTCAAAACAGTTCAGACTGGTAACTGCCAGGAATATTTTGGATTAATTGACAGTACTTTGGTCCAGAAAGGTAGAATGGAGTTCTGACATTCCCAGTGTTTTTTTCCACCCCAGTTGTCTGTAATTCTGTGAAGCTGCATGTAGGGTGCCAGGACCTGAATTCAGCACAATTGAATGATCCCATTCAAATGTCAGAATGTGTTCACAGAGGTGTGGCAATGTCCACATGAATGATAAAGCTTTACTGATTTGGAAGGGTAAGCTTAGATTAATCCAAGTTTGAAGGGACCTCAGGAGGTCATCTGATCCAACCTTCCCCTCAAAGCAGTGTCAAAACTAAATTCAGGTGAGATTTTGCAACGCTCTGTCTAAAGTTAGGTCTAGGAAAAACCTCTGAGATAGAGATTCCTCAGTGTCTCTGGGCAACCAGTACTTGACTGGTGTAATTTTTGATGGTCAGATTTCTTCCTTATGCCGAGGTGGGAAATCTCTTGCTTTGTTTTATGACCAGTGCCTCTTGTCTCCCCAATGTGAACCTCAGAAAGGAGCTTGGGCCTTTTGTCTTTGTAATCTTCTCTTCTGCATTGAAAGAGAGCAGACAAGGCCTGGAAGCCAAGAAGATACTGAAGAGCTCTGTGCCTATGATCTGTTGGAAAGGTGAGATGTGGGGGACACCTTCAGCAAAGGGGGTGCAGCCTCTTATCCACTTGACTTCTGAATATGATAGAGCAGATTCATGGGGGACTGACAGCCATCCAGTGGTGCTGGTGATAGGGCTGCTATTAGGAGATCATGTGTTGTAAGCATATGCAGGGCGAAGTACTAGAGGCTTTTGTTTGTTTGCATGGTTTCTATACTCCTTCTGTGTAAAGTCTGTATGTTCTCCTCATATGACCCTCCCCTACCTGTTTTGAGGACTATTTCATGGTAAATATGATACTGCTGCTATGAAAGCATTTGGAGTGTGATTCAGTTTGGGATAACAGTCTATCTTTTTTTCCCCAGCAGGAATATGTGTCTCTGGCACAGTTTAAGCTTACTTATTATTTTGACTGAGCTGACTAATAAGAATAATTAACCTCCATCATTGTTTAATGTTTCTTTGCTTTTCAGATGTGCTCTCCTCAGCCATCTCACAGAATAATTTTTTCCCTGTCCCCTGCTGTGACAGTTCATGTTTCATTCTTTCAGTTGTTCTTGCTTATTCAGACAGTATCTTCTGTATGGCAGAAAGAAATGTGTACAATAGTCAGTGGTTTATCACATGAAGCATGTGATATTCTTGTGAATACAACCCAAAGCATTGATTACCTCAGAATGGTTTCTTATTTGGAAATTAATTATAATTTGTCCATTATCAGTTTTTCTCTTGTGTATGAAAAATGGATTTTTTAACTTGATTTGTTTCTTTAGATTTGTGTATTCATAAAATGTATGTGGAGCACTGGGTAAAGTTCACATTCAGTTTGGTTTGTATTGCTGGATATCTGCCTAGTATGTGTAAGAGTTGTCTGGTTGAAGTTCAATCTGTTTAAAACAGAGGAATGTATTGGTAGACTGAATAAAATGCTTCAAAGCTCGTATCTGTGTCTCTTGAATTTATATGCTTTTGATTTCTCAGATTGTAGCTAGGAAATGCTACTGACTTCCAATTTTATCAGATATGTCAAGGAAATACGGCTAATTGTAGTCTTAACTGGGCAACTAACTGCTCCTTTTATATGCCTATTCTATAATTTATAGATGCAGTTTTCACCTTAAGAAAATTTCCTTTGTTCAAGGCTGTATGTCTATCAGGGAATATCCAGTGGGGCAGAATGCTTGTCATGTACTGCACTGCTGTAATGATAATTGCTCTCCTGTTTTGCCCCGTCCTTGGTGTAGAGGGCAATGGTCACTCCAGCACAGCAGATGTGTGAGAGATCCTCTCCTTTACTCACAAGCAACTTGAATTGGCATCATGTTATTTTTCCATTCTGATAATAAAAAATAAAATGTAGGAGATAGTTTTGTGTTCAAGGGGTCTCTCTCTGCTGCAGCTGTGACCAGTACTGGGAATCCTCTGGATATACTACCACTTGTCGGGGTGGGTGATGCCATAGACCTTATATGGGTCCTTGCTCCTGTGTGCCGGGGTGAGCTAATGCCTGGTTAGGGGACACTGGGCACTCCACTTCCAAGATTGGAAATAATTAAATAATCTATGTGACTTGTTTTAGGTATTTTTCTTCAGTACAGGGTTAATATACAAAGAGTTGGATGTCCGCTGCTGTTTGTAGGATCAGCTCTGGTGTTGGACTAACAATGACCCCATCTTCTGAGTATTCATTCAGTGCTGGGTAGACTCCTATTGCTTATTGATCTAGGTACAATTGGAGCACAAAGGTATGGTATATCTTCAATTACTTTGGAAATAGCTGAAGAGTTTTGTTTCCAAAAGAAATGGACATTCCAAGCTCTCCCTTTAGTTCTCCACAGCTAGGTGGGGATGCCAAGAGGGTGTAGAGCCATGGACTTTTCAGTTTCATTGTGAAGTGTGAAAGGTTCAAGGACAGCCAGAAATTTTTTCTTCTAATGCATGAGTCTTTCTGGATATCCTTATTTTGTGCCATTGCATACTTGACTTGCTCAGTTCAGTGTGCTTGTGACTGATGCAAAAATTAGAGAACTACAGATTACACAAAGACCTCTCTTGTGGGGTGCAGGGCTTTTCCTTTTAAAAAGGAAAAGCTATTTTTTTTGTCCTATTTTTTCACAGTTGGGTCTTGGTCTAGTTTGTTTAAATTGTTAGCTAAGGTAGGTAACAGAGGACTACACATATCAGATTTCATTGTGGTGTGGGTTTTTTTGTTTGTTTTTTTGTTTTATTTTAAAGTCCCAGCAAGAATTGGTAAAGGTACTGAAGCAGTTTCTACTCTGTCAGCAAGTTTTAGGTGGAGTGTCACCGCTGGGCTGTTTTTCAGCTGCTGGGTCTTTGTGTTGCTCCATTTTTGCTGCTGTTGCAAGACCCCTCTGCCAACACCGCTGCTGCAGATTGGAGATAAACAACTTAATGGCTGCCAGGGAACAGAGGGCTGAAGTCTTGTTTTTCTGAACTGAATACTCTGTGATACCTCTAGATTAGGATGGTGATGGGTAGTATAGGAAAGATACAAGAGATTGTGTAAATTTTGTATCTGTTCTGACACTTACTGACGTACTGGGTAACACTGGTCAACTGGATTTGATTGAGAATCTAATTCTGTGCTCAGTTAAAAACATGATTGTATTTGAAGTGAAACCACTCCTGGCCTCAAATTTCAAGTCAAAGAAATCTTCTCCTTTTGTGTGTGCTAGGTAATCCTGCTCCTTGTCCTGAATCTTGCTCACTTGGAGTTTCAATTCATCTTGTTCCCATTCTTCAGCCACTGATTATTAGTTCAGTGGTCTAGAAATGGTTAACTGTAATGGTAAGTAGAGTTGGGAAATAAGCAATTTGTAGTTTTCTATGCCTTGCTAATTATTCATGTGGTAGGGCTTACGTAAGGGCTGCATTACAGTTCATTTGATGACAGTGTTCTGTATTTCTGTGTAAACAAAAGTCAAGTGATAAGGCATGGGCAGTCAAAGTCTATAGTTGAAACCAGGGAGAAAACAAACTTTCCTGGGAGGATCTTAAGGTCATACTATCTGCTTAGCTGTCATGTTTCTTAAAAAAAAACCCTAAACAAACAATAACAAAAAAAAACCAACCCAAAAACCCAACCTTGAGAGTATTTTAATTTAAAATATTTTAAAAAAGCTGAAAGAGCTGTCTTTGCTATCTTTCTTGCCTTAGCCTTTCTTCATATTCAGTGGTGAAACCACTTAAAACATGCAATTAACAGTTTGGATAGCATGATGTAGCAATATATTAAAATTTTAAACAGCACAGAGTTTTTTCTCTTTGACACAAAATTGTAAAAGCAGACTGTCTTAGAAAAAAATTGTAAGTACTTGTTCTGGAGAAATCTGGAAACTCCAGGGAAAAAAATACTGACCTACTGGCACCCTTTAAAGACTTTTTTAATACTTGCTGACAATTTCTGTAGAACACCAGTTAGCTTAACAAGTTTTGTCTAAAACCATTCAATTTTCCTTTCTAAATATCTGGTACCTTAGCATATGCTGGAGTAAACAGCCTTGTACCTCTTTTCCCCATCCCTCTAATTTTGTCTGTAGTGCTAAGAAAAAATCTTTTAAGTGGAAACAAGATTGGCCAAAACGCTAGAGCTTTGCTACTGTGGAATGATGTTTTTTCTTTTTTCTTTTATTTTTGAGTTTGCTGTGAGAACAGGGGTAGTTAAGTGGTTGAAGCTGAGTGCAGCCATGGATTGGACGTCAGAGGTGTGGGAGGCAGCTGCCTGGTTCATAGCAGTTGGCAATGCAGAGTTTGTAGCTTGTGCTAATATTCAGTCTTCTGGCTTCATGGTGCTGGTGAGGAAAACTGTCTGAAACAGCTGTAAAGTTATGGATTATTATAGAGATATATCTGTCTGTAGGTTTTCATAAACGTGTGACCCATTATGCAAGCTTTTTATAAGCCTTAGTGTAATACTCTCTCTGGCCTTGAGGCACTACCAGTATGCCATTAACACATTATTTTGTGTGAACACATAGTTTTCCATTTCCTGGTGAAGTTCCTTCCTAGCTCCTGGAAAACCTTGTATGTACTCCCTTCATGCACTGTCCTCTTAGGTCTCTTTTAAGTCAGAGGAGCTCTTCTCTGTTAAGTGCTCGGAGGAATGAGATGCTTGGTCACAAATTTTGTGGCAGGGTCTGTAACCGTCTCAGTTGGTTTACAGATCAGGACTACAGCAAAACAGTTACAATAAACTTAAATTTGTAAGGCAATTTGAAACAGGTAATATATGAATATTTAATTTGAAAGCATCTGTGCTACCTCCAGTGTATGAGGGATTAGGAGCTCTGATGCAGACAAACCACAAGTGATTTGCAGTGATGATTTCTGAGAGCAGCTGGGAAATGCCTGATTTAGAAGTATTAGTTGCCAAGAAGAGCTGATTTAATTGAGTCAAGGCAAAAAAAATGGATTTTGACCTTGAAGAAGCTTGTCAGGACAAACTTTACCTTATGTCCCCAAGGAGCTGTGGCCAAGCATTCAGCAGACAGAAATGATCCCAGGATCAGGTGTTGCTGCTTTGTGTGCACTGGAGCTGAGGGCGACTGGCAGGGCAGTGCCCAGGCCAGCAGCTGCACACAGCAGAGAACTGTTCCAGAAATGGAGTCAGAGCCTCCCAGGGCTGTGATGTAAAATGGAGACAGTTGCTTTCCATTTGTGTGAGCTACCCTGCTGCATGATTTTTTTTTTTTTTTTGTGGTTGGTTGTTTTGTTTGTTTTTGTGAAGTGACTTTGCATTAATAGTTTTGGATTTCTGGTTGGATTTGTAATCTTATCAGGGAACCTGAGCCCTAATGAAAAATTAAGCCTACAGCTAGGACATGAAGCAGAAAGTGCTTAGCCTTGCTGTTAGGCCAGCATAGATAATGGTTGTCTAAAGTAGCTAGGGAGTAGTTAGTAGTTTATAGACTTTATTCAGAGTGTGCCATAAGTCCTATGCAGCTGTCAGTTTACATTGTGGTGCATTACCAGATTGTACTTGTTTCATGGATGTACTCTGTCCTGGAGCTAAAATTTTGGTGAAATGTACTAGTATTAATACCAGTGGTAATACCAAATTGTAAGCTTGCTAATGCAGTGAGGTCATGCCAGTAGCAATTAAACCAGGAGAATGACTGTATTTCCACAATGATTTCCACACTGAATTTGTTTAGCCTAGCCAACAAGGAGCTCCTACATGCCTTGGAGTGGAAGCTAAACTGTTACAAAATCATACAACCTTTTCTATTTTATATATTATCGAAAGTGAAAAATATGAAATCAGCCTATGCTTTCCTGATGAGGTAGCAAAGCATTCTCTTCCTATTAGGTTAAAATCTCCAGTGATATGTTGGATGTTGTAGTCAGTGTTTGTGTAGTGTCATACAAGCCCTTCTGGACTCAACGAAAGGCTGAGCATGTGAAATGGCAGCAGCTCAGCCTTTCGTGCAAGTGTTGCTGCAGTGGAGAGCTCTCTTTCTTCTACCTTTGGGATGTGAATTTTTGTGTGGGAACTGGCTTTCCTATGAGGTTCCAGATTCCAGTGGATTTCTTGCACAGATGATGTTGAATGAGGCCCTGATATAGCAGTACCAACTCCAAACTTACTTTCCCAGTCAGCTGTGATAAATCCAATTTTTTTGACTTCTTGTGTTACTTAAGCTCCAGTTATTTCAGGTTTCCACTGGTATTCCATAGAAATGCTAAATACTCTCTTGCTAACAATTTCTTTTCCTGTCTCCTCTCTACCACATCTGAAAGTCAGCCTGCATTTAGCCAAACAAAAGATTATGGCCTGTAGATAACCCAAGTTTTGCACCTGGTTGAAACTCCATGGAGAGTGTTGTTTAGAATCAGTACCGAGAGACTTGCAAACTTCTCAGCTAAAGTGGGGATTGAAAAGTGGAGGAAGGGTGGGGGAGAGTTTGGGGACTGTCAATTTATATTTGCCTGACACGCTCTCAGAAAAAGAGCATCCAGCATTGTACTGAGCAATCCGTTTGGAGCATGGCTCAGTGTGGGAAAAATGCTACCTACTGAATTTTTAGCGTAGTTTCCTGAACTGTCCTGATTTTAAATAAATTTTTAAAGCTTTCTTTTTAAGCCAAGAAAGAGCAGCAAGGTGGTGGTCAAGTTTAGAGTACAGCTGAATACAGTGTTGTCACATAGGAATGGAAGGATGGAAAAATTCTCTTTGATGCTGTTGCTGCTGATGTGGATGATTTTGCAGCCTTGCAAATAGAATGAATAGACATGAAGGAAGGAATTAAATTTGTGGATTGCCATTCAGACATAAAACAACGTGTAGCTGAACCAGAGGGACTGAAGAAGTTGGATAACCTTGTTCCTTTCTGCTTTGCAAGTTTGAAGGCAGACAGTAGTAAATAAAGCAAGTGGGTTATTTTTCCGTACTCCAGAGTTAGGATTTACCAGCTCAGAGCTTTCAGTCGCTGCTTGAACAGTCTACCTTCTGTTTTGAAACAGAGCAACTTCTGTTCATTAGAAACAGTCAACAATAATATGAAGAAATTTTTTGCAGTTTGCTTTGGAACTTGGTGTATCGGGTGTTATGGATACAACATGGGTTTTTGTGGGGTTTTTTTTTTTTTTTTTTAAAGGAGTGGCAGAAATGTCATACAGTGGTTCTTGTTTCAGGAATATTGCTTTGAAAGTTAACAGGGTGAAGGCACTATTCAGAGCAGATTATTGAAACACTGTTTTTAGCTGTCTTGTCCCATTGTGAAGTCTATGGTTATTTTAGTAGTGTTAGCTAAGCAGTCATTTCAGTAATGATTAATGACAACTTGTGATTTTTTTAAACTGACCTGACCCTCCTGTTCTTTTGTTTTATTATTTAACTGTAATTACTTATGAAGTGGCTTGTAGCTTTACCTGTAGGTATGTCGGTAACTTTGTTTTGAGTTGGTGAAATGTAATTGTTGGACTTGTGGCTCAGAGACGTAAAGCAACCAGCTGCCCTAAACTTGAGTATATGCAACTGGGAAGATAATGTTTCTGTGTGGAGGGGAAAGAAATGAAAACAATTTTCAGAGCTACAGTAATCTTGGCATGAACATGTAGTGATTTCTGTACTGTAAGAGCTGAGAGCATAAGTGAATATGTGTGGGTGTTTAAAAAGGAAAGAGAAATTTGGGTAAGAGAGGCAATAATTAAGAGTTCTTTGCTGCAGATATAGCAAACCCTTTTAACTTTGTTTAAAAATATGAGAGTACCTATTTTTAAAAACTAGGCTGTTTGAAAGAAGTAGTGAACTTCTAGAACAGACATACATTTAACTGAAGAGGAAGAAATTGAATGAAGCCTAGTGTTGGCATGACTGACAGTTTTTTGGTCGTCTGGATAATCTTGCATTACATCAGTTTTTTTGCGCTATTCAAGAAATCGTTTTTCTGTAGTGAAGAAACATTGTTTTGTTTGCTTATTTCTGAATATATTTGTGGTACTTACCATGACCTTCAAGAAATCCAGGATAAGTTGTAATGTGAGGAAGTCCCCAAATGCATGTACTTGTTCTTAAAATATTTCACTTAATTGCGTTAAATAATTGTGTTTTAAAGTTATTCATTTGACTTTGCAGATAAATCTTTTTGTATGTGAGTGTGTGCAAAAATAATGTTATTGCTCTGCAAGAAGGAGTTTTTAACTTTTGAACCAGAAATCCACTGTCATTTCTGTGCCTTTATGTGGGCATTATTGGGTCATTTGTTGATACAAGGATGCTGCTGGCAATGTTTTTGAAACCAGCTGTCTCACAAAATGGTGCTTTTAGTGAAGATTGACTCTGGTAGTTAAACATTAGTTACAAGTGTGCTTACTTAAAAGAGTTGACACCATCCACATTTTTGTTGCCTGATGTGCTTTTCACAGGCTTAGTGTATTTGGCTGTGTTGGGCTGATTGGTCACTGGCATACAAGAGGTACCCGAATTATCTCAAAATCCCTGAACTCTAAATGTGACTGAATTTAGGTTTGGAGGTACTCAGTGGTTTTGTGGTTTGGTGTTGTTTGGTGGTGTTGTGGATGTTTGTTACTGGATTTTTTTGGCTTTGTTTAGGTTTTTGTTTGTTTTGTTCTTAGTTCTTTCCCCTATTTCCCCTTGGACCTAAATAAATGTCATTCTGTAGCTTGGTAAAGCAGCAGTGACTACAGTGGTTTGGGTAGTTGGATAGCCTGTATTCACCACATTACTTTTCCCAGTACATTACTTTAGCCACTGAATTCTGACACTAAAATTTCTGGAAACAAAGTGTCTCTAAGATACTGGCAGCACTTGTGATCCTGGCTCAGGGATAGTAGGCTGCTGGGCTGTGCACTTCAAAAAGGCTTTCTTGATTTTTTTTTTTTTTTTTTTTCATCTGAAGTTACTTATAATGGTATTTGTTTTGCACATGTAAGCTCTGTTAAGCATTCGGTCATACAGCAGAAAGTTGCTACAGGAAGTGTATTCCTTTTCCTGACGCTGCCCTTGTTACATAATTAGTACCAGGCTCTGGTAAGCTTTACCAGCAGTGTGACTCAGCCACTCCTTACGGCTGTGTGCCCCAGAGCGGGAATGATGAAGGCTGCTGAGTTTCATGCTAAAGCTGTATTTTGGAGGGAAAAAACCTCCATAATTTGCAAAAGAAATATAGGTTGTCATTCTCTTTCTTTTGTATGTAGAGTTGCTTTCTTCATGAATCCTTATGCTCAGAAGGATATACTTGCCGCCTTAATTGGCCTCTTTGTATCCATGAGAGCCACAGTTGTGGACACTGGTCTGGGGACACACCAAAAGACCTTTCTTTTCCCTTTTCTCTTGAATTGACTTCTATGTTCTTTAAGTGTTGTAATAATCAGGTACTATTGCCATAAATTTTTCATAACAGTAATCTATACTGGTCTTCATTATTGTTAGTACTAGCGATTGATGTGAAACATCACCAGTGAAATGAAGATGGTGTGTCATACTTCTGTGCATGAGCTTAAGAGTCATAAAAGCTAAAACATAGTTTTCAACAGAAACCTTTAACTTAAAAGAATCAAGTACAGTCGTTGTAAGAGGGACAGATTTAATATGCAGTTTAAGGCAGTCCTGTCCTTAATTTGCTTTGTGGATACTGGAGTTGGTATATAAATATATGTGGAGCACAGCCATCAGGTTGCAGGCTGGTTGAACCCTCTGGTAAACTACAGTTTTAGTGACATGGAGCAGCCATCCAAACCCATAGCCACAGATGGTTTTGCTTCCTTGTGGTAAATTGTTTGGTTACAGTTTGCCTTGGTTGTGTATTTCTTGTGTTGGTTCAGAAGACATTTCTTTGATTTCTGACCAGCCTTTTGGAAATGTTAGGTTCCCAGACCACCTGGGGAAGAAACCTGTTGTTCATGTCTGAACCAAGTATTTGGGATGTCTCTGCTGTTCTGCCAACTGTGGGGTGGTGTCCACAAGTGCAGTATAAGCAGATGAAAAGCTGAAAGTGTACATAGAGCTTTCTAAGACTGGAAGCCACCTCTCAAATAAAAACTGAAATGAACTAGCACCTTCTGAAGTTCCTTTTTTTTTTCTTTTTTTGTTTAAAGGTGATACAGATTCTCAGGGATTATATTTTCATAGTTAATCCTTAAAGGAGAGGTAGCTAGTGAGTGACCTGATTATTTCAGTGTATGTCCACATGTTCCATACAACGTGGTGTCAAGACCTTGAGCTAATGCCGATCACACTAGTAGTACAGCTGAGCACTGTGTTTCATTGTGCGGCAGAAATACTTATTTTTGCTTCTTACTCGGAAATGACTTGTTCATGCTCCCTGATGGGGAGAGGCAGTTGCTTCAGGCTGATCAGCTGCATGGAGATCCGGTGACTGTAGTCCCTTTCAGCACCAGAGTGCATTTGACCCTTTCAGCACCAAAGCATGTTTGACCCGTGATTGCTGTGACTGAGGTCTCTATTCTGCCACTTCATTGCATGACACAGGTATGCCTGCATTCTTATATGGTATGAAATTAGTTTAGAGTTTCACCTTTAGGAAGGTCTAACTCCTTGTTTCATTTCTTGCTCATAAACCATAAATACTTCATGCCTTAGTTCGTAAGTTGTACTTAGCTGCATTTGCTTAGATCTCATTTTATCTAAGATAATGTGTTATTATCTCTTCTCTCCCTTTCTGAGAGGGGTGATATATATAACAATAGATGTTAAGAAAACCAAGGCAAGTAGCACAGTAGGACAATATTAAAAATTCTGTTTGCCTTTGGAAAAGGCACTTCTGTTTAGTTCTACTCAAACTGCACTTGGATTTGGAGGTGTGCCAGTCCTGTGCTTGGCAGGCATGTGGAAGCTTGTGGTAGTGCTGCTTTTCCATCAGAGATGACCTTGTCTTGAACTAGAAATAATCAAGGCCAGTACAAATCCTGCAATACAGTTCTCCCTTCTCTCTTTTTCAAAAGTCGTATTTTTCTCAAAAGTTGTGGGTTTTTTTGCTCACTAGAGAGTAAATTAGTCCACAAGAAACCACACGAAGGTTTGTGTGAATGCGTTCATTCATGTTATCAAGAAAGATGTTGGAGGTCTTCTAGATCTGCTGGAGGATCTGCTAGCCCTCCTGTGGGGGTGGTGTGATGAAGGAAGCATGTGGAGCAGTAGGAATTATGTGAGAGTAGGCCCGGGTGTTTCCCCTCTGCGTTTTCTTTTCTTAGCAAAAGCGCAGGGCTGTGCCTGCCAGTGTGAGGATGCCATCTGTGCTGCACAGCCTGCTAGGCTGTTACAGAATTGCACAAGAGCTAATCTGAAATCACACTGCTAAGCTGTGTCCTGGCCGTGGCGGCTGCCCGGAGATACAGCTATTGTACGGCCCTTCAGGAAGCAAGGGAGAGCAGCAGCCTGTGGAACTGCCTCAGCCTGGCACTGCCAATGTCATCTCCAGCATGAACAGCTAATGGGTATGTGAGCTGACCAGACCCAAGCTACTGAAAAGGGTAATTGTTTCATGAAATTAAATTTGCGTGTAAAAATAAAAAAAAATTGCTGAAGAGGTAGAGTTTGAGCGTATGAGAGAACTGGACAAATCGAATTATGGCAGTGGTATATTTCCTCAATTTAATTTTATTCCAGTTTTCCATTTGTTGCTTTCTCATTAAATGCAAACTGGAAGTGACAGTCTGCAGCACTGGAACAAAATATTCTCTGCATATATTTTTGAATAGAATGCCCATTTTGAAAGTTAATGGCTGATTTTGCTGGGTGCTTTAAGTTAAGGCTTAATGATCATATTTAATGGCTATACATGGTTTGAAGGGATGCTGATACCTTTTTATCAGTATCTTAATATGGCTTTGGAGTAAAATCTGGACCATGTAGATCCTGCTTAAGCTTTTGCTACAGTCCTTACTGAGTAACACCTGTACTCTGCCTATCTTCTATGGTCTCTGGGTGCACACACACCTGCTGGCAGCACTGGGTTCAGTCTAGACCGTGGCAGCTTTAGAGAAACACTGATGGGAGTGGTGCCCAAATCTTACGTAAGAGCGATTGAGTTCCAGTTGCAGCAAGTAGTGCTCCTTGCCCCGGCTGGTGTGTGCCTGGGCCCCTGGCAGGGCAAGCAGGTTCCCAGGGTGGGAGCTGACCCGTGGTGGGGGGAAAGACTTGGAGATGTGCTGGGTGGCCAATTGCCACAGCTGAGCTGCTGAGCCTTGTCTCGTGTGGTCACTGTAATTTCTACGTCTGTAATTGCATGTCTGTTTTTCCATCTTGGTACCAGTACATGTAATGCCAGGGATTGATACCCGTAATATGGAGTTATACCATTAGTGGTGCCACTGTACAGAAACCGTCTACAGGTGATGGTTGCTGGTGCAAGCCTAAAGATTTGATCCTGCACCCTTTTTGCTGTGTTAACAGCAGATAAATCTGGAATTTGTCATATGCCAGATCTTTTTCTATCCTTAAAGCTCATTGAGAGGTGAAGTTCAGATGAATGCATTCAGGCATTATAGTTGCAGTCTCATTTGAAAGTGCTGCTAATCACAGAGCAAGATTCTAGTGTGTGCAAGCAAAAATACTGAAAAGTTTATGCAAGCCTAGGTATCAGCTGTCTTTGAGCTGAAACCTGCTTAGCTTTCTTTACTCCGTGCCTGCTCCGAAGGGAGTTTAATGGGAGTGGTTTGATGAGTGTAAATTTAATGGAATAGTAAGGTGAGGGAATTCTGTTGCTGAAGTAAGATTAGGAAGCTGTTTTCTTCTGGTTTTGGGCAGTTTTTATCTGTTTCCCAGTTCATATTGCCTGTTATGCTTCACTAAGTACTTTATTAGGTGCTTCTGGATTTAATATTTCGTATACCCACATGTTAAACTTAATTGTGTGAAATTTAATAGGCTTAGTGTAGTAAGAGAAGTATTGGAGAGCCTTGAGTTTACAGGTTAACTTGTTTCCTGCGCAGCACAGCACGTGGTTTGAATTTACGCTTTTCTGAGCAAGGTGAAAACAGCCCTTTCTTCATGGAGCTTTTTTAATGAAAAACAAATTTACATAGGACTTCAGAGTAATCTTTTCTTTCCAACACAGAGCTTCTGGATAGTCATTGCAGTCTGAAAGATTAACCTTTGGTTAGTTTTTTCTGCTTTTCTTTCTGTAAAACATGAATAATTTGATTCTTTGCCCTTTTTGGATCAGTCTTAGAAGTTCTTGTGTGCTTATTGCTATTCTGTAGAGGTGCTGAGAAGGCATATGGTAAACGCTTTGATTATTACCCTTTGTTAGAGCTTATAGTTCTTCTCATAGAGATACAAATTAAAAAAAATCACTGGTCTTGTTTAGTATATGAAATGCGATTAAGGGGTGGTGTGATCATAGATGGTTGGAGATTGCTGGGTTAAAATTAAATAATGGAGGGCTTCTTAAATAAACAGGCACAGAGGTGAAACTGTTGAGTAGCTGAAAAGGGGGGGTGTGTGTGTATATCCTTATACATCAATGTAGTTATTTATATAAGTAATATATATTTAGATCAGTGGGACAATTTTTTCATTCCTAGAAATAAACTTAGGGTGCTTTTCAAAGAGATATTATGATATTATCTAGTTTAAACAGGAATCAATTCTGTGAAGTCTGATGTCTTGCATAACACAGGGTATTAACCTGATGATGACTGTACTCCCTGAACTTTATTATCTGAGCCTGTTCTAGCTGACAATACTTTTAGCAGACACGTTGTGCCCCTGTTCTACTGAGGGATTAGTTCCAGTACAATACAGTGCATTACTGTGCAACCGCTGGCTGCTTTAGCACTCCCTAATTTGACAACTTGTCCCAGTGTGCTGAAGCAGGAGAGATTTGGGGGATTAAGTTTCGTGTGTGTGGCCTGGAGGTGCTGCAGAGTACACGTAAACAACCATTGGGTGTGTTCATGCTTTGGAGAGGAGAGAGAAGGATGTAAAGCAAAATGTTGTTTGGGAAGTTGCCACATCTAAGGAGATGTGATTGGAAATAGGTAGAAAACACCTGATTGTCTGCAATTAAGACAGTAGCCTGAAAAACAGGTGAGGTGGAGCCATGGAGAAGACAAAATGGGTGAAGTCAAATTGGTCCTGGAGAAAAATCTCAGTGGCAGACTGCCAGACCGCAGGCTGGGCAAGGAGAGATGACCAGAATGAACTCTTTCACATTTCTGATGTGTGGGCGCTGCCTGCTTTGCTGACAGAAGTGACCACATTAAGCTGTGAGAGTGGAAAATGTTTGGCTGTAAGCAGAAAGGAAAAAATCACTTTCCCAATTCATGTGTGGGATGGAGGAGGAGGAAATGTTCCTATAGGCAGTGCTGGGGCAGAATCTGGCTTGCATGAGAACTTTTATTTGCCAAATCACACATTCAGTGCAAATAGTAAGGTTCTGATAATCCACTCACACAGTTTAAGTGGCCAGAAATCAGGTTGAAGGGGAGGCATCTCTTGCTTATTCATTGAGGACATCACATTAGCTTTGTGGTAAACTTACCAAGAAAGCTGTATAGATTTCAGAGCATGAAGTATCCCTTGAGGAGACTTTGGGTTGGGTGATGAAGGTTTCTTGTCTGCACATCTCTTTTGGGGGAAGGTGTCATTCAAACCTGATGCAGTCATGATCTGTCTCTGCAACCTCTCAACTCCATAGCAGAGTGGGACATTGTGTTAGACCAATGACAGAATGAGAAGGGAGTCTGTCTTTGGTGTGAAGTGTCCCTGTTGTGATGAGCCTTGTTTTGTTTTTCCTTTGTGCTGTGTAAGTGCTGGTGAAAGCTGCTTTTTCTCCTAACACTGCCTTCAGATTTAGTGGTAGGTTAGGGAGGAAGGACACCACTGCTGGGTCTCTGAATGTTGTGTTACAGCCCAGGGGAAGTGACTGAGCTGGTAACAAGCTGCTAGCAGTGACACAGATACCCTTCAGCTCAGCTGGTCTCTGGCGTGGTGTCTTGCTGCGGGCTGGGTATGCTGGGCTGATATGTATGGGCTTGCTGTTGTGCAGCACAGCTCTGGGAGGTGCTCCCTGGCTGCAAGGCAGGACCTGGCTGGGAGGATTCTCATGGGAAGTCTCTGCCGGGCGACATCGAAACTGCTCACTTTACAGTCCTGTCATCACTGTAATAATTATCATGCAAATCATTCATATTTTAGGCATGCTGTTCCTTTGCATGGTCACTCAACCTTTACTTAGTAGTAGAAAGGAGAAATTCATTCGGCACCTGTCATAATTGCATCAGTTCATCAGTGTCGAAAATTGATTTTTTTTTTAAGCATAGAATAAAAACATATGAAGAAAAACTTTTTAAAGTTGTCAGCTTCATTCTCCAAGTTGATGCTAAAAGCCTTTCAGAACTGGAGGGAAGTTGGGGTTTTGGGATGCACAAAAGCTTACTTGATGTTGAAAATGTGTCTTCCATCTAGATTTCTAGAAAAGATCTTCCTAGGCTTTTTTGTGCTGGAAGACAATGAGACATACCTCTGGAGCTTTACTAGCCCTCAGAGTTCATTCTTGTAAGGACAATAGATGGCCTTTGTAATGTGTGCACTGGATTACTGAAAGAATAAGAGTGCTTAGTCTGAAAAAGAAGCTTACCCTCTGACTGACTTCACAGCAGTAAAAGAAGGCAGCACAATAACCTACTGAGTAGGCATTTTCTAAATATTGTTTTAGACAGCATGCTACAGTGTTTTATTTGCTCAACTTCCCTGTTGCGTAGAATGCTTTTAGAAAGGGCATATGATTAATTTTTCTTTGAAGACTTTCTCTACCTAGAAATAAAAGCTATTTTATTACCAAAATTTCCTTAATTTAGAAGGAAGTAAATGTATTACGAGCTTCTGTACATATTTATCAGATTCTGTTTAGTCAACACAGGTACAAGTGGATCAAGTCTCTTGTTATTGAAGGAGTTGTGTAAATCCTGTATTACTTTTAGCATTCTTATTTCATTTAAAGAAAAAACACCCCTTATGATGTTATTAGAGAGTAAATGTGACCTATATTACACACTTTGTGTCCTTAAATGCAAATACTAGTAGTAGAATTTTTATATTGCCTATTTTATACATCATATAATCTTTAATGATATTTTTCAAAGGTTTACTTAATTGTCATTTTACACTAGAGGGTATGCTGACAAGAGTGGTACCTCCTGATCGTTAATGAATTTTCCATACGGGAATTAATGTGCAGAAAATCTTACAGGTAAATTAAGGTTAATCTCTAGTGTCATACAGTGGGATATAATGAAACCCTCAGAATGAAAAATCTGAAAAATACTCCTGACAGCAATGCACATCCCTGGATGAAAAATTGAGAATCTGCAATGAAAAGTAAATACATCGTGCTCTGTGAGATTTTTGGTTTTTGGTATTTTTTTTTAAGCAGGATATTTCTAACTTCATCTGAAGTGTACATAATTCGTCTGCAGCAGTCCACTCAGTTGTTGGAGACAAGCTCTCTGTGTATCAGCAGGTGTTGGCACAGTTAGAGTAGATCAGCAGGTAGCTTTGGGCCCTTATGTTCCCATTAGATTTTGGAACAAGTTTTGTGTGTTTGGAGTCGAGCATTTTGGCTTTGTTTCCTCTGAAGAGGTTGTAAATTGTGCACACTGAAACTGCTCTGTGATCCAAACCAACATGTGATAAGTGGAGATGTTGGGGAATTTGCTTCAAGGCATCACAGCTGCTCTAAACAGAGCCCTAATGTACGTGTAGCCCTTAAAGCGTGGAATATGAGATGAGTATGTGCCTTTAAGTATACTCTGTGCTTACAGATCTTTGACACTGTCAGTAGTAGCCACACTGAAGTTTTATATAAATGGAGAATCTAGATAAAATATTCCATGGTTTTGTTTGTATGTAGCTGTACTGCTGCTGTTTTATCATTCTTATTAACCTTCTTTGTCGTGTCTTTTAAGCTACACACTGCACATGTTTTTGTGTGGGTTTTGTTTGCTTGGGTTTTTTGGGGGTTTTGGTTTGGGTTTTTTTTTGATGCTGCTTAGTGAACTTGGAAATATATATTTTTTAAAGGTAGCTTTGTAAACAAATTATTACTTAGTTACAGCTGGAACAATGTGTTAAGTGGGCCAGAGTTTTTCTTCTTGATAGTTATCATTAAACGAGTTGAATCACAAACTTCTGCAGTCATTATTAGTTGTGAAGCCAGTACATGAATTCAATTTTGATGAGTCTGCAAGAGTGTTAAGAATGCAGAGGAATTAATAAAATGATAGAATATAGGAAGTCCAAGCTATATTCTACAACGTATTTTGTAAGAAACAACAAACTGAAATAAAAGCTGAAGTTTGTCTTAGAGGGGAAATAATGAGGAATGAGACACTCTTACTTTTAGAACTTGTTAAATATTGTTGTTTTCCTGTTATCTGAAGGTGTACTTGTTCACTGAAACCAAACATTTCACAGAAGTGTTCTGGCTATACAAAGTTGCTTTTCTGACAAAAGGAAAGAAGAAATGTGAGCTTTTTCCTTGCTGTCATTGCTGTCACAGCAAGGAGGCTTTCATTTAAGATGATATCACAGAATATTCTGAGTTAGTAGGGAACCATAAAGATCTTCAAGTCCAGCTCTTGAGTGAATGGCCCATACAAGAATTGAACCCACAATCTTGGCATCATTAGCACCAGGCTCTAACCAACTGGCTTTGGTGGGTCCTTGCTCCCAAATTGCTATTTAAACGATTCTTTTATGTTTAACTTGCTTGTAAAAAGAAGTAAAATGACTATTTTTACAATGAAAGCATGCAGAAGTTTGATAAGATTGGAAAGCTTGATTGGCAAATCTGAAATAACGTATAAAAGTGATGCATAATACACATGCAGAAACATTCAGAGTTCTAGGCAGGTCATCAGCTTGAAGTAGGTGAACCTTCAGAAAAGATAATGTCATTTGCATGAGCAGTTTTATGGCTGGGGTTCTGATACAGTCAGTACTGTGGCTCAGACAACTGAAAACCTTCTGGCTTGGTTAAAAACTCTGACTTTTCAGACATTAAGGAATTCTCACATCCCTTATTTATATTGTTTGCATACTCCTTCTCTTTTGATGATGAGAATTTCTAATAGCTATTTTTATCTCTTCCAAAACAGAATTAGACCACAGTTAGCCAAAGAGAAGATTGAAGGATGCCATATCTGTACATCTGTCACACCTGGTGAACCTCAAGTGTTCTTGGGAAAAGATAAGGCCTTCACTTTTGATTATGTCTTTAACATTGACTCGCAGCAAGAAGAGATCTATATACAGTGTATAGAAAAGCTGATTGAAGGTTGCTTTGAAGGCTATAATGCCACTGTCTTTGCTTATGGCCAGGTAAGCCTCACAATTTTATTTTAAAGTATTTATTTTGGAATAAACGGATTTTTGCAACTGATTTTTCTCTTGAATTTCTGAATGCATGAATCTGGTTTTTAGCATCTTGGGTTTATTTTCAATGAGTTACCTGTAGGAGAGTGTTGAGTTTGTATAGATTCTGTGTAGACTGGCAGTTGAAATACAGAATATGTATAGGTAGTAGATCTGAATTTAATAGTAATGCTGAAAATAGTATCAGTTTATATAATTCCTGAATTCACTTCAGTGCAGCAATACAAATTACTGACTTAATCACTTGAAATATAGAGATGGGTTGTACTGAGATTCTTTTCTGAGCAACTTTTCAACCCACTGCATTTTTAGACACTTTTGGGACTAGGAGGTTTTTAAAAATAGATCCTGGGGAACTTCAGGCCACATTGTTTGCTTGTGGGCAAAATGTAGAGATCAGATTCCAAAGTCGGAGAACTTTTCATGGACAACACACTCTCTTGGTACACTGGGCACACTCAAAGCTGAGCACAATGTAGAGTAGGTGTTACTGTCTTCTGAATATTCATTTAGGAATCGATTGCATAAAATTTGGTCTTGGATGCTGAATTTCACCACTGTTAAGTGTTGGATCTTAAGTTAGCCAGGTGAAGTCTATTCCCAGTGAAACAAAGCAGTTTGCAGATCCAGTTTAGCAGATTATGTTCAGCTGTGTCTTAGACTTGACCCACTAATTAAGTGAAAAGATTACACTACCTTGTCTTTTATAGGACTTCACATTTAATTAAATTATCTTCCTAGTGAAGATACAGCTTGTATTCTTCAGTATAAAGTGAGAACAATGGGAATATAATACCTGAGATATTCAGACATCTTAATTAAGGGAGTCATTTGATCTGCTTCAGTAAAGAATTGCAAATGCTGCTTTTACCTCCAAAATACATGCTTTAATTAACAGCCTTGGTTGGAAACATTAACTCATCTTTTGACCTAGAGGTGATAGCTCAAGGCTGATGTAAGCTGGTTAGGGAAAGTCTCTAGAGGAAGAGTTATGAAAGATTGAACTGGTCTCTGCCTTCTTGTATGGGATCTCTGGATAAACAGGAGTTTGTCCAAATTCTGCTGTTATCTATTTTTCAAAGTGCCCTATTGTTGTGTGTGTTAATGTTGTAAAGATGGCAGATCGATGTGAACAGTTGTGTTCACAAACTCTATTTCTGTGATGATTTGGTACTATTAACATGTTCTAGTGACTACTCCTTTTTCAAATTAGACAGGTGCTGGCAAAACATACACCATGGGCACTGGATTTGATGTCAACATAACAGAAGAGGAACAAGGCATTATATCACGGGCTGTTAAGCACCTTTTCAGATGTATTGAAGAAAAAAAACAAGGTGCTATTAAACAAGGACTTCCACCTCCAGATTTTAAAGTGAATGCACAGTTCTTAGAGGTAAATATGATCCACATTTGTGGGTGTAACTTTATGTGGGTTTTTTGGTTGTGTTTTTTTGGGGTTTTTGTTTTGTTTTGTTTTTTAGAAAACCAATTAGATTTTTTTTCTGGTTGTTTCTTTTAAATTTATTTTTCTCACAAGATGTTTTGAATTAATCTTCAAGTTTTCAAAAGGAAAATTTATGGGATTTGCTTCAGCTGTTCAATTTATGAAAGAGTCTTTTTATCTTACTCCAATTATTTTAGTACTTCCCTTCATAGTGCTGTTTTGAAGTACAAAAGTAGTTATGTTAGTCATCATTTATCCCTTTCTGCAGCATGCATTGTCTGTAGGGCCTGTTTCTCTTGCCTGTTTGCAATTCTTGACAAAACCTTAAAACAAGAAACTATAAAAAAACCCCGTAATTGTACTTTGTGGCTTTGAACAGTGACCATGTTTTGCCTGCTTTTGTGACTTTGCCATAGTCTTTAGCTTTCAAAATCTGTTCAGGAGGCTTTCTTTCACCAAAGAAGAAACCTAGCATGAAAATACTTCTTTCTGCAATCCACATTGGTTTATGATTGGGCTTCAGTGTCACTGTTCTCTTCTTTCTTAGACCTAGAGAAAAAAAAGCCCTGGTCCATACTGTGGCAAAACTGCTCCCCTTGTGTTTTCTTGTAGACACAGTTACTGGCAAAGGGGCCGTAACATCTGTGATCTTTCCGACCTGCAGCAGCTGTTGCTTTAAGCCTTGCAGGTTTTATACTGTGTCTCCTGACTGTGGAACTGCTTTCTAAATTGATTGATTTGGGTGTAACATTGACATTTACTACCAACCTGCAAAATCAGATACTTTAGGCACACAGAGAAGAAGAATCAATTTTAGGAAAAGCAGGTGTAAATTTGTTTTGCTTACTTCAGTATGTACAACCTTATCTACTTTGGGGGTGGAAACCCCCCACTCTTATATTACCCATGAGAAAAGCTGTTGGTTTTATTACTGCTGAAGTAAACTAAGTCCTTTAGTCATAGATTCCTATAACTGTTTTAAAGATTAACAAGCTGGCATTAGTTTTGTATTGGTCTAGGTTTGTCACTGCTAACCTTATGCAGAACTTTCTGTTGCTCTGGCTAATGTTTGCCTAGAGAGAGTTGGCTTGAGCACGTGCTGTGGGAATGCTCTGCTCTGTTTGTACACCAGGGAGCTGCAGCTTTGCTTAGGCAGCTGCAACGTGACTAGCATAAGGAGCAGTAACCAGTGTGGTTTCTCAATGTATTTTGTTTTTTGACTTAACATTACAAATGTGACTGAACCCCAAAATATGGGGTAGTGATTAAATGTTACAGTGAGAATGGTATGAAGAATTGGAGCCATTACAGTGTATTTCAGCTGAGCTATGCGTACTGAAACCTGTCTTGTTTATCTAATTTAAAGAAAGGTTAAATGATGTGTATAATAATTTCTCCCTTAACAAAATGTCATTTTAGTTGGTAGATTTTTTTTTTCTTTTACTGAGCCTTTCTAGAAGGAGATTTTTCTGATTGGTTAGTTATTATACACTATTCTTGTATTGAAAAGTATCCTCTTCCTCCCATCTTATCTACCATTAGAGCTAGATTGCATAAACAATAATTTAGTCATTGAACAAGTTGAAGCAAGATTGTGTTTTTGGAATAACTTTGAAGTCATACAGCTGGATAACTGTTGGGAGCAGTGACTTCTGTTTGCTACTTTCTTGCCTTCTTTAGTTTGCTGCAGTCTGCCTCCCTTAACTCCTTGCTTTCCTGCTTTTTCAAAAGATAGGCATATGCAGTCCCATCCAATTGCAGGTGCATTATCAGGATCTGCTCTAAATTGTGGCATCAGTTGTTTGACCTTATCAAGGTAAAACATTAGTAAGAAGATTCCTACTTAGAATATCTATGCCTAATAATTAAATATAACTCCTTTTTTAATATGTAAAGAATTAAAATCATCACATTCACAAATGCTTTTTGTTCTCAGGGATGACTTTTTACTTTTGAGAGGAGAAAGTCACTTAGTGTTATGAGAAAGTACCTTGTGTGAATACAGATCTGTTGTGGTAGTTCATTGACTGTTACCTAGGGATTTTGATCAGGAATTGAATTAGTCTGGACTGAGCTTTGCTAACGTGAATTAGTATAGCTAAATTAAAGACACTTGACGTGTTCCAGTGTACACAGGCAGAGACTAGAGCCATGAGATTTCCAGTGGGATAGTGCTTTTTCTGGGTGGGTTGTCTGGTTTTTTTTCCCCTGGTCTTTTCAATTGGATCTAAACACCTTTCATAAAGCTCAGAACATTGTTATGGAGTACAAAAGCCCTGCTCAAGAAGCCGTGCCATAGTATTTTTGGACTGCTGCTTGGTGTCTTTAAGAAGCAGCTTGCACAAAAGCTATTATTATATGTCAAATTCCTTCCAGGACAGGAAGAGTTTATCTAAACGAGAGACATAGAATTATGAAGGTGTGAGAGAGGAGATGAGGAAAGCTGTAATGGCAGGGAGAGCAAGTGGAATGAGTTGGAAGTGTTTGGAGAAGGGTGCAGCCAACTGAATCCACAAAAGAAAAGCCCAAGGTCAAATCTGAAGACAGCAGGTGCCTGCCGCAGAAACCACTGCTGCTCTTGTTCTGCTGGCACCAAATTCCTCCTCTTCCCTGGGCCCACCAAAGAATTTTCTCTCAGATCTGGAGGTGTGGAGGAAGTTATCATGTCTTTGGGTGGCAGAATAGGAAGTTGTGCAGGTCACTTAATTTGCAGCTGCTGTCATCTGTTGTCCTTGGAAGTTTGCATGTTTCACAACATCCTTTTTTGGGAGCTGAGACATAAGGATTTTTACGACTTTTGGTATGTGCCGTACAGAGATTTGTTAGTCATCGGAGGAATTCCTTCTGAAAGTGATAGGTTTTTTTGTCTTTTTCTTCTCCCCAGCTTTACAATGAAGAAATTCTTGATCTGTTTGATACCACACGTGATATTGATGCAAAGAATAAAAAATCAAATATTAAAATACATGAAGATTCAGCAGGAGGAATTTATACAGTGGGCGTTACAACCCGAACTGTGAATGGAGAATCTGAGGTGATAATTAAAAATAAATTACTCTGTAACATGCCAAGTACATTCTAAAAATGTCTGTATGCTTTGATGAGCAGTTAAAAATAGAGGTTGTGCTTGCTAATATCTGTCTCCTGGGCAATTTAAGTGTAAAACCTAGCTAAAATTTTTATTTTCTTAATTTCTGTAGCCTTAAATCTGATAAATATTTGATACTAAGTGCATGCTGCTTTCATTTAAAGGCAGGAACAGGCTTTTGTTCATAAAGTAGTTCTGCTGGAAGAGAGAATTTTGGCATGTATGTAAATCTGATCTCCCAAATATTATATATATTATTTTTCCTTTGAGAAGAAGGCTTTGCATTATGGCAGATGTGGAATAAATCGCTGTTCATGTGTGTTGCAAATCTGAATGCGAATGTTACTGTACTCTTTTTTTTTTTTTTTTTGGTACAAAAAGTACAAAATCATGCATTTTTTGCCACAGGCGAATGAAGATAGCTATGTTACTACTAGAGTACAGTAAAGAAAGGCATACAAAGATTTAAGATTTTTCTTACAGAAATCACAAAAAATACTTTTAGTTTTTTTATTTAAGCATCTTTGTGCTTTTGTTTGGCATGTAGGAACTGAATTCATAACAAAGAGAGAAATTTTAGTCATAAATCCAAAACAGTTAAGCGTTACAGGAACATTTTTGCTTTAACCAGGAAGCGATGCAAGGTACTTCTTGTCTGTTTTCTAGATGATGCAGTGCTTGAAGCTGGGAGCTTTGTCTCGCACCACTGCCAGCACGCAGATGAACGTTCAGAGCTCACGGTCACACGCTATCTTCACTATACACCTGTGTCAAACCAGAGTCTGCCCCGCATTTAACGCCGTACGTATTTCTGCTGTTATCAAACTTCTCTTTAGTAGCCATTTTTCAAAATGGGGAGGGTTTTGGCAGCCACTGCTATTTGAATTACACTTAGTAAGGATGCTGTAGTCATCATAATGCTTGATGAATTTGCTAAGCATTATAATAATTTGATTTAATCTCGGCGTATGTAACCATCCTCTAGCCAGAGGCAACCATAAACTACAGACTCTCACAGGAACCTGCCTGTTCTCCTCTAGCGTTTTCTTCAGTATTTTGTTGCGACATACACAAGCGAGAAAGTTAAAACATAATTTGTCTTTAATTGGGAAAGCACATTTAAGTGTCTTAGGAGTTAGTGCGTTTAAACTTGCAGTCAGCTTCGATATTTCAGATTAATTGTTGATATCCAATAAGGTGCAAGTAGAAAAGCATTAAATTCTGAAGCTTTATGTGTTTATTTTAAATAGCTATATATTCAGTGTGCAGATATTTTAAATCTATACACTTAACCTGAAATTCAAACTATGAATGAACATAGAACTGTTCTGTAGAATATTTTGCATGTGACTGTTCAATTGTTAGTTGCTGTTGGTGTATGTTGTAACGGGGAGAGTTCTGAATAAATCCACATTACTGAAAACTACAATACCTTCTGGGGGACTTGAATTGGATATTCTAAAGGTCTTTTGCATATAATTTTAAAATACTAAATAGTACTTGGCTAGCATCCTACCCATAGATACCACATTTTTAAGTATGTGGAACAGTGAATTGGATTTGCAGTGCTTTTTGGAGGTTGCTTTTTTTTAAAATACTACAGATAATCATTTGCAGGCAGAATGAATGTTCCTTCCTGGTCCTTTGTGGTATGCAGACCTGCTTTATACACCTGCTAAAAACACTTCTTCCTGCTTTCCGTGCTGAAACTGTGGATTTGGTGGTATGGTCAGCTCTCTTCGCTTGGGAGGGATTGGCGTCACACTCCAAGCCCACAGAGGGCACCTCAGTCACTGCATAGTGACACTGCTGAGAGGTTTTTGTTGAAAACTGTCTACTGGAGAGTGAGAAGTCATCTGGGAGCCTGTTTCCTGCGGGCTGTTGGCGCAGCAGTCCCCCTGTGCTGGTGCACTTGCAGCCTTCCCCACCGGCTGAGCTGCCCGGGGGACTGTTGCCTGGCTCTGCCTGTGTTTTTACAGAGGCTTGTGTGAGAGGAAGAGGTGGCCATCTTCTGCTTTATGTCAAACTGTTTTGTTTCTGCTTTTCTTGGGAGATACGCACAAGATAATTTGTCTGGAGCTGGGCATTTCTAAATCCTTAATTTGTAAAGACAGCACCCTCTTCTTTCCCTGTGGTGTTTAGGAGAGTAGAGGATAGACCTGATGATGTCCTCTGAACGCTCCTGGAATCTAAATTAATACAAGCTATTATTGGGTGGCCAGGAGAGATGTAGCTCAAGTTTCTGTAGACAACAGTTTTGGGAGACCTTTGTTACTAGGGCAACGCAGTTTCTCCTTCTCGGATGACAGCCTTGGCCGTGTCCCCTCTGTGCGCGGTCGCCCGTGCCCAGGGCTGGCAGGCAGCCAGGGCTGCAGTGCACAGACATGCTCCTCAGGCTCTGTTCACACCATCCATGCTTCTTGGGAGTTTCTGGATGTACATTTCACTTGCTAAAGAAGAAGAGTGAAAGGGTGCATTAATTGTGACTTTGAGGGCTGGTCCCCAGAGTGTAAACATCAAAATAACAGAAATAATGATTCCTGTGGAAGCGGCACAGTTCCTGTTCTCTTCTGTTACTGCTACAAAAGGACGCCACTTCAGAAGCATGAAATATTTAACTACCATGAGCATGGTTTGGTCTGCAGAGACCTGCATTACCCCTTGCAGTAGCAAAGGGAGCTGTAGTCTAGCTGGCCAAAGACATAAAGGTCACCACAGAATACCTGAGGGTCTGTGTTTGGCTTTTTGATTAGTTTTAGGGGTTTTTTTAAAAAAGGTTTTTCTGGCTTTTCTGTGCTTAATGCGATAGAAATTGCTAATAAAGCTTGTAGTTTGAGTGGTGAGAATTTGTTACAAATCCCGTATACACTCGATATATGCTTATTATATGATACCATGCCAAGTTAGTAGAAATTGCCCTGCAATGAGCATCTTACCAGTAAGGTCAAGAAGTGAGTGTTTTAAAGATTTTTCTCATTGTATTGCTTTCCTGAAAATAAATCTAACTACACTCAGAGTAAAATAAAACTCTACAGTTAATGGTAGAACTAAACTAATCAACAGAAAAAAAGTTTGGGATTGTCTAATGAAAAAGGATAATTTTGCTGCTGTGCTTTGGGATGTGAAGTGGAAAGAGGCTGAGGCGGTGTTACCTGCCTCAGGCCGTGTGTTCCTGGGCAGACTCTCCGCACTGATGGCGGCTCGCATGGAGTGCCAGTCATTACCTGGGGGAGGAAGGTGGAAGGGAGAAAGGAACCTCTTCTTTTTCCCATGTTCCCTCTGCTGCCTCTATTTTTCTGGTTAAGTCAGAAGTGCTAGTGGAATATTGACCGCTAGGAGAAATGGCTTCCAACAATAATTCCTAAAGTAAGTTGAAGAATCATGCCACAGGGAGGCTGGTAATCGGGTTTAGAGAGGTATAAAATCAAAATATCTTTCAGTTATTTGGCAGGTTTATGAACTAAGTGGTTCTGGTGATTTTGTGGTGTAATAGTGTAATTAAGGTTTTCTTTTTTAAATCAGTTTTCTTTGACAATTGGCTTGCATTCTAGGAGAGATACAAATTTGTTGCTTGCCTTGCTGGTGACTTGTATGTTTTATAGATGTATTCCCTCATTTCTTCATCAAGAAGCAACAGTAGCTCGTACTGAAAATAATTTGTATGCACATGCATCTAGAGCTGGGTCTTCAAGAATGATATGTTAGTACATATGATTAAAATGGAGATGGTATGTTTCAAAATACTGTTGTTGTTATAAAGGAATGAATAAAGAGATGGTCATGGCAAAGAGGTAGTCTTGTGAATAGTTGTTGATTGAACTTTGCAAATGTTAATGTGAAAGATCTCACCAAGCCTTGTGGGTTCTTCTTTGCTTCAGGATAATGCCACTGATAACAGGATAATATCTGAATCTTCTGAGATGAATGAATATGAAACTCTTACTGCCAAGTTTCATTTTGTTGATCTGGCGGGATCTGAAAGGTTAAAGCGAACAGGAGCTACAGGAGAAAGGGCAAAAGAAGGCATTTCCATCAACTGTGGACTAGTAAGACTATACAATATACAATATAGTGTAAAACAACCCCAGGCAAAACACTTAGAAATAAAATTTATAGCTTAATTTTTTTTTGTCTGTGTACTGGTTTGCTATATAGTTTTTTAATTAACTGTATTAAATGTTTTACTTAACACTAAACAGCACTGAAAAGTAGAGCTGGTGATTACCAGTGGAGAATGTAGTTTCATGTCTTTGTTTTGTGCTGCATGGCTATGTGGAGGCTCTGTGCAATTCTTTTAAAGACACAAAAATACATGTTCTATATGTGAAAACATGTCTCTTTTTTCTGGGCTGTTGTGCAGTACCAATGAGGTATTCTGCAATTAAAATTTTCTCAGTGATTCTCTTACCATCATGACATTGGTTATTTTCTGTAGTTCTTCTGGTTATATTATATGGAAGAGAAAGAGTATTCAGTTCAATTTCATCATTGACATAAGCACAAAGCCAGCAGGATTTGGGGGGTCTGGATGACACAGTTGTGTCCTTAACAAAGAGCATATAAAGTGCATGAAGGTGAGAATCAGTGTGATATAACTAATACAAGATCACAAAACTTCCATTTACAGTGAAGCCCAGCCCTTAGTTTTGTGGTACAGACTGAAAGTGCTTTAAATCTACAAAGCAAGCAGGCACAGCGTGGGGTGTGTGCAGTTCTCCATCTGCTGGTGGCAGCTGCACCATTTCCAGAGCAAGAACTTGCAGTACAGAGCGCCACCTAAAGCAAAATCCTTCAGTGTGATTGAAGTGTGTGCGTTCCACATTAAAAATAATTTCACAGCCACGTTAGATTGTTTATAAACATGAATTAGACCCTTTAAGCAATGAAACAGGATATCCATCGACTACAAGACTTTAATTTCAAGTGTTAAGTGCTCAAATCATAATCAGACATTTTTTATTTCATATCTGTAGAGGTAGCAAATTCTAGGGGTTTTTTTCTTTATATAAATGCCCCATATTTTATTCTAAATGCAGCATAAAGCAGACTGATAAAATTAATTCAAAATAATTTATAGCTACTGCTAGAAGTAGAGATCAACTTTAATAATCATCCAAAGCAAATGTTTGTTAGATGAAGTAGTACCAGCTTTAGTTTGTGGCTGACATGAGATACTAATAGCCAGTGCATATGAATTGTGCTAAGCACTTTAGCACTTGCAGGTACCAGACTGTAAGTCATCCGATGCCCTGTTGATAACACAAAAGTTTCTAAATGTAAAATGCAAAAATCTTCAGAAATACATTTATGCTAACTTTAATGAGTACCTTAATTTTCTCACACTATGCTGACTCCAGTTTATAGCTGTTTTAAAAATAAAACTACACAGGAACTGATTCTGACTTGTGTGTTACGTGACTTGGTGTTTTATAGCTGGCACTTGGCAATGTAATAAGTGCACTGGGAGATAAAAGTAAGAAGGCAACTCATGTACCATACAGAGATTCAAAGCTTACAAGGCTACTTCAAGACTCTCTTGGGGGAAACAGGTATGAAAATTGGAACATTTTATGTATTTCATTGTGAATGAGCATGACTGAGAACATAATCTTCAGAAAGTGAAATGAACATTAAATGACAATAAAAATAGCCACTCTTTTTGTTGGAGGAAGGTTCTGAAGATAAATTGTCATGACAAAAATGCTGTCGATGGAGGGAAAAGATTTTAAAGAGGATTTTTGCTTTGTTCTTTTCCATTGTTATTTTAGTAGATGTGAAGCTTCAAGTTCTTCCCATGAAAATATCTGTAGCTTGTAGGTAATATAAATGTTTTGTTTAGTATTTTAAAGCTGTGAAGCTGTGATGAGTTTTTCCTCAAGAGGTTTTTTTTGGGATTTTTTTTTTTTTTTTTTTTTTTTTTTTTTTTTTTTTTTTGTTACCTTGTTTTTTGAATGGGAGTTTTAAATGCACAGGAGCTTGGAGTCATCGCAGGCTGTTCCATCTTTTTAGAGATTATATATCTCAGCCTGTGATGTATTTTTTCGGTTACCTGATGTTGGATTGCAGCCTAATAAAAACAAAGTAGTCTATCACCAGGGTTGTTTGTATGAATTTGTATGCATTCTGCACATACAATGAAGGGAAGCTTTGACCGCTGAAGGCTTTATGTAAGAAAACATTAACAAATTTATTAAAATAATACAGATTTTGCATGTGTAATGTTAGCATGTACAAATATGAGGGACCACAGCTGAGTACATTTTAGTAAGGTAGTATCGTTCTTTTATGTGATCCAATATGCCTGGCTCGTATGTTTAGGAGAGTAGGAAGTTTTTTTCACAAAGGACAAGGGAGAAGTGGAAGAAAATTCTCCACTGAGAAGAAAAGTCTTAAGTTGTTGCCCTGCTCTTCAGAGAGCTAATGTTAGTAACAACTTGAAGCACAGCAGTGTGAGGAAAAGCAGAGCCAGAAAAAAAAAGTAAAATAAGGGCTAGAAACTTTCAAAAGTGCATAGGGGAGGAAGAAACTCCAGAATTACGAAAAAAACAGCAGAAATCAAACAGCATCGCTTTTCTAAGCTCTTTCTGTAAATAAATGCAAAAAGCACTGCACTGATTTTTTTGTTTTATCAAATACACCAGCTAGTGAGCATTTTTTTCAAACCACTTCTAAAGTCGCCCTTTTGTAGAAATACTATTTTGACGGAAATATTTTCGCGTCTCGCAGCTCCACGGCTCCTCCTCGCGTTGTTCGGGAGCAATCACAGAGTTTAGTGGGAGCCCCGGCCGGCAGCCGAGCCCCGCGCAGCCACTCGCTGCCTTCCTCCGGGGGACCGCGGGGAGAATCACAAGGGTAGAAGGGAGAAAACTCTGGGCTTGACATAAGGACGCTTTAAAAAGTGATAAAGCAAAAGTCGCTTATGCATGCAAACCAAAGGAAATCATTCACTTCCCCTGGGCAGGCAGGTGTTCAGCCATTCCCAGAAAGCAGGGCTCCATCATGCGTTATGGTGACTTGGGAAGACAAACGCTGTCACTCTGAATGTCCCCCCTCTTCCTTCGCATTCCCCCAGCTTTGTATGCTGAGCATGATTCCGTGTGGGATGGAATGTCCCTTGTGCCTGATGGGCTCAGCTGTCCCGGCCGTGTCCCCTCCCAGCTCCTCGTGCACCCCCAGCCCCCCCACTGGTGGGGCCGTCTGAGGAGCAGAAAAGGTCCTGGCTCTATGTAAGCCCTGCTCAGCAGCAACCCAAACGTGTCTGCATTATGGACACACACTGGGTGTTTCCAGCACAAACCCAAAACATAGCCCATACCAGCTGCTGGGAAGAAACTTAACTCTATCCCAGCCTAAACCAGCACAAATGTACAGATAGGAAATGCTGCCCCAGCGTGTTTTTAATGATACTTGGATATATTCTGTCTTTTTCTGACTGATGATAATTGTTTGGATGCCTTTCTTCCCCCCAGTGTTTTTGTATGTGACGTACATGCTGAGACATCTCAAATCAGCACTTTGCTGTTAAGGAAGATTTTTTCATATATATAGGTGTATATATATATATATAAAACCCTCCCATTTTGAATGATTTCTTATCTGGGCTTTGGCAATCAAAATGCATGGAAAAGCTAAATTTTAACAAATATGTAGTTTTTCTTCTGAAGAATCATATTTAGATTTCTTTAAGCCTGTTCTGTAGCCTTCCAACTTTCACCCTAGGTATTAAAGTCTATGTTATTGTTTCTCTCCTAACAAATACTTACAAAAATCTACTAGTAATAATTTTGGGTTTGGTTGTAGCAAGTCCTGAGTTAACAGTGATGAAACCATTGTATCACTGTACTATTCTCACAATAATCCTTATTTTAAGTATAATGCTGTAACAGTTCTGAAGCAGCACTTAAATGTTTCTTGAATTATTCAAAGAAATATGGACCATTGGTGTTTTAAAAGGAATTTTATAATGTATAATATGAAAAATGAAAACCTTCATAACTTCTGGAGCAGGGGGAGCAGTTTAAAGAAATGAAAACATTGACGTAGAACAGTTTTAAAAAACCCTAGCCCATTTTACAGTTCAGATAGGAAACTGGAGTTCAAGTGGTTCAGTTTTCAAGATGGACACATAGCAGAATCAGTCCTTGGAGATTTAGAAAAGTGAGTGCATTCTCAATGTCAGAATTAAAAATTTGTACTTAGTCTTGCGTAGCCATATCTTGAAGACTAAAAGAGTTTGGAGAACTGACACGAAGATAGGGGCGAGGGCTGAGGAAGAGTTGCTGAAACTGAATGTTCTTCGTAGTCCCAGGCTACTTACTCTTTCTAGCTTAGTTTCCCAGTGTGTATGGGAATATAATTGCTTCCCTCACAGAGCGTTGCAGGGATTCATGTGTTTGTTTCAGTCTGAAATGATAGAAAGTGAAGATCATAATCCAGCCTGCCTGATGAAGATATTGCTCCCTTGCCCCAGAGACAGTTTGCTTTTCCTAATGCATGGAGAACCAAATTCCTTTAAAACTTGGAGGAGTGTGCTCAGTCCATCAAATGCAGATGTTTTGCCCTATCTATTGAGAATTTAGGCAATGTATGCACCTTCAGCATCATCTGCAGCTGGAATGCTGGTTCTGACCGTCTAAGCTGTTCTTATCTGATGTGAAATGAGTATGCTCCAGGGAGTGAGGGAAGGAACTTGTTGAATGATGAAAGCACTTGGTTGGAGTGAAAATTGTTTTGCTTTTTTTTGCTTTTGTCCTACTGGTTCCTGCTGGTCTATCTGCTTGATCTTTTATTTGGAGCAAGGAGTATGTTCTCATCCTGCAATAATATCCCATGATGAGATGGCTAGGGGGTGTTGTAGGAAACTGAAAGGAGGATGGTTGTTCATAGCCCTCTTGGGCCAAGAGCTTGGGTCCTACTGCTCTTTGTTGCAGAAGGTTGCTCTAAGTAGTGGTGTTATGAAATGTGGTATGAATACAGTTGTGGACAGATGTGCTAAGGGTAAGTACTAGTTTTGGGCTTCTGTTGGAGAACAGGAGATAACTTGCAGTGGAGAATTCAGGCAGTTTGGAACCTCACGTAGAGAATAGGCACATTAGGCATGTTTGGACAGGTCAGATGAGCATTTGGGCATCTTTCAGATGAAGTAGGTAGGCACCCCAGGAATTACAGTAGGCAGTCCTGACAGCTGCATGATCCAAATCACTGTCTAGGAATTTAGGTTGATCATAAATTCTTTAATCTCAGTTTATATATGATTAGGCAAACTGAATGTAATTTGAAAAACATTTCTAGAAACACCAATTAATTGCTTTTGTAATTTCATGTGTAGAACAAGTTCTAATCTAGTATCTCCTATGCTATACTAGGGTGATACAAGATGTAACACTGCTGATCTTTGTGGTTCACAGTTTGCTGTGAGCTAGATGGAGAAATATTTTCACAAATACTATGAAGTTGCTATTCTTGTTTCACCTTCTGCCTGAGGACCTTTTTCTCTGCTCTTTCTGTTCTTGATGTGTAATGTTGACCTGTGTTTCTGACTTCCAGTCAAACGCTCATGATAGCGTGTGTGAGCCCTTCAGATCGAGACTTCATGGAAACTTTGAACACGTTAAAGTACGCCAATCGGGCACGGAACATCAAGAACAAGGTGGTGGTTAACCAGGATAGGGCCAGTCAACAAATAAATGCTTTGCGCAGTGAGATTGCACGGCTACAGATGGAACTCATGGAATACAAAACAGTAAGTTTATCCTCTTAGGATTTCTTCTGCTTTAAAAGGCTTGTAATTCCACAGCTTTTTGTTTTTTTCTGTTGGCTATTTCCACTTCATACACTAAAAACATTGGAATAGCAACCCTGATGTAAACAACACTTCTAATTCCAGTGATGACCAGGTATTTTTGTAAAAAGTAGACTGTATCCCCAAAAAAAACAGATGCTAGCAAATGTCAGTGATATTTACTGATGCTGCATGCTATTTGCTTTTTGAAAGGCAGTGAGAAAGTCACTTCCAAAGCAAAAATGACCAAAGCACAACTTAGATTTATGCGTAAGTGAATGTGTATTGCTTTTGAAAACTTACTAGACAACTAAAACAGTCTGTGTTTTAAAAATACAATTTCAATTATATAAGGCAAATACTCATGCCTGTTTCTTCCTGAAGTTTATACAGTTTTCGGCAATAAATGTCGTTACTAAACAGCGTCACCTTTTGTTCTTCTTGAGATAGTATTCTGATTTGATAAAGAGTTATCTTCTCATTTCTTAAACTGTTCAAGAACTTTTGTTTCAGACTAAGGTGGAATTACATGAAACCCAGATGCTAAGGTGTTAGCCAGACATCAATCTTTTGAAAATTATCCATTTATCATTGTTTTAAACTTCTTGAGAGAAGATTCTCTTTTGCTGTGAGTGTCTGCTTGGAATTTTAAGTAATCTGTGGATTGCATTTACTAAGTTCAATTTTGTGCATGTGTTGGTCAGCCTTTGCTACTAATAAAATATTTGTACTTTCTTAAAGGGTAAAAGGATTATAGATGAAGAAGGCGTTGAAAGCATCAATGACATGTTCCATGAAAATGCCATGCTGCAAACAGAAAACAACAACCTGCGTGTTAGAATTAAAGCAATGCAAGAGACTATCGATGCTCTGAGAGCCAGAATAACGCAGCTTATGAGTGATCAGGCCAACCAAGTGCTAGCCAGGACAGGTATGCTGTGAGTGTGATGTGCATGAACTGCTTCATAAGTTCATGAACTTAAATTAATTGTATGTTCTTGCTTCACTGATCCCTTGGAATGAAGTGATGCCTTTTTATTAGCAATGTAGGACCTCCTTTGGCAGAGATAGGCCCCCATATGATTATTTCTTCTGTTTCTGGAGTCTTTTTTTAACAATAGAAATATTTTTGTACCCTGATTTGATCATCCATTTAGGAACGTCAACAACAGGAAATATGAAATAATGTCTTTGTATAGGAATTATTTGTATGCTTAGCCCCTGTGGTGGTTTAACAACCAGACCAAATAAATTTGACTCCGAATTAAAATGCAAATAAGTGATTTTGATTTAAGCATTGTTAAAATGTGCTAATATGGAAAACAAGTTACTGGTAGTCATATGGTGATCATATGACAGAGGAACCAAAAATGTCATTCAGTTTAAGAAGGAAAGATATTTTACAAGTAAGTTAAGATTTAAATGTGTATCCCATGTGACTGTTTCCCTTTGCTGGTACCTTGTGCCTAGTAGCTATATTCAGGTATTTATACTGTTACCATCCTTTCTTAATGTTTCTCTTCCCCTCATTCCTCTTTTCTCTCTGTCCTTCAAAGGGGAAGGAAATGAAGAAATTAGCAACATGATTCATAATTATATCAAGGAAATTGAAGATCTCAGGTATTTGCATAATACATATTTAGACAATTTTTAGTAAAAAAAAAAAAAAAAAATAGAAGTGTTAACAAGTAAATACTTCAGCTGTTTTCCTGTGGGGGGATTACTTTAGGAGAGTAGTCCTTCAGCTTCTAAAACCATCTGATGTTGCTCTTGGCCACAAAAATGTTGAATGTTAGAGCTCAAACTGACAATAGAAATGAGAGTAAGATGTTCCCTAAATAATGGTGATAATTTGATATTGTTGCATAAAGGACAGCAAAACTTAGAACGATTCTCTTATAACTTTATAACCCCATATATAAATGATAGTACTGATAAATTACTTGTTTAAAAAAAAGTTTTTAAAAAACCCTTTCTTTTCAAATTCAAAAAGTCTTAAATATTTTAGATATTTTTATTTATCTATTTCTTGGACATATACCATGCAAAAAATTATCTGGCCTAGCCTCAGTTAATGTTAGAACTTCTGTGTAGCTTTAATATACCATGTATATGCATAGAGCATACTCAAGTATGTATCTCTGTGTGTGTGCATATATATATATATATATATCTGTGTGTATGTTCATACAGACATATTTTCACGTATTCTGTCTAGGTTATATGATATATGTGCAATATACATAACCATTGTGTAAAATGGTATCATCAAGGAATTTACTACTTTGTATTTTTTCAGACTTCACCTTGGTTTGTAGTTTATTTTTAAACTGAAGGTAATGCATTGAAGTTGCAGAGGTGAAAGAGTGTACATCTCATGTATTGGCAATACTTGCAATTCATGGTCTACAACTCTTCCTTTTTTTATTTTTTATTAAGAGCAAAGTTATTAGAAAGTGAAGCAGTGAATGAAAATCTTCGACGCAACTTGTCAAGAGCTTCATCAAGAGCCACATACTTTGGTGGACCATCAGCATTTTCTGCTTCTATGCTTTCTTCAGAGAAAGAGACAATGGAAATTCTAGATATAGCCAAGAAAGATCTAGAAAAGCTGAAAAAAAAAGAAAGGAAAAAGAAAAAGAGGTGATGTATGAATTATAATGCTATTTGTTTTCCTTTTCTTAGTAAAGAAGTGTATTTTTTTAACCATTGAGACTTAAAAAGTCTTGTTGTTGTGTGGGTTTGGACCCTAAAGTGCTGTTCCTTCAAACCCTTTTACATGTTGAAGTTATAGTTTTTCTTTTGCATCTTTTCTTCCAGTGAAGTGTGCAGTATTTGTAGAATGAATGTCTCCTTTGTCATGAACTTTTCTATGTAATTATGCACCGTGATAAAAGCTCAGGTGCTTTCCCTAAATGTTGATATTTTAAAAAATTTCTTCTAAGATGCATCTGAAATTTAACGGAAGTTTGAAAACATTATTAACTTTTTTTCAACTCTATGTCAAAACTGAAACAGCTTTCTGAAGAAAAGATGTTCTGAATAGCTGGGGATTCTTTGGTAGCTCTTGGAATGGCTTCTTTTGCTTTATCTTTTGCTTCTATGAATGTTTTTTAATTTGAGGTTTCCTAATTCTCTGCAACATCATGCTTTGCTGGTTTTTTTGCTGTCCAACTTCTCATCTACTAAAATCTTCATAGACATGGACATAAATGCCTGTTTAGACAGCAGTTAGTGCAGCAAGGCTTTGTTCGTGTACTCGGAGACTTTGCCTCCATTAGCAATCTCTCCATTTTAGCTGAAATTTTCCATGCTTCTAATCTGTTGCTCTTTTTAATAATGGTCCTTCAGACTTCTACAAGTTCAGAGTAAAACTAAAATAGTTTAAGCTTGAAATAGTCAAAGTAGAAAGTAAATGAGGGTCAGTGGTATCTGTAATTTGTCCTATATCTATAAATCCGTTTACCACACAAATGTCTCTTACTTGTAGAGAACACTCATTTTAATAACAACTAGGTTCTTCCTTTGCATATCATTTTTCAGGAAGCTCTTAGACTTCTATGGGGATTTTGATAGATTTTGTCTCATTTTTGTAGGAATTTGAGGGCAAGATGGAAATATTAAATAAAATCAGCAGAATGTTCTGTCCTCTTTCAGCCAAGCACTTTAGTGTGTCCTTTAACTGTAGATGCAGGAACAAAGAGATTTGATCCTGTGCTTTTAACACATTTTACAATCAAGCATGCATTTAACTACATGCTTAGATAGAGCCTCAGTTGTTAGGTTGTGTTTTGGTGGGTTTTAATTTTGGGGTTTGGTTTTTTGGGGGTTGTTGTTTTTTTGGTTGTGCATTTGATTTTTTTTTGTTTGATTTTTTTGTTTGTTTTTTTGTGTGTGTTTCGTTGTTGTTGTTTTTTGGTTTGGTTTTGGGGTTTTTGGGGGTTGGTTTGGTTTGGGGGTGGGGGTTTGTTGTTTTTTTTTGAAAGCCAGTCATGCTTTCTCACACCAGAAGAATAATCTTGTGATGGGTTAGCCAAGTAGTCTGATCCAAAAATAGGGACTACTTACCATAAATTATTTTTGAGATCAGTTTTGAATCCTAGCAGTATAGAATTAGAGAACTATAGAAGAATTAAAGTTGGAAGAGACCTCTTGATGGTTCCATCTTAAAGTGGGTCTTGTGTTCTATAAAATGGGGTCATACTCTTCAAAGTGCTGCTATGGTTTGAATCTATCTACTGGTCTATCTGCAGACTGCTTTGTAATAAATATTTAGAAATTTCTGAGGTGCATATGCTAAGAAATGTTAGAATTTGAGGGATTATACGTTGTCATGCTTGTTACCTGCAGCGTGCTTCTATCTAATTAATGAAAAGTCTATGTTAAGGTTATGTCACTGTGAATTTTTATTCTATTGAAATTTCAGGAATTGGCAGTGTGTACATTAATGTATTGCACAGACACTTTGCCATGCAGTTTGATAGGGATTCTTTGTTTTAATTCTGTCTTCTACAGGCATTTAGTTACATCTACTCTACTATTTCTTTTTAGTGTTGCCATTCTTTAAAGTTGTCTAACTAGCATTTTTGTATTAAAATGGGATTGGTAAGCCTAGCTACTAGTTCTGCCTCATCTGCTGCCTTTCTTAGTTTCCTGGTTATGGGTCAGTATGACAAAAGGTGCATAATGTTAAACACATGCAATTTATTTAAATTGTTGTGAGGTAGCCTGAAGGCCTAAGAACGAGGTACTGAATGAGCAGCAGGTATGTACTGCTATATATCTGTAGCCTTTAATAAGCATCTGTCATGAAGTTTATTTGAAATAGGGCAGGAATGTTTTGGCTAGTGAAAAATTGACCTGATTGGAGTGTCCTACAGTATGACTTAGTGTGACTTACCCACTAGAAGACCCAGAGCAAATCTTCCACATTCCTTTCAGTTGTTAGTCAGCCTGGTATATCAGGTTTTATATATGTATATATATATATATATATATATATATACACACACCATTTTTGACTGTTTTCTTTTGACTTCTCTAACATTTATTAAACTAAGTGATGAAAGTTACATGGGGTTCAGAGTGCTAGCTTCTAGCTGGTACTGAAGGAGAATGGTAGGCAGTATAAGGTGAAAAGGCAGCAAAAGCTCTTGCTCAAAACTTTGTCATAATGGGAAATGAGGAACTTCAGTAGTTGATTAATTTTAAGCCATCTCTATGTTTACATGTAACGTGCAGACTTTTTTAACTGATAAATCCACATTTATTCAAGAGGAAGAAGTACAGGTAGAAATACTAACATTTTGTCCGTCTCATTGCTTCTGGTGCATGCTTTTTGTTAATTTATTAAAAAATAACAAGCAATGATTGGCATGTACTTTCTGAATCCCAGAAAAATAAGCTGCAGTTTTCTACTTTTTATTTAAAAACAAACAACAAAACCTGAAACAAAAAAATGAATGCCATTTGAAGATTTTTGTATGAATTATATTCAGAATATATTATTTAGACTATTAATACTAAAATTTCCTTATTCCTACTTTATATTACAATATGTTATCATCATATATAAAACTAGTGCATTGGTTTTTTTCCTGATATGTTCCTGAGAATATATAAATTTGAGTCAGTGGCAGTATTTGCAATTTTCAGTTATTTTATTTGCCAGTTTTAAGTGGAGAAAGAGGAGAAAGCTTTTTCTAGAATTGAGATATTTTCTTAATCCATAATTAGAAATAATTCGCAAAGTTAAATATATTGTCTAAAATTTCTTCCTTAGTGTAACTTGAATTTGCACTTGTTGTCAGTGGCAGATTAGTTAACCTACATATGCTGCTTCTTTGTTTTCTATTTACTTTCCAACTGTCCAGGATGTATTGCCTTTTTACTACTTGTTGTCTCTTGATGGTATCTTTTAAAATTTCATTTTAAACTCTGCAAGCTCATATATATCATTTTTTTACCTTCTTATCACTTTTGCTTTTCACTGTCTGGTTTGTCCTTCATTGGCTTGGCCTTCCAATACTGTACCTCGTGCTTTTGAAGGCTGCAGAAACTTGAGGAAAGCAGTCAAGAAGAAAGAAGGTTGGAATATTTCCCAGGTTTTTAATTACCTGTCATTTCAATTAACTGGTTGTCATACATGAAAAGAAGTTGGGCAGATTCATAGGTACTTCAGGAGTAGTTCATTTTCAAAATTTTTTCCTGTGTTTCCACTTTCAACCAGTGCTTTAACTGGAAGAAACTTCCGTTGTGGAATTGAGGTTGACCCTGGAGTTACACAGTGTTGAGCAAGCTTTTGTGGGGAGGTGGCACCTTTGGGAATTCCTGTTGAATTAATGTTTTGTTTCTTACATGGCCTAAGTGGAATGAAAGGCAGGAGGAAGCTGCAGTAGCACAGATAGTATGAAATATCTAGGAGGCAGTATATGACAATAACAATTTTGGCATGTGAGATCAAGAGTGTCTTGGACCGTCACACCTCAGTCAGGTTTGCTGCTTTGGTTTCTGAAAGCGTGTGACTGAAGCCTTGACCATTCCTCCCATTCTGTTTCAGCCAAACCAGTAGATGAATAGTCATTCATAGAGCACAGTGAAGTTGAGGGCTCTAAAAAGAGAACTATACTATGATTAAAAGTGAAACTAAAGGAGTTTTCATTTCTCTGCTGTCTACTTTGATCCAAAGAACCCACCCAATGCGTTGATGCAGACAATGCGAATCCACAGACCAGTAGCACACGCATTCAGCAGTACAGTTCTGCCTGGGAGAGCTGCTGGCTCTCCTTCCTCCTGTCTCTCCCCTTTCTTAGGCAGAACACAAATTCTCTCTAGTGCTTAGTTCTGTGCTGACTGGAGGAGAAAGGAAAACTGGGGGTTTGCCTCGATCTGCATGAGGATTGCAGCTAAGATCCATTATCTTTTAGGCTTAATAAACAACATAGAACACGTTCTGCGTTGAGGGAAATGAGAATCTGTGGAAATGAGATTGTATGGCTCAGTGTTCCCTGTTTGGCATTTTTTTGTGTACAAATCTGGTTAGACTTTTTAATTCCAGCATCCCCAGCTGCTGCATGGATTCAGATGGTCCAAGCAAAAGCTTTCTGCCTTGTGCATGGTCGGCTCGTAACTGGTAATGAGTGGGGCAGAAGAGAATCAGTTAGCACTGAACAGGTTAAAAAGTAATACAACAAAAAAATCATGTGTACACAGGAGCACTGTGTTACTCAACAGGCACTTTTTAGATTTGAGCTCTGTTTTAAAGTGGTTTTAAAGGTGTCACTTGCCAAATTGTAGTGCTTCGAATCTACTGTATATTTCTTGTCGCTGCACTAAGTATTGGAATTGTCCAAGAGTTTGATCTTGAATCTGAGTTCCTTTTGGTATTAGTGGAGGAAGATGTGCACTTTTAGTTACTGTGCCTGATCAGTGACAGCACAACTTGCCAAACTTTTACGCAGCTGAAGTTAGCTGAGGTGGATTCCACATTATGCAATCCTAACCACATTTTTTCATTATAACACCCTATGGTGTCTAGCTCTATTCTGTCACAATTTCCCATCCGTTGGAGCTTTGGGTTTTGTACATGTAGCACTAGAGGGACTGATACCTGGTCTGTGACAATTTGCAGAGTGCCATTGATTTTTTGTTTTATATTTGCATGTGATGTCTTAAATGTGCACTTTAAAATGTTAAAACTTACCCTAATGGGTAATACACCAAACCTTTAGGACAAAACCAAAAAAACCCTTTTTATTGTTATATATCAGTGCCTATTTCAAGCATTCTCTTGATGTCACAGTAGGTAACTGATCAAGAGTGGTTACAGTATGATAAATAAGGATATTGTTTAAGGTTTGTACATAAATTTTCAGTCTATTCTAAGTACAGTGGGGTCCTTTATAGCTAGAAAGTATAGGAATACCTCTAATTTGTGTGGTACTTGCACACAATGTTCTTTTATTGTTTTGTAAAAGCTGCTCTGGGTACACTGCAACTTCCATGCAAAACAAGTACTGCTGTAGAATACGGAGATGTGTATTCTGATTGTCCCAGTTGTGCAGCGTGCTGGAACAATGTGCTAATCATTACTGTTACTTTGCAAGCCTAGATTAAGAGTAATTGGGCATTATTTTATTATCTGCCGAAGTTTGGAAGTTGTGTTTTACCCATGCCCAACGCCTGTACCTTTTTCTAACTACATTTGTTTTTCATCTTTATTTGAAATTACAACTTATTGGTTTGGGGGATGGGAAACACCTGCCATTTCAGTTCATGAATAATTTGTGTCTGCCTCTTCTACTAGTGTTAAAGAGGATAACACAGACAACGAGCAGGAGAAGAGAGATGAAAAAGGCACTTCAGAGAGAGAGAATAATGAATTGGAGGGAGTAAGTATTTAGAAGTGTTTGTTTTTCTGTTCATTGTCTGTTTAAAGATTTGCAAGGTTATAGAAAGGAAATTAGGAATGGATTGGGTGAATACTGCAGCTTCACAGTGATAGTCACAAATGATCGATGCATGGAAAAGTGTGGGGATGCTCTAATGTCTGTGCGTTTTGTAGGAGGAAATTCAGGAAGTCAGTGATCATGACGATGAAGAAGAGGATGATGATGAGGATGAAGATGATATGGAAGTTGTTGAAAGCTCAGATGAATCAGATTCTGACTCTGATGAAAAAGGTGATGTCAGTGCAATATTCTGTAGAGTTTTACAAATAATGTCTGTCAAACCTCAGGTCCTGGTAGGCAAGAAAGTGTGTTGTCAACCAACTGTCTGTAATTCTCTGTGAAGTGTATATCCAGTGAATTAATTTTTTGGTTATGGTGCTAAAACATGTAATAGATAGCTGATCAAGTGTCCTTGTATTAGTTTTTAAATTGACCAGAGGCCAGCCGGTGTTTGATAACATGTTTCTTCCTTCATTAAGACATCCAAAGTGTAAGGTTTAAGTACTGGTTTATTTTTATTTCTCTGGACTAATCACTAAGGCGACAGCTCCTATCAGCGGATTTGGAAATGGTAGAATTTAATTTTGAAAGGCTGGGAGTCTATCAGCCTTCCTCATTTTTATATGGCAAGAGTCAAAAATGGCATGACCAGCAATTCTCTCATGTGAGTTGGGCCAAATGGGCAAACCAGGTCTCTTGGTTTCTTCTTGTTTAAGTGTCACACAAACCATTAGCAGGAACATGAAAAAGAATAATCCTCAACTGATATCTTTATTCTGAAGCACAAATTCCTAAGACAAAAAAGGACCTAACTGGCTAAAGAAGTTAATTAAACTTTTATGAATTTATCATGTGGGTTAGTCTTTTTTCCTTGCTTTTTCCTCCTACTTTTTCCCTTCACCATTTCACTTCCATAACTGAGATGGCTCCTCTCTTCTGAGAATTCTGACTGTGTCTTTCTAAGAGCTTGAGAAGGGAAAGGCTCCATTTGGAGTCTGCCAGCAGTCAGTTTTTCCTATTATAACTTGCTGGGTTTATTAATGCCAATTATTCTTCAGCCTGAAGAGGTGTGGCTGAAATCTTGAAGCCTTTTTAATGGGGAAGGACAGATTGCTGATACTGCAATTTAAATGTGCGTAATTACAACGTAGGGGCAACTTTGATCCCGTGTGAGATCTTTCCCTACCTCTTTCGCAGTTCTAGGATTTAGAGTGTTTAAGAAGGAGACTTTAACATGAATTGCAGAAAAGAGGGTTGTGTGGTGTGTTGTAATTTGTGTGGAATTCTCCTGTGCAAAATTTATATTTACAGTGAGCCTAAGATTGTAAGGAGTATCTGTATTCATGTGGTCCTTGCTGTTACTTTAACAGAAATCTTTCTGTTTTAGAAAATTATCAAGCTGACTTGGCAAACATCACCTGTGAAATAGCCATTAAGCAGAAACTGATAGATGAGCTAGAAAACAGCCAGCGAAGGTTGCAAACACTGAAAAAACAGTATGAAGAGAAACTAATGATGCTACAACATAAAATTCGAGACACTCAGCTTGAAAGAGATCAGGTTCTTCAAAACTTGGGTAAGAAGTACAAAATCATTGATCTTGTATAAGCTGTTCAAGTCGAATTGTTTTCTACTTGTTTTCTTTTTCTAATTTGATGAGAAATTACAGAAAACAGAAATAGGTTTGTACTCATGATGCCAGTGAATCATTCTTTACTCACTCTAGTTTCTACCAGAATTGAGAGTAAAATTTTTTGGAAATATATTGCTACTAACAGGTATTTAATTTGGGTGAATAAGAGTTTTCAGTTTTCTAAAAGCTCTCGTAATCCTGGAGATGGTTCCTGAATTAAAAGTTTTTTTGTGTTCTTCCCTTCCCACTTACTTTTTATTTGCATAAAAATAAGAACAAGGATCAGTGACCTTTCAGAGATGTTTTACTGACCAAACCTTTTTGAATATGTGATAGTATTGAGATGATAAACCACCTGTGACTCAGGAGTCTCAATCCACAAATAACTGCACTTTGGGAGAGTGCTTTGGAAAGTATTTTGTTTTTCTTTTTTAAACATATACTATATATGATTTATAGTTACACACTTTCTAAGCTTTTGCTGTTCCCCTGTTATTCCTTAAACCTTCCCCATTGATCAGTGTCAGAAGAGAAATTGATGGCTTTTAGGAGTGTTGTTATACTCCTGTGTGCAAATGTGTGAATGTGTGTATTTGTGCTTTCAGGTGCTCAGATTTGTTGCAAAGAAGGCAGAGGAAGGTGTTAGTACTTGATCTCTTACCCCAGAATGCATACGAGGTGGAAAGTTCAAAGCAGTGCAGGTGGCAGGAACTAGAGACAAATTAGGTTGTTTTAAAGGTATTGCAGATAATGCTAAAGCAGAGGAAGTAGTTATCTGCTGTGGCTGGCAAAGTAAAAATATCCTGAACAAAAGCAGATTAAGAATTCTCTTTTGCTCTAGGTTCTGTGGAGACCTATTCAGAAGAAAAGGCAAAAAAAATCAAGTCAGAATATGAAAAGAAACTCCAAGCCATGAATAAAGAACTGCAGAGACTTCAAACAGCGCAAAAGGAGCATGCACGATTGCTTAAAAATCAGTCTCAATATGAAAAGCAGCTGAAGAAACTGCAGCAGGAGGTGACAGAGATGAAGAAAACCAAGGTATATTTCAGTAAATTGAAGTGTTGCACAATGAGTGCTTACTGAAAATTGGGTTGAAATCTCCTGTGCATCCATTTACCTGATAACTCTGTTTTTGCTGTTAGCTGCTTGAAAGTCTGAAACTAGAAGAGATGCAAGCACTAAGCTATTCCTGGGGGAGAGGGGTAGCTTTTAGGTTTAATGAACAGAAATTAAGGTATCAAACATGCATAAGCTTGCACAGCTTATTAGCTGTTATTCAGCACTGAGTGAAGAAGACATTAGATGGAAGAGGTAAATGGCTAAAAGCATTTAATATATTGGAAAATGGCGACTTGAAGAAAAACTCTGTATGAGTGGGGGCAGGGAGCAGCACTTCACTGTGAGCAGCTTTTCTAAGTGATGACCTCTTTACAGGTTCGCTTGATGAAACAAATGAAAGAAGAGCAGGAGAAAGCTAGAATGACTGAATCTAGAAGAAATAGAGAGATTGCACAGCTTAAAAAGGAGCAACGCAAACGGGAGGTGATTTGACAGATAAAGAACTTTCATTTGGAATAAGCACCTGTCGTTATGATGTGCATGTGCTTGCAGGCACACGCCCTGTATGTGCAGTGTATATGCATTCACTTAGGCAGGCATGTACCTGTGTATTTTCACCAGTGAAAATGCACAGAATTTGGTTTGACTTCCATGAAAACACAGTTCCTGGCTTCAGGTGATAAGTCTTCTATTTTCTGTTGTGCTTATTGAGTATGTATATCAATGTTATCAGTGAATTAGTGATTAGTGAATCTTCACAAAGTTACTGCTACCACCTTGCTTGCATGGAATTACTCTTTTTGATAGAATTGATATAGTGAAACACTTATTTTTGTTCTGCACTAGGAAAAGCAAGAAACAATCATAACTTGACTGCTTCATGTCACAGCAATTTTTCAGTTTTGCATTAGTGTGTAGAGGTCTTTTTTTTTAATGCAATACAGTCCTCGTGACAGATAATGGAAAAAATATCATGTGCTGCTTCTGTTTTTTCACAGCATCAGCTCAAGCTTCTGGAAGCTCAGAAAAGAAACCAAGAAGTTATCTTACGCCGCAAAACTGAAGAGGTACCGTGGTAAAACAGCAATGCATCTTTGAAAACAGAATGATGTTGTATTGGTGTAATGTAGAACTCAGTTTTGGGGAGAGTTAATCATGTCTTTGCTCTGTGTTTCAGGTCACAGCCCTTCGTCGGCAAGTAAGGCCTCTGTCTGATAAAGTGGCAGGAAAAGTAAGTCGAAAGCTGAGTCTGCCTGAGCATTCCATGCAGGAAGCAAGTTCTAGTTTGTCGGGTGAGCACGACGGCTCCAGAACAGCAGCACAGCAGAAGATGAGAATTCCTGTTGCAAGGGTTCAAGCATTATCTGTAACTGCAACAAATGGAACAGGGTAAGGATTAAAACTTTTAAGGACGCTGTTATGAGAACTGAAGTTTGCGTGAACTTTCTTGCAGACAATGTTGTGATGATACATGTTGCAGAAGCTGTTATTTGTTAAACTGTTGTCATGTAATGCTCATAAAGTGGGCATTTTACCATTATCAAATGCAATTTCACTTTTCTTGGTTTAAGACAATAATACAATAATATAAAATAGCATTAAAGGGCAAGTCACATAAACTGGATTTTGAAATTTTGAGGGTTTTTTAATCTGCTCTTCAAGTGAAATGGCCTTGGTGGTCCAATGCCAGCAGTGTTAAGTTCACAGTAAAACTTGTTGGAAAATGCAGTTCAACGTATCAGGTTTATTTGTGCTCTTTGACTGTGGTTTGAAGCAGATCTCCTGTTAAATAGAGAACAAGTCCTAGGTGGCATTTGAACTCAATAGTGCATCTTGAAAGATGCCGCAGTGTTTGATACCTGTTTATCAAGTGCAACATAGAGTGCAGTAGAGCTCGGGGCTGGGTGCAGGTAGCTGTCTGGTGCAATGAGAAACTGCAAGAACTTCTGCTTGAAATTTTTAAGTTGTTTGTGAAAAATATTCCAGCCTGATCATTTACACATTCAAATTTGTAACTGGACTACTTTAGACTTAGCTGTATGTTTCTCTTGAATTTATCACAGAAAGAAGTACCAGCGGAAAGCAGTGACAAGCAGAGTTTACTCCTCAAAGGCAGCCAGGATGAAGTGGCAGTTGCTTGAACGCAGAGTGACTGATATTATTATGCAGAGGATGACTATTTCCAATATGGAGGCAGATATGAACAGGTTACTTACGGTGGGTGATCTGCTATGAGCTGTTGGCTGTATCGTCATATTAAATAGGGAGCACTGCAAGTGTGTTTGCTGTAAAGGAATTGATGTTATGGCAGCACTGGCGAAGTGGGTGGAATCTATTGCAGTCAGTGAATACACTCTTGACTCCAGTAAGCATTTGGACCGTGGGATTGCTGTGCTTAGTAAGAAATAAAAATGGCATTTTGACATTAATGGCATCATGTGCAAATACGTTACTGTATTCACCTGTGTAACTTCTTCCCATGGAAATCGTGGTATGTTAGTTAAAGTGTAACAAACAAAGGAAAACAAAAAAGCATTTGACTGTTTTAAGGGCTTACTAATTACTAATTACTTAATTCCTTTTTATGTAATATTATGTTTTTGTGGAAAACAGCAACGTGAAGAACTCACAAAAAGAAGAGATAGGCTTTCAAAGAAAAGGGAGAAGCTCATCAAGGATGGGGGTGGCAGTGAAGCAGATAGAAATGTCCAAAACATAAATGAGGAGATGGAATCAGTAACTGCAAATATAGACTACATTAACGACAGCATTTCTGACTGCCAAGCAAATATTATGCAAATGGAAGAAGCAAAGGTAGGTCAAATATTAATGCAAAAATGGTAAAATAGGGGCCAGAAAACACAACTGTGTTAGCCTTAAAAATGTTCTCATTTAGAAATTAGTTTTTGTCTGTATAATTATTGAGCCAGGAAGCGAAAATTGGTGAAAACTTTTATGTGAGGTTTGAAATGAAGACTGTTATACAATTGATACCTGAGTTTTAGTGTCAATAGTGTAATGCAAGTTAAGATTGCAAAGCATTTAAATATCAAACCTGATGCTTTCTAGTATGCTGGCATTAAATTAATATAATTCTTCGGACGTTTTCACAATCTGACTGTTTTTATTCTTGCACACATAGGAAGAAGGAGAGACCTTGGATGTAACAGCAGTGATTAATGCTTGCACCTTGACAGAAGCTCGATATTTGCTTGATCACTTCCTTATGATGGGTATCAATAAGGTAATGTGTTAAGTGAAGTATGTGTCTGCCAGGACTGTGGCATGTGCCAGGAGCAGAGTTGTGCTGACATGAAAACGTGACTAATGTGCATTAAACAAAGCAAAGCTGGTCAACACTACTGGGTCATGCTGATTCTTAGTGTGAAGGCCCTTGAGATCTGTCATCCTCTTCAACTTATTGCCTGTTTTTCAACCCCCAGTAGAGCCTACTTCATTGTGTTAATTAGCTCATGTTGTTCCTGTAAGAGCACTAGCTTTTTGTAATCAAATAAATCTCTATGTTTTTCAGCAAACTCCTAAAGAGAGCTCAAGCTTTTTTTTTTAAAGACTGGCTCAGCCACTTTTGTACAAATATGAAACTCAAAACAAAAAAGTTATGTGTTGATGCATGACATACTTCAGTCTGAGTTCTAGTTTTGAGTAGAGCCACAGGGATTCTTCTGAATGTCTTGGGGACATATTTTTTCTTTCATATTTTTAAAATAAGTATTTGGCAGCTCATAACCCTGTGCACACATGTATCATGTGCTCTTGCTGCTGCATTTCTTTCTGTCTGGAGGCTGGTATTCAATCTTTCTGAGTCAAATGAAAGATTTCAATGATACTGAAACTGTCTTTGGGTCAGCCCCCCTGACCAGTTCTCTGGGGTTTCTTTTGCATTCTTGATTCATCACTATGCAGGTAATCCAAAAGGTTTGTGGAGAAAAAAAAAAAGGTAAAGAAAATTCCCACAATCACATTGGCTTCTGCAAATTTCAATCTTTTAATATTTTTTCAGCCCTTGGATGTGTTTGAATGGATCTTGCAACAAGAGTTAATGTGAGAAAAGTCCCTCTGACTTACTCTGTTAACAATTTCTTTTATGATGATAAAAAGCTCCATTATGTGAAGGATTCTATCATCTTTTTGATTAGTAATTATCACATAGAAAAGCTGAAGGTTTATTTTTTTGCAAATTTGGTCATGCCTGCTGTCTATTCTTTTGTTCGTTTTCACCTGTAAAATGTGTCTATTGCTATGTAGCTTTAGTTCAATCAGAATGTAGTGTGTAAATTCATAGGGCAACACTTTTTACTCAAGCACTAGCACTCAAAGTCTGCTGTTGCCCTATGAGTCTTTGAGAAGATGTCTTGTACCTTCTTTTTTCCATACTGTTTCTTTTGGAATTTGGAAATCTGTTCAGAAACCGTTCCCTGTAAATTTCTTTGGCTGTATTTTCTACAACTAAAGAATTCTGACCAATCCACAGATGTAGGGAAGTTCTCTCAGAATGAATTCTGTCATAAGCTAGGCCATGAGATCTTTCATTAGAAGCTGAAAGTTCTGTGTAGGAAAGATTACAGTTCTGGGTCCCACCCTGTCCCACTTCCACCTGCCCCCTGTTCTTTGTCATAGAGTATCATAGGTAATAATTTTCTAAAAAGTAGTTACCTGTGAAAAGTGGAGGTGTTGATCTTTCAGATGCTTGCTACTCGTAAAAAATGTGAAGACTCTGAATTGCACTTGGGAGTCATGTCCAACTTAGCCACTAGATGCATATTTGCAAGGCAGTCTGAGGAATACAAGTTAAATGAATGCCTGATGAGTCTCTTTAAAAGACGAAGTAAAGAAAGACCCTTAGTTGACACCTGATCTTTAGGATGTGAGAAGGTGGCTGCAATGTACACATTGTTTGTGTTTGTAGTTTTTTAAAAATTTTGACAATTTTCAGTTTGTAAAACAAAGGTTGTGATAAAACATTTGTCATCTTCTTTCTTTCTCTCTCTCCTAGGGTCTCCAAGCAGCTCAGAAAGAAGCTCAGATCAAAGTTCTTGAGGGACGCCTTAAGCAGACAGAAATCACTAGTGCTACTCAAAACCAGCTGCTGTTTCATATGCTAAAAGAAAAAGCTGAGTTAAATCCTGAACTTGATGCTTTTCTGGGTCATGCTTTGCAAGGTAGTTTTTTCATCTTGTTTTCTGAATAGTCAGCTGCATGTCATGTTTGCCTTTTGTGCATGCTGTACTGGGCATTCTAGACTATTTCTTTTCTGAATAGATGCTGTATTGTAACATCTTACGCTTCACAATTGAAATGCATGTATGACATTTTTAAGTATAGCCTCTCAGCAGTGAAATGTAGGAAACAAAGTTTTTTATTATTGAGATTTTTTTAAAATTCAAATAATCTGCTTGTTATTTTTACAAAAGACAATGGATTTACAATTTGGAATTGTTTTAACTTCTGAATGTGAAATTCTAAAATTCAAGCCTTTTCAGTCATCATATGCTAGTGATTTTGGATTGGCATTTTATGTCTGTTACGGCATCTATTCTACTTCTCATGAGATGATACTAAGAAAATTTAGAATACATTTGGGTACTTTTGTTTTATTTCTTTTTATAAATGGATATGTTTTGATTGGAATGTTGCTTTTTTTTTCCTTGTTGCTGTATTTACACAGACCTAGATAGCATACCACTGGGTAAGTATGTTTAGCTTTCTGTGTACTGTACAGCTGCATGAGTTACTAATTCATTCATGTTCACTAACTGGTGCATCTTAGAATTTGTGAGTGTGTGAAGTTTGCATGAACTATTCTGTAAATGTACTCAGTATCATGAGCTTAAAGAGCATTTCTTCCTTTCTGAAACCACCCCTAGGTCTCGTGGTAGTAGCCCTTGTGGTAGTTATATTTGTCACATAAGAAGTGAAGACAGTAAGCAGAGCTGTATTTCAAATTTATTACTTGGTGCTTGTGAACCCAAAGTATGTTCAGAGTACATAAAACTATTTTGTGATATACGACTGTTGTGACAAATTCTGCTCATCTTTTTAGGTCTGAAACAAAGGCAATTTTTAACTTGCAGCTCATTTTTTTGATATATAGCTCCTTTTGTAATGTGAACATTGTACAGAATGCAGGATTATATCTCACTTTTTCAATTGGGTTTAAGTTACTGACTTCACTGATTTTGAGATAAGTCTCTCGTTGCTGTTGCTTTAAAGTTATTTCCAAATCAATTATGCTTATTTTCTCCCTCCAAAAAGTTGGCTATATTTGGAACTTGAGAAAAATATTCCTGTTATCAGTGATAATTCTTTTTGTGCTATTTTTAATCCTATTATTCTGTCCTGTGCTAGTTTGCATAGGCATCTGAAACACTTAAAAAGCACAAAACTACATGGAAGTGTATAGCTCATAATCTAGAGATGGTGAGAACATTGCCAGCCTCCTGTCAGGTGACATCTGAAGATCTGTGTCGGGGGGTCTTGCTGCATGCAGCCAGTTATTTATTCAGGAGCCTCAGTGGTTTGTAATACCATAGAATAGGTCTTTAATGTGTGTGCATGTTCACCCCTGTTGGAGCAATGTTTCTCCCGACAGCATTGCATTTTCTTTAGCTCTGGACGGGCTTTTACTTATTAACAGCATTCGAAGCAGTGAAAAGCCACTTGCTAAATGTATTGAAACAGTAGCTGTCATCAAATTTTTCATGGAGTGTTGTCTCATTAAAGCTTTTTAACACTTTGCAAGCATGACCTGAGGCTTTTAAAGTATCTAAGTCACTCAGGACTCTGCTAACACTTTATAGGAAGGAAATGCAGCTGAATATGCTGTACTAACCTAGGTCCAAGTTGAAATCCCAACTGTTGGTAGTCTGTGTTTTGTGGATCACTAGTGACCAAACCTTTTGAACTGCTGGGAGTTGAGGCACCACTGTACTGAGGCTTTGATGCTGGGATTGCCAGCTGGTTCACAGGGACTCTGTTGGTGCAGGGCCTCCTTGGTAACCTGACACCATTCCCATAGGTAGAAGTGCGGGTGGCAGCAGATCCTGAGACCAGTTTCACCAGGATGCCTGACATCTCAGTGGTAGAGCACAGACAGCTCTATCCCAAGCAAAGGAATTGCACTTCCAGGGTGTTCGTGATTTGCTCTCTTGATGCCTGCTTTCAGATCCAGTGTCTTCAAAAGTTCTTAGCCATTTGAATACATTTGGCTCAGAAAAGCTTGAACATTCCCCAGTGTAGTTGTGCACTTGCATTCAAATGTAGACTTAAGAAGGAGTTTCAGTCTGCAGAGAAGTACTTCACAGGCTCAAGTTTTGACTTGAATGGGTTTTGAATGCACATCCACCTTGGTGGATGAACTAGCTGCCATTCATTATCTCACCTGCTCTTGTGAAGAGTTAAAATGAGCATGAAATTGACTTTTGCGTGTTGCTGAAGTGATTTCTTTATGAAGAGTTGTGGGAGCTGCTTTTCCTTCCCACCTATGGACATAAATGGATGTGACTCACAACCATCTATGTGCAGATTTTGAGAGGGTTGGTCAAATGTCATTTCCTCTGGGTGAACTGTGCTGGTGTACAGCGTTGTCCTGGTACTGTCCAGTTGCCACTGCATGAGGATGAAGACAAATAATCAGAAAATTCTCCACTGTTCTGCTAGTACTGGTTTACTAGCAGCTATCCCTGCAAACAGCACTGTCTTTACTAACTTTATTTCTCCTTTCATCTCTTCTCACTCAGGACTTCTTGCAGAATCTTGCTCTTTCTACCTTTTTGTTGATTCTGTGCAGTGGTTTCTATCTCAGGGCTTTGGGCAGTCATCTTGTGTTGAATTGCAGACGAACTGAAGAAAATTGTCAGGTCACATGAGTGTGAGCCTACAAATAAAATCCCATCTTTTGTGGTCATTCCACACTTTCTACTTAGTTACCTGTAAAAAGAGATCACAAGTTCTTTATGAGAAGCGGATGAAGTAACATAATTCTAACAAGAATCCTGTATTTTTTAAAAATGCATTTATTTTAGGGATTCTGCTTTTGTCTTGCTAAAAGGAGCAGTACTGTAGATCCCCTCTTCTGCAGAAAGCATATAATAACAATAATAATAATAATAATAAGTATTGAAAAGTTTTAATCTGGCCTCAAATCCAGGATGGAACAAAAAAAAGAAAATTCAGAGTGCTATTCCTGTGACCCTGCTTTCTTTATAATATTGTTGTATTTCTGATAATTAAGATTACATTGTGAAGATTAATACAGCAGTTGAGTAACTCTGAAGTGCGTTGTTGGTGTTGGTTCTAGGTCGATGGTTTTAACTTTTTCAGGAAACATGTTTAGATGCAGCATACACAAAAGGCAGTATTTTCCTTCTCTTTTTTCCATTCCTTCTCAGCATTCAACTGAAAACTGCATATCTTTCCTCCCTTTCTCCAAAGCATGAACTTGCACTTAAAACACATACAGTGACAAACCTGTTTTAATATGGGTTACAAATAAATTGGTTCTATGCATTGCAAATGGTATCTGCTTTTTGACAAAAATTAAATAAAGAAACTCAGTGTCTCTGCTAGTAAAGAGGAGACGTAATGGAATGTCAGTAGAAGGTTATTTAATCCTTAATATTTCGTGAGTATGATCAAAAATAAGGGACTTTGCTTGCAAAAATGTGTTACCTACGTCCTTACATTAAGCCTAAACCGTATTATTAGAATAACATGCAAGTTAGGGGATTTGCTTTCCCAGCAGTTTGGAATTGATTGTACCTGTGCCCTTGACTCATTGTCTCAGCTTAATGTTTTGCACCATTTGCATGCAGACGTGTTAAATTGGATGTTTGACAGTGTTAGTGTGTGGCCTGCATGCTGGTTTTGTCTTCTGTGGACAGGTTTGTGTACCCATTTTTCCTTCAGGAACATTTCTACTGAACAGCTTCCTTTTAAAATTAATCTCTATCTAGGAAGCTGTTCTATAGTATTAAGTGATAGCATCATCCTCTTTTGAAACAAATCCTTATATACTAATAAAGTGCTTGCTTCTTGTCCTCTCAATGGTGGCATTCTGTATAAGAGGAGGCTGAGCCTCAGCTCACTAGCTAGTTAAAAATAAAATTTTCTTTTTCATTATAGCCAGGCTGATTCTGTCTTGGAGCAAGAAGATGAAAAAAAAGGAGGCGAAAGATACATTCTTACTGTCCACTGAATTACAGCCTATCTCTTCCGTGTCTTGCAGTTAATTTTCTTCGCTTTGTCTGCTTTCTTACAGATTTCCTTCTAGAATTTCTGTTTTTCTATCATCTCTGTTGCTCTGCTACAGTAGATAGAGGACCACATTTGGCACAGTATGCCTAGTGTATGATTTATTTAGATTGTATGAAAAAAATTAGCTTAAGTGCCGGGAAAATTCAGTGTAGGCTGGATAGAAAATAGTCAAGATGCTTTGAAAATCCCTTTTGTACTCTGTTCATCTACATTCAGCATTGTCTGAGCTGTTTTGTATAGCATTTAAAGCCTTCACATCCTGTTGTAGAGGGACAGACTAACGTTATTCTTTTGGAAATTTTCTAGAAAATTTGGAAGATAGTACTGATGAGGATGCGCCTTTGCATAGTCCTGGGACAGAAGGAAGGTGAGCAAATCTTTGTTACTACTGATTCTAGAAAAATTACTGTCATTTTCTCCTTTTGTAATGCATCATGTATCCTTTAAAAAATACCTCTAACATTGTTTCATTGTACTTTGCCCACAATTTCAGTAGAAAGAATAATAAAATAAAAACACACATCTGGAAAAAATATGCCTTTCTTTCTAACTGTGATGCAATTTTTGTTTTAGTTCATTGTCTTCAGATCTCTTGAAGCTTTGTGGTGAAGTCAAACCCAAAAGCAAGGTAGGGCATACAAGGATGATGATAATTCTTCTATATGTCTTTTAAGTGATTCTATGATTCTGTAATACTTCATAATTTAATGATACCTTCTGGAGAATGCCCTGGCTTTGCCCAAGAGACATTAATGAATGAATATGTGCAGAAGGTGCACTGACCTACCCTTCATGTGATTTTGGTACAATATGATTTTGTGTGACACTCCTCTCTAAGAAGCAATGATAAAAATAACTTTTTCAATATTTTGGGGTTATTAGATTTTCAGAGAGAGATGTGTTCTTCCAGTTACTTGCACTCCAAACTGGTGTAGTTTTGCAGATTAGTATTAATTAGGCTGCAGTTCTATGTTATTGCCAGTGGGAACTGTGAACCTGATTATTGTTTGCAATTTGATTCTGTGGTCACAGAAATTTTGAGGAAGTTTATGAAACAAATAAAAGTTTATCCTCCAGGCTCTTAATTACAGTTGACATTGGAGGAATATATCTAGGCAGACTATAGTTTAATATTAATGGCAGTGGGAACTGGAAATGTGCATTGATTGCAATTTTACTTCTGTGCTCACAGGAGCATAAGCCAAGTTTGCAAAGTACTTAGAAGCTTGGCCTCCAGTTTTCTAACTGCAGTTGGCTTTGGACTAAAATATCTATGTTGGCTGTTACATTATTTGTTAACATTCCTTGGTGTGCAGCTATTTGGGCTGTTTAACTAAGTGAGTTTGGTCTGAAAATGCCATAAAATAAACATATCATTTTTGTAATGACTCTTTTCAGACTGGATCTTTGTCTTCCCCATTGATCTTTCTTTCCCCGAGGAATGGGTCTTAATTTCACAGTATAATCCCACCTAACATATATGATCCATTTTTTACAAATTACTGTGTTGCACAAAGCTTATCTCCTTTGTGAGTTTTTCTGTTGTTTTCGAATTGTTGAAATGCTAAATGAATCTTAATTCATGTGGACTTAGACTGCTTTTGAAGTGATTTAAACTAAGTAAGAAACAGAGTTTGTACATGAGAAGAAGCATTGATGTTAGAAGTCACACCAGTATAATTGTAGCTATTTAAATTTACACTTTGCTTTATTCCTCTCTGCTTTATAATATTTCATTTGGATAAACCATAGGTGAGTAATATTGTACTCCTGTAGCATTGACAGGCAGCTGGTTGAAAGGATATCCTTGGAAACCAGTTGTCAAATCAGTGTTTCATGCCATTGAATTTGACTTGCCTCCTCCAAAATTGTTGCCCAAAGGCAGAAGTGAGCTTCTTGATTTAGTTTCCAAAGGCAGTTGCCAGGTGATTGAGGGGGATACTAATTGCCAGCTAATGATAAGCTCGAGTGTAGGACTCTTGACACATACCATTGCATGTTTAAGTGGCACTTTGGTTTTTGTCTGTCTGCAGGCCCGCCGGAGGACCACCACCCAGATGGAATTGCTGTATGCAGCCAACAGTGACCTACTCTCTGACAGTAGTGCTGCAGGCTCTGCCTTGGCTGGCTCTATCGCACCAGTTGCAGAAACCCAAGAAAGTGGGGTGGCTGCTGACACACATGATACTTCTGCTAGGGACAGAGAGTTTATACCCCCACCATCTGGCTTACCTTCTAAGATAGGCAGCATGTAAGTTTGGCCATGCTGTACTAATTATCCTTTGCTTTTAAAATATGCATGTTGCCAATTTCTTGTAATCTATTATTTTAACTTTACAAACAAGGTTGATATACTTGAAGCTTACTAAATAATACTGACAAAGCTCCTTCCTTTCTACCATCATCACTCTAGAAAGTATAAATGCAGAGTTGTAAGTACTGTGGGTCTTACTGAAGATTTAAGTTCTGTTAAGTTGCTTTGTTATAGTAAAGTTACTGTAGCCATGTTCTATGCAGAGGGAAAAACCCTTCTAATACCTTGAATAGTTTGCTGTATTAGTGCTATGGGAAAGGCACATTCTAGGGAGGTAGTGAGAATCTACTTAGAACAGCAGAGGGATTAAAAAAACACCTCAACAAAACACAACCCAGAAACTTTATATAACATGGTATTTGTATATGGTCCTAATTACTAGGAAAAATCTTTCTGTGAGTTGTCTTGTATGGACCATGCTTAAAATGAAGACGTCTCTGCAGCAATGGAGTATGCAAACGAAAAGTTGAAAGAAAAATGCTGGATATTATGAATCCTCAAGAATCCTTTCTGTTTGCAGGTTGCACTTACCTGCAGAACAGTATTACTAATTGAAAGTATGTCTTCATTCTAAACAGAACTAAAAACCATTTTTGTGGTTTTACTTTGGGACCAGCAGATGTCTCTCACACGCACCCTTTTTTTCTTTTCACTTGCTCTTGCTGTTCTTTTTATATCTACCAATACCACTACTGGTTATTAGCCATTCACTGCTAGAGACCCTTTTCTTGGCTTTTTAGGTACTAGCTCCTATGTTGCACAAGCTCATGTGTAAATTGAATGCGCTTCCCACATTCAGTGATGTGAAAATTGGTGTCCCATAGCTATCTTCACATTACAGGTTCTGGAGTTAAGCATCTTTTAATATTCATATGTTCTATTTACATAATATTTTTACAGCAGTCTCTACCTAATGTGCATTTGCAATTCGTATTTTTTACTATGTATTTCTGGCATGTGCTTGAGGTGGCAATCTTGAACAGTAAAACACTGCTGACAGCAATTATTAACCCATGCTGATGGCTTCAGTGCAAATAGAATCTGCTTGGAAAGAATGCTCTTGAGGGTGAGCATAGGTGGAGAAAACCCACTTGTTTCAGCAGTTAGCGTGATATGAGTAAAGACTTTTGAAGCTTCAAGATCTAAAACATCAAGTGTTATGACCTGACATCCAATACTCAGGTAATACCAACTTTTGCCTCACTCCGTCTTCTAGAATGTATCCATTTATGAAAGTGAGCCAGCAACAAGAGAAAACAGGATTTTCCCAACACTGTGTTCTGCAAGCATTTGAGAGTTACACGCTGTCAATAAATCAATTCAGTCAGCAGCAGGCCTCACATATTGAATTGTTACTGACCATGTTTTAGTAGATAAGTGATCAAAGATTCCCACAATCAATGTGCACTGACTTTCTCACTGCAGTGTATGTTTTTCTAAAACTTGCTGGTTTATCTGGTCATAATTGAAGAAAGCTTGTCTTTATGAGCCATCTGGCCTTCCCTTATGGACCTGTGGTGCCAGCATTTCTCTTGTAATAAAATACATTATTCCGGAGCAGATTGTGATCTTACCTGCAATAGATGTTTTCTCCCTTGTGCCACTTAAGCGACATTTGGGGATGTAGAAGCTGTAAGAGTGATCCAAAATATGGATTCTTGAAATGACAGAAATTAATTATATATTTAGGTGTCTGCATATGTACAAACTGCTCCACTCTGGAACCCCCTCAGTTTTGTTGGGTCTGTGGTGATTCCATGGTCCTTGGAGAGGGGGCTTTTTACAAGGGTGTGTGTTGATAGGATAAGGGGTAATGGCTTCAAACTGAAATATTGTAGGTGTACGTTAGATATTGGGAAGAAATTCTTCACTGCGTGAGTGAAAACACTGGAACAGGTTACCCAGAGGAGCTGTGGATGTTCCATTCCTGGACGTGTTCAAGGCCAGGTTGGATGGGGCTTAGAGCAACCTGGTCTAGTGGAATGTGTTCCTGCCCAAGGGAAGGGGGTTGGAACTAGATGGTCTTTAAGGTCCCTTCCAATCCAGGCCATTGTGTGATTCTATTACTTAGGGAGGTACCTAACTGTTGGCATGTGGCCAACAGTTAATTTGATTGGAATTTGGTTTACAAAGATGGTTAGTGCTGTTGTCCTTTGATATGCTCAACTCATCTACAGCAGCTTTTGCAGAGTATAGTTGTCTTCTGCAGGACTTGTGTCAGCTCTGTTCAGATGTCTGATGTCCTGGCAAATGTAAAAAGGCTCTGGAAACCTGGAAGTAGGTATGTGTCCTGCTCGTTTTCTGTCAGGTCATTGACATCATGCACCTGGTTTTTACACCTGTGCTTAGGAAGTTCATTCCAGCAAGACAGCTGCATTTTTAAAATACCTGCATGCCCAGGCTTTCAAAAACAATTCAGAAAATGATGATGCTCTTTACACCCTCTTCTGAGGATGTTCCACTGTGGAGTCAAAGACAGAGGATTCAAGGGGCAGGTAGAGAGTGAACAAGCGAAAGTTGGCTCTGTGTCTGAGTATGTGGGATGCCAGTGTGAGGCAGAGGAGCTTGGGTTCTAGTTTCTGTTTTGGTTTATTTAATCGAGTAGCTGCTCAATAGACACATAAGCAACCCTGGCAGTAGACACTGTAAACTGTTTGTCATCTTGCTGGGAGACCTGTCAGCTTGATTCATAGGATTTGCCTTGTTACCTCAGGATTTTTGCATTCCTAAATGCATACTGGTCCAGCATAAAGAGAGGGAAGGGAGTGTGTCCTGTTTCACCTTTTTTGTGTCCTTTGCGCAGTATGCTTAGAGGTAAAGGAGCCCTACATAGAAATGTGTGCTCTGGCCTTGAGGAGGGAATTGGACCCACTTTCTCCCCTTTTTTTATAACTTAACTGCTAGGCTTCTGTGCAAAACCAGGCAGGTTGTCCTCCTTTTCCTGTATCTTGGAGACCCCTGGGGAGCACTAGGGTTGACAGGCAGGTCTTGGCACTAGGTCCTACAGGTCCCACACATTCCAGTTAGGGCTTGTGATCACTTGAGATAGTCTCATCTACTTGAGTTAAGTAGCTGTTCTTGGTTGTGCTGTCCATGTTAAATCATGTTATTCTGCATTCCAGTCTCCAGGTGAATTTTGTATAGCACAGACTTCCTCTCAAGGGAAACATGTAGAGAAACTGGAGCTATGCATATTCAGAACCTGTAGAGCTCTGAGGCTGACGCTAGTAACCATGTCAGGCAGGTGGCCTGCCAACTGAACTTAATCTGCTTAATGGAGTTGTGTGGAGCAAAAGCACTTTTAGAATCTGCTTTCTTGCTTTTAGTGAGTATTTCGTATTCATAGGAAAAAACCCCTTCTAAATACACAGAAATAGGAAAAAACAAAGCAAATATTGCTATTGTGATTGCTCAACTAGTGAGAAATGAGAGTTCAAAAGACTGGAGACCATTCAGATTCCTTTCTTTTTTTCTTTTGTCTGACTATGGTGAAATGGTAACATTCGGGTATCAGCTTTAATACTGTCCTCTTGATAGTTTTGTTAATTTTAGTGGGGAATTAAAGATTGGGAGAAAGGCCACAGTGACTGTGAATTGGAATTATTTCAGAGCAAGAACAGGAGAGACAAATGAGGGATGGAAAGCAAGGGAGAAGGGAAATGGGGGATAAAGAGAAGCCATGTTATAATAGTCAAGTTGTCAATGGGAAGTACCTTTTGTCACTTCCTAATTTTGAATTTTATATTGAAACATGAATATGTTACTGCAAAGTTTCATTCATGTATAAGAATCGTTGTGATTTCTCTGTTCTTGTCTGTAAATGGTATATTGTAGATGCAAATGTGGAATCTGAAATTTCAGAATTTCCCTGGTCTTAATTTGGGATGCATACTCCACTCTATTTCTTTTAGTGAGTCTTCTTTATTATTGAATTAGTAAATCTCCTTTACATAGTGAGTATCTGACTCTATATGTCGATGAACTGTGAATGTTAATAACTTGGTATATTTTTATATTCAAGTGTGAGAACAAGTTTATAATCCTTACATTCAAGAGACACAATAATCTATTAAAGTGCATTCTAAAATTTGAAATCATACTTAGAGAATGACAGGTAATGTAAGAAAAGCAAGTTCTGTGAAGGGCCTTAGAGTGAGATAATGATTGCTCTTGTTTTAGTTCGAGACAACCATCTCTTCCAGAGAAGAAGATACCTGAGCCTTCACCTTTAGCAAAGAGAAAAGCCTATGAGAAAACAATGGAAAAGACAAAGACAAAAGAACAAAAACTGTAAGATTCTTTTAAATTTATTTCCTCTGACATAACTTAAACTTTGAATTCTCTTGAAAAATAAATCTGTATTTTTTTTCTATTTCTTTTCTTCCAGGACAGTTTTTATTGTTGTCAGTGCTGAAATTCATTGCTCAGTTTATGTGTGGTTGTTCGGGGTTTTTTTCCAGATTGTTTTTCTGTACAAAATAACTAAGGAGCAGAGCCGTGAGAAAATGTCCTTTGGAGCATTTGCAAATTACTTTTTTTTAAAATCTAAGTCATCAATATATCTAAGGACCTTCAATTTTATAAGAATTTCTTTGTTTTACCCATGTATGTTTTCTGCCTGGAGCTTTCACTTTTAGCACTTAAACTTTGAACATTGTGCCACCTTGCGCTCTGCAGCCTTAAGCTTTTTGCCTTCTCTGGGAAATATCTGTAGCTAGTATGACAATCTTAATTATTGGCTTAAGAAAAGAGCATCTAACATTTGAGGCATGTTGCTTTTAACTTTTCTAACCATTCGTAACCCGTTAAAGAAGATGTTCTTTTTTTTTTGTAGCTCAGATTCTGGAGCCCCAGAGGCTAGTCTGTCACCTCCTACTTCCCCACCAAGCCGGCCCCGTAATGAAATGAATGTTTTTAGTCGTCTTACTGTTTCTCAGGGAAACACATCAGTTCAGCAGGATAAGTAAGTCACAAAGGGAAGCCTCAGCCCCCAACCAGGGAAATGCAAAGTGTGCTCAAGTTTTCAGTGTAGTATCTGGTAGAAATTTTGCCCTTCTGCAAGACAGGAGGAGATATTTCTCATGTTTTTGTGTAGTTTTCAAAGGAAATATTTTAAACTACCATGGAACCACTGTCAAAATTCAAGAAAAGAAATTTCCTGCTGAACCTTGTTTCCTGTTTTCTAGGCTATGTCTGGTATTTGTAGTTTTAAACCCAAAATAGAAAAGAATGGTAGAATTCTTAGATGTTTGTGTATTTGTGTGTGTGTTTACACTCAAAAATAGATTTTAGTTGATAATTTAGGAAATAGTGCTTTTGACAGTTACTCAGTTGCTCCAGCATTGTTTGGAGAGCTCTCACAACAGCACCTCAGAGGATGGGACATTGAAATGGCTAGACACAGTTGTTTAGAGATTATCCAAATTATTGAACAGACTGACCTTAGGATGTGATCTGTAGGAGTAGATGATACTCATATCTTGTTTAGAAGAAGTAGAACTGATTTTCCTCACACTAGGCATCTGTTCAGGAGCCTTACTCCAAATAGCAGTGGACTTTACTTGACTAGAACCTCTGTTGCAGGTTTCAATATTGATACAAATGCAGTACTTATGAACTGCAACTCAGATTTAAAATAAACCTTTATTTCTAACTCTAGCAAGATAAGAATTTGCTGTTGTCTGTTTATGCTATTTTTTTGAATAAAATTGTTTTTTTCAGAGGTCTACAGCCACCACATACCAAGCAGTGGCTTGCAAGGCTTTCAGTAACTGTGCTTGTGACTTCTTTATCTTAGCTTACCTTTCTTATTTCTAACTCCCACCTAACCCTTTTCATTTTCTCTGGCCTAACTTTGAATTAAAATAGAAACTGCTGAATCTGTTTGATTTGAGTTGAAAATGAAGGACATCTTAAGATGTGCTGCAAATCATCATGTCTTGGGGAAATGTTGTCTTGTATGTTTTCTTGTTTTTTAATTTTAAACATTTTTCAGAATGAGAGGTGAAGGATTTTGAACTTAGGATGGCTTGCAAATTGCTGGTTTTATTTGAGTGGGCAATCATATTTAACATTTGTATCTCTGACTAACATTTTGCATGTCTCTTCTACACTTAGCAGGCATTGATGTTCAGACTGTTCTTTTTCTTTTGATATTCTCAACAAGCACTATCTTATGGAGGTTTACTTGTGCATCCATCTTCCCCTTTTAATTTTTTTGCCTTCTCTAAGAAAATGTTGGGGAAATAAGAAATGGCTCAGCTGCTGTTACTCATCTTCTGGACCTGAAAGTCTACTGTAACTTACTGCTGCGAGTGATATTTTAAGATAATTATTCTTTGCCCCCTACCCCCCCGTATCATCATGGGTTTAAGCAATGCTGCATACTGTATGTGGATTTGCATTGCTTTTCTGTGTTGGCCTTGCTGTTGTTTGTTCTTCTCATATGGAGGCGTTCCTTTGCTGATACCTATATTCTTTCTCCTCACAATTCCACCACTGTTGATTGTAGGTCTGATGAAAGTGATTCCTCTCTGTCGGAGGTACAAAGGTACTCTCTCTTTCTCTTTTCTGTTTTCTTGGCATCACTCACCACAGTTATTCCAGTTCTTAAGAAATTTCATTTTGCTGCATGACTTTTCTTGATACCTGTGCATTGTTTCTCTTGCTTTTGCCACAACGTTAAATATCTGAGATTTTGGTCAAGCATGTCTCCCCATCTCCTTTTTTAGGGTGGTTTTTTATCATTGTTGAGCATGTCAGGTGTTTTAATTATAGCTGAAGTATGGTGTAAACATTTCCTTAGACACATTGTTTCTCTCTTTGTTTTCTTCAAAAAAAGAGGAGCAGACATTCTGTTTTATCTGCTTCTCTCCTTATTTTTGTTTTTCTTTTTCCGTTGTATGCTTTGATCACTGAAAAAATGAAATCCTAGTGTAAATAAAAATGAGTAGTTTTTTATTATGTCTTTCTGACAGAATGCACAGTGGCTTAAGAGATGAAAGAAATGCCCCCACTCGTGTCCCAGTGGGTTAGGACTTCAGTACTCAGTGAAAAATTAGTTTATCAAGAGAAGGGCAGTCAAAGAACTGCTAATAATGTGATGGTGGCTTTGTCTGGTCACTGTAGCAGTTGTAGCATTCTTTTGTCTGTAGGTTTTAGAACACTGCACATAGGTGGATAAATAGCTCCAGGACATGTATTTTACATGGCTTGTCACGGAAGTGAGTGGGTGAGAACATCATAAGGAATAACTCAGTTCAGAGGCAGCATGATCCACTAGGGAATACTACAGAGAAAACAGTGTTAGTTTAGTGTGATGCTAGAAAACAAAAGCATAGAGACCTAAATTAATTAAAAAGCAAATTGTTCCTGTTTTCTTGAAAACATAAAATGGTGCAGATGAAAGGTGAATGCCTTTCCAAAATGAGGAAGATAACGTTACACAATTTAAGGCACTATTAATACTAGTAAAATCTATAGGAGGATTGTTGAGGAGTAATGAATTATATGAGTGAAGATGTCCTGAGCTGTAAAAATGTTTAAAATCATAATTTTCATCTACTTGATAAACCAACCAGTTATCACAAAGTTAGCTTGTATCATGAAGGACATTTTTCTTTATATAGCAAATTTCTGGACAATATTACAAAATCTTTACATTTTCCTAAAGCATCTGACACTTTTTTGTTTTGTTTTGTTGTTTTGTTTTGGTGAGATAGGGCTATGGTTTAGTTCCTTTTCCTCACAGTTACGTGTGTGCTCCCCAAGAGAGCATGACAATGAGTCTTTACTGCAAGCTGGCTGGGTCACAGCAGTGTTGCATGTTTTGGGCATTACCTTGAGGCTTTTCTACGCTTCCCAGAAATTGAAGGGGTCCGTGTGTGTGCAGTTGTATGCATGGGATTTTAGACTGCTAGTAATTTCTGTTTGGTAATGAATTGTGAAGGGTATTTTCAGGCTGAGTTAGGTCTTTTGGCATCACCACGGAACTAGCTGAAAGTGCCCAGGAAGGTTCCTCTGGGGTGTCAGCATTCCAGTCATCCTCCGTTTTGGCCATTTGAGCATGAATGTGTTGTTGAGTACAGGGTGCAGTGGGAACCTTCTTCAGGCACAGATGTTAACAGCAGTTCTCTGTATCTTCCCATAAAATGCAGATGATGTGAAATGCATGCTGAGTTTGAAATTGGCAGTGTACATTACATTTGCTCCATTTTTCAGATTGTGCTGTTTAGACTAAGATGTTTTATGGTTGATCTTGGGCATCCAGAAGCTTTAAGTGTCCTGGTTTTTTCAGCATTATACAGACTTTGCAATGTACCCAGCATTTAGCATCTTGTTGTCTTTTCATTTGTTTGTTTTTGTATGTGATTTCCTTTAACTGATAGTCCAGAGTTGACAGGTGTTGAGGCTAAATAGTAGAAATTCTTGCATAGTTTATGAAGGGCATTCAGCTGTTCTGCCCTTACATGTAAGAACAGTAGGTTAATTTTTTTTTCCCTATGTGCAAGTAAATTAATTTTATCTGTGTCTATTACTATGCCCAACTCACATTCTTTTATTTTCTTTAGGGGGATAATTAACCCATTTCCTGCATCAAAATGCATCCGGTCGTCCCCGCTTCAGTGTATCTATACAGCTGAGGGACATACCAAGGCTGTGCTTTGTGTTGATGCAACTGATGATCTTCTCTTCACTGGATCTAAAGGTTGGGCAAGCTCTGTGCACCTCTGCTGCCTACAGAGTCTGCTTTGACAACTCGGTGTTGTGAAATTCTCAAATTGTGCTTAGTTCTGTAAACACAGTGGAAAATTGTAAGGGTCCATTTCTCAACATAAGGTGAAGAAGGATTTACAGTAATTATCTACAAGTTTCTAACTCCAATGTGTAGTATTTGGCTGTTTATTTGTAATGGAAAACCACAAAAAGCAGTCACATTAACATTCGTTGAGTGATACGCAGTCGTGGTAGCATGTACACACATGATATGCAATGCATAGTAATAGTTTCAGGGTAAGGGTGGAGGTGGGAATTGGCACATTTCTGGCTCTACTGCACAGTTTGAATACCCTTCATGCCATAGTTGGTTCTTCGAGCTATCTTCTTCATCTAAGGGTGTCCTCTACTTCCTCTGTGCATCTCGTTGCCTATCCTTTGTTGTTATAAGAACTTTATGGCTGTTGTGGGAGGGCCTGGAATTTTAGTAGTCACTAAATTCCTTACTGGATGGTGCAGTCCCTCTATGAACTTTTCAAACTGGTAGAAGCAGTGTTTTGAAGAAAACATTTTCCTCCTGTCTGTAGTGAATTTCCATTGTCATTGCTCAGTTTGGCTTGAAGATAACACCACCAGACCTCGATGGTTACTTTTCACAAACACCCATTTTAATATTCCTCAAAAAGTGAATTTTGTACGTTGTGCTTTTTCTCTGGGCCTTTTTACATAAAGTACTTATGGTAAAGGACTTCTATATTCTTAGTTATGCAGCTGAAACTATGGCAGACTCTTTTTTTCTTGAAAGTATTGAAGTTAAGATGAACTAGAGTGGCTGGGAAGAAGTTAACACCTGTTGACAGGGAGACTCTCCTTTTCACTAGTTCACATAATGAATAAACCTTGAAATTTCAGGACATCCCTTTTATCCCCGTATTAGCATAGTAGATAACCCCATCAGATGGCGATCTTTCGCTGCTAATATTCAGGTATGGTTTCTGTGGCTATTCTACTACCTGGCTGTTAAAAATACCAAATCACACACTTTGAATGAGTTGGCAAACTTTTGATCTTGCAAGTTTAAAGCTAACATTTCAACATTTGTGCAAGTGTATACAATTGCAAAAAAGGACATTGATGTAGATTTTGTAAATGTTAATTGATTTCTATTGAGATTTTGAATTTAGTGGCTATGTGAGGAAAAAAAAGGGCACTTTTAAAAATTTTATTTTACATCTAGATTTGTATTCTAAAGTTTTGCTTTGATAATTTTTAATTTTTTTTTAACAGATGGATGTTTGCAAGTACTCCAAATATTTACTTTTTTCAAGTCATATCCTAGCTTCCCAAACTTATGGGAGAGTCTTTCTTGTGTATGTTTTTGGAGGGGAGTTTACCAAATACAGTTCTACGCAAGAGTGTAGACAGTTGTTTAATTAAATAAGCTTAAGTCTTTTGGAAATGGTTGCTGAAGCAGAAAGTCTTGGCTCACTGACATCAGATAATACTTGCAGCCAAATTCAGAAATGTCAGTAAGTTCTCATGTGCATTGCAGATCTTTGACCTTGGTAGTTGGTATTTTAAAGTGCCAGACAGGTCTTGGTACACTTACCTTTATGCTATCGTAACTAGTGTTATACATGAAGCTTTCTCTTCATCCCTCCAGTACTTATTTCAGTATAAATGTATGTCTAAAATATATGGAGTGATATAGACATGGTGGAGCAAGGAAAGTTTCCTGTTTTTGCCAATAGTGTTGCAGATTTCTTGAAAACTTCTATGCATTTGGGGTTTTAACACATAAAAGGTTGCAGTATTCAAATTCCTTTGCTACAGAATCAAAACAGTGACTAAAGCACTCTATGCTGGGATTTTCAGAGGCCCCCAATACACTGAAGAGTTTGGATCACTTCTCACCTTTGTAGTTTTGTTGTGGCAGTCGAAACTCGGCTGTACTAAGCTTCAAAACTCATTCTGAACTATGTTTTTGATAATGAAGTTTTGAATTAAAAATTGGATTCTTCTCGTCATCTATCATCATCCACACTTTACAGCATCTAAATTGTCTGTATTTTCACTTCCCTTGAGATTTTTATCCTTTTAAAATGCTTTGGGAGCTAATATGCAGATCTCGAATGCACATTTAATGATTACCCTTGCTTAGTTTTGATGATGATAGATGGATGCCTATGTGTATTTTTTAAGACCTACTTAATTTAGCTGTTTTTCTGTGGTGTCTACAGAAATGGAGGAAAATGTATGAGTGCAAATGAATGCGTGTGCTTTTCTTTTTAAATAACTGAGTTTAGGAAAAACATGAGATTTTTCTGGGATTTTTTTTATTGTTATTGTTAATATTTTCCCCCTTTTTGTTTGTCTTTATTTAGATCGTACCTGTAAAGTCTGGAATCTGGTTACTGGCCAAGAGATTATGTCTTTAGGGGGTCATCCAAATAATGTTGTTTCTATTAAATACTGCAACTACACTAGCCTGGTCTTCACAGTCTCAACCTCCTATATCAAGGTGTGGGACATCAGAGATTCTGCAAAGTGCATTCGAACATTGACGTGAGTATGCTGAACCTCAGACGCCAAGAGTTCAAATGAGTCTTAGTTTTAGATATATTTTACTATATTTAATTCAATAGTGCAGTACAGTGTAATATAAGTACACTGTTGGGAATGGAAGCTTTCATTGCATGTTCAGGCTAAGTCAGTATGGGGCACCAGTAATATATGGGAGCACAAAACAATTTGCATAGAGAGTTTTATCAGATGTTCAGTATTCATAATTGGCTTATAGCCTTTTTTGCTCAGTGAAATAGGTTTGTTTTTAGACAGTATACAAAGTATGGAGAACAAACTGTAGAATTTGGATCTTTTCCTTTTTTTTCCTTCTTCTTCTCTCTACTCAGGTCTTCAGGCCAAGCTATGCCTGCTGATGCGTGTTCAGGAAGTACCAACAGAACAGTCGCTATCCCAGCTGGAGAGAACCAGATCAATCAAATTGCACTAAATCCAACTGGCACATTCCTCTATGCAGCTGCTGGAAACTCAGTGAGGATGTGGGACCTGAAAAGGTACTGACCACCAGCAGAAGAGAATGTTCTTTAGGTGGTTGCTTGTGCATAGGCAGCAAAGTTGTGCATATGAAACAGTCAGTGAAGTGTTTCTTCTTTATGGTAGTGTCCATAACCTGGGCAAAATACCATCAAGTTACGGATCAGCTAATCCATCTGTGGTGGTTACTGAGATAATGATTTTCTCATGTGTTAAGGTTGTGGTGAATCATTTCAGTAAAAATGACTGGAAAAACACAAGGTTTTGTTTGACAGGCACTACAAAACACACTCTTGTAAGGTGAGCATGGGAATCCTGACTAGTAATTGTTGATGAGATGATGGAAGCCAATGGAAGTAATGTAATATAATATGGGATTATGATAGCTGCACTATAATTACACTTTTCCAAATAGAACCTGCTCCCAAAGAGTGCATTCAAAATACAGAAAATACTTATGAGGGGACTGATTCATCTTTACTTTTAAATGTTTTCATTCTTATTTTGCATAAATAGAAGGGTTTTGTTGTATTTAACATAGATTTAATGTTTATCCATGGATATGAACAATAGCGTATAGGTAAACCAGAGGATGAGTACTGAAGACATAGGGAAAATAAAAAGATCCATTCTGTCAGAAACTGTGTTATGGACTGTACTGGATATATGAAAAATTAACAAATCCTCATTTCTTCTCTTATCCTTGAAGATTTCAGTCTACAGGAAAGCTAACTGGTCACCAGGGTCCTGTTATGTGCCTTACTGTAGATCAAATTTCTAATGGACAAGATCTTATTGTCACTGGTTCAAAGGATCATTATATAAAGGTAAACCACTAGTATTTGCTTATTTTAACTTGGCACATCAGCATGGGATGCAGGCTTCAGCAGAAGTGACTTACATCTCCACATTCAAAATGTGATAGCCAAGATGGAAATTATCTTACCAGTCATGGGTCGTGAATAATGTTCAGTCATAATAAACACTTATCACTTCAGTGTTTTTTTTGTTTCATGAAGGAAGATGGATGTATGGTTGTCTCTAGTTAAGCTTTTTCTTAATCCCCATTAAATTGGATGTCAGGTGTATGAAGTCTTGGAGAAATCTACTTTTAAGTAACATTTAGCTCTTTAAAGTATCTTAAGTCAGGGCGTCTGTTTTGGAATGCAGACCTAATTGTTTCAGCAGAGACACCCTGTGTGTTCCTCACATAAGGGAGCCTAGGGTTTAGCCCAGGCTCTTCCTGAAGTGTTATCCAAGTTCTGAAGTGAGAAAGGGGAGAGCCAGGTCAGCACTTCTCAGCCAAGGTGGCCAGTATACTTTTCTGCTTCTTGGCACTCAAGGATATGGAATCTGTTTTTTGGGAGGAGGGGGTTATTTGGTTTTCTCTTTTTCTTTTTTTTTTTTTGGCTCACCTCAGCCAGTGGCTATTTGAAGCCACAAGCTCCTGTTTCTCAGGGCTACACCCAAATCACCAGACTCTGGGAATTGTAGATCATCCATAAAGCTGACCCTCACACTGCAAAGAATGTGTGATGCATGAGGCCAAAGAGACAATGAGCAAGAAACCACTTGTTATGAGGGGGCACCCTTTGTTCTGTTTTTATACTTCTCACACACTGAAAAAAGTGTATGAACACAGTTGGGGGTGGAGCAGGAGCCAGAACCTGTGTGAGCTTTCTCACTGAGCTGGGCTTTCTTTTTTTTCATATTATTCTGCAATTCTTGGATGCTTGGTTGTGCACTGTGCCAGACGCAAAAAACTGCCTGAGAGGTTGGTGCACAGTTTGACAGTTTGGGCTGTGGATTTGAATCCTATCAGCCGTGTCCCTATGGTTAGAGGCCAGGGGATTCTTAGGCAATGTGGAGACAGAGGAAGACACTTTGAGAATTACTTTTCTGCACAGTTCAGAATATTGGGTTAGTTGTGAGCTGTCATCCTGGCATGGTAATGAGTGAAGAACCTCAATGGGAACAACAGGATGTCATCATATAGTGCAAGTTTGTCATGCTGTGAACTCATGTGACAAGCAAGGAGGTGGGAGGGCTTTTGGAAAACAAAGCTGTCAACAGTCAGAGAAGTTTATCTGTCCTTCTTGTGTGTTCCTTTTCTGTGGCCAGGCTACATAAATCCCCCTAAGTCTGCCTGCCTCTTGACTTACACCACTAGAATGTCCAGGGATATTTCAGCCATGTCTGTGTGCTGCAGAGTAGCGTGTGTTCTGCAAAGTGAATGCCTTCAGAATTGTCAGGCCACTTTGGATAGTATAAATGAGATGTATGTGCATAGTCAGTGCAGCTGTCTATGAATTCTTGATGCTTCTGTTCAGCCTGGAGAAGAGAAGGTTTTGTGGAGACCTCATAACCTTCCACTCTCAGAAGGGGGCTTACAGGGAAGCCAGAGAGGGACACTTCATCAGGAACTGCAGTGGTAGAACAAGGAGTAATGAGTACAGATTGAAAAAGGGGAAATTTAGGTTATGATATTAGGATGAAATTTTTCACTGTGAAGGTGGTGAGACACTGAAACAGGTTGCCCAGTGAGGTTGTACATGCCCCAATGCTGGCAATGTTCAAAGCCAGGCTGAATAAGGCCTTGAGCAGCCTGGTATAGTGGGAGGTGTCCCTACTACTGAAGAGAGGTTGGGACTAGATGATCTTTAAGGTCCATTTCAGCCCCTTAACAATCTGTGGTTCTCTGCATGGGTAGGTCTGCTGGGCTACTAGGTCTGGTGACAGATACTGTCACAGGAAGCTACTGTCTTGTCTACTGAGTCAGTAATATTAGTCATCTCTAGGTACCTGATTTTTCTGGTTTATCACTGAATATTTTTTTGTTACAATTGGAACTGATGCATGTTAATTGAATACGGTAACTTTTAAAATACCTTTAGCTCACAAGGTGTTATTTTACACTACCAAGCTCTCCTTTTTCTGCTGTCAAGCTTATTCATTCTAAAAGGCCAATAAAGAGCAAATAATAGAGGATGAAGTTTGACATTTGCTTGTGAAACAGAGCTGGTGGTTTAAAAAGTTATGGCTCATCTGTTCCTTTTCAGCTCAGTCTCACTGGGTGAGTTCTGGCTCCCTACAATGCAAAATGAAACAGGATTGCTTACACTGCAAGTCTAGGAACAAAGACCTGATGGGACTGATTATGCCTTAAATTGTTAAAACAACCTTACTTAAAGAGTCTGTTTTAACACCCCATTCTTGGAACACAGGCAAGGAGAAAGGTGTGTCTAGTCCATGAAAAGCATCGGGTTGTAATATTATGTAACCCTTACCAAAACAACTTGTTCAGAAAAATATGTTAATGCCTCTTTCTGAAGCTACTTACCTGTGCAATTCTCCCACTGTGAGTTATGTTTCCCGAACTCACTCATGAGCTCTGTTTCTCTAGCCTACCACACAGGGTACATACGGGCCCTTCCTCTGAAGCTACTGTATATGATATTCAAGTAGTAGTAGTAGTACTTCTTCCCAGAGCAGTCTTCTCTGAAGTCAGTGGAGTATTGGCATTTCAGGCAAGAGGTGGAAGGGGAGAATGGAGTGGTTCTGGTAGATAAATTCTGTCAAATATACACCATGATACAGTGGCCTGTAATAAGACTTCACAAGTTTTTTCTCTAAAGTTATTTGCTGCATGACTTTCAAGCAGGTTGGATGGCAGAAAATTTCACATAACCTATTTTATTATTTATTTTAGATGTTTGATGTGACTGAAGGGGCTCTTGGAAGTGTAAGTCCTACACACAATTTTGAACCTCCTCATTATGACGGCATTGAAGCACTTGCTATTATGGGCGATAACCTTTTTAGTGGATCCAGAGATAATGGAATTAAGAAATGGGATTTGTCTCAAAAAGACCTTCTTCAGGTAATGAAAAAAATCATGCAGCTGCTGTGACAGGCACGCTGTAGAACTGTTTTCAGGCTGTGTAAATGCTCAGGCTCATACAATGACTATTCACATAGACACTGGTGCTTTTAATAGGGAAGGCATAGAGCACTGACTAAGAAAGAAATCAATAATGCACTTGATCTTTACATGCAGTTGCTTTTGTCTCCTGTGCGTGTAGCATCAGGAAATTCTGATGTAGTAGTTATCCTATTTTAGCTCTGAGTACATGGGGTTTGTTTTTCTGCTTCAGAATAAAAGCAGCACTTGCCTCATCTGGGACTGGAATCATTGGATACCTGTCTTTGGCAAGTTAGTAAATTTTGGATTGGGAACTCATTAATGAGAAACAGTACTTTAGATCGGGCTACAGAATATTTTCTTGTGAAGAGGTTTTACAACCTATCTCACTCCACCCAGTCTTAGTCCTTAGATTCATCTCCTTAATACAGTGCATGTGTTACATAATGTATACAACACACTCATAATAATGCTTGCTGTCAGAACACATTTGCTGTATGTTTTTCTTAGTGAAAAGGAAAAAAAAGGGAGCAGGTGTAAAAGGACTTTGAATCCAGGGAATTTTCAATTTGTTTGGCATGAAGAACTTTGATTTTTGTCTACCTGCTATAAGCTGATCTGTTCTTTTAAGTCTTATGAGAGGTTCTTGAGGTATAGGTGTGATTAATTAACTTGAGACTGAGCAAGAACTGGAGAGCAGAAAAACAAATACCAGAAGAGAGTGCTGTTTTTGCAATAATTTTGGGGGAAAGGAGAAGCATGCATTTAATATGCAGACTGATAGCAAGGAAACAAATAGAATGTAAAAGTATTGGGACATGAGAAAATAACAGACTGGCTAATTTAAAAAGAAAATTTCTATATGGGCATACTTAGTATTCCATAAATATATAAACTTGCTTGACCTTCATTCAAAATCATCCAGTTGGGTGCCAGTTCCTTTTCAGAATACTATGAAGACTTCACAGTTAAAATAAGGATTCATGAATTTAGCTTCTTATAGAAAATCTTCACTTGGCCATGTTGGGACATCTGCTCTCACATCTCTCTGCCCAGAAGAATGTACCAAAACCACAGGAACTGGAAAGATCTTGTATTCTCAGAATGACTTCATGAAAGTTGCAAGAAGTGTCTCCACTCTTGCATTTTAGGCTCATTAAAATATTATGCAATATGCATTTTTGCTATTGCAATTAATTTAACATCAGAAAGAATACAGGACCAGGGTGAAGAAGTATGTAAATTGGACTAGTTATATTACTTTCCTTGTTTTCCTTTTGGTATATGTGCATTTCATAATTTCTCTAGTTTGCGTTCTCCTGTTTGTTTCTTGTTTTTAAAAGTAGAAATTGATAAAAATAATCTCACACTTTCTTCTTTGTTTTTATTTCTATTTCTATAAAATGCTGTATGTTTTTCAAGGAGGTGACACTGAAGCATTTGACAGAATATAAATAATTTTTATTCATTGTCTTTTTTAGGGAATGAGAAGTGCTGTTACTTTGCTAATCATGTGATAATTCAGTGTGGAAGGGCCCACTGAAGGTCACACAATGTGAAGTTGTCCTGCTGGTCCAAGCAAGGCCAGCTTTGTAGTTAGGTCTGGTTTCTCAAGGCCTTGCCCAGCTGAGTTTTCAAAATCTCCAAGGTCGCAGATTGAACAGCTGCTCTCCTTAATCTCCCCAGCAACCAAAACCTGAAACACAGCTGAGTTGCTTTACAGTATAAATGCTAATGTTGCACCAGAGGTCCTGGTTTGGCATACTCATATTGAACAGGTCTGATCCTCTATAATTGATGAAAATCACTTAACAAGCATGCTATTCAAAGGATTTGGAGATCATCCGCTTTACTTGGTGTTATACATCCGAAGTCACAAAACCCTGCTGTGACAAAATTGGGATTTTTAAGAACCACAAGCACCACCCCCCCCCCCCCCACCCCAGTTTCATGAAGTGTGGCAAAACCAGACTACCAGTGCTGTGGTAGCTGTGGATACTATAGGTGAAACACCAGGATGATCCTAGAAAGCTGAATATGCTCCATTATGAGCAATGCAGCAAAGCAAAGCAGTTCCTACCAAACCAAACTGGAGAAAAGCCACCTTTGGTCCCCTCAAAAGACAGCAAACTTGGGCTATTATTTCCCCATATTTTTATTTTTCCCCATATATTTATTTGTTGCTACCAAAAGGATGTTGTTCTCAGCTGGTCTGTGCAGCATTTTGCTTTCTGAATTAGAAGTAAAATGCTAGTGCCTTTCCTCAATAAAGAATTAATGTGTTTTTGTGAAGTGCAACATCACAAAATCAATTTATAATGTGTAGTGGGAAAAGAAGAATGAAGGCAAATATAGAAACCGTTTCTGTCTTCCTGGTGTATTTTTGAGCAGTATTTTGGGTTTTCTTTTTATGTGTTTTATAGCAGTTTTACAGACAGACTTGAAGCATATACAGAGACCATATGTTCAAAAATGCATTCAAATACGCATTTGAAAACATGCAGACTTAGCATTATCCTGAACTGATTTCTGTTCCACATTAGGTCAGTTGTGCATATTAGATTTTCTTCTTGTTTTGCAGTACTATTTCACAAAAAGAAACAACCTCATGGTATAGAAAAAGCCTCTTGGAAGTTAGCACTCTCCATGCCCTAAAGGTGGAGAAGCCACCCAGAGCCATGTAGCAAAACTGGGGCACGACAGGAATCAGGCTTACAACTTGGGATTTTTCCCCTTCTGTGCTTGTTCCTCTGGAATTTTTTTGCAGCCCTGTGAGACTTGCCTGCCTTCTCTCTTTCAGCAAGTTCCTAATGCTCATAAGGACTGGGTTTGTGCTCTTGGCCTGGTGCCCAGTGCACCGGTTCTGCTGAGCGGCTGCAGGGGAGGCACCCTCAAGCTCTGGCATGTGGATACCTTCGCACCCATTGGGGAGATGAAGGGGCACGACAGCCCTATAAATGCCATCTGCACCAACTCCAGCCAGATTTTCACAGCAGCAGAGTGAGTTCTTCTCCATGAATCTTTATTTTCTGTGTCCTCTGCTAGAATTCTGTCTATGGACATGCGTTTCGGACATGTGTAAGTCACTTCATAGAATGGAGACCTGGTCCAGTCCGTACCCCTCAGTGCTAATGATCCATCACAGCTATCTCCAAAGTGGGCTGCTTGCACCCCAGGGGATGCACAGCAATTACCCAGTGGGGTGCTAGAATTAATTATTAGAATTCAGTGGTATGTGTCTATAATTAATAAATATACATAGCAGTGTGGGCTTTAAAAAGTTTTAGTAGTAGGGGTGCATGATCAAAAAAAGTTTGGAGACCACTGATCTACAGGATGGCAGGGGAGAATTTGGCAATACTTGAGAATTTTATAAGCTTGTCTCTACAGTTGGACTGTTTCCTGGTAGGACTCATTCCTTACCTGTGGAAATTCTCCTAAAAGCCATGGCATGTGGCTGTTGGTTGGTTGGTTGGTTGGTTTGTTTTTAAGTGCTGGCTTGCAGTAGAAGCTTTGCAAGCCTTCCTACTGTCCTGTAAACACCTTGATTTGAATATTTGTTTCCTCAGTAAAAGTGGGCAAATTGAGGACCTGAAACCTCAGGGTAATTGACCAAGAAAAATACCTTGTTACAGAGAACAAGCAGGAGATGGCAACAGAGCCTCTTTGTGGTGTAATCTGAGCACAGGAGCTGTGAAAGCTGATGTGTTACATTCTAGTGCCAATTGTGAAAGCTTCTGGGCTTCTGAATTATAGCAGGTCTTTCTGAATCATAGCAGGATTTCAAAGTTGCCAAGTTTTCATATTTGGTGGTCAGGTTTTATGTTTAAGCACTAACAGGTAGAGATGTCAAAGTTTATGTCTCTGTTTGCCTATAGATTATTAATCCATTTATAACATACATGCATCTGAAATTCATTCTTTTTTTGTTATTAAAAAAATTACAGCCCTTTGGCATTTCTAGCAGGGGGGTTAGGATCTAAAAAATTTAGAGTGTTCCTAACAATTTACAGTGAAATGACGGCACAAGTCAGAAAACACTTTTAACTGTCACGAAGTCTGCTCTGCCTGCTGGTTTCTTTTCAAGGGGTTGTGAGGAATATATGAATCAGTGTTGGCTAGTCACTCAAGTTAATGTTTATGAGAAATTCATAACTTCCCTTTCATGGAATAAATTGCTATTTAACAAGACTAACTCTTTATTTTACTTCTAAATGGTAACAGAGTTTTGTAACACATTCTATGTGATATTTTATTTACACATACTTTAAAATTGTGTAAATAGTGATTTTTTCCCAAAAGTACAGAATTACAGTCTGGGCTTCTAAGCACCAGTCACTGGTATATGCTATCTAGCACCTTGCAAAGGGGTTTGGGTTTGTTGGGTGTTTTTTGTTGGAGAGTTAGGACTTCATATTGTCTTGTGGTTCTGTGCTTTTTTTGCTTATAATAGACTGACAGCTCTTGTGCAAATTGAGCATGTTTGAGGTTTGATTTAAGCTGTTATAATATTTCACACTTTTTTAATGACAGGAAGTAGTCTTGTCCTATTGAGTCTGTCCCTAATTCTGCCTGTGGTCTGCTGAGTTGCAAATAGCTATATGGTGGAAGCTCTCCTCTGATGTCAATCTACTTAAACCTATTACCATTTTAGGAAATTAGGTAATAGGGGAGTAGTATTTTACTTTCCTTAGGCATAAAGTCTTTATACATTCTTAGATGGTTAAAGGCTATAGCCAGATCTGTGATAAGGTTAGGGAATCTTCAGTGTTGTACGTGTTAGATTACAAAATCTCCTGGAGGTAGAATAACCGCTGCATGTCCATTAAAGAATTGTTATTTTGCCAACAATACCTTTCTGGATAAGACACTCAAGCTTTTAAGGAAGCTTCCGCTGCCACCCCTTCGCCCTCTCTCCTTCCCAGTGTAATTACAGCACTCTAATACTGCTTTGTTTTGGTTTTCAGTGATCGCACTGTGAGGATCTGGAAAGCTCGAAATATAATAGATGGACAGATCTCAGATACAGGAGATACAAGTGAAGATCTTGCCAGTAACTGAAATTACGGGGGATAAAGGAATATATTGATCAATTTGAGGTGCACTCTATGCAGTTTGCTGCATGTTTGTTAGGTAAACACTGATGACTGGAATGGACTGACAATGTGTGAACTCTTCCACTAGACCTGCTGTCCTTAAAAATATGTACTGTATTTAATAACCTCTTGGTAACATGCTTATGTCTCAACAGTCACATGTGTATCTATATATTATGGCTGAATTTGTGTGCATATGTAATACTTGCAGTTTAAATTAACTGGAATTCAGTCTTCTCTAATGACCATCTCAAAATTATAACCTGAAATATATAACAAAAGTGCTCTGCTGTATTTCACTCACAAGTATGATCAGCTGTTTTGCATTTTAGGGTAGCAGGGGAAGGAATGTGTCCCAAGAATAAGCCTTTGATTATGAGAGGCAGTTTGAAGATTTTAAAGGTCACTTACACTGTTGTTAGGAAAGTGGAGTGAATAATAGGTGGGAAGAAGCTGTTAACGATACATCTACCTGACATGGCTGTATCCTGATAACAGCAAATGCCATATGATTTGTGTGGTGATAGCATATAATCTGTGTTGACCAAAGTTGTGCAGCTGTGTATACTCTGTGCTCAGGACTAGAACTCAAATGCCCACAAATGGCTATGTTTTATTTGTGTTTTGCCTATGTTCTGCAATGACTAGGTGTTCTTAATGTCATGACAAATATATCTTAATCTATTTTTCTTATGGATTTGTTTCTGTCATCTCACATTTTCTTTTTTTAAAGCAAATTGTCTTTCCTTTTTATCTAATTTTATATGCTGCTAAATGTATTTTAAATACACTGTTTTGCAAACCTTGGCAGTTACTTTGAGAACTGAACCACGTATACTGGGAAAAGCTATGTAAATAGATGGTTGTATAAAGAAAATATCTTATCTTGTGCCTGTATGACTTTTAAAGCTCTTGGAACCTGGATATTGAGGGAGGATGTATAATTTACCCAACTGCTCTGAATATTAATTTGTAAATTCTGCAAATTTTAAAGTTTTATGTAGATTCAGGTACAGTGTTTGGATATTGAGGTTTTTTGGTTGTTTTGTTTTTATTTTTCAGAAAATACCAGTCTGTAAATTATAGCTCGTGTAGGTAACAAATAAAGATGTGAATGTGAACTGCTTTTTTGCCTTGTTCATCATGCTTCCTAATAAAAAATTCACTTCCCTTGCAGATGTCTTGAATGTGAACCCCACAATTCTACACAGTGCAGTAGAGTAGCTTGCTGACTACTATAGCCCATATGTTGTTCTGGTATCCCATGTCTGTGTTCTCCTTGGCCATTATTTGTGTTTTTATAGTACTTAGGAACCCTAGGGAGATTCCTTCACACTAAGTACAGTTATAGACAAAAAATGAAGCAGGTGGCTCCTGTTCCTACGAGATGACACTTCTTAACTTATTACATATGGGCTGTCAAACAAGGAAAAGTTCTGATGCCTCTTGCTGATCTTGGAGGAATTACTTCCTTCTCTGCTCAGCTTGAAAGGAGATGAAAATACTGCTTGCAATTTGAGGCTACCAACGTATTCCGAGTTTTTTTAGAAACGGATGATGAATTATATATATTGTTAAGAAACAATGCATAAATTAGTTAAAATGAGCAGCAACACTACCACTTAGTGTTTGTCTATCATGCTTTTTTGGCTTCTCATAGGCTGTACACACACAATGATTTGGGACTATATCACAACTTTGAGCAAATTCCCAGCAGAGAGTGGATTTACATGCAAGACTCTCGAGAGGCTTTTTGTGCCTGGTGGAGGGTCCCTGTTCCCCTTGGCCGAGTAGGCACCCATTGTGCCAAGCTACGCAAATGATGCCAAGAGCTTGGTGACCCCTGGTTTTGGGGCTGAACACTCATGGCTGTGTGTGTAAGATTCATATGAACATTGTGTTCTACAACTGCAGGACAAAAGTCCTTGCAAAGCTGGGAAAAGCCTCCCTCTGTCCAGCTGTTCAGCTCTGACAGACCACATGCTGGAGGCTGTGTGGCCGTGGTCTGAGCTGCAGATGTTCCTCTCCAGTGATCTGGCAGTGCAGATATTTTGTTTGGCAGAACTATCTCCTGATAGGCACCAGCATAACTTAATGTATTCATTAAAAGATGTATTTTTAAATTTTATTTTCTTCCAGAAAGATATTCCACCTAAACCAGGCCTTACTACAGAACAGAGCTTTCACAGCTTTGCTCTGAAAGTTCTTGCCATCAAGTAATTGGAAGAAAAATGTCATTTTGTAAAGGTCACGGTATCAGTGTCTTGTTTTAATAGAGAATTCTTTGACTTTGTTTTTCTCCAAACTTCGTCTGTGCTGTAAACCCACATGAGTGACAAAAGATAGCATGAAATCAGAAAAAGGTAAGCACTGAACTCCATTGTCTGAACATGTTTGTGTCAAAAAAAAAAAAAAAGGTGATCTCTGAAAAATTAATTTTCTAAGAAGTCATGGGAAAATCATGTTTTCCTCTCAAAGCTGAAATTCAGAAGTTGAGCCCAGTGTGTGGAAAAATAACTGACTGTATCTCATCTGCTTAGACACAGGCAAGGTCATGTGTTACAATTAATCTCATCAAAGATACGAATGCTGAGAAAATATTTGCAATGCTTCTGATTGTGTATCAGAACAAGTGCTTATTGTGCCCCTGCCCTGTATAAAAGGCTTCAGGCTGCCTGTAGAAGTCCTCCTTCAACCATGGCAAGGATGAAGAGCCTGTGTTTCTTGGCTGTTGTGCTTGCAGGTAAATGCACCACATTTGTGTTTTGTCTTAGGCTTCAAAAGCAAAATATAAATGTGATAATGATAGAAGAGTTGTTAGAAGAGGTGATAGTTTTCCATGAAAAAGGAGAGAACAGGCATGGCACTGGCTCCACCTGAGGTGACTGTGGGAGGCCAGCTGAGCTGGCTTGTTTAGAAATATGCCCCAGTTCTACACTGTATTCAGCACTTGGGCACCAGCACAGGCAAAAGGGAATCAATGGGATCATTCAGCTCCTGAAAGTTACCTATTGCTTTGTTAGTTTTCTTTCTGTGATTTTTACCCCAGCATACCAGAGGTTAATTTGGTCCAGACCATAATAAAGGGAGAATACATATTAGTGTGTGGCTGGAGGAGGGAACCTCTGCAGCAAACGCCTTTGAAATGTATGGACGAACCCAAAATGTAAAGACTAATACTATTAAATTAAAAACTGTGTGGTAATACTTTAATTCCTTCCTTATGCCTTAATTTTAATCTAATTTTTCAAAATTAAAGTCGAGGTTTTCAAAAATCAATGAGGATTATTTTTCACATATATTTTCCCAACTGCCTCGCTTTAGCTTCTGTTCCCATGGAAATTATCGTGGAAAAGCAGCAAGTAGCCATAGATGTTGCTATATATTCAACTGCTTGTTTGGATTTCATCTTCTTTGTACATTTACAGATGTGGGCCATAAACACAGTGAAAATGATGATTTTGAAATTATGTTTTAAAGTAGGGAAGGAAAATTATATCTTCCCACTTGCTGCTATCACGTTTGTACTACAATAGAAGTAAATCCAGGAACAAGGGATGAACAAGGTTGCAGCCTTATTCAGCTGCTCACACCTGCAAGTCTTTGTTTTTAAAATTTGCTGGGAAATGTAAGCTTTGCATTAATGAGAGAAAAAATTAAAGCAATTTCTTGGCTCCTGCTGGGGCAATGTTTTTTCCTTTGAACTAGTTTTTTCATTCACAGTATTGTTCATAAGAAGTATTTTGAAAGTATTTTACAATGCCAATTCCTTCATAAGTCTCCCACAAACCTATACTGTATACACATTAATAATCTGCTGTAGTACGTTCAGTCATACTCTGATTTCAGCAATGAAAATGCTAATGCTGCATTTGACTCCCCTTAGAAAACACACCCCAAACCAAAATGAAATGTGATGGGTTTAGTTTATTTTGTGCTCCAAGAAGAAATAATTGAGGGATTGCAGAAAGATGCTCATATTGCTATTATGCTTTAGATGAAAAAGAGGATAAGAATTTAGAGCTTTTCTATGTGACATCATGAGGAGTGAATGCTGGACAGAGGCCATGTGGCCTGTGGGACATGACTCTGCCCCAGAAAAGAGGTGAAAGCGAATCCTGCCTGCCAGCCAGATAATTCCTGTTAATTCCAGCCTCTAGAAGATGATAATGAAGCACTGTGGCTGCGAGAAGTGAGCTCTGCTGAGCAGCCTGGGAGCATCAGACCTGAGTGTCAGATGGTCCTGTATAAAAGGGGGGATGAGAGTTTTCTCAAAAAAAATGTAGATGGCACTCCTGCTTTTCTGTGTTCCTATCCCCCACTTGGAAATCAGCTGTGGCATTGCAGCATGATGGCATTCTCTAGTGAATCTCCTGTTTCATTCTGTACATTTTTCCAGTATATATAATTACTGCTTGTGCACATCTGCTTGTAAAATTCTTTCTGTGAAGAAGCCCAGACTGCATCAGCAATCATGTTTTAGGCTTTCAAGCATACAACAGTCCACATGAAAAAAAAAAGTAAATAAAGCAGAGGTATTAGTCATTTTATAGAAAAGGGCAATTATCGTTCAAGTAGATTTAATCTTTGAATATTGCTGTAATGACTAAAATGACATAAATTAACTTCAAAATAAGTATGCTGCCTTTGATATGCCTGCTCTCTCTCAGAATATTTGTTAACAGCAGTTTGTCAGCACATCAGGGAGCTGGTCTTGTGATCTTCCTGCTCTTGGGAAGCTCTCAACATGCAGGGGAACCACAGGGCTTGACCTGCAGCTGGAAAAAGGGACAATTTAGCACCTTACTAACAGTTTTTTTCGTGATGATTCTGTAAGTGACTAATATATGCCTTTTCTTTTACCGCTGGCATCTTCCTTTTACTCATAACCGTACCTGTATTAACACAAACTATGTAGATACAGTAGTCATACGATACAGAAAAGAAACCCAATACGAACATATATTTTTCTATTTATATCATACAATTGCAAGCTGCTTATCACATATTTGTATCTCTATAGATAGAAAACATTTGTGTATAACATAAGCATACAGAAAATGTAACATTATAATATGGATAGCAGTCCTTGTTGAAGCATCCCTCCTGTTCGCCAGCCTGCAGTGTTGCTCTCATTCCTCACCAGCAGCTTCATTACCCAGCTATTTAACTTTCTATGAGTATTTCAAGCAAGTCGTGTTCAGCTGAGCACAAGCAACTCTGAGTGCTGAATAATACAGACCCACTGCCTCGGCTTGTAAAAGAAAGTGGTTGTTGCTCTTGCTCGGTTACGAGCAGACAGCTGCTCTGCCGTCATCTTAGTCCAAGGGATCATGGCTACTAGCCCTAAGACGGGGAAAAAGCACACCCCAAAAAAGGGGAATAACTAAAGTTTGCAGTGCTGTGGGGTGTTTTTAACGCGGTTCTCGGCTGCTCTGACTGCTTTTCCCGTGCGCAGCCCTAGGCGGGTGCCTGGGCTCGGGGCAGGACGCGCAGTGCCCCGGAGCCGTGGCGGTGCCGAAGCGCATTGACTGCCACCCGCAGCCGGGGGCTTCCCAGGAGGCCTGCGAGGCGCGGGGCTGCACCTGGTGCTCCACCGATGTGCCCAGCGCTCCCTGGTGCTTCTTCCCTGAGGACAGTCCCTTCGGCTACGCCCGGAGTGGCAACACCGAGAAGACAGACAAAGGCTGGAGGTGAGTGTGTGTGGCGCCTCGGGTGCCGCAGGCTGGCGCTGCCCCACGACCACCGCCGGGCGCTCTCGCCCAAGACTTTCCCCAGGTTGCTCCGATGTGACAAGGAGGGTAGTGAACACCTTTCCCTGTGCATATGCCACAGAACTGGGGCTTGTGCTCTCACCACACCGCTGGTGAGGAAACCAGGTGCAGTGGTCTCAGCCCCTGACGGATTGTGCTGAGCACCAACACGTGTTTCCACTGCAGGGTCACACTGAACAAGCGCCAGTCCTTGACCCTCTTCGGAAATGACATTTCCCCAGTTGTCTTGGAAGTGGAGTTCCAGACAAAGGACAGACTCCGGTTCAGGGTGAGTACTTGGGGGGGGGTGGAATGATTTAACCAAAGCAACACATGCTAAGGAGTGAGCTAACCTGCCCCCTGCTCACCTTGCTTTAGCTCTATGACCCCAACAAGCAGCGGTTTGAAGTCCCACTCAAGATCAATGGCCCCGGGGTTACCGCTGAAGAAGCCAACTATGAGGTGGAGTTCTCAGAGGATTCCACGCACTTCACGATCAAGAGGAAGAGCACTGGCACCGTGCTGTGAGTACTACATGTGATTCATGTTGCTTTTTGTACAAATTAGGTGGGATGGGGCGAGCACTGTTTCCTCACACCCTGTTGCTTGGGTCTGTGTGACAGGGGGTCAAAAGCAAACTGGATGTGATGTAAATGCGGATTTATGCCTTGTCCCTGAAAGACATTCATTATTAATAGGAGTATGGGCCTGTATTACAGACAATTATATATGTGCATGTATAAAGATTTATTCAGTAAGTCGAATAACTTTTGAGGCTACAATTTCATGGCTTGGGACACTGGTGAACTCAACTCATCAAAGCACTGAGCTAAGATTTCTGAAATTTGAAGTGTCAGGAATTGAGCACCAAATCTCCCGACCCTCTCCAGCAGGCAGGTCTAGGAAGCTCAAAGCCATGGAGGCCGTAAGCCTCTAACTTCCACTGATGTCAGTGAATGGCATTGGTTCTAGTTTGTCCCTCTGCAAAAATACCATTTGTTTTCTCGAGCTAGTACTGTAAGCTTAACTTCAGCAAAAGCTCCCCTCACTAACAAATGTCACCAGGTGTCATAATTTCCCCTTTCCTTGGCTTCCATCAACACATCTCTAGTGCATTAATGCTGCTTAGAAAAAGAGTCCCAATCAAGGTGCATTCCTGCCAGCTGCTTTTGGGAACGCAGCAGTGAGCAATGTAGGGATGGCTTAACATGACTGATGCAAATAAGACGATACAGCCTCTAGAATGGTCTGCAGATGGAACCATCATGCTGGGTTTTTAATGAGCTGACCATCCTTTTGAATTACAGTCTCATGGCATCTCTTTATACATGTCACACTCAATTCTGTCAAGTTTTATTTATGCAGGCTATTTTAAATGAATGTATTATGCATTACTCTGATAACAAAAATAATTTAATTTCTCATTAGACTTAACAGCTCCATGTAAACAGCAGCCTTTTGTTAAAGGCCCAGTTTTCTTCTCCTTCTTTCTGTAAAGGCTTATTAATTGGAATCCTGATGTAAGGGGTGAACGCATAACAAGTGGCTAGCTCATGGCCCATTCCCATTCAGCCCTCCTCACCTTCACCCAGACCCCAAGGGTTTAGCCCAGGTTGATCAAACTTGAGATGTCCCAGCTAAGGGAAGGGGCCTGCCATGGAGCCAAAGGCAGGGTCTGCCAAAGGTGCAAGTCCAGCGACAGGCAGAGGAGCACAAGTCGGTCCTCACTGAGCAGGTTTCCAGGAGGGCACATTCACTGCCCTTCCATGGGGAAGTCTCCTCCGTTCCACTCTATCTCCTTGTGCCCCGAGGCCCGTGCCCAGCAGAGGTGTGGGGTGCAGCAGAGCTGTGCTGCAGAGCCCAGGGAGGCAGAGGGCAGCCTTGGTTTGCAGCACCGGCACAGCATCAGCAATGATGCTCTGCTCTCCAGCATCCCCTTGGGAAATCATACACTGCCTCCAGGCAGGTAAAGGAGTGCTCCTGAAACCCAGCCAGCCTCAAAAAGAGGAAATTGTGGGTGAATATAATGCACAGATAATGGACTTTTATCCTGCAAGCAATGGCAAGGCTGCTCCCAAAATATTCTCACCAGCAGGGACACAGGATTTTGTGTATAGAAAGGGAAATAGTATGTTCCTGGGAATTCTGGTTTCATGTGAAATGGCACAGCCGGTACTACAGACTGAAGGATCCTGTCAGGGAGCCATTTCTCTCACAGCTGAATCATATTTAGTTTAGTTATATTCCCTGTGTGAGGAGCAAAAATGCTTCCCCTTCATTTGTTTGGCTGTCCATCCTGTCAGAGTGAGGAAATGCAGGTGCTCAGAGATAGCTCCACAGCCTTAGAGGGATTTGCAATCTCCTTAGCCACCAAAAGAGCTGTGCAGATGGAATCTTTCAAAATAGGAAAGCAGGTTATCTATCCTGGCCTAAAAGCTATGGGTGGCTGCATTTACTTTACGGGGGAGGATGAATCCTCAGCAATCAGCATTATAGGAACATCTCCATCAGTGGCTGCACCTGACTGGCTGGGTCCAGGGGTGCATTGGTAGCATCTGGCATGTTAAGTAGATTTTCATGTTAGTTCAACCTGTCCAAAGGCAGGTTTGAATGCTAAAACCTGAATCTTTTCTTTTGGGCTCCCTCCAGAAGTGGGAGCAGCTGCTCCAGGGCATCCAGGCCCCAAGCTGCACAGTTGGTGGCCTCTGTGCCCTGGCCGGGTTAGGGCAGGCTGTGTGGGAGAGTGTCCCTGAGAAACAGGCAAGTGCCTGACACCTAGAGGGACTTCAGCCTCCTGTTTTAAGACGTGAATGGCCATGGCCTCACTGTCTCAATGAACAGCTGAATCAATCATTAATTTCCATATGCACACAAACACTGCTCAGACCAGTTGATGTGGGCAAATAAAGCCTCTTCAACAGGTGCTGCAGTTGCACTCCCCAGGTATGGGTGGATAATAACTTGTGTCTGCACCAAACCAGGTCAGGGTTCTCTGCTGGACCTTTTAAATATCTCTGAGGAAAGCTTTCCCATAGTAAAGCAATCCCAGGTCCTCAGAAATCTGCTTTGCATTATGCTTCTTATCCCTTGCTGGCAGAGCCATGCTGCTGGATGACCCACCCTCCAAAAAAGCCTAAATTCCCTCATGAACCCCAGCATGCTCTGGCACAGCTGACAGCCCACCTGGGGAGGGAGCAGCCTGTCCCAAGCAGAAACACGGTGTAGGTTTGGGTTGCTCTTTCAAAGCCCACACGTGTATTTCCCTACCCTCCTTTCTGAGGTGCAGTCTGTCCTGCCATCCGTGTGTGTGCTCTAGGCTGTGAAGCAATGGGGTAGCTGCTGTCAGGCTCCTGTCTGTCTGCTTGATAGAAAACCCCATCTCCACTCTGCCACTCGTGTGTGCAAAGCCTCCTCCTTGTGAGGAATGATTTAATTCCACGTTGGAAACACTGCAGGAGAGAGGCAGGGGAGGCTTTGAGGTATTCCTGAGTGTGCTTTACAGGCGTTTCTCATGCTTGCTGCATGCAGGGAGACTTTGCCATAGCTGAGCTACCCAAGGAGGGCAGGACAAACTCAGGGCTCCATGTAATCACAATAACAGGGGAGAGGAATAAACTATATGAGGGGAGAGACATTAACAGCTGATTGCAAACCTCATGCAGAGCCAGAAGCAAGAATAAAAGGCCAAGTCCTGCTACATTTTCAGTTTGCTCCAAGGTAATCAGCTGACGGCTGCTGCTTTGCCTGCATGGGGTGAAAATTAGACAGAGTCATGTAGGGAGATGATCCAGGCACTGCTGGGGGCTACTGGGACCAGGAGCTCTTGAGCTGCCTCCCTTTCTCCTCCCAGTAATGCCTCTTGGCTTTCTACCTCTTACCTTTCTCCTTCTCATCCACTACTGTCCTGTTCTCAGTCCCATCTCATCCTGCCTCCTTCTGCTCCTCTTATTCACCCTCTCCAAAGCTCCCACTGTTTTCCCACTAGCCAGGGAAGGTCGTTTTCTGTGCCAGTAGCTATCCAAAGCCATAGGGGTAAAGAGGGGCCATGTCCACACATTCACTGGTGAGGTGCCAAGGGGATCAGATGAGACACAGCAAAGCTTCTGCTCCCATCCAGATGTCAGGTGTTTTCTGTTTTCCACGAGAAAATAGAAACCTGCTTCTGATTTAAGGCTGCAAGTCACAGATCTGAACCATGAGGGACAGGGACAGGGACCGGGGCCTGGATCTGCTGCCCCAGAGGTGAAGCTCCCAAACTACCATCTTTGTCGGGCAGCAGCGACTGCAGGGAGCCTCTTTCCACTCCCATCATGCTTAGAAAATAACTGTTTTGGCAAAATTGGTGTGGTCAGTGGAAAAATGTTTTGTCAAGAGATTGGCTTTAGTTTAGTAAATCCTTGCTCAGGATACCCTGGTTGATCTTGCAGCTCTAATGGGAAACTGTCCCATTGTTGGCCAGGGCCCTACATTAGTAAAAACAGGAGATAAAATACTGTGTTGTAATTAGGCAGGTGAGGGAGCTAAACAGCCTGTGAGTTGTTTTGTGGCACATACACTCAGGTTCAGTGCTATTCTCCTTCCTGCTCTTGCCACACTAACAACAGCGACCACTGGCAGAGGTGGTATCAACTGAGAGCATGAAGGCTCCAAGAAAGCATAGATTTTCTCAAGAACAGAAAGTAAAAGGCTGGGAACTATTTGCTTTAAGGCAGTGATAAATAGCAAACACATGCTCATTTTGCAGTGTGTGATTACTCTGTGGGACTTATTGCCCCAGGGCAGCACTGGCACAGGAGGCCTAGCAGGATACACATTCAGGCATAATAAAAAAATGATCTGTAGGAAAATAAAACCTCCAAATACTTTTGTGTCTATGCTTCACAGCATCAGTTAATTCTATGAAAACAGCCAGAAACTTCCTCCTTAAGCAGATTATTGCAAGACTGGCTCTGAGTGACACCTTATGCCTTCCTTTGCGATATCTGGCCTGGGCCATTGCTGGAGACAGGCTGCAGAGGGATGGACTACTGATTTGATTCTCCACTTTAATATCCTGACTTTTCCTTTATGACGTCACACAAATAATGGAAGGCAGAACATTTTTTTCCCAAGCCAGATAGGGGCTACTTTCTATTAAGAGTTTGGAATACCTTGTTTTTTATTGCACTTGGGAATACACTGCACAAATAACCAAAATCTAATCAAGATTTTCCCTAATTTCCAAAAAGGCTGCTGCAGAGTTCAGCTGCCTTTTTTATTGTTTGTGGTAGTTAGTACAGACACCACTTACCATGAAGACGTTTTTACATAGGCAAGGCTATTAGAATGATTTATAAGGCTGTTGTCTTAACTGCAGTTTTGCTGAAAGCAAGGGGAGTAAATTGTATGCATTATGGATAGATTGGGTTTGTTGCTAGTTTGTAAGAGCCATTGATTTAGTCTTCTAATCATTAAGATTTATGTTATGTAGACAAGAAGTATTGTAGGTGGATCACTTATCCAGGTGTTTTTCAGAGCAAAAATAAAGCATTGTATATCCAGCGAGTTATAGGACATTTCCTGATACCACAATGATGAATACAGAAGAAGTAGAGCAGAACTGTGTCAATAACTGTAAATATACTCTGCAGTTCTTTTTTTTATAAATGTCATGTTAGTGGAAAATCTGTTGATTACTCCTGCTGATTTTCTCCACCTACTTGACAAATCACCTTTAAAATAAGATAAACATATAAAAATTCAGTCTTGGTGGGCCTTCTGCACTCCAGTGGTGTCCCAAGACTTACAGCTTATAAGGAGTACAGCTGTTGTGAAACAGTGTGTTGCGGTTTAACCCCAGCCAGCAATCAAGCACCACACAGCTGCTTGCTCACTCTTGCCTGAAAGATGGAGAGAATTGGAAGGGTAAAAGTGAGAAAACTCATAGGTTGAGACAAGAACAGTTTAATAACAGGAAAAAACCAGTAGTAGTAGTAGTAATAATAATAATAATAATAATAATAATAATAATGTAATTAAAAGGAAAATAACAGAGAGAAAAATAAAACTCAAGAAAGAAAAGTGATGCAAATGAAAATAATTACTCGCCACCATCTGACTGATGCCTACCAGTCCCTGAGCAGCAGTCTTGCAGCCAGCCTTCCTGCTAGTTTTAATGCTCAGCATGAAGCCATATGGTATGGGATACCCCTTGGGTCAGTAGAGGCCGGCTATCCCAGCTGCATCCCCTCCCTGCTACTTGTGCACTCCCAGCCTCATTGCTGGTGGGGCAGTGTAAGGGGCAGCAAAGCCCTGTTGTGCTCTGTTGAGAACTGCTCAGCAATAACTAAAACATCCCTGAATTACCAACAGCTTCCAGCACAAATCCAAAACATCACCCCATACCAGCTGCTATGAAGAAGGTTAACTCCAGCCAAAACCAGCAGTCAGTGGAAATATTTTTAGCAAAAATATTTTTAGCAATCTGAGATCAGTGGAAAACCATAGAGAGCTGGGCTCCTAAGGTGATGCTCCTCAGCATCCAAAGTGTGTTGAGTCAGTCAGTATATTTGAGGTTCATTTGAAAATAGAGTGTGTACTCCTCACTCCGTAAGGTGCTTTAGCACTTTATGGGCAGCCCGTGCATACTGTGATAGCCCAGGCCCTCTGGAAAGGTGTGCCCAAGATTTGCCAGGAGGCTTAGACCCCCTTTTTGGATAGCTGAGTGAAGTTACAACTGAATTTGCACACAGATAATATACAGGGTGGTCTGGAGGACAAGAAAAGCAGATGTTATCGAGGACATTTTCTCCAAGTGACTGAGTGGACCAGTTGTTTACAGCTTAAAATAACGAGCTCAGTTCTCCCAGATTCATTGCCATAAGAAGAAAAAAAAAGACCAAACCTCTCCTGACTTAAAATTATTTTTTAATGTTCAGAGAATGCTTGATGCATGTCCTTATGATGTATCATATATGTGTCTCAAGTCTCTGGAGGTTTCTTAAGACCACCTTTAGAAGTGCCACCAGCTGGTTACTCACAGCAGGTGAGTCAGTGCTTTGAGCCATTGCAGTCATCGGTCTCCAAAAAACCTCAGCAGAGCAAAGTTGTTCAGACAGGTCATGTCCAGTTCATGTTACAAAGGACTGATGATTGCACTCCTGAAAACCATCTTGTACTGCCTTTTAGTCATCCCCCCTCAAATGTTGTGACAATGTTAGTCATGAGCTACACCTTCAACATGAACAGGATGTTTTATGTATCTGCCTACTCGCCTTCCTTTAATACTACTTCCTTGGTCTACGCCAGTTATGGTTCATCCTGATGGCCAGTGGCTTGACTGCTGGGTGTGAGACTAGTTCCCTTGCTGGCCAAAAGTGTTAATTTTTACAGAGACCTTTTCAATCTGAGTAATTCTTTTTTTTTTCTGATAAGAGGTTAAAAATTAGAGAGGTTTACTATTTAGTATAGTGCACAGTGTTTGGAAGAAAAGAGTAGTTTCAACAATCAGACTCCTTGGACAGGCAACACAGGCAATGGACTCTTCACAAGCAATGGACTCTTCACAGGCAATGGGCCAGGCAGATATGTGGGAAGGCTGGTTTGTATTTCCACAGACACACTAACAGGTTAAGGCTTTCAGCAGTGAATGTGACTGCAGCTATTACCTCTTGTGCAAAGAGAAGGGTTCTTGTCCTCACAGACTTTGCCTTATCTAGCTGCTAGTAGGGGTTGAATTTTTGACAGTGAGCAACTGTTCAGCTGTGGTTTTAGATTTTTTAGATCTCTTCTGTTGTCCATCACAGTGCTTTTATGGTTCATAGGACTCTTGGAGGAGAACCATGCAAATTCCTGCAGACATGATGTCATTTTATATTCCCTCCTGTTTTGTTCCTTCTGTCTGCTTTAAACCAGCAGGAAGGGAGGTGGGAGAAATATGACATTTTCTTTTGTTGTATCCAAGAGTTTAAGGAATGACAGACATAATTTTTTTCATTTAAGTGATTGCTCTTTGCCAATGCTACATGAGCAAACACATAAAGTAGCACAACAGCCTACCACAGTGTGCTGGAGAGCACAAGGACTCTGGAAGCTGCTTGGGAGTGGAGGCAGAGAGTAGTGCTGGGGGAAAACCTGTCCATGCTTTCCTTCAGATGGAGATGACATAATGATGCCCAGAAAAAAAGAGAGAGTCATTACCAGCCTTTTCATGTCATGGTTAATGCTATATTTAGCGCGTAGCTGTGCTGGCATGCGGAGGTCTAGGGAAAGACAAGGCTGATGGGGAGCAGTGCTGGTGGCACAGCATGGGAGCTGTGCTGGTGGGGGTGGCAGCCCCCAGGGAGCTGAGCCATGGAGGGGTGCAGAGCAGGGCACTGTTATGGCAATGTCATGCAGAAGTAGAGTGCATGACAGTTGCCTGAAGGAATACATGAGTCATAAACCAGTTTCTCCACAACATGTAAGGTTATGGTGGGGCAGAGGGCTTGTTCCTAGGGCTGTTGTTTGCACCACCCCAGTGACCCTCCTGGTCAGAAAGGGGACTTGCTGAGCTGAAGGAATACTTTAATGCCATGGTAACACTAAGTGTTCTCATGATAGGAAATGTCAGTGCTATAATGTGGGTACCACAAACGTACAAAGCCTCATGTCCTCTGAACAGACATTGTGGGGAGAGCTCAATGAGTTAGGACAGATGTTTAAGCTCTTCCCAAAGCTTTTTCCCTCTGGCATAGTTTGAGTTTTTCATAACCTTGTGGTCTGCTCAGAGCAGTGACCCTTCCTGTCTTGGCACAGAGCAGAGCTGTGTGACAGTCTCCTTTGGACAGGAATATAGCTCCAGAGCCCATCCCTATTCCTACACAGCAACCACTTCCTGCAGAAAGGCCTCTATTTGTCAAGGGCTGGATCTGATTCTCAGGGATGTTTTGCATGCATAACCCTCCTAAAAGAAAATAATCTTATTCAGTACTGTGTGTAGGTGGAGATGATGGAAAGGAGGGAGGGAGGGGTTCCTGCTGGCAAAAAAACCAAATCAAGAGTTATATACAAGTTCTTACTTTTCCTGCTTGTAAGAAAGGACAAATAGACTTTTTAAAAAATACACAGACCTTTTAGTACCTATGCTTGACTTTGGATTTGTCTAGGACAATTTAGGGATAGTTTGTGCCTGCTTTTTGCACGGAGAGGCAAGGGGGTGCCTTAGGCATCCCTGTGAGTGGCTGTCCTTGCATCCTCGTGGGAAGAGCAGGCCAGCACTGTGGGAGCAGTGGTGCCCTCCCAGTCCTCCCAGCAGCAGGGACTTGTCCCCAGGCAGGGGTGCTGGTAGCACAGGTGGCAGGCCACTCACCAGAGCACTCCCCTCACAGGGGTAGAGCTGCTCCTCACCGACACAGCCCATTTTCCGTTTCTCTGATTTACCAGTCAATTTGATCAACCATTTAATTTTGTCAAAATCATTGACAGAAGAACATTAAAAGAAGAGTTATGCCACTTCTGTGCTCTATGGCTTGGGCTAATTTATTTTAATTAGCTGTAACAAGTTCATGGTTAAACAAGGCTCGAGAGGGTGCTATCTAAATGAGCTACTCATGACATACACAAGACCATTAACAAAACTCTTCTCCACAGCTTGACCATGTTCTCCCCCATCTAACTTGCAGCTCATTATAGCTCTAGAGATAGGAAACAGAATGTAGCACCTAATTAAAATGTGAGCCTGTGTCCACAGATGATTCAATAGAAATAAATGCATTAAGCTGGTGAGAGAAGCAGGAGAGAGTCATCACAATAAAAACATCTTGTTCACGAAGAGTCTGGAGAAAGCTATACCCCTATTTTAGGCACCTGCATGAAGTTGGGGGTATTCGGGTTCTGATACACCAAAACATTAAAAAAAAAGCTGATAAAATGTCTGTTTTTCTCATTAAGGATTCTGAACTCCACTGTGTAATAACAATTTTTAGCCTTTCATGTTGGTTGTCATAGAAATAGCATAAGCAACCACTTATTTTGATAACAGATTTATAGTCTGTCTTCCGTTAACTTTAATTGTTCTTTTCAAAAATTATATTGATGCTTTTTTTTTTTTGCATAAGTAGATAAGATATCTTCAACCATTGCAAGATGAATTTAATGTGTTAGGTTCATCACATTAGAGGCATGCATAGAATTTAATGGATTTTTGATATTGTTATTCTCCAAAATACATAAAAAGTATAAATAGCCAGACATGAACTTAAAATGATACCTTCCAATGAGAAGCAAACTAATCCTGTCTCCGTCTGTTTGTCACAGGTGGGACAGTCCCCTGGTTGATCTGTTTTTCTCCAACCAGTTCCTTCAGATCACCACCACTGTGCCATCCACTTCTGTGTATGGGTTTGGTGAACATGAGCACCCAACCTTCAAGCACAACATGGACTTCGTTACCTATGGCATGTTCGCCAGGGATCAGGCACCAACGGTAATTCACTCTGTGCAACACTTTGCCCTAGCTTGTGTCACCAAAAGGAGGTGGCAAACATGGAATGTCACAAGCTTTGCAGGTATCATCAGTTTTAATTAAAGGACAAAGCCATGGATTGCTTTGAGGAAACTTTGAAACCTTTCATCAGAAGTTCTCACAGTGCAGTTGTCAGAAAAAAGTATATTATGTACCAAAATCCTGTTCAGGAAAGCTTTGCATTTCATGCTCAGATCAATCCCTGCTCATCCAAACAAGCTGGACTTCAGCAGGACTCATGAGATATTTGGCTGAACTGGAGTCAGTGGTTGATGAGTCTGTTTTAACTAGAAAAGTTATTCTTACTCATGCCATTTTGAAGAGTTTGGCAGAATATCAAAGGTTTAACTGGGAAAGCCTAAAAAATCCCATTTTGATAAGGCAGAAAAAAGCCCTCTTTTCTATCAGTTTGACTTCATGCTAATTTAGATTAAAAAATCCCCAACCTTTCAAAATAAGTCTTTAACTATGACTGAATTTATTTCCTTGTCTGTGCATATGTATCTACCTGACAAAAACTATGAAAAATAGCGAAGTCAAGTCATACCTCATGTGCTATTTTTCTGTTTCAGTCATTTGCCAACCTCTATGGAGTTCACCCTTTCTATATGTGTGTGGAACCTGACTCCAATGCCCACGGTGTTCTCCTTCTGAACTCCAATGCACAAGGTAAAAAGATATATGGATTCCCTGTATAGGCTGCATATAGAAATATGATAGATTAGTAAGTATAAAAAACTGTTTTACTGATTGCTTTTTCAATCTGATACAAATATGAGTGACTGCTCCCTAACTAAGCTTCCAGGAGTAACTCTAGAGTTTTCAAAGGGATTTCAGTAGAATGACTTTTTAGCAAGGAATTTGGGCAATTTTAGGCATTTTCAGGGAAAATACATTCTTAACTTTTTTATGAAAATAGATGCAAATAGAGGGAAAGAAGAAGGTGGAAGAAATTTCCTCTGAGACTGGCATAATGAAATCAAATCAATTTAGGTTAGTCCTATATTCTGTCTTTGGAGAATAGTTTTGTATGTTGCCATGGTCACCTTACTGCAGTAATCTAGTGGTATAATTTCAGAAAAGGGGAATCTTCACTCAGTCTATAAAATCAGTTTCCCCTGGCACACAATGGCTTTAAACAAGATTAAAATAGCATGGGGGAACCCTAAACACAACCTTTTGATCCTTTTTGTATATATGAAACCGAGACAAAAGGATCTATGCAATCTACTGTGGGTGGGTTTCTGTGATTTATTGCTGCAGCATGCCAATCTGAAAGCAGAGAGTACAGAAACACTGAGCAATGGCCTGCCTACCTTCAGGACCTATTTGCTCATCCAGTCGTACCCATAAGGTGCACGGAAGAGCCCAGTGGGCACACACCTAGGACAGGACAGGACAGGACAGGACAGGACAGGATAGGATAGGATAGGATAGGATAGGATAGGATAGGATAGGATAGGATAGGATAGGATATTTCAGTTGGAAGGGACATAAAACATAGTACAACTGCCTGAACACTTCAAGGCCGACCCAAAGCTAAACATGTTGTTAAGGCATTGTCCAAATGCCTCTTAAATACTGACACGCTCAGGCATCGACAACATCTCTAGGAAGCCTGTTCCAGCATTTGGCCCCCCTCAGTAAAGAAATGCCTCCTAATGTTGAGTCTCAGCCTCCCCTGATGCATTCTTGACCCATTCCCATGTACAGTGCAGAGCTGGTTTGTACTGAGAACCCTTTTTTTCCCTTTTAGATGTTACTCTGTCTCCAAACCCAGCTTTAACTTTCCGCACTATTGGAGGGATCCTCGACTTCTATCTCTTCATGGGACCAACTCCTGAAAACGTAGTTCAGCAATACACTGAGGTCAGTAGAAAAGCGCACATGGCACATGGAGCTATGCCTTGTAACACAGTCCTGTCAGTACCTGGTAGTATCAGCAGGCAGTGCAGCCAGAGCTTTGTCCTGATCTTTTCATGCAAAGCTGCAGCTTCAGATCCATGGGAGAACTGGCGTATGCTCAAGCATCTGTGAACAGTCCGTCTGAGTGTCACAGGCTGGCTGGGTGTTCAGTGCACATCTCCAGCCTTTCCTGCAGTGTGCCAGGATGGCATGCAGGAGTGCACTAAAGAGATGCAATGATTAGAAAGAAATCTATCTGAGCTTACTCCTCTCTGGTCTGTCACAGTTTTACAGTCTTTGCTGTGAGACATGACTGTATTTTGACACTGTGGGCCAAGAAAACAAACTAGGCAGAGCACAGATGGGAATGTTTGGGAGCTTTACATATGCTGGATTTCAGAGATGTTGAATGGACTTTAAAGTCTTCAAGCCTTTATTTGCCAATGGAATTGCTTGCTGATTTTGGAGCCATCAGCCTGTTGTTTACTAATGAAAACCCATATAATTGTATTGGAGAGCATAGATGTATAACAATGCATTTACTGCTGTCTCACAGAGTATAACTACTTGCTATGAATTGCCCAATGTTTTCCAGAGAACTGAGAGTACACATGCAAATGGCTGTTTTGGAAGTGTACACGCAATTCTTATCTAGTGAGGTCTGCACAGAAAAAAGTAGCAGATAACATGTTTTTCCTGGTCACCAAATGATGCTTCAACTGGGCCTTTCCACAGAAAATTGCTACCTCAGACCCAAGCTGTGTAGATAAAGAAATCAGTGTCAAACCTCAAGGGTATGGAGCAAAGCTGAGAAGGAGGATGTTACTGTGAGAAAGGGGTCATTGTGCAGACCCTGAGGATCAGGCTGCAACTGGAAGGCTGAACAGGTTAGGGCATCCCAGAGCCAGGCACTCAGTGCTCACAGTGAGATGTGCATATGTTCTGCCTTCCCCTGTGCCACCTCTCAAAGGGGCCTGAGCTCTGATCTGCAGCAAACATTTTGTCTTTCTTGGCTTTTTAAAGCCTCCATATCCTATGCTTGCCTTTTTTTAAAGTGCCTGTATGGGAACAGAAATATTGTGGTTTAGAGTGAGGGAAAAAGAGGATTTAGCCCAGAAGGAAGGTATTGCTGGGTTCTGGTTTGGTGAAGGAAGGGATAAGACTTGCTCATGCTGCTGTTTTGGGAAGGCTGGAGCTTCTCCAGGGTGGTGGGCTCTGCTAGACCTTCCTTTTCCAAGAAGAGGTTCAGGTGCCACCCCCCAGAGAGGTGGGAGGCTGACGGTGCCCCTCCATGTCCTGCAGCAGGAGCAACTGCTCTGTTGCTTGGAGGTTTCCAGCTCCCTCTGTGCATCGTCCCCACCAGTTGCCTGCCATGGTTTAACCTCAGCTGGCAACTCAGCCCCACACAGCCACTTGCTCACACCTCCCTCAGTGGGGTGGGGGAGAGAATCCAAAGGGTAAAAGTGAGAAAATTCATGGGTTGAGATAAAGACGGTTTAATGGGTGAAGCAAAACTGTTCACGAAAGCAAGGCAAAACAAGGAATTCATTCACCACTTCCCAGGGGCAGGAGGGTGTTTAGCCACCCCCAGGAATCGGGGGAATGGTGGAACATGTGACAGTTACTGGGGAAGACAAATGCCATCACTCCAAATGTTCCTGCTCTCCCTTCCTCTTCCCCTGGATTTATTTGCTGAGTGTGAAGCCATATGATATGGAATATCCCTTGGGTCAGTTGGGCTCAGCTGTCCTGGCTGTGTCCCCTCCCAGCTCCTTGTGTACCCCCAGCCTCCTCACTGGTGGTGTGGAGTAAGGGGCAAAGAAGGCCTTGACTCTGTTTAAGCACTGCTCAGCAAAATCAAAAATATCCCAGAATTATTATCACTATTTCCAGCACAAATCCAAAATACAGCCCCATACCAGTTACTACGAAGAAAATTAACTCTATCCCAGCTCAAACCATCTGTGATCCCCATGCCACAGACCAGCAAGCAAACTGGGGTTTTAACTTACACATGGGTAATAAAATAAGGGGGGAAAAAGGGGTGGGGGAAGAAGTAAAGCAACTCTCCACCAGGCTGGAGCTTTGATCCCCATTTCAAGGGAGTTAGTGCAGCAGTACGATGGAAATTAGAGCCACCCCTGTTTCTTTTCAAAGTCTGTTACTGATGTTTGAAGGCAGCATTTCTGTGGCTTAGCAGGTGGTCAGCATCTGAAAATAAAATGAGAGAGTTCTCACTCCCCAGCTGATGGGTAGCGGCAGCTTACTTTCCACCCCTGTCTCTGGAAATGGAGCTGGAGCAAAGAAAACAAGGTAAAGGAGAGCAGTGGGCGTCTCCTAATGAGACATGTCACATGCCAGGACAAAAAAATCCTGTTCTGTATTCTTTGAGCTTGCGCTCAGCTCTCTAGGGAATCTTAAAGAATGCATGTTAGTAATTTCAATGTAAAATAATAACTTCTTCAGTACACATCCTGAAATTCCAAGGTCAGAAATGTTACAATTACCATATTATTAGTCTCTAGGGTAATAATTTGGCTTTTATGTACAAGATATGTGGGAAGGTGAAGGAGACAGAAAAGACTTTATTTTTCAACTGTATTTTCTGTCACACTGAGAGGACTTTCCCCGTGCAGTCATTGTCATGCTGTAGGGAAGGAGAAGGGGTAGGAAGGAGAAATGTGACTGATGTCTGCAAGGCACTGCTCAGCAGCATGGCTCGGCTCTCTCAGCTGTTTGCGTGGGTCTCCTCCAGGAATCGGTGTTTTGGGAGCTCCTGGCTGCAGGGGCCCCTGGTGGGACCGGGCTGCGCTGCTGCAGAGCTTAGCGAGGCACCTCCCTCCTGTGCAAGCGTCTGCCGCAGTCACTGCTTTTTGCAGGGACCATGCATTGTGTCTCTCCAGGATGGCCCCACTGGTGTGGCAGGGTGGCCAGGTGCCTGCTGGAGTGCAGCTGGTGAGAACAAGGGAGCTGTTTCCAGAGCAAAGTGCTTTACACCTTTCTCAAATGTTTTGTGCCGTTGTCTTCAGTGCCACTTCAATATCTGAGCCACCTCTGCCCCTGCTACGCTTGTTTCTGTGAGAGGTTTAGGAACTTAGCTCTGCTCTGTGCTTTCATGTGGCTCCCTCCAAACCAGTGAGCTAGGACAGCTTTGTAACAAAGCTCTTTATTTGGTCTCTGGGGTATGCAAGATTTCCCCACACACCTCTCCAGGTTGCCACCAGCACCCAGGGTAGACCATGGACTCTTGGCCAGAGCTGCTGGGTCCAGGCTATGCCAAGAGCAGGGCTCCCTGCGTGGTGATCAGGGGATTGCAGCTGCCTGGCCAGAGCCACCAGGCTCTCTGTGCATCCTTGGAGTGAGGACAGGCAACAGCAAAAGCTGTGGTGGCCCTGGATGCCAGCCTGGCCCAGGATAATCTGCTTTAAATGTACTCCAAGAGTGAGGCAGGGTGTGAGAAGGGAGCAGAGGGCTAAATGTTCGTACCACTGTCCCTCTGCTGTGCGTGGAGCAGCGGTGAGCTATAGGGTGCATCCTGCCAGGGGCACCAGAGTGCTACAGCAGTGACAGCAGATAGAGGGTATGTGCTGGGCATAGTCCCATGGGAAGGAGAAGCCTCCAGCCTGATTCTTCTGCTCCCTCCTGTCCCTGAGCCCAGCTGTGTGGGGTGTTGCTCCTGCCCCATCTGAGATTGTCCTGTACAGCTCTCCATGTATGACAGTGATCACATTTTTCTCCTGCTGCAAAAGAGGTCTGGTGTGCAGAACAGTTATGTAACACAAATCTCACTTTTAATGGCAAACACCTCAGTTTGCAGGAGGGTGAGAAAAAGCAGTAACAAGCTGAAGAGTTCAGGCACTGAGCTGAGCCTGGCTGAGGCTCTGCAGTCACACCTAATACCAGGCCAACATTGCTGAGACCACTGGTGGCCTTTTAGAACAGACCAACAGTGCATAGCATTAGTGCATGAGCTCCATAACAAGACACTCAGGAAAGTTAGGGTTCAACAAATGGATATTTAATAGCTCTTGGGTAGAGAAAGCCATGAATCTGTTATTTTATCACAAATTATCCAATAACAAGCTGTAAGTGAGCACACTGCAAGTCTCCTAATTCTGTTTGGAGAGAAAATTGCTGGTTCGCTTCCTCCTTACAGAAGTGTGGGCTAGTTACAGATGTAAGGGACCTCAGGAGGTCTCTAGTCCATTCTCCTGTTGGAGAGGTAACATGGGGAACCTGCTTGTACCTCAAATTTATCATAGATGATTCAGTGAGAGTCTCGCAGCTGAATTCCCCAAGAAGGAATGAACAGCTGATAATTGTTTTGTGCAACAAAGAACGAGGTTTGAAGACCTTGGCATTGAAAATCCTTACATTTTTTTATATTCCTGAGGTTGTGAGCGTCTTCTTTATGGTTCAGCAGCTGCAGGGCCTTTCTTTTTGCTCTCCTAAATCAAAGCTCAGCTTCTGTTAACAGATTTTGAGTGAAGGTTACCCTTCTAACTGACTAGATGACCACGTCACTCACCTGCCTGCCTTAACTCACAGGGGATGAGCTGGATACAGACACCTGGGCCATAGAAGCACCTGTGGAATTTAGCCATTGTGTGACTATACAGAAACACTATTTCTGTGTCTAAATCCAGAGCATTTACCCACTTGGGTTTTTGTAGTTTCCTCCTATAACTCCTCTTTGAAGAAAGGGAGTTGAAGCAAAAATCAAGCTTCAGAAATCATTTTGTGTGGCTAATTAGGGTGCAAGATTAGCAATCTGCATTGCTGGGGATCTCAGCTCCTTTGTGAGCATAGGAAAGAGTATCTCTCTCCAGCCTCAGTGATATATAGACATAACTCTGCAGCTGTCTCTCTCTCATCAAAGTCTTTGGTCATAGTGTTAACAGAATAGGATCCCGATTTACTCCATAGCATTTATAACCTAGTTCATAGCATTGACGCTCATATTAGCATTATTTGTCCAATAATCCAGCACAGGGAGAATGAATACAGATCACCTGCTCCCTAGACACAGATTTTATCTGTTAGATATACTTGTTTCCACTGCACTTCATTCTTACCACAAAATGCTTCCAGGGTACCTCCTGGATACATCAGCTCTCAGGTGCCTCTGAGATAAAGTAAAAAAAAAAAACCCCATAATACCAAGTTATGTAAACATGGAAGAAGTAACAGTGAATTTATTAAACACCAGGAGTTATTTAAGAAGCAAGTGCAGAGAGAATTCTGGAACAGAAAATAGGATTTTTTTTTTTTTACTGTTTCTGCACTACCATCTCTTTGGAGGGTTTTCTTGTTTGTTTGTTTGTTTTTTCTCATTTTGGATACCCCGTATGTTTGCTGTTTCTGCATTTTCCTCCCTCAGTTCCGCTGCCATACCCCATCTACCTTTTCTGATTCTATGGCAGTCAATTTTGCTAAGCAGGCTTTCTCTGGCTGCTGCACTTTGTGATCATTTGTATGCAGAATGCAATCTATATGAATTAACTAGATCCTAAATATATATCAAATCCAACTTCAGTTTTCAGGTTTGCAAAATTACGTTCCTGCCTCTGCTGATCCATCTGTGAGTGGGTACCATATGTCAGTTACTTTATCAGGAAGCTTCAGGGGGATCCATTAGAGAGAGTCCGCAGCATAATTAGAAAAAAGAACATTTGTTTTCCCAGCTGCCCTGTTTTCATCCTTCCTCTTCAAATGTTCTGCTGGTTTCAATTAAGCTCACCATAGATGCACCAGCCTGGTGAACCTGGAGAACTAATTGCTTTGAAAAACTTAATGTCTTCCTTGCAAGGTGGATTTTTTTCTGTTGGTTCAGCTGTAATCCCAAACTCCTCAAGGGATGCTGTCATAAAATACCATCTCGTTCTGTGGTCCACAGTGACACAGCACCATCCCATAAGGGTGAGCAGCTGAACCTCAGCAAACCCCAGCGCTGGGGACGTGCCCTTTTGGAAGGGCTCTGACTGACCCACCAGTGGCCGCAGCTCCACCTCCAGCCCCACTGCTGACCACCTGGATGCTTGATAGGACATGGGGGAAGAAGCAAACCCCCATCCAGCTCTTGAAATGCATTGTATTGGTGCTGTCCTGGGCTGACTGTCCTCCCCAGCCAGGAGTGACCTGGGGTATCACAGAAACTGGAGCACAGCTGCTCAGCAGTTCCCACTGCCTCTGCCCAGGCTGGTCACCCCTTTCCCATTTCCCAGCCTCCTTGGGAAGAGGCAGCAGATGTCATGCCATGCAGACATCCTGCCAGGGCACAGGGCTCTGCTTTTAGCTGCAAGATTGATATTTGTCAGGCAGTTTTCCCTATTTCTCTTGTCCAAGATGAGAAGCCTGTGCATTTTATTTCATTAGGGATTTCTTTTGTTTTGGTCTGGTTTTTTAACCTTGTTTGTAGAGGTCATTCTCTGTTTACAGTAGAGAAAGCAAGGGCAAAATATACATCTGCTTTAGAGGCACAAAATGGTGGGTTCACAAAGCTCATCTTGCAGCCTTTGCTGGTCTAAACCAAGCTCTGCTGCCTCCTCAGATTAATTTATCTTTAACATGGTGAGTGTGGATGTGACAGAGAAGAACACTTCTTGCCCTGAGGCTTGCCATGCTGTGCTGGACACCTTGGTGCTGGCTCACAGGGTGTCTGGGAGATTGTCCTGAGCCATCATGCCCCATTCAGCTCTCCACGGAAAACCCCGGCAGAGCTTGAAAGATAGTCTGGGTGATCAGGTGTGTCCACACACACTGGAAAAAAATTAATGACATATGCAAAGAGATGGAATAGCACCAGGATAATTATGACATGTGTCTGTCCATTGGCCTCTCCCTACATGGTAGGGATCACCTTTGTCTGTTCAGGGCCTGTCCTGGCGAGGGCACAGCAGCGTGCAGTGGAAGCTGAGTGCCTCCGTGGCAGGAACATGCTGCTGAGAGCTGCTCCCACTTCTTCTGAAGACCCCAGCCTCCAGCTGAATTGGAGGAGAAGTAGGTGTTGAGGAGGATCAGGAAAGTAAAGTCTGGTGGGATGGGACAAGTAGCAGGTGTACGGGGCAGCTGTGCTCATCAGCCGAAGCGTCCCTCCTGGAGAGACCCAAAGCATTAACTTCACCAGTGGTTCTGGCCTCCTCATGTTTTTGCTTAGGTAAAACAGCAGCATCCCAACAAGTGAAAGCACACTGTAGCCAAATTTGTAATGCTTAGTGCTTAGGTTTGACTGTGTGTTCCCAAGCCTTTCTTCTTTGGAAGCAATTTACCCTGTGTGTTCCCGAGCTCAGGGGCATTAAAACATCCTCGGCTTTTCTCTGCCTCTCTCCCACATGTGATTTTCTGTCTGATGCACTTTGTACATCCGTGTACTGATGCTCTAGCATCTGTGATGTATTTTAGAGCAATTTCAAGTTCAGCATTGCTTTCCCAGGTCAGACTCTTCCTGGAGAAAATCCCATAGGAAGGTGTGCCTTCATGCAATGCATCTCCAGAGAGCTTAGCAATGCAATATATACAGAGTGCCAGAAGTGCCTTGATTTATTTATTTAAAGTAGATGGGGTTTAGCTGCCAATATGCAAGATTTGTTATTTTTCACTTCTTAGCATAATTACCTAAATATGGTGATCCACAAGGAAATAAGGGAGGAACTATTTTTTAGCCAAAGGGGGACAATAGCTGCAGCTGATTAATAAGTCATGGGTGCTTACTAGCTACTAGATTTTCATGTATTGCCTGCAAAGGTGTTAGAAATACAAATCAAAGGTTAGTTTCATTGGATTTAACTGAAGTAAGGATTTCAAGAGATGTCCTCCAGAAAACACTAGTGTGTACTAATGAGGCAAAGCCAGATTTCAGCTTATTTGTAGAACAGACACATTGTGATTGCCCACTGCTCATCCCAGGTTACCACAGCAGCTCTCACTGGGGGAAGCAGAGCAGGATGCCTTGCTTCTCTGTGTGCTAAATTGAGTTTCCTCATGCCATTTACAGCTGGATTACGTTCAGACAGTGGAAATCAAATATTTATAAACTCATATTTAACTCATTACCTTGTGTTTCAGTTGAGAATTTCGGGACCAAACTGTAACTCTGGCATTGAAGAGGGTTGTCAGTGCCTGGCAACACAAGGCTGTGGGCCAGCAATAACAGTAGTCAGCCATAAATAACTGAATTTCATCAAGTTGGTGTGTAAATATGATTAAGACTTCAGAGAGCTCAAATAAACATCAGACACTTGATGAGTTAGTCCAGCTGGACATGGCAAGAGAAGTTTGCAAAGCTTGTGTTGCTGTGTGTCGTTGGAGACTTGCCCTCTGTTGACCAAGGGGTTTGTGGAGTTGTTGTGGATCAGGTGGCATGAGGATCCACGCTGGATTTCTGATGGTGTGTGCCCTGTGAGGGCCCACGCTGCTGTGCAGAGGCTGAGAACACATTTAACATCAGCCTGGCTTTTATACACTGTGCCTTCTACTGCGGTGTTCTTAGAAGTGATGCTCAGCGTGGGTGTTGTTGGAGCCTCTGTGAAGAGCAAGGATCCACTAGGAGAAGTGCCAAGCATGTGCTGAGAGCCACTTGGAGAAAGAAATGGGTATTTAATGGGAGTGTGATGCCTGTGCCCTGGTCTTTGTGCCTTAAATGACCTGGAAGCCTCTCCTGATGTTCAGAATAACTTCTTTTCATCTCACCCCTTGCATTTCTGTATTCCTCATTCCTGCTGCAGGCCATTGGACGCCCACACATGCCAGCCTACTGGTCTCTGGGATTTCAGCTCTCCCGCTGGGGCTACGGCAGCCTCGATGTTTTGAAGAAAACTGTCGATCGCATGGAGCACTATGACATCCCATATGTAAGTATGGGTTTTTCACTGTGTATGCTAATCTTACACTCTGGAGTGAGGTGAATAAAATTATAATAGAGGAAAAATAATCATCTTACAAAGAGAACTGTAGAATAAAAGGACATTCATAATCTTATGTAGTGGGTTTGCATGTAATAGCTTCATAATGCTTAAAAGAACATTTAAAGTGGGCTTTGAACATGAAGTTTAAGTGCTGCTCTTGGCTGCATGGCAGCCAATTCTGGTGTGGATTTGCTGTTATGCAGTATGAGGTGCTAGCATTTTAAAAATAAATAATGGTACTTCTGATGCAGATCACTGCAAAATAGTTGCTAAACTAGGATTTCTACATTTCCGTGTAGTCCACTGCTAGGATTACAATTGCAGTCTCTTAGGTTTCATTACATACATTAGTTGCTTTTTAGAAACACAGTTCCATACATTCTGATTTCTGTAGCAAATAATCCAGTCATAGAATCATAGAATAGCTGGAGTTGGAAGAGACCTTTAAAGGCCATCTAGTCCAACCCCCCTGCAATGAGCAGGAGCATCTTCAACTAAATCAGATTGTTCAGAGTCCCATCCAACTTAATCTCAAACATTTCTAGGGATGGGGCATTCACCACCTCTCTGGGCAACCACCTCATGGTAAAAAATTCCTTCCTTATATCTAGTCTGAATCTACCCTCCTTTAGTTTAAAAACATCACCCCTTGTCCTATTGGTACAGACCCTACATAAAGAGTCTGACACCTTTCTTATAAGTCTATAAGACTTTCTTAAAGTCTGACAACTTTCTTATAAGCCCCCTTTAGGTATTTAAGGGCTTCAGTAAGTTCTCCCTGGAGCCTTCTCTTCTCCAGGCGAAACAGCCCCATCTGTCTCAGCCTGTTCTCATAGCAGAGGTGCTCCAGTCCTCTGATCACTTTTTGTGGCCCTCCTCTAGACTTCCTCCAACAGATCCATGTCCTCCCTGTGCTGAGAACTCCAGAGCTGGACGAAGTATTAATGTAATTTTTTACTTTAAAAATGTTTAGGATGTCCAGCATTTTGATATTGACTACATGGAACGTCGCCTGGACTTCACCTATGATAAAGTGAATTTTGCCGGTCTGCCAGAGTTCATGAAGGATCTGAAGAAGAAAGGAAAGCACAATGTTGTGATTCTGGTAAATTAATGATGTTCCTAATTATTTCTCCATTTATAAGAACTATTCACACATAATCTTCATAGCAGTACCTAGGTGCTAACAGATGTATACTATTGTAGCAGATTTTCCATTTTTTCATTTGTTGAAAAGAGCTGAAGAACAATTTCTCACAGATTTAGTTTTTAAAAGTGTTGCCTTTATCTGATTTCTGTGTACCAATACCATCTCTATACCAAAACATTCTCTGTCACTTTTCCCCCACTCAGTTATGAGAAATTTTGCCTCTGATTGACATAGGATTGCTTTCATGCAATTCTTTCCCTGAAAATGAACAAATGAATTTAATACACATACAAAAATAGCTGAATAGTGGAAAAAATCTATTCCTAATCACTCTGGAAACTACTAACTACAATTCATGTTGCCTCGTACTTACTTTTTATCTGAATTAATGTAAGAGATGATTACTTGCATGCAAATTTGTGGAAAATGTATGTTGAACCTCTAAGTAAAATTGATGTGTGGGCAAATGAATTAATTTGGATAGAAGTGAAAATTGGAGTTTTCCATCTTCCCCAGTAAATTTTTCCAGCAAAATGTGTGTTTCTCTCCAGCTCTTCCCCATGCATGTCCTTGTGCCAAAATGACTCTGTCACAATAGCTAAGTGAGCACCAGTGGTGGCAAGGAAACTGGAGACCAATTTAAGTGAAATTTAAATAAATACTTAAATAAATTAAGACATGAAATAAAACACATTGATAAATTCACAAGGTCTTGCTCTCCAGGATCCCCCAGCAGCTTAGCACTAGGAGGGCTGCACTCCCCAGAGCAGGCTGCCATTTGTTCTCCATAACCACTGGGGACAGGATAAGAAGAGAAGCATTTTAAATTGCAGCAGGACACAATTAAGGCACACATTAGGGTAAAGCTGCCTGTCTGCAAGGTGGGCTGAGCAACAGGCAGCTGCTGGGGCCAGGGTCCCTCCCCAGGTGGGTGCTGTGTACAGGCCCAACAGATGCGTCAGGGATGGCTGAGGCTGAGCTGACCTGCAGCCACAGGGTAAGGAGAAGGAGACAATCCCACAGAGTTCCTCTCAGGACTTTTTGCTATAACTGTAGTTTTGTAATCTGTTTTCTACCTAAATGGTCCGTTTATATCTTTCATTCGGGTACTACTGTTCTTACATCCTACTGCCGATGTCTCACCCTTCTATTTTCTTTCTTGATACACTGATTCAAAGAAGTGTATTCTCCCTCAGCCTTTTTTTTGCTAGGCTAAGACAAACACATTTACCTGCATTGTATTGATGGCTCATGCTTCTAAGGAGACCAGGATTCAGTTAATCCAACTGAATCATGATGAATGGGTCACTAATGTTGGGACCCTAAGTCAATCCAGTCCTTTTGAAATAAGGGCCACGTTCTTCTTCTTGTCCTGGGGGTCCTGTCAAGGGCTTGTGGAGAGAGAGATTGAACAGCAGAGTCCTGAATTGTGCTCTTTCACTTGTGCTGGTGTATCTGGAGTCAAGATAAGCAAGGGCTACTGCAGCTTTCTCATCCAAAAATCACATTATCTTGTTAAATAGATAGATTAAGGCAGAAGTGCCTCCCTGTCCTTATTTTTTCCTCACAGTTTGTTATGAAGTTTAGAATATGACTGAGGATGATGGCCTAGTCAACACCACTGATAGCTATATAAGTGTTTTCTTTTTAATTGGGAGTTTTCTGATAGTTTCTTTAAAAGTACCTTTGATTATTTGCCTAATCTTTGCTTTGATGTACTATAATTCCATTTACTAGGAATCTCAAACAAAACCACACAGCCCAAGTGATCAATTACATGTTGATAATGGAAATAGCAGTCTATATAGTGAACGCTGCTTGCTAGGAATTTGTCCTTGAAGATACCTTCCTCTGAAGGTTCCATTTATTCTGCAGCTGAGAAGCTCTGGGGTGCAGCAGTGAAATCAGTTTCCATCAGTGAAGGTTCAAGGCACAGAGTTTAAATAGTAACAGATTACTAAGTCACTTTGATGGAGATGAACTTTAAAACAAAAATAGGCCCAAATTAACTGGATACATCATTGTAAATAACTAAGCAGTAGTGAGCACATGTGCTGTCAAGACTGATTACTCTTTCTGTTAGGCACTTTAGGCTCTCTGTATCCTCAATACTACTCTAAAAATCTATCTAATCTCTGAGAGCTGTAACATTAAATACCACATGCCTATATATTGGTTTATCTCAAAGATAAAGTACCAGGAGTTTGGGGTAGCTCTTCCTGTGCACTCTTGCCTTTCATTAAATATGTGGTAGTCATCTCTTTTTCATCAGTGTTGGGATGTCTCCAGTTGTTTAGCACTTGCTACTGGGTATGAAGCTACAGGCAAGCAGTTGTGGTTTAGTGGGTGAGCTACATTATCTTCTTACTTAGGAGTTTAACTTCAACAACATTTTTAAAGCCGTTTCATTTTCTCAGATGGCACATTCTGCAGCAGTGCAGGGAGGTGTTGCTACATAAATTCAGCTGTTAGACAGATGCAAGGAACATAGCAACTCTTAATTCATACAATGAGCTAATGGGAATCCAGAGAGGAAGCCTTTCTTTCAGCCTTCCCCTAACCTGTATCTAAGGACTGTCTTCTGCTCTAGTTCTTTAGCCAAGCTTGTGAAAAAAGAACAAAAGCTGAGCCAGTCTGTCCTTCACTATTTAAAAGTTAATGCGAAGTATAGGTTGCACCAGTACTGAAGTTTTCTATTTTCTCTTTATTACAATTGCTGACATCTCTGTCAAAATCTGTCTGTTAGCATTCCTTAGTGATGTAAAGCATTCTCCTAAGTTGAGTTGGGAGCTGGAGCAGTGTGAAGGGTTTCATTCCCAAGTGACAGCAAAGCCAAACTAGCTGCAATCAAGGCAAGTGTAATCCAGTTGGATACTGAAAGAACAATTTTCTATTTAGATTCCCTTTGGGTAGTGACAGTAATGGGTGAGTTCCCCAAATATAGGAGATTGTTGCCTCCCTCATGATGATTTCAGGAAATGGGCTCTGACTGCAGCCACTTATTGTCATGGAAAACCTCTAGTAAATGGTTTTGGGGAATGGGTTCCGTCTGCCTCGTCTCAGACCACTTTGGTCACAAGCAAAGTGCAAATCCTGAGAGCCATCAGTATTAACACTGGTAACCTGCCTGAGGATGGGACTCTGAACTCAGCTGTGCCACCATCTCTGGGGTGCCTGGTGCCACACCAGCAGGAAGTCTGCTCCCCATGCTTGCACCCAGTGCTGAGAGCCCTCTGTGACTATAGTCACCTTGAGAGTAGCATGGCTCCATTACCTGAGCCTCTAAGTGCAGCCCTTTAGCACTTCTCTCTCCTGATCTCTTTCAGAGGCCACCTCTATTTGTGGGAAATTGTGACTTTGCCTGTCAGCACTTGCCCATCATTATTGCACTAAATACTGTGCATGTTTCAGCTGTGTCAGAACAAATATATTCTTTAGAAACAAAGAAGTTCTAAAGTAACAATGACTACATTGAACAAGTATAAACATTTTTACTAAAGAGGATCTTTAATGAAAGACCTTGTATACCATCTATTAAATCATACTAAAAATAGAAACAGCTAGCAATGACATGAGTGACAAAATACTTAGCAGTCAAGAGCAACATGCTCATGATTCAAAATAATGCTTGATATCTTTAGTATCTTAAAGTCCAGCTCTGTGAGCTGTAGAGGTTAAAATTTCCAGAGATGAGTTTTTATGGATGTGCATCAAAATCTATGTTTGGGGCCACAGGCGGAAGTGCATCAGTCTGGGTACGTGCTGGGTGCTCCCCAGTCTTTAGGCAGTCAGTTGGAGTTCAGGATGCTCAGCACCTCCTCCCCAAGATGCTAAAAAGATGAGTTAGGCAAAATTTAACAGGCTTGAAACTCCTTCCCCGAAAACAACCCTTGCGTGCATGGAGAGGTTTTGTTCTCTTTAGGGCAATACTAAACCTGCATAACGTATTAGATTTATGCACTGGAGTAACCTTTCAGCTGAAGGAAATAAATTTGGATTAGGAGTAACTAATTAAGCTGACTTCTTCTAGCCTTCAAGTCCCTTGAGAGACATCTTTACCACAATTATAGGATAATTATTGCAGATGGACAGTTTTGTCTTTTGCAAAGTTGGACTATTGAACAAGCTAAAAATGTAATGGACACTTATAGTCCTTATGGAGGTGACACTAGAGCTAGGTAGTTAAATGGAATTTCGCACTTAAAGTAGGGATTTAGCTGTAGCTTTTGTTGTTGAGGCATGGAAGAATATACTTCCCTCACCAGAGCTATAGTTATCAGAGGGCTCACGAGTAAATCAAGCAATTAATTCAGGTATTTAAATGAACTTTGAAACAAGCCTTTAAAGCAACTTACCGTTTGGGATCTGATATTTTTTTCTTCTTAAGATACTTATTAGTTAGACTTCTATCACATTTTGATTAAAGTTCACTTAAATTATTGCACAAGCTATAACTGAATGGAAGAATTGTTTCAATGGTGTTTTTCTCCATTGTGTTTCGTAACTGAAAGGTATTGCCTAAAGCGGAACCCGAGGAAGTAAGGTTTTCTAAGGAAAAAGTAAAGAATCCCTTCTAAAATGGCTGCAATCTTTATCTGTTCTAAAAGCCACAAAGCAGGTAGCTGCTTCTAGTTAGGGATGTATTGCGAAGTGCACTTACCTCCTTCTTGTTGCAGCTCACTGCTGAGCAGAGTTGCAGAGTATCTCTTCATTCACTGGCATCTCAAAGCATTCCTAGCTTTATTACTTCCCAGCATGGTGGATGGGCCTCTTATCATCCCCAGGAGCTGATCAGGCTCGCTTTGGATGAGCTTGGTGGCTACGGATGGCCATCCTGAGGCAGAGAAGTTGTTGGTGTCAGTATCACTGGCAGCAGTGGGAGGTGGTGACCACCCCAAGCAGTGAAAAGGGGCAGGAAGGACAAGCTGTGGGGTGTAAAATTCTGTGGTCTGGGTACCTGCGGAGAACGGAGGTGTAAGGCCCCACAGGCAGGTGTGAATTGGGTTACTCTGCATCAGACTGGCATAAAATACCCTTGTCCACATTGATTTGGAATGGAGGGCTAACAGGGCCCTTTTGAGGTTGGATGTGCCCAACTTCAAGCCCCTTGAAAAGTTTTAGTTATTCCAGCATTGAGCTGTTGATGCTGAGGCAGCTGGAATAATGACTGCCTTGGAGGAAACCCAGAGGTGCTCAAGTGTGGGAATGCCCAGCATGGCACCGAGCCGCAGCAGGGACCTTGATGGGGGAAGAGTAAAATCTAGTGCCTCTCTAAAATAATTTGAACATAGAAAGTCTCATAAAAAATAAACAGGAGGCTATTTAATAATTTCACATTGCTCTTGCCTTACACAAGAAATACTCATGACATATCCTTAATGACTTTTTCTAAATTATTATGTGCTCTCAACTCTTATTAAATTTTAATGCTGTTTTCTTCCAATATTTTTGCAATCAGCATTAAGAACATAATCCAAATTTTTCTAAAATATACAAATAGAAGAGTAATTGTTACCTCTGGGATTTCAATAAAGGAAATATGATTGCTGTTTTCAGGACCCTTTCATAACCAAGGATGAGGAGCCAGGCACTTACAGACCTTATGAACTCGGCCAGGAAATGGGAGTGTGGGTGAACAACTCTGATGGTGTAACTCCTGCTGTCGGGCAGGTGGGTTTTTTAATTTTGTGATGCATTTGGTCTACTGTTGCTTCAAAGCAATAAAGCAGCAGTGTAACAGAAATGAGAAAATAACCAGGATTTACATATGTAACCCCTAGGCCTGGCCTCCTGGAGATTCGGTGTTTCCTGACTATACCAACCCCAGGACTGTGGAGTGGTGGACCCAGTTGTGTCTGGAGTTTAAAGATGTCCTTGACTACGATGGGATCTGGATTGTATGTCTCATTATAGCTGCCCTCCCTTCTTTAAAAAAAAGAAAATGAAGATTTCAATGTGTCTTACTCTCTTTATTAAAGGATATGAATGAACCATCCAATTTCATGACAGGCCAGTATCCTGGATGTGCTGATAATGAAATCAATAATCCTCCCTACACTCCTAGTAAGTATAATAGTATAATTTCATTGTCAATTTTTTGGTTTTTTGTTTCTTTGGTTTTCTTGTTTGTTTTGCTTTAAACCTTGATAGACTATATTTTGGGGGTGGGGGGGGAAGAAATCCATTCTCTCATTTTCCATCTTTCCCTGCCTGTTCTGTATGTTCAGTTACATATTTGTTCTAGACTCCAGTGGGTCAGCTTTGATGATTGGGTCAAAACCAATCACTTTCTTCTGTCCAAGGATCTGCCTCGTAACAGGACTAGAAAAATGACCTTTCCTGCCATTCACTGAGCACCTGGTCCACATCAAAAAAAGGGCAAGATACCTATGCACTGTAACTCAGCTACAGACTTACGGAGGGGGTAACTCTTCTGCCTTGCCACTGTTAGTCTCAGAGATGAGCAGTCTCGGCTTCTCACAAGCTATGACAAGGGAGATGGTATCTCCCTGGTGCCTTAGTTCAGTATATTTCCTTTCTCTTAGGAAAAAATTTCACCGTGTTACTAGGAATGGGCTAAAAATAGGTTTTAAAATGTCTAAGCCTATGGGAGACTTATAGGAATGGGAAAACCTTTTCCAGTAGCTGAGTTAATGATATGTTCATTCTTCCTCAGGAAGCCATGAGTACCTATGATTATTGCCAGTGGTCCTGGCAGTTAATCCAGCCAACATTTCCCCAGGAAAGCCCAGCTGCCTGAGCAATGTTAATATGCAGCAGAAAGGACAGAGGAGTATTGGAAATGCCTCCTTTTTGCCTTCAGGCTTTTGTACTGTCACAAGAATTCTAAATTTTCTTTATTAAATTGCTTTTTTTTTTTTTTTTTACTTTGAATGTAAGAGAAACATAAACATAACAAAATATTATAAAGAGATTGAAAATTTTTGAAAGCAGAAGCAGAGCTTTTAATGATAATTTTGGTGTTTGCTCTCTTGTGGGGTAACCACTGCATACTGGCCCTGTGGGTCTTGACCAAAGCCCCGGAAATTATGAGAATTTCCACCTTTGCCTTAAATTGCCTTCATTTTTTGTCAGCCTTCAGAGCTGCAAAAAAAAAAAAAAAAAGTGAGACACTGGGTAAAATGGCCAAAACGGCAGAGCTCCCTTTGCATCACAAATAAGGGACTGAGAGTGAACCCATGCAGTGGCTTCTGAGCCATGCAGCTGAGCTTTGTGAAGATTAGCATTGAAGTCTGAGCCACTAGAAAGGACTCAGACCTAGAGGCCTACATGACATGTAAGGACACTGAGAGATACTGAAGACAGATGTGTTTTGAGCCCAGTTTCTCTGACTTGACTTAGGCACATATGCCTCTATTTCTGCTTGTGACTCACAGTATTAGAATGATATCATGGAATCATAGAGTGGCTTGTGTTGGAAGGGACCTTCAAGACCATCTTGTTCCAGCCCCACTACCATGGGCAGGGACACCAGACTAGGTTTCTTGAAACCCTATCCATCCTGGCCTTCAACACTTCCAGGGATGGGCATCTACAACTTCTCTGGGCAGCCTGTTTCAGTGTTTCACCACCCTCACAGTAAAGAATTTCTTCCTTATATCTAATATAAGCCTACTCTCTTGAAACCATTACCCCCTGTTCCTATCGCTCCATGCCCTTTTAAAAAGTCCCACTTCAGGTTTATTGTAGGTCCCCTTCAGGTACCAGAAGGCTGCTCTAAGGTCTTCCCAGAGACCTCCCTGGTACTGGTCTCCCTTTTGCAGCCAGGAGTCCTGGGCATTACATTCCAAGGTGTAGGGAATCTGTTTTGAATCAGTGTTTAAGGGCTTTCTTTTCCATTTCACTTTATAGAATAGAAGCATAATCTTAGCTGTCCAAGCCCTTGACTGGTGTAGGTATGAGATGTGACCTAAACTGTTGAGTCCAGCAAGGCATTAGGACCTTCCTGGGGTTAGCAGAGTTTTGGGAGCTCACTATTGTCTGAGGTGATTTCATCTGTGCAAGTGCCAGTCTCAGAGCCTCAGGCATTTTGTCAATGTAGCCTTCAACCTCCTTATCTAAATTTTATAACTACATGTAACCATGGTTTGAACTTCTAAAACCAGATGTCCTTCAAATCAATTTTCTATAAAACACTTTATACTGAAGATTAATATGCAATTGTAAAATAATCAGTATTGCTGAGGCAGAATACAAAATACTCAGAAAAAGAAGGAAGCGTGAAACTATGATTCATGTGGTAGCGTTTTCTATCCTATCCCACCTTAAATTTATGGGGCTAATAATCAAGAGCCACTGGGACATTAAGTGTGACTTTCCTCAGAAACTTGGTGTCTTCTTCAAAGACGTATCAGTCAAAGTTACTTGGAAATTGCCTATAAATTAAGTTATTTCTGATGTAGATCACCCACACTTAGTGTCTAAAGATCCAAACACAAGGATTGTAGCTGTAGTGGCACACCAGAGCAGAGAGGCTAATGGGGTTTCAGGTACAGAGAAATTTTGATCATGAACTGCAACCATACATGAAGTGCAATTAGGCAGGGAGATTGCTTGTTCATGGAGAAACATTTACAATAGTGAATGCACCTAATTAAGAATGAAAAAAATTCTTGCAAATTTACTTTCTTTTTTAATTTAAGAGAATTTTATAATATTTGCAACTCCATCGCTAAAAATAAATATGCTGTATAAACATCTGACCTTCCCAATTCCTGCTGAACTTCATGTGGCATTTTCATGGTGGTTACCTGAAGAGGATGGAAATTTTTTTGCACCAAGTGGGCTTTGCCAGCATCTCTTTGATATGGGATCAAAGACCAGGCAGCATCTGGGCAACATTTTTGCTTTTAACTAAGATTTGTCATTGTGTAAAATAATATGTTGGTGCATTCTTAATTCAGCAAAGCAGAAATTTTCTTTCTGACTATTACTTACTGAATACATGACATGTGTACAGATGTTTTGAATTATTGTACATACAACTTGAAATTAATTATCAGTGTTTACTCAGTCCTCTCCCCCTCTCCAAGGACACGTGCCTGTCTGCAAGCAGGTATTCGTAGCTATGTGCTAACCTCAAATCATTGCCAGTCCAGCACTTCAGCTTTTCCTCTTCCCAAATCTTTTGGTGTTTTCACCCCTAAATGTGTAGAAATGTGAAGAGATTTGAATTGTGATGTATATGATTTTACAGTGTTTTGTGTCATTCTCAGGCATCTCTGATCGTTCCCTGGCACAAAAGACACTGTGTCCTGACTCCAAGACTTACCTTGGAGACCATTACAACACACACTCTCTCTTTGGCTGGTCACAGACAGAACCAACTTTCAAGTAAGTTTTTAAAATATTTTTAATCAGATTTCAGGTGATTAAAATGCATTTTAAAAACCACTGATGTTACCTGGGAAATCTGTAATAGTATTTAATAAGAAACAGACCCATGTTTCATTTTACTGTTTGCAATTTAGTAAGAAGTTTCAAGAGAACCTTGGAACAAAGAACAGAATCCTTTCTAATTTTACTTTTCTCAGCTAAGTCAGGATGTATGTGTAGGGCCTAACTTTTCAGCTTCTGCTTTTGTATATCTAGAGCAGGATGCTCCTGTGTTCGGTTAGAGCTTCTCATGAGCAGCTGCAGCAGAAGCAGCCTTGTGTGGTGGCAGGGGAATTGATCTGTCCCTTTGCTATTGTGGCAGAGGAGTTTCTGTCACTGTCAGTGGAGAATCCAAACTGTACAGGTCCACTGGCTGCTTCTGGAGCTGCCTCTGGTTCCTGGCAGGCAGTGTTTTGCAGATTGGCTTGGGGCTCAGTTGGTTCAGGAGGGCAGAGCTGCATTGCAGCACAGTTGCTGTCAGCTACTGTAAAACTCATTTTGCAGCTGGGAAGCACTCAAGACCAGCTTACGCAGGCAGACTGTTGCTGTGCAAAGCTAGCTGTTGGATTAAATGAAATGGGCAAATCATGCCTTTTCCAGCAGGGCTTGAGCTAAAACACAGGGAAATTTAATACCACAATGGAAGAGCCAAAGCAGGGGTCCACGTGTGGTCTGTTTCAGCACTTAGCACTCATTGTCAGAAGCTGGATTGTGATAACATCCAGAGGACATGGTTAAGTGAGCCTAATTCTGGTGTTGATGCGTTTGTATTTTATTTGCCAAGTCCGGGGCAAGGGAAGCACTGGGAAAGAGCAGAAGTAGTTTGCCAGCTCTTACGGGCCTGGCTGAAGCACAGTTCTACTTTTGAGAGAAAGAACAGAAAGCCCCTGAGCCCTGGACTTCTTACCATGGTTTTTGGGCCCCTATTCCCCAGTCTCTGAAAAGATCCTCCCAGCACTGGTCTCTCCACTGGAGTTTGTTCTCTGCACACTGGAGTCCATATAACCATGTACTGTCTTGGTAGCACTGTGAATAGAGCCTTCAGATTTCCTATCTTCTTGAGCTGTTTTTTTAGCTTTACTCAGGCTCTGTGCCAGCAAAGCCAATTGCCTGAGACAATTCAGGAGGAAAAGCTTTGTGTGCAGGCACACCTGCCCCAGCCCCTTCAGTGCCCACGTTGTCCCAGCTGTGCTGCTCCAGACTAATGCCGCTGGATCAGTTACTGCTGCACAGCTCCTCACAGCCTTCCCCAGGGCTGGGAACCTTCCCTCTTCCTGAAGCACTTGCTTCCAGGGCTCCTTACAAAACAAACTTATTTTTCTTGGCCAAATGTGGAGCAGACCACCAAAAGTGTATGCAGAGGTTGATTTTGCTGCAAAGCTGGGAAACTTTGGTGAAGTATTTTTCATACATATTCATTTGGGTCTCTCAAATACCTTTCTTTTCAAGGCTGGTTGTATGTCCTTTCTGCATTCACTCTTCACGAAGAATATATTAAATTAAATTACCGACAGGAATATTTAGCGCCCAGCATAAATTGCGGAATATTGGATGAAAATAAATGACAACAATAAATAATCATATAAAAAAAATCAATTCTAAGAATTATTCTGAGGCAGACAGAGAATAGGAAATGTATCATCTGGCCTATGTCAAATGGTTTGAATTTGAATATATGAACTAGCAGCAATCAGTTTGTGCATAGCTTAATGCCAAGAGTTATTTGCACATGATATTCTGTAAATAATTTAAATAAACAAATACATTTGACAACATTAGGACCTGTTCTGAAATGGTTCGCAAAAGACTGAACTTATGCAATAAATTACTTGCTACAAATTGTTTATGCAGCTCTGGATCATAGCTGAGTTGATCTGATACTGCCTTCATTAGCACCTGTGTTTGCAAATGGAGCCAAAGAGAGCCACTCCTGCTCCAGACATCCATGAAAGGCTCCAAAATAACTTTTATACAAAGCACACGGAGTCTTGTTCAGTTATTGGTCCAACAGTGCACCTGCAAACCAGAACCAGCAGGCCCTTCACAGTTCAAGAATTGCACCTCTTGCTGCATATGGCCCCTAAGATTAATACATTCAGCCTGCCATGAAAGCTGTTGGGTTTTTTGGTGTTTTTCTTCAGAAGCAAGTGTTGAAGCACTTTAAAGTCTCTATGCCATTACAGACCCAAGAGCAAACATTGGACCATTATGAATACAGGTGAAAGAACTCTTGAAATCTCATTAAGAAAAGGGACAAGGAAGTAGATGGTGAACAACATGATTAATATTTCATGCTAGAATTTCCCAGAGAATCTAAATTGTGTTGCCCAAATCATATTAAAGCAGAGTTGAATTTGAGTTCCTGCAATATAAAATAATGGAATTTATAATTATGTACAGAGAGGATCCTATGCTGAGGAATTTTGTAATAGATTTGTTAGTAAGGTATATTCCTTGATTTTCTGGTAAGGCAGCAAAATTATTTTCGAAAAGCAAAGATAAATTCGTTGTACCACTAATTCTTGAATGAAACCTCATATATCAAAAAAGATAGGAAACCAGAGAAAATACTACAAGGCTGGGGTGACATTTTGAATGATTACACATTTGTTTTCTATATTGATTATTTATTTTTTATAAGCTGTTTAGATATAGTTTTGATATTTTTGTGTGGTTTTGGTTTTTTTGGTTTTTGTGTTTTGTTGGACTTTTTTTGCTTTTAATTCCAGGATATTGGAACTTTATTTACCGATACAAATCTCTAAATAAATCCTGTGTTGAAAAAAATACCTATTATATTGTTTTTTAGGAACTCACTGGACACTTAATTTAATGTACTGATATACAAAGGAAATTATGATTCAATTTTTCATTTTGAGACACTGCTGAGAATAAATTAAACACAAATTATTATTTAGGAAGACTAAAAATACCTGAGACAAATTGTTTTGTGAATTGGATAGATTTTTTTTTTTTTTGGTCACTGTGTAAAACTTTCTTTTATTTGCAGTTTTGCAGCCACATTTTCATGTGAGTAGGGATCACAATAATAATTGTTTCATGAACAATACCCTTTCAGATAAAATTGTGCCTGGATGCTGAGGTTGATGATAAGAACTTTTGGTTACTGTTGTTGTTTTTAATGATCTTGTTGCATTTCTTTGCAGTGTTGTCCAGCAGGCAACTGGAAAGCGGGCGTTTGTCTTGAGTCGGTCCACATTTGTTGGCAGTGGGAAGCACGGTGGTCACTGGCTGGGTGACAACTTCTCTCAGTGGAAGGACCTGCGCCGGTCAGTCGTTGGAATCCTGGAATTCAACCTCTTTGGCATTCCCTATGTAAGTCTGGTGTCCTCTAGGCAGGTGCTGGCTCTTACACAATGTCACTTCAAATTAACTCAAATGTTTTCTGGAACAAGCCACTTGAGGTGGCCAGCAGTAACAGCCTCCACAGCGTAAGGAACTGCAGATTAAAAGGCTAAATGTCAGTCTTGGCTGCTGAAGGGAAACAAAAATAGCACTGCAAGCTTCAGGCTGACTTAATGCGTGCCATCCAAAACTGATCTCTTTGTATTATGTATTCTGTGATTAAGGCCCCTTCATATATTTCTGGGTTTGCAAGTTGAGTTTGAGAATTTGTAGAGATATTTGGAAATACAATCAGGAGAATTTGGTAATACAGTCAGGTCTTCCACAGTGAACTTCATGCTCTAGGAGACAGTACAACCTCAGTTGCAGAAAAATTTGTATCATTATGGAGCATTCTTATAAAGTAATTAAAACCAGGTATTTCCAAAAATTATTTTTATTAGCGAATTTCTGTAGTCTCTCATTTTTGGGCCTCAGTCACAATCACAAACACTTAAAAAAACCAAAAATTTTGTTTTTCCTTAGATTGGTGCTGATATCTGTGGGTTTAACTACAACACTACCTATGAACTCTGCCTGCGCTGGATGCAGCTTGGCTCTTTCTATCCATTTTCCAGAAATCACAATTCAGAGGGAAACAGCGTAAGTAAACAAAATTACATAAAGCTGTAGCATATGATTACAGTTATGTGGACAGTGATTTGTATTACTTTCTCAGAAATTAACCTGCCATTCTTGGGTAAACTGGAGCAGTGGGCGAAAAGGAGTGCTGCTCCGAGACCAGGAATTACACAGTGAAATGTAAATTTTTCCCATCCATAATGTAAAGATAACATAGAAACACTGGTCTTCTCACTCTGTTGGTAAAATTCATCTGTTTCATCTTCTACCTGCTGAAGCCCATGTTTTGTTTAAGAGCAATGAGTGTCAGTGTATCTTCCTACTCCCTTGATTGCTATAGTTTTTGTTTCAGTACATCTCTAATTATAATAGGTATTGCAGGGAGGGGAGAGAGATCATTAAACACCATCCTTGCTGTTTATAAGCAAGTTACAAACATGTGAGAATTCCAAGGAGAGGCACCAATAGCATTATCAGCCAAGAGGCAACCAAGACCAGCAAAGGCTAATGAGCCCATGAGATGCATGAAAAAGTGCAGCCTTAGTCCAGATCCATGCCCTGGTTTCGACACCATAAAAGTCCTTTAAAAACTTGTTGCAAACAGAAAGAAGTATCAGGATGTTTCTAGCTATGAAGTTTGAAGGTCTTGCAGCCTTTGTAATTATTCTGTGTTTATCTGCAACCATGATGAATGGTTCTGCTTGTTCAATAAATGTTTGGGTTTTTTTCCTTCTGCACACTGATCTTTGGAATGCTGGAGCTCAGGTTATTTGCTAACCTTCAGTTTCTTTGAAATTGCATCATCAAAATGCTGCAGCATTTACACTCCCAGGAAGACCTTTGTCTCTGCATGAGAGTACGATGGATGTTCAGCAATTGGGCAAATGCAAGAATAGTAAACTATAGTGCTATCATTAAGAGGGTCAGGAATTAGCCTGTAGATCCCTGAGGTATTTCTTTGTAGGAGAACAAACATCTGTGAGGTGTTAGCTGTTGCTGTTGCTAAATATTTTCTATGTGCTTCTCCACTAAAGTTAGAGGTACATATACATACATATATATAAATAAATATATATTTAAAAAATAGATATATATAAATATATAAAAATAAACAAGAAGAGAGCAATGGGTCTACGTGAAGGGTGCTGCAACTCAGAGATATATTTGGATTTAGTGGATTACTTAAATCCATTTAAAACATTGTCTTCACAGAAAGAAATGAACAGGCATTTTGGATGACTCAGCATCACCTAAGAAGTATGACTGTTTTTTTGTGAAATTAGGCAGTGTTTTTACAGTGTCAGAACACTGGTAAAAATATAGTGCAATATTTGAAATAATAGATGGATGCTCTGGAGCTCAGAGCCAGCAGGGAGTGTTCTTAGTGACTAACTCTGACGTAAACATAATAATGGTGAAATTTTACTTAAATATTGAATTTAATTAGCATTAGGTTAGTGTTAAAATAAAATCTTAAATATCCACTTTGCTTAATTCATTGGGTATTTCAAACAGTTTAATTAATATTTTTCTTGTCTGAAAAGCACTAGATACTATAAAAAGCTGTGTTACTTCTATTCCTTTTATGTTTCATTATCCTTGGAATTTGTCATATAGTCTTCAATTTTAATGAGAAAATTGAGTACTCCAGAAAGATTTCATGAAGGAGAAAGAGAGCCATGTGATTCGTAAGCTGGCTGGTTAGCACTGGAGAGGTTGGACAGGAGGAATTAAAGGGGATGTAACTCTTTTCCATATCAGCACTGCCCTTGGCTGCGTGCTCTGCATCCCATCCCAGGGGAGAGTCAAGGCTGCCTTGGAGTAAGATCAAAACCAACCAATCAACACAGACAGACTGCTCCAACGTGTCCTGTTGATGGTGGGACCTGGTGTGTGTCCTGTCTCGCGGGAGAGCATCGCTGGCAGCAAGGAGCTAAGGGGCACTGCTGGGGTGTGGGTGCACTGTGGGTCGGGACGTCCTGAAATGGGGCACACAGGAGGAGAAATCCAGTTTCTTTGAATGGATTAAATGTTTCTGTACCACACACAGTGACTTTGGTCACACCTGTTGGCTTCAGCGGGGCTATGAGTTTACTGTTTTAAGTAGACTTGCCTTTATGTTCGTGGCCAACGTAGTTATGCTTTTGACTTTGATCTGCAGATTATCAGTCTTCCCTTTTTCCTGTGTTTTATCTCCTTTGTCTGAGAGGGCTTGCATCTCGAGGATAAATTAATTTCTAGAGGCAGGATTTCTGTTCCTGAGCACAGACATGGAGCCCCAGCTTCCTTCTCCTCACAAGGTTAGGGGTGGTTGCAGAGGTCTCAGGTACATTGTGGGGGGGCCTGATCTTTTTGAACTCACTGGAATTTTTCAAGTTAAGAATTTTATACAAATGTTCGTTTGGGAATAATGGAAGTTGTTCTTAATATATCTTGCAGTTTGCAAATGAGTGCTTTTTCTTATTTAAACGTTCACTGCTATAGCATCATGCCAGCCACAGCTCTCCTTACATTGCACACAGCTTCTCTGCTGAGTTTGTTTCAATGCTCAGTACAAATCTAAGCTTTTCCTGAACAGGAACAAGACCCAGCAGTGTTTGGAGATGCATTTGCCAAGATATCTCGTGCTACTCTTCGGATTAGATACTCACTCCTGCCATACTTGTACACCCTGTTCTACGAGTCTCACGTTCACGGAAGCACGGTGGTGCGGTCACTGATGCACGAGTGAGTTTGGAGTCTCTTTTTTATCGTAATTTGCTCACAAAAGTAGTTGAGCTCTTACGTGTATACTGGTTGATATCCTTAGGAGAATAGTCACAGTATTATTATTGCATGCTCTCTCTTAAAAGAACAGTTGAATGACGCTTTACCTCACCTTAATTATGTCTCCCCGGATGGGGGAATTTCCAGAGCCCTTGCCTGGACTCTGCAGACAAATGGGACTTTTCCACACTTCTTGCTTTTAGAAAGTTGTTTATTAAGTCTTATCAAAAGAAGCTCAGCCAGGGGCATGACTCCCCTTAGAGCATGCGAGAGAAAAGTCGAGTTATCAAGATAACACTGTTCTTTTAAAGGTAAATTACCCAATGAAAACACAAAACAAAAGATATTTTTACTTTTCCACCAATGTTCAATAAATCTTTCTGTCACGTGAAAGGAACTGTGGCATTTTTCACCCAATCCTCTCAATCCACTTTGGCCGCAAACATGGAGTAAAGAAAGAAGGAGGAAGAAGGCCTAAAGAACAACAACAATCCTCCATTTTGGAGTTTTTTCTTCTTATCTATCTACTATATTAACAAACCCAACATCTCTAAATTTTCACCCTGTGACAATCTTACATAATGTTCTATCACCTAAATCACACCAGTGTAGATTCTGCTTCTTCCCGGAGGGTAGGTAATTTTCTCCATGGACAAAGGTCAAAGACAGGGTTGTCCAGGGGAGTAGAACTCTTCAAAACAAGCAGAGAAATATTCCCTGCACTTTGGACTCCAACAGTTGAACAATTCAATCAGTCAAGTTATATGCACAAAGATAACTCTCAATATATGTGCAAATTATTTCCATTAATATATAACCTGTATTTGTTTCCAGTGGGGGAAAAAGACAAACTTAAGAAAGAAGAATTCTGAAAATTTCTCGTCTTAGGCAAATATGTAGTTCTTCTTTATTTCAAAAATAGGAGTCACATAGCTGTATTTTCTATATTTGAATGAAATCAATGAAATCTGTATTCTGATCCAGAATGTTAAAAGGCCTCATACAGAGAGTCCAATGATCCATAGCATTTGTTTTTTTTCCAATTTAGCACTTGCATCTGCATCCTAGCTATGAAACACACATCTGTGTCCACAAATTGCACAGAGAAAACAGATAGAGATGTTTGAGTGTAGAAGCAGGTGCAAAACTGAGATTAATAAATGCAGACTGAAAAGCCCCTCTGAAAATTGAACTCAGATTTTTGGAACAACTCATTTTTTGTTTTTGGAAGAAGCAGGAATCCAACTGAGGTTTAGTTTCCCTGTCCTCATATTTTAATTAGTTTTTTACCTGCTTTTGGTAAATTTTCTACTTCAGAATGCTTTATGCAAAGACTTAAGCAAAAAGAGTGCAGATAATACTTATGAAAGCCTGAAGCTCTGCCACAATTTCATTTCATTGGTGCAGGCTATGTCATGGACTGTTTAATATTCTTTTTTTTCCGTTTAGGTTAAAAACATTCTGGTTAAAGGGTAAGGCATTTCTTGCAAATTAAACTGAGGTTACACTAAAGTGCAGACAATTCATGTATGGAAAGGATATGCACAAAATCTGTTCTGCTTACTCAGCATACTGGTTAACTGATAAATTTTAAAGCAGTATCCTTCCTCTTTCTACTCTGTAATGTTATTTTACTAGATAAAGCTAAGGAGAATTTTGTAGGTACTCATAACTTACAACTGGCTATATGCTATTTCAAGTATTTATTTTAGGTCTATTTTTGCTTAGTGTGATTTGTGTTAATATTTGAAGTGCCCAAGTTAATTTTGGCATTAATATTAGCTAATCTGTGCTAATACAGAATTACTTTAGTGTCATTAAAGCTGCCTTTCTGACCATTACCAGCATACCTGTACTCCATGTGGGCCACATCCACATTAGCAATTTTCCAGATTTGCTTTGCTTTGAGTCATAGAGCAGTCTCAGGTGTGCCAGCAGAGGCTTCTGTCAGATGAAACTGAGCTGAGAGGTTCACTACAGACACTGATGGGAGGTTAGTCAGCAGGACCACAGTGGGATAGCTAGGAAATAAAACCTCTAAAATGCATGTAAGTAGGGTCGGCATCAGGAGATCAACACACACAGTTTCCCTCCCCAGTGCCCCTACTGGCATCCTAGTCCCATAACTTGCTAATGTTGCCATAGCTAGATCCGAAAATGGCTTTAAAGTGTTTCTTACTACTATTAGCTAATGCTGGTTACTATTATTCACTGTTATTACTTAACGAGTATTTCTTATTATTTCTAATTAATATTAAGCAGTTTAGTAGTGGGTCTACCCAAGTAGAGAAAGTGACCCAGATGCTAACAGGAGAAATGTGGGGTTTTGAGAAAGAGAACCGAAATAGAATTTTCAGTGTATGGATGATGGAAGTTTACATCATCCTTGCCTCTTACTTGTGAAAAATACAAAGGAAAACTAAAAACTCCTGCATTCATTTTTTCAGGTGAAGCTCTTAAGAGTTCACAGTCCTCACCATGAAAACAGCTGTACCCAGGCAGGGAGTCTCCAATCAATAGCCATTTCATGTGGACATTTCATTCCATTTTGAACATTTAGAGGCTCATTTCAAGTAACAAACAAGAACAACATCCCTGTAGATTCTTATAAGCATATTTGGTGCCTCTGAGGCTTTCACTCCATGAAGCAGAGGCGTCAGTATCTCAGCTGTCTAAAAAGACCTTGAGGTGGTAATCCATTAGTGGAAGGGAAAGTTGTGTTTAAAGGCTAAGCAGGGGGAAAATATGACAGAAAAGAGGCCAGCATCTAACCAGACAAAGCAGTAGATAGAATTAAAGACCTTTCATAGATCACAGCTTAATGGTTTAATGGCTTATATTTTCAAAATAGGGAAGTTCATTTGTTTGCTGAATTTGTGCTAGTGGGTGCTATAAATGCAAGAGAAAATTAGGCTGAGTTAGAGGGTGAGATGCTTGTTTCCATGTACAAATATGATTGATTCTTCTTTTTTCTTGATCAGCTTTTTGTCTTGAAATCTCCCTCAACAAAATATATTGTATTAGTATTACAATTTTATTACCGTGAAATTGAAAATACAGAGCACCTATTGAGATGACAAGAAAAACTCATGTTTTATATTTCAAAAACTTTAGGACAAGGTAATTAATCAAAAACCATAATCTGCTTTAAATATTTACAAAACATTATGTCAAAATGCAATAATGACCAAGATTAAGGTGTCCAAAAGAGCTACTGTTCTGGACAGAAAAAGAAACTGAATAAATTGAAGTTTCTTTCAAGCAGAGCCCAAGGCATGCCTTCAAGAACATTTTTTCCTAAGTTCCATGTACTCCCCTAAGTCTGCAATATTTTAGAAATCTGAGCGCTCAATAGGTGTCTTTTTATTGCCAAGTTATCTTTACTTATTTGGGGAAATTTCTGTGAGCCTGGGCAGGGTGCAGTGTGGGCCTTTGCCCCGAGCAGGCAGGGTGTCAGAGCAGGGCACTGACACGGGGCCACTCTGCTCCAGCCAGTGTTCAACAGAGACCTGGCTTTAGACAGAGACAGCTGCAATGTCCATGAAACTGACACAGTAAATGAATTTTTAAACAAGGAGTTTATATGTCCTTGGAGAATAATATGTAAATATGCAATAGCCAGTGTGAATTTGTCAAAAATGCCTGAAAACCAGACCAGTTGCCATTTCTGGCAAGGCAGCAGTGCTGTTGGAGTGGCAGGGGGCAGAGGAGCAGCAGAAGTCAGGAGGTACAAGGTACCTTGATTTTAGGAGGATTTGAGACACACTCTATGTGACATTTTTATAAAAGCTAGGATCCATTAATTATTTCCTCAGGAATAGACTTACAAATGATTGAAAACCTATTTAAATTCTCAAGGATTTTATGCTGAATGAGTGGAGGTTCCTGAGTTGGGAAGGATGTCTCTTCTTTGCCAGGTGCTATTCAATATTTGCATTAGATGAAGCACGGTGGAGTAGAGATCTCTTCCCAGGAGAAGGCAGGTGATGCCAGGCAAACAGGACTGTGAGCATTCTGAAGAACATGATCAGAATCCAAATAAATTTAGTGCATTGAATAGGATGGACTGAATTCCATAGGTTTTTCATCCATTCAGGAGAGGCAGCTAAAAAGCACAATATGTATGAATGTTGCTTGGTGTTTGTCTTGCAAACAATTTCAAATGTAAATCTGTGAAAGGTGTGGAAAGCCAAATCCAAGGATTTTCACAAATGCTTTAGATCCTAGAGCACGGTGTTTTTTCTCTGTGTTTCCTCTCCTGGGCCTGGCCCCTATCCTGCTCATTGGTTCCCACAATGAAGTCTCAGCACACTGAACAGAAATTAAGTCAGTTGTCTTCCCTCTGCTGCTGTTCTGAAAAGATAGCAGCTTCATCATTTTGTGAGAGTTCTGGTCTGCTCTGGGATGCTAGGTACTACTGAAGTATCTGAATCTCTGTCCAGCTTTTGGCATTCCCTCAATCAGGAAAAATATGTGACTGTGTTGAAGGATACTTTGAGGAAGCAAATTACTTGTCACAGTGAGTAATATCAAAATATTTGGCAAATTCTAATGACTGTGAATTAATGTTGTGTATTCCACTTTCAAAATAGATTTACCTCTGATCAGGAGACTCATGGAATAGATACTGCCTTCCTTTGGGGACCTGCCTTTATGATTGCTCCTGTTCTTGAAGAGGCAAGTACTGTAATTAAAAATGCCATCATACTGGAATAAAAGAAACGAGTGGTGCTTAGGGCATTGGATGACATTCAGAGCATGTTTGCTCCTATCTATCCCTTTCTACTCTCCACTGTCAAAGCTTGCAGAACACATTCCTGAGCAGCACAGACATTACAGAGCTTCTCAGTACTTGAAGTGGGAGGATGAAAGTGGGGGCACAGCCTTTCCCTTCTACTCCGAGTGAGGAATGGATGTAAAGAGGCTGGATGCTGCCCCTCACGTGCTCCTGTTGCTGTGCTGGCAGCAGTTTCCAAGGACACACACAGAGCAGTAATTGTCGAGCTAGAAAGAAACACACAGATATGAAAGCAAACTGGTTTCCATATTAGTGTTCACCCACAGTGTTTTGGAACTACAGCATCTCAAGGGCTGTGGTAGGAGTTTCCCAGCATCACAGGCAAAGGCAGTCATTATGGAAACAATAATGATAATGTTAGCTGCTAACAGGACAGGTTTTAAAAAGCAGCATTTTCCTCCGCTGTGCTGGGCACAGTACTGGGGTCATGGCTCTCACTGCTTGGCTGGAGCAAGGGAGGGTTTCTCTCCTTGCCCACCACTGACTGCTGGCAGCACAAGAAAGGTTATGTCTGAGCAGATCTAAGTATTTTTGTGTGATGTATCCTAGTGCGGTTTGCAGTCAGCATGCTGCCAGAATATCTGATATATTTCTAGATGTTGCTGATGATCAAACATATAAACAGGCCACTGTTAGTCATGTTTTTTTTAACCAACCCTTTTGTCTCTGTGAATTTAATATAAAAATCTTATTCCTGCATCTAAAACTATTCTGACCCCACTGAGGCATTTCATTCATCAGTCCTTTATCTTCAGACTCCCACAGGTTTCTAATAGCTGATGAGTACCAAGGAGATTTCACAGGGTCTCAGACCAGTAAGATGATGAAGGATATGAAAAAACCTTCCCATGAAGAGGGAGTGACAAGCCAGGGGAGGCTTCCTGCAAATAATTGAATAAAAGGGAACATTGCAAGGGTATATAAAATGATAGGTGGTCTAGATAAGGAGTTCTTTACTGTTTTTTGAAGAACTGCAGCACAAAAGGAAGGCTGCATGCCTGTGGCCTGATGAGGGAAGCAGAACTTTGAAGGCAGCACATTGCTGGGTCTTGCAGCATGACAGCTGGCAGCCAGGGCTGCGCCAGCTGGCAGGGCAGGGGCAGAGATGAGCTGTAAGCCCCACACTCTGGCACTGCAGGCCAGCAGCGACTGTGTCAAACTGCAGCATGACATCTGCTTGTGTAGAGAAGATGGGTCAGTGATGACTTGCCCTTCACTCCCTGAGTCCTAGGATGATAGCAAGTGAGACATCCAAAAAGAATTAGAATGGGGAACTGCCTTACACACCGGTTTGTTATTTAGGGAGTCATGAAGGTGAGGCTCATGGAATCATAAAGTCATAGAATAGTTTGGGTTGGAAGGGACCTTAAAGATCATCTTGCTCCAACCCCCCTGCCATGGGCAGGGCCACCTCCCACTGGGCCAAGTTGCTCAAAGCCCCATCGAACCAGGCCCTAAAATCATCATGACTCAGATGATGGTTACACACTTTTCTGTAGACCAGAATATCCAGGGTTGTCATAATGCTGCAGAGAAAAGATGGAGAGGGGAGCATCTTGACTTTATAAGGTTTTTCGTAGATCTAAAATCCCTAAAATGTCAAATGGTAACTTTGCCTTAACTCTTCTCTTCCACCTTTAGTCTTCTTGCTCCACAAGATTCTTAGGGTAGTCCTTGGGGCTAAACCATAATTCTGCAAAGGGGCAGACATCTACACTGAGAGTAAAAATTAATCTGTTTGTAAGATTAAGCAACTTGTGACAAAAATGGAAGTACGTTTTAATTCCAGCTGTTCCTGGAGTTATTAATACAAAGTGCCTTCAGCGTGATTCCGTCCCTGCAGCGATATGACACAACACATGCTGCAAAATGAAGTACAGTAATTGTGCAATTAGCAAAACATTTATTATTTATTATTACTTATCTGCAACTTTAAATTGTTTACAAGAAGAGAAGGATCTGTGTATCCTCTGTGTGCTAGAGCTTATTCTCTGCCTATTTCTGCGACCGGAACAGTGCAAGAGGCAATGAGCAGTGGTGTCCTCCCACTTCAGATGTGAAGCCCTGTCTTGCAAAGGCTGCCATAGCCCTCACTGGGGCTGCTCAGATGTTGGAGGAGTGAACCTAGGCCAGTTACATTTGCAAGACACAGAGTTATGTACTAGAATGAAATAATCATGTAACATTGACTCATCCCGGGATGCGGCAGTAAAACCCCCCAAATAGGATAGGCTTGTCTGCTTAGTATTATAGATTAGCCAGCACTAGTTCACTGCTAGGACAATAACTCAGCCATAATATCCAAAATTTGATATTATTAGAACATTCAGCATACATCTCTCCATGCACAAATATAATAAAGCTAATGTAATATCAGAAATGCAAAAAGAAAAAAGACTTTAATCTCTTTATAACAATTACAGGGAGCAAGATCTGTGACTGTATACTTCCCTGAAGCACAATGGTTCGACTACTATACAGTATGTATTTTTAAGATTAATTTTCTTACTTTTTTTTACATAATTTAAAATGGTACAATTCCAGCAAAATAACTTTCAGCAATGTTCAGTGGTATTTTTACCTCAGCATCTGTATTTAAGAAAACTAGAGAACAAAAAGTCTACATCAGGCTAGCTGGGAGAGTAAATTACACAGCTTTCAGTAACATTTTATTTTCTGTTTTTGCTATGTAAAGCTCTAAGTCACAGTGAACAGAATTTTCAAGAGCAGCCTAGACATGCATGAAAGTGCCAGGATTTCTTTCTTTGTCCCCCACTTTTAATTCTTGTTCTGATACATTTTCCTGCACAGAGACAGAGGGAGAAACCTAAGCCACACTCCTGAGAACATGCCACAAGCCCTCCTGTGCATGTACTTTTGCACATGCATCACTTTTGACAGAAGGCATATTGTGAGAGCAAGGTGAGGCCCCACTCTGGAAGATGCTTCCAAGAGATGCAGAACAATCTGCTCTGTGGGACATGCCAGTACCTTCTCTTTTCAGGGACTATGAGTCTTGACCTTCCCAACACCATCTCCAGGACTGCATTTCCAAAAGTGCTCTGCTGCAATCTGCAGCCTAAGCCCAGCGTTGGCTTCAACAGGAGCAGTTAGGCTGATGCTAAGAGCTTTCAGAAATGTGAGCCCAGGATCATCAGGCTCTTGTTAACTCTCCTGAGCGCCTCTGGCAGAGGAGCGGGCAGAACAGAAATGTTCTCAGAGGAAATGCAGACTTATTTTTAAATAAGTTTGGTCATTTTCAGCATTTGGCTGGTGTCCTCAGATGGCTATTCATCCAACGCTTTCCTTTTTCTCTTTTCATAAGACAGTGATGCTGCAAAGTTGAACATTTAGTTCAACTCTCCTTGTGGTTCCCCCTGAGCCCCCTTGCTGGGCTGGGCACAGGGACAGTGGCCTGTGTCCCTTGCCCTGCCTATGTGCCTGCCCCTGGCATTGCTCAGCTCCCAGTATTTGGCATGCACTTGTCATGCACATGGTGTTTATCCAAACCAAGGTTGGGTGCTTGCCATAAATCATAATTATCGTTTACGGAGGGCAAGAGCAAAGCCTTCCTGTTATTTACTCTGTACATAAGTCTTGCCTGCAGATGGTTTTGAGGCATTAAACCAGAAAAGGATGATGCAGAGAACCTAATGCTGGTTGTCTACACACACAAATTTCACTCACTGAATGCTGTAATTACTTTTTGAAAGTGGAAGAATTGTTCTTAGAAGAGAAGAAAATCTACAGTTTACATTCCCAAATGACTATGAATCACTTACCTTAAACTGAATTGTGACAGGCTCCATATGTATAAAAAGAGGAACCAAAAGTTTCTTTTTCTTCTTGCTCAGTCTCTTGATGAGTGGCTTTTTTTTTCACAGCATATGAAATAATGATACCATTTTTAAAGACCATTTGCTGTCTTTCAGTCATGGTGCTTCTATCTCATGAATATGAATAACTGCAGGGGCTAGATCCTCTTTCATGTTAAAAAAGAAACTAGAGGAATACTCCTGAAGTCCATATTTTAGTTTGTTTTTTTCACTGATGTAACTGAAATGAAAATGTACCCCTTGCTCTCTTTTTCAGTGATGTATATGTACAGTGCCTGGATTGGCATTTTTTTAACTGCATTTATTTTTGTGGTAGGGTCTTAAAGTGCCAAATGCCTGGAAGAAGAACTATGCTACTGTGTCTGCCCCGCTGAGCAAGATCCCTCTGTACATCCGTGGAGGGTACATTCTGCCACAGCAGGCACCAGCCACAACCACTACTGAGAGGTAACGTCACCCGTGTTTGTCACCAAGCAGCCACGATGTGGGTCAGACCCACAGTCAGTCAAAAAAGCAATCAAAAGAAAGTACAGAAGAGAGACTATCTGCAGCTCCCAGCTGCCATCCCAAGTGAAAAGTACAGTATTTTTATACCACTGTTCACTCCATTTCATTAGGAGAAATCACCTCAGAGATGACCCATGTCACTGTTAGCACAGTTGACGCCAACTCCTGGCTCTGTGGTTATGCTCAGAAAAGCTTTTGCACGTCTTACTGACACACTGACCTGCTGTCAGTCATTCGAAGTAAATGTATGCAAGGGGAAATGCAAAACTCTTCTTGGGAGAATTTATCAAATGCCGTAAACAAGGTGGAAAAGCTCAAATCTCTCTTCAGGAAAATTATTTCCCCATGCCAACGGATATGCTGGTCTCAAGTCTGACCTATGCTCAGAAGCTAATCTGGGTAGGAAAGAGAGGGGACAGCACTGTGCAGCAACCATACTATGGTAGTACTGGGGACCAGTTAACTCCCAGACCGTCCAGTTATCATACATTAAGGCCACAAAAGAAGGGGGAACTTGTCCACCTGAGCACTCAAAAGGTGGGAATTTTACACTGCAGTGGGACAAGGCAAGGCAAAGATTTTGTCATCACTTCAGGAGTCCTTGTGGTAAACACTGTTGTCATTCTTCTGTCATGACCTTTTTAGTAACATTAAAATGGGAGTTGTGCTCAGAAGTTTCTGTTAAGTTACTTGGAAGGGACAGTGCCCACAGGTTTGTACTGACACTTCTCATTGTGTTTGTCAACAGCCGCCTGAACCCATTTGGACTGATTATTGCCCTGGATGAACAAGGACAAGCTTCTGGATCTCTCTTCTGGGATGATGGTGATTCCATTGGTAAGCCTGGTCCCCTGCTGGGAAGCAGTGTCTGCATACAGGGCTTTCCTCAGGCTGCCTTTTCAGCAGCATAATGGCACTGGCTCCTGCTAGAAATAACTGGAGAACTGACCCCAGGTGGAACAGTAAAAAGGTCAATGGAAAGTTGAACCTGAGTCAGCAGTGCCCTGGCAGCCAGGAGGGCCACCTGTGTCCTGAGGGGGCATCAGGCCCAGCATCGCCAGCTGGGCAAGGGAGGGGATTGTCCTGCTCTGCTCTGCACTGGGGCAGCCTCACCTCAAGTCCTGGGGAGAGTTTTGGGCACCACAATATAAAAAAGACATTAAACTATTAGAGAGTGTCCAAAGCAGGGCAGCAAGGATGGTGAAGGGTCTTGAGGAGGAGCCATATGAGGAATGGCTGAGGTCACCTGGTCTGTTCAGCCTGGAGGAGACCGAGGGGACACCTCATTGCAGTTACAGCTTCCTCATGAGCAAAGAGGAGGGGCAGGAACTGATCTCTGCTCTATGGTGACCAGTGACAGGACCTGAGGGAATGACCTGAAGTTGTGTCAGGGGAGATTTATGTTGGATATTAGAAAAAGGTTCTTCCCCCAGAGTGTGGTTGGACACTGGAACAGCTCCCCAGGGAAGAGGTCACAGCACCAGCCTGACAGAGTTCAAGAAGTGTTTGGACAATGGTCTTGGGCACATGGTGTGACTCTTGGGAATGGTGCTGTGCAGGGCTGGGAGTTGGACTTGATGATCCTTGAGGGTCCCTTCTAAGTCATCTTATTCTGTGATTCTGTGAAGGCAAAAATCAGATTGTTCTTGAAGTCAGCCTTTTGATATGAGAAATGTGTGACACTGGGAGCAGCTGGTCTGCTAGAGACGGCAATCTCTCACCTTGTGTTCTCCTGAGATCAACGTAAGACTAGAGGAAGAGATTATATAGCCCACAAATCATCTTAGTCTGACCTTAGCCACTTGCTACAATAATGTGAACTGCTTATGGATTTTGCTGCATGTTTTGATACCAATTGTCCTTGCTTTGTGTTTTGACAGATACTATTGAAAAAGAGAACTACTTCTTGGCTAAATATACATTCAGCAAAGTAAGTGGCAACATACAAAGTACCTACTTACATATAGGTAGCTGTATTTTAGTGTAGCCATTGTAAAGTGCTGATGTCTAACTTCTCTCTGGAAAGCTTTTTATCTTCTAGCTCAGTCTATAAACTGGGTAAGCTACCTAATGCTTTCATTTACAGCTAGCTACAAAATAGCCCAACTATGATCCTGCAGTTTTGTGTTTGCTTCATTGAGTATCATAATGACACATGTCATTAATGTCCCTGCTGTGATACGAATCTGAAAAAACCCACTTTTTCAACTTTTTTTTTCCTTAGTTGCAGCTCCTGGGGACAAGGGACCTTTCTCTTGTCTTCTTCCTAGCGAACACTTTTAGTCTGATGGGTGGGAGAAGGCTAAATTCCTCTCTTCAGGATATCCCAGCAACCTTTTAACTTTGATCACTTGATGTTTTTGTTCTGTGGTGTAGAGAATTACGTAGTCTCAATTCTTTAGCTTGCATTTCCTTGTCTGACAGCACAGACACTGCTCCCATGGTGGGCGTCCTGTGGAGAGATCCAGCACGCTACTGGCAACCCACTGTGCTGATCAGATGCTCTGTGCAGCACAGGAACAGATTATCTCAGGGTTCAGTGCACTGATGCCTTTCACACAGTGCTCCGTTCTGCGCAGACATGTCCTGAGAAAGACCTATAGAAAAGCCCAACAGTCAAGGCTTCAATCGAGTAAAATACTGTAAAATATATCTGCCATAAGCTCATTAAGTGTATGATAGTAAGTTGTGGGAGTTATTGTAGAAAGACCTTAACCTACTTCAATAACCCATCTATACAGATCATATTTCATCTGCAGTTCTAGCATTTGGTAAGAAATAGGATGTTGTATGTAGACTATGGCATGGTTTGGTCCCCAGCCTTCTGAACATGAGCCAGCATGTGCCCAAGTGGCCAAGAAGGCCAAAGGCATCCTGGCTTGTTTCAGAAATATACAGGACCAGGGCAATGACTACCTCTGTACTCATCACTGGTGAGGCCAGACCTCAGATCCTGTGTTCAGAGAAGGGCAGTGGAACTGGGGAAGGGTCTGGAGCACAAGTTGTATGAGGAGCAGCTGAGGGAGCTGGGGGTGTTTGGCCTGGAGAAAAGGAGGCTCAGGAGGGACCTTATGGTTCTCTACAAGTGCCTGAAAGGAGGCTGTAGCCAGGTGAGGGTCAGTCTCTTCTTCCAAGTAACAAGTGATAGGACCAGAGGCCTCAGGTTACACCAGGGGAGGATTAGATTAGATATTAGGAAAAATTTCTTGACTGAAAGGGCTGTCGAGCTCTGGAATAAGCTGCTTAGGGAAGTGGTGGAGTTGCCATCCCTGGAGGTATTTAAAAGATGTGTAGATGTGGCCCTCAGGGATATGGTTTAGTGGTGGACTTGGCAATGCTAGGTTAATGGTTGAACTTGATAACCTTAAAGGTATTTTCCAACCTAAATGATTACATGATTTTCATGCCATGTATTCCTAAAAGCCCCAAAGTAATCTACAGAAAATATTCAAAACAATAGAATCGTGTTAACCCCTATTGTGAAGGTCTGTCTTCCAGGAGAAAGAGCAACAGCGATCCAGGATAAGCCAATGGGCTTTATTATGTAGCGTGGTATATTAGTGACATATTTTCCTGGAACTAATACCACATGGGTAGACTTTAAATTTAACTTTAACTTATTTTGTTCTTGATTTACCAAGAAAAAAAACTTCATTCTTCTTCAGAAAAAAAGGATGTTTCAACAGCAAAAAGGAAGAAAAATCACTTTGGTTTTCTGTAGTCTGTGTATAGTAATTTATTGCAGGAAGGCTACAGAAAAACAATATCCAGTTTTATATTAAATTCTGAACTGTGCAAATTAGATTGTTGATTCTCTGGCACTTCCATTTCTCATTGCTCATATTTGACTTCTGCCTGTACATCCATGACTGAATTCCCTATCTGCATTCCAATAATCTTTAATGTCAAGGTTTTTATTCTGTGTTTATAAAGAAAACGGTCCATCTCAAATAGCAAATTGTAGAGGTATGAGAAATCTATGAAGGCCTTATTATTTGTTGCACATTTCTATATTCTTAAAAAATGTGGATGAATAATTTAATCACACCTAGTTTTAGGAGAACACACAAATTTTTTTTCCCTGAGAGATTTTCTGGTAAGGTCTGACATCACTGCATTTACTCTGAACCCAGCATGGGGTGTTGCAAAAGTTAACAGCCACAGGATTAAACCCTTTAATTTTATATTTTCATTTAAAAAACTCAGAAGTGTAAAGAAGAATTCAAGACTAGGGCAGGCACCTAAGTCTCAGAGAATGATTCAAGCTCCTGCTCTGTGCTGCTGTCTCACTGCAGTTGGCATTTTAATTCCCTTGACCTGTCCCTTTCGACACGCACAGTGACTAAATGACCTAAGTCAAAGTGCCCCCTTATATGAAGCCCACCAGGCTAGGAAAATAGTTGATCCAGATGTATAAGATTGCTGTGCTTCAGGGATGAGCAGGGAGGTCCTCATCCCCAGGGGTGGCAGACAAGGCAGGTGTGCTCAGCCTGTACCAAGCGGGTCCAGACTGTACTAAAAGAATGGTGATGGAAGGGTTGTCCAATGAAATGGGATCTTCTGAAAGGATGCATTAGGCACTAAGTGACTGAATAGCCTGAAAGCAAGTTTCTTCTAAAAGTGGTCCAGTTTTCAGGGTGAAAATGTAGGAGGGAAAAGAGGTGAAGTTGATAGGATCAGAGCTGGATGTTAAGAAAGAAAACTCATGACCCTTCTGCTCAGAGTACAGAGATCTTGGCTCCGGGCATCAGATCAAGGGCTTCATGTCACTTTGCATTTATGGGGTTTTGAGTGATATCCATAACTCCCTCAAACAAGAAGTCAGGACCTTCCTGGGCAATTGCTTTCACCACTAGATGCCTGGGGAGGAGAGGGTCACATCCACCCAGACCATCCTGTTGTCCTGTGCAGGGCAGGGAGTTGGACTCCATGATCCTTATGAGTCCCTTCCAACTCAGCATATTCTGTGATTCTGTTTCCCCAAGACCTCAAGTTCTAGACCTTGGTCAGGGAAAGTGGTGCCTACTGAAGAGTCCTGTCTTGGGCCTCTGAGCTTGAGAGCCGAGTTCAACATCACACTGGGCTTCCTGGGTCTGTGTGGCCACCTGAGCTGGCTCTCCTGCTTAGCCACACTGGAGACAGCAATAAACCACCATAGGGAGATTTTCTCTCTGAACTGAGCCTCCCTCTGTGCTGGAGCTCTGCCAGGGGGGATAAGACACCACATATAAGTACCCTACAACATTCTCTGGAGGCTTTTGGAGGCCTCTCCCTGTTGGCTGAATAATAGCCAACATTCCTCATTTAGGCAGTTTACATCAGTGTGCTGGGGCTTAGCACTTATTTTTAGTGTGGATGCCTGAAATAAGCAGTCTAAGCACAGCCCTAAGTTACAAATACTGTGATCTAGCTCTTGCTCCCCTCCTACAATGCACCACTGAAATAACATAAGCTAATTTATGCAAAAGGTTCCATCATGGGTTTCTCCTTGGCATATTTTTTAAAAGTCATGATTGCATAGCAATCCATCATTTCCTGAGCAGTGTAATTCATCTTTATTTCCTTAATAACTTTGATCACATAACAAATATGATGATTCCTCTTCATTGCATGTATGGGGAATTACTGTCACTGGTGATCCAAATGAATTAGTTTAATGGCTTTGTATGTCCTCTTGGTACACCCCTAAATATGGGAAGTATAGTAAATAAAAAGTACAACAAACACAGCTTTGTGGACATACAATGTTCCTTTAGTCTCTTTAAAGCTGGGACATACGTAACAGAGGTTTCTAGCAGGAGATGTGATGTATAAAATAGGAGCAAAATATCTAGCAGCTGGTGTTTTTGGAAGATGCTAGTGTTTTAAAGCAGTTAGTTTTGGATGTTAATTAAATCTGTCTTAAGGTCACTAATTCAATCTCTGTATCTGGATTTTGGCTTTGCATAGGCCACTGTACTCTGTAATGGGTACAAGAACAAAATTTACATTGATTAAAAATAGAAAAACATGTCTTTTTGGACATGTTTTTCTATTTGTAATCCAATGTATGTTGTAAATATTATTTACTTTCTTAGTTTATAATCATACATTAAACCTTTCTTACGTGCAAATTAATGTGACTGTTGTTTTTTCCTTTATGGCTTCAATGTCTACATTGGAAGACATTCTGTATGTTCATTGACAAGGATGAAACCTTGTAGCAGTGTGCAGCAAGTCACCTCTAAAGAGCTGTCGTGGTCCTAAAGTTTTCTCTGTGGCTTTTTCCAGGGAAGCCTGAAGACAGAAATAGTTAAAAATGGCTACCGTGGAGCTGACACTCTGAAGTACAACAAAATTACCATTCTTGGCCTGAAACTGAGACCTCAAGCTGTGTCTCTGAATGGAAGATCCATCCGTGGAGATGCTTTGTCTCACGAGATGAGTGGGGTAAGAGCTGAACTTGAGTGGTTAAGAGAAAACTTAGGGAAAGGAGGGTGAAGAACAGTGAAGAGAGATGAAGTCAGTGAAGGACAGGAACCGTTTCTCATCCACACCCCTTTACATTTCCAAGTATAACCAGACACCAGTTCTTGATACAACAGTCTGACATTTAGGAGAGAAAAAAAAGCAAAAGCAAGAGCTCTTTTAGGAAACTTTAATCTTTGCTATTGCATATGCACTCTCTTTTACTTAGTGTCTGCCACTTGTGCAAATTTTTAAACTAATGGAATACTGGAAAGAAGATACAGGTCCATGAGCTGGGAGTACTGTTAGCAGTTTTATGGACATTCTTATAATTCTGATAAAATGAGAAAACTTGTCAAAGTTTTTTATCTGCTGCTGAAAAGAAGTGTTGTGGATTTTTTTCTTGCAATTACTTGGTGTTCAAAAATTATTCCAGTGTAATTGGCTCTAAGGAGCATCTTCCTATCTTCCAAAGAGGTATAGTTTCAGCATCTTAAAGTGCCAAGCCTCAGTGTTCCAGACAAGATGCATGACTTGCTTGTGCAGTGCTCCTCTGACACCAACATGGAGATATTCCAGAGGAGATGGACTGAAGACCCCTAATACACCCTAAGCTGCAACAGCCTCTGTGGTCCCAATTTTCTTTTGCACAGGAGTACAGACAAAAGGAGCAAAGCCTTTTGCTTCCTTTCCTCTGGCCACTTGTCCGATATCTGCCACCAGCCACCAAGCTGAAGTGCACACTTTGTATGAGATGTGTACTCACATCTCAGCACTGGTCTGCACCTCAGGAACTCCTGGTGTTAACTCTGCAAAATGCCACTAAATCATCCTGCAATGAAAGATAACTGAGGCAACGAGTAGTGGATGTCACATCTTAAGTTACCTTACCCACGTGGCTTAGTGATTTAAGTTTCATTTGTAACCAGAGAGTGATCCTCGTTATACATACCTGGTACTACAATTTTATTTTATTGAAGGAATCTGTAAATGAAGAAAGTTGCTGAGAATAAATTTCTGCCTTGGAGAATTGTAAAAATCTCACTTTCAGAGACAATGTCATAAATAAATGTAATCAGTATTGCCTCGAGGGAAGAAATTGTTTAACAGCCTCTAAGCAAGCTGAAAGCAACATAAATGTGGCAGGGTAAAGAAAACATCCCATTGAGATGTGCTTGAAGGTACCAATCACAGAAATCCAGAAGATAACTGCAGACTAACAGCCTCACATACAAAGATGATTTAAAAAGACTAATAAGCTTGTCACAAAAGTATAAATTAAAATTTGATTTAAGAGCAAAAGATTATCTTTGTGACTTAAGATCTACTTCAAATGCCAGAGGAAAAACCCACCAAGCTGATGTTGTAGGGATCCAAAACTGCACAAAAGTTAAATTTTTTAACCAGCTAAATATATTCCTCTCCCAATTCTGAGAGATTCAGTCAAACCTCTCCCACCATCCCTGTACAGAGGTTACAATGTCACTACCTATAATTATCTCATGTTTGACCCTCTAATTAAAAAAAAAAATTAAAAAAGAGCACTAGCAGAAGGTTGGGTTTAGATCTTGAAAACTTATCCATGTAATTAAAAAAATAAAACACTAGGGGTAAATTTGCCACTTTCTTACAGGCTTAGTGAGATGACATTTTGTATAATAGTTTAACAAGAAGAGACCCCACTGTTTGAAGGGCTGCAGTAGAAAGTAACTTCTACCATATTGGTTTTGCTTTACAGAAAGCATATTTACCTAATAGCAGTGCTTAAGTGCTTATTGAGCCATATTTATTTGTATATAAATAGAAACAGGTTGCTTAGTAATAAGCCACTTCTTTCTCTCTGATTCATGCAGCGCTTCCCTGATCTGACATTTTCAATATCACAGAATCTTCCTATTATTAGGAGTCTGTTATCTTTTTTTTCCTCTGGAGTCTCATGCCTTAAGGAGCTGCACAGTGACTGCAGCAGGGATGTTGGAAGGGTACATCTGTTGGCCAGGATTGTGCTGACAACAAAATGACCTGGGCATAGGGAAGGTTCTTTTTATCACACTGGCATCCTCTGCTGGGAAGTGCAGAGGTTCCCAACATCCATAGCTCCCAATGTCCATGCAGTATTACAGTCTGGAGTAGCCTCTGGCTGTCTGGCAATTTTCAGGTTAGTGTTTGAGTGGGTTTGCAGGACTTTTGTCTGGATTTTTCCCTGTATTTGAAGAAAAGGCAAATTATTCAATAAGTGGAATTCCAACTCACTAAGCAGTGGTGGAGAACTGTTTCTGATGAAAGATGAAAATATTGCATATTTTGAAGAAGTGATCTAAGTAAGCACAGACTGTTAGAGTAATGTTAACATGAATTTCTGGGCTGGCAAAGAAATAGTTAAGAGGTGTGAATGGATATCGTGCATTTTAAGAGATTATTAATTCTGAAACCTAAAGATAAAACTGGTGAAGTACTGAAAATGGAAATTATGTGAGTAGCACAAAATACATTAAATTTAGCATTGAACAGAGAGAGAGAATGACAGATATTGTATTTATAATTTAATATTTCATTCCTGTTATTAATTAATTTTAAACCATTCCTGAATTTCGAAAAGGGATATTGAATTGGATACAGCAGTAGGAACATGCATGCTGCCATCAAGTCAGTCTCACCTACCAGATATGTTAAACAAAACATGAAGGTGTAAACTCAAGTTTCACTTCTTAATCTCTGTTTTGAACTGGTTTGGTTTTTTTTTTTACATTAACATAACTCATTATTTTGTGTCTCTTTTCTTCCACAGAAATTGGTTTTGCGGATTTCTGCTCCACTTACTGAGGAACTCAACATTAAGTTTTACTAGAATGGTCAGAACACACTGACTTAATTTAGCATTCTTGGCCCTCAGATATTGATCTCAATTTGATTTTAATGTAAAAAAAAAAATTAGTCATTAAAACATTGCTTATGAACCTGGTGGCTGATGACTGATATTTTCTTATGTAGTATTTGTAACTCAGTATTCCTCAAATAAAATTTTCAATAGTAGTTAATGAGTATTAACATAAACTGATGTGTGTTCAAAATAGCGTAGAAGAAATCATCCTGACAATTCTGTCTCACCACACATGGAGATAATATTTGGAAATGTTCTCGATGGGACCATATTCTGCACAGCATACACTGCTTGGGTTATTTTCAAAGCTGTGGTAGGAAAAGAAAAGAGTAACAAGAAAGCAGTCAGCTTAATTCCCATAGCCCAATACATAACCTGCCATTAATATAATATGCAATGCATATAATATACAATCTAATAAATATTAATATCAAATTATATTAAATATTATGCAATCATATCTAACAAATTAGCCAGTTGTCCCAGACTACAAGATCTACAGCTGTAGTGATCACTCACTTTTGTCTCCATCCTGAACTGTGATTGCAGCCTGGGCATGTCTTGGGATGCAGTAACCATAGAGAAAATTTATTGAAATTGAGGGATTTTTTTCAAGAATCTGATTCTCTGTGGAGACTGTCCCCAGTGTTAAGATTAGCTGTTACCACAGCCCATAGTTTGTGCCCTTGAATTTACACCATGACTTCTGATAGGAGGGATCCACACCATGGTGGGGCAGAGCTTCACAAACTCAGCTGTTCCCATGCTTTCAACTCTGTGTGGAAAACCTCTTTTCACCTTTGTTGGTATTTCAGAGAAATCCAAATTGCAGTTTGCAACTACAAGAGCTTCAGTAGTAAACAGATAGTCCAGTAAGGCAATTAGGAAGGGACTGGTCCAGTTTGGGTTGTCAGCACCAGCTAGCGAAGTTCCTCCCAGGGCATTGCAGGCAGTCTTAAGCTTGATCTCAAGCTCCTTAAGGTGCTTGTGACTATTCCTGTCTTCCACCATAACTAAAATGTACAAAAACACTTATTGTGACAGAAATGCCAAGCCAGTTCCTAGCAGATTAATTCTGCTTCCAAAACTCTGCAGGAAAAGGCCTCAGCCACAGGCTACTCTGGCAAAAAACTCCCCAACACTAGTTCTCCACGGGAAACTGCTCCTGACATACTGTTGTATTTGCAAATCCAGCATGCTTTAACAAGAATGTCCAATTTTCACAGCAATCAGTTTGAGACCACTCAATAAAGATTTCATCCAGGTGGTTTTACATGGTCACAGTTCTTCTGAATTCGACATGATGCCAAACAGAGCAGTATAAACTTCTCCAGTTTATGTCAGCTGCAGGAAGACAAATGCAGTTCTGGCTGGCTGCTAAGGGCTGCTTTCTCAAAGTGAGCTGGGTCTTGTGGAGGAACCTTAAGACTTGGGACTCTCCAGAGTCTTTGCTGGTTGCAGTAAGGTCTGATGTGAGATATTGCTCTGCACAGTGCAGAGAAAGCAACTTGCTCATCAGCTCCTTTGTGGGAAGAAGCTGGAGAAGGTAAGATACTACAAAAAGGTGTATCAGAAGATGGTGAGAAAGGGCTGAGGAAGAGCAGAATATGGGCGGCAGTGGGGTGAAAGATGGTTCAAGGTGATAGATAAACTAACCACCTTCATTGCTGTAGAATACAGCACATAACTACAGTCCTTGATGAAATGAACACTTGAAGAGTGTGCCCCTCTGAGTCTATGGACTGTGCAAATGAAGGGCCTTGTGCAGAGGAGTGATGTCAGCAGGGTTTGTGAGAGCTGTGTATTTGGGACAGAGGAAAGCAGGAGAACCTCTGTTGGAGCAGACACCAGCAGCAGGCAGCCAGACAGAGCAGCGTTTGCTGCACAAACCTGAGGAACAGCGGAGACCCAGAGGATGTGTCTGCACTGTGTCATGGTTCTGCACTAGAGATCCCAGAGCAGGGCCAACGAGCAGGGGCTGCAGCTGCACAGGAGCTGGTCCAGAGGCTGCTGGCTACAGATGTTGTCTTGGGCTTGGCCACACTGCAGTCATCCTCTCATGCTGCCTGTGAAAGCCCTGTGCCCACTCACTCCATTGCAGACACAAAGAAAGCTGCTGCATGGCTTGACAATGTGGGATGGACGGGGACCCCTAAAGCAGACCAGTTCTGTGCAGAATCCAATCTCTTCCATGTGCCTTTCCAGCAACGGCATCAAAGAGGTACCTGCTCTCAGTTTTCCTCCAAATATGAGGATGTTAGTTCCTCACCATGGCAAAAGAGCAAAGAGAGAGAGCAAGAGACCAGTGTATTAGAGAATACAAATTTGTGATTTGTGAACACCCTGGCCTGGACTGGGGAACAGGATTTGGTTGTTTTGTGAGTGGGGCTTTTTTGGGTACAGTGGGTTTCTCTCTAATCTGCCTTACAGTGTGGGTAAAAGCAAGACTGGGAGAAGGGAGGTGGTGAATTTGCTGACAGATGATGAAAAAGGAGACTGGTGTGGAAACTGGAGCACAGAGGTGGCTGGAGAGCGATGGATATGTTGGAGATGTCACCTCTGTAAAGAGCTCTTTGCAGGATAAACATGGGGAGTCAGCCAGTGCTCACAGGTTTTCTGTGAAATCAGTGACTAAGCTGGCACTTGCCCATATATCTTAAAAAAATAAGTGCAGAAAAATACACTCCTATCAGCATCAATATGCTGTTCAAGCTTGTATTACAACCTGGATTTTATTCCTTTCTTGTTATTTTGTGCCTTGTAGCTTCAGTGAACACAACAGGAAATCACTAGTCAGTCATACATCTGCCTTGGGCTCTGATTTCACATATTTGTTCCATAAAAGTAAACAAGACAGCCCTTGCTCAGCATTCGTATGAGGAACATCAAAGGAAAAAGGAGTTTATGTGGACATGTGTTTATCTAGCTATTTATCCTCTCTGAGCATTGAGGTACAGGTGTAATTTTGGATCATTTACACTTTTTTGAAGTTCTGGTTACACTGCTTGTTCCTTCCCATTCCAACAATTTCTTTTTTCTTCTTGCGAGAAGGATAAAAACTTCAACAAAAAATAATGATCACCTGTTAAAAGTGATATGAGGTGAACCCAAGAATCTACAGACAAATATTTTACTGTCTTTTAAGATTACATTGGATTAAAGAATGAACTTCCCCAAGTGTTGGTGTGGATTATATTTATTACAGATAGATTTTCAGTGGAGTGAGTACTTCTCAGGCTGGGATTTAAAAGCATCGGTAGTCAGCTGCTTTCTCCATCCTGCCTTTGTTAGCCATAAAACCCACCAGCTGAGTCCCTCAGAATCTGAAGGAGTTGAAATGTAAAAGAAAAAATCTTACTTTGCATTTCAAAACCCTGCTGATTCTAGGCTTCTGCCTTACAAAGCCATAAAGAGAACACAGAAATTCACCAGCCAAGGTACAGTGACCCCCTAAGAATATGCCATTAGGCTTCACTTCTGCAGAGAAAGGAAAAATAAACATTCTCCATGCTACTCCGTGTACACTTCAAATTTTTGTATCTAAAATAGATGATTTTAGGTTTAATCTCAGAGGATCCCCACTGTCCATTTTTGCAAAAGCTTTATGTAGATTTTTTATAACATGAAAAGATGGTGGTAGCCTGAATCAGCTACACTGAGTGAAGTAGAACAAATGAAATGACAGGGTCATGCACAGAGGGCTCTGCTGTGCTCAGTAAGCTGGATGCCAAAAATCTATTCTGATATGGCCCGATGAAGTATTGCATGTCCTGGAACAAAGAAGAGACCAAGGATGATGTGACTCTGCTAGAGGGGATGTGGGATCTTGTTGGATCTGAGCATGAGTTCCCAATGAATCAAAAAGGAGGTAGAGCAACCTCGGATATACAGACAAGTAAAGGCAGAGATGCTATAACTCACCTGTTTGTCATACTGGTACCATCTTGTTGGAACAATCTGTCCCATTCTGGTGTCAGAGATATGTGGAATATACTGAAATAAATAAGCTTGCCACAAAGTAAAGCCACAACAATGTCTGAAAGGCTACCAAAAAAAGCGCATTTTCTTGTGAATGCACTGTGGAGCTCAACCTGTCTCTAATGGTCAGGAGAAGGTTCAGTCCCATGAGAGTCTCAGTGTACCTACAGGGGCAGAAATGCAGTGGCAGAAGCTCTTTAAATTAGCAAAGGTAAGATTTGGTGTCTGTTAAAGAAATTAGACAAATTCTAACACTGGTATTTTAATTGTTGGAACAGCTTTTCAAGAACTGTGGTGAATTCTGCTGCAGTAGAAATTTTTAAAAGAGAAGTGGATGCTTTTCTAAAAGAAATGCTCTTGCTCAGTAATTCAGGAGTTTTTTGGAACTGTATCCCTAGCCTGTGTCATGCCAACTGATCTCATCAGTCTCTCTTGGGTTTGCAATTATGAATAATGAAAGGACATTTTGTAGGTTTTTTGCAAAACATATGGAGATTTCTGTGTCAAGTCAGTGCTTTTGGAGGTCTCCACATAGTTACAAAGATTATAAAATATCATTGATATGATCAGATTTTTGGTAAATATTACCATGTAATATACTTTGAATATATTTGAATAACTTGTTGTGAAGGTTTTGGTAATTACTTTTTCCTGTCACCAAGTGGAACCTGAATCTACTTGAAAATCAAAGCAACTCATTGCCATTCTCATGCAGGGACTATCTGCCACTCATGTTGCCAACAGGACTGCAGCAAAGATGAAAAATACACTGGGTCTACAACGAGCATGAGGCAGACAAGAAGTCTCCTACAGCAGAGCTGGTGCCTGGCTCTGGGGAGCAGTGACCCCGTTCCTGGCCCTCACCCCTTGCCCAGGGGCAAAGACCAGCAGCTGCTGGTGTGGCATGGCAAGGTGAGTCAGACATCCATGCATGCCAGTTTCCCCTGTGGCCTGGGGTAATGTGACTGGGGTGGATACAGGAACAGTCAGACTTCAGGGCTCAGCACCATGATGCAAGCCAGAATGCAACCTCTCCTGGGATGCCCCCTAGTGCAGGCACCCACCAGCATCCATGACCTGGGCTGGGAAGTGGCACCTTGGCTTCTCTGCTCCTGGATCCACGGGGCAGGTGTCTGGAGCCTCAGCAGTGACCCATAGAGACCTTGGCTAGAGACTTGTCACTGTGCTCACTGCAAATGCATACAATGCAAATACTGCTGCAGAGGATTATGAAATGAAGGTGACATGAACCTACTGGGCTCAGAGGGAAGGAGACTGCCAGGGCTTTCTCTTGTGAGGCACATTTCCAGCCCAAGAGGGAAATAGAGCTGCCAGAGGATGTGCCAACAAAGGTGGGATCTCTCTTTGGGGACTAACAAACTATAGGGATTAAAACTAGCACAGATGCAGAGTGCTGCTGATATAAGCTCTAGCAATGCTCCCAGGTCATGCCCCAGATTTGGCAGCCACTGCCCCATGGCTACCAAGACGTCATCCTACAAGTATCTCAAAGAAAAAAAATGTGCAGTAGAGCATTCTGGTGTCCTCTCCTGTTGGTCACTCAATGAAACGAGCAAACCCTGTGAATTTTAGGGAGACAGCACAGTTCCAAATAGCAAGGCTGGAGGTCCCGAAACACTCCTGTGCACTGTCCTGACTGCTACACTCGGCACAGTGAAAGCAACGAAGGAGGGAGGGCAGGAAAGTGCCCTTTCCTGGGAGCAGTGCAGTCAGCTGGAGAAGCCCTGAGAGTGCAGAGGCAGCGAGAGGATCATGGATAACAGGGGCAGAGCCTTGGAGCTATTCTGAGCAGTTCCAGGCCTGAGACAGATGGTGAGGCTTTTCCTAGTGACCCAGAAGGGATTGTGTAGACCTTGTAGCAACTAGACACTCTCTAAAGGTTGTTGCAGAATTTCACCACAGAGGAAGACCCAAATGGAAAAAAAATCCCAAAGTAATGAGCGTTGTGTGTCCTTTCTGTTCACTGAACCTTGCTCAGGAGGTTGTTGCAGTTGTAGCTTTTGCTCAAATGTAATGGAGCTTCAGGGATGTACCAAAAACGTTTTGGGGCGCTACTTGTAAAGCAAAGTTTCCTGCTAAGTTGTCTGCTCTATCCGCTCCTTCTTGGTTCATGCAATTTCACAAGCACTTGACACCAGCCCCACCTCCTGTTTTGGTGAGACCAAAGTCCAGCACTTGTGGGATACAATAAAATCTTTCCATTCTCTTGCTGATAGCTCAGGACTACGCTGCTTCCTCCCGCCTTTTCCCTCCCTCTCCCCCACATAAACACACTTATGGAGGGGAGATAGTGGGAGTGTGCAGAAACTAAATGTGCTGCTGATCTCAAACTCCTGCGGACACAGGGATTGTTTGAGGAACAAAGGACTGCCCTCTTAGCTGGGAAAGTGCTGTGAAATACAATCTATTTCTCACTTATCAAACAAGATTGCAAAGCAACACAGAGCTCGATGTTTTGGGATGCTGCTGAAACTCACACCTGGAAGGTTCCTCACATCAGGGAAGCTGCTCAAGATTTTACCCTTTCTGTTCTTTGGCCCTGCTTTTACTTCATGCTGTCCCCACAGATATCACTCCTAGTTGATCTTTCATGGTCAGGAGTGATTGGACTACGTTGTGTCTGCCAAGTGAGATGTTTACTTAATAGGACATCTGTGGTCTTTGAATAACCATTACTAAAACTGTTGTGAGAAATAACTCTCTCAGTTGCTAGTTATCTTCTCCAGATCCTCTCTTTATCAATAGATGATGGTGGATGATGAATTCCTTCTCAGTTCTGCCATGGTTTCCCATTTTAGGTCCATCTGAACCTTTTCCTTTCAATGTTTGTCCCAGTATTTTCTCCAAGCAGTAATAATGCCATTTTGGGGCATTTTCCCTCTATATCAAGAGTCCAGATCATGGATTTGTGATACTTCTTTGGTAGACCATGATTGCCACAATTGCTTTTCTGTCATCCATAAAAGGTCTCTAAACTCCTAGTATTAAAAAAAACAACAATAACAACAAAATAACCCCAGATAAAATATAGAAATTTCAATATGAATTCAGAGGAAGCAAAAAGGAAAGCAACACTTTTCTCTACTTTTTGAAAGGGTGTTGATCAGTTTTTCTCACCACCTGATTATGCTTTCTGGAGAATAAATCTGAGAAAGCTGAGATTAAAAGCATGGCAATTATGGGATCTATATACATGCATATGTACATATATAAATATATATATATAAAACTTCACACAATAATTTTGAAGATACAAGCAATGTTCCTCTCTTTTTCCTTCCACGGGCAAAGTCTGATGGGAAAGCTGTTCTGAGCCATTGCCAAGTTGGTAAAGACAAAAGAACAGTTCCATAATACTGATGTGTTTTTAGATCAAGCAGCTGGAAGTACTGTACTTTATGGCAGAAAAGAAACAATTCTTTTAGTAACACGCAAAAGAAAATAATATAGTGCACAAACTATGCAGCGTTTAATTATTTCTTAATTTGTTTCATGTGATCATAGAGGTTTAGAGGCTAGAAAAGGAGAGGGCTTTTGAGAAACTCTTACTTAAAATGTCTGGAATTTATAGGCAGTTGGAAAGCAATGAAGTTAAAACAGCGTTTCCAGTGAGATGCGAAGAGTCTGTTTGCCTATCTGAAACAGAAACTTCCTGACTTTCAGAATCTAAGGGGAGTTTCAAACCATGAAGAAACAATTTAAAGATGACTGTTATGTCTTCAAGAGTTCTTTTGTAGGTGGATGAACCTTCTTCTGTGTACATTTACCAGACAACAGTATTTTTGTGTGTGTTATAAGTATTTCTTTCTTTCTTCCTTTCTTAGTGGATCACTTAGAGCTACCCATTTGAATTCTGTTTTGAAAAAGTAACTATTTATATATTCATAAAATATACTTACACATTAAATGTTCATGTCAACCTGCCAATAAATATAGAATAACAGGATGTTTTATCAAAGATTTCATAGGAGATTATGAAACCAGTGTTATATAAAATATGTGTATACATTCTTGTTTTTAACTTGTCTGAGGACTCAATTTCATATTTTGGGTGATGCACAGAATTCCTGCTGACTTTTCTGCAAGCAGTGTATATGACAAAGGTGCCCCTGTGACAGCATTTTAGTTCAGACAAGGAGCAAGCTTTTGGAGTGAACCTCCTGACTGTCTCCACTTACTGCACTTGGGTCTAGGGGCACGTGAAGAGAATCTTTTTCTCATGAGCTAAACTAGAGCAAGTTCTCTAAGACAGCATGGAATGCACCCCAGCCATCAAGGAGCATTCATGCTGTATGGAAGTGAATCACCCATAAAGGGCATGGGGTTGCTGCTGGTGCTTCAGCACCTGGCCTTTCCCACTAGTTTGGTCCTATTGCACTGTATTACTTTCTAAGTTAGATAGGTCAAATTTAGCGAAGCAGTGGGGCTAAATAGCCCGAAAATTGTTTGAAACATCCGCTAAAGATTAACAGAACTTGTGAAAGGACAGAAAGAAAACAGAAAAAAATATTAGAGAAGTTTGGGTTTTTTATTTTTGTTTGAGCTAATCCTTACACATCAGGGAGGATACATGCTGTATCTTTTTCCTGTGAAAAACCTCATTCCTGAAAGAAATTTGAAAAACTTGCAGTCTAACATCTGGAGAGACAATGTGAATCCAGAAGTCCCAGCAGAATCTAAAATATTTCTGGTGCTCTTTATTTTATTGCTCTAAAATACTCTTTCTGCATTATCAGTTTAGCTTGCTACTGATAATTTTTATGGGACAATGAATCAACTCTCAAATTCCTAATGTTATATCTATAATACTGTTGTGGTATTATGTTTTGAGGTGCAGAGGTCAGATCAGCAATTACTGAAATGTTGCTTTATGAAAAAAGCAGTATGCTTTTAAATGTCACTTCAGTTTTTGTTTAATGATACTCACTGGCTTGGCAAATATTCTCTCTAAATAGGCATTATGGTTATTTCAGATAAGCTTTAATAGCCTTTTGTTCTGCAATGCTGTTTCCAAGCAGAGTGGTTTCTCTCTCACTTCTGTCTCCTTTGCTGTTATTCCTTTTACTGCTCCAGATCACACCCTTTAATTGTTAGTCTTGTGAGGCAGGACAACTGTTGGTTATTTGGCTTTGTGTTTCTAATAGAGACATTATTAAGCTTAATAAGCATATCTTCTGCTGAACCTTAAAAAGCAATAATTATCTTATTATAAGTAGATCTCAAAATCGATCCCTAAACTGCAAATGTTTTCTTCGTGGTTTCTTCTTTTCCCCCTCTAGAAAATAGGAGGCTAATTTAGAGAGAGTATGGAAATTTATATTCCCTGTAGTAGCTATTATAACTGACACAATTACAATGAGTTTCATGTGTTAGTTCCTATGCAACCAATGCTTGCATACATTTAACAAGTCAAACCTATTACAGCTCCTTTTCTTGGTGTTATTTGTTTTATACCATTTATGACTACAAATTGCTACGGGATTATTGCTACGTGCTCTGCTTTCTTTGGAAACACAGGAAATACAAGAGATGGAGTGAGATTCTTCCTGTTTAAACGTGGTGTCTGCAGCCCAGACCTGGACATGAGCAGGGGTGCCCCTTGCCACCAGTGCAGACAATGACACCTTCAGAGTGTGTCACCCACACTGAAGCAGGCTCTTACTTCTGGCTGGGTCTATCCCAGCCTGGATTCCACTGCTAGCATTTGCTAGGTCTCCCTGACCACAGCAGGAGCCTACACACCTATCCCCACATGCACACCTACTCTGTAGACTTTAATACCAGACGAGATGATTTCCATCCAAGGAGTTTCAACTGATTCTAAATTGCAGCTATTCAGGTCATCAGGCAGCAGATTGGAACTGGATAGAAAATCTCACTGTGAAATTTTTTCCCCTAGATGAATCACCAAGAAAGTATATGAGGGAAGGCTCCTTCTTGAGATGGTCCTTTGGTTCCCAGGAATTGATGCCCAGAAGTCCCCAGGCAAGCCAGTTTGTACAGCAGGTGAGAGGCCCACATTTTCCATATGTTGTCCTTCAGCATGAAATGCATCGTGCTGCAGAAAAATAAGGGTAACTAAAACACTGCAAAACCAATCATAAGGATGAAGTAGTTTATGCTACTCACTATAACCTATAAAGGTTTTGTCAACAGATAGGAAGGGACACAATAATTGTGCATGAGGATGGACTTACAAGACATGAAAATGGGCTATGGTTTTCCTATTAGCACTGTTCAGAATAGCACAGCTGGTCACAGAGCAGTAGTTTTAGAGCTTTTTCCCTTTCCCATTCTAACTGTGGTTCTTTCAGCCTTGACTGGTTTGGGGAACTTGCCACATAATCCCTTAGACTAGTTTTAGAGCCATCTCTGATTTTTTAAATCCCTTGGAAATGGAGTTTTTAAATAAAATTGATCTGAAGAAGAAGTGAAGAGCAAGGCTAATAGTGTAAGCATTAAATTTGGGAAATATTTGCATCCTGTATGTATGACAGCGATGACCATCTAACTGGTTTGGCTCAGCTAAGTGATCTATAGTAGCACTGCAGAGTACCATTAAATGTTAGCTTGTGGGATAACTGGTTCCTTAATCTTGCTCTGACAACCAGCCAGAGATAGGCAAGTGATCAGTCTTACTGATGTTGCCTAACAAGTTTGCTCTTTTCCTGTTGCTTCAGTACTGCAGCAAATGCTACAGACAGGAGAAGCTGGATGTTCGAACTGTGTAGCTGAAGCTGTAGGAAAACCAAGGAATGAAAACATTTTCTTGCAGAGAGAGTCCACCAAAAAAAAAAAAACCCTCAAAACCCCACCACAATCTGAAGCATTATTTTACCAGGATGTTTTTGCTGTTTGTTCTGTTACATGCAAGTACAGGGACACATTAACTTCTAGGCTTTACTCCTGCTCAGGTAAGCTGTTCAGGGACCAGGGGGCCTTCCTTGCAAGCAGCAGGATGTGGTGTGGGTTGCACCCACTCCGGGCAGCTGTGGAACAGTGGGAACTACTGACTTCAACAGACAACATGCCAGGCTTTAACATACTTACATTTCATAGGTATTTTGTAATATTTACAGCATTTCTGTTAAAATCAGCTAAGGTATAGGGATGGGAAAAGCCTGGACAATCCTACAAACCTACAGTAAATTGCTGGAGTGGGAAGAGTTCACCAAAAAAATCCCAAGGAGTGACTGAATTTATCTTTAAGTGATAATATCCGGGGACTCTTCTTTCTGTGGCAATGACTTTACCACATGCCTGCGCATCACCGAACCTTCCCTAAGAGCTGAAACACCCCAGGCACTGCTACGTGAACGAATCCGGCAGAACGCGGGAGCAGCCTGCAGCTGGGAGCGCCGGGCAGCCGCTGTGCCTGCAGAGGCACGGCGGCGCAGCCTGCGGGCAGCAAGCACAGCTGGCGGGGCCCAGCGGCAGAGAGCGCAGCTGGCAGGAGCAGCTGCGAGCCCGCCCGGCGGCCGGCGGTGCTGGGCAGCCGAGGGCAGTTGCGAACTCCAGCTGAGAGCGCAGGGGCCCTTCTGGCTTCTCCGTACCGACACGGCAAACCGGCACCAGCCAAGCTCTGTCTTTCGGGACAGCAACTCGATTCCTGACTAGGTGCATTATATGATGAAAAGAGGGGTGATTAAAAGAGGAGCGGACTGCTGCCAGTATGTTCTGAGGGAGGGTAGTTTTCCTTGTTGTAAATTGTCTTGCAGCCAATCCCTTAAAGTTTTTATTATTTAAACTCATGTATACAAAATATTGTTTGTCAGTGGGCAAAAATTTTCCTGGCCTACATGCATTGATTTAATTCTCCTGAGACACTCAGATTCCTGTTCTGTATTCCCTAAGGTCCCTTGAAAATAATATCTGCTGCTTGTGGCCAGTCTGTTCTTGGGGACAGGGCTACAGCTCATCTCCTATTCTACAGCACTATAAACTGTTTAAAGCTGCTATCCATCTTGTCTTCAATTCTGTGTTGAATTGAAACATGCTGCTCTCTAAAACAGGGCTTTTCATATTAAGTGAATGATCCATATCTCTGCATTCTATAGGCATGTGTTTGCATTGAACTACACTGCACCATTATTCCAGGGAACTCAGTTTACCATGAAATTCCAATCACTTGATCGACCTACTTCTTTTCCTTATAATGGTCCCCATTATGTTTTATCTGTGAAGTTTCCCAGTAAAGGATAAATACATTGAATAGAACTGATCCTGCAACACGCCATTATAGATGCTCTCTAGAATTACTTTCTGAGTCATATTCTTTTTAGCATGTGCTGCATTCATTTTGTATAGTGCTAATTTTTAATCAACACATCATTTGGTGAGAAATTATATCAAATCCTTTAGTAAAATCTGGATGTATTACATTGCATTGTCTCCATTCACAGATTTTATCAATAGAAGTAATTATCCAGCATTATTTGTTTTCTGTGTGCTCTCTGTTACCCATCCTCTGCTGTTATCTTTAAAATCCACATGTTGAACCTTAGCCTAATTTAATCTCTTTGAGGCAGGAACAATTCCAGTGTTAAGACAGAGCAGAGCACAAAGGGAATTCAGAGAACTATTAATAATAACTGTGTGCTGACTATTCTTCAGCTCTCTGCTGTGATCTAGTTGTTTCACATTTATTGCATTACTTTGGTCAGAACAGAATTTGAAGTACTGAGTCCAGGAATACCAAAGTCCCTACAAGTTACATCTTGAAGTGTCCAAGTTATCAGATTTTCCCTTTAAGAAGAATTTTAAAGTCTATGTTAGAAGTTCACACTTCTTAAATAGAACACATATACTCACAGACACCTGGAAAAGAGAGATAACTAGAATTTTTCTACAGATAGTAGTAGCCAGTAGTTATTCTGTGTATAATGATGCATTTGTAACCCTCACAGAATGGTGTAGTGCAGAGGAGCATTGTCACGGTGTGATAGCAGAGACCTTCAAATGGGAGCACAGGATGCCAAGTGTGAGAGCAGAGGGTGAAAAGAGGGTGCTCGGGATGTCCCCTTACTGGGGACCCCAGTGCTGTAAAGAGGTGACCAGTGGCTGGTAAGGAAGTGCAGTTTGGGAGCTGGGCAAAACCAAAAGGGCTGAAAGAGCAAGGCAATGAGGCAGGAGCTGGCAGGAGCAGGCTTGAAAGACTGCCCCAGGTGAGGGTTCTCATGGTAGGGAGGAAAAACCATCAACACCATATACCTCCTTCCAGCAAAGAAGGAACTCCATCATGAACACCACACTTGTCCTGGCAAAGGGCATGAGGTGCTGATGGCTTGCTGCAGCCCTTTTCTTCTCAAGAAGTACTGATGCTATCAAACACAGGACCAAACATGAAAGCCCACAGGACCAAACAGCAGAGACCAAGAGCAGAGCTAGATACTAGGAAGGTTTTGTACAACAGTTTTGACTCCATTATTAATGTCATTCTGCATTGATCAGATAATTTGTACTGTGGCAGGAAGTATTATTGTGACTAGACTAATCTTAATAACTGTCTGTTGTATTGTAATTAGTATTGAGATTTTCATTAGACTAACAATAAATTCTTGGCTTCCATAGGGTGTTCTCTTTCCTGCCCATAACATGATTTTGAATGCAACACTGGTCTCAGAATTCAGTTTTATGTAATAACTGTGGTATGGAGCAGTGGCAACATAAACAACCATTACATCATAGTCTAAACATATTAATATTTCACTTTATTTTATTCTAAGCAAATAGTTTTTAAAAGACAGATTTTTTTTTCTGTAGTCATAGTCCCATATATTTAGACAAAAAACTTATGCAATTCTAAAGTCTGCAGTAATAATGTTGCTTATACAATTGAATCTGTCCCTTTTCATTTTAAGACCTTTTTTACGTATCTGGTCTATTCCTAAATATGACAAACAGATTATGAAAGTATTTCTTTCTCTGTAACTGTAAATAAAGTATACGCGTTCCACTGACATCAAAAATGAAAGAGAACAGGAGTAGTTAAAATCTGAACAATTCTGCAGCTCTCAAATGAGATATTTATGTTTCAAAAGCCTTTCTCTGCAAAAGAGGAAGGGGCATTTAGAAATGTTTTAAACATCAAAAAATGAGAGTTAAATAAAGCGGTATATCATCTATTTGTTTGTATATCAACTATTTTTCATTTGCATTGCAGATGCAATTTCTCAGAAAGCATACTGGGAAAAAAAGCCTTTGATGAAGAAGCGATATGTGTTAGTATTTGCATTTCTCACCCTATTTGTCTTCCTTTACTACAAAAGAAGAGTCAAGTTAATTAATTTGATTTAGATAGCAAACGTCTGTAAGAAGCTTATTTTGGAAAGCAACTATAAAAGGAACAGCATATTTTAAGAGGGCTTTACAAAGATAAACTAAAAGGGTAATATTAGAAATTCACTTTCAGACAATATAATAAATGAGCTAAATGTAAAGTACGAAGATTCACTGTGTAGTGAAATATATACCTAAGTTTCGGAGAGTAATGCAAAATAGACTCTTGTGCTGTATTTGCTTTTTAGGAAAACCAAGGGCTGTGGGGGGGACATAAATTGATGGTGCAGAAGGTGGTTATGGCTTGGCTTCTGCAACCTGAGAGACTCTTTTGGTATGTCAAGTTCACAGACTGTTTGGGAAGTTGTGCCAAGGCTGATATTAAGACCAACACTACATTCTACCTGTGATTTGGACTTCTGAAAGAAACAAAAATTAATTGTTTATTTAAAAAAACCAAATTGAGCTATTTTTTTGTAAACTGATGTTTATTGTTTTACCACACTACATTATGCTGTGAAAAGCTATCATCGGACACAAAAAAACCCTGATCAAGTTTGAGAGAACAAGCAATAAAGACTTTTGTCACATTGATTTGCTGTGTTGAGAGAGGCCCGCCGTGTCAGGCCAACGGGAGCCTTGTGGGTTTCAATGCAGACCAATACACAGCCCTGCACGTGGGGTGGGTGTGCCCAGACATGGCTAAAGGAGGGGTCTGAGGGGCTGGACAGCAGCTCTGCAGCAAAGTCCTTGGCAGACAACAAACTGAACGTGAATGAGCAGAGAGATCACCCCGGGTGCCGTGAAGGTTAACAACACCTGAGGCTGTGGTAGCAGAGCCAGCAGGGATCTTTTTCCCCCAGGTCACATCTTTGAACTGCATTGGGACCCCTGCTAGTAAGACATTTAACTGCAGAGATATGTCAGTGCAAGATCATTAGGATGATTAGGGAGCTGATGATTAGATCATAATGAGCAAGAAGAGCAGAGGGAACTCTCCTTGTGTAGCCTGGAGATAAGAAGGATGAGGAGTGTACCTGCTGCCACGTATTACCCGAGTGGAGCTCTCTGATGATACCTGGGAGTGTTGCCTCGAAGGTGCACAAAACAGAAAGAACAAAAGAAAGAACAAAAGGCAAAAGTCACAAGCTGCAGCAAAGGAAAGCCCAATTGGATATAGGGCAAATTTTTATAAGTGTTTAGATGTTGGAAAGGGCCACCTGGCAAAGCTGCAAAATCCCAGCCTCAGGAAGTTTTAAACCTCAACAGAACAAGAGCCCGAGCAACTTGTCCTAGCTTTGACAATGGCCATGCTCAGAGCAGGAGGACTACGTGAAACATGGAGATCACTTTCAGCTTCAATGATCCCACCATTCTTTGATAAAAACCATCAGGTTTCCACGCTTTGGATAATGTGAAACTGTGCTTTCCCTGCTAAGTTAGCTGCCATGCTGAGCTGGCCTCATGATGTATTGAGGTTCATGTTAGATTTATAGTTTGACAAACTTCTACAACAATAAGTAAAATTAAAGCTAGTGAGTTTAAAAAGCTAATAAGATAAAAACTATTCTTTAGATAACTAATTTTCATCATTAAGATTTTCTACCTGGAAGGACTGTTAAGTCTAAATAGAGATGTTAGAATCATAGAACACTAGGTAAAACATGTTTTTAATTTGAAAAGGGATGATAAAGCAGGTTTTGAAGCATGACTCCTAAACTCTCCTTGCCATACCGAGCTTCTGTGGTGTTAGTGGCTTCTAAGCCAAGGCAAAGGTTAGTCTTGCAGAAGGTAAACTCAGGATAACTGATGAAGCTGCAGAAAGAAAGCCGAGTTCTCGCTGTAGCTGAGAGAGGCCCTTTCTGACATACAGTGCATGACACAGTTCTCGGGATCTAAGTGGGACTGAGGAGAATGCTTGTGCTGGGAGGCTGCTTCTACCAGGTGCCAGGTAGCAGAGGATTTTACTGTGTATTGAATTAGGGCTGGTTCTTGGATTTAGGTATGCTGCAAGACTAAAACTGGACTGAGTGTTATGATTAGTATTATGTGTAGCAATAATGTAGTGCAGTATTATGTAGAATTAGCAATTATGTGTAGGGAATTTATCCTTGTGTTAGGAGCCCAAGTCTGTTCTTTATATAGATTAATACTGAAACATGCATAATATTTTCCCGAAAGGCTTTTAAGAAGCAGAAACTTTTAAAAGTACAAGATTTTTTAGTGCCTTTCCCTTTCAAAAGTTTGTTTATGCTTCTTGGGAAACACAAACTGGACTAAAAATATATCTTGCAATCGAACTTCTTCTAAAATTACTACATATCCCCACATAGCTATGCTAATTATATCACTATGAAAAGATACACCAAAACTGTAAATAATTAAGGACCTGAAGTTAATATTTAAAGTGTAATATTAATTTGTACTGAATTATCTGTTAAATTCAAGAGGGTTAATTAGTTCATTGATCATTTCAGTTCTGTTGAGTTCCTATAAGGATGAATTTGGCCTAGGTTGTTTAAAATCCAATATGTTTAACAATCATTCTAATCTTTCTCTTAGTCATGCAAAGCAAGATTAATTTACCATTTTAAAAGCTACTGAACTGGCTAATTTAATTTTTTGTGTGTGTTTATAGTTAAATGCTAAATCAAATATATAAATATGAAATGGGGAATCACTATTTAAATACAATATATTTTTCTTATTTAATGGAGTTTTGTGTTTATCTCTGAAGCACATTCAGAATTGCAGTCCATGTGACAGTTTTAAAATCAGCCATTTACTTTTTCTTTAAATTTGTTTTAGAATTCTTTTCCTTTTTACTTATTTCTTCCTACCAGAAAAAAAAAATGAAGTGTTTATGAAGCTACTTTCTCAGCTGGGAAAAATGCTGGCTGTGCTGGCAGCAAGCCAGCATCTTTTTTGCAGAATAACTTGAAGACAACTGTGCTATGGTTACCTAAATAGAAAACTTTTCACAGAATTCTTGCTACTGTGGCTCTGGAAAGCATGCTGCTGGTATCTGGCAATTGCCCCAAATTAATTAGTTCTTTATTTTTGAAGATTAATGTTTATTTCACAGTCGGACAAATAATGTGTATGAAGTCATTTTAGGAAAACAAATACTGTTTTTATCATGACGCAAAACCTTTCTGAAAAGAAGAGGAAATGAAAGGTTCTCACTTAGCATAGATACAGAATGAGAAAGCCCTGGAAGCCATCAGCACAGCTCAGTCCATGGTGCTGATATACTTTAATTTTTCATATTCTGTTAAGTAACAGAATCTAATTTACCTCCCATTTGAGAAGTATTGTGCAATCCTTAGTGGTATTTTAAAACTGAAGTAATGGATCAGGTCTCATTTGAATAATTTGTGGATATGAGTAAGTACATTGAGAGAGCAGAATGTGACGTGAGAAAATGACAATATTGTACTTGTACTCCTCACACAGGCAAAGCAATGGTGCAATAAACCCTCCAAGCCCAGCAAATGTTAAGTGTGAGCTTTACACCTCACTTAAGAGGCAGATGGCTGCTGACCAACAACACAGTTATGAATTCAAGCATACGGTTAAACGCATTCCTGCATTGGTGCCACAGTTGTTCTGGAAGATAGTCAAACTCATTACATTATTTGGGCTGGAAATTTTCAGCCTCATTAAAGTCTTAATTGCTTGAATGTTGCCATGAAATGAGAAAAATCTGATGGACAGTGTTCCCGAAAGACAATCCACATGTTGTTAACTGTTTGTGTAAGGTATTTTAATGGAATGGAAAATAATACAAAATTAAAATTAATGAATGAGGGAATACATGAGGATGAAAAAAGAAGAAATATTCTTACAAAATTCACTTTTCTGTCTGAGGTTCTTTTCTGTTTTCATGAAAGGAAAAGAAGCAACTCTCTGAAGTTCTTATTTCTTCTCTAGCTATTTTAGTGACTTGCTAAATGTCATTACTATAAGTCACACTGTCTTTTTGATAGTTCATTAATAACACAAAATTAACCTATATCATAAATTACTGTTTGGTAACTAGGATGGCAACTGTCATTATAAAATGCAATCAAAATAAATGCTGTAAAGCTGGAAAATTTAATTCATAGTTATAAATGAGTCATGAGTGATTAAAATCAGCTTCTCTGAGAGTTTGTGTAGTCCCTTTGGAGCTTGCTTCTGGTAAATGGGAAGAAAAAGACAGCCATGTCCTGCAGTAATTGTATTTCTTCAAAATATGTTGTGTACAAGGACCTCCCTTTTGCTGCAGAGATATCCCAGCTGTGTAGGAAATAGCCAGGCCCACGGAGGGGCAGAGCAACCCAGGCCACTGCACAGCTCCTTCCCTCAGAGAAACCTGGTGTCTGCACACTGGGAGAAAACTATGGGCTCTGCAGAACCCAACCATACTGAGGAGCTCAAAAAATCGCATTTTATCTAAAACGATAAACTCTGAGTATCTGAACAAAAAGCCCCTACTGATAGAGGCTTTCCCTGGAGGTGAAAGCCAAAGTGATTTAATAGATGAAAGTCTGCTTTGTCTTGACCTTGAAGCTCCTATCAAGGACTAATGATCGATAATTATGGGAGTGGAGGTTTTTAATGATATTCCTATTATTTCAGTTATTGCTGCTTGAGTCCTTGTAGGTGAAGGCATAAAATCAATTGTGGAAGCCAAATCAACATCACAGATATTACTGGTAGGATCTGTTACCCACTCAGAAAGTCCTTCAGATGGGAAACGAATGTTTTATATCCTCGTATGATCTCACAAATCTTTCCAGACACACTTCCTCCTCTTTCCAGAACCCAGACCATAAGAACCCATTGTGTGGGAGAGGCTTGTGCTTTCTGGTTCCGTGTCTAACAGTGAGTTATCAAATATGACAGAGTGTCTTAAGGAGACATGAATTTTTTCCTCTCTGAAAATAGAACCGTGTTCTCTTTTTGCCCAAAGGGCATTTGTTGATTTCTTCCACAAAACAAGTATAATCTTGGGAAAAAAATAATCAAGAAGTGAATAAAGTAATTCACACGCAGCCTTCAAAATTAATTTGGGACAGAGTTTCACTGTAAGCCTGACTGCATGAAAAGTAGTACATGGAGGGACCTGGCAATGCTGGGATTTCACTGATCTTTGAAGGAATACAGAAACACCCACCACTTTTTTTCAAAATGAGGAAGCCATAGAAATGGTACGGGCACATATGGTGACAAGTTTTTTGAAATTCCACTATCTTGGCTTACACTGAGAAATTTGTGAAAGAAACTGTTAAAAAGCAATTGACAGAATAAGTTTGGGTTTGCTTCTTGCTGGCTAATTAGAATACATAGTGTTATCCTGATGCCACAGGGATCCTTCTGGGAAGATGAAATGGTAAGTGAACCTGATATATCATCCAGAGTATTTATTTATGTGAGTTCAAGTGTGTGACTATTGGCAAGGAGTGGATCCAACACTTACCCAGATTAGTCCAGGTCATCACCCTCACTATGTACACATTTGTCTGAATATTTACAGGTAGGTAATAGATCAGCAATTGGTGCTCCCTCTTGAAATCTGTGTTGGAGTCTACTCTCAAAGATTAAATCTGTGTCTATTCTGGCTGTCCTGGGTTGCAGTGTATTACCATCCTCATGAGCTGTTGAAACCAGGTGGGGCAGTGTTTCCTGGCCTCCTCCCTCTGAACTATCTTTCTGTTAATGGCCCAACAGTGCCCTGCCTATGACTCAGAGATAACTCCCTCCGGACTATCTTCTGTTAATGAGTCCATCAACACCAGGCCTCATGACTCATCATCCCATTGTGAGATGTTCCACCCAGAAGGAGGAACCAAGCATTCCATCCTGGATATAATCTGAGATTCCGAACACCACAGACCCTTTCCACTGGATTCCCAGAGGACAGGAGCTGCATAGCCACCACTGGACCTTCCAAGGAAGAGCAGCCCCTTTCTACAGGATCGCCGCTTCAATAGAAACATATCCACCACTTCAGGAGGACTGCAGCCACCATCTTATCCGACTGCTACCACCACCCTGACTAACAGGGTGTCAGGTTGTATCCGGACTCTGTCAGTTTGAACCAGTGTTTTCTGCCTTTTTTAAAATTTTCCTATTAAATTGTTATTCTGACTTGGTGCCTCCCACTGGTTTGTTTTCAAACTAGTACACTGGCAGAGTTACTGATTTCTTCCATGCCTGAAACAGTGTGACCCAATGCCTCCTTGATGTTACCAGGAAATACATGAAGTCACATGCATGAGTGCTGAAGCCACAACCTGGGTGATGGAGGAGGATGTGGCAGTTTGGGCGTTGCTGCTGTTGGATTTGGAATTGCTGTAATGATTTTTTTCCTAAAAGAACTGAGTTTGACTTTAGTTGCCATGAAGAAAATAACTGGATAACATACCTTTAAATTGTAGAACCTGTGTGCTAATTCCTTCTGCATTAGCCAAATTCACAAAGCAACTTTTACATATGAAGACTTGGCCTCCCAAGATGTATTGCTAATGGTGGCATTGATTTTATGGATATTCTGGAAGCACGCTGAGGGAAAAGATACGCGTTGTGATTAGGCAAAGAAACTGTGAAACGTATTATTCCTGAAAAATTGGTAACAGGCAAATATTTACCGTGAGTCAGCTGATATTTCTTAGAAATATGGAAGGCCTAGAAGTGAGTGGGCATGGAAGGGAAGGAAAAAATAATTCAAATCATCAAGAGTAGCCCAAGAACATGGGAAGTAACTGAAGAGCAAGAAGTAGATTCTCCTCTACCTCTTCTGAGACTAAAATACTTTCCTGAAGTGTTCAGCTGATCTTGTGACAAACATGTCAAGCTTTCATTTTGGGGCTGTCTAATCTTATGTTCACTGAACATTGTTATTTAGAATTTTTGAGATAAACTGTATGCAGACAATCTTCTTGTTACCATCCTTTCTGCCGTACTAAACACTTAGTTTAGCAGAACCTGGAATTATCTGCTGCCATGAACCAGTCATGAATTGTCTTTTTCGAAAAATTACTTTAAATGCATCCTTACATTTTTCTGGCAGCCTGTCCAGAAATGAAATCTAGATGGCCAATGCTCAGTTTAAGGCACATGAATAATACTTTTTCACCCAAAAAGATCTAATCAGTTTGTTTCCTTGTCCTTTAAAATAAAACCTGAACTTTAATCTGACTTTGTTAACAGTTAAAAACCTGTACTAAAAATACTCCCAAGTCACATTTTTAGAATTTGAATTCCACACTACTTGCTTCACTCTGAGAGCCAGAAAAAGTGCTCAGTAGATCTAAAATTCCTCTGTTCATAGATGTAGAGACCTTACTATGCAGTACTAGGTGCAAGATGTGAAATGGATTCCATGACACCTCCTGGGTGACGCTGAGAATGTTTCAGAGGTCTTTGCCATTTTGAAGAGCTCTTGAACTAACTGAAAACTGTCTCAGGAACTGATACTACTTAACCTGATTCTGTAGAAGAAAGCTTGCCTTAGGATGGAGAAGGAAGGAACCTTATGGTTGTGCTGCTGATCTCTCTCTTCTGGCCTGGATCAAACTGGAAGAAGATTTGAAATAATACAGGAAACTTATCTAGTGCTAAAGGTACTTTGATAAATAAGAGTTCTCATGTAGATAAATATAATATAGTGAGATGAGAGTATTTGTTGGATAGCTGTCCTTAGTGTGTTTGAAGAGGGGAAGTAGTATTTACACTTTGTGATTTTATTCTGCATGGAAACAGTAGAGAGGTATACAAACAAATGCATTACTAATTCTGTCATGGTACAGAAAGGATGACATTTTTATCTGTCTCTGCACTGATGACTCACTAACCTTCCTCATGCTTATGCCATGGTGACAAAGAGTGAGGATAGGTTTCAAAGGCTTTTCAACACAGAAGGCCTGGAGACTTTTTACTGCAGAATGTATTCTTCTTGACACCTGTGCGACTGTAGACATTAGCCCTTGAAAAACCAGCGCTTAAAGTGAAAACCTGGAAGAAGTGGGGACTTTCTCTTTATGTCTAACCTCTGAGTCTGACACCTCCTTTAGACTTTACCTTCACAAAACCAGAACTTCATCAGTATTTGTGTGTTTTGAGAGCAGATTACAAAATCATGGAGTTATAGGTGATAATTGATCCTAGAAGAATAAAGGGACTAAATGTATCCATCAGCTTGTTCTATTACAGATGATTTTTAAAGCCTATGGTCGGTATTCAGCCACACTTCTTGCTGATGGTTCCAGTAATAATGGTGGCACTGATGGTTCCACTTGTCCTAGCAAATGCTAAATTCCTTGTCTTTGTTCAATGGGTTGAAACAATCAGCACTAGCAAAGAAGGAGGAAATTAAGTATATTAATCAAAGGCAGGAAACAAAGATGTAACAATTCTCAAACTGTAGTGTGCATTAGGATACTGGAATTGTTTCAGTGCTATGTTCAGCTATCAGAAAGGACCAAGTTACGGCTAAGTTCATTCCATTCTTCAGGTTCTTGAAAGAAACAGTTTGGTGGCTGCCAGGATAAAAATGTGACATTTGATGGATGTTACTCAAGGGAACTATTGAATGGATACTTGTAGAAGAAGAAGGGAATGTGGTATGTTCATCACAAATTCAGACTGAGTAGGAATGTCATTGTCATGAAAATGCTATTGTATTGTAGTCACGTGGTTTTGCTCCATTAACGCTGAAGCTCACTTCTATAATCATCCACATATTCTATCACATCTACAGTAGAATAGATGCCATTTCCAGTTCCTTAACTTCCTACAGATTAGTCTCTGTTGGTTTTGTGTGTGTTTTATTTTTTTTAGGAGTGCAAAGATTTAATCATAAAACTTCTTTTCTTGAGATGTCTAATAACGATCTACAAGGCAGAAAGCTGAGGGGGTGGAGGGGAGTAATCAGTGTTTGCATCCTGTGGCATTCGGCTTCAATTATAGTGCTGAAACCTGGAAGCTGTGATGTTTTAAAGCAATCATCCAGTGTTACGCATTACAGCTATTCTGGAATCTCTAGTTTGTTCATAGTTTATGCTATAATTACTGCAACTGTATCCTTCATTCCTTAAATTAGATTGCAGATATTGAAACAAGTGATGTAGGTATCTGATAATCAGCAACAGCTAGTAATAATAAAATAATAATCACAAAAGAAAGCAAGGAAAATATGTCCTGCTTTTCATTGCAAAATTTTCAGAGAGTCACTGATGTCATTCAAATGTCAGCTTACCATATACCACACACAGCTCCTATGTTTCTTTTTGCACTATATTCTGATAGGTATTTTGTACATAAATTTCAGATACTAAAACTGCCTCTGTCCTAATACTTGGGCATTGTTCCAGTCCCCACACCTCAGTGCCATTTAAGAATGAGAAAATACAAGGTGCCTCTCTGGAATTATAATAATGTATATTTAGCCCCATTGGTGCACATCTTTCAATGACTCCTTGGTTTAGTTTTTAGTTTCTTTTTCCCATACAAATCACTCTCAGTGCATGAGAACTATGTATTTACTCTAAGCTGAAACATTAAAAGACAAAATAGCTGAGCCTTTATAAACGTGATGAGAGAAGATGGATATCTCCCCAGCAACACTGAAGACTTGAATTTCCTTAACTCCTCCATTATTTTCATAGGGTGCTCTATTTCTGGAATCTGCAATTGCCAACTATTTCCATTTTTCTAAGCCAAATAAAATATTAAGATCAGGTAATATAAAAAAGGATCAAAACACAATCCCAAGTAACCAAAAGTAAAGGGGATTAGTAGTGAATAATATAAGATCATATCACACTTACATGATAACTTTTAAGTTACTCACACCTATAGCATTGTAACAGTTATATCATTTATTGTGATGTAGTATCCTTACTATAATAACTCTTCATATGTTTCAGGTTATTCATGCCATGCCCTGTGGGATACACTGATCATGTTTAGATCCTTATAGCAGATTATAAAAGAGGGAGGAACTGTATTATAAAGCTGAAAACCAGCTTGTTTTTTCTTAAAAACTGTTCTTTAGCTTTTAGTTATCCAGTAGCTTATTTGTACTCTCAAGACACCAGTGGTCCTTCACCCATCCCTTCACACTATTGTATAGACAAAAATAGTAGTGAACTGAATTTCTTTTTGGTTTGTTGTTTGGGTTTTGTGGTTTGGCTTTTTTAAGCAATTTCAGCTGTAGGCTTACTGGTTTGGCTGCCTGCAGACACACCTAGAATACTTGTAAAAGTACGTGGTTTCTTGGCTGTACTGAGAACTTCAAACAGATTGGTTTAAGAGGAAGTACTTTAGAGATATCTGATGAGAAATTGCTCTGTGCATAACAAAATGCTCTGGATAAGAGAATGAAAATAAAGAAATGAGACTTCAGGTGATAACCTCCTGAAAATAAGCCAGAAAATTAGAACTAGGATGTGGTCAGAAGTTTCTGAATAAAATATCAGTGATATCTTCCTTGAGTTTCTGCCACTGGAGTTATGTTTCAGATGTGTGCTGTGCACAGAGAGTATATCTCCTGTACATAAGAACATGTTACTGTCTTCTGCATTCCCACCATTGTTCCTTCTGTTTGCTATGAGCTAAGCAGGTGTTGACATTCAGGTTCTCTTACCATTATTTTGATGTACTACCTGAGATCATGTGTTGAATTACAGCAACAAGAATCTAGAAACGAAATTCAAAATGAATGTATTTTGATAATGTTTGTGGCTTTGGAGTTAAATTTTTTACAAATAAACACATTAAACTTTACTGTTACACATAAAACTACTAACAGACAGAGGAGTAGAGGACTTCAGTACATGATTTCAGGTTGATATCTTCGACCTGTTCTACATATTGTGTGGCTACAGACATGGCATTTAATTTACCTGTGCCTTAACTTCCCACCTGTGACAAGGGAATGGTAGCACTCCCATCTCTCTTCAAACTTCTATCATGAGAAATAAATATTGGGGACTACTTAGCTGCTATAGAAATGAATACAAATTAAATACATGACATATAAAATAACGGAGCTGTTGTGATTACTGTTAATTATTATGAACAGATTCAGGGCAACTGGATTGGCGGTCTTGAAAAAAAAAGGAAAGGGTCTGTGCACGTGTGAGAGAGTGAAATCCCCCCTTTTCAGTGTGTCAATGCACACAGTAACCAAGGTAAATTCACCTCTTTTCCCTCGACTCTTTTGCAATTGTAATGGCTGTTGGCCTTCCGAAGGCGACTACCACCGAGATTTTTCCCGGCGACTGCCCGGAGGAGCACCCACCGGGCCTGCCTGCCCTGCCCTGCCGGCCCAGCCCGGCCTGCCCCGCCGGGCCGCTCCGCCGCGCCCCCTGGAGGCGCCAGCGCAGCCCTGCGCCCCGGCCCTGTCTCGCACACCCTCGCTCGTTCGCCGCCCGGGGCTTTCGTCGTGGGGCTGCGGAGCCTCGGAGTTCGGTCCGCCCGCGCTGTCCCCAGCCGCCGCTGCGGCTGCTCGGGGCGGGGGGGGGCCCGCTCACGCACTAACGCGGAAGGAGGGGGTTCCCCGGACAGCCTGCGGGATGGAACAGAACGGAGCGCGAGTTTCCGCGCAAGAGCCAAGGGGGAAGACACCGGGGAGGCTCCTCACTCACTAACGCGTAGGGAGGAGACTCCCCGGACAGCCTGCGGGACGGGACGGAGCGGGAATTTCCGCGCAGGGGCCAAGGGGAAGAGACCGGGGAGGCGCAGGAGCGAAATCGCTCGGGACCGCACCGCGGGCACGTCCCCACCGGGGCACTTCCCCGCCTCGCACGCTTTGGGGCTGCGACGGCTCCCGGCGCCGCTTTCCCCCGAGAGCTCCGGCGCGTCCCCTCGCTCGGGCCGTCGGGCTCCCCGCGCCCGGGGCGGGCACGCGCGGCTCCCGCTCGCGGTGACGTCACGCCCCGCTCCCGCCTCGCCGCTCCGGTCGGCGGGCGCATCCATCCCGCGGGTGCGGAGCCGTGCGGGCCGGAGCTCCGCGCTCACCGCGCTCCGCGCCACGGGCGGCAGCGGCGTCGCGAAGGGGAAGCCAATTGGCGCCGCCTCTTCCCTCTCTTCCTCCCGCCTTCCCGCCCGCGCCGCTCTGTCCCATGTTTGGGCTGGAGAAGCCGGCGGGGCAGCAGAAGCCGGGCAGAAGCGGTGGGCTTCCGAAGATGGCGTCCGTGGGGGATTTTAACGTGCTCAGCTCCAGCATCCCGGCCACCAAGGTGGAGCTCTCCGTGTCCTGCAGGTACGGTGGCGACTCACGGCCGCATCACCCGCTCGCCCCGCGGCGTCGGATGGGGCGGACGGGCGAGCGGGCAGGTGCCACTCGCCCCGGGCTTGTCAGCGGAGCGGAGAGGAGAAGGGCAGCGCGGGACGCCCTCCGCATGCCCGGCGCTGTGCGAGGCGCTCTCACTCCTGCCCTCGGAGGGTGCCGAGCGCGGGGAGCTGGCCGTGCAGCCGCGGGCAGAGCCGGGCGCAGCCCGGGGCCGGCTGCCAGCCTGCTGCAGCCCGCTGGCCGCGCACCGGGCGTGTCCGCCGCAGGGTGCTGCCGGCGAACCCCGGGGCCGAAGCGCCGGCTCCCGCGGCGGCTGCGGGTACCGCCGAGACGGGCAGCGGCTGCCGCCGCCCCGCATCCTGCCCGCGCCGCTGCCGGGGAGCGGGGGTCGCGTCGGTGAGCGCGCAGAGCGGGTTATCCGGCAGGTTTTTAACTTCTGGAGCTGTCCCAAGAGCCGTGGTGGGGACGCAGACCTCCCGTCCGGAGTAATCTTGTCATGGGTTCTTCAAGGCTCTCTTGCAAAACTTAGGGGAACGGGCGTGTTGTGTCGCCGCGTCATGTTTTATCGTAACGCTGCTGCCGCGAACTTGAGGGAATGCCAACCCGTAACACCAAATGTGGTGTCTGTGGTTTTGTTCTTTTGCCGCTTGTTTATCGGTATTTCAAAAATCCTGCTTTCTCCCGTGATGCAGAGATTTTCTCATTAGAGGTCTAAAAAATACTTCTATTTGTGCGCTTTTTTTATTCATGTCTTCGTTCACATTCCGCGACTTCCTTGAGTATTTCCTAGTAGTTGCAAAGCGGTGACGCCTTTCACCAGCAGAGTTGGCAGCTTCTAGCGGAAAATTTGAACTGTCAATGTGCTTCCTGATGGGAAATGAGGCAGAGTTTCTTCTACAGTCCGTTGCTTCATTTTATAATGTAGCTCCCTAGAGCTGTTGCTGTTACCAGTCCTGCTGCCAGGACAGAACGGCAGTGCTCTAAACTTAAATTGTCAGATCACTCCCTCTCTTTCCTTAGTAGATAAAGTATGATTTGATGTTTTATCAAGTGTTGACTTCAAAAGAGGGCTGAAGCAGTGAGAAATAGAGTAAGATTAAATTTGTAATGCTGAAACAGTCGCCAGGCTGACATACAAACACCCCGTTGTACTTGCTGGCTGTCTTTGCAAAGTTCACCAGCACCAACTGTTGTCCGAGGAAGGGTGTGCTGTAATGTGTAAAAGCAATCCAGGACCCTTAGTATTACTTTTAAGTTCTTGAAATAGCCTGTCACAGTTACAGATGTCAGAACATTTATGCTGAATTTGACCCAATTCACTTAGTAGGGGCGTTCCTTTAATTCCAGGTATCATTTGTGTATACCTGCAATGTTTCACAGTGGTTTAAGAATCCATCAATAGTTTCAAAGAAATGCAGGTATAGAACATAGTCAATCGATTCTGACCTTACTTGTAACTAATTTCAGTTTATTTCAGTATAAACTTCACAGCGGCAGTTTCTCTGTAGATGTCATTAAAAGCCATGTCAGTTTTGTTGAAACTCTTTCATTTGTCTTGATGTCAAGTGCAGAAGGATGGGAATTTCCATGGAGATTCCTTTCTTCTGTATGTGCTGGATGACAATTCTTGATTACAAAATTATGCTTCAAAGTGGAGTATAAAATGAGTGACACTAGGGCAGAAATTAATGATTAACATGTTTGTGATTTATCTGTAAACTCATTTATTGGCTAAAGCTTGTGAAATGTGGTGTTAAATGATATTGTGAAAGACTGCAAAAGCAAACTGCAAAATTCAGAGACTGCTGAAAATGTTTTAATAATTAGCAGTTGTGTATTCCTTAATACCTGGAGAGAAATGCTTTTAACGGCAGTTTGGGTCACAACGTTTGTTTTCCTTGATACCTGAAGAATTGTAGGACCAATTTGATCGCTAATTTACATCAACAGTTGTTGGTTGATAACTATTATTTATTCCTAGACTTTTTTCTTGGGTTTTTCTTTTTGTTTGGCTTCGGGGCTTTTTGTTATTTTGGTGGTGTTTTGTGGGGTTTTTGCGGTTTGTTTGGGGGTTGTTTTTGTGGTTTTTTTGCTTGTTTTTCTTGCAGGAGATGAGGGAAGTTCTACCAGTTGGTACAGGTGGTGTAACTTGGTGGTCGGGAAAGCAGTGCAAGCTGTTTGCACCACAAAGTAAATTTGTGAATCTGGGCAATATTCTTTCATCTGTTCTGTCTTTCTGTCTGTCTTATTCAATAAAGATACAGTTTCTATTCATTTAGCTTTCAATTCTGTGTGGTTTCTCCGTCAGCATTTTCCAATTTGCCTGCATGCTCATACTGCAAGTGTTAACAAAGTATCCAGGTTCAGCACTATGCAGATGGAATTGCACTACTTGATATTCTCCAAGCCACACTGGTTTAGCTCCAGGGTCACATCAGGTAGTCTTTAGGAGAAATGCATCTCATGAGATGAGAAATTCTGTGAAAATTGTAAAATCCAGGAATGTTTTGGTTAACAGGCAATGCTCTTTCTGGGATTTCTTTATGGCTAAAAGCTTTTTATATCATTCCCGTGGCTTTTGAATGCCAGCATGAGTAGTTTTACAAATGCTAGAAAAGCAAGAAATTAACTTAATTCTAGTTATTACTGCTCAATGCCTATTGAATAAAAACTTCACAATTCTTTTCTGACTCTGTAAGATGTAGTTTATCAGAAAGCACTAGTCTTTGACTCAAAAGCCAGGTCTAATGTGGCAGAAGAACTTACATGTGTTATCCCAGAGGATCCTCTGGTGTTGGTAATTGTCCACTATTGTCTGGGTCAGTTGTTCTAGTAGCCGTCTCCCTCTGCACCCTGTCTCTCCCTTCATCACATGTCCTGAAGGGCATTCATGGTCTGATGAAAATGTTACTGTCACCTGCCATGCAATCTTTAGTTGTTGCTGCCTGGCATAATTTTGCACCGTTGTCATGTGGTGATGGACCAAGACCTTGTCCCTGCAGTCTGTGTGTAAGAGGGGAAGTAGGCTGCACTCTTTTTCTTCACTACTGTTTTCCAGCCCAAAGGTTCCTCCTCCTCTAAAGGGGTGTTTGCACCGCATGCTGGTTATAGGCCTGTGTCTAGACGCGACTCTTCTCTTGTGTAGGCTTGTGGTCCTATGTGAACTTCAGGTAAGCTTCAGGCCATATACCTGTCGTCCTGTTTTCCCTCCATCGATGTTCTCTGCTGATTCTAATCTAGTTAAGTTTTGGAAAAACTTCATATTCTGTTCCCATCTTCCCTGCTGTTAGTGCGGTTGCTGTCTTGACTGAACTAATTTATCTAATGCTGAGAACTGCAAGATTGTGGTGATTATGTATCTTGAAGTTTGTGCTCTGTGTGAACATAAAAAGTTCAGTGTAGTTTAATGGGTTCAAGTTTTTAATTTTTTGGTGTGATCTGTATAAAGATGATTTCTGTTCATCATGGTTACTGTGTAGACTGACCTAGGCTTTTTTCCTGGAGTACCTGATAACTCTGCAGCCATTCTGCAATCTTATATTAAAAAAAAGGTCAAGAGTTTCGTTATACCTTATGTTGATGTTTATTTACAGACTTACCAATCAGAATTATCTTCTTGAGAGTGGTTTTTTTAATATCTATAGGAAAGTGAAGCTGTAGTTTCATCATTTTATGACTTCTAGTAGTGTATCAAAGATGACATGGTTATTGGAAAGACAGTAGAATTGTTGTGAAATACTGACACAGTACAGGGTCACTTTCCTAATTCAGAACATTTGTTAATGGTAATACTGCTCTGAAAGGCTTTATATTCAATCAGGCAGTGTGTCTTTATAGGTCTAGGTTTGTGTTGTATAGGCTCTACACTGCCTGTGTTCCCACAACAGGCATAATGTGCATAAAGGCACCATGAACGCCTTGTCACAGTTGATTCAACAGAAATACAACTGGTTGCCCGTGTGTGTTTTGGATCAGTTCTATGCCGCTTCACAATTTGTACAGAAATCTAATGAATGAGCTGAATGGAATTAAGCAACCCCTATTCTCAGTAATTAAGATAATTTAATTTCAAGTTTGTTGCACAGAGGAACAAAACACACTACTTCAGAATTTTTTCTTTTGTTTGGCAGTCTGAAAGTCTTAACCAGCCACTTTCTAGTGTTTGCAATACCTAAAAGTATGCTTAATTATATCTTTGATTGTCCTAGGCATTGATTTCTGGCAAGATCACATCTCTCCAGCCATCATACTTACCTTCTGGGGTTTTTTTAAATATTAATAATTTTTTAGAAGTCCCTGTCAGAGAAATAGACAATGATAAAAGAGATATTCATAACAAATTATTTGAGCTTGTAACTCTGTATAGTACAAAATGTAGACTATAAATTTAATTTTGATTGTAGATCTGGTTTTTATTTTCCTGCTTTCTTTGTGTATGCGTTTCCAGGTTGGATTAAACCTCCATGGAGTGGTTATATGTGAGTGGCAACAGAAGGTTGATCTTACATGTTTTTTTTCTTTGAGATGAAACTACCTAGACAACCAGCTGGCTTCAGATGAGAAAAAATGTAAATGGGTGACAGTGTCCATCAAAATAGTCATGGAGATGCATTCCTGATAGAGTGCATGGTTTAGTTTTCACCTGTGTGTCTCTATTGTTTGAAATTTAAGCATGCAGCCATGTGACTTCTAGAATTTAAGGCAGATCTTTTGCACTGCAAATTCAGTCTTTCGATTGCTAGTGATGGGAAGGATGGGTGCTAATGTCTTTGAAATGAGCCTCTACCAACATCAACCTGCACAGGCTTGTTACAGAACCCAGACGGTTTGACTCCTGAACTTTGGGGTAATAGACAAACGGGTCAGCACAAAGTCTATTGCAGGACCGACATAGCCTAAATTTCTAAACTCTGGAGGAGAATGACATGTTCAAGGGGGGAATAGGTGGTAGGCTGTTTGGGAAGGCAGTACGTTCTGAGTACCTCAGCCACTGGGGGATGGAAGAGGGCATCATGTGGCTGGGAGTTTAGGATTAAAGGAGGCTGTGCCCTGTGAGACCTCCAGAGAGAAACCCCACGCGCACATGGCCCAGTGGACTCTCTCCCTTTATTCGAATAAAGCTGTAGGACTCCTCTGCCTCTTTTGTGGACACTGGCTTTTCGTAGCATGATTTTCTGTACACTAGGGGCAGGCTGTTACAACCCATCCCTGAGATGGGGTAACTAAAAGTTCTTACTAGATCCCTTGGGGTGGATTGAAGTGAAATGACACTGAATGACCAGTGTGTATACACATGGCAAGTTTATTCAGAACAGTTTGGTTACAGTGGAAAGGAGATATGTATCTGCTTTGGTCATTGTCTATAGAAATACAATTATATAAAAGTATACAAATATCACTTGAGGAAATATACAAGGAAAAGAAAGAGTAAAAGTACATAAAGGAGAGGAAGGATATCACTACCCGTGGATCCAGCACCGAGACTCGGTTGTTGCAGTTTTGATGTCCCTTAATCAAAGTGGTGGTCACGGTCTTTATCTGTCAGGGGTAGAGAAGCCCCCCAATAAAAGATTCAGTGTGTTAATATATGTTCAGGTGGGAAGGCCCAGGTACCTCCCTGGGAGTGGAGTTTTACACTGATGAAATACTCTGGATCCTGCACAGTCTGGGGGTGCTTGGGGGATCTGATGATTTGTGGCCCTTTCTAAGACAGGACCACTGTTTCTCATGACTGCCCAGTTGAGCCAGTTGTGACTTATCGGAAGGAATGAATACCTTCTGGGGGTATTTATTATAAGGGGGTGGTTTTACACCTGAGCCTTATCAGGAGAGGACATTGGCATGATAAAAAGCATTACCCCACCTTGCGGGATCTGCTTCTTACTGGCCTTTTCCCTCATCTGGCCCAACAAAGGTTGTTGCTACGCAAAGCTCAGTTTCTTGTGGTCATCCTCTGGTGGTGGGTGTGCACCTCCTCTGCACCGTGCCTGTTCTTATGAAGATCAGCGGTTTCACCACACATCCAAAAATTCTTCTCCTCCCCTTTGTTTAGGGGATGCAAATCTGGCCTCAGGAAAGCACCTGCTGCTTTTGCAAATCTGATTGTTTGAGTCATTAACCTTTAACATTTCACACAGGCTTCAGATTTCATGCAACCTTACAAGTCTCACGACTTGTCAGGTTTTGTCTGAACTTGTCTTTGCCTACATGGAGCTTTGTTTGGTTTTACTTGGCTGCAAACCCAAACCCGGTATCTTTTTTCTAGTTAGTGGGTGGGTAGTGCTTAGTTAGTTTCACTTTGGCTTGTCCTTGTATAATTATGTAGTATAACCATATTTCTTTTAGCAGATAGGTGTAGCAAGTAGTTATTATGTGTACAATGAAGTATTTGTGACCCTCACAGAATGGTGTAGTGCAGGGGAGCATTGTCACAGTGTGATAGCAGAGGCTTTGCAAGTTGGGAGCACAGGATGGGAGTGTGGCAGCAGAGAGTGAAAAGAGGGTGCTCGGGATGTCCCCTTACTGGGGACCCCAGTGCTTTAAAGAGGTGACCAGTGGTTGGTAAGGAAATGCAGTTTGGGAGCTGGGCAAAACCAAAAGTGGTGAAAGAGCACGTCTCAAGCAGGTGTAATACAGGCTGTACATGGTGTAGAGTAAATGTGGATGTAAAATGGAGTTGCAGATGAATGAAGTCAGAGCTGTTAACTCAGCTGGGGGTCCTCGAAGTGGGGAGGAAGAAGTCATCAACATCATACTCCTTCTCAGACCACCTCTTCCACCCCTGCTACCTGTAAACTTCACGGTTCTCCCCAGACATGGCGTGGGACACTGACGGGTGGCTCACTGTAACACCCTCCCCCAGCTGAAGCCCACTGTCCTAGGCCTCAAAAAGGTGGCATACAGGGAAGCCTGGCAGCAGGAAAAGATCTAGGTACTAGGAAATGTGCATTTTTATGAAGACTTTCTGTGGCAGTATTATTTTCTTCATTTTTTCTCTGCCCATCTGAGCAGTGGCTCACCCACCGACAGTCCTGCAATGGCAGAGAAAGGATGAATATTACACTGATGGTATATATTTGCTTTTTGAATTACTTCTTTGAGGTGTACCTTTTAAAGAGTTGTTTCAGAAAAACTGTGTGAAACTGATCTGTATGTTTTATATGTTACACATTAATGGAACACTGTATTAACTGTATTACACATTCCTAAAGAAATCAGATCTCAAGTAGGGCAGCATATCCATGGATTTGGATGGTCTGGGTGAAAGTAACTGGAAAGGAGTGGTGAGTTGACACTAGATTGAAAATCTCTTTTGAGACCACCAGCAGTCCTTAGTGCCATCTCCCAGGATACATCACCAGGAGCTCAGAGCCAGAGACTATTTACCTGTCCATCCTTTACAACGTAAGTGTGGATGGTTTATTCTGTTGGTTTCAAATAGTGATTGGGGTGGTACTGAAGCAGAGTTCCACCAGGTTGTGATACTACTAAATGAGCTTTTTTAAAATTTAAACTGGAATAGTCCAAGATTGTGTTCAGGTCTGTTTCATCTGTGGAAGTGTATTTTTATAACCCAGTACTTCCTGTCTGTTTCAACAGAACTCCTGTAAAACTATTGCTATGTTAGAGTAAATAAACTTGGCAATTCCTGTGGGGTTTTTTTAACCCTCAGGTGTAGTCAGCAGTTTTAATAGAGGTTTCATCCTAAAATTGTTTGCATACATTTAGCCAGAGATGGCTTTCTGTGGGTTGTCATAAAACTCATGGAAGCACTGCTGGTCTTACGCTTCTCATTGCTTTTCTCTTTCTTTTTTCCCTTATGGCTTCTCAATCAATATATTCTTAGCTTGACAATAAAAGTTACTGTGAGGCTGAAAATTATTTCTTTGTTTTCTGGTGAACAAGTAGAGTGAATTACTTCGTCAAAAGTTATGAAGAGGTATTGTGAATGTTAAGCTTGCACATGAGAGGTATGTTTGCTTTCTTTCTGGTTCTTCTACTGCCCCAAAGAGTGGGGATGATTGGAACAGAAAGGAACAGGTCATCCTAATTGCCTGTTAGTCAGTAGAGCCACTGTTGTCTCACTTGTGAGCCTATTCTAAGAGAACCAGTTATTTTGGCAAGAAGGTAAAATTCTGAGAAATTGTCTGATCTGCTCTTAGGTCCAGGGCATTTTGAATCTAGAGAGCTGGAGGCTAATAGCTCACTTTGTTGTGCTCTGACAGAATACAGGAGAGAGTAAATAGCTGTAGAAGGGTGACTACTTAAACTGCCACTACAGTTTGTGAAATTACTCTGCCGGTAGGTCAAGTGGGCTCTTGACTCGAGTGGACTCTTTGGATCATATGTCATCTTAGGACTGATCCTTGCAAGTTCAGTGATACCATTAAGGCTGAGGGGCAGTAACCACTAGGTTAATATGGTTATGTTACATTTAGTAGTACTATAGATACTATTCTGCACATTAAAAAATGACTGGGATGCTCCTTTCTTTATCAGGTTCTTCCTTGAAAAAGTGATGTGGGCCCATCGTTAAGTGAGGGAAACAAATGCATTTGTTTAATGAAATTGGGACAATTCCTTTTCCAATGGATTGATACAAGTGTGACAGAAGTAGTGTATGCTTATAATATATAATACGAATATGATACACTGAAAATGTATATTTTCTAAAATTAAAAATTATTTTGCATGAGTAACTAACTTCTGTGTTTGCAAACTGCCGAGTGCTTTATTTCACAACCAGGGAATTTTTGCATGCATTTAAATGTAATCTAAAGAGAAAGAGAAACATAAAGCCATAGCACCCAGAGAAATTCTGACAAATTAATCTGAAGTAAACCCCATTTTTATCATTAAGGATTTCAGAGCTGTTGGAAGCAATATATAAGTAAGTCGTTTTCCAGTCAATGCAGATTTTTTTTTTTTTTTAATTTTGAAACTGGAGAAGCAGATTTTAAACTGCTCAGTTCTGTAGTTACTGTGGTCTGTTGTTCAGGACCAGAATTCTGTAATTTCTGATGGAGGAATTGGATTTACTTCTGCTTAGCAGTTTGGAGTAACAAAGGGTTAAAAAAACACTTACGGAGAAGGAAGTTCAGCTATTGATCACTAAAATAAAGTGAAATTTGAAGGAAAGTATATGTGGACAAGGTGAGTAAATGCTACTATTTAGCGTACATCTGACAACACACATATGACATACAGTGGATGAGAGACGTAGGAAGCAGCATAGGCTGTGATGGTTTCTGGTTTGCTACCACTGCTAACTAGATCAGTGAATCTTGGAGCATCTGATTTATACCTCTGAGTCGTTTTAGGTTAAACAGTACCAGACACTCGGCATTTAGAAGCATTTCTTTACTGAGAAGGTGGTCAGATGCTGGAACAGGCTTCCTAGAGAGGGGGCCAATGCCCTGAGCCTGTCAGTGTTCAAGAGGCATTTATTTGGACAATGCTCTTAATAACATGTTTTAACTTTTGGTTATCCCTGTAGTGGTTGGGCTCTTGGATGGGATGATCATTGTAGGCTCCTTCCAACTGAAACACTCTGTTCTAAAAAACTTTCTGAGTGCTGCACTGTTATTTTATAAAACTGTTACTTTGGTAAAGTTTTATGGAGTTTATGAAACTATGTGAACAAAGTGATTCTGTGAGGCATAGATAAATATATTGTAACTTTATCTTATTTACTGATCACTTTCTTCCTTGCCCTGGGGAGATTGCTCTCATTATACAGAAAAAAAAATTATCCCAGCATTTCCAGTGTTATTGCCATGGATCCTATTAATTTATTTTTCCTTAGACATCTATGCTGTTGCAGCTGTTTTGGAAGGTCCGCTCCAGAATGGGCAGGTGCAGAATGAATTCCTTCAAGATCTGTGCTGCTAGAATAACACTTTCTGCACAGATGTTCCTAGACTTCCTTGCTGTAGGTGTTTGATATGCATACTTCTCAAGGAAAAAAGTTTTGGTTTTTTTTCCCCTCCCTCATACTTGGCAGAAATTTCTTTCCCTTTTGCATTCTTTATCTGAAATGCTTAATGGGCATAGAAAAAAAAATACTCACCATGTTCAGTTAAAATATATGTCTGTTTCTCTTGATACTTTGATTAGGAGAAAGAAACATTTCAGGTATTTCTGGTTTCTGAGTTTGTGAGCTTTCCTGAGACAAAACAGTTTACTACCAAAGAGAATGCTTTTCTCAGGAAAAAGGGAAAAAATACACTCTGTATTGCTCAGTCTGTGCAGAAAGTGCTATTGAAAATTAAGAGTACGAAGACTACGTAAATTTCTAGAAGGACATTTAGTCTGCTTTCTATTTTGTGTTACTATTTCTTGTGGTTGCAGATTGTCCTATGCTTATGTACCATGCAGTTTTCTTATGTTTGAAGGAGCACTTTGTTGTCCCCCTGAAATGAAAATGCACAAATGAAATTGAGCAGCCTGTTGAGTTGTTAGGTGATTCAGTGGCCAAATCAGACTATTTTTTTTTTCCTGTTGGAAAAAAAACTTTAAAAAACTTTAACTTTTTCTTTAAAGTTCCTTTTGAAATTGGCTGCGTTGCTTGAACAGCTTGCTTAGTTCTTATGTTACTGTTTTGGTTGGCTATTTATGATTTGGACAATCAGGCATGCTGCAAACTTTGCTGAAGACATTGTTTATTTGTAGGAAAATGTGTGAAGGGTTGAATTGAGAGTGTTGCAAGTTGTACTAGTTCAAAACCACGAGTTGATTGCATTAATGACCTGAATTACAATGTTAAACTTGAGTATCTCTACCCTTGCAATGCTTTCAGGAATACCGTTTATGTAGAAATGTTCTTAACTCACCAAGTACCTGAGAGCAGCTGATAGTTGGTGAGGAGGAACATTCTTAGGAAGTATTATAGATTCTTACCTTCTTTTTATGCTGTTCCCATGATGGCTGCTTTTTGCAGCTGCTGGAATAAAAGTATCAGGATAGACTGAGCTTTATAGTACCAGGCCAGTCTTTATGCTAGTGTGTACGCAGGAAGATGGAGGGGAACAAAATTTAAAAAGGAACACAAGAAGAGTAGGAAATATCTAAAGAACTTGGACCACCTTAACTTAGTATAAACATTACTAAAATTGCTTAATCCTAACCTGCAGGGACAAGCACTAACATACCAATTATAAGGTCACTGTATAGTCATCATGCAGAGGAATTAGAATTGTTTGGAATTCTAATGGTGAGCATGATCCAAAATCTAATGTACTATTTCTTTCCTATAACTCTAATTTTGAGGTTTTATTGCAATTCATTTTGGGATAATCCAATTCTAGTTACCAGGAATTAATGGTGTATCTAGGTATGTATAATTAGAGAGGAATAGGAAGCAATTTTCATTTTGGGTTGGTAATTCTGATATTGCAGAACTTGCTGCACTGTCTTTCAAAGCAGTTTGTAGTAAGTGTTGTCAAATTCTGACTTGAGTTCACTCATTTTCCTGGGTTTCTTAATACTTCCGATTGAAATTTGCATGGGTTTTGTTTCACTGAGTGTGATTGTATGCATAAAAATTACACTTCTGAATGGACTAGAGAAATTCTGAAGAATTAGTGTATGCAGAATTCAGGTTCATTCACAAGTACTAATATTAAAGCTAGTGCCTACTTTGGCTAGATTAAATAAAGCAGATCTGTCCAATGTTCATTTAAAGCTATTTTTTTTGTTCATATTGCTTGTTCTAAAGGTGAACTTGGCAATACCTGAATTTGGAATACGGTATCTTTTCATTGTTGAAGTCTTAAGTGGACCACTTAGAACACCTATATTGAACAAAATATTCGTACACTTTTCAGCACTGTTCAGTAGCACAAAGATTATGTGATTTAGATCTGAGTGAGAGTAGTAACTGGTGACCCTTGAAGAGGCTCTACTAATTACTAAAAATAATAAGCTATAAGGGATGTAAACTGGTTATTTAATCCTTTCTTTTGCTCTGGGGTAGGACCAAAGAACTTACTAGAACTTGTCGCTCTCTGACATGTTCTTGAAGACAATGAAGATTTCACATCATGTCTGCCCACCTTTGACAGTGAAAGATGGTAAAACAATGGAATAAAGTTCAACTTCTGTGCCTGCGGTGCAGAAGATTCAATTTATGGTTAAACCTGTTCCTACTTGCTCTGTCTACATCAAGGTCAGCTTCAAGTTGTAGCAGGGTTTCTTTCCGTCATAGATACGGTTTTTATACTTCCGATTATTTCTGTTTTCACTGAACTCCAGTGGCTCCATGTCTGTCTTAGATTGCAAGAAATTGGAGTGTCCAAAACATATTGCTTGAATTGAGTGTTTGCCAGTGTTATGAAGACCAGACAATTAGTCTAAAGTGGCATTTTTGTTTGTGTATTCCAGTATGCCTTTTTCCCCAAGGTACAAGGTTCCTGACTTGCATTCAGTTTGTGGTTAACTGTGATGTCTAGGACTATGTTTGACGTAACTGCTGTATATCCAGCTACATGTAGCTATGCTGCATTTTTGCTGTTAAGTTTAATACCTTCCAAAGTTTAATAGCTCTTTCTGGTCCCTGTTCAATGGCATCCTGTTTTCAGAACGTTTTTCTGGTCTGTCAAGAGAATTTAAAAAATTTATTTACTTTAATTTTTTTTTGAATGATGAAATGTTGGTAACTGTTCTGAGAATGGTTTCTGGTCAGTCCTGATTCTTCAGAATTGTTAGCTTAAGTCCATTCATCTGTGTATGATTCTCAGCTGGATGAGGTGTGGTTATGATACTGAGACTGCATTCCATAACAAAATTAGTATTTATCCTAGGTATTCCGTGGACAATTAGAGGAGTCTTAGTTTTGATGTGTGTCCTATGTATGGATTATTTCTCTGTACCTTACTTGTCCATGACAGATTCTTTGAGATACTTCCTGATGGCTCTGAAATCTCACAGCCATTCTTTTAAGTAAAGTCTAAGGTTTTTGGGTTGAACTGGCAAGTTACTCTCTGGTAGACATTTGTGTTTAAAGGTGTTTCTCTTCCCGATGGCCGTTACATGTACATGTAATGTACATGTGGTTGCTTTTTGATTCATGGTATTGGAGTATATGAGCCACAGTTTGTTCAAATCCAAAATGGATAATAAAACGAAATGTAAGCTGACTCCAGTGTTAGTGCTGACTAAGTCTTGTGTATTAGGAGGACAGAAGACTAAGCTGACTCTTGATTAACAATGTTAAAAACGTGTATGCGTTGGTATCTGATTTGAATCTTTCACAATTTTTTTATACCTAAGATTATTTTTATCTTTTTTTTTATAGAAATCTTTTGGACAGAGATACATTTTCTAAATCTGATCCGAGTGAGTATATAGTATTTTATTGTTTCTTCTTATTACCTATTCTAAATGTGCAAACACCGGAATAAAATTAGGTGGATGATTTTCCTCAATGTCAGTTATGTTTACATTGTCTTTGTGACAATTAATTAGAATAATTAAGTTACTCTTGAATAAGTTACACTTATAATTAATGTTATGTGAACTGGAATTTTAAAGGCTGTTTTTAATACTGCTTTCCTGAGCTAAATAGTCCCTTATTTAGCATTCAACCCATTCAAAGTTTCCTAAAATTAATAAATTCTGGAAAGTTGGGTTGCTGTTTCTTTTTAGTAGATGTTGTTTTAGATCTTTTTCAAAGCTATTAGGCAAAATACTAAATAAACTAGAAGCATTTGTTGCTGTTAGTACGTACTATCCACTAATCTTTGAGTCAAATGCTGAAAAATAAAATTAATTTAATTAATCCCTGGGAAGCACTATCTTTCCTGATCAAAAATGGTATGATGGTTTTTGAATTAATCTCTTCAGAATTGTGAGCTAGTGACACTCACTTTCCTCATAAGATGTATCATGACTGGATCCCCCAAAACTCTCATGTCTGTGAATTTATGATGGGACTTTTGATTTAAAATCCATCACTGTCTTCTTGTATTGGATGCTTTATAGAAACTTTAATCAAGGAACCGAGATCACAAAAAATTTCCTTTCTTTTCTGATAACGTTTATCAGAGGAGTTCTGTAGTGTTAATAGACCAGTCCTTAGGTTGTGGTGTCATCTTGTCTCCCCTACAACTCTCCATTTGCTTTTATCTATAAGTTCAATTTCTTTTTTTAAGCCTGGGCTTTCCTTCCTTAGGATACCACATATTGTGCTTACTGGCACTGGAAATAACCCAAGACACATATACTTGTATCAAGTGCCTGGACATGCAGCCATGTCCTGATATTTGAATGCTGAGTCATGTAGCAGTATGAAACATTTGAGTACTTTTGGTAGAGTATATGTTTCCATTCTGCATCAAAAATTTCTTGAGAGAAATTCCACAATACACTTTTGAAGGGAAAAGCTTCTACTTCCTGGGGAAAAACTGCAAGAAGTTGGGAGTACCTTTGACATTTCTAACCTATAAAGCTTTTATTTTTTTTTAAAAAACCCAACAAACTAGGAGACATAAGCAATACCATGCCTCTGGTGTAGGGACATCACACAGAAACAAAACTGGGTGTTTTGCATATTAATAAAAATTTTTAGTTGGCTAAAAAAATAGTAAAAATTAGTTGGGGGTTGGATTAGATGATCGTCAGAGGTCCCTAACAATTCTGTGAAGAAAGACCCTCAGTTAAACTGTTTTGAAGAGTGCTCAGTGACCTATTGCCCGTAATGAATTCAGAGAGCTCTCATATTGGCAAGAGTGATAAGATGTCTACAGTTTTTAAGCTCAGATATTATTAAGGACAAGTGCTTCAAGTTTTTATCAGCTAGGGCAGTCTATTTGGCGTAAATTGCAGGGTTTGAGTGGCAGGGGACTGCGGCATGACCTGTGCGGGAGAAGGCCATGCACCGCCCTGTGACAGTCACAGCTGGTTCCAGTCAGCCCTGAGAACCACAGGAGTAGCGCTTGCCTGCCAGAACTTCTGCCAGCCAGGGGAGCACACAGTGCCCTGCTCAAACACACATCCCAGTAAAAAAGTGCCAGCAGCTGTGAGCTAGAGATGGAGCTGCTGAAGTTACTGCCAGAGCCACGCGTGTGCTGGAGATGCTCCGTGCAAAGGGCAGTACCTCCAAGGGCTCTGTAGCCTGTGCACAGCCCAAGAACGAACAGGTGGGCGAACCAAAGTGGTCGTGGCTGCTGGGGGACCCCTTCTGGGGAAAACATGGAAACGAAGTGGCAGGAAAACCTAAAGAAGTCTTAGTATCTATTTTAAAATGTTTCTGAGAAGTAAACTGGTGGTATTTTTTTATATGGATTCAGAGTATATGGAAATATTTTTAAAGTATCATAAACTTGCTTATCAATTTGCAACATACTGCTTTTTCAGTTTTGGTAAATAGCTTATTTAAATCGCCCAAATTGGTGGTGTGCTTTAGAGATCTGGTCTTCAGCTGTGAGTACCCAGCTATGCTGCCAATCAGGCCTGTCTGTCACAGGTTAGCAGTATAAAACCATGGAGTACAGTAATACTGTCCTTGGTGAAGAGAGAAGAGGAAAACTGTTGGTCCTGGAAGTGCTCATACTGTACTTGCACTCAAGAAATTACTTGTCAGAGCAGCTTTGATTTTGGGTACTCTCCAAACAGTGTACATCCAGTTTTAGTACTCTGCAGGCTTTTTTACTAGCCAGTTTAGTTTGTTTGCTTGTACTGTTCTTTAGTTGGGCACAGAGATACGGCCCTGCTGTAAAACAGGGGAGTAGTATAAAAGGTTCTTGTTCTTTTGTATCTGGAAGTACAGCAGGACAACTTTCCTCAGTGTCTGTTCACTTGGACAAAGGCCGTTCTTAGGCTGGTCTGTATACAGTAACTTTATTCTGTAGCTAAAAAGATGTCAAAACCAGCATCCTTCCACTCTCACAAGATCCACTTTTACAGCCACTGAATTTGCAGTCATTAGGTCTCATACATGATAGAACCATATAGAGTCATTCTGTATGTTGAGGTCTCATTGCATTTGGCTAGGCCAGTTCTAATATGCTTTTCATACTCCAGTGCTTTTATCTAAGCATCATACTGATAGTGAAAATCCAATTTTATCTTCTTGGTCTTTCTCTCAGAGGGACATGCATGAATGTAGCTGACTTCCATGTGAATATAAACAGCCTTCTCCTGAAATTAAAAAGGAACTTGTGATTTCTCTGGTTCTCTTAGGAGATATGCTTGGCCTTTTTTTGATACTGTAATTGCTACTCAATATTCCAGTTCCGACCACTTCCCTGCAATCTAGAATATTCATGTCAAGAGGAATCTGTCACTTTGCCTCCCTAGAGGCAAGTGACAGAAATAACTGTAGAGTAGAGATAGTAGATACAGATGGGACAGGCTTGGATAGCCCTTGTTCATGAAGTATTTTAAACAATACTGAAGCCTCTTACTGGCAGTGCTTTCTGCTCAGTGGAATCAAAGCAAGTCATATGTACTGATTTACTGAAGCATTTGGACCATTCCGCTCTCCCAGTTTGGAGACCATCTTTTCTAGGAATATTTTTTTTTTAAATCTACGGGTTTTGTTGTATTTTTTATTTTCGTCTAGGCAGCTGAGCTAAAGTCATGCTTCCTTGATGAGGCAGGAATAAGACCTACAGAGGAGATACAGATTAATGTTTTTGGCATGTTTCTTGTGTCTAATGATGGGCAGAATTGTTTTCTTCCCATGCTCTGACAGCTCAAGCTGAGCCCTGCAGAGCTGTGCTGGCAGCAGCACAGTCGGGATGGAATGTCCTCCTGTGGAACCTTGTGGCTCCTGAGTATGGATCATCAAAAGAGTCCAGTATGAAAGACTGAAGACATAAAAACTCTTCCCTGGGGAATCTCCCCAGGGAGGATAGTAACAAGAACAATGTCTTGGCAGTTGGGACAAAGGGACCTTAGGGTCTAGAGCTCTGCCTCTAGAAGGTGTAAAAGCTGGTCAGTGGAGAGTATTAGAGACTAGATAGAACTAGTACCTAGAACTAGTTCTGCTAGAACTGGTACCATGAAAAGGTTTGGGTAGCATGGGGAAAAGGTCAGCTTTATTGTGGGTAAGTCTTCCTTGAAATGGAATAGATGTGGTATTATGTTTGTGAAAACTGGGATGCCCAGTGTTGGTGTACGAGTAGTTGCCAGGCTAAAGGATAAGCATATATGCATTGAAGGGGAAAGGACCAGAGCAGGTAAGGGAGGCCCAGTCTGTCTGGGAAAATAGGAAGGTGCAGGCTATAACAATCTATAATATTTTGGGAACTGTATCTACAACAGAGTAATAACTGTTGACTTTTCCACACTCTTCTTCATTGCAAGATTTAATTAAATTTACCTGGAATGTGACATTGTGGTATCAGTGTCCAGAGTTAAAAATTATTAAATATTAATATTCCTGACTATAGATGTAGATGTATCTTCTCTTGGAAGAGCTCATATGGCAAAGCCTTCCAAAAGGGTTTCTCAATTACCCTTCATCAGTGTGCTCTGAACTGCTCTGAACTTTCTCATTGCTCTCTCAGATTTTGAGATGAGGAGAGAAAAACTGTTTTTTCAGCTCCACCTTAGGATGATATAATGGCTTTTGAAATATTATTTATCCCATCTTATTCCTTCTTCTCCCACATGACAATGCCGTTAACTGTTTTCGCTTAAAAAATTGATTGCTTCGTAAAGCCCTTAATCTCTGGTTTGAGCATTTCAAGTGCTTTAGATCAACTTTACCATATTTGTCTGCATTTCTCCATTGGATATGACTTTGACGAAGTTTTTGATCATTGCAATTAGTGTGTCAGGATCTTTACAAAACTCTTTCCAAGAGTCTTTAGAGATAGTGAATCCTAACATTGATGGAGACCAGTATCATGGTTAGTTTCCTAAAATTTACAGGGTGAGTTTTAGAGGAAAGATAGAAGAATTTTAAAGATTATTCTGGATTTACAAAGTATTTATCAGGAAGACTGGAATATATGTCTTTTCTCTAGCTTTCATTAGGGCTGACTTTTTTTCGAAATGCCAGTTTGATATGCACACGTGTATGTATCCCAGTCAGACTTGCATGCTAACAATAAAATATTGCATGAGATGATTGCTTATTAGGCTATATTTTTATTACATTTAAAATAGTGGCTACATCTGCAGCCTAGAGGGGAAGACCTTATTGCAATCCACAACTTCCTCCGATCTCTTCTCTGTGGTGACCAGTGACAGGACTGGAGGGAATGACCTGAAGTTGTGTCAGGGGAGGTTTAGGTTGGATATTAGAAAAAGGTTCTTCCCCCAGAGGGTGGTTGGACGCTGGAACAGCTCCCCAGGGAAGAGGTCACAGCACCAGCCTGCCAGAGTTCAAGAAGCGTTTGGACAGTACTCTCAGGCACATGGTGTGACTCTTAGGGTGTCCTGTGCAGGGCCAGGAGTTGGACTGTGATGATCCTGATGGATCCCTTCCAGCTGGGTCCCTTCCAGCTCAGGATATTCTGTGATTCTGCAATTCTAGATATAAAGGGTAGTCAGAAGTTCAGTAACCTACATAACTTTCTTTAGCTGATTTCATAGCTTCTATTTCATTCTGTTTTCTCACATTTTCCCATTTCGCTTCATTCTTCATGTAATGCACTCCAGCAGCCTACTCCAGAGAGTGTTGTAAAAATAGGCTTTTTGGGTTGGATTCAGCCTACTATAAACAGTTACCAAAGGTAGGCACGTAATTGCCAAGAGTTTATTTAGATTAAATGGAGAAAGACAGACATCTCCTGAGAATTATATTGAATTTGGTTTTTTTGTAAAAGCTTTTTTGCATATACAAGACATCTTATTTAAAAAATAAAAGTGTTAACTTTGAGCTTCTATGTGAGCTAAAACAGTGAAATTGCTTTTTTCTGTTTCTCCTCTTACTTGCTACTGCCTAAGGGGTTTATTTTTTTGGTGTGGAGAAAATGTGTTTCAAGTAAGAAGAAAATGTAGTTAGAAGGTTGACTTCATTTCTGCTTTGGTCCATTGATCATTCTGACTTCACTGAGAACAAAATCAGACCTCTACCTTTGTTGTTTGGGGCTGCAACCTAAAACAGTATAATTTTTAACTTTCTTTTGAAAAATAATGATTGGCACAGGAAAAGAATTTGTTGAGGAAAAAAGTGTTCAATTATCTGTATTTCTATTGTTTAGAAAGGGGTTGAAGAGGGGTTTCAGGTAAAAACTGCTTTATGGTAGTTAACTGCAACTAGTTCAAGACCGTAGAAAATAAGGTTTATAGTGCTCTTTCAGTGCAAATGATCTGTTCTTAAAATAGTGTTTAAAAGACCTTATAATGATCACTGTACCCCTGTCACCAGTCCCTGTGATGAAAGCTGTAGCTTAATGTGTAGTGAGTGCTGTACTGGAAGTACAGACCCGAGTGACACCTGTGGGATTGTTCTGCTTGGTCTTTCAGAATCAGGTTAGGTCAACAAATTCAATTGATTTCATTTTTTATCAGACTTTAGTTTAAAAAAATAAAGTATGCATATGTAATATATATAAATAATTTGAGGTTAATTAGAAATTAAAGGAAGAAAACCTGAGAAGTCTTTTTTTTTCCCCTTTTTCTGGTTCTATTTCCCCTGTTTCTTTTCAGTGGGGTCCTCGCTTGTTTTTTCATTTCAATTTTCTTTTCTCTTGAAGGAAGTATATTTTAGGGTAGTTGTGCATGGAATTATCTAGAATAGCCTGACCATCCACATTTAAAGGCCTGCTTTTATCCAGTGTTGCCTTTAAAGATTGTCAAGTACTTTGCTGGAGGTCAAGCGTAAGCGCTGCCTCCCATTTTAAGGCACTCCATTTATTAGCTGATTTCTGCAACAACTAGACCATATTGTCACCGGTTTGGTTAGGCTTGCTGACAGTTGAGGGAAAACATTTCTGTTTGATTGTCCTAGTTATTAATTTCCACAGCATAAGGGACTACAAAATTAGTTCACTTAATTTAAGGATATGTTAAAGTTTGAAAATAACCAAACTTTTTTTTCTTTTCACAGTCTGTGTTTTGTACACACAAGCAATTGGAAACAAAGAATGGAGAGAGGTAAGATGCATATTTGTAGATATATAAACCCTTTCAGTATATTTAAGGCTGGTCATGTGCTCTAGCAGAAGAGGTCATGTCATAGCCTCTTGAATGCCATGCTAGGCTTATGGGAGTCCTATAGACTAGCAAACACTTAGAACATTGCCACACTGATCTCAATTTCCATATCTGTATCGCACATTTCCATCAAAAGGGGAAAATAATAGAGAAAATACGTGAGTTTCCCATTTTACAGTCTTCCTCAGATAAATTAAGCCAGACTTAGCTGTTAATTTGGATAAGGTTTGTGGCTCTCAAGAGAGGAACACGCTCAAACAGTACATGATCTGTGGAAGGACTGAGATGTGGTGATGGTCCACGTTAGCAAAATTAGTCTGTAGTTGTGGTAAAGAGCTACCTTTGCTTGTGCAGTGTTTCAGAGAAGTTAGATGCTGCTGAATGGAGTATGCACTAGGCGACAAGGGAGGGAGGATATTATGCATTTATCTTCTTATCTATATGTGTAAACACTGGAGAGATATGTCTTAAGAAACTAAATCAAGTACCTCAGAATTGGATACCTGCAGCAGATCAACATTTATAGCCTGGAACTCTGTCCCAGTTCTTAGTCATCTAATTTTTCTCCTCTATTGTTACTCTTTGAAAGAACTGATACTATTGGGGAAAAGGGTGGTCATCTTTCTACTGATAAAATACACTATTTACCTGCCTTCAGAGAGGATTGGTGGAACTGTTCTTCACTACAAGTGGATTGCTGTGTGGCCGTGGGCTTTAAGAATAGAGCCAAGAGTGGAATGTACTATCTTACTGGTTTTCCCTGTAAAGGAGAGGAGGTCTGATACTGTTGTTTTCAGAACTGGTATTTTCTGTGATTATACTGTGTAAAATTTCCAGTGGGAGGTGACCAGGGACACAGAAAACAGACCTCTTCTCTTGTATTTGGTGTCCTTGCCAGCTGGCCAGAGAATTGTATTTTCTCCTCTGCTGAAACACGTTGGATGTGGGTTTCAGTCTTGTCGAGAAGAAAGAATTGAATTTGTCTCATGCTTGGGGAAAAGCTCATATAACTGTGCAATGCATGAAACACTGTACCTATTTAATTTGTAGTTTTTAGCTAAATTGCTGCTCTCTGTTGTTCTTAGGTGGGTACTAGACATTCTCTCAGTATACGTACTGGGTCACATTCCTCTGATGATTTGTGTGAAGAAATGTCAGTTTAGGGACTCAAAATGGGAATTCACCAATCATAGTTAAATTAGCAGATATAGTGGGTGTACACAGGGTTCTCAATGTCTGGACAGCAAACTGTGAAAACAGCGGATTCTTAAGTCATTCAGATGTCCAGGTGGCTTGGTATGGTTTTGTCGTCAGACTTAGGTCATCACTCAAGCATTTGGGTCCTTTTCTGGTCCAGGGTTAAGAGGATTTTTTTCAAAATTTTGGCTTTTATTATGGTCTGAGGTTCATATGTAACTTTGTGGAATTTTTATATTTCTCTTGTGTAACTGTTAAAACAAGTACTTACCATTTTTAATATTATAATTGTCCTGATGGTAGGATTCTAATATAGTCTTACCTAGAAGTACATGTCAATAAAGAGGAAGTTTAGGAACTACAGGCATTAAAACAGATTTTCGACATTGCAGTTGCTAGAAAATCTGAGTTTTTTATTTTAAATCGTAATTATCTCCATCTTGTCTATCAGGAGGTTCAGGTACAAATATTTGCAACTCAGTTTTATGTTTACAGTTAGTGGAAAAAAATAACATCCTGAGGGCAGTCCACCAGACCTAATTTAGATGTCTGCATTAGATCAGATGAATCATTCTATATAAATGTCTCCAAGAGACGATCAAAAGTCTAAGCTTTTGACTATGTCAGATGTAGAGTTCCATGAGTAGAATCCATTCCTACTATCAGTTACAACAGTCAAAATTAAGAGGTTGGCATTGTGGAGGGGCTTAGTCAGGATTGTGCTTTATATGTTGTGGCATATCATATTTATACCAGCAGTAAAAAAATTAAGGTTGTAGGTAGAAGATTAGTCCTTTTAAATAGTTCCTTTGATTCTGTTACTCTCCCGAATAGTGTTTCTGAAGGTTTTTGCTTCTTGGCCATGTTAAGATTTTAGCTTTACACAGTTGTTAGTGGGGAAAGTAGGCCATGTGGAGAAATAATTAATCAGTAGCTATGTTATTAGTCATAAGTGACTGGATTATGGAAATAACTTCTTCTGCTTAAAAAGGCTATAGGTAATTGGGAAAACAGATTTTGAAAGGTGCTTAATTTAGCTGAAAAGTATAGACTAGTGGTTTTTAGAGAACAGCATTTTAATGTCATAAGTAAAATTCTATTAATAATTTGTCAGTTAAGTAATTAGTTATAGTAGTTAAATCACAGAATCATAGAACCATTTAAGTTGGAAAAGGCCTTTAAGATCATTTAGTTCAAACCTATGTGAAGGAATCATTTGTGTAGCCCATGTAAAAAAAATAAACAGACAAAAAGCCTGAAGCCTCAACTAAAACCCAAATCAGTAATTTAAAATTACTGGTTGTAGTGTAAAATGAAATATTGTTTATTGAAAAAAATGCAGAATTGAAGAGACGAAAAGTACTTATATATTTATGATGTTTTATTATTTTAAAAAATTAAAACTGATGCTTGGCTGCCATTTTATAACTTCTTTTTCTTTTGAAGTAACTTTTCCTTTGGATTCATACATAATTTTATTTCTAATGGAGCTATAAAATTTAAACCCATGATGTATGAAATATGACAATCATGGAATAATTTAAGGGAAAGGAACCTATGTGTTAACCAGCCTTCTGTTCATCTGCTGTGTCTGGTTCACCCTCCTGATCCATGAAAAGCCATCTCCAAAGTCAGGCCAGGTTGCTCTGGGCCTCCTACAACTAAAGTTTGAATTTTTTTTAATCAAAATATTTTCAGCTTGACAAGAGCTGAGGCACTTCCTATAAACACCAAGAAAGAAAAGGCTTTTTGCCAAAAGGTCAGAGAGAGGAACAATGAAGAGAGAGCTGAACTGAGGTGAACCAGGAGATGGACAGTGCAAAAATGATACATTTGCAATGGAAGGACTGTGTTCCCTAATATTTAAAGCTATCTGAAATAAACAATATATGCAAGCTTTTGCTTGCTGTTGTGTTTGGTTGGAGTTTTTTTGGTGGGCCTTTTATCAGGAAACAGTGGATTTTTGTTATCAATTCAAGTTTTTGTGGATTTTTATTGGCTTTGGGAGCTGATGTTGATGCAGTTTAGGTCATACAATACAAGGTGTGTACCACTCTCTATTGGAATATGAGGTCTTCTGCCACTCTGTATTCATCCACGGGTAACTGATCTATTCATGTGAATGCAGTCATTTTCTTTCATGGCATCTGTTTAAGAGAAGTTTTTACAGGCTCTCATATACCTCACGTATTCCTGGTATTGGCAGTCTACTTAATTCTACTTCCTTTATAGCATGTAGCTTAAACTTACACTTTTCTTTTACAGTTTGGAAGAACAGAAGTAATTGATAATACTTTAAATCCAGATTTTGTAAGAAAATTTATAATGGACTACTTCTTTGAAGAAAGAGAGAATCTGCGATTTGATTTGTAAGTTAACAATCTGACTCTAACATTGCAGCCTTTGTAAGCATGTAAAGTTTTGTCCAACATAAAAGTAACTGGTATAAATTAGTGTAGTAAACATGACTGACTTAGCATTGCTTCCTCAGAAATAAATGTGTAACATCATAATGACCGAGTTTTAAGAAATTGGCAGGTGTTAACTAGTCAAAGTACAATGATACGTACAATTATTACTTTCAGAAAATAATTAGAAGGCAAAAGATGTCAAAAAGTTAAAATGTTCTTGCAGCACAGGCAGCAAAACAGGTATGAATATAGAAATAAAATACTGTACAAGTAGTACAGAGCCAAAAATGTCTTTACTATGCATCTCAGTATACTAAATTCTAAGATTTTAAAACAGCAGCAGTTGTTCTGGAAGTAGATGGCTTCTGACGTTATTCCAGATGTGCTCATTTCATTCCACTGGTGGAATTGTTTTGACTTTCACTTTATTCTTTGGAGAATAGAATTGAGAGTCCGGTCACCAGCTCATGTCACCGTTGCATGTCATCTCTTGCATTTCAGTCCATTCTGGTTGTTTCAATCTTTGTGATAATCGAGGTTGTCTTGGTTTTTTTTAATTTTCATCCTCTTTTTTTTTAGCAATTCTTTCTTAACCTTGCCCTAAGCGAGAGTATGAATAACCCTCATAGAGAATTAATTTTTGCTGCAGTTTTGCATCATGCCAGTTTTGGCATAGTGGCCACAAACTTTCTTTACATATCCTTTTTTAGCTGAAGAACTCTTTTCCTATTTCTTTTTGTTTCCTTTGAAAGATGTACTAGACCACCTGTTTCAAGGAATGAAAGGAAGTACTTAATGCCAGGAAGATTACAGGGTGCTTTGAGGTGGCTAGGTACAAATTCTTCCACTTTCACAATGGAAGCCTGATGCAGACTTTATTTGTAATTTTAAAAGCTGGGTTTAATGCCATTCAGTCTGTGGAGTATGACTATGGTGGGTTATTTTGAATAAGTTTTAAGTCAGAGCTAATCAATTTGTGAAATAAAGGATTCTTCTCCAAATATAAAACATTGCTGAAATAACCACACAGTGGGGGCTGTGTGGAAATCTGGATTTGTTTGCCTCTTGCTTCTCATAGGATGCATTTATCTTTTGGGGAGGGGGCAGTGCAATAAAAGAGAAGAGTGAAGGAAATGAACTGAAGAAGAGGAAAGTCAGGCTCAGTCTAGGGAAAGAAAGGGGAGTCTATAAAGACCTGGATAAGTGCTGTCTGGAAAGGACTTGGGCCTGGAAGGGAAAACAGTCTCCTATTTAATTCTTTATGTAGTCAGGGAGATGGACTCCTGTTTGTCTATTTATGAAAAGCTGTAAATATCACACATTCTCTGTACTTGTCAGAAAGACCTGACTGCTTTCTACTGGTGTTCTGGGTTACCTGGACACAAGTCTATTCTGAACTCAAAGCTGAATAGCTGTTGCTGTCTTTGCCTGCAAGTGACCATATAGATATTGTGTGAATTTGCCGTAGAGCCCTATAACAATGACAGGTGAGAAATTAAATACCTTTGAACTCTGAGTTAGGAATGTGAATCTCACATTGCCACTCACAGATTAAACCCCAGTTCTGAAGCTTTAGAAAGTTTGCTATACTAAATTCTGTGGCAAAATTGTGTACTACTGTTGGCCAAAGTGTTATTTTTCAAAGAAATTCCTTATATGATTCATATCTTCTGCAGGAAAAGAAAAATAAAGTGGCAAGTATATCTCTGATATTTGGTGCTCCAATAAATGGTCATGACCCCCCTCCTAAAATATACAGCTACAAATATCACAGGCCCGTTTCTGTTCACAGCTGGTACTTTGTTAGTGATTTTGTCAGTGAAGTAGTTCTTTGTTTTACTTCTGTAGCTATCCTTCAGGTCAAATTATCAGTTATGTTTTTCTGTTCAATTTCCCCAAACAGTTTGCTTTTAATTGGAGGTTTTAACTCATATCAATGATACTTATAGGAATTTTTTTTCTTTATAAATATGTTTCTAAAGTTTTGACTGTGCTGCACCACATCCAGCTGTGTTATGGTATTCCTGTTATCCTGACTTGTGATCTGGTCCATGATGCATCCCAGCAACCAGTTGTGGCAGCACAACCAAAGGGATAGCACTCAATGCAGTGGGAACAGGAATGTGTAGGGGAGCAAGGGATGGGCAATAACAGATAAAAACATTTTCAGTTTATTGGTATTGAATCAGAATGGATTATTTGATAAAAATATTACTTGGATTATCTGATAAAGATGGAAGACTATTGAGGTGTAGAGATTAGTAATCCCCTATGAATTTCTTACATTATTTTTTTCAATCTCTCTTAAATTTAGAGAGTAATTTTTTTAAACTCTTGATTGTGGAAGGGAAACGATGACATTTTCTAGCCGGAGCAAGACTAAGATTATGATAAACTCAAAAGAACAAGTCAAACTCTTCCTAAAAGCAGTTTAGTTTATTGTCAGTTATTTCTATTTGCTTATTCAAATGACTGAAAAATTACGTAAGAAAATAGTTTACAAGTTAGTTTGTTTTCTAGGGTTAATTTTTAATTTTTGGTCTGCTTTTTGTCATCTTTCATTGTTCAAACAGGAATATCAGAAGAATTTCTCTTTAAAGCATCCACTTAGTTGGAAATTATTTAATTTTGAATAGCTAGTGAACCATAGTCCTCTAATATGTGATGATCAGTTTGTCTTCCGTACTGGGGAACTTCCATTCACAAATCTGTGTAAATTTCACACATGGAAATAGGTGAAAGAATTGCTTAATTTTTGTTTCTTTACATAATTGTCCTCAGATATGTCATCTGGCAACTCTGATACAATTTTTTTTTTCCCAAAGCTATGATGTTGACTCAAAGAGTCCTAACCTGTCAAAACATGTAAGTTCTTCCTCACTATTATACTTCCTTGTGCTAAAATGCTTACATTTCTTAAGTATGTTTATTTTCTTTTGACTGTAATATCAGATACGTAGAGACAAATACAGTGATTGTGTTATGGGTAAAAACACATACAATGCTAATGAGTATAATTTTAATGGGACATTTCTCTTGCAAAGGGCATATTTAAACCCACATGTAGGCCTTTTCAGATGTGTGATATGCTGCATTTTGTTGATACTTTTTTGTGTCCTAAAAATTGAAGCATGTTTTGATTGTGTCTCAGTGTTAAAAGAAACCTTTTATGCTCATGTTGTCTTGAAGTGGGAGTGATGAAATAGTAACTTTAAAATTTAGAGATGCAAGAGTAGAATTCAGAGGCTTCTCAGTGATTTTTTTTTAAAATAAATACAGACAGGCTTTGGTAAAAGAACCTTTGAGAACCTGGAGCAAAGGAAACGAGGAGAGTAGAAGGAATGCTTTGTGTGTGCTTTGCAGTGAAAAGATAAGACATTTTAGCCATTGATTTCCAGTTACATCCTCCCTGTAATGATTGTGTAGTGCCTTAGAATTACATCTGTGAATGTAACCCACTGTTATGTCAACTAGGTAGTAGTGAGTCTGATTATGATTCATTATTGCATAGTTATTACTAAGATGTGGTGTTCAGCAGAATCTGTTCTTCTGTAGGGAACAGCTCAGATAAATGGGAAACCAAATTTCATTGTGTGAAATATGAATTCTGAGTTTTTATGTTATTGCTTTCCAGGATTTTTTGGGACAGATGTTTTGTACACTGGGAGAAATAGTGGGATCACAGGGGAGCAGACTGGAAAAACCAATTGTGTAAGTATTCTGGAATGCTGGATGAATGCATACTGCTGCATGAGGCAAGAGTTGTGGCGCTTTTTTGCTGTGAGATATCTTGATATGCAGAATTGACAGATATAGCTTTTAAGAGAGCATAAATAATTACATGCAATAGAAATCTTTCGTTATATAGGCTATGGTAATTTAGGTTCCATTTTGGACAATTATCAAAGGAATTGACTAATCCAGAATTTTTTTCAACCCCATTACATCTTGCATTAGAAATAGCTTGAGTGTACTAATCTAAAAAAGTTTTTGTTTTAATTTGCAAATTAGCACATCATAAAACTTTTATTACCTTTTGTTCAAGCATTCGAGTTCCTGCAAAAAAAACATGCACAAAGAAACAGCTGACCAAATTATCAGATTTCTAATACAATCATACAAAATTATTAACATTAGCAAATATTGTGGTTATTAGGCAATAGTATTTTATGATTCTCCCCGTAATCCCATTCTGGATATTAAACTTTTAAAAACATGTCCAGGAAATAGCCTTGAGGACCAGTACAGTAAGTGGCATAATAGAAAAGTTGTGTTAGGTTATGTGATTAAAAAGTTTGTCTGCAAACAAGCAAGAAGAGTGTCCCAGTGGTAGGTGGGGGAGCCCAAATACCTTGTGCTGGCTGCTTTCAGACCGATCCCAGGAGAGTCATCAGCTCATGGAATCCCATCTCCACACCCTCAAAGAATCACAGAGGTACAAGGCAGGTGGGGGATCTCCAGTAACAGAATTAGAGAAACAGTCCCTGCCTAGCTCCAGGGCTGTCCCAGGAGAACCAGAGCCTCAGCACCGTGGGGTGGCAACATGCAGTCACTACTTGTTCTGGACATGCTGAGCAGGTTGGCTGCACAGTTTGACCTCTGCTCGAGCACAGAAATACTGTCTTGTCAATCAGGACAGGAGGTTGGCCCTATTTTTTTACTTGTACTAAAACAGAAGTTCACTGACTCTTCACTGTCTAGGCCTAGCTCATACTAGGTGCTACAGTGAACTGTGCTGTCAGAACTCCACGGGCTGGTTTGACTGGTTCTCAGTTGATTCTACTGGAAGCCTGTGGTTACTTGGTCAGAGAAAGTGCTGACTTCAAAGACACCTATATTTAGTAAGATGAATCTTACCTGACTTTTTGAAGGTCTTCAGATTTGTTTTTGTCCTCAATTAGTAAACTATTCAGCACAGTACACATTTTTTTTCCTGAGAAAATTCCTCACATTTATTTTGAACGTAGAGACAAAAAAATCGGCCATTCAGCAGTTGTTAAATGAAGTCTGAAATGAGTTACAGATGAAGTTTAAAGTTTGAAATTATCTATTAGAAAAGAAAAAAATTATCAGTGAAAATTCTATGGAAAAAAGGTCTTATTTCACTGTTGTGTTGGCCTGTGTAATACATTTTCTCTTGGGTAAATAAGCATTTCTCAGGTCTGGCTTCTGATACTCTCCTGTATGGTAGTTACTAAGTGGACCTGATATGTGGGTAGATGCATGTTAATGAGAGAGTGTTTGACTTTTCATCAGTTCTTCATAGTGTCCCTGTTTTATTTTGTCAATGGTGCTTTTGATGGTGCTGTGACTTGACAGCTGTGCCTGATTGGTTGTTCATTCTGGACTCTCTGAAGCCTGGATATCTGGGTGTCTAGGAGACATTTCTCTTATTCATGGAACTATTGCATTGCATTTCAGGATTGTTTGCTTATAGGTGTGTGTTTAATGTCTCTTAATATTCAAACAACGAAAATTCAATTGACATCATTGCATGTCTTCCCTTCTTAGGGATATTTACCACTTTGAATTTACTGTTCTCTTTATGAAGTCAAGTCTGTGTTCTCATATCATGAATGCTCTTTATGATCTATGAGTCAAGAGAGCTTTATCTTTTCACCATATTTCTGAAGTTCATTAACATTTTCCCTTTTCGATTCTCTGCCAATGGATGTACAAAGAAGAGAATGCTTGGTGCTGTTTTAGTCCCAAGCAGCTACCATACAGAAGCAGCACTTTCTGTGCTTAAACAGTTTGAGAAGCTTGAATTCCATTCTCTGACTGGCATTCAAGTAAGTTCTGATGTTCTTTCAAAATGAAAATTAGAAAGACTTGAAGCTTATTCTTCAGATCTATCTACTCTAGGCATTTACAAAAATCTTAAATAATTCAGTACTCCATGGCTGCCATGAGCTGTCCAATTCCAAGTCAGATTGTGTATCATCAGGGAAAGTTTCCTTAGGAAGTCTACAGTGAAAGAATAGTCTTGTCCTTCATTAAAATTAAAGTAAAACGTCTCAAGCCTAGAGGGTTACCATTGCAGTGGTCAGGCGGGCAGGCTGAAACACACCTTGCACTAATCTTCATGGCAAGTACAAAAGTGAAGGTACACAATGCACATTTTTCTTTGCCTACATGGCATGCATGCCTTGCAGTTTCATTGGTATTACAAACACCAGTGGATTACACCTCTAAGCCGTGAACCTGACAGCATTTCTTCTTGGCAGCTGTGAGATTGTCCCCTGAACCTCTCTCTGTTTCTGATACCGTTAAGGACCTGGAGTTTTATGCAGTCTGTCACAGGAGAGTCTTGCTCCCAGTATTGTTATCCCTGTGACTGTGAGCATTTTTTGATCAAGATTATACTTTAGTGTTGCATTTTACTTTACAGACTGGCCAGGTACAGAGGTGAACATTTCTTTTGAATAATTTCTACTGGAAAATATTTCTAGTAATTCAAAGAAGGTGAAATTGATAATCTGACATTTTAACAGTAATGTTTGTTCTCTTTACCTATTTGGATTACTAGATTCATTAAATGCCTTCTCGAGACAAGCTCTGTGTGTAAGATTTACTGTGACTGGCCTCGCATGCTCCAGCTGTATTGGCATGAAGGGATCATGTGCAGATACATCCACTTCCAGAAATTACATGGTTTCATTTTTCTCTCAAGAGAGTGTCACCTGCTCAGACAGTATCCAGAATTAGATCTTTGCACGTTCTGTCTTCCTAGAGAGAAGATGCTAGCCACATTTATAACTCTGAGCAATGTTTTTTTCAGGATCTGCTAAGTGCATTCCTGTAGGGATTTCCTTTAACGAGGAGGTAGCGCCATTGCAAAGCTTAATGAGCATTCTATGCTTGTTATTAACATCTGAGTGCCATTGCCTGCTAATGAGGCTGTACTGGAGCCAGCTGGCCTATTAGGTGAAGTTCTTTCTCCTGTCATCTTGCTGTGAACATAATTGATAGAAAACCACCTGAACTGACTTCCTGTATATATTTCTCCTATCCTTTTATCTGTGGATGTGATCATTAGAGGGCTAGGCTCTGCAAATTCAGGGATAAGATGGTAAATTTTGACCTGAAAAATGACCTGAAAAATGTTCCATTCTCTGGCTCATTGCAATTCCAGCTTGCAAAATCGGAGGCTCCTTTTAACCTCTCAGGTTTGAATTTCCACATGAATTATCTTCTTTTTCACAGACTCTGTAAAGGTCCTCCTTTCAGTCCTTGTTAAAGCCCAAGTACTCTTCAGAGTGTCCTTTCAAACTTCTCTTGGTGCTGCAGATGTGGTGTCTCAATTGTGGAATCATTTGTTCTAAGGAGACAATAATTACTTCTCAAGACTGTATCTTGTCTAGGCATGCAGGTGTTGTTGAAAACCTTTCATTTGATAATGGTTGTCTGTTCTGTTCCTCTAACAATGAAATTACATGCTCCTTCAAATACTGTCCAAAAAGAGGTGATCACTGCAGAGAACCTACAGGTTCTGGATTCTCAAACCAGTAGGACCCACGGAAATGTAGATTTTCACATTTTACTTTACTTTATTCAGTTTGCACTCTATTCACACTTAGACTGGCACATTTTCTGTATCTGAGTTTCAGATAACTAGCAGTGAATAGTGGAGTTGACTGCAGTTATGCAATGCAGATTACAGATAATATATCTATGTATATATATATCCAATACTCATTATTACTGCACAAACCCTGATCTGTAATTCTTTCCAGAGAAACCCTGAGAAACTGGTAGCCTGAACATAAAATTTCTATTGTCATTTCAATGTGGTAGAACCAATTCCAGGGTAGCTCAACACCAGCTATCCCTTAGAGCTAAGGAAGATGGGCAATGGTACTGCATTCTGGATTTAAACAGGTGAAACTCTTACGTGCCTGTCTTCAACACAGTCAGTATTTCTCTGGCAATTGGAAAGTCTGGTCTGTAATGATGTATCTCTAAGTAGTTGTTTGTTTTTTTTTTTCATACAGTGATAAGAACAGCTTGAAATTATTTTAGTATTTTCTTAGAGGGCATTATTGCTAGTTAAAAGTTTGTTCCATTTGCCCTGATCTGTGACCACTGAAGTTTTTGTCAGGGTGCTGACTTTACATTTCAGGATTTTTTTCCTTAATGAATGGTTTGTAAGGGAATTCATAAGAGAACAAACTCTTTAATGTCTACAAATGGTCCAATACTATTTTCAGGCATGTAGACTTAAGTATACGAAATTTGTACTTAGTAACATCAAAAACTGTATGTCATTTAGTAGAGTTTTTCGTTCCTGAATAACGAGAACTTTTTGTTCTGTAGAGAAATTCTGTGCTAATCTTGATGACGTATTTCACCTCTTCACCAGCCATCATGTTAATATTGTCCTTCTTTTATAAGGCCCATGGTGTCGAGAACTTTGGTGATAGGTTAAGCCAAAGCCTACCCCAGGTGTTTTCAGATATGTCTATACTGTGTGTACTTTTCACATCTACTCAAAAATTTAGATTTTTTTTTTTCTGGCATAACCACCCAAATATCTTCAGGGGATTGCCTTTCCAGTTTTCAGAGTGATAATTCCAGACACCTCTGTGTTATAGGGTTGGGCATCCCTTGTCCTTTGTGTTCACTGGATGAAATGAATCATATCTTTGCATAAATGCCTTCATATGCAAATCTCAGTTGGAGATTGACACTCGACTGCCATGTATTACAACTGCAGGCAAAGGGGCACAGGGTTCTCTATCAAATGGCAACTGTTTGGTGATTGCTGTCAGAAGTGGGGTTTGCCTATCAATAGTTTATTTCTGTTCCCCAGCTCTTCAGGACGTGATCAGAGTTTTGCCGTATGAGGTCAATATCACCCTGATAAATAAGCAGTTTATTACTTTTTCCATTTCTTCAAAATGTCAGAATTTTTTAAAGTCTCAAGAAGTAGTGTTCAAAAGAACAAGTGCAGCTTTTTCTTCTTTAGAAAATCTGAGATCTCAGTTTCAATATCCTTTTGCTACAGAAGCTAAAACGGGTAATTTTCAGTCTTGAGCTGTCGAAGGGTGACATATTTAAAACCATATGATTTGATAAAACTGTGAATTGTACTCTGTAACATTTGGAATGACCAGATTATTGTTTTCTGTTATTTGAAGAAAATTACCCTGTTTTGTCTAAAAGTATTGTGTGTTGTGTGTCATACTGTGTTAAATGGAAGAAGGCCATAAGCTTAGTATGTATTTAAATTTTCATTTAAAATTTCCCAACAAAAACTTGAATAGTTTCCTTATCCGCTTGTTTTTTTGTGAAACTCAGACTTGCTCTGTAGTCCTGAGGAGATCCTGGAGAGCAGCCATGTACCTCTCTGATTACTGGAAAATGACTGCAGGGGTACAGGGGGAGCATTCCCAGATCTATTCCTTTCAGACTGAGCATCAACATTTGAACAAGAGTTTCAGTGAGCCCGCATAAATTTGTATCAGTATTTGCTCCTATATTCATAATTTCTAAACTTTTTCTGCTTCTAAGAACTATTTTCCCTCCAGTTTTTTTTTATACCACAATCTTGCTAAATTTATTTCAAGTTGTAGAGCATTGTAGAATTCAAAAGGATTAAGGAAACTAATAAACAAAGAACAACAGTAAATATTTACATTAATATTTTGTCATAACAGAAGTTCAGGAGTGCCCTCTAGTTCTCTTAGAAAAACCTAAAAAATACAATAAATTTGAAAATATTCTAGCTATAATGTGATCTTGGAAAGTAATTTTACTCAAATAATAAATTATTTTCAAGAAATATTTAAAGAAATAGAAAACTAGAAATAAAATTATCATAAGGAAGAGCATTAGTTTTGAAAAAAAGCTGTAAGTAACCGCCAAGGTGTGTGCTAATGGACACACAAGTAGGTACTAGGACATTACAGAACTTCTCATTTATAGTATAGCATTATGCAAAAAATTGCATCAATATTGTACTTCTCTCTGCCTTCTGTGTTGAGTGTGTCCCCCTTCAAAAGGCTGCTGGCACTGAATACTATCAGATTATGTGTGGGTTTTCTGTTCCTCTGCTGCTCTTTATGCTGAGGAACTGTTTTGGGCTTTCTGGTGTTGCAGCATATGTTTTTAATTGCTGTCTGGGTGAATTATAATTTATTTTGCAACTCCTGTATCAGATATGATGGTGAGATTATTATATGTCTGTATAGTTATTTCAGAATAAATGTAAAATAACGCTGGTGTATACTTTTAACTGTATTTTAGGTATTTTGTTTAAGTAAAATTTGCAAAAGTATGTTTTTCAGAAATCAGCTGTAGAGTCATCTCTAAAGGAAACATCAGTGGGAGGGTGGACAGTAGAATTCTGGTATTATTTCAACCTATTTAAACTTTTAATGCTGTTTCCTTTAAAATCAAAACTGGATTGTTTCTTGCTAGTTAGAATAAATATGCAACTCATTTACCAATTCCCTTAGGATAAACCAATGTTTTTACACAGGACAAGTGGCAGAAAAGGGAAACTGTATTGCCTGCCATCAGCTTTGTGACTTGAAAACTTACCTTGAGCTCTCTGTGTCAGTTGTAACTTTCATACATGATACTAAGGAACTAAGGTGATGTGGTTGTGTTTTCTCGCAGAGGAATTCCTGGGAAGAAATGTGGAACGGCCATAGTGACAGCAGAGGAACTAGGGTGTTGCCGAGTAAGTGTGCTCATTGGTTTCAAAAATAAAATGAAAATTATTTTGTGATTTACACTGCACTAGATTGTTAATGGTACAATTTATAAATTTGCATTTTGTGGTTTGTGTAAGAAGCTAGAATACTTCTTTCCTATAAATTGCTCTTAGTTTTAGAGAGACGAAGTAGAAAGATGCAGAGGCCAATGCTCAATCTCTCTTGCATTCTCTCTCATGTTTCTTCATGTGCTCACTCTCTCACACTCTCTTGCAATATCTCACCAGCTGTCACATACTTGATCTTCTGGATTTTTGTTCTTTATCCAAACTTTTATGGCTCATATTCAGAATGGCAAAGAGTTTTGTAATCACTGCATTGCTGAGGTTGGAGACGACCTTGGAAGATTGTCTAGTCCAATCCTCCTGCCCTTCTTAGAGCAGGTTACTCAGGGCTCTGTGCAGTTAGGTTTTGAGTCAAGCAATCTCCACATTCTCTCTGTTTCAGCATTTCAGCACACTCAGAGTAAAAAGGTTTTTCCTTATATTTAAGTGGAATTTCTCGCATTTCAAGTATGTACCTATTGCCGATTTTTCTTCCACTGGATACCACTAACAGAGGCTGTTTATTCCACAGCATCAGGTACTTACAGAAATTGATAAGCCTTCTGTTTTCCAGGCTGAATAATTTCAGCTCTCTCAGACTCTCCTCAGATGAGCGATGGTACAATCCCTTAATCATTTTAGTGATGCTTTTGGTGGAATTGCTTCAGCATGTTCATCTCTTCCTTGTACTGGGGAGCCTAGAACAGTGCTCTAGGAATGAACAGCACTCCAGGAGTGGCCTCACCAGAGCTGAGTAATTTCCTTCAACTTTCTGTCAGCACTCTTCCTAATGGAGCCCAGGAGGCTGTTGGCCTTTGCTGCCAAGGGCACATTGATCAAGTTGGTGTCCACCAAGCCTCCTCAGTCCTTTCCTGCAAAACTGCTTTCCAGGTGTTTGGCCTGCAGCCTGTATTGGTGCACAGGGCTATGCCCCTCCAAGTGCAGCACCTGGCATTTCCCTCTGTTGAACCCCATGAGGTTCATGGTGGGTAGTTTTTCCAGCCTGTACAGATGCCTCTGAACAGCAGCACAACCCTCTGTTGGATAAAAGGCTAGTTCTAGCTTTGTAGTGTTTGCAAACTTGCAGAGGGTCTGCTGTGTCCCCTCATCCAGGTCGTTAATGAAGATGTTCAACATTCTTGGCCCATTTTTGATACCTCGGGTTCACTGCTGGTGACTGGTCTCCAGGTGGGCTTTGTGCCACTCAGTGACCCTTTGAAGCCCAGCAGTTCAGCCAGTTTTCAGTCTCCCTCACTGTCCAGTTACCTAGTCTATAATTCGTTAGTTTGTAACAAGTATTTATGTGAGACAGTGTATAAGGCCATGCTAAGGTGGAGAATAAACAACATCCACCCAGTCAGCCACTCATTTCGTGAGGGAAGGCTTCCAGTTGATCAGGTGTGAATTTCCCCTTTGTAAATCCATGCTGATGTCTCTTAGCCACCTTCTTCTTTTTCATGTGTTTGCAAATGTTTTCCAGGATTATTTGCTCTATCATCAGCTCAGGGATTGAGGTAAAACTGGCTTGGATCCTCTTGCCCTTTCTCAGAGACAGGAGAACTTCCCCTGAACATGTTAATTTTATAAAGATAGCTGAAAGTGGCCCCACAGTGACAGCAGCCAACTCCATTAGCACTCTCAGGTGCATCCTGCCAAGTCCCATGGACTTCTGTATGTCTGATCTGTTTAAGTGTTCCCTTTTGTGGTCCTCCTCTCCAAGGGAAGTTATCCTTATTCCAGATTTTCTCAGGTATGGGTCTCAGGTTCCCAAGAGTATTGAAGGCAAATCTTAGCAGTAAAGACCAAAGCATAGAAAGCTATGAGAAACATGGACCATCCAGTGTCCTTTGTCACCTGTCCTTTGTCACCCTGCCCCACCCAGCGGTGAGCCCACGTTTTCTGTCATCATCCTCTGGCTGCTGTTGCACCTGTAGACCTGTTCATGGGGCACAGTCTTCCAGCAGGCCCTGCCCCAGTTAGCTGGTGAGCCTGCAGGTTTATCTTTGCATTTATAATCCTTCTCGCGTTCTTGACTTTGCCCAAAGAGGTGACTTGTGTGACTTTCAGTTTGCCTGATCACGGCAAAGAAACTTTTCTCCTTATTCGTTGTCAGATTGGATGTCCTTGGTACCTTTCAGGCTCATTTTCTTGAAGGTTCCAGACTCTTAAGAGCTGGCTGCTCAGCCATTTGCTTGACAGGCAGTAGGAGGAGACAACAACAGGTCTAAGTCACTGAAGGAATGAGGCTGAGTTGTGTCTCACTGGAGTTTTTAAAATTAATTCTAAGATACTTTCCTTGCCTGTGTATCTACTTCTTTCAGAATGCAGTTTTGGATGAAAAATCCTGAGGCATTTTAGCACTGAAAAATTTTCTTCCTCTGGTGTCCCCTACAAAGGAATTCTTGGTTCCAGCCATGCAAACTGCACTAGGAAGACATTGCACAAATGTGAATATGTAGAGGGCATTTAGAAGACAGATACCCCCATTTATTTTGTTTTCTGTTTGCATCGTTTCATCAGGTTTTTTTTTTTTAGTGTAGTAAACTGCATGCTGTCTGTAATTTTTCTTTATTACCCATTTCAGGATTCTGTTTTAATGCAATTTTGTGCAAACAAGCTAGACAAGAAGGACTTCTTTGGGAAATCTGATCCTTTCCTTGTATTTCATCGAAGCAATGAAGATGGCAGGTAGGTGCCTGTTAAGTATTTTTGCTGCTAATCACTAGGCAACTTAATTATTTACAGATGGTAATATAGTTTACTTTTTTTTTACATTTTTCAGATTAAGCTGTATTTAGTTCATAATGTTTGTTGGATTTCAGTTTGTCATGTTATGCAGTATAGGAATAAAACTTGCAACAAATTGATCAAATACTGCAATTCAGGGTTTTAGGAGGTAAATGTCTTACAAATATAGAGCACTATGAAAATTAATTGTAATAAAATAGCTAAATAGTGTCACTTTTGCTAAGATACAGTATGCATTTAAATAGAATTCTCAAAGGAAAGTATAGCTGCAAAATATGCTAATGCTTAGAAATTATGATAGATAAAAACATTTTATACTACAAATTTAAGTTTGGGAGTATCTTTTATCTTTTTGACAGAGTTCTAGGAAATTGAATTCAAAAATACCCTAAATAGAATTTATATTTTTTGCAAATGGCTGTTTGCTACATTTGTGTTTTAATTTGCTGAAGTAGACTATTCTCTTCTGTTCCACTGCTAAGACTTGACATGCACTGGTCAACACAACACTGTGCCTTTGTGGGGCTCTACTGGCAGTTTAAGATTTCCTGGAAGCTGCAAGTCCTCAGGTCTAAGATATATCAAACCAAAGGCTAGACATGTATCATATTACTTTTTTCTGTAGCTTAACTGGAGCAGTTGTTAACATAAATCTGTGTATGGGTGTGTGTGTCTGTTCCCTGCTCTTTTCCTCCTGGAGGCAGATTATAGGAACAGTTTCCTGAGTAAACACTGCCTGTCTAAAACTGCAAGCCTGGAGGAGTTATGACTCCTTTGTGAGTGGCATTAAGGTCACTGGTGGAATTTCTCTGGGTAGTACTGGGAGTGCTGGTATGTGCAGCCTCTCTTGGCCTTGAGTGCCATTCTTCCCCGCTTCCTTCCAAGGGGTGAGTGTTGAGCCAGTGGTTCTTTATTGGTCTCCTAAATCCAACAGGATGCTGGGGCAGTACTTCTGCACCTGTGGCAGAAGGAGACTTCCTTTTTTGTTTCTTAGCTTCAGGCATGTCTTCTGAATCATAGCCAGGATAGAAGTGTAGGCCTTTGGGATGCAAGGAGGATATTCCCTCAAAGAATAACTAGTTACAACTGTATGAGGAATTTCAGTAATGATTTCACCAGTGACCTTGTCACTTGTTTTCTATTGAACCATTCAGTCCCCAAGATGATGGTTCAAAAGAGGTGTTTTAATTTTGCATCATTTAGAGAAAGGAGAATGCATTAATACAATTCATGAGAGAAGGTGATCATGGAATCTCAGAGAGGCTTATGTGTTTTACCTAAGACAGCCCTGGTTAAAAAATCATGGACATAAAATGGGGAATAACAATCTGAAAGCCATCACTCCCTTGTCTCAGTTTCTTAATCTCTAAGCAAGAATCAGATCCTCACAAGATCTCTTTATTTCTGGATCTGTGACAGATTCCTGGATGTAAAAAGTCTGTTTAAACAAGTGGGATTGCTCTTTCCTGAAATACTCACTGAATGGTTATAGTTCCTGTTGAAGTTTTGGGCAAAAACATTTTAGATTTAGAGTTGTTTAGCACTCTAGTCTGTAATCTCTCTCAAGTGGGTCTCTTCAGTCTTCCCTTCCTTCTGATTTCACCATATTTCTTTTTTTCTTACCTTAAATTTTATATGGACATTGTATGTATGAATGATTACAGTTCTTTCGATTCCATCTTTGATGACACGAAAGAATAAGTAAATGAATACAAAATATATATTTTTGTCTTTTTTTTTTAATTACAGTTTTACAATCTGCCACAAAACAGAAGTTGTAAAAAATACATTAAATCCGGTGTGGCAGGCATTCAAGATTTCTGTCAGAGCACTGTGTAATGGAGACTATGACCGGTAAGCTGTAGCTTAAACTTTTCTTAGCATATACCATTTATTTCTCCCTAGCTTGTGTGTTCTTTTGTATGTAACTTTATCTATGCAGTCCAGCCCCTGGTGTTATTTAATCAACATTTTGAAAGGATAATATGTGTTCAAAACCGTTCATCACATCAAAGAATTTAGAAAAATAAAGTAAATATGCCGAATCTGTAGGAAGTGTTAGTGGCGTTTTTTGGAAAAAATTCTTTGCTCCCTATGGTGTGAATTAAAAACAGAAAGAAAAGACTAATTTAAAGCATGGCCTCTGTGACAAGTGTACACAAGCATTTTTTAATGTTTGAATGAAAAACTATGATCTGTTTTCTGTGGGTGACAATGCAATGTCAGAGGATGCTGATAAATGAAAGCCTTTAAAGTATGTAGGTCAGTAGATGAGAAACACAGAAGGTAGTCGTCTTCAGATTTGAAGTTTTCAGTGATGCCATGCAAAAGGATCTGTCTTTAGGTGGTAATAATACCATGTTTTTAATCAACGTTTTACCATTAATAACAAGCAAATTAGTTGAGTAGAAATGGAGATTTTTAGACTCCTTAAAAATGGCTGTGTTGGTTACTCTTTCAATTAGACGCTATAAAAACAGCAATTTTGTAATGAGCATATTCAAATAGAACTTTTTACTTGTATTTGGGTTAATGTGCATAATGTGTAAGCAAAATAGTATTCATGAAGCTAGTCTCTGGACACTGCACTCTTTATCATATTAAAGAAAAACAGTTTTCATAATAATTAGAAAAGATGTTTTGGTGCAGGCATATTGAAATAACTCCAGCATTCCAAATTAAGGGAGCTAAAAAGTGTAATAGCACTCCTCAAATTATTGTGTATCTACTGTTGACCTGCTTTCAACATGACGTGCTCAGTGAATAAAGGCTCCATGAAACTTCATGGTTTCGTGCACCCTGCATACAACAATCATGCTTCAAATTAAGAAATAGTCATTAGCTGTCAGATTAATTCGAATTAGTATCTAATGATACTCCAGAAAAAACTTTGGAGGTTGGGGGTTTTTTTAATTAGAAAACTCTTCTTTCTAAAGGTAAGGATTAACTTCCTAACCTCCATGTGATAATACATAAAAACACAAAGCCCAAAGGTCTCTTTCAGATAATGATAGTTTCACTGATAAAATTTTGGTGCTCTGGGTTCTGTGATAGATGTGAAAGGTGGGAATAACGTCATTAGTAAAAATATATTACAGTAAATGTTTATTCTGGTGTTGGGGAGACTAAATCTTCAGCTAGTGCATGCTTCTGAGTGAACTCTATCCACTTTTTCCTTATGGAATGACCAGGATTTGCTTAGTTTTTCTCAAACTGTGCGATTATAGAGTGTTTTCAGACATCACAGGAATGGCATTTCAGTACTACAGTAGTACTTAGTGTCTAATATCTTTGTTCTTTCTTTCTCTTAGTATGAGCTCTCAAAAAGCACTTACAGTTATTTTCTGCATAAAAGTTTTAAAACAGAGATACCCATCTCTAGCCTTGATTATTTTTAAATGAAAGGGTTTTTTTTAAATATTAAAGTAGGAAACCCATCCTCTAAACTGTGTCCTTTAAGGTAAAGGTTAAGTATCAGTATATGAAGATTGGAAAGGTCTTTTAATATCTTGCATGTCATGGAAAATAGATAAAAGTCAAGATCTGTAATTAATCCTTTAATATGAAATAAATTTCAGTAGAGAGAAGCTTTATTCAAGGATGAATTGCTCTTACTGCAGTTACCTGTCTGAAGATCCTTCTCCGGAATTTATCTTGATATTCTTAATAATTTATTTTAATAACCAGAGTTTTCTCAGTCAGATGATTTTGCTATTTGAACACAGATTTGTAAGACAATTCAAAACTTAAATCCCCCTAAACCTTATGTAAATCTTAACTTAGTAGTGTGTTCAGTCTGTCGTAACAGTTTTTGAAACGTAAGTAAAATAATGGTTGTCTGGGGAAAAAAACTTTGTGATATTGCCTTTTTTTGCTGAATTCCTTTGAAGGTGAAAATAGTTTCCTTTGAAGGGTGAAATACTAGGTGGGATAAAAGAGGTTTGGAGTTGTTTTTCACTTTGTTCTACAGAACAACTTTCACTTTATTCAGTTTTTATTCTAACGTAACTTAAACCCAACCTGAATTATGCCAGAGGTATAAAATATAACAAATGGTGTGGTTAGGAGCCTTTAAACTTGATTTGAAAACAGATACATCCAGACAAAGCATCTCCTTTACCTATTTTGGAATATCAGAAAAAATGTGAAAAACATCCAGGTATGAATTTCTTGATATTGTATTGTATATAACGTCAGCTGTTGCTCAGCTTTATCCCCAAAGAGTCCCTTCCTAGTAAAGAAAATTAGTCAATAGCTATTTGACTGTATGTAATTGGAAGAATGAGGAGCAGCTTCCATGGAAGCAAATTATGAAGTAATTGCTTAGATTCTTGTCTTCTCCATTAATAAGACAGACCTGATGACTTCATGTGAAACTGTTCTGAAGAATAAAAGTGAGTTAAGTTGTTGCTTAAAATACAGGAGGTCTGGAGGTGTTATTTTTGTACCCCATGTTCAGTTCATTTTAGGCCAAATGGGGTTCACTGTTAGTTGAATTTGCTTTCAACTTTCATATATACACTTTCTGTAGTAAAAGGAGATGAATAACGCTATATACTATCTCTATCCTCATGTATCTTTCCTGTTTCATCAAGGATGTTGACAATAATATGCTCTGTAGTATTTGCATTTTAAGAAATACACTCTTAAAGTAAGTATGTAAAATATAAGTGATCTTTACTTGGGAAATGTTTGCTTTCTACACTTTGTCTGTTTCCTGGGCAAGCAAGGTTAGAGCTGTCCTCAAGGGTTCACTTTACTATCTCATAAGGAAACAGACAAAATGTGTTCTTGAAAACTTTGATAATACTTTAAGGTTTAAAGAATCATTTATTAAAAAAAATCACAGAAAATTCAGAGCATCAGCAAGTAAAAATATCTTGGTTAAACTTCCAATGTGTTTTATTATTTTCTTCGTTTCCACGGTATTTAACTATTGATTTATGGAGATGTGTTGTGTAACCTGACAGGCTATTTGCTGCCCCATGAGAAATGACTGAAAAATCCTGCTTTTTGGATTTGGCACAACTGAGGCACCCATATGCTATTAATCTTAAAGGCAATCCGGGTACACATTCAACATTTTAATAGGGGTGTGTTGTTGTCTCGTTTTTTTTATTTTAGGACAATTAAAGTAGAAGTATATGACTGGGATAGAGATGGAAGGTAAGACATTTTTTGTGTTAAACTTAAGGGTTATCCGTGCATGTTCATACACATTTTAAAACATATAAATATTTAGTGTCCAGTCTAATATTAGAGAAAGTTAGCTATCAGTATTTAAATGGTACTGGAAAAAGTTCTGCTGTGATACAGCTCTGTGTTTTGCACTTGTGGTAAATACTGATGCATTGGCCTATTTAAAACATGCTGTGTGTATGTTCATCCATGGAGCATGATAAAAATGCGTGTGCCTGCAATGGCTACTTATGGTGGCCTAAATATTGCTGTGTAGAAGCCACCTATTAATTGTCTTAATTTCAGATTGGGTCTGAATGTTCATTTCCGTGTCTGTCTTCATCAAAACATTATTGTAAACTCTGGAGTTGGAAGACCTGAGTTTTGTATAACTCCCCTTGAAAGAGGACAGTGAAATATAGGTGGACTTTCTGTTGCTAAATTCAGGAGGGCTGTCTGTTATTCTTAAGAGCTGTGAACTCCAGTGTACTGGCTGTACATTTTTGTCTGAAGGAATGAGTGTTTCAAATTGCCTTTATTTTGACAAACGAGGTAGAATTAATTTTTAACACACTAGATTAATACCTCTTGTTCTTTTAAAAATGTTTGAGCTTATATCTTAATACTTTGATTAAAAACTGTACTCATAAATCTTGGTACTAGAACTGAAATGTAATACAGTAATATGTTGATTTCTATTTATCTGTAAGTTGGTCTATCTTAATTATTTCATATTAATCTTAATTTATATTTTAAAATATATGGATATGGACTTGCATTTTGATTTGTAAAAGTATATTGTTTATTCTACAGTAATGTCTTTAATACTACCAATGCAATTTGTTTCTAGTATTACAGAAAATGATATTTGGCTTCTGTGGCAACATATCTTGTAATCACAATAGGCAAATTTATCCTGTGCTACTGTTCATTTCCTTGCTGACAAGATCTAAAAGCCTATTCACTTTTCTCAGGTTATAATTTTGTCTTTTTGGTTCCATCATGAAGCCTGTTGATTTATAAGCATTCTTATCTCACGTTTACCCTCTATGAATACCTGCTAGTGTGAATTCATCCTTCTTCATCAGATATTCCCTGGAGAGACAAAGTAACATTCTAGCAATTAAAATAAGTGTATTTAAATTTAAAAAAAGCTATACTAGCAAAAAGTCATTGCATCCCTGTTAGAACTTCTATTAACATTCTTTTCTCAATGAGATTGGGCAAATCCTTAAAAATTTTATATATTGGTACTTTTGTGTATAAACCACGTTTTTGAAAGTAAGCTAGCAATGAAAAGCTAAATCATATTGCCAAGTTAATAAAAAATAAGGACTATATTTTATCAAGCTATCAAACCCCATGTGCGGTCTCACTTTGTCCAAAATCTGTAAGATTAAAAAGAAGAGGAAGAAATCTGCCAAATAACACTAAGTAACTGCAAGTCTGAGTGGAATCTTGAACATACTGTGGATTTTAGGCAATCATTAGCCTCTTCACTCTCAAATAGTTTCAATTATTATCTGTGTTTGCTCACATCACAGTCTGAATATCTGTAAAATTAATATCTAGAAAACAAAAAGTGAAGGATACCATTTACATGTTTTCCTTTTTATTCTAATGGTATGAAATTTTTTTGCCTTTTGCACTTTTTTTTAAATTTAGAAGCAGACCGAGCACTGACGTCTTACATGTTAAACTCTTCTGAAAGATGAGGCAGCACTCATCTCATGTGACTTCAGACAATGCAGAAATCAGACAAGTAGATTGAACTAATCATTTACGCTACTTCAGTGGCTTACAGGGGAAAATAGCCTGATGGAATCCATCCTACCTGGAATAAATTGCCAGCTGGTGGTGCCTATAAACTTAGTGATCATAGCAAGAACCTAAGTGCCTAATTTAACTTTGACATTGCCAAGTACATCTGAAGTGAATCCCATTCAAGAGTTACTCTAACATTTTTTGGTCCAACTCTGCTGTGCCTCAGTTTATATTAATTCCCATTTGTGATGGACAGTTTTTATAAGCTGTTGTTACATCTGGACACCTCACCATGCTGAATCTGTTTGCTCCAGAGATGTGCAGCCTGGGCAGGACCAATCTCTGAAAGATTGCCTGCTCTCTGATAGCAAAGCAAGTTATACTGAATATTACAGGCTATTCTGCAATCAGGAAGACAAAATTACTGTGCATATACTTGATTTCTGAATCATGACTTGACTTGATTTTGACTTCCTGAGTCTTGACTAAGAAGTTTTTTTCCCTTTTCCCCATCCTGTGTTACCTGTGCTTTGAAAAAAGAGCACCATGGTGCTTTGGGTTGAGCTTCTTACTTCATGTTCCTAAATTACATTGTTAGGAGTAATTGTAATGTAATATCATGATCATATTATCATCAAATAGTTCTTATTTATTTTCAAACATCACATAAAACTTCTTGACAGGAAGTAATGCATGCCCTTTGTAAAATTAACCCTATTAATTATTAAACATCTCTTTGTCTCAAACCAGTTTTTGCACAAAACTTGTCAAAATATGAACAACTTGTTCTGATACCTTTTATTACTTCTAGGAGCTGTGACAAGCCCCCAAATATCTGATGCTGTAAGAGGTCACAAAAGTTGGTTTTGTTACTTGGGGCAAGCCCAGTTGTTTGACAGAGTCACGTTTTTAGGGGTTTTTTATTGAGTGTCCTTACATATGAAACACTTGCAGACAGGTCTAACAGAAGGAGAAAAATGAGGTAGTGCACAACTTCACATCAGCAATACCATGATGTTCTCTCTGAAAGCTTTTTCATTTAATTTCAGAAAAAATATCTCTCAGCATACATGTTGCAAAAGTCATTTTGCAGTCTTGGTGCTTCTGATCTGTTACCTAGAAAAAGTGTGTGTGAAGGGGGTTGCTGAGTTATAAAGCTGTAAATATTGTCATGCTAACCTGGGGCCACAGAAGCATTCATCTGAGCATATCACCACTGCAGGAGATTTTAAATTTCAGATTCTAAGATCTTTCACCTTATTTTTTTCTAGCTTATTTTTTTTTATCTAGCTTCCTTCTCCAGCTAGATAGTTGATTTTCAAATTCTTGCATTTTCTCCTTACTCATTGACATATTCCTGATTATGATTGTCCTTTCCTCTATTGTTTCTTTTTCATTTAGATAATAAAAAAAATCAAAGTTAATACAATTTTGAAGGCTAAAAGTGGAAAACTTTTGAGATGGGCTTCAAGTGATAGTTTTGTGTGCTAAGACTCTCTGGTTCAGTGTTCTGATATGCCACTCATGGACAAAAGTCTGTAAGTCTAGGAATGTTTGGTGTTAGGAAGGCAAAGAGAATAAGTACTTTGGATTCTCAATCCAGAGACTAATAAGGAGATCCATTTGCTGAAGTGTGATCATTAATATTAAGATATTTTCTTAATGAGGTATGCGTTTGGCAAAGGCATATTTTGACCAGCAGGCACTCAGCCTTCACGGCCAGCCTAGTGGAGGGACGTGCATCCACCTGAATACCGAGTGTAAAGATCCAAGGTGGTGATCTTTCAAGTGCAGAGGGCTCTGAAACTGGTTATGTATGCCCATACCTTTTTAACATGATTCATCAGAGGAATCTTGTCTTTCTAGCTAGGTCTTATCAGTGTTTGTATATAGCCATAGGGAAAGGAGGCTTTCCAGTGTCTCGTAGAATTAAAGGAGCAGTTACTTTTAAGCATTACAGATTTTTTTTCCTCCCCAGAGACAGTCCTGTCTGGAATGGCTTATGTTTCCTGTTTGCTGCAACATGTTTGTAGGCAGTCATTGAACTATTGTTTGAATTTCTGCCTTCAAAATATACTATCTGATTTGAAAATACAAGGTTAGAACTGTTATGAAAGGGAAAGGTTCTAGTTTAAGCAATATACATTTTTCTCCAGTGCCATGGTTACCCAAGGTTAATACACCTCTTGTGCTACAGCCCTAATAGAACCCAAGTTCCATAGCCTGTATGGATGGCTTCCTCTGATCCCTGCTTAAATAGTCCTTGCAGTCTGGAGACCATTTAAGCAGAGATACACCTCCAAAATAACGTTTCTTAAGAAAAGTCTTTATCTTGGAAGCGATTTCCTGATCTCCCAGCTGAAAGGGGAGTGCTTCATGGGAGGTGGTCCCTTCTGAATCTGGGTAATGAGGAATATCTTTACCCTGTAGTATTTCTCAAGCTTTCTTACAGAATGCTTTGCTTATTTTGTATTAGCATGATGACTGGACGTTTTAGTTGTTTGATTTACATGTTTTTGGGTTCATGCTGATTTCAGAAAATGAGATATATATTTGGTTTATATGTGATTTTTTAAAATTTCATTATGAATAAAGCAAGAAAGAAATTTCATGTTGCTATGGATCGTTTCCATTTTTCATTTTCTTGCAACATTCAGATTTATTTATATTTGCTTTAATATTTATAACTTAATTAGAACTGTGCTGTATTTCTTAAAAAGTTTTGCAAGTCACAAAGTCATAAAACGTTGACTTTCTATTGTAGTTTACCATTGGAAGGAAGGTAAAACAGTTAGCTTCGTAGCTTGCCAGATGTGGAGACAGAGTGTAGAGGAAATACAACTCCTTGTTAGGGCACAGCTGGGAAAACCTGGACCATCAGTGGGGAAAGTTCAGCTGGGCAGAGCAGAGAATGGGAACAGACCTTGTGACTGCTGGGAGCTGTGTAGCTGATGGTTGGGGCACCCACCCTGCAGTCCTTCCATTCCGGGTCCCTGTCTGAGATACAAACCTGCAGCTCGGTCACTTCTGGCAGCCCTGTGGTTTCTGTGCCCCAGTTCCCAGACCCTGGGCACCTTTCTCAGTGATGTTTCACCTGCTACAACTCCCTCTGGCCCCTGTGCTCTCAGTGGCTCCTGGGCAATGTGCCAGCCCCTGTTCAGGCAGTTTCTAAAACGTGAATGACAGCAGAGGAGCGCCAAATGTATTCTTGAATCAGGAATAGAATTTAGAAAGGAGAAGCTTGATAACCACTGCTTTACTGTTAGGTTAAGATCTGCTTTCCATAAGCTGAGTAGCCTCAGTGGGTTGCTTTTCTCTTCCCAGATGGGAAGACAGAGAAGCTGAAATAAGCTTTGAGTCTTCCCCTTAAAAGTTCAATGTCATGTTACACAAATTGATAGGGCTGGTCTTTTCTGGTTTAAGTTCTCCTTTCATGCTTTCAATAACTCCCTTTTTCTCACACAGCCTCATACACAGTTCAGAGTCTGTAGTGCCAGTGGTCATCTACTGAGGAAATGGTGATAGTCTTTGGTAGCCTGCTCTGTTTTTTCATATTCTATAAACTTACATTGGAGTTAATTACTGATTCATAATATAGTCCTCAATGTGCAGCTAAATTAAGCAAAAGCCGTCAAAAAGATTTAAGCTAATACTTTTGAACTCTAAATTTGTATTACTAATAGGATGAACAAAAACAGAGGGAGTAATAAAGATTTTTAAGCAAATTGTATCTGCTGCCGTTACTTGTTTCTTGGGTGTCAGTTCATATTTGCCATGTGTCTCTTTTGCATAAATAGATAAAATACATGTTTAAATTCCTAAATGTTGTGCATTTGATTTGAAAATCTTATTTTTCAAACAGTCATGATTTCATTGGAGAATTCACAACAAGTTACAGAGAGTTGTCGAGAGGACAATCTCAGTTCAATGTTTATGAGGTAAGTGTTATGAGTATTTACTCACTTTCAGGACATTAATGAGAAAACAACAGTGGAAAACACTGAAAACAATGGAAAGCTATTCTTGCCACTAATGAGAAGATGAGCCTGTGTGGCTATAACCTTTTTTTTTTTTTTGCTTCTGTATGGTGTACAGATCTTTGTTACTCCTTAAGGTATCTTTTAATTGGTCTCAGACTACTGCCATTAAACTTCAGTATTCTCGTAGCCCTAATATAGGTGGTAACGAATATAAGGGTTTATATAAGCAGTAAAGAAGGCAGGGAAGGAGGTTGCTCCAGTTATGTGCTGCAGTTTTATTTTGATGATGAGCAAAGGTGCTGCTGTGCAGAGCAGGACAAAGATAAGTGAAAGCCATAGGTTTTTTTCTTGCTTAGATCCAAGATCAACCCCAGAGTTACAGTAACTTACAATAGTTTCCTGTGAATAGTGTCATAACCAGATTACTGTGTGCAGTGAAAATGTCCTCTCCTGTTGTATCACTGACATGAATCCTACCCTACCAGGAATATTCTGTCATAACATCTTAAGTAATTTTTCAGTTTCCTAAATATAGTATCAGTATCACTCCCAGCGACATTGTACATTTCCTGAGCCTCTCATGTTTGCCTCCCCGCACTGCAGTCCTCCATACTTGGGTACTACTTCTACTTGATTAGTCTGTACAGTATCAGAACAAAAGGTACTGGACAAATTCTTTTTCAAATGTTTTGCTTTTACAAACCAACCCAAGGCAGGTGAGTGAGTGTCCTTTAAATGTTCTTTAAAGACAATCTTATCCTTTAAAGATAAGGAACATTGCTAGAACCACCTCTTTGCAATTGAGCTTTTTTTAACAGGTTAGAGTTCACGTAGCTTTCTAGGTTCCTGCAGGGGTGTAAATATTTCAGAGGCTAAAAATTGTTGTTTAATTTCTAAAGTTATCTGAAATTTGAAAAAACACACGTAAATATTATAATTATAGTACCTTGAATTATGGGCAAGAAACAAGCTGTCATTTAATTCATCTTTGCTCCCAAGTTGATGCCTTGTTTCCCATGATATTTCACTCCAAGCTTTAGTGCAGTTCCTTGCAATTCGTAAGAAGCCAATTGTCAAGTTACCTGAAGCAGAAAGTTCAAATGAATCTCCTCTTTGGCATTTAATGACTGCTGGCAAGCAATATGCTGCTAATTCAGGCCTGACCATTGAATTCTGGAGAGCAGTGAATGAACTGCCACAGGGCAGACAGGCAGCCTGTTACCTTCATCTTCCTCTTCTGGGCAAGTGTCAGCCGGAGTCACTTTCTGGCTGAGATTTTTGTTCAACAAGAATTGCTGCATTGTTTTATTGCCGCCATTACACAGACTTAATCTATTGCTCATCAGTCAGTGTTAAATGGAGGAGGAGGAGTTACTTGGGATTTTTTAAGTGTTAAATGTGTGTAAAGGAGTAAAAGCTTTGCAGAATATTTACTGTATAACAACAGGGTATATGGGCTGGTGGGGGGGGGAAGAGTGAGTCACTTGTTTAGCCTGTTTGGGAAGATCTCAAATCATAGTTAGCTCTTCCTGCCTTACATTTCACAGCTGTTCTGTGTTGTGCAAGGAATAGGATCTTTAAATGTAATTTCATTCTGTTTAGGGAGAGAAAAGTTTAGGAAGGCAAGTATTACTAGTATGCCCATTTTCAGGCAAAATTCTTTAAATATTTTGTACCAGGTAAGTGACTAAGATTTCAGTTCGAATGTTTTCATTCCCTTCTCATTTGCAGAACATCTGTGAGTAGTTTACAGTAAAACTTGGCAGTAAGCCACAAGGCTTTGAATTTCCTAGTTATATAGGAATAGTTGAATGACCTAATTAACAAAATAATGTTTTGCTTCCAATTCCATGTGCATTTCTGGAAAAACAGGAGTACATTTTCATGTGTATGTAACAAAATTAACTGAGACTTGCCTTTGGTTAGGTATTCAGAAGGGAAACAATTTTTATTGGTGGCTACAGTGAGAAATTTTATAGGTGTGGGTTCCAGACATTCAAGAAAACTGTTTAATGCTTTGTAGTCCAGTTCCATGAAGATTCTTGGGTATGGGGAGTGCACTGAGACCTCCCCCCCAACTCCTGTGTGCCAGTCAGGTGGTGATCTTCAACATTTTCGTGAAATTACTTATTTCATGAAATTTGATGTTCCTGTCAGTCAGATCCTGTCATTGCACCAAGTACAGAAATTGGGAGTAGAACAGCTCTCATGTTTCTCAGGTGATGTGAGGAGCAGATGGAAACAGATTAACTGAATTGTGAAGAGATGCATTGTGAGATGATGAAGCAGTGACACCGCACACTGAAACACTGGAATCAGGAGTGCAAAAAAATGCAGAATCTTGTGAAAATTCGAAGAGTGTTTCCCCGAGCACTCAGATATAATGAATGTTCTCACCTCTGTTGCCCCCATCCCTTATTTGTCCAATATGAGTATCAGCACTGGCTCACCTGACAGGTGCCATGAAGGTAAATTCGCTGGTTTTCAACATGTGCGTATGCCAGCATCAAGATGCATCAGTGAACAGGATGCTGAATGCATTCAGAATCCACTGAAAATAGAGTACTTTCAGCATTTAAAATACCTTTACACTTATTTTTATATTAGATCATACTGCTTTAATGTTTGTATCTGTGTTTCTAGGTAATAAATCCAAAGAAAAAAGGAAAAAAGAAAAAGTATGTCAATTCTGGAACAGTAAGTAAATACATTTTATGTTACTGGATGTTTTTCTTTTTGCTTGAAACAGAGTGTAGTTGACTTGTAATTTAACAGGATTAGAACAGAACCTTCTGTCAAAGCCACAATAAACTACTAACTGATACAAACCATTTATTTTCAGATTTTTTTTTAATTTGGAGAGTTTGATATAAAAGGTATCCAAGTGTACTGTTAATTTGCCAATGGTTTCCAAAATGAGTTCTACCAAAACTTCAATCAAATAATTGAAATTATTGGACTGACAGTGTTAATTTTTATCTGAAACATACCTGCACCTCTAAAAGTAAATTTTATTTTAAATTTATCTGCTGAGCTAGCATCATTAAAAGCTAGTGTGCTTATCATGGCTAAACCAAAAAGAGTCAGCAATTTTTATTACCAACAGGTTTTTGTAAATTTATGTTGAAAGATCTGTTAGTATTGTTTGGGATGAGAGTTTGTCTTTTTTGGTTTGCATTCATGTTGTGCTCTCATGTTGCTAGCAATGCAAGTACTTCCCTTCAGCACTTGCTCAGTTTCCATGTCCTGGCATCCATGATGTTCAGAACATCATTTACAAAAAAGTGAATAAAATGTTGAGGATTTGTGTATTAGAAAACCTAATCAGTTATAAGAGATGTTTTCCGAAAACACATCCACAATGTGGGGTTTTTCCACATGAACAGTTCCACTGAAGTCAGTAGTGCTACTTTCACACTGAAAAGTAGCCTTGAAGGAATGTTTCAACATTCCCACGTTCTTGTCTAAATCTATTCATCAGTCAGAAAATAAACACTTATTTTTCTACCTCTGGTTTAAATTATAAAAAATTGGCAGAAGCAGCTTGCCTATTAAAATTTACCATACAATATCTAATTCATTAGATAATTTATTCTTTGCTAACATATTCCTTTCATTAAAATCTGTCGTATTACAATAAAGTTATACTGAATTAGTGAGTCAGAAACTTAGAATGGTTATTTTCAACCAGTGCTAAAAGTGTACTCAAAATTATAGGTATGAAATCTGACTTAGGGTACAGAAGGGCAAAAAAATGTATCTTCACATTCAATTTTCCTGTTGATTTTGGTTTAAACTATTTTAACATCTTCACAGGTATCTGTCTGCATTTGAAAAAAACATATTTTACTCATGTTTGAACAGGCAAAATCAACTGTGTCTTGTTGTTCTTTACTCCAGCTACCTCAAAATTTCCAATAAACAGTTGTTAGCAATTTTTTTTCCTGCTTTACTAGTGTCTCTTCTGTTGGTTTTGTAAATTCTTTTCAATATCAAGTCATTCTCTGTCCCCATTTGCCCTTACTTCTAGTAGTCCTTCAGGCTTCCCTTATGCTTCTCCACATGGTCACTTTCTTATGTGTTTGTCTGCAGTTTTGTTTTTCTTCTCCTCGTCATTTACCCAAGATATTCTTTATCCCACAAATTTTTGAATTTTCAAGCCAGGCACTGAGACCATAATTTTCATTAATAGGAGGTGGAGTTCTGGACAACTTGAAGTGGATATAAATCACTGACTGCTATCTCACTGCTTCATTTAAGGACTATGTACATACAGTGCCCATCTCAATTTATTATTACTTAAGGGGTCGTTTTAAATTGAGACAGTCAAGTTACACACTAGGCAGAAGTGTTTCAGAATACATGGTTACTTTTAAACAAAGCCTAGTAGTGAAATGTCAGATTCACTGCATAAAACTTGAAGCATTGGTAGTCATTGTCTATGTGTAAGTAAACACTTCGACCACTTTGGGAGTTGTTTGTTTCCATTTTCTGACTTTTAAAATCAGATGCAGTGAAAATATTTGCTTATATTAATTAGGAACAAGATGACCAGCTGTAAGAACAGATGAACCATTAATATGACTGTGTCCAGTGGGAAAATGCGTAGAAATTTTGGTCTTTTTAGCAAGACTGTGCTGCTGATAGCCTGGTAGAACATTATTATGGTCTTCTGTTCTCAACTAAAAGGGTAATTTGGTGGTTTTAAGCTTAGGTAATCACTCAATCACAGAGAGCTGTGACAAAGGAAGTAGGATGGAAGACTGCCTAGAAGATTACTACCTGTAATCTCATTCTAAGTTTACAACATATGAGTATTTTCAATTTTTATATTTTTCTGCAGGTGGAGGCAAAATTTTGTGATAGACTTCCATTCTGTTTTTCTTCTTTGTATCATTATCAGTGGATTTGCTTTGAGTAGTTACTTGATCAATTTTCACTGACTGCTTGCTGCACTTATATTGTGAGAGAGTTTATGTAAATAAAATTAAAATAATTTTAATTCTTTGTTTCATAAATATTTCATGGTATATGAAGATCTTAAATGCTGGATCTTTTCCACTTGAGTTCATACTGCTGTGACTTGATTGCTGAAAATGCCAGTAACACGTTTAGATTGTCATTTAGATATCACTTCTGAATGATAAAATCTGGGACTGCAGAAATTTCTTATCTTTGTATTTTTATATATATATATATTCTACTTTAAAAATTTTTTAAATATTTCATATATGTGTACACTTTACTAGATTTTTGCATTCTGGACTTGCATCAATACTCAATACAGCCTTTAATGTGAGATGAGTAATTACATAAATAATTGTAACTGAGTTCTTTAAACAGTGTTGAAGTGCTCATAGGATAGATGCATTATCATGTACCCTGTAATATTCAATTGTAGGTGTGGTACACAGTGATTAGGAAACATGCCTGTGGTAACCTGCTCTGGAATACAATCTTCTGCCCCTTACCTTTTCCTTAAATAAAAAAAAAAGAAGGCAATTATAGACCTCTCAATTTGTCTGTTCCCTTTCAAGAACTGCCTACTGAAATTATTTAATATCTTTTTTAATCTTCTTTTTTCCCTTAATACTGTAGGAAATTACGTCCTAAGGACAGAGCTCGAAAAACATTGTGCTTATGTCTCTACTTGTTCAACTGGGAGACACACAATTCATGTCTGACTCTCTTTTATTTGCTTTCAGGTAACATTGCTTTCCTTCCTAGTTGAAACAGAAGTTTCATTCCTTGACTATATTAAAGGCGGGTATGTGATTAGCAACAAACCTTTCTTGTTTTCACAATCTCATTATAGTTTACTAATAATTTGTTTATGTACTATTTGTTTATGATTCTAAGCAGCATCTGTAAGGATCTGTATTATTTCCTCATTTTAGGGGCTGTTCTTTCCTACATAAAGCATGCAGATAGTTACTAAGTTAAGTTATGGAACTTTGCTTACGCTGTGGGAATTGGTGTTGATACTAAAACACTGAGAAAGAGTAATGACCTCTGATCAGCCAGAGAAAATTTGGTTAAACAAAAGGGAATTATCTATGTATTATTAAATTATTAAAATGCTGTCTATTTCTTCCATCTATACTGAGCTTTGGGGTATTTAATATTGGCATTTATTTAGAGCTTTTCCCCTTCAAAGGCATTTTTTCAATACTAATTAAAATTTTTAACATGTTCAATTTCTCATTTATTGTCATTTTCTCTAAAGAGAAGTAGAGACAGAAGTGTCAAATGTCTTACCCTAGAACATGCCTGGAAATGGGACCAAATCTGAAAAATTCCTGGCTCTTAACATCCCTGCCGTCTCTAAAATAATGGAAATTTATTATACATTCCTAGGCACTTAATATGGATTTTTGGGGCATAAAGTCTGGGTATAGATTCCACATATTTTTTTAGAACATTGATTACCTGTAAAGAAACAAGTTCCATTTTTTGTTCCAGTCTTCAACCAGAGTTCAGCTGAAATTAAAAAGAAGTCTGTGCTGTGTTTTGACAGTAGCAATACAGGCCATTGCCTTTGTTCCCAACAGTGGCAATCCTATTCCTGTTGTGGACTTTGACAGAAGTTGAAAATGGCCAACCATCCATTTTTACCAGAACTTTTTATTGATTGAAATCTGTGTTTGCACAGATGCATGAAGAAACAGTCCTGCCTTTAGTGCATCTGTTTCCTTTGAAACGTGTTGTACATCTATGCCATGACTATTGTATTCCCCATTCATTCAAAACTCATCTCTGCAGGAAGAGCATGTGTAAGGAACTGAGGAATTGAGCTTTATGTCTAAATTTGAAAAGAAAAGAATATAGGGGCTGCTAATGTAATCTTTTCAGGGTGTAATCTTTTCACATTCCTCACTGAGATGTTACAATACCAGTTAATAAACTTAATTATCTACAGTCTTCAGAAAAATAATATAAATTTTGAATACAATAATATTGTGTTGTTCTTATTGATATTTTGTATACATCTCATTAATTGCAAGTCAAAGAAGACTTGGGATGTTAATAAATTCCACTTAAGCTTTCTTCTGCTAGTTTTACAAAAAAGTAATATCATTCAGAAGGCTCCATATTTAAAAGTATGACCAGCAGTACTTTTCATTTAATTATTTTATATAGAATCTTTTTTAGTGATTCATGTAATTATTTCTATGTACATGCTAGTGAAAACTAGAAGTACTTGTATAAAATCTTACCTTTCTTTCTGCAACATACGCAGTTATGTAAACATGACAAGAAGGCTCAGACTCAGTTATTTTCTTGGCTTCTCCCTTCCTTTGTTTGTCTCATTTAATATTACTACATATCAGTTACAGTCCAGTTGACAAATTTTTGAAGGAAGGGGAAAGAGAAGATTTTGTCATTAATCAGTCTGTTTTCCCATCATGTCCTCCAAAATTGTTTTTCATTAGTTCTCTGTTTTTCTTCCATTTACATAGGCAAGAGGCAGAAAACACTGATTCTGCAGTAGGCACAATATTTGCTCTTCCATAAATGGATGCTTATAAAATACTTCATATTCAGAACTTCCATTGTAATTCATTTGAGGTGTCTAGAATTAATGCAAATGTCATGGAAATCTTGACAGCTTTAACAAATTAGGATTACAATATTGATTTCATTTATGTTTTGAGTCTGCATCTGTTTAATTGGGATATTCCGTTACCAGTATCATCAATATGACTGTTGTTTTCTTAAAGAACTTTGGAGAATGAAATAGAGGTTTGTCCATAAATTAAAATTTCATTTTACTATATAGGACAGGATTTTATAGCAGTTTGGCAGAAAAGAGGAGGATGTCTCTTTTGCATCTGAGTATTACATCAAATGGTGCCATCTTAATAGCTGGCTTTTCCTTACATTTTGATACTTAATCACATATTTTGCCACACTGACCTTCCCACATTTAAAGTACGTGCGTTGTGCTAAAAGTAATGTATATTTCAAAATCACATTTCTCTTACCACTTAATACAGCCCCAGTTAATAACATGTTCCTATCAAAACTCCTCCAAATATATGAATAGGTTCAGGAATGTAAGGGATACAGTCTTGAAGAGGAATGCAATTGAATTTACGGGAATGACTGCCAGACCTACTTTAGCATCTACTCTTTTTTTGTTTGGAAGAAAGACCAGAAGCCACAAAGCTCCAAGACTTAGTGGACAGAAAATATATTTCTATGAAGAGGTTTCTAGCCTGTTTGACTTACAAGAAAAGGTAGTGAGCTAGTTATTTGTAAATCAGTAAAATTCAGGAGCTGAATTCTTTTGCAACTGAAGTATCTTGTCGTCTCTTCTGTCCCAGATTAGCTCAGGATAAGAGGAAATGTTTTCCTCCCATCATGTTAAAAGCCTTACCTTTATCCAGTTCTTTAGAAATGACCACCCATACATTTTTAGGATTCAAAAGGATTTGGACACACATTTTTAACTGAACTTTATTGACTCATTGGTGGTCAAAAGGGAAGTTCAGAACTCCTTTCATGACAGCTGTTTTAATCCAGGCAGCACACCATCCACTGTAATGGGAGGCGTATTTGCTGTTCAGAGGAGACCTGGCATGAGAAAGTTACAAAACAAGGGCTGCCATAGCTACGTATTTTGGAAGCTTTGCCATGTGTTTCCTGTATCCTTGGAGACTATCAAGGGGTAATAAAACTATGTAAGAGGAAGAGCTTGTAGAGACTTTATCTGAAAAATCTTCCGTATGTTGTTACAGCATTTGGCTCAACAAGCATCGGCAAAGGGGAATTCTAAGTGACACTGGGCGTTTGGATGCCATGGAGAGAATGCAGCCTCTTGGTAGAATTGGTTACTCTGTCAGCTCTGTTGTAGAGTTCTGTGCAGTAAATGGTTCTCCAACCTTCAACTGCTCCCCCCTGCTGACAGACCAGCTGGTTGTCATTCTGAAGCCACAGGGGGAAATCCATGATTCCTTCCAATGTACTGTTTAAAAAACCGTAATCATTACAAATGTTACCAAACCTAATCAAAAACTACATTCAGGCTCAATTTGTTCCCCTATGTATATCAATACTGATGGAGCTCTTATTAAGAGATGACAGGTTTCACTTAGCTCTCTCTGTGGCTGTGATGTGAGGATTACTGTTCCTTTTAAGCCACTTTCTTCATTTCTCATTGTATATAGGAATATAGGATAAAATCACCTGTCCACTGTCAAATAAATCATGTATTTCTGTAACAACTAAACTCTGGCAAAATAGTAGTGATCTATGCGGCAGCATCGAATCCATAAGGCACATCTCTGTGCTTGGACATTCCACCTGAGTTGGGAGAGGACATTCAGCAGCTCAGCCTGCCTAGCCAGGTGTCATTATTTTAATGGCTTTCATGGAAAGCCTGATGACCTCGCTGCATGACTGATGCAGGGGATGTCGTGAACCTTTGTAGCTCCCTGGAAAACTGTATAGCTGGAAAAGCAGGTACAGAACTGTAGCCAATGAATTTCCTTTCAGAAAACAGTAGGTTTTGTTGCCTTGCTGTGTTTTAAAATTTGCATTGTTTAATCAGTCACCTTAATTTGAGGAACCACCAGCACCACCACTTTGAGGAATACTCCAGAAACTGATGCTGTCATTCATTATCTGAAGTCACATGGAAATTGACTTTGTTCTTTTTGCTGTTAGCTGTAGTTTTAATGTTCTTTGTCTTACTTTTGTTAGTCATTTTCCTTATAAATTTTTTACGGTGCTTTCTCTTGATTCTGTCTTGAATTCAGAGTCCATGAAACTGTTATATCTTCTTACCAATTGGATCAGAGTAGCTCATTCAGGAAATGAGTTTACAAATTAGTTTTGCTGTTCTTATGCAGAAGAAAACCTGTTTAGGTTTTTTTTTTTTCAGTGACACATTCTTCAGCATGCAGAAGGATTTCTGTATTTGATGTACCTGACATGTAGTGCATGGAGGAGTCTTGTTTTACTCTTCAAGCATTGCACCATATGGAAACCCTTAAAATTTAATTGCAGTTTTGCTTTGAAATGCCAATAGTGACTCCAAGCATAAATTTAGGAATAGTTGCTATCATTATAGTTATGATGATCATATTGGTAGTGATACTAATAATCATAGTTTTGAGACATATTTTGTGATGCTGTTGGTTTTCCAAAGACTCTTCTTGATACTGTGGATGTTGTAGGATTTTACTTGATTTTGGAGAGAGTCTGTGCATAGTCTGTCCAGCTTAATTTCTGTTAGCCTTCATCAGTATGATAAGATGATATGTCCAAGAAGAAATCAGTATTACTGTTGAAAATGAATTAATAATATTTATGGAAGTTACGTTCTTATTAATTATTTATTTAGGATTTTTAATAAACTATGAAAAAAGGAATGATGGAGTCAAGTAACTATTTTCAGCTTGTTAATAATTTAGTGTTGTGTAGCCCTTGGCTTGAACCTTATGTAAGAGTATTTTCAGTGTTTATTTCCTCTATTAGGAAGTCAGTGTCCTACAGTTTGTCCACAAATGATGTTACCATCTCTGTTTATTTTTCTACATAGCAGTACAACTACTAACAAGATTTGTGTTTGCTTTTTCTGCAGAACCCAAATCAATTTCACAGTCGCTATTGATTTCACAGCTTCCAATGGTAAGAATAAACATCTTGTGTGCGTTTGTGCTGTGTTTGGTTTTAAGTGTACATATGTGTGTGTTTGTATCAGTATTCAGCTGGCACCACCTGGGCTTGGGATTCCATTTTGCTTAGCAACAGATGAGAGGCCAATTCCTGTCTCGGAAGGCAGGACAAACAGAACAGATAAAAGTTGGTAAAGCTACATATAAAATTGAATAACCAGAAACAGTTTGCAGATATCTGTGTAGTTTCTGGTTATTACTGTTTTTTGGTTTTTTATAACTGCTGGGAGAAAACTTAGAAGAACCCATTGAGAGGGGCCAAATAGTTCCAAGGAGAGTGAGGCTGAAGTGGGGTGAAGCAGAGATAAGTTGTGATCCTCCTCCAAAGCTGCTTTCAGAGTGTCATAATACTTTTGTAAATTTTGTATTAAAAGTGTATAAATTGCACAAATCTACAAGCTTCTTGCTGCCCTTTCAATGCTGAAATACAGCTACTATTGTTAACATGTATTTGGAACTACTGAAAAACTACTAGTAATAAAATGTGTTCAGAACACTGAATTTTTACCTGATACAACTTACCATTTTTTAAGAGAGAAAATTCTGAAGTGATTCAGTTTTAAAGTAAATGTCATCCTTGCTTCAACAGGTAACCCTTCACAGCCAACTTCACTGCACTACATGAATCCCTATCAGCTGAATGCTTATGGCATGGCACTGAGAGCTGTTGGTGAAATAATTCAGGACTATGATAGTGATAAAATGTTCCCAGCTCTAGGTTTTGGAGCTAGACTGCCTCCAGATGGAAGAGTATCACATGAATTTGCACTGGTAAGTTAATAAATGTTTATATATTATTTGAATTTCTTTACTACAGCAAAATTTTGGGAGTTAAGGTTGTAGTCTTAAGCAGTTACTGGACAAGTAAAGAACAGAGAATGTGCTGAGTCTTCTGTGCTAACTCTAAACAGTTGTTTCAAAACTTCATCATAGTGAAGTTACTTCACTTGAAGTTATAGAGAGAAATCCAGAGTCAAGAAGTCCCTGTAGGCCAAAAATTGTAATAAAGAAAAGTAATAATCTTCAGCTGTAACAGCTTGAGAAACAGATGCTTCAAAGACTTCAGACTGAAGCTAATCTCTCTAAAGAGGCAAACGAATCATGATGCAGGATAATATTTCATTATTATTCTTATTGGTCTGTCTCATTTTCTGGGATCTCTTTATCTTTTACAGGCTGCTAGTTCAGAGACGTAGGGATATCTAAGTGGACTAAAAGATGACTTGATAAGAACAAATCTGAGATTGGTCCATGGGTCAGTTAAATTGGAAACCTAAAATCTGCCAGGATTTGCCAGAAAGGTTGATCTGGTATAACTGATGCTTGTTATTAGTGTTGATGTTTATCTTTTTGTTCTTCTCAGAGTAGGATAAAGTTGTCAGAATTACGGCAATGTAGGTATATCAGGAAAGTTCTAATCAGATAGCATCAAAGACATGGCAGAAGATTGGTGACTGTAGACATGTATTTCTTCTGTCAGCCTGTGCGAGAAAGCAATGCCACGTGTCTTACTTCAGGGAAAGGTTTTCCACATAGATAGTAATTTAAAATAGGTGCAATTACAAATACTTATTTAAATTGCAGACTTTCTTTGGATTTTGTGTAACGGGTTTAAAGGTATTGGTACATCTTTCAGTTTTAAGGATGTTTCTAAAATTAATTCAGTTAATTTATGAACCATTGTGATGCTTTTACAGAAGAAAAACCACCACATACATTATATATATATATATATATGTGTATTTCCTTCCTCCATATATAAACATATATCGCTGTCTCCCATGTATTGCTAAGCAGTGTTTTCAGCTCTTTTTTTTTAATGTTCTAGACAAATTCTGTGAAAAATCCCCTTTGGTTTTCTAGATTCTCAGGCAGGTATACTTCACCTCAGAATGAAATACTGGCACAGTAAGCTAATGAGGTTTTGGCATATGAAGGAGAGTACGATGGTTTGAAAGGTTTTGAAGCCTTACATAGATCATTTGCCTGACCTGACATGGGTCTGGAATTCAGCTTATATGTTTGTATTGCCATCTGTAAATAGGTGTCCTCATTGAGGAGTCATTATGGAGATAGGTAGTAAAATGCCTACCCTAAGAATTTACAGTACCAGCCATTTCTCTGCCTCCCAAAGAGTAAATCCCTTTCTTCATCTGTTTTTACCAGGTCAAAAATAATTTTTTGAATGCAGAAATGTTGGACCAGAACAATGAGAAGTTTATCATTTACCTTACACTCTCATAAGTGTATGAACATTGGGATCTGGCTACCATTTCTTTGTTTCACATTTTTAAAAGAATAAATCATTGAGCCTGAGCTGTGCTCATAAACACGGTTCCAGTTTTACATCTGACCTGTAATTCATACCTTAAATCCACACAGGGAGATGCCTGTTACTGTTGTATGTATGAAGGAGAGTATAATTACACTAAAGATGCTATTCATGTCTAGGAGCCAGTCCCAGTGATTCAGACTGCATGGAACATGAGGCTGGTAGACCCTCCTTACCTCAGCAGACATGACACTTACACTGGGCATTTGTAGTGAACTCTCTGAATAGATCCTAGAATCCTTAGGTCTTTGCCTTCTAAAAATGTACACTGGGTAGTGTTCATTAACCTACATAATTTTTACTTCATAATTACTTTCAGTGATTAATCATCTGTTGTTTTCGTTAGAATGGAAACCCTCAAAATCCATACTGCCATGGAATTGATGGTGTAATGGAGGCATATTACAGGAGTCTAAAATCTGTACAGCTTTATGGACCAACAAACTTTGCTCCTGTAATTAATCACGTAGCCAGGTAAGCATCACAACACGTACTGGGCAGAAATGTCTTAGTGTCAGAACACCTGTTGCATACAAAAGGCTGCCAGTTACAGAGAAAGGTATTTATTTACAGCTGTTTTGTTTGTTCAGTCTCATGATTACCTTATGATTTTGGGTAGGTTTGAAGACCATTTGCTAATACTATGCAGAATTTCATTGCTGATTAAAAGGAAATACAAGTGATCCAGTTGACCAGCCTGTGTTAAAATCTTAGCAGAAATCATAATGAAAGAAAATTTTTGTCATGTCATGTTCCTTTTTTCATCCTTTAGAGCACAGAATTATTGCTTCACAGAAAATACATACATCTATCAAAAATTTTTATAAAATCTGAGGATTTTTAGGTATATGTAGTTTCTCTAACCTCTAAATGTCCAAAATGTCAACAAAACTTGCCAGCTCTCTCTGTGCCAACAATTCCCAGCTGATAGTGGTACTTTTAAGGCAGTAGTACAGCTGTCATCACTGGGGAGCTTTGGTGCTGTTATGCAACACCTCATCCGACTTCTCAAAATAAAAACCTTCCTGTGTTTTATGGAAGTTTCTTAAGAAGGATAATATTGCCTTATTTTGACAGACAAGATCTTGACTTATAATCTTGAGCTCAAGATTTTGGCAGTATAATACCTTCATGAATTTATATGGGAAAGTGATATGGCTTAGGTGATTTGCTGAACAGATTTTATTTTATTTATAGACGGAGAGAAAGAGCTACTGGTTACAAAATAAAGAAGTAGGGATCTGTAAATAATTGTACTGCTAATGTTTTATTTATGAACTTGCAGAAAACCTAATTTTAATAGCAAGAAATATTTATTATCTGGTTTTGCTGTTGTTAGTTCTACAGACCAGCAAAAAATAATTTGCAAATTCGGTGGTGCAAAGAATTTTCTGTGCCCCCTAGCATGGCTAGATAGCTGATTTCATCTATTTATCCTTAGGGTTAGTTGTTTCTTCCTCAGATCATACCATTAAAATTCTGTACATGTATATTACAGTGCTTGTCATCTGAGAGTAGCTGTTGCCTTTAATCTTTCCTTTGACATGATCTCTTCATAACAGTTTTCCATTTGTGTGGCACCCAGTGTCTGCATTAGCCACATTATTTGGAAATCTAACTCATCAGCTTTCCTGGCTCTTTCTTTTTCTTCAGAACTGGTCATAGCAGCTGAGATGCCTGGCTCAGAACTTGGCAGTTTACCTCAAGCCTGCTGTTCATTGCAAAAATTGAAATTTTTGATCCAGTGTTATCAAAGCATTGGCATAAAATTAGTTCTTTTTCTCACCAGTTGTTTCTCAGGAATATTTGTCAACTTTTGCAGAATAACAGAAGACTGTCCACCAGTATTAGTAGTCCTGCTGAACTTTCGTCCTTTTTGTCAAGTTGTTGCAAACTTTGGGAGCTCCTCCTGGTGGCAAATCATACTACATTATAGTGGGAAAGCTAAGTGTCTTCACAAGGGTTTCTACTGCATCATCATCCCTAAAGCAATCTATGCATCAGTCCAGTTCTCAGTAACACCATTTTCCTTCAATGTTCAATTTCTTGATTATTCTCTTGATTCTCAGGGACATGGTACTGACCTGCAGTTACTCTTTGAACCTACCTTCATTCTTAAAGAAATTTATTCTTTCCACATCCCTCCTACTTAAAAGTATGCCTCTGATGAAATCTCTGTAAACAATGTCAGATATTACTATCCTGTTGTGATCTTGGAGCTCTTTGGAAACTCTTTAAGCAAATAATAATTTTATTATCCTTTGCCCAGTTAGGGAGTTATCTAAACTACACCAGATTCAACTTAGTGTCTTCTCTCATCTCCCCTCCTCATATAAGATCTTTCTTGTAAAAGCCTTTGGAACATTTTCATCTGTAAAAAATTTGAAATAATCAAATTTCTGTTCCATTTCTTCAGTGTAGGTATGTAGACAGTATTAAGTGCTCAGAAAGGTTAATAATGTTTATTTTACTCATCATACCTTGTCGATGCAATCATCATTGAAAAGATTATAAGCATTGTGGAAAAATGAGATAAAAGAAGTCTCTGCATGGTAGTGAAAATGTGTTCCACAGTAGGTTTCGTTAATCTCGATATTTAACTATCAGTCCCTACTGCCAGCGTGCAAACAGGTGAGATCCAACAGGTTCACTGCTTGTATGGCTTCTTTACCTGGGGAGATTTCTGTAAGTTATGGCTTTCTCCAAACTCTTATAAATGTCGTGGCTGCAGCGTTGTATTTATCAGCAGTACTTGCTTGCCAATGCATTGTGTTATCATCAGAGTTAGAATTTTCTAAGCATATGCAACCATCATTGAACATACTCTGTTCAGTGAACCAGGTCTTTCATATTCAGTGACTAAAAAAATAGTGAGTTCTTTGACAGTCATATTACGTATTTGTGCATGTATTCAAAAGTATTCCTGTGGCAACTAATTTTTCTCTTTTACTGCTCTCTCTACAACTCACTGCACAAAGTTCTACTTTATGACTCCTTCACAGCACCAAGAGCCTTCATGGAAGTTGGAACTGTAGTGGCTGTGAAGCAGCAAACAGCTTCCCACAACAAAAGTTCTTCTGTTCAGGCCATAGAATTTAGTGGGGCTGCTACTGACTCACTCTCTTTCAGGACTTTGTAAACCTTCCAAAGCTGCTCGTTTTCAAAGAGTAGCTGCTTCTTGGGTCCTTTGACTGAGGTGGGAATGGCACTGGGTGTATTTTATCTTGCGTTCCTGTACAGCACAAGGGAGAAGCTTGAGTCTTGAAGGAAAGGACATCTGTGGGTGGTGCAAAGAAATGAATATCTAAGCCAGGGCTGCAGGGTGCGTGTTCAGCCATTTTACAAATGTGCACATAAATGTGAGCTGTAAATGTGAATCATGGTCAACAGTAAGTAACCTGGTTTTGTAAGACAAAAAAAAAAACCGGAAGAGAAAAATATGCAACGTGTTGATTCCTGATACATTTTATTTGTGGTATAAACCCAACCATTCAGTATTAATGTATACCCGTCATACGAAGAGATGTACCCCATAGGTAATACCTATTAAACAACTTGGACTTTCTAACGACTCATGGTTCTATAAAGGACATTCTATCCATGCTCCTTTTGGTAGTGGTGCAGTTCCCATTTTTCACTGATACAACACGTGCAGATCATCAATATCAATATTGTATTAGTTATGTTTTTTTCAATGTTCTCATTTAAAAGTAGAATGTCCAGCTTAAATATGAATGTCTCTAATTTTGAAATTCCCTGTGTTACGTTTGTTAGTCAAATTCAGTTTGGTAGTCAAATTTTACAAATACAGCTCTTTTCATATTAACTCCTTTTATAAAGGTTTTTTCTTTTTACTATTATAATGTTCGTTTTTCTTCCCTTAGATATGCTGCTTCAGTAAAAGACGGCTCCCAGTATTTTGTTCTTCTCATTATTACAGATGGAGTTATATCTGATATGGCTCAGACAAAAGAATCCATAGTGAATGTAAGTTTTGCTGAAAGTGTTGAAATTTAAAAGAATTATGTTTCTAGGAATTAATCTTTTAGGCAATAAAGTGAATGGGTTAATAGTTCAGGCACTAGATTTGTTCCATGAATACCCATTTTTACCAACCAGGAAAAGTTTATTATGCATAAAGATGAAAAGAAAACAGAAGTTGAACTCAACCTAATTAGATAGTGTTCTGTGGTAAATGATACTCTTCTCTCTAACACTGTTTTCATGATTTTACTCATCTACTTCTTGCCTCCTCTTTCCTCATGCACATCCCACCATGCAGTTTTGCATAGTAAGCTGTTCTCTGTCTTTCTCACAGTTGCAGACAGCTTTGATCCGCACACTTGTTAAAAACTGCCCCCAGCTTTCTGATCCTGAATGGCAAGCGTACCAGTCATCTGATTTCCCTCAAAACAGTCCCCTAGAATTCTGAAAATTCCGTATTAATTCTTAGTTTCTGTATTATTTTCAGTATTTTTCTCTTCAAAACTGCCATGTGTATAAGTAATAGTCTGTATTATGAGCAGGTTCTATTGTGTGTTTGCCCCTGGGAAATTTCAGGTGAAAGTACACACAGAAACACTCCTAGGCATGATTGGAAAAGATCTCTACCAATAGTTTTCAGCATACCACGGTGGATCTGGTTAACAGCCAAGGGTGAGTCGAAAAGCCTACATTAAAGTAATTTAGCATCATGTCCAAGTGAATAGTGTAGAATTAGTGGCAGAGTTTTGAAGACCCCCTTCCGCTGCCTCCTGTAGAGATTTGGTAGCGTTGCAGTGTGTGGGGTGCGCATAAAAATACTGCCCGAGTGTTCTGCCTTTCGCTGAGCGGGGAGCAAGATGCCCTTGAGTCCCAGCCTGCAGCACACAGACAGAGTCTGTGTAATAATAAGCTTGGAAGTTCATTCTCTAGCCCAAGCAAAGTTTGAAACATAATTTCTTTTAGATGAGCTTCTTCTAGGTGACAAAAAGGCTCAGTGGGGAAAAAAAGAGCAGCTTTTGGTTCTAATTCACCCTTCCATGTGAAGCCCGTGCATAAGAGACCAGCAAGTGCAGTTGTCTGATACCTTGTAAGATTAATTCATTTGCCACTAAGACATACAGAAGAACCTTGTTTTCAGTAATAGTTCATTTCAAGGAATAATGGGTGTTAGTCTACAACTGTCTGGAAACACAGCAGATGTGTTGTTAGCTTGGAATAAGTGGAAGCTTGGGAATATTTGCTGTCTTGTTTTTCTATGAAGATGCCTTCATTTTTCTGCATATTTCTTAAAGTGTGAGCACAGTATAACCTGACAGAACTAATTAAATGCTATTCAATAGCAGTTATTTCAGTCTTAATAATAACCATAATACTAAAAATAATGTCCAATGCAACTTGATGTGTATAAAACTCAGAGTATATTTCAATTTTCAACATTAATTGTGCTTTTAGGCATCTTTCTCATTTCAGCATATATGTCAGACACATTCTGTTTTACCAAACTGTTTAAAGGTTATGCTGCCATTCAGGAAATGCCAACACTTAAGTTTGTGTGCAAAAGTTTAACTCTTTTGTCTTTATGCTGTCCTTGCCACTTGCTGTTTCATATTTCATTGTATCACATAATTCTGTGTCTGTGTGAGTAGGAATCTCGTTCTGTTCTAAGAGATCAGAAGGTGTACATCTATGATTTTTTGGCCAGTTTAATGTTTAAAATGGCTGTAGACATTTTATGGTTTATCAGAATATCTCAATAAGCAACAGAATTACCAGAATTATCTCAATAAGTTGTCAACCCTGACATTTGCTGAATGTTCTTTGGTTTTAGTTGTTACCTTCTTCATCAGAGGCAGATTCACATTATTTCTATGAACTGGTGCTACTATCAGGGCAGGAGAGTCCAATATTTAGGATAGTGTCTTTGTAATTTTAAAGATTTTACAGAGTTTGTTCAGGGAAAGCCAGATATCATCTTTGAGTGAAAAAGATAAAGTAAAGTTAAAAATCTTACCACAGGCCAGTTCTATATCTTGCTTGTCTGTGACATGAATGATTGACTAGAGTAAAATTTCATTAATGGAATAAATGTAATATATATATTGCTCAAATAGATTATTTATTTTCTTTTAAAAATTGGCATAAGATCAATATACAAAATAGTGTCCCATAGTTCCAAGCAGCTGTGTAATATCAAAAAACAGCAAAGCACATTTAAATAAATGTCAGCCTGTTATTAGGTACATATTTGCAATTACTGTCAGTTTACGGAAGTTTCTAAGAGAAATTTGTCCTCTTAGTTGTCGTTTTAGTATTAAATCCTAACATAGTTTGTTGTGTTTAGTTAGCATCCTGTATGATTCAAAGACTTGGTAATGAAAAAATAAAATAATCATGTGCCTTTCTATCTTCATCCAAGATGTTTTGTACCACTTAAGCAGACAGTTTACACCACTCAACTATTTAAGGGAAAAAATTGTTCTTTAAAACGTAATTTCTGCATGTTTTTTGTTCACCTTGTTCTCAGATCTCATAGTATTGGCAGAGGTTATGTAATGCATTAAACCTCTTTTTCTTCTTCTTTTGAAGGCTTCAAAGCTTCCCATGTCCATAATTATAGTGGGGGTAGGACCAGCAGAGTTCGATGGTAAGTGTTCTAGTGTTTTTTCTAAATTTTTTTTTCTATTTGCTTACATTTTAGTAATATGTGGCTTTTCAAACAAATACTGCTCTTTAAAAGAACATTATATGAAGTGAGGAGTGAGTGCTGTTGACATTTCCAGCTGGATTGATAGGTTGATTGATTGGTAACTCAGTCTGATTACAAGCTACCATGTGGAGCTGTGTAGCCCCTCGGTCTCTCTGTTCAAGTCAGAACCACATGGGGGCTCAGCATTTGCAGTAAAGTAAGTAGACTTAAGAAATGTTAAATTTCTTCAACACAAATATTTAGATGCCTCGTGAAGTGTCAGTTGACTGGAAATATTGATCTTACTGCAGTAGTAAAATCTTGAGAAAAATAAATACATTTGAGGTGGTCTGGGTTAAACAGGGTTTCACTTGGTGACAGGAGTCGGCCCTACTGTGCAGCAGCATTGAGAGAATATTACAGCAGGAGAGAAATTACCAGGTTATTTACATGTTCTTTCTATGATATTCTGGAACACCATTCTCTGTTGCAATAACTAAGTTGCTTCCATTATTTGTATTAATTTATTAAGTATATATCACTGCACTATGAAGTGTAGACATTCTGTGTGTGTCTGTTCCTCAAAGTCCTGAATCCTTTCTTTTTCCTTCTAGTACATCTGGTTAGACAGTATGCCCTCAGTACTACTACCACAGATGTTTAGTGTTGACTAATGACTGTGTGTCTTAATTTTTGTGCAAATACTCTATGTGTATGAAAAAAGAGGAAAAAAATAAGACAAAAAATTTATTTTATTTTACTTTTATTACAAGCATTATTTTTATGCTGTTTGGCAAGTGGTATATTAGTGATAATTTTAAGTATCTTGTTCTGTGAAGAAATTGTCCAGGTAAACACTTACACTTAAGATGATTGTATGCCACAATCAATGAGAAAAGTTTATATTAATAAATGCATAGGATGGAAATTTGTAAACTTCATTTTTACTCCTGAGAATTCCAACATGGTCCTGTGTTACTTACCGTTGTCTCACCCCTCCATTGCATTTTCCCTTTCTCCCTGTTTGTCTAGTCCCTGGATTTGCCCAGGCTCCCTCTCTCAGTCAGGACATGTTCTTGGGGTGTCTTCCCTCCCCCTTTTCTGAAGTCAGGGTTCTGTTTGTACTGCAGAATACAGTTTCCATCTTTGGAGCCACAATCCTGGAGTGCACTGCCTCAGTGAGATTCACCTGTTAGGTGTATGCCAAGTCTGTAGTCCGTCAGTGCCCAAGAGGGCAGAGAGAAGTTACCTCCATCTACAGAAATTCCTTCTGAGCAGACTCCATGTCTGCTGGGGATGCTGAGGAAGTGTGTCTGCAGAGGAGTGTGTGTTTAGGCGCTGTCCTGACATTTCAAGTGCCTCTGAAGCTTTGGTTCTGCCATAGAGAGACCAAGCTGCTCCTCTTCAGATGCCACTGTTCCCTAGATGTCCCAGCCCCTGGGGACTACCAGAGGGGTTCTTAAAAGTCTAAAGCTTGGGTAGATGACACATACATTTGGCAGAGCTTTACTTGAAGGATGTGAGGATGACTGTAACAGGTCACAAAAGGGGCAGTTTTGCCCAGTATTCTCTGTCTGACATGGCCATGGGTAGTTTCCTAGAGAATGTTAAGAACAGACTAAGCAGATATGATACTTCCCTGAATACTGTTTTTAGATTGGAGTTTCCTGAGCGGGATGTGCTTTATGGCTATTTTGGAAATTTTTTAGTTAAACTCCTTCAAATACTTGTTCAGTCTCCTGGTTTGAACACATGTATGTTTTTGCAACAGCATCATTGGACAACATGCTTTGCAAACCTGACTTTTTTCTTTGAACAAATATGCTCTGTTCAGCTTGGCTCCTGATAGTGTCATTTATACTTTCTAGTTCTTGCTTCAGAAGAACTAGGTTTTGAAGTGCTGGTTTCAGTGAACTCAGCCCAGTTTGTAAACCTCTGAGCAGCTCAGTGGTGCAGGGCTTTGATTTTCATAGTGTACACTGAAAGAAGGTTTGTAGAACTGCAGATCCGACATCTGAGCAATAATCTGAGATCCCAAATCTATCCATTTAAACACTGGCAAGACAGCAGGCACATCTTTCTACCTGGAATAGCTTCCAGGTATCTGGACAACAGAGCTTTCCTGTATACTGCTCAGAAGATACAAGAAGAATTACACAATAAATTTATTAATTTTTTTAAGCACTCCTCATTCCTATGCATTAGAAGATATTGCTTTTTCAGTATGAATGAGTTATTACCTCTTTGTGCTTTATCCTATATCTTCTGTAACAATAGCTGCTGAAGATGAATTCTTCTCCACCTCTGAAAGTATATATATTGCCTTACAAAACCAGATATACTTGCTGTTTTGAGAGATGAAAGGATAAAAACTTTGTCAGAGTCTGTTCTTTTCTGAAGGTGACAATAAAGATAAAAGTATGTATTGTCACCATGAAAAAGTGCAAAACAGCTACGAAACATGATGTATTTTCTGGTGCAAATGATCTTAAAAGAGTTACCTAAAAAAGAATTGTTGGTTTTGTTGCTCTAAAGTGTAAGTTGTCTGAACTTTTTCTCAGTAAGATGATTTTGTTGTGTACCTGAACTCATAGGTTTTTTGTTTGTTTTTTTGTTTTTCTTTTAAGCTATGGAAGAACTGGATGGGGATGTAGTGAGGATTTCTTCAAGAGGAAGGTTTGCAGAAAGAGACATTGTGCAGGTGGGAGAGAAAATATATTCTGATAGATAGATTTTACTATTCCTCTTTGTTTTGAATTCTCGTTTCTATCTATATTCCTACCCTTCATTTTACCTTAGCACTGACATACTTTATGTTGAAGTGTTTATAACAAGCTCAGAAACTCTCTGTGATACCTCTGAGCCGTTTTATAACACACAGAAGTGGATCTGCATTTGTTAGGAAATGACCCCTAACTGGCAGGGCACTGTTATAAAGTCTTAGTGTTATACAGTCCATGGGAGAAGAGTTAGCTATTGAAAATTTGGAGAAACATAAAGTTTCTAGAAAAATGGTATCTGTCTAAAAGCAAATCTTTTATGGAAGACATGTTTTCCTGGTAGTGGCTGAATACATTTATAAAATAGAGTATTTAAGTTGGAAGGGACCTACAACAGAGATCTAGTGCAACTGCCTGGCCACTGCAGGGCTGACAAAAAGTTAAAGCATGTTGATAAGGGCATTGTCCAAATGCCTCTTAAACACTGACAGGCATCCTTAGATTCAAACCTCACTTTAGATCTGCCATTTTTTCTTCTCCCTTTATTCCTCCTATTTGTCAAACTTCATAGTGTTCACTTATTTTTCCTCTTACTTATTTTCACTTATTTCTCTTCAAGACAGGTTGGATTTTATATTGTTGTTTAGTAGAATATATAGAGAGAGAGAGAATAACTGAGCTATATGAATAGCTCATGCTGCATGATAATTAAGGTCAGATTGCAGATGATGAACTTTGGGATATATATATATGTTTCCATTTATATCTGGAGGAACTGAAACTTTTCAAAATGTTTAGTGTTACAAGTACTTATACGTGAATGTTTAAGGATTGATTGATAACTGCTAGTGGATGTAGTATTTCAATCTACAGAAGTGTTCAAAACATGTATTTGACACCTGATTTTATAGTTTGGTTTTATTAGAATACAAAAATAAAGACAGCTACATAAATACATGGAAATGAAAATGATCAGTTTTTTCAGTCTTCTTCAGTCTTCTTGCATACTACATTAAAATTTCCTCTCTATTTTTTTTCCAAATGAGGATCAGAAATGAGCATAAGATGACAGAAGTTAAGTTACCCTCATACTCTTTATGGATATACAATAAAGACAGTCATAGAGTCTTGAATTCTAATAGTTGAAAAAGATACTTTTTTTCATTTTTGCAGCATACAAAGGTAACAACTGATGGGAAAGTGAGATACCAAAACTCTTAGAAGAGTAAAACATACTAGCTTCTTTAGTCACTGTTGTCAGAAAGATAATTACAAAAGTAGGGATGATGTAGGACACAGGAGATAAATTGTTTCTCATTTTGTCAAAGCCTTTGCAGTGTTCCTTGGTGTCCCTGCTGGGCTGGAGGGGGGCTGTCTGTCATCTGTTGTGCTGTAGATGCTTTCAAAAGAGCAGTATGTAGGGTGGACTCCAAGTTAGTATTTCTGCACAGCCCTGTGTGCCATGTCAGATTTTTTAAAGCTAATTCAGGTATCTCTGGCATGTATTACACTTATGTTTAAATGCGTTTAAATATAAGCAATGTAATTTCTCTAAACAACAGCAGCCCTAAAAGCTTTAAAGAGCATAAATGGATAGAGTTCTAACATGTTATAAACAAGATTTGTGCAAATGCTTTGCATCAGAGAAATACTAACCTATGCTGAAAAATAAAAGAAAAAATATGCCATGAATACCCTTTTGTATTTCTTTGGAATTCATTGCATATCAGAATTGTAATAAAACATTTATTTATTATTAATGTATTTTAATCAGAATGTTGCCCCATGACATATTGAATTAACTGAAGGCAGTATTATTTTGTGCTCTTTTTCAGTCTAAACACTAACAAATATTTAGTTTATAGCCTGACTAACTAAGTAAATAAAAAGGGATTCTGTCAAACCCTCTAAGTTGGGTTTGACCTTTATTTTGCATCTGGCAGGCTAAAACTGATTTGCGTTTATAAAACTAACTACTCACATATAAAAAATGTAAATTTTGGGTGTATTAGGTTAATTGAAATTAACTAGTGAAATTACCTATTAATTCTAACAGTATTGTCAAATATTTTGATTAAACTAGTCCAGGAAAAGTTTGTCTGTTAAGTGAGTCACTGTATGTGTTGTATTTACTGCTGACTGCAGTTAATGAAAGGCATGTTCTTCACTGTTTCCTGCTCACCAATACGTATACATATTGTAGGGACACTGTGTTACATATGTACCATTTCTTCCTCAGTTTTGTTTGATTTCTACTCCTTTGTTACCCTTTTGCTGTTTAAGACGTTTTAGGAGAATACTTACTCATAGTGTTGCACCTGTTGTTTCTCTTGAGAATTTTGCATATTAGCCTCTTAAATTATAGAAAAGGCACTTGACATTCCATCAGTCTCCCTTTGGTTTTTCTTATACCTTTCATTCTACTCCTCTGCCATCTCTACTTCTCCATGTTAGCTGTCCTCGTACATCTCCAGGTTTGCTTACCTATCCATAGTTCCTCCAGCTCCTCTGACGTCTACAGGGTGAGGAGAGGCAAGGAAGAGCTGAATCAGGGCATCAATGTTGTATAATTGCATTTCAACAATTACACTGTTGAAATAGCCCCACCTTTCTGCAGAGCGGTGGTCTGAGATTTCATGTCTGCAGACCAAGGGGTAAGGTGATCTCTTAGGATGGGACACATTTTGTTCTTTAACTCAGACTGCATGTATTTTTTACATAAGGAAAAAAAATCAAGGAGCCTGGATTGTGTTGTGTCTTTTTTCTATGCCAGTAGCAAAAGCATCTCATTAAGTATTACAAAATCCAAGCCAGGGCTGGGCAGGTAGCTGGTTTAGGTGTTGAACATCTGGGTATCATAACAAGTTCTTCTTTGATCCAATCCTTTTTGCTTAGCTTCTTTATGCATCTGTTAGTATCATATTGAAAGTGTTCAGGTGGTTCATAGTTCTACTAGGTATAATGCAAAATGGTCAAAAATCTAAAGTCATCCTTTCTGTTTTGTTCGGTTCAGGGATTGAAAAAATCTATTCACCAAGTGCCAGAGTGGAGGCAGTCTGTTGGGTGGCCCCAGGAGCAGGGAATGTAAGCTAAGAACAGCTTTCTGAGATGAAATTACCTTCTTGTGTGGAAGGGGTTGAGGGATAACCTGAATATATCAATGAAGAATATCATCAGCAATCTGAGCTAGCCATGGCTTATGTGAAGGGGTTCACCCAAGTGAAAGCATGACACTATTTCTATTAGAAGACCAATCTATAAAAATTGAGATACAATGTGTATTTGTAAAATATATCATATAAAACACAATGTATGTATATGTACGTTGAAAATGTGTAAGGTAACATATTCATATACTCTAACTCCCTAGGTTAAACTTTCTTATTTTTATGTCATAAGATGTATTCTGTGTCTGCTTAAGGACCTGAGTGAACATGTCTTTTGTTTTGTAGTTTGTGCCATTCCGAGATTACATTGACAGAAGTGGAAACCACGTGTTAAGCATGGCCAGACTTGCTAAAGATGTTTTAGCTGAAATCCCAGAGCAGTTTCTGTCCTACATGAGAGTCAGAGGAATAAAGCCATCACCTGCACCTCCACCCTACACACCCCCGATTCACGTGCTGCAGACTCAGATATGACTGCTCCAAAGTGCTTAGCACTTATCACAGATCTCTGGATGCAGCAGTGGCTTCTGATAACTTTTTGGAGCTAGAAAAGTTCTCTTCACATACCAAAATTCTCCTATAGTTGCATAAGCAACTGGAAAGCTTTTAAATGCTAGGAGCAAAATGTTGATGTTCTGAGACTTTTTTTTTTTAATCCAAACACCCTACTTTTTGATGTATTTATTGAAGGGGGAAAGCACAAGTCAGGTTTTCAACTCAGAAGATTGGGTCCTCTCTGAATACTGTGTGTATATAAATGTATAGGAATGCTATTACTCTGTATCAATGTTTACATGTTACTATTTTTAAATTTCAGTACTTTTATAACTATTCTTAAGAATAAAAGTTTGGAATATTGACTCACGTGTCTTCTAGCTTGCAATAGTTTATCACAAATTAACAAGAGAAGCAATATCTCTTTGAATGTTTTTCCGGACAAATACAAATGAAAGCTAAGAAAAGGACAAATGTATCTATGTGTTTTCAAGTCTGAAGTGCTTCAATCAGTGCTCAGTAGTCCATTCATCTCATGTATTGAGAATTTCAACTCCTAAATGTGGATAACATAATTGCATATGACTTATAACTAACTCCAGACTCAGAGGGGGAGGTATGTGTATTTTTTCAGAGATTCTCCAATTTCTAAGTTTATCTAAGTTTACATTTTTTAAAACTAACTACTGAAACAAATTAGAATAGTTATTTGCTGTAATTAATTAAAGAAAATTACCTCAATCCAGAACTATCAGAGTATTATAGTTGACTCACTGAGCTCATTAAATCATATCATGCATTCCTTAAAGCACTGGAAATTTTGCATCAGAAATGTCTTTTGAAGTGATTACAGCAGATGTTTTATAATGGACCATTTTAAACTTTAAAAATTTAAAATCGTTACTTTTTTTTTGTCTAGATTGCCCATTCAAAGGGATGCTGACTCTTAATATTTGGGTTTAATATTGTCATTTAATCACATTTCCATTCAGGGTGCATGAATAATAAAGTTAATTAACTGGTTTAAAAATTGCACAACTACGTTGCTTTGTGCACAATTTTGTGTACAGAACTACCCAAAAAATTTTATTATATGCCTGTTCCTATATAATTATAAAATGGTTTTGCATGTATATTTTGTACAAAATACACAGTTTTGTGAGTTTGTGTCAGATACATTTTATTTAGAACTAATGGCCTTAAATTTCACAAAACTCCTGAAATGATTGTGAATTGCCTTCAAATACTGTTTAAACTGAACATTTTAATTTTTTTGTGTCACAGTTGTAACTGTCTTGTATACGTAACTTTTTTCTTTGCATATAACCTGTTTACTAATTCTGTTTCTTACTACTGTATGTTGTAATGTACAGTATAAAAATAAGGTGCATTTTTTTAAGCATGAGAAGTTTTTTGCCAGAAAGCATATCTTCAATATTAATGGCATATAACTATGAAATGCAGAATCTTCCATTTTTAAATATATTTAACTTCCTTTAACTATTTCATGTGGGAAATTACGTTTTCCAAATAATGATTCTGTTAGCAAAAAAGAAAATTTTTTGTAAAAGAAAAATCTTGTTTTATTTTTATTTCAAAACAGTTTTTACATAAATATGGACTTTAATTTTCTCACCAAACTATGTATTTCTTAGTGGATTGATGTTGCATGAGTAAAATTTGATACTTGGCAACTACACATTTTGATGAAAGTGCGTCATAAAGAGTAAGTTTAAATCTGCTGAATGCTGGTGGTAGTCTCCTTTCATCGTCTGCATTTATTTTTTTGCACCGACACTGTTGGCACTTTTGAAAAAAACCTGAAGTTAAACTATTTTCTGTTGTTTCATTTGATTAGACAAATCCTTATGCTGATATTTGTATTGGTTCCCAGTGGGCCCTGTATTTAACATATCACTAGAAGGCCAGAAAACAAACGTACTCAGTTGAGAGTAATTTATTAGCTCTCATTTAGCCAGCACCTTCTATTAGTTCAAAGATTAGTCTCAAAACTAATTTAGCAGTTCATTTAACAAGTGAAAGAACTTTTAAAGGTAGGTATTACTTCATCAAAGTTATTTTGTCTATCCAGCCTAAGTACCAGCATATTTATTCTGTTCCACACTGTTGGGGTTTTTTCATCTGTTTGGTATTGGGTTCTAAATGTAACATATTTAATGGAAAGAAATAGTTGTGATAAGTGGACTGAGAATTCTAGTGGAAAAAGGCTTTTTCCAGGCCTGTGAGATTCCCTGTCTATATGCTTGACATCTTGGTTCTGTAATGTGTGAGAATCATTATGTAGACTCACAGATCAGCTCTCATTCCAGTTTTGGGATAAGAGTTAATGTTCGGAGCTTGAATTTCTCCAGAAGATCACCTACAGCTATTTTTACTCCTGGCTTTATTCTCAAGAATAATGGAACACAAAATTCTTATTCCTTCCCAAGCAATGCTAGCTGCTGTCAAAACTTAGGAATTTGCCATGCCTGACGAGTAGCAGAGAGTATTTATGTTTACAAAAGGTGAAATGTGACATGTGACAAATGAGTTGTCCTGAGAGAAACTGTTGGCCTTGACAAAAGCTCTCCTACTGGTATCCATCTTGGAGTAGATATTTTCTTTGTAATACATGCAGAAATTTTTGTGGTGGGGCAAGCTGCACAAATGTTCCTGCAAATGAGGGGGGACACTGGCTCATGGAGTCTGATTCAAGTGTGACTCTTAGGTTTGATTCAGACTGGTGAGGAATTGTTTGCTAATCTGGAAGAAGAAGCTGGTTTGATTTTGGTTACAAAATAGAATTTTGTAATTTTAGGCAAAGATGGAAAGGTATACAGTAGAATTTACATGGACTTAAATCAGCTCAGTTGTCTACAAAAAAAACTTTGTTGCGTGGTGCCACACAGAGGTGTCTGAAGGAGATGAAGAGGATTCAGGAAGGTGGTATTCTCAGAAAAGTTGCATTTTGGAAAGCTGGAAATTCTCACCTAAGTAGGAACAGATGAAATTCACTCCAGGATACTTTTTTAAATGGCTGAAACAAACAGAATGATAAATTATTTATCATCTTTGAGAACTAATAAAAGGCCACATAATGACAAATTACGCCAACACAATGGGAAACCTGGGAGCATGGTAAGAGGCCATTATAACTGTACGGGAATTTTTTTTAAAACAAAAATCAACAAGAAAGAATATGCAGCTATGTATAAATGTAAAAGCAAGATACGTGTGAAAAAGTACAGAAAAACACAAATTTATGACTTCTAAAGCGTAATGAAACCTCTACTAGAAAGGGAAGGAAAGTTAAATCAATTATTTAACAAAAGGATGAGCTTTTAGCTCATTAGGGACAACCTAAATACCCAATGCTTTTTTCCTTCAAGCTTCACAGAAGAGGGATAATCATTGAATTAAATAGTAAATAAAAAATAAATAAATCTAGACTAAGGTTTACCTCTACCAATAAAAATTTGCTACTAATACACAGTTTTGAAACAATTTTCTTAAAAAGCAATATAATGAGCTTTAGAATAAAAAAGAGAAACAGCTGCTTTAACACAACATTTTAAAACCAAAGCAGAAGCTATCAGCCTTGTTTGAAGTGTTGTGAAGTACTATAGGGCTGGTTAAATTGTTCAGAAAAATGCTATCAGTCTTCCATCATCAAACTCGAGAAACAGAACAATTGCTGTTCCATAGGGACCTGTCTTGCTTTTGGTATTATTCAGTCATTTCCATTGATGAAGCAATATATAAAATTTTGTTATTAAATTGTTGGATTATATCAACTGGAGATAGTTTAATCACTTCCAAAAATGGTATTAAAACTTGAAATTATTTTTATGAATTAGAAAAATTACCTGAAAGAGGAGCAAATCCAATCAGGGCAAATAGGTAAGAGTATTGGAGTAGCAAAAACCTACTGCACAGTTACAGCACTTTTTGGCTGTGCAGCAATTCTTTAAGACTGTCTGAGATTAAAGAAGATCACAAAACTGATACTGAGAGGAAGGAGTCATGAGTAAAAGCGTTGAATAGTGGCCACCCGAGGTCATCCATCCACTTGTCCTCAAAATAATGAAGGCCTTGGCTCATGTACCAAGTCCAGTTTTGAGACTTCAGGTATCATGCGGCTCAACTGGAAAGACTCTCAGAGGACTGTTGGGGCAATGAGACCTGTCAGAACAATTTGGGCAAATGTTCAGGGAAGATTTCTCTGGGGTTGGCCTCCCTACCAGAGGTTGTCTCTAACTCTCTGAGTGGACTACCAGAGCGAGGGTCATGCATGAGACCAGGACATGCCCTCCTGAGTGAATGTGTGTGAGGAAGCAGGTGGATGTCTTCGCAGCAGAAATATTTTCAGGAGAGACTGTGTCCATTCCCATTGTTGGGTTGCTGTTTCATACTGCTCATCTTTTTCATGTGAAACATCCTCCACTTTTACTGGCTTACAGCACTTGTACACATTTTCTGCAGCTCTCCATGGTGGGTTTCTGCTTCTTTGCCTCTGAGTTGGTAGCATATGGTTTCAGGTTTTCTTTCCAGCCAGCATTCTGCATTGCCATGAGAGTGCCAGTGACTGTAGCTGATGGGTATTTTTGAGTTGGCCATCTAAAGGAAGGATATAGAGTACTTCAGTTTGGAGCATATGCCTACAGCCAAACACTTGACAATAATAAATTTCATCATTGGAATTTTTATTTGATGATTTTACTTTGCAAACCATCGAAGGCCTTGAAGTGACTGAGTGTTCTTACAGATATCCCATCCTGCAGAAGGTGTACGAGTGCTGTGAGACACTTGTCCAGCAATCATGCAGTGTGGATCCTAGGGCAGTGTGTGCCACAGGTGGTGAGAGACCCTTCCCAAGCCACAGCAGGCCATGCCTGTGCACTGAGCAATTCCATCACTTCTGCATTGCTCTGTTTCCCAGGGAGCAAAAATTCTGCCCAGCCTTGAGAGGAACGAGATTGCCGTAATGACTGAGTGGCCTGTGCGTCCCTGTGCCACAGGCTGCTCTGTGGTTTGCTTTTCTGATCGTGAAATCAAAGCAATTGACTGGATGTGCAAAGTGATTAGCACTGAATGCTGTGTTTTAAATTGAGTGGGCCATCAGGACACAATCACCAGCCAGAGGGAATTCAAGGAGAAGCAAATTGTCTCTCTTCCATGAGCAAAGGGCTACTGCAGACTGTGGAGAAGATTAAATACTTCCACTGGTGCAGGCAGAAAGGCCCTGAAAGTACAGGAGTGACCAGACAGCCTTGGTGGATGTCTTTCTGTGAGCAGGAGGGAATGGAAAATATCAATAGGTAGTCAAACCTGGAGGAAAGGAGGAGAGTCCAGCACGAGTCTCTCATGGCTGTTTCTGGCAAATGTTGTTATTAATGCAGTAAACAAAGGAGTGAGAGGCTACATTTATAAAGTGAATAAAAGTATCAGCTCACCAGGATTGCAGGCTGGGAGGCCTGAATAAATTTTAAAATGGTTTTGATGAATTGGAGGGGGGAAAAAAGTGGAAAATACTACATTCAGGAGGAAATTAAATAAATACAAATGGAATGAAAATAAAAAATACATTTATAAGCAGCAGTTTGGGACTTAATAATCTGCGGATTACAGCTGGGCTGCAAACAGAATATTAATCAAATTGTAGTACTGCTGCATAAAAAGCAAATATCACCCTGGAAGATGCTGACAGCAGTTGTGTTTGTATGGCAAGGTAGATAATCATTGTTCCAGCCTAAGCTGTGCTGGAGCCTGAGGTTGGCACTGTGTCTGGTTGATGGGGCCACTCTTTAGGGACAACACAGACAATTCTGAAAGAGTCCAGGAGAGAAAGAAGCAGATGGTTTTTAACCTGTGAGGAAAAAATTCAAGCATTTAGGTATGTTTTGTATGCAGATTACCAGAAGGAGTGTGGTAACTGTGTCTATGCACGGGCTGCTGCAATGAGCTCAAAGGCCAGCAGTCATGGGTGTTGTTGCTGTCTTTGGCAGCAAGAGTGGCTTACATGGGCAGAAAGACAAACCTCCCAAAGTGTCTGGAGGCCCCTTCTAGTGCATGTCAGGGAAATTACATCATCTTTGTCTTAGAAATTTGTTTAGAACACTCTGGACAGTTGCTACGGATGCCTTAATTGTGCAGCCTCCCTTTGAGCAGGGAAAAAATACATTAAAGAGTTAAATATCCTCCCGAAGCCCCCTTTGTCAGTCCTGCAAAGGTAGGTGGCCTAATTAAGATAGAAGCAAGGATAATACAGAGGCAGAGGAGGACTGGAGTGGGTGGGTGTTTAGGAAGGCACCAGGAGGGCTGAAGAAGGCCCTGGTGAGATCTTGTCTGAAATACTTTCAGTGCTTCCGATCACCTGTTTCCAAAGTACTCAAGGGGCTGGTGAAGAGAGAGACTCTTAGGAGACTTGCATTCAGTGGGCAGGCGAGATGACCAGCCCCTGTGTGTGAGCAAAGGCTATGAGGAGGGAAAAGTCTCATGGTGGTCACATCAAGATGGTGAAGGTCAGGTGAGGAGCAGGATATGCCAAGCAAATTGGTGTAAGTGGACAGCAAGATGGCAGTCCCCATCTGTACACCTGAGGTTTTGCAACAAGGTGTTGAAACAGCAGTAAAACTGTCCCATTGATAATTCACTAGCCATTTCTACAGTCATGACAACTCGGTTTGATGTACTCACTCAGCTGTTGTTACTAACCAAAACTCAGCAAAACCCAGAAATACTCCCTATAGTTCCTTTAAAAGGAAAAACACAGAATATGCTGTCGGGTCCTTGAGATTCATAGCACTAGGCTATACTGAAACGTGCAGTTTCTTCAGTAACAAGAACTGATATTTGCCTCGTATCTCTGATTCACTCACTCAGACAATTACATCTCTGGATAAAAGAACTGAAGAATCTTTAAGGGATGTTGGAATAAAGCTATCATTAGATTAACATCAGATACCCTTTAATCTGTGCTTTGCATGTTCATCATGTTAAAATTCAGAAATAAATGCCTCCTTGGTGTGGAGAGGAAATCACTTTACGATGTAAGCTGTAAATGCTCTACCCCACTGACCTTCTGTTGAGCTCATGGTTTGCTCCTCCAGTTGGAGCTGCAGACACTCACTCTTTCGTTGTAACCATGACAAGTATTTGATAACAAAAACCCTGCTGGTTTTAAAAGAGTCATCCTCATTTTCTCCTATCTAGACCTCCTCAGAACTTGTCTCCTTTCTATAACTCAGACCTGTACAAATCTCAGAAAATGCCACCAGGCTTATTTTAAGCTTTTTGTGGTAGCCCTACAAAAAGCCTAAAATAGAACTGCTTTTTAGCATTTTACTCAGTGATTCAATCAGTAGAACTGACACTATGGAGAAATCACATCTGCTAATGAAATTGGCTATTTACCTGCTGCTAAGTGCCCTCTGGCATAGGAAGATGTTTTACAGTATATAAAACCCCAAACCCACACTTCAGCTGCAGACACACCACAGTTGCTTCTGCAGTAGCTTTTCGCATCTTGCTAAGCCTCTTGGAGGAATACAGAAAGGAAGAAAGTGATGCCCCTGTGAGTGTGAAAAACCACTGAATCGCAGCATTTCATTATTGGAGAGATGCTGTCAGCTGCACTGCAACATTTCCCACTGCCTTGGAAGAATTAGCAAGAAAAGAAATGTATTTGAGCACACACCCACAGTATTGGTGAGGTTTTTTTTTCTGGTACTGTTAGGTATTTCACGGTACAGAAGGATTCTAAATGCTCATTCATATGTGCAGTGTGTCATTTTCAATCGATCTGTCATTGCAACACCTGTCATTGCAAGGAAGTACCAGACTTCCAAAACCTCTTTTTCACAATGGCAAAACCAACCGAAAAGTTGCTTTATTAAAAACCAGTGACACTGAAATAGGAAAAAGAGGATGTTTAAAGTATTGCTGTACTTTGTGGGTAGGTGCTGCCCTCCTCTTCCTCCTTTCCCTGCCTTCTCTCCCATCCTCCAGCCAGTACCATGGAGGGGAGCTCCTTCACCCCAGCTCCGTGCGGGCATTTGCCCTCACCCCAGGCCGGGAGGAGAGACCCCCGCAGGCACGCCCTCACATCAGCTGTCTGGGACTGGCGGAAAGGGGCCACACGGAATGAGTATTGATTTCTTGGTGCCACAGAAGTCCCAGAGCACGGGGCAGGAGTCCCTTTGCCCGCGGCCTCCCCGCAGCGACGGCAGCGTTTGCAGAGCCAGGTGCTGTTCAGGCAGGGGTAGATGCCGAGGTGCTGAACGAGCTCGGACGCCAGCCAGCACAGCGCTGCAGCCGGCAGAGCCGGCGTGTCCCAGAAGCCGGATGGCTGCTTAGGAGCAGCGTTTCCCGGCCGCGCCCGCGGGCTCTGCGGCCGGGCCCGGGCAGCGCACAGTCCCGGCTCTGCTTCGGGAGGGGCAGGACAGCGCTCGGCTCTGACAATACTCCCAGGAGCATCGCAGCAAGTAAAGTACTAGCCAACCATTTAGGATCTTTGTTTCCATAAGTTTTCTCGTGGAAAATTCCCTGTAAGAGCAGCCTGGAGCAGCAGGGGCATCAGTGAATCCAGAGAGCTTTGGGAAGCAAGGGGAAAACACCCACCGGCACCAGAGAGAATTTTATCAGTGAAAGGCACTTTTTGCTTTTCAGAACAGGAGTCGGTGAGGGTGCAGCTCTGTGCTAGACACATGCTGCTGCAGTTCCTGCCCAGCCGAGGAGCACCAGCTGTGCCTGGATGCAAAGGGAGCCCAAGGAGTGCTCACTGGCCAGCCCAGGGCAGCAGGGGCTTTGTTTGTTTTGCAGAAATAGCTGAGGCAAGTCTGTGTTTAAAATACACAAGCAGGTACACCAAGCTCTGTGGATGGTCTCCGGGTAAGGTTTCCGAGCCGAAGGCACTGCTCTGCTGTTCCAGCTGGGACTCCCCAAGGGCAGATATGCCTCTGTGCTCTGGCTGCACTGGGCACATTTTTGGGTGACCAAAGGCCCAGCTGAGTTGGTAGGAGCTGAAATACGTGCTTTTGTCTCCAGAAGCTACTGGGTTTTGCTGTGTGCTGGACTGCTGCATGCTGTAAGAGGTGCAGCGGGGCAGCCAGGACACCTGGCTGCTGGGCAGTTGTGCCTTGGGCCAGCATGCTCAACGCCCAAGGATGGCAGCAGGCAGATTTTATTGCAAGATAGGGCAGCAAAGCTGTATTGATGACAGGGCAGGACAGGGCCCACTGTGCTGCAGCTCATCAGGCCTGAGAAACCAGCGAGCTCTTCTGGTTGCTGTTCCCTTCTCACTCTTATTACATTACAGACCATCTAAATTGTGATTACTGTAAAGAAAACTAAATGATCCTGTCCTCCAGGTGCCTCATTATGGCATCTGTTAGAAATAAGCCAGTGACAGGTGGAGGAAGCTCCAGACATCTCAATCGCTTTCTAAAATTCACATGAATTTCATTAGGAGTTGGAGTGCAGGGGTTTGGCCATGCACTGCTTTGCCTTCCATGCTGGCTTGTGCCTGTGCCCAGGCAGATGTCACAAGAGTTGAGAAGGAGTGAAAAGTCCCTGCATGATTTGAAAACGCTCCCACCTGTTTGTTTTAAGTTTGTGTGCTGTGTTTAACCTCAAATCCGAGCTTTAGCAGAGACTCAGAACAGGAGCACCTCCCTCTGCTCCCTTTCTTCCTGCTGCCGTGCTTTCCATCCCTCCACCCCCATGGCTTGTCCAGCACCTTCTGCAGCACACAGGGCTGGAGTGTGGGAACACTGCAGTGACAGCCACCCCTGTTCCATCATGGCCACCCACCTGAGCCCCACAGGCAGGTGCCTGAGGGAGCAAGCCCCAGTGGGGGCTTGGTGGGCCCTGGATGAGGGGAGCAGGGCTGGCAGTGACCCCCTCCAGGACTGCCATCTGGTGCCTTTTGCTGCCTCTGCCCTGGCCCAAGGGCTGGTTCAATAGCCCTTCTCCTGTGGTTTAGGGCTTTTTAAAAGATTGAATCATTGTGTATGTCCATCATCTGGACAATCTGTTCTGGGAAGAAGTAATAGCCTTCTTTACCCAGAGCAGCCAGCTGTACCTAAAGTCAGACTCAGCAGGAGTGTGAGTGACACATGGCTGTTCAAAGCCACAAAGGGAGGCACTATTTTTGGGAACACATTTGTTTCCTCCAATATTTCCATCTGGCAGAGGCAGAAGAGTTGATGTCTGAAGACCTGTGGTCCAGGTGGCAGGAGAGCCCCTCCAGCCAGGGAGACAGGGCAGGTCTTGCTCTGGCAGTGGGCACAGGTAGCCTGGGAGATAAGAGGGCATAAGCTGTGACCTCACAGATTTTTGTTTTAAACCCACTCCTGAGAGGAGTCTCTGATCTCCCAGTCCCCTCCTGAGAGCAAGAAGTCCATGCTGCGGCAGCTGAACAGGAGCTCTTGCCAGGTGGGATATGGGGTGGAGTAGTGGATGAGTCAGGCAGGAAGCTATTTCTTATTTACACCTGTGTAGCTGCTGACAAACCTTCCGTTAAACCTAAGCAACACCTGAGCAAAATGTAGGCAGAATCACGGCTTTGATGGTCTTTGGAAGCACTTTTCTTGCAAGGAAATCACCATTTTCCCAGATGCTGGTAGGAGTTGACAGGAAAAGCAAGAATAACCCCCTGTCCTGTTGCATTGAAGAGTGGGAGGCAAATTTCACAAAGATGTGAAATGGATAAAATTCAAGAAGGTAGATCTTACCTGCTGTCAGAAATCACCCGGCTGGTATTTGCCCTCACAAGAAACTGAGCAAAAAACCAACAAAGCCAACACAAAATGAAGGCATTTGCCAAATAGGTGCTTTCAATTAAGAGATCATATAGTAATGATAACCATGAGAAACTGTCTTGTGGTGAGCCTCCTTCCTTGGGTTCTCTGCTAGAAGTCTGTCCTTGTACAGGCTGGCCTAGGATGCAGCTCTCTGCTGATGACCAGTTATCACTGGAGGATCGAGGAGTGATTGCACAGAGTGCCCTGGTCTGCAACGAGCCTCTCCAGGGAAGTCTCCAGGTTTAAATTCCAGCACCTGGCACTTGAAGTAATGCCATGATAGTGCTCTGTGAAGCTGATGAAAATCTCTTTCAAGTCAAGTGTTGGCTGTGATACAAGAAAAGGTTGTCTTGGATGGTTTAATCTATTGGCATGGGCTCTAGTGGAAGAAGGACAGAGCAGAGGTGCTGGCACCTGTATGTGCAGGAGCATTCACTTTGGGCTTAGAGAGGACAAGGGGATTTGCAAACACACTCACGCTGCCAAAGGGACCCAATTACTCCTGTCAGTCTTTCCCAGAACAGAAGGCAGCCCCACAGCCAGTGGATCGGCTGCTGTAGCAGTGCTGGGCTGGTGGCTGGGGATGTGCAGTCAGAGAGTGGTGGCAGTGGGCACCATGGCAGGGATGTGGGAAACAAGTAGAAGAACAAGCACAGCACAGGAGGAGTGTGCAGCCCTGCCACCACTGTCACCACTGGGCACGACAACACTGGTGACACCACTGGACAACACTGGAGATGCCATTGCCCAGCAACCCCAGCCTGTTGAAGAGCAAGTGGCCACCAGGAGCTCCCTGAAGGAGATCCCATGGAAATATTAGTGTCAAATTCTTTGCAGTGGCAAGGGAAGGAACTGAGCACAGCACTGGTTCCCAAAGGGAACAGCAAAGCTGTGAAGAGAATATTAATGCGAGAAAACTGATGAGTTATCACTGATCTAAAACCAGTAGTAGGGAAGCTGCTGTAACATTGGGTCCTTCTCCTGTAGCCTGGTTTCCAGCCAGGTGTGTGTTCCTCTTTGTACTAGTTTGAAAGCAAACCAGTGAGAGATCCCAAGTCAGAATTACGATTTAATAGGAAAATTAAGATAAAGGCAATAATACAGAAACACTGGCTTAACCTGACAGAGTCAGGATATGACCTGACACCCTGTCGGGCAGGGTGGTGGTAGCAGCCCGATAAAACGGTGGCTGCAGTCCTCCTGAAGTGATGGATGTGGTTCTGTTGAAGTGGTGATCCTGTAGAAGGGTCTGGTCTTCCTCTGAAGGTCCGGTGGTGATTATGTAGCTCTTGTCCTCTGGGAATCCAGTAGGTAAGGGCTGACTGTGGTGTTCCAAACCTCAGATGATACCCAGGTAGGAATGCCTGGTTCCTCCCCCTGGGCGGAGCATCTCACAATGGGATTATGTAATTTTATGAATTATGCAGCGAGGCTGGGTGGCTCATTAACAGAAAAAATCTCTCTCCGGAGGGAGTTATCAGGGATGTGTCATGGAAGTGACAAAGAACACTGCCCCACCTGGATGGTGATAGAATATATACTTTTGGTTACATCTTACACTGTACCCTAAGACACCCCTGCAAGGGCAGGAGACACCTCGCTGGGAAGCAGATGGCTTGGGAAGAGCAGAGAACTGTTCTAGGGGATTTAAAATTTCATAGATTTTATTATATTTTTCTATCTTTCAGCATAATCGTGCTTTGCTAGAATCAATACTAACCTCAAAGAAAAGAAGTGTTCATGTATTGATTACATATGTTAGTTTACATATTTAAACTTTATATTTTTATCTATAAAAATAAATAGGGATAAGCTATTCTAATAAGTGCATTTTCAGTTGTCCAAGGTTGGCGGAGAGTTCAGTAAGTCAGCAGTTGGTTTTTACCAAATTGATCATGTCAGTGCCACTACTTTTTTATAACCAGATCTGAAAGTAATCCCTGGCAGCATTGCTTGCTCCTGCCTAGGAGGTACATGGCAACACTGCTCTTATGGAACAAGTCTTAGTATTTTCTTAATTAAGAATAAACTTAAAAAAAGACAAAAGAGCCTTCTTTCATCTGGTTAAGTAGATAATAAAAACACAGGCTACCCTTAAACACAACTGCTGATTAAACCCTTGTGTCTTGATTTGAGACAGTCACCCCAGGACACCTTGGATGTGGAATAAACAGGCTGAAGAAAATTTTAATACATAAACGTGGGTCTGATCTGCTAAACAGCCAAAAAACTATCCCTAATTGGGAAAATTCTGCACAAGATAAAACAGAGACCAAAGGGGAAGGTACATCATTTCTGTAAACAGCAGTTTGCATCAGGGCCATGCGGCTGGGGGCAGGTGGCTCGGGCTGAGGATGTGTCTTTGGTGCCGTGGTGGGGAGGCACCCCCCAGCACCAGGAGCAAGGCTGGAGGAGCCTGGCACTGCCAGGGCAGCTGGTGTGGGCAGGGGGCTGGGGGCTCTACCAGGCCTGCAGCCCAGCGGTTTGGGCAGCAGGAGAGGGGAAAGGAGAGCTTAGCATTTTCACTGCCCAGCAGTGGGACTGCCAGCAGCATCCTTGTACTCTTCACCCACAGGGATGACTCGCTGGAGTCAAGATTGGTTTTGTAATATTTGGAGGAGCTCAGATGGCAACATAAAAGTCATTTGGATTTCAGTCAGAAAAGAGACCTCCTTCACTAATTTGTCCCTCTGTGGCAAGTGTAATGTGACTAAACCTCACAAACCAAAGATCTCAACAGTGTTAAATAGGCTTGGATGCAGCAGCAAGCTCTTTGCCCTATTCCTGATAGTGCTGTTTCATTCCCAGGCTCCAGTACTCAACCCTGCCCTGCTTTCAGGTCCTGCTGTTCCATTTTTAAGCACGAGTGGTGGCAGATGTCACTGGCACAAGCAGTTGCTGTCCTGATACAGCTGTCAGCAATTGCAGCACCGAGAGACTTGTGAGTGAGGGGCTGAATCCTGGTCTGCACTGGTAATGCCACGAATCACATTGGGCAGAGAAGAATTTGAAGGCAGTCTTGGCCTCCTGGCCAGAGGGGTGCAGAGCAAAATGTCCTACAACTATGGTTACATGACAAGACTTAGCTCTCACCTAGCTGAATGCAAGACAGTGTCCCATGTTTCCAAGCGCTGGGAAAATTACATTAGTTTTTCTTTCAATTACTAAACATATTTTTTTACTTATTCTTTTAATGAATGAACTTCAATAGCAAAAGTCTTAAAGGATGTGGGATAACTGATCAGCTACAAACCCTAATCAATGACTTTGCATAATTTATTCCAAAGCCTATCTGTAAAGACATTAGCCAGGACATTAGCCAGTTTTTCCCATCAGATGGGAAAACTTTATTTTTCACCCAGGCAACAGCTAATGTCCCTCGAAGAAAGTACTGTCTTGTTCTTCTCTGGATATTGCATCTCCTAATTAATGTAATCTATTTAGTCTGCTTTATTTGATTTTTCACCCACAGAGGCTGTGAAGCTTCTGCTCTTAAACCCGGACTTGCAGTTAGCTCCTCTGGGTAGCAGTGAGGCCCCTGTGCCACACAGACTCCTCTTTGAAGGAACTGGGAACAGCAAGGGGAGCACTGTAACTCACCGCCTGCCTCCTGCTTATCTCCTCGTCAGGAAAAAAGGATGATGAGGCAATCCCCACTGAGAGCAGGTGGATTCTAAGGCAGAACAGGGCTCAGACATGGGACACGGCTCTAAATATGTAACTTAAAATGACCGTATTCCGTACATGTCTTGGCTACTGTGAGCCTTAAAGTTTCCACTTTGCCCTCAGTGAAGAACTGGAGGAAGCACTGCTACCATTTCCATTTGGGTCTGTGCCTTCATGGCACGTCCTCCCTGGTGTGAGAGACAGAGCCCTTTCCATTTGGAGGTACAAGGACAAAGCTCAGGTGATGCTGTGAGAGCTTTCTGTACGAGAGAAGTTTGTCTTTTCCATATGACTTCCATTCTTAGTAAGATAGTTGTTAAAAAACTGTCCTTTGAGTGTTCTCTTCCTTCTCTGTTCATGTTGCCTTCGCTATGTGTCCCTCTTGTGCATCATCTTATAGTCATGTCCTATTTTTAGCTCACAGCTCTTCCATCTCTTTATTCCTCTCTCCTTTATCAGTTCACCCACGTAAAAAAAAAAAAAAAAAAAATCTTTTTCTGAGGTAGGATCTCACTCTTTAGGTCTGTTCAGGTGGGTTAAAAATATTTCAACCAGACGAAAAAATCGGGATGGTTTCAGAGGCTCACAGGCTGTGTGGGGAAGTGAGCTGGCAATGCAGGGCAGTTCAAGTGTTGCTGGCATGACTCAGAGCTCAGTTCTAGATCAGCACTGCCCTGACCACAACCATCCAAGCCAGGGACCTCCAGGCCAACTCAAACCCTACAGGTTTTGCATAGAGGAGAATAGATCTCCTTTGAACAGTCAGCCTCTCTCAGCAACATTCTCAGTTGGGTATTACCTAGAGAAATCTGATGTAACTTGAACAGGACTTTGGAGTGGCTGTCATCGAGGGGACCCTTCCATCACAAAGCCCTCTGTGAAAACATGATCTTGAGGAAATGGAGCCTGTGGAGTGCCAGGAAGGGAGTGGCTTGATGTATATTCTCAGAAGCAATCTCGTGGTGCTTTCCACTCTGTGTTCCCTGCTGACTACACAGGAATAGGCTGCTTTAGAAAAGCAGAGCAAGTATGATAGGAGAGTATTTGCTTCAGCACAATGATGTAGTCCCACCAAGAGTGGCCTCTGGATTGACTTACAAGCAATAACTGGGGTATTTCATAGTTTCAGTGTCACCCCGGCAGTCACTGATGCATGCGGAGATGGATATCTCTGTGGGCACCATGGCTGCTCACACAGTTTCTCACCTGTGTGGGCTGCATGGCAGCCAGAGCTGCTGAGGTTCCATCTGTGCCACAACACTTCTGATGCCTTGTTCTCCTGCTGCAGGAGGCAGATTTAGGGCAGAGCAGTAGTGTCTGGTACAACAGGACCACATACCCTGCACGTACCATAGCAGCAGCATCCCCATTTTCCAGGCTGGGGAAGGGATCTGCTCCCAAACTCTCTTCTGTGTACTTGAGAAAATCTGCTTAACAGCATCTAAGAGGCAGGGAGAAGCATTGAACAGGGTAATACATGGAGATTGCTCTATGCGTATCAGCCAAATATAAGAAACCCTAATGGGGTACATCCTCTGAATTCCCTCTCCTGGAAGCTCTTCACAGGGTAGCTGAGCCTGCCAAATGCGGCTCTGACACCACCATGACATGCACGAGGCCTGGGCTGGGAATGGTTTGAGATAATGTCACGGCTCTCTGGAGCAATCGTTAGTGATGAATGTCTCTTTGGCTGCAGCTGGGAAAGCCAAGTGGTTCCAGGGTGTACCTGTCACACCTGGAGACCACGGACCTCTGGTGGCTCCGGGGTTCTTGCAGTCCTTGTCATAGGCCATACACTAAGCACTGAGTAACTTGAGCACTGGAGTGGGACCAGCTTGCTTTCTTCAAAGACTACATTCAAATCTCATGCCCATCTTCTCTACTATACTGAAACTGTGCATTTCATCCAGTGAATGCCACAGGAAGAAATTCAGTATTACCTTTTGCATCATATATGGGAAAACTCACATACATTATCATGTATGATTTGGAGTTTTAATGGGGATCAGAAGCATGTCATGACAGCAAGTCTGGGGTGCACAGATGTTGAAAAGTATGTCCTTGTATACTGAGGAGAAGGAGATGAGATACAGCAGATGTGTCAGAGCCAGTTGTACTTGACTGCCTTGCTCATTTGGTTTCACAGGGAGTCCTTAATCCCTAGAATGAGCTAGACTATTTTTAACTGTTTTGAGAATGAATTTCAGGTACACAACTCCTCTTTCCTTGTAAATCCCTAATACTTGCAAACAAGCAGCCAAATGTTTTTACAAGCAGCCAAAGGTTTTTGACATGGTTACAGAGGTAATAGTTGCATTAGTTATTTAGAAGGTGACTTTGGAAAAATACTGAGAGGAAACTGCTCTAGCAGCAACCTTTTGAACATTTCAGCTGCCTTACTTCAGCTTCGTTATTTTTTTTTTTTTTTAAAAAGCTATTAAAAACGGCCTTTTGTTCTTTGGTTTTTTGTTCCCTCCTTGTCAGGTTTGCTCAGATTACAAGTCAAAACATAGCTTTTTCTTCTGTTCCGTGGTGTAGATTTACTGTCAGAGGAAAATTGGCCTTCCTTTTGTTACAAAAGCTGTAATAGACAACAGGCAGATGGTAATAAACTACGTTGAATTTCCAGTGTCTTGCTGGTGGTGCAAGACACACAGCTCTCTCTGCAAAGTCAGGAGTCACCCAGGAGTGGAAAGGCTTCAGGTGAGACACTGCACTTTGCTGTGCTGGGTTTGGCCATCACCATATATTTCAGGTTGACAGCTGGTTCTTGGCTCACTTGCTGAGCCTCGTGGGCTGGGCCAGGTTTAATCTCACTGTCAACTAAGAAGGACTTAGGAATTATCTTTTCTTCACCAGTGACATTAGACACTGAAAAGATACATTGCTGTGCTTGGCTGCCTTGAAGAGCAGTGTCTGTGGCAGCAGGAACTCTTCCCACCTCCTGGCTACAAGAGATGATGATGACTCTACCAACAGTGGCTCCTGGAGGATGTTTGCCAAAGCTCCAGCTGGAGCAGGGGGCCTTTTCTTGTCTTATTTCCACCCATAGAACTGTCTGTCAGGAGTTCCTGTAAGAGACATCACTGTTGTAGTAAAAAGACTTAATGATCTGCATCTAACACAGGTCAGAGAAATTCTCATAACAATGCCTAAGACAACCTCAATAGGTGAAGGCTGAAGTCTCCTGTATTTTTCAGAAGATAGATTAAAAATCTTTACACAAAGAAAAAGTGCTCTGTCACTCTTCCCAAGTACAGCCATGGCTTCCTGAAATCCTTACACCCGATATTGGTTTCAGCTCAGGGCTGGAGCTTTCCAAATGCTGGTCAGTCTCCCTCTGACAGTGAGTGCAGGTGTTTGCTGTTCTGCCCTCTGACGCCTCACACAGGGCAGATTCTTTGTTTTAAGGAGGAGTCCTTCACTGGAGCACACGAAGAATGTCCATCAGCTGGACCTGCTATAAGTTCGTGTGACTTCTCCTCCAAATCATCTTCCCTACCAGAGACACTGCCAAGAAACAGAGAACAGAAGAATGTTTGGGAGCAGATCCTTTCCCCAGTCTGGAAAAGGGCAATATTGCTGCCCTAGCACATGTGGGGGATGTGGCAGAATGTGTTCCCAGATCCCACTGCTGCACCTCCCTGCTTCTCCAACACGAGCATGTCAAGCTCTCCAGGTGATGCTGACAAATACATATCCTCTGAGCAGATGAGGCACACACCCTCTGCAATTCAGGGCTTTTATCTGCCTCTCTGCCCAAGGAGTTGGGTCGCTGCTGGGTGAGCACCAGCTGAAGTTTGGCAGCACACAGGGAAGCAGGGTCACATGTCTTTTAGCATCTGGGCATGAAGATGGACCTTCATCAGCAGCTGTCTGTTCCATTTTTTGTCTACAACAGCCCTTGCTGTTGCTGAAATCCAACACACCAGCTCTAGCTTACCCAGGCTGTGACGTAGTGAACTTATTTGCAACACTCAGAGGTTAAAATGCAAACAGAGCAGTAGGGTGGTTGCAGACAAGAGCATAAACTCAAAACCAGCCCTACAAGTCTGCGAGGGAGATACCAACTATCTGGTCTTCCCTTCAGCATGGCCAACACCATAGTACTTCCCTGTGATAATTGATTTTTCAACTAGATGACCTAATTTCCAAAGTATGCAAACCTGGGAAAAAAAGAAAAAAGCAAGCCAGTAAAGGAGAATTCCCACATAGATTTAAAGACCAGAAAAGCAATTCAAGCAATTCACCCCTTCAGAAGAGGACACCTCATCTTCAATTACACAGAGTATTCCATCATCCCAGCCCAGCTATTTCACTGATGAATTACTCTGCTGAAAGTCTTTGTTTTCCTGCTAGCTTAAATTTATCCAGGATCAGCTTCCAGTCATTAGAGTCCCATTTTAATGTCATTGCACAAATTGATAGTACATATCTTCTAGATTCTTGTACCTTAGGCCTCCCCCTAGATCTCAAAAACTTTAATGCCAAAATATAATTTGTTCTCATTAGCAGCATCTTGGGACTGCTGTGTGAAGGGACCAAGAAGGTTGGATGTATTAGGCTTTAGCTAAGACACAGGAGAGGATGCAGCAGTAAGCACAAAGCAGTAAGTAGAGGGAAGATAAATCAGGTACTTCTGTGAGCCTTCTCCCCAAAGAATGGGGTGATAGAGTGAAAGAGCATAATGCAAACTCTGTCCAAGTTAAAACTGATAACATAAAATAGGCCTTACAGGCTAGAAAATAAATCTTCGTAGCTCACTGCTCCCGAAGTGCTATCAAGACTTTGCCTGCAGCCTGAGCCCCACTGTCCCCAGCAGGGTGATGCCTGCTTGGTCCCCTCACCAAAGCACATGACCGTCCATGCAGGAAGAGGGAATGGTCCTCAGGGTTCAGGTGTGTGGTGGTACAACCACCCCCACCCTTGAGCTGCACTGTGATCTCAGAAATGCTTGGCCTTGATGAACAGCACCTGCTTTTGCCAATACCTTTGCTGGTGATTCTTTGAGCAACCTAAGACTGTTGTAACAGGGTCCCACTGACTGACAAACATGGAGGTTTTTTTGTGAGGATTCCATTAACCTTAAACATTTTCTTTCAGGCTGTAATTTTTGGTTCTGGGTCTTGCCAAGTGTTGCACTAAATGATCTATTCCTGTCCTACCTTTGTGCCACCAGTCAACTGTGAACACAATTTTCATGTCTGTGGTTAGCCGTGGGCAGCATGGCTTTTCCTTCCCCTCTCAAGCCTGCCTTTAAATTGCTGATTGAATCTGTTTTCATCTTTCTTCTGGGATGCCAAAGCCCTGTAAGCTGTTCTTACCACAGCAATGGACCAAGGAGCACAGACCACTTCTTAGTAAAATAACTGTGAAGGTGCTAGCTAAAGACCTTGTGTCACACACCACAGATTTTGTGCTCTGTGTCACTATTCAGTCCCATCATGTCAAACTGGTCTCACCAGCAGTCCAACATCCGGGGATAAAACAGCTCAGGGCTGATGGAGAACCACCAAAATGAATGTCCTTCTGGGCAAAGAAGAAAGCCAACAAACAGTGGAAGAAAATTAAACACAGGAGAGTGCTTGTATGATAGGATATTCTGCTGTATTGGCCTACCTCTTTAAAGAGAAATTGTTGGCTGGGATATTTGGAGCATGAACACTTTCACAAGGTCATTAATATCAGCCTGAGTGTTCATTCAGCTCAAACCACCAGCGAAAGGGAGCTGCTGGGAGAGCTCCAAACACTGTGACTGGGACAGACTGGGGACAGACTGGGGCCTGCCTAGTCTCTTACATGAGTGGCCTCAGTTTTCAGGGCAGTCAACAGGTTTTCTGGACCCTGCACCCCTCCAAAGATCAATTTCTTTAGCAAAGAAATTTCCATGTCTGTAGCATGGTAGAAATCAATGACTGCTAATAACAGCATCAAGGGGCCACTTCTGGATTCTACAGCAGCAGACAGGCTGCAAATTAGCACAATTGTGCCAAAATTATCATTTACAAGGCCTTCAAATATTGACAGGTTTTTATCTTGTCTCATTTAATCCAATTCTATTTGCTGTATCAAGAGGGCATAGTTCATTTTTGATCAATTTTGTTTGTTCTTTCTCAAAGAAGCTTGCCTTGTAAGTCATATAATACTTCTGAAGACAGGAAAAAATACACTTAGAGCCAGGAGGTGTTGGAACTGAAGCCAGCTATGATGGAATCAAAGGATTCATCTGCCTTAATGTTGGAAGTCTGTGGTGCAAATATCTATAGATGAGCCCATCACCCTGAGCTCCCTTTCTTGTGAAGAGTGAGAAATGGGCTCTTATGGGGCGTGACTCAGCTGGACTATTTCCGGCAGCTTCATTAGAATGGAGTGAGTTTTCACAGAGGTTGTGCCAGTTTCTCTCTGGTGACTATAAAGGAAGGCCAGCTCAGATGTGGGCATTTTCACACAGAGACCATGGTTGCCCTCTGACACCTCTGGGTCTTTCACCCCTATTGAGACAGACTCTGTCATTCTCTTTCATCTCCAATTCTACTTTAAAAATAGTGACTCTCAAATAGACCATCCCAATAATGTAAGAGGATTGAATTTTTCCTGCAGGTGCATGAAGATATGGGCTAAGCTGCAGGATGAAGGGCCCAGGGCAAAGCGAGATGCTGTGTTTGCTTACAATGCTGGATCTTTCCATAGTGCAGCTCACTGGGCTCTACCTCTTCCTGCAGGCAGCAATATTACAGAATCAAAGAATTGTTGCTGGGAAAAGACCTTTAAGATTGTCAAGTCCAACCATTAACCCAGCCCTGCCAAATCCACCACTAAACCATGTCCCTAAGGGCCACATCTACACATCTCTTAAATGCCTCTACGTATGGTGACTCCACTACTTCCCTGGGCAGCCTGTTCCAGTGCTTGATAATCTTTTCAGTGAAGAAATTTTTCTTAATATCAAATTTAACCTCCCTGACCACAACTTGAGACCATTTTCTCTAGTCCTGTCACTTGTTCCCTGGGAGAAGACACCAACACCCATCTGGCCACAGCCTCCTTTCAGGCAGCTGTAGAGACTGGTAAAGTCTCCCCTGATGCTCCTTTTCTCCAGCCTAAACATCCCCAGCTCCCTCAGCTGCTCCTCACCAGACTTGTGCTCCAGACTCTTCCCCAGCTCCATTGCCCTTCTCTGGACATGCCCCAGCACCTCAATGTCTGTCTTGTAGTGATGGGCTCAAAACTGATCTCAGGAGTCAAGGTGCAGCCTCACCACTGCCAAGTGCAGGGCAATGATGTCCTGGTGGCCATAGTTTTGTTGATGCAAACGGCACTGCAGGAAGCTGGGGGTTTTAAACCCTGACCACAAAGTCAAACCTTTTTAAATAGTTTAACTAAAAACTTCCACCTCTCTCAGTTGTTAAAATGTCATTCTCTTTGTATTATCAACATATTTGGTCTCCAGTCTTGCAGAAAAATTACTTGTATGACTTGATTATACATGCACACAACAAAAAGTACACAAATGGCATGTGAAAATCATTTAGAAATTCCCAAAGCACAATGAGAAACTAAAAATACTAAAGATGCCAGGAAGTACTATACCCTTGGTGTGTGACATTAAGAAAAAATGCTTGCTTGGTAATTGAGCAGAAGTGTTTCTTTCCCTTTCAGGTCATCTTTAAAGATGTTCTTAACTGATTTAGTTGTGCTTAATCAATTGAAATTGAGAGAGGTCACAAATCTAAGCAGGAAAATTTGCTGTGTTTAAGATCTTAATAGAAGATAATTGTTTAATACAGGAGGCAGCAATTTGCAGTATTCCTCCAACGTGTTTCCTTTTAGTCCTCACTGCCTCAATGCATCTAGAATATTTACACTTTATCTTACTGTCTTTGTTTTCCTCATACGACTTTATTCTTTCACACAATTTCTGCACACCTGTACTTCCCTATTTTGCTATGCTTTGGTGTCATTTCTCAGCACCCAAAAGCTCTGTTTTTTGATTGGTACATTTCTGGAGAAAATACATTGTTTTTCTCGGCAGCAGACGGGCCCCAGGGATTTAACATTGCTCAGGGACACTCACATTTCTTGGGCAGGAGAATTTTACTCCTCCTTTCTCTTCTATATCCACCAAACAAAACCACTGATCTCCAGCCTTGATCATGTAAGCACAGAACTCATGTCATTACAAAACACAAAGCCCAAAATCTGCTGGGAAGATTGTATAGCTCAACTCCAATACATCCGTAAGAAAGGTACCTATGAAAATGTTAATAGACTTAAGAGCACTGGGAGGCAATTTGACATACTTCCAGGAGAAAGCAGCAGTGTTACCACATAAGCATCAGAGAAGATAAGATAGCGTGCCATGGTTACAAATGTAAGGACAATAAATATGTCTGATCTTTTTCCAAGAAAATGGGAGAAAAATAACTGGCAAGATGCCTGCTTCTAAAACCAATTTCAATATATAAAGGAGCCTGTGAAAAGGATTCTGACTAATACACTGCCAGGCAGGGAGAAGGAATAACCATTTCTGAATGTAAGAGGCATTGCAAGTGTAACCAGAAATAAAATGAAAGTTCCTTTTGAGCTTTTTGAGAGTGGGACCAACCCAATAAAATTGATAATGCCCACTGATCTCAATTCTGCATTTTGTATCACTGAACAAACTCACTTGACACCATCCAGGAGCAACTTCACTGCAAATGTGATGCAGAAATCGTAACTTTGGCCACCTAATTGCCTTCTGCCTGGGAGCTGGAGATTGAGCTGGAGGCAGCACAGGCATTGCAGGGAGGTCATCTCTCCTTCTGAAGAGCCAGCAGGCATTTTCATCTGAAGAGTCTGGACTCAATTCCCATAAAGAGATGTTTATAACAAGGTTATCCTTAGAGGCAGATCATTTCCTTCACAGTTTCTCTTGGTACATGCAGAGGAGATTGCTGTAACTGCGTTGTGTGAAGCTGACACACTTACTAGTACAGAGCTGCTTGCAGGTAGCTTTCATACCTATAGATAAACCCTGACTCACAAGCTGTTTTCAGTCATTTGCACTCAGTTTAAGTCAAAACTAGAGGCCAAGAGTCCCTCTTTCCTTGTGTGTTCCCTGATTCCTTGTGTGTGATAGGCTGTAATTCTCCCCAGGGCCTTCAGTCTTGTCTGCCCCAACACATTAGGGACAGTTTAATACTCTTACCTCTGAGAAAAAACCTGCACACCCTCACCAGTCCTCTCAGCTCAGTTCAGCTCTTTGTGGCATGGCCAGATCTGACACTTAGTGTTCCATTCAGGTAAATGTGGTAGTCACTGTCCCAGGCTGGTTCTTCTGGGTCTCTGAAGATTCAGTGGGACAATGGCACATTTTTCAGAGTACTCCATGCTTGCCTTGCAGAAAAAAGGGTCTAGAAACCATTTGTCTTATGCAAAAGATGTGGGAAGAAATTCCCTATGCCGCTTAAGGCAGCAGGGTGCCTGACACCCATATTTATAATGGGGAAAAAGGCTTTTCATCCTCAGATTCCCCAGCTGAGCATCATGGGCCAGGCACAGCTAACAGGTATTTTAGGCCCTCTCGTTGAATTAGTTGCAATGGTAAATTGATTAAAAGTAGCATCTGTGATGGGGATAGCTCATAACAACCTCTAGGTGAGAGATCTGAGCAGCCGCATCTTTCCAACAGCCATGTGGTGCTGGGCTGTCCTGAGCTGCCTCCAGCCCCTCGGCACTGCTGTCTGGCGTGTCAGCAACAGCTCCAGCTGAGTGGGCAAACCAGAGCCACGCCTGCCCTTACACACTCGGTGTGCACGGAGCATGGGTTGCACAAGCACTGGCTCTCCCTCAGCTCGCTGCAGCTGGCAGGCAGCAGGGATGCAGCCATGAGCACTGAGGATCATAAGAGGTCTGAGCATCATCGAGAGCCATCCTGCCAGAGGGATTGAAATAAAATAAATGTGATGGTACTTCCTCACTTTCCAGTGCAAAAACAGAGAGGGGGTAGGTTGCTAAGAAGTCCTGCTACCTGCTTTCATTTTAGCTCAACTGGATGATTTCCATTGGGGGTACTGGGTAGCCCTTCTCCAACAGCACAGGACAGTTTAAAGAATCCTGAATCCAGAAGCCTTATTCAGCAGCCGATTGCCATAGATATTAATCTAGTCATATGGAAAAAGGTGGGATGAAACTTTTGTTGTTGTTGTTTTAATACATCTCCCATTGGAAATCTGCAGCTTGCACAGCAAATCTGGGGTGAGATTCATCATCTGACACAAAGGTAATTGCCAGGATTTATTTTGACTAAGTGCCAGGTGCCATTGTAGAGCCCCAGTTGCTCCTGGACACTCATTTGCAGTTGTAAATAGTGCAGCGTTTGGAAGCAGCTCGGAGTACAGCTGCAATCAGACACCCTCAATATTGGCCGTTCAGTGCCAGAGACACAGGGATTGTGTGAGTGCTTGGAGCAGCAGGGGTGAGAGATGCTGGGAGCCCAGCCTCTGCACAATTCCTCTGCAAGTGAAAATGCACCTGTAGCCTCTGATAGCTTTACTTTCCTGTTATCCATCGATCTTAAATGTCTCATGTATTTGACCCCATTTACATAGGCATCTATCCCAGGAATAATTCCCTTACAATGAGGGCAGGATTGTGTGTTCTGAGGTCAAGAGCAGCAAGATAGCAATTACAGAGATAATTGTTTTTAATGCAGTTTTCACCTACAGAGTCCCATTAAAATGTTCTTCACAGAAGAACAGAAAGGAACAATGTTTTAATATTAGGTTTACAAGAAACACTTTATTCCTCCTTTATTATATCCAAGTTCCTTGACAGCAGCCATGAATTAATCTTCACATTGTGCAGTTTGATTTTTTTTGTGGAGCAGGCTTTGCTCCTGCATCTGAGTACTGAAACTTGAAAAACACTGACAGTGTTTATGATAATTAAAATCAGTTGAAGGACACTGTTTGGTACTCTCTAGATAGGATTAAAATTCCTTGTGTGTCTCTTAAAAATCAGCTAGAAAGGAAAGGCCAAAATATTAAGACCTGTTAGAGCAGGATGCATATAAACAATTTTTTTCCTCCATCATTTTATTGATGGTGTTTGACAATTGCCTGAATTAATTCCTATGTGTCCTGCAACAGCTTTTGTCTCAGTGTCACCTATGTTCACACTGAACTGGTTATATTTTGTTTAATCCTTTAGTGTCACCAGGAACAACACTGGTCAGGCCATCTGCAACCATGATCCTGCTCGTCCCCACACCAGAGAGGGGAAGCAGCTCCTCCCGTGCCTGCAGCCTGGTGGTACCTGGGGACCTGGTGGACACCTGCCACGGCTGAGATCGGGGCAGGGGGATGGATCCCCCCTGGTGTACCCATGGATGCACGTGCTGGAGCAGGGAAACGGCCCTGGCCCCTCCAAAGTCACTCCCACATCAGCTGTTGAAGAAATCAAAGAGCTGCCACTACCCCTTGTGGGTATCTTGGTAACATCTTGGTAACACCCACTCTGCAGGGCAGGAGAGGTGCCTGGAGCAGCTTGTCACAGGCTCATTACCAGAGGAGCACCTTTCCCACACTCCCTAGGGACAGGCTGGGCCACGCATCAGGGTGGGATGTTGGTCTGACCCACTCCCATCGTCCTTTCCCAGGCGAGGGCCCCACTTCCCCCCAGCCTATTGACCTAGAGAGTAACAGCCCCTTCTCATTTCCCCCCCCGTTATTCCTAAAGAGCCTGTATCCTTCCATTGCAACAGTCCGGTCCCAGGAGCCATCCCATGACATCTGCGAGATGCCAGTAAGATCACAGCCCAAAGCCATCTGTACACACTATTAGCGCATGACAAATCTACAGTGGCTGCTACCTGTATAGTTGATATATTAGAAGCACTTAAAAGCAGGCTGGTTTTTGTTTCAATACCTCTTCTGAGATTCAGAAATAAGCCCAACGAAGTGCATTTACCAGAGCCTTCTTCTGCCTCTTCTTAGCAAGAGATACAATTTTCTTTTATGGAATTTCTTGGTTCTTCACTTCTACTCTGAAATTTTACGTGTACTTCTCAAAGTATCCTTGGAGAGCATCCAGATTTCAAATTCCATCAGGCTCCAGTGATTTGAAAATATTTTATGTATTGCTGTACTTTCTAACATCTTTCACTTTTCTGTTCTTTTAATATGAATTTGAACCATTTCCCCTCTGTTAGAGTAGCTGTTCAATCACTACCAAAGCATCTTGGAACAACTGACTCAAAAGAGGCATTCTGTCTCCTTGGTATTGCTTGCCACTAACTTTCCTTCTGCAGTGAGTAGTGAACCAATGTGTCCTCTGATATTTCTCTTTCCAATAATGCCTCCACAGATTGTGGAGCCTGCTATTCTTTATTTCTTTTTCTCTTGAATTTTATTTTCTCCCTTCCAGCACATGTTGTCATTTGATAGTCATCCTTGCTCGCTTGACCTCATGCCCATTTGTTCTGTACTTCTTTCTTGTATGAGTTTACTGAAGAGCTGAAATTGTCCAAACTGGTCTCCTGCTGCAATTTCCAGTGTGACTACATGCTGGTAGAATTGTATCTTAACATCATTTTGTACAAGGAACTGACAATTCTCCTGAACTATTTACTTTTAGATTGTTTTTCTACACATTATTGTTTATTATCTTTCTTTGGTTACTGGAATCAGTTTCTTGAAGCCAATTGACTCAATTCTGTTTGGTTTGGTTCTCCCACATTCTTTGTCTAAGAGCTGTTACACTTCATAATCTGTCCCTTAGCAGTTAACATCAGCTTACCAGCTGCACACTGATGATGCTTAAAGCGCTCTAGGAAGGAAGCAACAGCATAATCAAAGCAGCCATGAAAATGGCCATATTAATTTGGTTTGTGTAAAGGAAAAACCTTAAAGATTTCAAAAGGATCTGAACTATTAACTGACCTCCCATATCTACCTTGGCTCTCTGTGGTACTTTATGGTGCACGTTCTCTTCTTGACATTTCACTGACACAGCAGGAGGTAAATTAAAACTTAACCTACCTGCACTAGAGATGTATTCATGTCCTTATTGGTCACGACTGCAGCTTTACTTTCCACTGACATCCAGGGGAAAAAAAAGCAGTTGTCTCTACAAAACCTCCAAGAGTTGTGCCTCCAAGAGTGCTGCCTCCCAGTAGTGATGCAGAGCAGCTTTAGCAGTCGAACCCAACTGTTTGTATTCAAAGCAGAGGAGCAAAATCCCTCCGTGGAGTAATCCCTGCCTCCACCCTGGCAGTGTCACAAACTCCTGGCTGCTGGGAGAGGATACGCCAGGCCTCACTGCCTGGTACATCAGCCATGGTGAGAACATGGTTCTCCAAAGGTGAGACAGAGGCTGCCCAAAAACGTTGTGGAAGCCTCATCTGTGGAGATCCTCAAGATTCAGGAAGACATAAGAGTTGCCAGGCCTGACTGTGTTTTGTCACACATTTTCTCAAGGATGGGCTGGATGCCTCCACAAGGGCTTTCCAACCATCATGCCTGTGAAGCTTCTAAACCAGTTTCCCACCTTCCCTGAGCCAGACTTGGATTAAAGCAGAGAAAGGGGCTAGAGTCTGCCCACCTCCAGAGACACTAGCAGCTAGCTACGAGTCATGGGTTTGCCACTGGGCAAAATTTTTGTGTGGCTGTGGTTCTTCTTTCTCCTCCCTGCACAGTCCTGCTTGTTTAAACCTCTCTTGAAAATTTATTGTCACTGATTAGGTGTGATTTTGTGGCTGAAGTTTACACAGGTCAAGTCAGCAGTACGTTTCTGAGAAGCTGCCTTGGAAATGGGACGTGGTCCAGGCTGCCATAGATCAGGACTTAGCAGAAAGGTGACATATGCAGGTAAGGTGGTCCTGGAAAGTGCAGGATTGTACCCAGTCACTGAGACACATCTTTGGGATGTCATATACAGGTAAGGCAAAGGCAGGCTCTGAGCTCCTCCCTTGCTGTTGCAGGGTACAGGAGATGCATCCGTGCCAGGCTGTTCCCCCCAGAGTCTCCGAAAGCAAGGCAAAGCCTGGCCCTTCTCCTTTCCTTGTCTTTACAGTCACCATCCAAAGATATTTCTCAGCTACTGCAGATGATTGGACCCAGCCCTTTCCCAGTTAAACCAATTCCCATTTCAAATGGCATCACAAAAATGCAGAGACAGAAATGCTGCTAGGAAGAGCTCTGCCAGTAACTCGCCAAATATTAAGAGGCATCAAAGCACTGCAGATAAAGTTATTTCAAAGGCTAATTACTATACCAATCCTCCTGGCTTTAATTCTAGACTTGAAATATTGCTGTGCTAAGAAAATAAGATTCATAGTACATGAGACACACGGGAGAAGATTCAATTTGTAATGATAATTTGAAACACTTTAATAGGGTTTCACCAGCAATATGAAGATTGGCAGCTTAGTAATTTGTGGAAATTAAGAAGTAAAGCTCAGGCCCTGTATTTAAAGCCTTCCTAAAACATCTGGAACACAGTGCAGGATAAGCCAAATATCTGGCAAATTCCTGATTCTCTTTTCAGAGTAAGACCTACTCCAACTCCAGCACTGTGGCTCTCACTGCAAGAGTTGAGTGCCTGAAGCTGATAGAGGAGAGAAATTTTAGGCTTAAACTCTCCAAAGCCTTCCTACCAAAGCACTCAGTATTCTGCCATCTTTGCAGCAAACATTTTAGGATTGTGTTTGAAGAAGCTGCTTGGGTGCTGAGCCAAAAACCTTACAGAAGATGGGAAGCAATTCTCTATAAGGACATCCTCAACAGAAGAGCAGCAGAAATTACCACGTCAACCACCTGAACTTGCAAAAGCAGTGTCTTGAAAAGCCTTTAGTTTAAGGAGAAATTTTAAAAATTGCATGAAAGAAATAAGCTGTGCCTAGCCAATATTTCCTATCCTGTACAAGAGTCCTGTGTGCCACGGAGCCCAGGCTGGTGCTGTTGTGTGCTCACAGAGTGCCCTTATCCTCAAGCAGGATCCATCTCCACCTGCTGCCACTTAGCAGATACAAGGAGGGAGGGAGATTTCTCCTTCATTTAGCTAGCTCAGGACACCTGGCTGCCGCCTCACAAGAGGTGTGGGTGCCAGCTTTGCCTGGAAAGCTTGGTTAGGCAGTTGTGGACAGTGGCATGCTACAGATCACCAGTGACAGGAACAGCGTACGCATGGTCTTAGGCTACGCATGGTCTTGGGCACTGGCAGTCAGTCCTTCCTAGTATTTTCTGATCTCAACCTACCCATGTGTTCATGCACTAAAGAGAGGCAGCAAGAGAGTTCAAGCCTGTTTTGTGCCGTACTTACCAATAAAGGCACAGAGTAGCTTTATTTTATCTGTAGTGCGTTAAAAGATGCCAATGAAAAACGCAGTCAGTATCTGCCACAGGAGCAGGAAAAGTGCATGGAACATGTTTGCTGTTGGAAAAGGATAATATTTTGTCAGTGTGCTGGCTTTGGCTGTGGTAGAGCTAATTGTCTTCATAATAGCTGGTATGGTGCTATGTTGTGCATTTGTGCTGGAAACAGTGCTGACAATCCAGGGATGTTTTAGTCACTGCTGAGCTTACACAGAGTCAAGGCCTTTTCTGTCCCTCACCTTACCCCACCAGTGAGAAGGCTGGGGGTGCACAAGGAGCTGGGAGGGGACACAGCCAGAACAGGTGACCCCAACCCTGGGGATTTTCCAGACCACGTGGCATCATGCTCAGCATATAGAGCTAGGGGAAGAAGAAAGAAGAGGCAGAAGAAGAAAGAAGAGGCAGAGGCATTCAGAATGATGGTGTTTGTCTTCCCAAGTCATTGTAATACATGATGGAGCCCTGCTTTCCTGGGGATGGCTGAACACCTGCCTGCCCATGAGAAGGGATGAATGAATTGCTTGTTTTGCTCTGCTTGTGTGCACAGCTTTTCCTTTACCTATTAAACTGTCTTTGTCTCAACCCACAAGTTTTCTTGCTTTTACTCTTCTGATTTCCTTCTCCATCCCACAATGGAGGAGTGAGTGAGTGAGTAGCTTTGTGGGGCTAAGTCGTTGGCTGGGGTTAAACCATGACACAGAGGAAAACCAGGTGTTTAAAGAAATTCCCTAACTGCATAGACTTTGTCAAGTTATGGGAAAACAATATGGTCTGAGGGAGACTGTAGCTCAGTTGGTGAGAAAAGAAAAGGAAATAGAAATACAATTATTAAGTTAACACAAAAAGTTTGATAAGAAGCAATACTACATGCCGCTCAATCATTAGCAATGGGTTTGGTAAATTTGCTGAGGGGGAGGTTTCATATCTGTATTTTGACATTTTCTAGAAGTGACTGTAACAAAATTACAGCCTTGTTGTAATACATCCACCACCTTTCAATTCTGGCTTTTCAAATGACACAACAAGAGAGACAACTGGCTTAATTTACTCAAAATGCCCTATGTGAAGCTGTATTTTGGTACACAGAAGTTAGAAAATAACCTTACCTAAGAAATCATATTTTCTGATTAGTTTCTCAGATTCTGTTGCTGCTAATTAAGAGTCTATTCTTTGCAGCTGGAAGACAAGGAATGCCTGAAAACCTGTTCCATTTGTGAGAAGCAGGAGGAAAGAGTGGATCTGGCTGAGCTGGGGGTTACCAGGGTTGCTTATGCTTGGTACACATTTGCAGCCCGTCAGTTCTGAGATCAAGTTAGGAGCTTAGTGTCTGCAGCCAGGAATAGTTCAGCAGTGGGTGCGTGACAGGCCACCACCTCCTACAGATGCCCAAACACATCCCTTGTTCTGGAGAATGGATAGAAAGCCCACAGGTACCCCACAGCAGGCTGCTGGGACTTGGCATTCACACCAAAGCCTCTGCAAAAGATAGGACCGTGATTTCATTTGTAAGCCTAATCAGATAGTAAAATAAAACCAGAGAATCAGCATAATTAATTCAAATCTGTGTCTGGCAAACAGGTTCTCTGTATGAGCCATCTTTTAAGTCAGCATAAATTGAAGGTTAAGCTGGCCTGCCCTGTTGTAATCAAAGCAACCCATGGGCAGCTTAATTTTAATTACAGCTCCTGGGGACCATTTAGGTGCTACTCTGGATGCTGCCTAGGCTTCATAAAGATGATTATTAAAGTTGTCAGTCACAGATCATAGAAGTTCATAAGCGCAGAAAGAATTGATTGGTACCAGCTTGTCCCTATCCAGAGCACAAGGAGGATTAAAAAAAACCAATGTAAAGAGCCATCTTGGATCTCTAAAGCATTTTAGAGTTCTGCCTAAAAGTTGCTGCATAAATGCAAGTGATTATTCGTGATTTGGCTGAATGAAGAGGAAGAATGCTTGAAAATGAGGCACTAAAAATATTGCCTTTCAGATGTGGAGGCTAACAGACGAGAGTAAGCTTCGTTCCCCAGCCTTGCCCCGATATCTGGGCTCAGGGACAGCAAGGGACCTTCTGTAAAATTGAAGGGTCTGCCCTAGGGGTATGAGGAATGCCCTCCTCCTCACAGCCTAAACTTTGTGCTGGATCACTTATAAACCTGGAAAGAAGTTAAACATCTCTCACGAGCTGATCAGTGAAGTTCTCCCTGCTATCACTGGGAAAGGTGGGAGAGCAGCTCAGCCATCTGTTTATTGCCTCTTTGGCCACCTCTGTGTGGGGCCGCGGGCCCCCAGGAAGGATGAAAGAGGGCCCTAGGCAATCAGATTGAGAAGATGCCTAAACTGTAGGCATCTAAACTTGCCAAGATGAGCCTTGCCCTATAGTCCAGGCTACCCACAAGCCAACACAGAAATCCGCTGCTGAGGATGGGAATGCGGCTGGCCCCCCAGCAGTGGGGCAAAGGAGCCATTCAGCCCTTCCCCATCCCCATGCCCAGCCCTGTGCAGCTGAAAGGGTACTTTATTTTTCCTCAGACCCCTCAGGTCCTGTTCAAATGAAACCCCAAGGCTGCTGTACTGTTGCTAGAGGGAAATATTTTCATAGCAGCAAGGGCTGTAAAGCACAACAGAAGGCTGCAGGACCTGCCCTTCTGTGCAATCTAAAATCAATTATTAATGGCAAATAGGAATCTGATAATGTACATGTTATGCAATATATATTAAGAGCTGTACACATATGAGATGGAAAATGGATAATGTTTGTGATTCTTTAAAAAGGCAATTGCTGTCACTTTTGTTTGACATTTCCATGCACAGCCCTCCAAAGGGAGGAGGCTGTTTATTCTCTGTGCTTCAAGGAAAGGAGAGGAACAATTTTTTCATACTTTCTGCTCACTGGGTTTCCTCACGAATTTCAGACACTCAATAACTTCAGGTTAATAGGAAGTGATAACTCAGAGCCCAAGTCATTCCTCTTGCAAATGCTAATGTTAATCTATAAATAAAACATGCGTTGTAAAGAAATAACTCCTTCGTGATGGGGGGTAGCAGCCAGCCTGCTCTTAAATGTTCAAAGCTGGAATTTGGTGTACTGTGAAAGACTTTGGTGTGACGGGCACAAGAAACATGCCATGTCCCAGCTCTCCCCATGCCAGCGGGGGGACAGGGCTCTGCTGCCCCGTACCACTGTTCAGTCAAGGAACAGGGAGAGTTCCCATCCTTCCTCACTGATTTTCTGGGTGTTCGCTGCTGCCCCCATGGTATCTGGAAGCTGGTTAACCATAGTGGGTGAAGTAGGGTGGCTGAGGAGCTTCTTCTGGCCAGGATTCAGTCTGGTTTTTGCAGACGACCCAGACACTGAGCCCAGAGCCAGAGGAGTAGCTCACAGCACTCGGCAAAGATCCCAACCCACTGTCCAGGGAGGAGGTGCCACTGCTGCAGTTGTTCACCACAGCCCTGCAGCCAGATGCTGGCTGGCTCCAATCCTTATGGGCAGAGTTGTGTGCCCCTGCCAGGGCTGCCCAGGGCCTGGCTGCCAAGGTGGGCAGAGGAGGCAGAGAGAGATACCAAAAGCTGTTTTCCTCCACATTCCTGTGGTCTTATTTCAGTGCCTTGGGTGTCTTGGAGCAGAGGGAGGATGCTGGCAGTGGGATGTTACCATCAGAAGAGAGGGATTGGGGTTTTCAGACACAATTTTCCCAACTCTGAGCAGCAGAATAATTCAGACACCCAGCCACCAACATGCAAATGGCTCATGGTTGGTGCTGTAACTTTTCAGGTTGCCTTTAAAAGATTTACCAAGAGTAAGAAAATGGAGGTAGCAAAACGTAAGGCACATGATAAATTGATGAGAACTAGTTCAGAGAAAGAGCAAAGTGATAAATGTTTAAATAATATGTGGGTATTACTAAATGAACCTTTCTTCAGATTATACAAAAAAAAATTCAAACAGAAATTCGCATTACTGCCTTTTCCCTACCGGCCACAGAAAAGCTGGGGATGCAATAAGCAGTTTCAACTCCAAAACCAGACCCTGGCTCACGTGTACTGCTATTGAGGAGAAAATAGCACCTGAGAGCTTTAGCTGCTTAGGGCATTACTTACTCACCCTTATATAAGTGTTGCTGAGGGTATGGGGAGGCTAAGAGCTGGCTTCATTACACTGCATGTGGGCATTGTCCCATTAATAAAATATTTGGAGTAATTCTGACACATGACTTCATAGAGAACACAGGAAAGTTATTTTCATTGAGTATTGAAACAGCCCCTGGAAGGAGTTTTCCAGCAGGAGGCTGCAGAGAACGCACAGGGTTGAAGAGGTGTGTCGTGGAGGTTTCCCACTCCAAAGGTTTTCTTGTCCCAAGGCTTTCCCTCATTGGCTTCAAGAAATTGCTCACAGAGAAGAATGGCTGCTACTCAGGGGGATGGAGAAGGACATGGAAAACTTCCCAGTGAAGCAGCAGTCAAGCATCCAAAGGGAAATTATTGCCTTCATGCAAGACTGCTTTTCTCCCTGCTTGTTTTATTGCTTCATGGAAACATCTGTCAGGCAATAATCTTTGATTTTCATGTTTTCACTGTTGCAGAAGGAAATAAGAACTTTATGACACTGAGACCTAGTCTCTTCTCTCATAATCTTTTTGTTTAATATTTGTGCTGCTTGGGGCAGGGATTGCATTTCCATTGCATCTGCAGAGTGCTTTCCCCAGCAGGGACCTGTTCTGTGCCTCCACTGCTAGAAGCTACCATAGTGAAAATAATTAATAACAATAATAAAATGTCATTTCTTCCTCTCCATTACTTGCTCTGTAGGTTCGCTATTAACCTGTCTGAAACTGAGCAACAGCCAGATAACAGATAACAGCAGCCAGAGACAAGGTGAACCAAACAGGGTGGACATCTGACCACTGTCGTGCTCCCACTGCACATAGTGATTGAGAAGGTTTATTTTAGGAGTCCCACCACATCCTTTGTGGGGCAGTGTTAGGATTTCACCTTGAAAAGGAAATCACCACCTCTTGCTTCAGGGGCTAGCAAGAGGGATCTCAGGACAAAGACGCATTTCTTAGATTAACAAAATTTAATAATAATATGAATATGAGTGAATTCTTAGTGCATTAATTGAGGTGGGACACATTCAAAGACCTTGATTCCAAAATCATTTGGGCAATACCTCTATGATACAAGCGTGACACGTGGGCCAAGCTCTGGAGCTTTGTACCAGCAATGATGTTTCTAAAGCAATTGATGTTGCTTGCCTGCTCATGCGGTGGAAATGTTTCCCTTCATGGCACTGCTCCTCCTTCCCTGCCGGTGCCCCTGCGGTGCTGTCAGTCACCCTCAGTAAGTCACAGGAGGGCATTAGAGAACCAACAATAAAGCAAATGGCTTTCTAGTGAGCACAGAGGCTCAGGCATGAGTGTCTGGAGGAACTGTAGCCTGGTACATCTAAATTAAGAAACACTCTCTGACATGGGAGGCTGACTCATTCGCGTGGCGCTGAATCTGCCTCCATCCCAAATCCCCACCTGAGGATAACAAGTCATGTGGTGATTTCATCCCCTCTTGCTGAGGTCTGGAGGGACAGGCTGGGCGACCACTGGTGTCAGAAAGCCCCAGGCAGAAGCAGAGTCACAGGCAGTGTCGGAGCTGGCAGCTACCCCAGGTCTTGGTGGACTTTGCAGCTTTGGATCATGCATGTCCTGCATCAGTTTCTGCTCTCCACCCTGGCAGAGGCGTGTTCTGAGACAGGCACAGCGACTTCCCCAGCACAGAGAGATGCTCACATGCAGATACAGCACCTGCTCTGTCACTAATTCTCACTTGGTAATTGAAACATAACCCTGACCATACAAAACCCTCAAAAACCACCAGCTCCTCTCCACAGCTTGAAGCACACACAGTTCATGGCCTCCCAGCTGAATACTGCCTAGGCTAGAGCGATTCAATATCTATATCAATAACTTGGAAAATGGAAAAATATGCACAAAACGTGTTCCTGGGAAAGTGTGTAGTTAGCCCCAGTCTGGTGAGCACAGAGAAGTCGTACAAGGCTCGTTACACCTTCTGACAGCCCAAATTCTCTTGGTAGATTACCGTCACATATGTTTTGTTGAATCTCATGTTCAGCGTTTCTAAAAACTACTGGAAAACCACAAATATGTTTCCAAGGATAACTAAAAAATATCCCTTAAAAAAACCCTCAAACCCCTAAACTATATTAATGAGAGCTTAAAGAAGTTCAGTTCTAAAAGTCTTGTGCTGTAAGGTTAAGGAAGAACATGCTCTTTGTCTATGTAGACTTGGAGTCTTTTTTTCCTTGGCTGCTTTATATTTCCCTTGAGCAAAATCTGTTGGAGCAGCTGCTGAAAGTGATGGGAGGAAAACCACAGAGTTTCTGCCTATAGTTGTAATCTGCAGAGAGGTGGAAGATTGGCTTTGGTCAAATCTCTGGAGGAGACAAGGTACCCTCTGAGAGCATGGCACAGCCACCTGCTCCCAGGGAAGACCTTCAAACAGAGGGTGTTGGGACACCGGAGGAATTTTCCCCAGCTCAGCAACAATTTTCAGAGTAAAAGGGCCAAGGACCAGTGACTCCCCTAGAGCAATGTGATCAGTCACCTCTTTCAGTGCTTTGTTCTCAGCACCAAAAATTTTGTCTTAAAGCATTGCCATGTCCTCAGGCAAGACACCTTGTGTAAATCTTTCAGTGAAAATAATTAGCCACTGGAAGCACTGACCTAGAAATACAGGAATATCCCTGTCAGCAGAGAGCATTGAATCAAAGGTGAGTATCTGTCTAGATATCTTCTAGTGCAATGAAGGACACAGAGCAGGTGCAGGAACTCTTTATTGAAACCCCATGGCTGTGTGTGAAGAGCACTACACATGGTAAAGATGGCCCCTTGTGGCCTTGAAGGATGAGATTTTCCTGAGACCAAGTGCTAAAAATTGAGCAGAGAAACATGGATAGTGCTTGAGGGAAGGAATGAAGTTCAATGTCCAATGAGCTCATTGTGTGTCACTTCTCCTCTGTACTCTGGAGTCAGGTTGGCCTCCAGATAAAAAGGGAGCAATGAGGTGCTCTGAACTCCTCAGTCCAAAGCCACAGGCAGAGCAAATGAGATGACTGAGCTTTCAAAGCTTCTGAGAGGGTCAGGAGAGAAACTTTGAAGATTAAAAACCTTGTGTGTGCAATAACTACGTTTTCAAAACCATTTCAATGGGAAGAACTAATGTCAGAGGACAGATTTCAAAAGTTATTTAAGCATCTGAAGAGGCAGTGAGGTTCTTCATGTTAATTTTTAACAACCCCATTTACGTCCCTGCACTCCCATGGTTTCCCCAGCACACCTGCTCCTGGGGAGCCAAAGCAAGCAAGGTACTGTGGCTGAGCTTGATACTTAGGGATGCACAAAGTTTGAGCCATGTTACCACATGGACTAAATAGAACTGAGAGAACTGTGGGTGTTACAAATCAGCAAGGTGCTGTCAGAAAGGTACTTGTCTTGAGTCATTGCAGAAGGAAAGCTATGATGTGATTCCCAAACACAAAGGATAGCAGACAGCAGCAGTGCTGATGTGCATCTAAGGAGAAACAAGGAGAGTCGAGGGTGAACATACATCTTGGTCCAGAAGCTGTAAACAAGGTAACAACAGTCACAATAGGATCCAAATGTATTCAGCACAAGGGGCAAATTCTTCTATTTGCAATCAAAGCAGTTTACTTTATGAAAGGTTCACACTTGAACATTAAACAAATAGCACAAAGAAAACAGCAGGACAAAGCTCTCAAGAGAAGCATTATGCCAATACACTTGCAAAGCAATGTTCACTGTGAGATTGGTTTGTGACACAGGAAATAAATGAACTAATATTGTGTTTCAAAGCAGATACCTCAAATGAGGACAATGTCATCATGGCAAACACATATAAAACCAATTAGTGACAGTCTGATTCTAAGGCAGAGAATTCAGCTTGTTTTTCACATTGGGCACATCACAAGCTGATCTACCAGAAAGATATTAGCATGGAGGTATAAGAGGTGTTACTTTTGCCTGGGTTTTTATATAGTAGGAGAATTCTCCCATGCTCTGGAGTCAAGAACAGCCTACAAATGGTGATACACAAATGGGTACATCTTCCGAACAGAAGACAAAAGACATGAATACAAAATGAAGTACAAAAGTACTCAGTGAGCTGAGATACATCAGGGATATAGAACATAATTTTGATATTAATCCCATGGAAACACTCATCATGGGAAATCCCACAGCATTGGGAAATAGAAAAAAGAGAAAACATAGCTGTATGGGAAAGTTAGTTGTTAACAAGCAACTTTTGCTACATTATGTGCTCACCAAAACAAAAACAAATACCTACCTAAGTGAGAGGTTTAAATGTGAGCAGTGCCCCAGAAGGACAACCATGGCTATCTTAAAAAAAAAAAAATTAAGTAATTCTGACCCTGAAGCAAAGGTTATGCAAAGTGGAGCATCTTCAATTCCCTGCTTACAAGGCAGATGTCTGGAACTGCCCCAGCACTCAGCCCGGCTGCTGCAGCTGCCATCTATGAAGTCCTAGAGGGAAAGTGTGAGTCAGGAGCTCATCTGCTGATATACATACTGGAAAAACATTGGCACCTTTCAGGAAAGCACTTTCAGCCTAGAAGCATAATTTTACATATATAACCAAAAGAGAAAATAGGCAGATACACATAAATACAAAAGCGTATTTCACAGGCTCACCTTCATCTGGAGGTTGGTAAGGAGAAATCACAGTTTAAATAAGACAGAGAATTAAGGTTTCAAAAAATTGAAAGTTCATTAAGTGCTGGAAACAGATTAGCATGGCATTTTTGAGCAGGCTTACTCCCAAAGATGCCCTTCGGTTCAGCTGGTCAGTGATCTGATGGTGATCAGTTAGAGCAAGAGGAGTATTTTTATGCATTGCTGATACTGAGTCAAATTATGCCAATTAGCAATTACATCAACTAAGCTCCCAGTGGTCCCTCCTGTCCCTAAATTCAGTTTTATCGCATCCAGTTCTCAAATTCATTAAATCCCTCTTCCCTTGACAACAGCTGGAAGAGGTGGGATGTATTGGTGTTTTGGAATTTAAAGCCCAGCGATCCCACGGGTTACTCAGCAGCACACAATACACCACTGCAGACAGTGCTCCAGGCCAAGGAACACGGAGCCCATGGCTTGTGTAACTTATCTCTTAGGCACATGTCAAGGCTTCACAGCACCTTGCCAAACAGGTTTGCAGAAATATTAACACAATGCACAGCTTAATTTAAAGAAGTCCACATGATGGTTCATTGTATTTCGTTATTCTGACTCATGTCTTGTGTCAGGATCCAGAGAGAAAAGCCACTCTGGGCTTCATGTCGTGTCACAGAAGAAAAGGACCCAGTCTTGTAAAAGGTACATTCAGCTGTGTCTGACAAACCTGGGCTCTGCTCGTGGCTCGCAGAGTGAGGCAGAGACAGTCACTCATCGTCCTCAGCTTTACCTCCCTTGCCTGCAACACTGGTATCAGCCTCCCTTTGTGAAGATTTTTTCAATGCATTAATGAGGAAACTACATATAAGTTCATGGAAAATCACCTCAACTGCATTGTCTGTGATTCTTCTTCAGCAGCTTTTTGGTGCCTTTTTTTTCTATAGTCTTGACATCTTGTTCAGCCTCTGAATCTTATTTTTCTCTCTTTTCATCAGAACAGTGTATTAAGGCATTTCTCCCTTCTGTGTGATGAAATGCTTTGCTAGGCAAACTATACAATAAAGGGATTCTAAGTGGTGCTCTGTAGTAGAAGATTAGTAATCTGAAATCCCTTACTAAAATTAATATCTATATAAATATTTTGCTGTGAAGATGTTTGAATTAATATGTGAGTTATTGCTCAGAAAAAGAAATTAAACACTAATCTTTTGAAAAAATGACCAAAAAAGTCCTAATATTTTTGTGTTTTCCTGTAATTTTGACACTTTTTTTCATTCTATTCAAATTAGGACTGAGGAATCAATGCATTAAACATTCCTGAACTTAATTTTATGTTGGCCAGGACAAAAAGTTTTCACTTCATTAGACACTAATCCCTGGCTTTCCCAGTGGTCATCATATTAGATAAGTCATATTTTGGGATCTCATACTCTTTTTGCCGCCTTTTGGCACCAGCATACCATGAGATTACCTCTCTCATGTCCCATTTCAAGCTTTTCCTGATTGCTGGGACACTGCAGTGGAGGGGAAATTAATCAAGAATATTTCAGGTTAACTGGCAAAGAGAATTTTTTTTCCAGTGGAATACTACAGAAGCAGAAATCATGTGGAAAATGTCGATTTTCTGTGAGACACTTTTGTAACCCCTCCTGTGCAGAGCAGGCTGCTGGGGGCTCCCACGGGGCTGCAGTGGGCCAGGACAGGCAGAGCTCCATGGAGGAGCCCCTCCCCACCGGCAGCAGCACCAGCCTGCCCCTGCCCCTCTCGCCGCACAGGAATCTGGCATTTTTCATATTCATTTTTTCCACTGCTTGACATTTTAGTCCCTTCCTCAATCGCTTTGCCATCATGTTAATTAACAGTCAAGGCATTAGCACTGCCTACATTTTCATGACAGCCCCCAGGGCTGGAAGCAATTAGTTCAATGCAGAGCTACAACAAATACTGCAAAGTAAAGGCAGAGGCAGACCAGCTCCAAAACAGCAAAAAATAATGCCAAGCAAGTTCCATCCTTCCTCCTTTCCTATGCTGTTTACCAATTTGTCTTTATGTGCACTTTTTCTCTTCTTCCAAATAATGATTTTCCTGAGGGAACACTACTGATACAAGTTTCATACTCTGGTTCAATTCATATTCAGTTCGTATTTTTATTTCCTGCTTCATATTCATATTTGCAAGAACAAGAACTTCAAGTCAGCCTGCTCAGCTTTTCCTTCCGAGGCTTGGCAAACAAATGAATTTATTTCCAGAAGTGCTGAGCACCCAATGGCACCAGCTGAAGTCAGCAGAAGAAATGAGATGCTTTACAGTTCTGAAAACCACATCATTTATTTACTGACATCTTAAAGATTTAAGAGACAATGTTAGCTTCCTGTTTATTCTTGACCTAAAATGATAGTGCTGCAAAACTCTTTGAAGCCAGTTCTCTCAGTTATTTTCCTCCATAAATCTTGAAAGTTCCCCAAAAGTGTGAGCAGAAAGGGAGCCTCGCTGGACTCACTGCTTGATGCCCTTTCTTACAAGGCTCTAGCCACCTCTTCACCTGTGGCATTTGGCTGGGGCCTGGTGTGATGCTCTAATTTGTTTCCCTGAGCATAGTCACACCTTGGAGGCCTGGAGGATTCCTTTAAATTGTGGGCAGACTCCTTGTGGTTAATAATCCATGAGGAGACACCTTGATTTTCTGGAGGTTTTAGATTCCCAAATGGTCGTTTCCATTATCCACCCTTCCATGGCAAGCAACTTACATCTTCACTCTCTAAGGTGCACATTGGTAAAACCTTTATGTGGGGGGTGTAAACGAGTGGCTGCCTGGTGCTTGGTTGCTGGCTGGGGTTAAACCACGACACGCAGGAGAAAATATCTCTTGTGATTTCTTGGCCCTGGTCCGCATTTAGGTGGCTCATGCAGAACCCTTGGCAAGGTCTGTCTCTTGGCTACTCATCCTCCATCTGTGGCTGAGGCTCTTTCCTTCTGCCTCTACTTTCCCAGTCCTTCACCAGCTTTATCCAGAGCTCCCCTCCTGTCTGCTTTCCAAAGGCTGGGACAGCAGGTGTGGCACCTCAGGGACTCACACCCAGGGACTCAGGCACCTGTTTTTTCATGAGGACAAGAAAACGTCTTATTTCAGTCTGCCACCAAAGACATTTTATTTCACTGAGAACAGGAAAACTGAGTGGGGGAGAGCCACTCTTCCTGACAGAGAGGGAGCGCACGCTGTGCGCTGACTCACCGGCAGCAGTGCCTCCTCCCAGCTGAGACACAGCAGCAGAAGTTTGGAGAGGAGGCTGCCATGAAAGGGAGGCATACTGTGCAAGATCCTAAATTTGGGAAAATTATTATCTTGTCAATGGTTATTAAACCTGGATTCCAGCAAAAGCTCAGTTGTACTGCACAATGCTTATCTTGGGAAATAAAAGCAGGGGTGGACCAAATGTCCAAATTTAATTTAAAGCATGAATATATTTTCTAGATTTTTGTTCTACTGGAAACTCCTTATATGTGCACCTCAGTATTTCATTCCTCCATTGTTTCTTAAATCTAGATATAGGTACACCTAAAAGGGATAAAATGCAGTTAAATTCATGCTAGTGAATTGTGGTAGCATTAAGGCAGCAAGACAAAAGACAAAACTGGAGTTTTTGTCTTCACTGCTACAATCCCCAATCCTCTCCATTATCACAGATCCCTTTTTCTTAGCACTGTCATCTCCACCTTGTCCAGAGAACAGCATGAGAATAGGGAAACTGAGGAGCATGAGTGACAGAAAAGAAAGGAAAGCTCAAGTTCCCACAACATCCTGCAATCTCTCTCCAAAGCACTCGTATCAGTGGCAAATGAAATTCATTAAACAGAGCAGGTAATGAGACACAAACCTGAGTGCTCCAACTTGGTGGGAGTGAGAAAATAGAAGAAGAGCATCCACAGCAGCTCTTCAAGTCTCCACAGAGCTCATATACACCATGATCCAGGTGCTCCGTGCCCAAATTCCACAACCGAGACGTGGCATCACACCATCAGCATTGTATAGACTAATGAACAACGTCTCATCTACATCTCCTGTGATAGCAGCCACCACTAACAAAGAAATCTATATAGCCTCTAAGCCATCACTGGGTTTAAAGTCAGATCATGAATCAGACATTCCTAACTGTTGCTAAAGCACAAAATGGGGTACAAGATCTTCCCAGGAAAGGATTTGCTGTTTGAATCTTTCCATACTCATTGCTGGAGCCATGCCTGTCAATATTTCCTGGCTCCCACTGAGACCATTGGCTGCACTTACTCTTTACAGAAGACCTTTTTCAAAAATAGTTTGCTATTTTAATCAAAAACGACACCTTCTGATCCTTCCTTCAAACCCAGAGCACGCTGGTTTGAGGGGAGTACTGAACCACCTTGTGAATGCTGACATTCAGGTGACAATACTGCCTTTCCCACCTCACAGCAGTCAGCTGCTCCCTGGGCAGCACTTCCAGTGCTGCCAAAATGCCTCTTTGTCCTGCAAATCCCATGGTCATTTGCTGATTTTTAACCCATTTGAATGAGAATCTGTGATAGCCACAAAATCTCTCCTACCATAGGAGATCAGTGAGGTATGGGTGGCTAGCAGGGCTATATGCACATCCTTGGGGAAATACACAAATGAGGAGCAGGTGGGGAGGTCAGGCTCCTGGTCACAGTCACACAGCTGGTTGGGAAGGGAACTGTGAGAACAGAAGAAATACAGTAATGTGGACACGGCCAAGGCCACCCTGAGAGCTATATGGGGCAACACCTACCCTGCTCAACTGGCATGCAAAAACAGTTTGGATCTGATTCCCCAGACCTTTTGCTCTCTTGCCTTCAGTTCCTCCTGTTCCTAGTTTGTAAAAACAACAGCATCAGGTTATTTTCCTCATGGCTAACTTTCTTGCAAGCCTGATGGGCATAATGAGCATGAGAAAATATTTATCTGATGCTGGAATCCTACCTTATGTGCTGGTGGCTGTTCTCATACACTGCAAATTGCTTTACCTGGTACAACTGTTTGGTGTTATTGCAGACACACTGAAGATTTATATCCAGACTTTCGAAGGCCTAGAATGCTTACGGGTTTACTTATTGTAACAGGATTTTTTACTATTGAGAACATTGGTGCATAACCTAAAGGGAAATGTATCTTCACAACTAAGACATGATGGTCTTTTTGTGGCTCAGGTCCTGAATCTACCTCCAATTACTCTCTAGCATGTTATTATTATACTGATTGTTGTTATCCTCACCATTACTATTAGTGGTCAAGATCCTTCAGCATCATATGGAATTTAACCACTGTAGGAGCTGCAGGGGTGGGAAGAAGGAGCATAAGATTTCTGATGCTGCAGGAAGGCAGGGAGAAGGCCAGTGTTATGTCCTCCCTGCTAACCTTCAGTTTGGCTTCAGATTTTCACAGGTACCACTAGCCCTCAGTATCCCATGGGATGCACTTTTGGCTCGGCACTGCCTATGTACAAGCATCTCTGCCGCACAACTGTGGGCCCCAGCTCCTCAGGAGAGTGGAGAGGAGTCACAGAGAGAGCCAAGGGAGGATCCCAGGGTGTTACATTGCAGGTCAGTGGGAACAGGAGTAGTAAAAATGTAGGAAAAAATGTACAAACTCACTGGTTTGCATTGACCAGTCCTCAATGGCTGGCAAGAGCTCAGCTGCAAGAAAGTACAGATAAGTGCAAGCAGCAGTGACTGCCTGTTCCTACCCTGCCTTCCCAGAGGGGTTGTGCTGCTGCCAACCCCAGGAGGTACCTGGGCAAACAATAATTGCACCCTGCAAAATACTGGGTTTATCTTCCAAGTTAGCTGGTCAGAGCACTAGATTGTAGTCTTCTAGGTGACTGAAGAAGAATTAAACCAAGCAATGCAGCCCATCTTTACTAATGTTTAATAATAGAAATACTTCCTTAATGCAGTAAACTCCTGTTTTATTAAAGTGTTCACTCTTTTCCATTAGGTCATTTGTACATTTTTATGTGGTTGTCATTTTATGAGCAATTTTATTATCTGTAAAGACATATAGGATTTGTTCAGCAAGCTAATTACTCCGTATTTGTTCCTGATTAATATTTTGCTTACAATAAATCCAGAGTCTTCCCCAGCAATATTTTCCAAGAAAATTTCTCACTGGAAGAATAATAAACTCTGGAGGGTCTGATCCTGCCTTGAATGAAAAATAAAATATAAAGTTAACCTCAACAAAATTATAGCTGTTTCTCCACATACCTTAAGTGGGGGATTCCCAGAGACGGCACCAGGCAGCACAGTATGATCCAGGCCACTGCTCTGACAGGCACAATGTGCCCAGTACAGGGGACGGGTGACAGAAATGAAAGCAGATCTTGCATTTCACCAATCAGTAATGTCTTCCTTTGGTGCCAAAACCTTTTTCCTGCAAGGGAAAGTGAGGAGCCAGCTGAAGGCAATTTCATTTAATTAAATGCTGGTGTGGGTCACTGTGCTCCTCCCCAGGTCTCGTATCTTTGCCATCACAAGGAGGGATGGACTGTTGTGTGCTGTGCTGCTCTTAGGATCTCTGCGCTTTAAAACTTCTTCAAAAGTCTCTGTGACAACATCCTCTAATATTCCAGAGAGCAAAGCAAACCCCTTGGGAGTGGAAACCTAAAAAATCCAACACCGAGGGGTCTTCAAAGTATTCCACATCTGTCTGGCCAAGGAACCAATGTTTAAGTGCCGGTTATGGCAGAAAGTATGTCCCGCTGAGAAACCTCCAACTCAGCCCCGGTGTCTGAGGCAAATCCCATGCATTTTGCACTCTGAGCTGCTGTTTGTTGACCCTGAGGGGGAGCCTTTTTGTTTTGCCGTATTACTAAACACCTTTTCACAACAGGGCACTTGTAGACTATGATGCATCCCATATTGCATCTTCAGAGCAGTAAGTCTGCACATAACTAATACAGGGCTTACAGATGTTATGCCAAGGACGAGGTGCAGCACCAAGCAACGATGGCAGGAGAGGTAAATAAAACACACTGCAACCTGTCACTTTAACTCCTGGGTGTCTGCCACAGACTTGGGCCTATCTCCTTCTTTGCCCTCCAAGTAGTATATACAAAAGGCACTAGATTGTATAAAGGACCCCCTTGTGTGAGTTTGGATGAATGGCCTCTGTAAGTACCTGTGAACATTCTTACAGAAATTGGAACCAGAAAACAAGAGTCTAAACATTGGACAAAGGAGGGCAAGTCTGTGTAATGTTCCCAAGGACTGCGGGGCTCTGGAGACAGGCAAACCTGATGAATCCACAAACCCAACGAATTCAGGACACTCAGCATCCACACAGTCACCAGCACATGCTGGCATCACCAGTGGTCTGTGTTCCTTGGTCTGCACCCAGGAGGCTGGCAGATGCTTAATGTGGACATACCCCACAGCAAATACACCTGCTGAGAAAACGGGCTCACTGAGGAGATCTACCAAAAGCAGCCCAGAGGCTGGCAGTGCCTCTCAGTGACCCTCTGCTCCTGAGGACACAGCTGGGTTGGTCTCCATGAGGATGTGCACATGCTGGGTGAAGGCCATCAGCTGCTAATGGCAGAACATCCATGGCCAAAGGGAAACATGGACTCTTAAGTTCACACTTTACATCCCCCATCACATAAGGGGAAAGGGGACAGATAATAATTTTTTTCTTGTTAAATGTAAAGTTCTGAAAATATTTAATTGTTAATGGTGTGGCCTACTTGCCCACATAAAAGTAACCATATTGTGCAAAAGGCATATGCTGCCCTAGCAAACACACTGGCTGCAGGAAACGTAAATGGATCCACTTCAGTGGAGAAGAAGAAAAGCATATGTTACTCTTCAAATTAAGAAAACTTTGTATTATTCATTAAGGTCAAGCTCAGAAATCCTGACGCAGCTGCAGAATAGCTGCTTGATGTCTGTCAGTGCAAAAATGAATGTTTTAAAATTAATTACAAGGAAAGCAAGCCATTTGTTTAAAAAGTCAACATGTTTCTAGTTGGCAAAATGTCCTGAAGTGATTTGAAATCTGTTAGCATTTTCATTTTTGTAATTACATTTTAAAATGACTGGAAGAAAAAGAAATTTTTCAAGAGCTCAGATGGTGAGAGAGGCAAATTTCTGACAAAACTGGAATCCCCCATGCAGAAATACCCATAAGCAATAGTCTCTCTTGACACAGTAAAAGCTGATAGCAAACTGTACATTCCTGTTTTAACACATCTTGATGAAGTGTTTAGTACAGTGTTCAGACATGGGTCTGCAGGCCGTTCTCTTAGTTGTTCGATATCAGACTTTCATTTTAAGCGCACCTTGACAAGTTTCCTTCAGCTTGTGGGATACATTTAGCACACAGATTTATTTTTGGAAATAGCAGGAACAGGCACTGGTCCTTGGGTATCAAATTCCAACTTTGGGGATATGGGATGAAAAAGATGGGGAGATTACAAATATTTGTGTAACTCTGAGACTCTAGCCTCTTGCTGCACAGAGGAAAATCCGTGTTTTTTAAAGGATGATGTACAAGAGGCCCTTGATGCCTGCAGCCCTGGCAGTGCACACTACTGGGCAGTGTTTTCAGTAAGGATGGCTGTCACTAGTGGCCACTCCCTAAGACAGACTAAGCACAGACATGGATTTTTAACCAAGTGCTCAAAATTAACAAAACTGTGGTTTGTTGACAGAAGAAAGAAGGGAATAAATCTTATTTTGGACAGAAACAGTGACAAATGATTGGAGAATATCTTCTGGACATGGGGCGTGTCCACCCTTAGCCCATGTCCGGAGCTGGGCCCTGCCTATGCGGTGATGCTGCAGCCCGTTCCTGGCACTCCATGGTACTGGGCTCTCTGGGTTCACAGCGAAGCAGAGACGAGCTGGTCTTCTCCTCGTCCATGTCCCCAAAGAGGATGTGGCTGTGCTGGCACTGCTGTGCTTTGTGACCAGGGGATGCTGTGAGATGTCACCTCAGGGAGCACCACTGCTAATGGGGGACAACAAAAGTGCCATTACTGCTCCCAGGCTTTAACCATGACTTACCCTTCGAAGAGCAAGGTGAGGTGCCCAACATGCTGTCAGACACTTGTTTTTTAATCTCTTCCCAGGAAGAGAGGGATGTTTCAGTTTAAGTTCTTAGTTTAGTTGGTTAAGTTGCTTATTTTCCATTTGCCTGTTGATGGCATTTATTGCAGTTATTTGCATACGCACTATGCTTATCTTGAGAGGAGGATAGGTCAAAGAAATGTGCTCTGAATCTATAATGGCAAACAGTGTGATCAGTATGGTCTTTTCCTCTTTCCAACAGGTCCCAAAAAATTGTGTTTGGTTCTGTGATAAGCTTTATCCTTTCTGCACAGAGCAGGGTTGTCTAAATGACTGATTTTTTAGGTCAATAGTAGAAAATTAACATTAAAAAAAAAATCACTTCAAGACAACTCAAGATTGAAATCTTTCAAAGTTCGAATCACATTTAGAAAGTTTATTTTAGGGCAGGTTGCAAATTCTTGATTGGTTTCATTTTTCTAAGGACTTTGTGACAGCAGGAAGCAGCCTGGCAGGTAGAGCAGAGCCCAGTTTTCCTTCCCGTAGCTCCCTGCGGCAGCAACTTTGCAGCAGCTTACCAGGTCTGGGAGTGCACCCTCCCTCCATGGGCCTGGGCATTTGCTTGTCCACACACAAAGCTGCCTCTCAGAACAGAAGACAGTAGTAAATGTCCATGTAAAACATGGAGATTACATGCAACTCCAAGCTCAAGTAAAAATCATTATTAAAAATATTTAAATCTGGATGTTAAGATGATTTTTAGGCTCTGAGTTCCAATGTTGAGGCTCTCCCCACGGCAGTGGGCTGGCTTGGGAATATGTGGGGCTAATAGCCCCTCCTGGGCCTGAGCTTTGAGCAGTAGATCGTGTTTGGTCTTGGCTATGCTCATTCCTTGTTCCATGCTGACCATGTTGTAGGAGGTGAAAATCTCCATGCCCTCAGGTCAGCCAGGCTGGCAGTGTAGGTACCCCCCCAGACAGGAGTGGGGAGGACAAGGTGCTGAGACCACCTCATCGATGAGCCCTGTGCTGAGGCCACAAGGAGTTTGGCAGGACCAAGCAAGGAGACCTTTGCCTTCAGTGCAACTTGGAGCTTGGGCTTTCGGAACGGCCACCCCAGTCAGCTACAAAGCATTACAGAAAACACCTCTAATTTTGGCAGGATGGTTTGCTCAGTCAGGAGCATTCTCACACCTCACCCCGTCCCCCAGTACACTCATGACCCTTCCTAGCTTTCTGCTCTTCAAAAATTGAACAAATGCAGTTCTTAGTTTATCATCCAAGTCACCGGCAAAAATATTGGGTTACGCGGGGCCCGGGAGAGGTGCCCATGGAAAGCATGGCTGGTGTGCCCATGTTGGCCATGGAGCATGGATCATGGTCCTGCAGCCAGCTCATCAGAGTGCAGAAACAGGAGCTCCATGTCACAGCCTTTCTGAAACGTGGTGCTGACCTCCTTCCCATGGCCCATGAGGCCTGTCATGCTGGTGTAAATGGAAATGACCTTTGTTAAAGATCCTACGTTCCTGACAAATCCCTGACAGCTGTTACTTATCCTTCATTATCTTCTGGGTGTTTACTGATGGTTGGATTATTTCTTCCCATTTTAGGAGGAGAAGATAAACTGGTGAAAGTGCAATTCCCTGGTTCACCCTCTTCCCCATCATTAAGATAAGCAGGCTCCCAACCATACCAATCCTCTGGTTTTCAGTGATTAGCCTCTAATTGCTGTCAGATGTGTTTCATCTGGTTTTCAAAATTACCTGTGCAATTTCATTTGCTCCAGAGAAATTTTTTGGGAAAAAAAAAATCAATTTACTGATTTGTGCTCTCATCAGATTTTCTATTTCTACCTGAATTCATACCCTTTTTCACTGTTATTCCAGGGAACGCTGAGGCAAAAAAGAAACAAAACTTCAAGACTTCTTAATATCATTTACAGATAGCTTTTTCTCCCTCTGAGTAGAAGACCAACTCTTCCTTTCATAATCCTCTCACTATTAATCTAAACTTATTTTCTTGTTACCTTTCACGTCCCTTTCTAGATAGAAAGTCCATGCATGAAATGTCATATAATTTTCTCCTTATATGCTTGCACTATTCTTGCATGCAGCTCCCTGGATGTGTGACCTGGTGTCTAGCCCAGTATACTTTCAATATGCCATCTGTATGAGATCACTGAAAAGCTCACTATTTAATCTCATTGTCTTTATGTTTTCTATTCCTCATCCTTTTTTTTAATATGCAGATTTCTCTGGTGTACTGATTAGTAAGCACATGCTCACACTAAGCTTTTGTTAAAATATTGGCCAAAATAGACTTCACAGTCTGAGCAGAGTACAAACTGTTTACACAGTGGTAAATATGCTAACAAGGTCGACAGGGTGGTAAACATGAACATCTGCTGAAGGAGTGAGTAATGCAAAAAAGCTTTCCAAGGCTTGCACAGTGCTCATATGATAAGGGTGGAATGCGAACATATTGATATGAGGGCAAATCAGGTACAAAGTACAGGACAATTTGAGAGAGAAATATGAGACATTACTTGCTTTAGTCAACGTGTAAAAAGGAAGTGAAAAACTTCATAAATTTTGTATTAACCATGAAGATGACATTTTCTTTGATACAATGATGTCCAGGTGGGTGATGCCACATGGTATTGCCTTGGTTCTTGATCATATAGGAAGCTCCCTGGCATTGCAGCAAGATTTGGAGGTACAGAAACAGCTTCACATCCATTCATGTTGATTTATCTCCCTTCAGATCTGCAATACTATTCATCCTGGCTGCAAATTAAGCTGCCTTCCATGCCTCCTGTCCATTCCTCACAGTCCTGCCTCGGTGATTCAACTGCTCCAGTGCCAGCAACCAGCCTCCTCCTGCTCCTTCCTTTCATGAATTTAGCAAGACCAAGCCCATGTGTCCCAGTTTACAAACCCTTCCTTGGCCACACTTTTTCACACCCAGAGCAGAGCATCTCTCTGTCCAGCTGAAGGCACAGAGGAAGATATGAAGGAAGAATAATCAATGTATGTAAGGGAATCCGAAGGGAAGGTCCCAAGAGGATGAAGCCAGGCTCTTCTTGGTGGTGTCAAGTAACAAAAGGCAACAGGCACAAACTGATGCACAGCAAGTTGCAACTGAATATGAGGAAGAACTTTACTGTGCAGCGACCATACACTGCAACAGGCTGCCCAGAGAGGCTGTGGAGGTTCCCTCACTGGAGATATTCAGGAACTGTCTGGATGAAATCCCGTGCAATGTGCTCTGGGATGACCCTGCTTGAGCTGGGAGGTTGGACCAGATGACCACTGTGGTCCCTTCCAATCTTACCTATTCTGTGATCCTGTGAACTTTAGCCTTTGCCCTGTAAATCTAGCTGCTAGTAATAGTCATTAGTTACAGCTGTTACATGTTATGCATACATAGCATAACATTTATGAGTACATGTATTAAAAAATAGGTAAGTGCCTCTATTTTCTGGGTGTGCACTGCCACTGCAGATCTCCTTGGGCAGAGTTCTTGCTGATTTGCACTCATACTCTACAAAATCATTCCCCAGGTACAGTACAGGAAACAAGGTGCTCAGCCCAGGGCAGGGTTCCACAGCAGGGTCTAGATATATGGAAATCTGCATTGATTATATTCAGTAATAAGCCATGATTACCCAGTTAATGGAGAAATAACTGCATCATTTGACCTGTCTTCATTCATCAGTGGGATAAACTCATTAAGGAAAAAGCAGTTGTCTATACTTTTGATTTGATCTATTCACTGCACCACCTAAAACTAGCAAAGTGATTATTTTACTGTCATTTGCCCAAGGAACTGAAATGCATTATTCTCTTACTTTGCTGTAAGCAAACCAAAGCTTTAAAATATCTCATCTCCTTATCCATTATTATTCCTTGTCACCATTAAATTGTAGTCAACAAAACGGTCTAAAAAGGACCATCTTGGTGCTTTCTACTATATTGAAGTTATTTGACCTTCAGCTCAGCTCAAGTGAAAGAAATCTTGGAAGGAAAGCTCCTTGAGACTGTATTAACTGTATTCATTATTCAGCTCACTTCCATTACTCCCTAAGTGAAGACCTGAAGTAACAAAAAGAAATGCAGAATAAGAGTGCTGAAAAGTTTTCTGCCTGAATTTTAATGGTATTCTGTCGTTATGAATCTACTCATTTGATTAGATGGTGGCTCAGTGGGTTTTATGTGTTATGTTTCATTATATTTCTGAGGATTTCCCATGGCATCTAGAAGTAGATGGAGATAAGCTCTGCTTTTTTGAAGAAAATTTAAAATCATCTTCAAATCTTCTTAGAACCTCTCAGAAGTATAGCAACAAGAATGAGGGTTAAAATATAAATTTATTTTCATGCCATGTTTATTTCAAGAATCATGATGGAAGTAATACAATTCAGAGAGAATACAACAGGAGAAAAGAGTTGTAAAGAAGTTTGCTTCAAAGCTCACATAATACATGGCAGAAACTAAACAGCACCTTTATAAACATCTTTGAAACTCTCTCAAACTATTGAAAAGAATTATGGGAATTATATAATCTACTACATCATATACAGCTTTTCTGTTAAATCAACAGATTAAACTGTGATTCCTCTGGCCCCACGGCCAGTTGGATATAAACGATTTGATGATCAAATTTCTCTGCATTCACTTGTTAAATTGGCATGTATCCCCCTCCTCCCTGCAGTAGTTTTTGGGCTTTTGCTTCCTATTAAGGCAAAGACTTTTATCTCACAGATCCAAAATTCAGAAGACTGGAACCCAGTCTGGCATTGTCCCACATGTTTGGAACACAAGACCGTCATCTCCACAGTCTCATCCTCTAGGAGATTAACTTCTTTAGTCTGGGACATTAATGTCTTAGGCAGAACTGTGCTTATCTCTGAAATTTATAGTGTTCCACTTACCTCAGAATAAGGGAGACGAAGCAGTTCTGCTCTTCATATTAGTCCAATGGTTGTTGCAAAATTCATAAAACTTTCAAGCAGGCAGATTTTAAGGGAAAACTGATACCATGTAATTAAATAAAAAATCAATTAAATTCAATGAAAACAGCTGTAAAATGTCCTTTGGAAAAATCACTTCCACCCCAGCAGCTCACAATCTATTTAATCTATTTTGTTGTATCCAGTTCTGTCCCTCCATTAATCTGTTTAGCAAGAGTCAAGCAGATCATGTTGTAAAGATACAGAGAGACAAGGTTGTGTGGTAGAGAGTACAAAAAATACTCACATTAGCTGGCCTAAACAGAACCAGGCAACTCAAATAATGCACATAGTGCAAGCTGGACGCAGGACCACCGTTCCAGTCTTTCCAAGGTTGCCTCAACCAAAAATATTTGAGCATTTTGAGATTCCTTTCCTTCCAACATCCAAACTTGTCATTTTTATTACATACCTTGCTACTAGCACAAAAATGTCTCCTCCCTAGAGTCACAAGCACACTTTGCTTCTATATCCTTGAGCACTGACAAAAAGTAGGAACTCTGTTTTACACTTTTTGATAGAAAGGACATGCATTTTTCTGCCCTTTCATTTAAAAATATTCCAGCTGAAATGAAAGTTGATTTTCCCTATTTTTTTGTACTTGTCTCAGAAGTCAGTATTATGGCTTTTCTATTTGAATCTAGGAGATATATTAATTCAGAGCTTGATTTGTAGCATTCACAACTGGTGTGAGAGAAACTGGATTTGCAAGGTGGGGTCAAATTAAAAATGCAGAATAACAAAGTGTAAAAAAGAATGAATAAACAAGTTCCAAAACCATAAACAAAGCCTTTATTGCATGCTTGGAGACCTGCAAACAAATTTTGAATTTGAGGAACACACTCAATCTTTCTGCATTCCCTCCCTACCCTCCTTTCCTCTGGCCAGGTCCCCTGGGCTGTACAGGAGATTGAGAGTTGAGGCAGACTCGCAGCAGTTGCACCCAAGCACATCCTGATACGGACGCGTTTCCCTTCCCTGGGGTGGGAACAGCCAGCTGCACAGCTCTGGCACGAGAACAAGCGTCTGGGCAGCAGCTCTGCACAGGATGGCCCAGGGTGAACCAGAGAGCAGCAGGAGTCAGTGGTGCTGACCCACTGTGGAGAAGGGCCACCCTGGGGGTGAACAGATAACTCGTCCTGCAAGACAAGGACTAACCCTTCCGTGGTTCCCAGTGCTGCTGGTGGCCCTGCTGCAGCCCTGTGTTCAGCTGTGAGTAAAGTGTCCCCAGGAAGACATGGTGCAGCCAAGGGGGAGTTAAGAGGATGAAGATGAGAGGTTCTGTCCTTTGAAGGAAAATTGAAAAAATTGGAATTGTATAGCCAGGAGGAGAGGAGAATTAGTAACACTCCTCGAGGACAGAAAAGGCTGCTGTGAAGAACGCAATAAACTGGATTTTGTGTCCTAAAAATATCTGTACTGCATCAGACTAAAATTTTGCCTGCCAGGATCAAATTTCTGACAGCACCAAAGTGAATGTCTGGGGAAGTAAGAAAAGAGGGCAAGTATATGAAAAATAATTTCCCCAAACACTCCAGCCCCCAGTTGTCTTCAGCTTGGAGACTTCCCAGTCAAGACTTTCACGTTCACTATGAGTGGGACAAATGGCCACTGATCTGCCAGAGGAAGTGGCATTTGAGGTTGGTATCAGGAAATCTTTCCAACACAGGACAGCAAATCTTGAGCAGGCTGGCTGGGGAACAAATATTCCCTTCATCAATGCAAAGCAGATCTGGATCATAGCTTGAAAAACCAACAAGCCTCCATTTAAAAATAAATGCCACCAAATTCAAAATAGCAGACAGCAGAATGACATGTTACCTTCTTCTCCCCTAATATTCTGACCTTCTGCCAGAATGTGATCTGGCCTCTGAGTTTACAGCACCCCTCTTCTGGAAGGAAGGAGCACAGTCACAAATGTAGAGCAGTCTGTTGGGTTTACACACTGCCAGCTGTGCCACAGTTTGGGAGAGAAACAAAATTAAACTTGCTGCTATTTTGGCAAGAGACAGAAGGAATGAGGCTTGGGCAATCTGTTATCAAAACAAGGTACTCTGAAAATAACCACTGAAAAAATATGTGTAAGGTGAGTCTGAGTGATGTGTGTAAAATTTAACAATAGAACACATATTCTTATATAATACGTATATTATTATAACATGTTTATGTTTTGAATTAAATGCTATAACATGCCAGTTGGATCTTAACATAAAAACTATTAGATATTTGTACTTTTTAAAATTCAATAAGTGACAGTCAGTGAGATGATGTTTCTTGTGCAACTTTGAGAAGCTGTTGCACAGACAAAACACAATGGTGAAAAATGCCTATACAGTATATATAGTGTATATATAGTATATCTATCCACTATATAAATAGTGTGTGTATATATATATATATAAAAACGACTATATGCTATATATACAGAGAGTTAAATATTGAAGATTGCTGCCTGTCCATTTGGTAAATCAGAACTCACAGAGAAACTCAAAAGAAAACATTAAAGCAAGGCTTGAATCCTCAGCTCACCTCTCCCCGTTATTTCCACCAGCAATATGTGAGCTGGCCTATCACTTTTCTATACAGTCCCAAAGTTACATAGTCATCACTGGAGCTGACATTTGCTCTCACTCCATCCATTTCCTAAAGATTATTAACATCAAACAAAAAGCTGGTTTAACACAGTTGATCCTTGACCTTCGCTCATGTTCCCAAGCAGGAGGCTCTTTTTTCAGCAGCTCCAGCCCCTGCTTCCTTCCATGAGTCATCCAGCAAAGAAACACTTGCATTACTAAAGTTATCCTTCAGATCACACTGCGATCATAGTTTCTCTGGCATACTGTTTGCTCCTCTGTGCTTCTAATTTTCTCCTGGAACAGCTGTGTCTGAGGTAGAGCATCTGATTGCTTGACACTCAAATAATTAAAATACTTTTGGTTCGGTGGAAAACTGGTGAGAAATAACTAAGATCAATTCATTCTCATGGATCTGTAAAATTCACACATCAGCTTGCCAGTGCCAGGGATCAGATCTGCTCCTGTAGGAGCAGACAGGCAGGTGGTTTAGTTCATGTGTTCCTGATATTGCTTTGACAGGACCAGACATCCCAAATGCACCTGGGAATAAATTATACATGTTTTTTGTTCCAATGTTTCATAGAGATACCTGAGGAAATAAACACATCTTGATAAGGAGCTTTGTTTCAATGGTTCTTCTGGGCTGTGGTCCAGCAGCCTTGGGAGCTCAGAGGCAGTTTTAGGGAGTCTGAGGGCCCATCTGAGACACTAAAAGCATCAACATTTCCCAACCTCACTCTGGAATCCTTCTTGATTTTTATTTTTTCTGTGCTCAGTCACATAATCTGAACAGCACTGAAAAGGGACAAGATCAGCCTAGTCTTCAGCATACCCAGACTGGGTGTTGCTTTACCACCAAAATACAAGTTACTGTGGAAAACATCTTAAAACATCTAAAGGTATTTCAAATAATGCACATAGTACAAAGGCTATTTCACTGTATACCACTTTAATGAACCAGATTTTAAAGTTGGCAGTGGAATTAACAGTTAACAGAGTCACACAACTGCAGTGCCTGAATTTCCCCTCTATGATCTGCTGGCACAACACAATGGAAATGTCATGTGCCCAGTTCCTATGTGCTGAGACCACCTTGAGTCTCGCTTTTTTCTACATCTCATAACAAAAAAACCCCATTCAAACAGGAAATATGTGAATTCTTGTTTAGGGAGGCAGCAGAAGAAGCAAAATTTAATCCCCTCAAAGGAGAACTGACCCCACATTGAACCCAGCCACTCTCTTCAAATATTGGACTATTAAATATAGGGGACCTGTGATCTGCAAAAATGCACTTGGGGAGTTTTTATATAACTTGTTTACATGTCACACCAGTGTTGAGGTCAAGAGGGCTTATATATAAGCCAGAAGAAAAGGAAAGGCGCGTGGCAGCAAATGCCAGACTGATGGACTTGAGTGACCTGGCGGGGAGCAGAAGGGCTGTTGAGTGATGGAAGGCTATCAGTAAGAGGGCTATTGAGTGATGGAAGGCTATCAGTAAGAGGGCTATTGAGTGATGGATGGACAGCACCAAGGTACAGCGATATGCCAACAACAGCACCTTGTCTTTCCTAGCCTGGCCCCGGCAGTCCCTCCGGAGGAGCTCTCTGTGTAACCGTGTGCTGACATGCAGACCGTTCCCTCATGGATAAGCACAGAACTCCCAGGCACTGGGCGATCCTGGCTTTCCCCCTCAGGGTTTATTCTTTTCCTTTTACTTACAGAGTGCCAGGGCAGGGTCCTGTACTCGTATTCTGTTTCCAGTAGCCAGTGTGGATGTGGAAACAGTACTTTTACAATTCCTTTCAGCTCAGGGTGAGGCCCTGGGAGGTGTATTTTCACTTCTACATTCTCTATAGGCACCAAAGAGCTTTCTCCTTGTCATCACATATTCCAAGGACCAACAGCTGCCTGCAGGGACTCAGAAAAGGAAGAGAGAGAAAACTAAAAAATATCCTGAAAAGTAGATTTGTGGGCAGCCAAGCCAGTAGGACATATTGTCCTACTAATACAAATCCTTCATTCCCTGAACATCCTCCTTCCTTAAGTAACCTCCATTCCTCTCTTGTCCTCTATGGCATTCCCACTTGGCAGGACACAACATGGGCTGTGGTTAGTCCAAATTAAAGCTGAGGCCTTGCACTTACTGCTTGGTTATCTAGGGGCTGACAAGCAATGGGAAATACCAAAGTTTTCTGAGCTCTTTCCTTGGGGGAAGCACTAAAAGCTGTTTTTTAAAAAGGCTCTGTAAACACCTTCCCACCAGTTTGCACAGAACCCATAGGGAAAATTGATCTTTGAGGCTTCCAGCTCTCTGTCTCATGGGGGCTAAACCAGTCAATGGGCTCAGGAGTTGAGAGAAAAGAGGAGAGGGAAAGATAAAGGTCATGCTCAGATGGTTGTGTTTCCTTAAGAAACTGGGCTAAATCGCAGTGGAACCAGAGAAATGCTTCAGGCAGGATGCACTGTGCTGTGTTTGTCTAGGAGAGCTAGGATGCCATGGACCAGGGAACCTTGACGTTGTCCATAACTGGAAATCATGCTGCCACTCGCTGGTAGCAAACCATGGACCTAAATAACTTTGTATTACAAGCAAACATTTTTAAAGTCCACTTTTTCAGGGATTTACGTGGAATGTGTAATATCATGGCACCAACATCAATTATTAAATACAAAACAAACAAAAAACCCCACAAACTTAAATAAATCGATAATAATTAAGTCAAAAGACAATTAGCCACACTACTATCCAGAGCTCTTCTCCATTTTGGCTATACATCAGTGCACGGCCTTTTAATCCATTTGTATAATAGGTAAGCTTGTTTCACAAGCAAAATCCCTCTTGAAGTATGAAGTAAAGGGCAAAGCGTGTTGTGTTGCACCACAGGAGAGAAAACAAATGCTAGACTCATGGGCCTTTTGTCAAAAGCTGGGACCTTCCAGGTAAACTTCATTTCAGATGCAGCAGCTCCTCTTCATTTGCTGTTTTTTGAGAGAAAACATTCCATTTTCCTCATCATTTACTAGACCAACTCCACTCCAAGCAATGCCTGTTCTTGTTTTTTGACATGGGAGCAGTGGGGCATGGCAGGTAATGGTTCACAGGTGGTTCTATTTACCTCTGCTACTCAAGCTTTGGGATCAGAAATAAATCTTTCTCCAGTGAACATAAACAGCTACTTCAGAGTTATTTTCTGCTGTATGCCTCAAAGTATTACAGGCAGGTCATTTTTCAATTGTTTAGATTCAGTTGGTGTGGCTAGATGAAATGTGGCTGATGATTTCACCCTCTGTTTTGGCTGGTGTTCCAAAAACCTGCAGTGGGATGCAACAAGTAATCCTTGTGCAGAGAGATCGCAGTGATTATGGCAGCATGCAATTTCCTATTGCCCTTTAGGCAGGTAAAACTGAACATGTACATGGCACACTATACAGAAAAACTCAGCCTTTGGCACTTACACCGTGTTTCTCTGGCTGTCTGCTGCACTAGTCTCTTGGCTTTTGTGAAAACAAATATTTTCTCAATTTGTCATTTTCTCCTGTGAGTTGTGTAACACATGTAAAATTAAGATAAACATCAGAAGGCAAAACAAATTCTCTTTGCGTGTTGCAGCACAAAGTAAAAAATGTAGCTGCCAGGCTCAGACGGACTCAGTGCAACTCAGTTCCTGCAGCACTGGCCATCCCAGTGTTCACTTCACCACAGAAATACTGCAAGCTCAAGCTGAACCTCAGCTGCCATATGGCATTAGCTTTTGTGCGCTGCAAATTCAACTCTGGCATGAAGGTTTCTGGTGGGATCTGTTTTACTTTTCACTTCCCTGTACAAAACATGTAAGAAGTCAGTGAATCTACCAAAACTCCATTCAACCAAAAAGAAAAGCATTTCCCTGACATTTCCATGTTTGCTTTGGGACACCATAACATATACCATAGCGTGAGCAGGAGCTCGACTGGCTCCTGGGTAGGGATGGGGTCCACAGCTCCTCTCCCCAGCTTCTCCCAGTGATATACTATCTGGATTACAGCTGTCTTTCAAACACTATATCTTTCTTCATTTTACTTTTTTAAAAATTTTTTTCCTGGGATCCTCAGTTGAGCTGTCTTCTTGAAACAACTTACTCTGATCCACTTTCAGCCAAGAGTCCAGCATTCCTTTGTCTGCACATTTTTAGCCATTTTTTCTCCTAAACCTTCCCATGTTAGGAGAACGGCTCATTGCTGATCTTGCATCTTCAGTACAGAAACACCCCATGCTTTCCATGCTGACTAAAGGGAAGGTGTGTGGCCTTTTCTCATCCCAGATCTCTCCTTGTGGTGCTCCCTCAGCTCATCTCCCAGGAAGGCAGAGGACTTAAGTATTTAGTTCAAGTTCTTACTTTGTTGTTCTCGTTGCAGTATCTAATCTCTTTCCAGAAATACATGAAGCAAAATGACTGGCACCTGTCACATCTCTGCACTTTCCTCCTCTGCCCTGGGGAAGAAGTGTGTGCAAAGGAGTATCTTGGCTTTGAGCCCGTCTATTTTAAGCTTGATTTTCCTAATGCAGGGCTTATGTATGTCATTTCCCCACCCCAGACACTACCAGACCATCTGCTCACTTTCAATCTAACTTCACAAAGGGACAACGGCCCTCAAGACAAGATGCCCTGACAAGGGCCAGGCAGAAGAGAGAGAGATGAGTATCTGTGGTTTCTGATCTCAGGAAGAATCTGCAGCAGTATTCCATCCCTGTTCAGATGGTGGGACCTTGGCTCCAGAACATCCGCTGTTGTTGGTAAGGAAAACTTCATCGAACACCTTATTGATGCCTGTGGCAGCCCTTTTTCCTAGGCCAGCCCTGTCTACAGTTTGCCACACCATGAGTTCTTTCATAGGTGCCATGGGCAGCCTCAGTTGAGCGGAGTCACTGTCTGTGCTCTTTGTCCTGGTCCTCTAACCCATCTGGCAGGTACATGAAGCAGCTTGAGGCACAGAGACCGGGAAAGTGATGAGCAATTCCATGGGAAGACATTACTGTGATGATGGTGGCAAGACATGCCTTAGCCTCATGTGCCAGCTGGTGTGCAAGGATTGCCTTAGGCTTCGTACCAGAGACGTTGCAATGCTCTAGGCAAGCCAAGAGGTCCAAGTTACTGATGCTGTGTAAAGCTGTTTGCTAAAGAAAAAGGAGGGTGTTGCTGCTAAGCCCTACTGCAGAGCCGGACATGGTCAGCAAACATCAGAGTAGTGCTGCAGCTGAGGCTCAGGCCATGAAATGGACCTGCAGACAACGGTGACATGTGTGGATGGATTTCCATCAAAATACTGTCCTATTCCTGACACCTCCATCGTGCTTGGATGTTAGAGAAGAATAATCAAGACCTAGCCCTGAAAAATGGAAACATGGTGTTTTAGGGTAAAGATGAGACATGCAGCTGATCACAGAGCTCCTGCAGAAAGGCACCCAGTGCTGGATGGCTCACTTGAAGTACGGGGATTTGCCACTGCCACGTGCTTTGCTTCTGGGCAACCCTCAAAGCAAGTGCCACAGTGATAAGTGGGTGTCTTGGTGTAGGACACAGTAAGGGGACAACTCTGTCACGACACATTTTTGGCATCTGGATCACAGCTGGTGCACAGCATGCAGGGACCAAGACCATCTCTAAGGCAGCTATTGATCACAGCAACCCACACAACCGATAGCTCCTCCAGCTGCTCTCTTATCAGCCCCAAACATTTTGGCAGCAGGCAGGAGTTGCAAGAGCGAGAGCTGAGAGGGGCTGCCTTTGTTACACTCCTCCTTGCCTGGGAGAGGCTGTGGTTCCTGCCTGGGCTGCATCACTCATGGGACATCACTTCAAAAAATATTTTCTTTTGGATCTGTTCTCCATTCCAAGCATTACTTCTGTCAGGGAGGATTAATGAAGCATTTCATTTATTAAATGGGAGCATTTGGCTTCAGCAAACTCATGTGGTTGTTTACAATTTGCTTCTCTGCACAGTTTTTGACAAATGTTTCTGTTTTAATCTGTACATTTGCTATAATCTTTTCCTTTACCTCAGCATTTCTCCAAGTTAACAGCATTAATAAACATTTATATGCCACATACTGAACAAAACTGCCTGCCCACAAACACTATTTACCTAATTTGCTTAAGCCAGTTGTTTGTTTATTTACCTGGCATCTACCTATAAGGGATAGCAGGCAGCTTTCTAGCTTAACAGTGCTAGCAAAACATACTGACTTAAAACTTATATATATGCATTTGATAGCAGTGAAAAGCAGCTCTCTGAAATAATTCTGAGCTCCTGAATGAACTTAATACCTTATCTCACTTTTTGCTCATTTATTTCCTCGGTTTTTTTTGTGACTTGATTTTTCAGATGTAAAGAACACAGAAAAAGAGAGCGGGGAGGAGGTGTTTCTAAATCTCTAGCTGCTTTTAAAGAACACTAAATAGGTGGGGTTTTTTTACTTGTGATGCTCCTAAGAACTACTGAGAATATGGGAAAGTGAGTTTGTTGGATACACCAGGCTGTGAATACTTGCCCATGCTTTATTTAAACAGGTACAACTTGCATGGCTGATGTGAGCAGACTAAGAGGAGGGCTGAGATAGTAACGAGTGAGCTACCTTTGGACTCACCATTTAATATTTGCTTTGGTTTAGGCTTTTCTTTTTCTTTCACTATCTTTCCAATTGGATGAGTTTTATGAGGCCCATGAACTGCGGATGTTTGGGATATCTGCCTGTTGTCCAGGTCAAAAAATAATGGTCCCTGAGCATAACTTCTCAAAGAAGCCAAGTGAGGTCAGCATATGAATGTGCTGATTCTGAATCTAAGTATTTAAGAAAAAATATGAAAACATGTAAGAGATATCAAGAAAAATGAAAAGTGGGTGTAGTACAGCCAAGATGCTGAGTTGCTGGAGGAAGAGGAGGTTGTAGAGGTGAGCTGCAGCAAAAAGTTACCTGTGTTATTCAGTAAGTGGCAACACCTTGCTTTTCTGCAAAATACTATTTATCTCTGAATTTCTGACTGTTTCTGGCTCCAGTCAAAGACTATTAACGTATTTTATATCTCATGTTTTTAAAAATGTCAGGAAACAATTGAGGAATCAAGAGCGAAGCTCAGATCTGCTCTCAATCAGCGAGACCTCTGTCAATGAGGTTAAAATTCTACCATTATTCTTTTCCCATTGCACATTCTATTAATGGAAGTAGAGATTGGTCAAGCTCTTCTGATTCCTCCTGGTCGCTACAATTTTTCTTCTGGAACTGTGTCTTTCCATAACAAAGGCATCAGGACAGCAATGTCAGCTTTCTGAATTACCCTTTTGTGCATTGTTTCCTTCTGGAGAACATAAAATATTGCAATTTATCTGCAGTGAAAAAGGTTTCTGCATCAAAATGTTTCTTAACTGTGTCTCATGTGGTTTGCCTCAGCAAAACGGTAGAAAACACTTTCTTCTGTAGTATGAAGGTACTAAAGGTCTCCCATGAAAATCAAAGACATGTCAGAAACAGTCAAGATAGCTCTTGCTCTAAGAGATGGGCAGCAGAATGATGGAGCAAGGGAGATGAGGGGAAAGGGCAAAAAAGAAATGAAAAAAAATGGGGCGAGAAGGAGTTTCTTACCTTTTGTGTGAGAACAGAGGGAGGACCTCAGAGGCAAACTTCGTACACATAGCGAGCCAAAAGATCAGAGCTGGACAGAGGCAACAGCCCAGCAAACTCTGGGCAGGCTGGAAAACAGACCTTCTCCCACATCCTTCACACTGTCACCCAACACCATCACAACCACCTTCTGCTCCCTTTTTGGAGGAAAAGACACTCTCTGCTGTCTTCCCGTTTCTCTGTTGGAGGGACACCCAGCTGTGGGTAAGGCTGTAGGACGCCCTGCAGGACTGGGGTTTCAGCCCAGCAGAACAGGTGATGCTCCTCTCGGGGAGCCCACGCAGGCAGTGCAGGCCTGCAGAGGTGTGCAGAGCCTCGGAGTGTGATGCTGATGTCTGGTCATCCTTCCCGGGTCTTGGAGCAACAAAGATTTAGGCACCCATATTGCTTTAAGCTGGCCTCAGATTAGTAAAAAAAAAGCTAAAAACCCAAGGATTGGATTGAACAATGCAGGCATGGAGCAGACAAACCACCAACGCCCACCTTTGAGTTTGTTACCTACTTCCATGACATCCAAAGATCCAGCAACTTTTTTTACTTCAAATAGTGGATTCATCAAGACATGCTAATTATTTTTTTCAGACAGCAACCGGCCTAATCAGACTATAATCTTAAAAAATATGTTTTGTCTCCTTTAATTTATCCTCCAGCATATTCAGAATCTCATTACAGATCAGCATTTCCATTCCAAAAGTGACCTAAGGTTTAATAAAACCCTTAAAGGATTCAGTCCTCCAAAATAAAATGTTTGTTTTCCCATCAGATTAATTGTTATTTGCACAATTCTGTACCTCAGTTGTGCTGATGACTCTTGAATACAGACTGTACTGGCTGTCACCTTCCAGAGGAAAGCTTTCCATAACAACCTAAATTCCTCACAAACAACAGTTATGCTTGAAATTCCATCATTAAGAATGTTTTTTAATTAGCTTATGGTTTCCCACCTTCTATTGCCTTAAACCAGAACTGCCCTTATCTAACTTGTGAAATATTTGTTCTCTGAACCCTTTTTATGTAAATGTCCTTCCATTTTAAATTAAAATGTGTTCCAAGTGGAGATTAGAACACTCTTTTAGAAATGCGTTGGTTTGTTTTAACAAACTGTGCCATCTGGTGAGGTAATATGTCCCTGTCACTCTGCTTTTAGCTTTATTACATCAGAAACTTTCCCAGTACCTGAGGCTGAGTCTGGGCTGTGTATTAATCTGTGCATATTAATTAGCTGCAAAGCTTTAAACATATAGCTTAATATAATGGTAATAAATTCTGAAAATCCTAAATGTGAATTTGGGTGAATGTATTGATAATGAGTTACTTTATGCTGACATCAAGTGGTGTCTCTTCAGTCAAAACACACCAGCACAGCTGATGGATGCTGTAACTGATTTGGCACAGGCACAACAGAAAAATATTTGTGTTCCCAGCACAACCGAGGCAGCGCTGGAAACTCACAGCATGCAAAAGGGCCACCACTCACCTTCTCGGCAAACCTGTGACTGCAGAGCTGATGCAGGGCATTCGCCCCTTCCCTTCCCTTCCCTTCCCTTCCCTTCCCTTCCCTTCCCTTCCCTTCCCTTCCCTTCCCTTCCCTTCCCTTCCCTTCCCTTCCCTTCCCTTCCCTTCCCTTCCCTTCCCTTCCCTTCCCTTCCCTTCCCAGCACCATACCGGTGTGTTGCGCCCTTTCCCACTGCCCCAGTGGTCTGAGCAGGATGTGTCCCACGCTCTCCTGCACTGCCCTTGGGGAGCGACCCCGCTTTGCACCCCATGCCACTGTGGCTGACCCTGAGCAAGGCAGAGTGGCAGGGGGCCAGCTTCATCCTGCCCTGAGCAATGTTGATGCCTGCTTGCATCTCCTGGGTAACACTTCTGCTGCTAAAAAAGTGCTCCACCTGCTGAAGAGGATCAGAGGAAAGAGAAGGATGGGGGTTCTGCTATCTCTGTGCTCACACTGCCAGGCAGCTGGGTGGCACAGGAGGTCCTGGGGCTCAGGTTTGGGGGACAGGCTTGTGTTGAGGTCCAGCCACTCACTACAGATCACGATTAAATAGTCATTGTTTGTTGGATGGAGAAATGTGACATGCTTGAATTTTCTATGTAGTCTTCGTCTGATCCCAAGAAAAGGCATCCGTAGTTCTGTCTTCTAAATGGCTTGTTACGTATATCATCCCACCTCACTCTGTTTCTCTTGCAATTTTACAAGAAAATTTTTTCTGCTTTCTTGAACTTTTAGATCAGGCTGGAGGAGCAGATCTTTTGCAGCACAATGATGAAAGTGTAGGAGCAGTGTGGGGCATCAGCAGCATATGTGCTGTTCCTGCACCTTGGACTGTCCCTGCAAACTCCCACCACCACAGTTCCCTCCACAGCTGAGCCAGTTTGGCAGGGTGTGAAAACAACCTGGCAATACAAAAGGTACAACCAGTGCCTCACAGAAACACACTTCTGCTTCGTTTTTCTTCCACCTCAACATGATTTGTCTGTGCCTGGAGAGACTGGGCCAGGAGCAAGGTAGAGGTGGTTAATGAGGATTTAACCAAAGGCTGTGCTGCTGGTTGTGAAGTTCTCTCATAATTGGCATGTTTCCCTGCATTTGGGTTCAGCTGTGAAGGCAGCATGAGGGCTCAGAGCCCTGTTAAGGCTGATACGATGTGCTCAGCTGGAGGGAAGCAGCTTTCCAAAAGCTGTGACTCAGGCGGCCCTCGGCACACACAGACTTGCTAAGCCACCCCACATTCATCCAGCCTTGTTAAAGCCCAACGTAAAAATAAAATCATTCATCATCTGTGATTAAATTAGTGCCCCTACAAAACTTTGATATGTCTTCTGAAAATTAGTCGCATTCAGAAAGCACTGTCCTAAATATTTCATCAAAAGCTTTCCACAGCAGTGGCCACACTGCAAATCTTTTTATTTACAAGGACAATGTTTTAGGTTAATTGCAGTGTTAAAGACAATGCGAGTTCTCTGCTGAATTGCTTCTTGCACAGAGGCTCACTCCCACTTCCCAACCAGCCTTTGTGCAGAATATGTCTCACTGTGTTTTGAAACACATATCATTTCTTATGCAAAGATTCATAATTTGGGTAGGTTATTTTAAGTAGTCTAAACAAGACACTGTGGGAGCAGCACTGGGATGATTAAAGGCATTTGTGTGTTGCACAATGCCGTTACCGAGGCACCTGGGGCAGTCACCCTGTTTGCAGCATAGACTATGTAGGAGGGTATAATTCCTCTCTGTGTGCTGAAATAATCAGAGTTTGTGGTTTAAAGCCAGGGTAAGGTCTATGGTGCAACACAATGCAAAGAGAAGCATAAAGCTATCAGTACAGCAGTACAACTGTTATTGTTAGTGCTATTTGTTCAGTGGTAATTACATTCTAGACTTCATGCAAGTCATGAAATAACGGCTCCTGCTCTGAACTGTTTGCAGACTTGTCTAATATGTGGTCTCCACCAGGCTGACCAGTGGGTCTCCAGCCCTGATGCACCCTTTCCCCTCTTTGTGGAGGGGTTTGTTCTCCTGGCACCCCCAGCCAAATGCTGAGCAAGCTGCATGTGTGCTCTGGCTCTTGACAGGGAGAACACGCTGCTTCTGCAAGTGTTTGCTAAGAGGGAGCAGGAATTTGGAGCCGGGGCTTTCACATACTAGTGAAAACCACCAAAAACAAGTAATGGGGCAACTGTAGAACATGGATGTCGGTCTTCTTATAAAATCGTAAAGAATCTTAAATTCACTCTCATGTGAAAATGAAATTGTGGTATTATTAATTTATACCAATTAGTGAGGACTCTGAACTGCAAAGCAAAACTTGATGTGCTTTTACATACGGCACAGGAACAATGTTTTAGGGCTCTTTGTTATGCTGGTGACAGCAATCAGCAAGAGCTTTCCTGAAACCAGGATATTTTCCAGGGTGCTGCCTTGTGTTCCAGCCCTCTGAAGAGCTAGTTATTCCTTCAGGAGTAACTTTGAAGTCTCTAACCCCTTCATGTTTTTTCTTGACTAAAAGTGGTAAAAATACATATTCTTTCCTGAGGAAAAAAAAAAAAAGCTGTCTCTTGAAATCTTTACTGTTGGGGTGCTTCGGACCACTCGGGGTCCGCCCGCTGTCTGTCATGGCATGCCTGCCCAATGGGCAGACGACTCGGAGAGCGAGGACCAGTCCGTGGGCGAGACCCGGTTCTGAGCCCGCACCACTTCTCCAGAAAGTTCTGTTAAGTTCGGTTGTTCATAGGTTTGTTCTGTAAATTCCCTCCTCTGTAACCTGGCCATCGGTTCTGTGTCCCTGGGATCTCCCTCCTGGCTTACCTTCTATTGGTTGTTTGTTCGGTACCACCCCTGTAGAAAACCACAGTTCCCCTGGCTCTCGTTGGCCAGTTCCTCCCCTTTGCTTTTGGGGTAATAAACCTTTGGAAGACTTCATGGACTGGTCCTCTCCCTTGCCTCTTTCGCCCCCGGAATTCCTGAGAGGCTGAGACCACCTGGTCCCCTCACTTTGGGTGCCCTGCTGATACCGAGCCACTGCAGCCCGTTCCAAGCGGCCGCCGAGACACGACACTTTTCAGTGCCTGTCTGCGGGAAGGTCACTGTAGCCTCCTAAGCGGGACGAGTACCCCCCGAGGCTGACCCATCTCCCAGGGCAGTGACACTTTACTATTTGTTATGTTCAGGAAAAGAGAAGTGCTCTGATTCATTTTCTCTCTGGAGAACTCAGTTACAGAGTTTCGATAACGAGTGGAACTTTTCAATCTTTTAACATAAATAAAAGGTTTGCTTAGGCTCAAGACACCAACGAATCCTTCAACAGACATCCCTACTGCCAGCTTTACAAGGAAAGAAGGGCTCTCTGCTAAAAAGCAAAACCATGTTAGCATACATGACACATGCAGTACTGGCATTTTTAAATGAGGTTAATTGTGTGCTTGGCAATAGAATGAAAGAGCCATTTTGTGGTATCCTATTTTCTTATTCTTCAAACATTGTTTTCAGGCTGCCACAATTTCACCTTCTCACCTTCAAAGAGACTTGAGGCAAGATATGCCATAGGTAAGAAGAGAGAAAGCAAATGCTGCTTTACTGATATCAAGCCTTGGCTGCCCCATTAGATGTGGATTTACCACGGGGACTTGGGTTTACCCAGAGCCGTATCCCACCACCAGTTGTGGCAATCAGCCATGTGTGCGTGCAATGAGCCCAGAGACCCACCTCACGTGGGCTCAAGCTGCCAGGTGCCACAGAGCTTTCAAAATGTGATGTCATGCTGGTCGATAGTAGTGAAACCATGGAGGAGGGTGATGGGACACAGCTTCAGAGGAACTATAAACATGACTGTGTGCTCGTGCAGAAAAAACCCACTTTTGAATGCTGTTGTGTAAAAGAGCATGGTAGCAATAACTCTGAGGAGGAAGAAAGCTTTAGGGAGTTATTGAGACAGGCTCTGTAGAGATTCATAACCCAGGAAACAGAGCAGACCTTTCATCAGAAGGAAAAACAAAGTGCAAAGGATTTGTGAAGCACTGGTAACACTGCTTAGAGATGATGTAGTATAGAAAGTGTCTTAGCATTTGTGCCCTACAAATGGACAAAATTAACAGTGTAAAACACTGCAAAGTAGGTTGTCCACATTCTGAATTGCTAAAATAGAAAATGTCAGATGAGGAGTGTTTCCAAGTCCTCAGAAAACTTACTAACCCAGAGGCAGAAGGAATGACTGATACCACAGCAAGAACAATTGCATCTTTGAAGTCACATGAACACAGTGAGATCCAGCCACAGAGGATATCTATCATAAGAGAGATGACCTGTTCAGAGGCCAGCTCCCCATCACGCATGGATGATGCACGGAAAAAATGTTTCAGGTAGCCCAACCACTCCCTGCTTCCCTGGCTAACTCACCAGCCTGCCGTAGATCACCGGGTGCTGATAGCTGAGCTGAGAGCAGCAAAGAGCCTGGCCTTCAGGCAGACCCTGCAGTGGGTGAGGAAACTCTTTTGGCCACAGATCCAAGATTTTGCTTCTCAATGCTCAGAGCTGAAGTAAGATTTCATCAATATGCCTCCTTCAGGCAGACACTTCCGTATAATTTCAGCAGTACGGAAAGAAGACTAAGCTCATTAGCTGGGCTGGAACTGATAAACTCCTCTACCAGGATGTACTCTTTTCAGTTACACACAGAAGAAATATCACCTGTCAAAGTATGTTTAGGTGCTGTGTGCTTTGAAGCCATCAGCATTAGCATGGATCTTATTCAAATCCTAGATAAACTGGGAGACCACATGCTTTATTCAATTGCAGAGGAATCTCATAAGGCTGTTTTCCTCCAGAAGTTAAAATAAGCCTTCAACCAAGATATTTTTCTGCCAGTAAGAACTCACCCCTACATACACTAGTCTTATTTGGGGAAACATTAATGAGGGGAAAAAATTTAAAATTACTTTTTGTGTCATGTGAGTGGAATTGCCCATCAGTCTGCTTTCCCTGGATCACAGGAAGATGGCTGGGGCATTTACCATATGTGACATGAAGAGGAGTCTGGTGTGGACCTGCCATATTTAAACACCAAAATGAACTAACCAAAGATGGGGTTCAGTCGAGCTTACAGCTGTGTCTTGGAGAGCCTGCAGTCTTGCCCATGATCAAGTCCTCTTAAAAAAATGTCTGCACCCAAGGAGACGATGCAAACAAGCCACTGCAGATCATGCAATTACAATACTTGCCAAAGCATTTTTGGGGGTTGACCCAGCTCTTCGGCAGGAAGGACACAGAAAATTACCGTGTTTTTCAAAACCTTGGTTTCAGGGCATCGGCCGTCGTAAACCAACCCATTCTTTACTGCTGTCCAGGATTTGCTCCTCTGCCCCACCCAGATTTGTGTGGCTAAAAATTAACCCTATCAAGCCTCTTCTAGATGAGAGAAGCACATGAGCCCTGTGCACCAGCTACATGGGTGAGCAGGGAGCAGGGAGGGTTGCACGCAGAGCCCAGGCAATGGAGAACAGCTCAGGCCAGACTGGCCTCTGCCTCTTTCTGCTTGCAACTTCTCATTTTTCCAGGGCTGACATGTGGGATCACTATGGGTAGGATGATGTAGCATTGACCAAGAGCTAGCCAACAGATGAGGAAGGAGCACCCTCATAACTGTGCAGTAGAGCTCCATGAGGTTGTTTATGAAGCCTTTCTTGCATTAGCATGAAAAGCATTACTTCTCTGGCTACGGCATAATTTTGCTGCGAAGCATCCCATCGTCACTTGCTAAGAAGAAGAAGAAGTGTTTAAGTATTTCAGCAATGTTTGTGACAACATCTGCCAGGCACAATTCAACTCAATCCCTTTTAATGATTCATTTTCATGAATTGTACATCTATTTTAAGTGCACTGCAGTTACTTGAGAGGCAGTAGTAATGAAAACTTACTGGAAATGTGTGAATATGAATCCACATACTTTGGATTTCTTACACTGTCAGGGTAAGCACGAGATGTGGACCATTGCAGGCATCCAGGGTTAGTGCCTTTATAAGAGCTCTAATATAATTTCTTGGGAAATGATCCAGATTATTTATGGTATAATTAAAGGTATGGTATAATTAATTTGTAATTCTTCACTTGCAGTGTAATTCTCCTTTTGATTAGTAAATATGCAATGCTTAAGTGCTATTATAGAAAAAGATATTTATCATCAAACAGAGGGGGTGTCATCATTAAGTACATAATTACAGATCTATAATTACAAGAAAGGCTATGTAGGCAATGTCTAGAGACACAGACATCTTTAAAAAACACCATTATAATTTGTGCTCTCGGGGGGCACAAGCAGCTGAAATATGTACCTTTGAGTGCCTGGCAAAGTGCTGAGTGCACATCAGGAGCTGGGGGCAGCCCACAGCACACAGCTGTGGTTCAGCTCCCTGAGACACCCACCTTCTCCAGCAGTCCTGCCCTTGATTTAATTCACAGCTTTAGCTGTGAAAGGGGCTTTAAACAGAATGGCAGAAAAAGAGGACAAGTCTGCTTGGAGAACTCACCTTGTAGGTCATGCAGTGATTTACGTTCTACACCAGAGAAACAAAAGTGGTGTAAAGTTCTTCTCAAGGAAGGCCACATTTCAGAGCAACTTTGCCCTTCTTCTAGAGAGACATAGATCATCACAAGACATACAAAACAGTAGAAAATCAAGCTTTGACTGTTTTGTTTAAATCCTCAGGGTCATACTTTTTTCCTCTGTCAGGTGGTTATTGAAGGTGAGCTGCAGAGCATGGGACAGATAGTTGAGATAAAATGTCAGGTGCCAGACACTCCTTCAGCATGTGACACTGAAATGCCTCCCTACTCACTTTGGCTGCATACACCTTGGGACTGGCTTAGTTCATGCTGCTAGTACAGCTGTACAATAACCTACTCCAGCCATTTACCCCTGAAAATTGGACTTCAGACACTTTAAAAAAAACCACATTAAAATGTGGAAACATAGGCATAAGAGGATTTCCAGAAAAAAGGCTCTAGCTGCTCCCCTAAGCCTTCCAGCAATTTCTGATACTTCTTTTTAACATTTTGTCCATCCAGCCCTGCTGTTTGCAAGGAAGCAGGGATAAAGGCCATAAATAAAGTCCATGGTGTGTGATCTGCATTTTGAGCTGGAAGCTATTGCTCTGGCACAAAGAATCATAGATAATACTGCAGAGTGCTGTGTGTGTGACTAATGGTAACAAATGTGCTTACTCCCCTGATTTTGCAGAACACAGAATTCCTGAGAGTGTTTATGTAGAATTGGAAATGATTGATTTCTATGCAAACTTTCTAACTGGGCTTCTCCAATTTGTCCTGAAGGAGACATCAAGTATTTGTTCTTGTATCACAAGTGTTCCATCCAGATAGAAAATTTTCAAATGTTTATGAAAAAATAAATTCTCATTTACTGTCTACTTTTCAAAGCAAATTAGTTGAGCTGCCTTGCAAGTTCCAAATGATACACCTCACTTAAAGTACAGTGCTGCAGAAATGTCACTCTGAGGGGAATGCCATAAATGTGTGTTCCCAGCAATGAACAGCTGGAGATTGCTTTTTTTAGGCCAGCCTCTTGCAAAAAAAGTCAGTCTTTGCTTTTACACCCATCCTATGAGACACTTCCCAAGTAGTGGGCATCAGACTAAATGTCCAATAAATATTTAAAATTAAGTCAAGCAGCCCTGCCAAAGTGTGGGCAGGGAAAGCAGCCACTGCAGGAGCAGATCATCTCTACCCCAGTGGAGCTGCAAGAGCACAGGATGGCCAGGAAAGCCAAGGGGTTGATCTGCAGCAGATTTCCCCCAATGGAGGCTGCAAAGACACCACTCTAAATTCCTGTTGCCTGCTTGTGTCTCTGCCCAAGGAAAATCCGTAGTGCTGCAACTCTCTGATGCTGGTGCCAGGAAAGCTTTCACCTGCAGCACCTGGTTCTCTGCCAGCCAAAACGGGTGTTGCCCACCCTGCTCCAGTGCTGATGAAGTGGCCTCGACAGCTCTGGGAGGGGCTGTGCAGTCCAGGCTCCCCAGCCATCCTCTGCACCTCCCCGGTGTGTTGCTGGAACTGGGGAAGATCATTACTTCACCATCTAAAATGCCAAACAAAGATGCTTTAATTGGATTCAGTGTTGATCATAATATTGATTTAAATTGGAAGATAGCCTATGCGTCTCTGTGCATAGAAGCAAAACATATTTGGATGAAGAGGAGTCATTTGCAGCTTCCCACGGGAGAATAATTCTAGTTATAAGTGATGCTTGCCAAAATGCATTAGCTGGCGTTATAGATGAAGGAGATAAATTAATATAATGATTACCTTTTTTAAAAGGTAATGCATTTATCTAAGGCTTGCAGCAAACCTAGTGCAAATGAGCTCAGAGATACACAGTCCTCAGTCAAATCCTTATGGCCAGGGAATGTCCCTAGTTGTAGGATATGCCTAACAGTTGTGGGGGTTTAAAATTATTTTTCTTTCTAGAGCTATATTTAGGAGTATGTAAGAAGTAGAGCCAAATCCTACTGTACTCATTTTAAGTGAGAAAAATTAGTTGCAGTTACTACTGATACATGTTAATACAATGCTCTGGAAATTATGGGTCAGTAAGAAGGGATCGGTTTCTCCCACGTAATATTAATAAGCAAAACAAGTACATTCTCAATATTGATCTTATGGGAATACAAATTAACTCCGACATTGCAGCTATAAATTCAATATGGTCTTTTTACAGGTCAACGTGGAGTACATTTCCTGTTTATTTTATTAATTAGTTTCATACGTTCTGGAAATCAAGATATGCAGTCATCTGAATTTTGATGTCAGACAAAGCCTGAAAAAAACCTTCTGATATCTCCTTAGTTCCACCTCTTCATTTAAATTAAGTGTAATTTAAATAGCATCTGAAATAAAGGTATGGCATTGGCTGAGTGTAGAACATGATTCATAAGCCTTTCACAAACAGCAGGGAAATAACAGCAATTCTGACTGCTATTGCATGTATTTTTGGCTTTAAAAGCCCATCTACTGTGTCAGTTAATAGTATCAATTTGAGCCAAAAATAACTGTCACTTTTTCATTTTTAATTACTACATCTGCTACCACATTTAATCTTGGCATAATAAGACAATTGGACATTTCCAAAAATAATCCCACAAATTATTTTCAGGCTCAGGACTGAACTGCCACTGCATAGCCAGAACATAGACCCCCAGAAGGATTTGCAGCAGTAAACAATGCTTTTTCTTGCACACAAATGTTTATAGTGAATTGCCAGATGTTTTTCTAACCAAAGATGCCTTTCTGGCATCCCTAATTTGACTCAGTCAGCAGTGCTGCTCTGGCCCCCGAGGGGAGGTGGGATAGGAGTTGGCAATGTGCCTGGGCAGCTCATGGAGGCGGACCCACGGCATGGCATCCTTTGCTAACAGAGGCATTAATGGCACCAACAGGGCTGCTCAGCCCTTGCCCTGCTCCCTAGCAGGAAATGGTTGCATTTTTTGGAAGGGGTCGTATCCTGAAGTGCAAAAGGCCCCTTCAGATGAGTGACACTGGGTGCACGTGGAGCTGGGCTGGAAAGGCTAATGGGACAACAGGCACCAACAAGTCCAACCTGCCCTGACGTCACACCTGACCATGGAGGGGTGCAGGCAACTGCCTCGTTCTCCAATCTGCTGTGGGAGAGCCCAGGAGACCTGGTAGAGGCAGAGAGAGAAATGCAAACCCTTGGGCTGGCATCACAGCCACATCCAGCAGCCTGTGGCAAGGCAGCATCGAAATGCTACACGTGAAAGCAGCACAGACACTCCTCACCACTGCCAGACAGACAGACTGTGTATATGGCATCTTGCCTGTGCTTGGGTGGGTGGTGAAAACAAACGGCAAAATTTCAGCACAGCACTAGGCGAGAGAGAGAAGAACTCATAACAAAAACATCAGTTCAGAGGGCTCCTCTGATTCCTCTACAGCGCTGCTATTGAAGTTCCTTCTTTTCAAGGAAAACTTAGAAAACCTTTTCCTTTGGTTTTCAGCACATGAAGGCACAGCAGAGTAGGTGGGAAGGGCAATGGCTGTCTTTCCTGGCAACTTGAAATCTATTAAAGAGTACTGTAACATTTTCTAAGTACAGTTTAGTTTATCAGTAGTTGCTGGGGCTTCCTTAGGTATTTAAGTAATTTTAAATGAAAAAATTCCTAGAATAATTTATGACACTTAGCTTTTGTTTTCATCTGCCTTGGAGTTTTTTGGAAGTTAATAAAATCAACTTGCATATATCAGTAATTGTGTTTACAGAAAGCTAGGCTGTAAATTCATATTTCTAGCTTAATATTCTAAGATTACTGTCTTCAATTGCTCATTATCCATCCAAAGTATTTTATTTTTGCTGGAAACTTCAAATAAATTCATAGATTTATCTGCACGTATCAAATATTTTAGATGAAATGTTTGTTTTCCCTGCTTTTAGTAGAATAAAGTCTGTGGTGAATGCTGGAAGCTGGTTTTTGAGATGTAGCAGAGTAGAAGCAACGACAGGAAAGAGGAAGCAAAAGACTGAGAGCATGGGGAAGGAGAGACTGAGCTTTGTTCAAATAACTGGCTCCCAATGGCAAAAAAAAAAAAGTAAAAAAGACTCTTGCTGACAATTAGTGGTAAAAGCTTTGAGAGATTTGTGCTTTTGTGTAATCTTGATGGAGGTCCCTGCGTGCTGAAGCCAGCTGAATTAAATGGCCATATTCTCCACACGAGCATCACAGCTGTATCTTCTGCTGAATAGTGAACTGTAATATGTTGATGTTGGATTTGAATGGGCTGCGGTAAGGTGGCAACATCAAAAGAAAATAAAACATCCACTAGGAATCAAGGCTAGTATATCTGATCCCAATATTGCTTTTATAAATGTTCTCCAAAAATTCTTGTCTTGATTTGCAGTGATTGGAAAGCTGCATTTTTGATTCATCAAATGAAATTATCAGAAGGAAACTACTTCAGATAAATACATCACTTGAAATGTTGATGAGTGCATTTCTGGCATTCAGGGAGCATTTCAATCAGCAGTGAAAAACATACCCCTTTTGGGTATATACAGGAAAGATTACAAAACTCCCCTATCGTGGCATATCAAAAAGACAACGAATTTATATTGGATCATCTTTGACAGTATCAGCAATGAGATACTGGAGATTAGCTGGAACAACATATTTGATACATACTACAGGCTGTGTCTATTTCAAGAGAACATCTTTTAAAAAATAAGGATGCATTATGGAAAAAAGATACTCAGAAAACTCATTGGTTTTGAGCTCAGATGATCACCTGCTACACCATAGAGTAGACGACTGGAACTATGCCATGGGCCACATCCTGGCCCCCTCAAAGCCCAGGGGAGTTCTGCAACTCATTCAGTGAACCAGAAAAAAACCCTAATTTTCTTGTTCAGGCAAGGCTGTGGCAGGGCTGGGGACCAGACCCCGACAGCGTCGCTGGGACAGGGACTGGTGGCTCTGGACTGTGCTGAAATGGGATCCCAAGCCATGGGCAGAGTGGGCAGGGACATGAGTGCCCTCGGGACTGTGACACATTCTCAGAGACCCTGCCTGTCACCACAAGATACAAAAATGGGATAGAAAACATAATCTTCTGCTTTTACATAGGAAGCATATAGGAAGCAGTGTGCATCCTTACTTGCAGGACATGAAGAAGTATAGAGGATTATGGAGGATTTTGAAGTGATGCTACCTGGTTATCTCTCTTTTCCTTCACCAGGCAATCCCTTTTTAAGTTACTACATTTCATTGATGCATCATCACAATTCTGTTCTTGCCTAAATCTGATCTTGTGTGTGCCCTGCTGTTCCTTTTCTTCCTTCTGACTGTGCTGTTTGATCCATTTCTCTGATAGTTCAAACTAGAGAGTCCTTTGTAACATCTGAGCTGGAAGTGTGTCTGCTCACAGGAAGTCGTTCCCAGGATTTATCCATCCCTGTAAGCTGTTTGGTTTTTCTCTTTATTTGTTAGTCTATTTAAGAAGGGTTTCTTTGTCTGTTACTTTTCCAGAGGTGCATAATGGTTACTAATCCTCACCTATTTCCTACATGGAAAAACAATGAGACTTGAAAGCCACACATTGCTTCTGTGCCGTTTGAGAGGAGACCAGGGAGCCTAGGCAGGCTGGTCCTTCTGCTACAAAGTAGTTTCTCAAGTCATTGACAATGACTCGGGGAGAAACCAAAGCTTAGAAATGAAAAACATTAATAAACAGCAGAGAAAGCAGGGGATTCTTGATACAATGAAATCACTGATTTAATTAAGATATTTTTCTTGGTGACATTTCCCACATTTTGTCCAATGGGAAATAAATTAATCTAAAAGTGATTTTTTTTAAAAAAAATCTAACTAATGGCCTGAGGCATAAGAAAACAATTATTTGTATTTTAAACTGTTTAAAGAAATTCTGAATGCAAAAGTTCAAATATTCTTTAAAGCACTAAACTTCTTTATCCATCCTTACTGAGGACCTACAGTATAAATATTCTGATTACTCGAGGATAGCATTTGTTTTTCTGGGAGCAGGGCTATGGAGGACATAAATAAACAGCCCATTACAGTGTCTGTTGTACTGGAACGACGCTGAATGGTGCAAACATTGACATGTACAGTCTATATTTTCTGGTCTTTTCACCTCCTCATCTTCTACATGGATTCTGTCACAAATGAATAATACTTGCTAGACTGGGTGACCCCAGAAATATATATATTCCTTTTTGCATTATGCTTCATTCCACCTGCAGTTTTTCTTTGCTTTCTCTCTCTTTTTCTTTTTTCTCTTTTTTTTTTTTTTGATGAGTTATTTGGCTGAATTCCATTTTGGCTTGTGTCTATGAAAGCACCGGTGCATTTTCCCTCCAAGACAATGTCACTGCTCACCCATTAAGCTAGATTGGTGATTCAGTGCCATCATACTACAAATGTTGCACAAATTACTCTACTCACAAATAGTTAATGTCAAGAGAAACACAGATGGGAGCTTTGAAGTCTCTTGTCACGGTCTGGGCTGATGGACAAAATTTCTGACAAAATATTTCATTTTCTCAGAGAATGATGATTGTTGAGGTTTCAAATTTGTTTTTCATTAAATTGCAGAGAACTTCCACATATTTAAAGCTGTGATGGTTCTAGTAAAGGAGCTGTATAATACTATTACCGTTAACATAAAATAATTAAATGGAGGTGTTACGAGATACCAGTGTGATTAAGCTCTATTATTACTAATATCAAGAGATCTAAATCCAGTTTTAGAGGCAGCTGGACTAGACTGTCCTTGGACTAGATGTGTCCATCTGAGTGCTAAGACTCATCTTCCTGGTCACCTATTTCAACATAAGATTCCTTCAGAGTTTAGGTAGAAGAGAAGGAAATTAAGGCCAATAAAAAGAGAGGAGGGAAACTAATACAAGTAAAGGACCTACTATCAAAATGCTGATTGTCATTCAAGTGGCACTTTCAATGGGACAAATCCAGTTAAATTAGTCCACCTTGTCGCATGTTCCAGAAGTAAATCCAAGTATAATTTTAAGATTTCTTGGACAGATTGCATAGACAGTTTTTTGAATATGTTTCAAAACAAGGCACAGAGTGTAAAGTCCATGAAATCTTTGCATTGTCTACAAACATGCTAAAAGGAACCTTTTCCTTCCATAGAAACATGCCTGTAGTGTTACATGCCCACTGGCTAATCTAAAAAGTACTTGTAAAAAAACTTCAGAAAATCTTGGAACTAGTAGAGTGTGAGATGTGAAGCTACTCCCATTGTCACTGAGAGCCCCAAGTGGCGCAAGCATCTGTGGTTCTTCGAGAGAAAATTCACCACAGGGATCAGGACATGGAAATTTTCATGACTCTCCTCTTCTCTTGTACACCCAGAGGCAGCCAGATATTTGTAAGAATATGCACCAAGTGCAGCTATGCAGGGAAATGTGCAAAATGTAGCACACAGAGGTTTTGAAAGTGCTACATGAGCAGGGTGAAACATGGGCACTGCAGTCATGTGCTCTGCAAGATCTGCAGTGCCAGAATACTGGAGTCAGCTCAGAAACCACATTTCAGAAGAATCTGGTACACCCTACAGCTGCCAGTGACAAATGACATCTTTTTAGGAGCAAATACCCTGCTCTGAGTCCCCAAGGAAAATGCTAAGGGATCTGCTTTAGAGCATTTTTAGTAGAACAGACTCTTATGAGGAGATGCTGAGCAAGTAGGGAGGGAATGTGAGGGAATGGAAGGAGCACACGTTTCTGTCTGACACAGAGATGTAAATAGTTTGTTACAGCAGTCCTGAGCTGAGTGATTAAGCCCATGTTAAAAACTGTGATTTGTAAACAGATGGCTTTACAACTCTGCTGCTGCTGCTTGCAAATAAACACCACCAAGTACCAACATCAGCAGAAATAAGTTCTTCTGGTCTTCTTAATGGAAGACCTTCACTAGAATAACAGCAGATGGCCTATTGGTATATTCTTCCTTACCCATATTGCTTAGAAATCTGAAGCCACCCTTCAATTTGTTCATGTTTTACAAGTTGACATGCAGCCTTTGAGTCTAACTGGAAGAGATGCGCTTCACTACAGATCAAAGAAAAGCTGGTTTCAGAATGCTTATTTTAGATTTGCAACCACAGGCTCAACTAGAGCAAACAAGAGCAGGAGGAGTGGCTTCTAGCCAGCCTCGTAGTAGGGATCTTCTCCAGAGCATTCGGCTGAGCATCGAAATGAGGCAACATGTAGTACCACTGCAATAAAGGCAGCCAAATATTCACGTGACCCAGACTGATGGTCTTAGAAAAAGATATATGTATATTTGAGCACACTTCAGAAATTCAGAATTCAGAATTTGTTGGGGTTCGTTTAAACACATGTAACTAAATCCCTGGCCAAAGCTGATCTGACGTCTTAGGCTTGCAGGAGAGACAGTGTCATTCCCAAATTCAGACTGACCTTGGGTACATCGCTCTTCTCTCTTTCATCAAACTCTTACAGTAAAATGCGACTTTCAAATTTTATAATAATCCAGAAATGCACCCACTGACCTGAGTGCCCCGAGTGCCCCTGAAGAGGGCTCACCTGTCACCAGTGGCCACATCAGACCACACCAAGACCAGCTTTCCATCTCCTTCTCTGACTTGGGACGTCAAAGACAGAGAGCATGAAACCCTTCTAACTGTGCCGTAAACTAAGACAAGGTCTCGACTCATTTTCCCAGGTAGATGTTCCTCCTGACCTATTTCTCCTGTCACTTTACTGTACCATGACAGTTTCAGGCCGGTGCCTGGGGTCGTGGCTGTGCTCCAATCTCAGTGAACAGCCTTTAGAAACAAAGTGGCTCGAGCGCCAACATCCACACAGACTTATTTTATTAGTCTGTATAAACTGTCTGACACTATTGAAAGCTCAATTTGGCAAGACCTATGGACAACAGGCATGCTGGCATGGGGAAGTAATTTAAAAACACACCTTTTCTGCTCTGCTTCTTTCACCCAGAAATCCTGCCCCAGGAGAGCCCCTGCGTCTCTCCCCTGTCCTCATGCGGCAAAGCCAACGTGGTCCTCAGGGCACAGGGACGAAGGCCAGGAGGAGGGACTTCCAGTTCATGTGGCCCGAGGAGAGGACAGTGCCCTGCCCCATGCCAGTCAGGGCCTCGCAGGAGGTACCCCCACGGCAGGAGCCCCACGACAGGGCATGGGCTGCACCTCCTGCACCTGTGGGGGAATCAGGGCGCTCAGCAGGTAAATGCTTACTAGCATGAAACCAAAATGAAACGCAAACTCCTCTCTTCATCCTTACTGCAAATATGAGGAAACAGAGATAAAAAATCAGATCTCCCTGAAAAACTCCCAACCTTAATCACACATTCTCATAAAATATATTTCCCTCCACTTCATGCTTTTAAAAATAGCTCTGGGAATGTGGTTTTTAAGTGTTGTAGAGATGATGACACAATACAACACAGGGCACTTTTTCTACTCTTCTGTGGATAATTAAAATAGAAGATCCAAAGTAGTACTTACTGTAAGACTAATCTCCCACACAAAGACTATCTGTCTCCCCGCCCTGAATTACAGGCTTGGTTACTAAAACAGTGAATCAATTTGCAGACACCAGAGTCATTGATAACTTTGCAACCTTCTAACCTGCTAGGTTATAATGCATTTAGACTCCCAGTTACTAGGCAGCATTTATATGTGAATCCATACTTCTTGCAAGTATTTGTTATTTTATATTAGGAATACAATTTTTGGAGTTACCTAAGTCATCCTCTGGGATCCTGATGACATTGACAAATTCTTTATTATTTTGGGGACGCTGTGCTCTATATAAAAAGGATGCTTTGGCAAAGTTTTGGCATACATTATAGTAAAGAGAAGTTATAGTTTTGAAAGAGAAATAAAAATGAAAATACAATTATTTTTCAATTACAGCACATTGTGTTTGTACTATGAATGGTACTAGATTTAAGGCTCAACACAAGAACTTGCAATAAAATACATAAATTAGAATCAGATAGAGTTTGAGCCTGACACAGCAATTTCCTTTGAGTCCTTACAGGTGAGCCTTCAGCAAAGTGATTCTAATGGATGCTCACAACATTAACAGTGAAACTGTAGGATTTTGTTGATCACTGTGTCACTATCAGCTTCAATTAGAATAATTTGTCTCTGCCCAGGTGGATCAAAATCTAAGTGATTTTAGTAACCAAAGTTTGAGTAAGAGTATACTCTTCCATTTGAAATCCAATGGGATCAGAAAGCTCTTTATCTCCAAGCTGCATAGTCATTTATTTGTGAGAGATGGATGTACTTGGAACAGCTCCTCATGCAGTGACATGTCTAATATCCTATGATATCCCACCCTTAAGGAGAAGGGAGCTCCTGACATTAGCAGATGCTTACTTGAAAAAAAAAAAGACAGAAGTCAGAGGATCTGCAAAACTTACAGAGTTTTATTAGTATATTACACACTTGCCATGGAAATTGGTACAAATTAGTCCTTTATCTTATACTATAAGCACACATCCAGCTATCAGTGTTTGAGACACACACCAGCCCATTATCTTCGGGGCTTCTGCAGTATCAAAGGACGAACTAAACACAAGGAGAAAGTTAATAATTTCAGTTTAATTTCAAGGAACTTGGTATCTATTGAACAATTTCTTTAACAAAAACAAACCAAAGCTTTCGGAAACCATTTAAGTCATCATCTGTTACCTCTCCGTGGATTCCGACCACAAGAACATGACAGATTTATTTTCTTTGCATCTTGTTTAATTAACATGCCTTTGGAGGAGCAACGGCAGTGGCAGCAGGTACCACCCCTGATACTCACTGAATTCCAATAAGCATCTTCTGTCCTCCTGCAGAGAGGCTTTATTTGACAAGTGATTCTTTATGGCTGACTAATATGCCTTGGGTCATGTTCATGGTTAGCACAGATACTTGCAGTGCAGATATGACTTACTACAACATGTGCCACTTGTAATTTTGTAATGAAAATCTCATACTCTCCAAGAGAGGGGAAAAAAAGGAAACAAGCAACAGCTTTATAAAGGAACATCTTTCAAGATGTTCTGCCTAGGTGATACCTAATTCCAAGCATACCAGCATTTTATTTTCATTTGGACAGAAAATTATTACTTTTTGAGGCAGGAATGCTTTGTGTTACAGAAATGCTATAAATCAAATGCAGTAAGTTTCTAATAGTAAGACACTCTAGAAATCCTGGGTATTTAAGAGCAACACAGCCCTGTTTGCAATGAACTGAAAAATTGAAATGACAGAGTCAGTGCTAAGGTCTCAGCTTTTTCCTTATTATCCATGTTGTACAGTAATAGGTGAGGTGAAGAACAAAAAATGTCATTGTTTGAATCAGGAACTCTCAGCACTGTGGCTTTCATCAGTAGGTCACCTACCTGCTCTCAGGTTTAAAACTGTCAGCAATTATCTCAAGTTTCCATGAAGGAAAAGGAGCAAATTGGGCATATTGTCAGAAAAGCAAAAGCTGATGGGAGCTCAGCTCTTCAAGAAATACAGAAAGTATTGCAATAGTTGCCTTGAATTCTTGAGGCCCTCATGGCACTACTGCTCACTCCTGTAAAGGAGCTCTTCAGACAGAAGGAAGCAGCCATCTTACCAGATATCTGGAAACAGAAAGATTGCTGTGGATAAATACATAGTACTCAGGCTTCTCTTCTTCATCCACCCACTTTGGGTTCTTCTTTTTCTAGAAAATATATTTTTATTTATGTTTTATTTGCAAATGATTTATTTAATTTGAACAATAAAGGGAAGGTTTAATAGGAGCACTAGGAAATCAAATATATTGACTCTCCTTGTGCCAGAGGGGAATAAATCCAATCTGTGTTTTATGATTGAAGCCAAAATGTAAAGGTTAATTTTTACAACTGTATTTTAAAGCAAAATCTCTTTATAATTAATGATAAAAGATTAATCTTCAGTTTAATATTTTTCCTTCCATGAGGACTTGTGTTTTCTTAAATAGCTACAAAGAAAGGAGACTATCCAATACATTTCCTTCAAAAAACACTGGTTGTAATTTTTTGTTGGGTTATGTGTAGTGGAAATACATTTATCCAAAGCAATTTTTAAGTATTACAAAATGAAGTATAGAACAAGAGGACAAGACTGGTTCTATGAAAATAAATCATTATCTGCTTATAAAAAAACTTTGTAAAAAGCCATGAGATGCAGGGAGAAAATAAAGGCAATGCGCACAAAATCAGAAAAACATCCTTATCCAGTAAGAGGAAAGCCAATGACACTAGTTTGTCACATATCACAGACAAAATTCAAAAGAAGAAAGTGACTTGAAATTAAAGAAAAAAGCTATTCATGAGTGCCACTTGACCACTACCACCAGCTGCACTCATGCATTTTGAAGGACATCAAGCTCTAATGGGCCACCGGAGAACTCGTCTCACCAGCAGAAACCAATGTAAGTTCTTTCAGTCTTTGAGAGGGAAACTCATGCACATAGAAAACAGTGAAAAGTGTATTTTATTCTGTAGCCACATGTCTAGTAAAAAATATTCTTTCATGCATCATCTTATCCACTCTCCACTACATTCAATGGGAACCACAGGATGAAAAGTACAGGACAAAGCAAGAGTGTTATAAGGTGAACAGTTTTCTATATCCATTTCAGTTCTAACAAAACTACATTTAGTGTACCCTTGAGTACAAGAAATTAAGAAAACACGACAGAAATTGTCTTTTCCTTTGTTTGTTTATCTCAGGACTTCTGAAGCTTGAATCATAAGACTTCAGTGCAGGTCTGCATTTGTGCCTTTCAAAATGTCTTCCATTGGTGAATTAAGGACACAATTTATATTAGCCCAAGTAAGAACCAAATAGTTTATAAGTCCACAAAACATCAAAAAACAACACTTGGCTTTTGGTTGCTGAAGACCCATCCATTCCGAGGTTGAGCACATGCTGATGCTGCAACCTCTCAGAGGAGGAGGCCAGGCTGGGCTAACAACTGACATCTAATTTTATGGCTATCTTTCCTGCTTCTTGAAGGTGGAGCAACACAGTCCGCTGAGCTCAGAGCTTTGTTACATTATCTCAGGACAAGGCAAAAGGGCTGTCAGCTCACCCCAGCTAAAAAAGATCAACCATCTGAAGAGGCTCTACTAGGAAAATCAAGACAAGCATAACTCCTACACTGCAAATTTGCTTCTGACAGCCAAGGTAGGATTATCACACACTCCTCCTTTTGCCAGGCCAGTCTTTTTGGTGCCATCCCATCAAGCTGATGGTAAGTACAGCCTACATTTACATCTCTTGAAACCCTTGCTTAAATGAACACTGAGTTTTGTTTTTCAGCAGCAAGAATGAGATAAAGAAATAGTCTGAGCATGCCAGGGTGGCTGGGAAAAAGCCAGCTACAACTGTGGACAGTCTGTGGCACACGCTTACATGGAGAAGAGAGGTTCCTTCACAAAAGGAAGAACAGCCAAGAAAAAAGAGATACAGCCTCTGGTGGGAGGAATGGGATCATTCACCCTAGAAAGGGATGAAAGTGGAGGCTGAGGGGCCTTTATGGAATTTATTCCTGGCCTAAGCTTCCTGCAAATGCACACAGTACTACTTTTATCTTTTTTCTCCATGCAACGTACTAGGAACACCCTTCAGTTTATTCTTTTATTTGTTATCAAAATACAGAAGTCCTAGTAAAGGTTCAAAGAAAAATATCAGATTTATAAAGGTGTTTTGAATGATAAAAATGCAGATGAGCACATGAACAAGTAGATCCACCTTTTCAGATTTGGTGCACAGCTGCTTTCTATCTTAGATGAGCTGACAACAGAAAATCCGTCACAAGAAATCTTTTCACCTTTGTATTTCCTTGTATTGTTCCATTGTTGTAAATATCAAATGGTGGTTTTACCAAAAAAAAGAAAAAGTAGTCACTGCCCTGAGTTTTATTTTATTTTTTAACATTGTACACTCTAGTGAATATACAAATCCAAAAATCTGTGAGGTCTTTATGCCTGTTCTTTCAGGTTGTAAGATTGAGAGCACGCAGCTGAAGCGTTTCCAGAGGGCATTATTATTTCTTTAGTGTGTAGTTCCTGTTGATTTATATCCTCTAGTGTCCTTGGAGAATGCAGTATTGAAATGAAAATAGATCCATCTTGTGAAGTTGTACTTACTACAAATCCAATTAAATTAGTGTGTGGGTAATGGAAAAGAGACTTAGATTGTAATTACCTTCTTCAACTCTGCCTTGGAAGTGTATGTTCAAAGAACCAAACAAATTGTCAATATCTATACACTTGCAGAGTAACATGAAAGATTAAGTCTGATACCAAATTATCCTGTCTACTTTATGCTAGATTTAATGAGAAAATAAAGTATTGAATATATTCTGTCAATATATACTGTTGTTTGCATTTTAACTGCAGGGTATAGATCCATTTGGTCTAAGTATTACTTGTGTTAATGCATACACTTCTTTAAAGTAATAAAACAGACCTCCAAACCAATTTTTTATCCAAGAGGCAATAAAGCCACGTCGAGGGAAGAGGATCTTGCATTGTGAAAGAAAACACAAAAAGGGCTGAAGAACATTTATCATGAGATCCATCCCAGCAAAATCCCCAGAAATCTTTTAAAGCTCTTTACGAAAGAGACTACAAGCTGATTTTGACAGGCTAGTTTTTTGCCAACTGCAGACTAGCAGTTAGTTAGACTTTAGGACTGACTTTAAAGGCTTTTCTTGCTTGCTTATTCTCTGACAAACCGATGGGCAAGAAAGATCAAGAGCATCATGTATTCTATTGTGTGTGACTTAAATAAAAAGGCAGAATCTTCACAGGTGTTACCATCTTTGATTCAGATTCAGTCAAAAACGACTTACTTTAACTGATCTTTGCTGTAATTGCATGCTAAGGTTTATAGAAGCCTTAATTGCTAGTAGGATTGACAATTGCTTTCCAGAAAGAAAAAAAAAAATTGTTTTCTTTATTCACAAAGAAGTTTTAACTATAAAGCTAGGATTTGAAAGTGCAAGAGGAGTGAGCCCAGTTGATGGTGGTGGTGATTTGTTATTCAAAATCAAAGGCTTCCTGGAAAGTTACCTGATCTGATAGTTGTCTACAGCAACACTTAAAGCCCTCTAACCCTCAAGCAGAGTGATTCCATGTATTAGAGAGTACACAGAGACCCATCAGGGCAAATGAAATTTGGTTTAATCAGTATAAGGATAAGAAAAGCAGGCTTCCTTACAGAACCAGCCAATTCTCATAATCTGAATACCTTTATTTTTAACTGGACAGAAAAGGAACATTCCTGTGCTCAAACTCCACAAAGAAACTGTCTCAAGGCAAAGACAGTCAACTTCTCAATACAACAGCAAGCTACTTGAGTTAGCCCTGGCTTTACAGATCAAGACAGTAATCAATTGACTAAATTTGCCTCCATAAGCATTTAACTTCAAGGAGCTTCACAGGAAACAGCCAAATCATAACCTGCTCAGCCAAACTGACACTTCACATGCCCTAACTACTATTAATGTAGCAATAATCAAGGAGAAGCAAGCAAACTGCTGTGTGTACCTCCAGCCACTTCACTAAAAAAGATGAAAGCAGTTGTTACAGGAATTGTTAATATATTTATTTTGGACTGATTTTTCCATTAGATTGACTTTAAAAGTCAAAAATTGATGCTTCATGTACAAGGTAGCCAGCATGCTCCTCACAGTAAGGGTATCCACACATACAAAGAGCCACAGACCTTGTTTCAGCTAAACAGAGCAGGGTGAACAGGTCTAGGTAGATGATACTTCTTCCTTATAGAAAAAGATCTCGAAAGTTCTGTGAAGTCTTCAATTATATTAATCATAACTTCTTTATATGCTGAAAATAAATCTAGAGAAAACCAAATCTGGAGCGCCAAATCCTCGTGTCTCTGTAGGTCAGTAGGTTAAGAGGCTGTTGTGTTGTGATCTGCACATACCAGCATAAATTATATGTATCTGCACAAGTGGAAGAGGAAAATGGGGAGAATTGTCTTTGCACAGATGTAAAAAAAGATCGTAACTAGAGAGAAAAGGTTCCTAAGAGCAGAAGTAATTAATCTCTGCAAAAGCTTGTCTAGTGAAATGGCAAATTCATCACTACTTGAGTGCTTTAGAGTGTGTTTTCAAAAGATATGCTCCATTTCAGCTTCAAAATATTGAACTCTACAGGATTCACTTACATAATGTGGAAAGTAACTCCCTCCTTGGTGGAAGTTCTCAGATAAAGTTTTGTGACCTCCTGTCAGGCAAACAGCCAGATCAGGCCATTGTACTGCTACCCTCCTCTTCCACCCTTCCAAAATTTAAGTAATATATATTTTATAAGCAGTATAGGAGGGAGAAGTGAAATTACTAGTATTTATCTTGAAGGTGAACTTAAAGCTTCTCTCAGACAACAGCTGTTCCCAGAATCCCAAATATATTTTCTTAATTCTTAAGAAAACTGCCAGACACCTAACTTCTTTTTGGTTTCAAGCACACTATTCTTCTTCCTTGTTTCAGAAAAAAAGGCAGAAAATTCCATCCGAGTAATAATTAAGGGAACAAAACTCACTGTTATTGAAGCTAATGTGCACTGATATAGTTTTAGCAAGGATACATACAACTCTTTACTATAAACAGCAAGTAAATTCCTTTTCCTTTGGCATGTTACTGTTTCTTTCCCCAGGGGCTGGACCTGAAGAGAGAAGGGAATTCCACAAGGGCTTCTTGAGATTTTTAAAGCAAGTTAGCAACACACTGGATTGGGCTGAAACTTTTCAAATTCAGCTAGCAGAGTGGTTGCCAGGAAAATCAGGTCAAACACTGGTCATTCGGGCCTCAGTCTTGGATATGAGGCTTCCCCAGCTCACGAGTGCCCTGCCTGAACAGGCAGTGCTCTAGCAAGCAGCTCGTGCTAGAAGGTGGTTTCAACAAGACGTCTGGCAGACGAATTCCCACTGTCACAACTATCGCTAACGTAAAATAATGCTGTTGGTAATGAGAAGGATGCAGTGCTGTAGCAGCTCAGGAATGCACAGAGCAGCTAGTGAGGAAGGAATCCCACATGCAGCACACAAAACACCCTTGCTACCCTTCACCAGGACTATGGTTATGCTGCACTTACTCCCACACACCAACAACGTGGTGGCATTTGATCAGCACTGACTCCGAGGGCAAAGTGCTATCCCTGAAAATGGTGATGGTTCCCAGCTGCATCTCCTTTGCTCTTTTGAAGCTTGTCATTTAAATTTCAATTTAGCCAGGCAATGCTTTGAGAGTTGATGGGAACACAGGAAAATGCAGCATGATTTACGTGTACGAAACTTGCAGGTCTGAAGTAGTGCCCTGAAATTACTCTTGCCAGTGATAATCACCATTCCTTTTTCATTATACTTTCACAAGATTATTTCTATGACAATACTTTTAGAAGGGTTGATATCAAAATGTCAAAATGTAATCTCATTACAGAAGATGGGAATGTAGCTAAGGACATGAACTCCTGCAATTACATCTTTGAAAAGGCATACGCTGCTGTTATTAATAGGAGTTCAAACCAATTTGAATCAAATGCATGGGATATTAATTTACATCTACTTAAAACCAGGAGATAAAGCACATGGGAAACATTGCTTTAACAATGTTTATTTTTTAAGATACATCAATTTTGTATTATAAACCCATTAAAGTATCTGAGCAACTGACAATGTGAAAATCAGCCAGACAATGCTTTGTTTGAGATTCGATGGGAATCAAATGGGAATCACAGAAAAATGCAGGAAAATGTGATTTACATATATTAAACTTATAGGTCTGAAGGGGGTGTCTGAAAGTTGTCTCTGAAACAAGGTTGTAGCCAGGTTGGGGTTGGTCTCCTCTCCCACGTAACAAGTGAGAGGACCAGATGAAATGGCCTTAAGTTCAGATTGGATATTACAAAAAATTTCTTCATGGAAAGGGTAGTCAGGCATTGAAACAGGCTGTCCAAGGAAGTGGTGGAATCACCATCCCTCCAAGGGTTCAAAAGGTGCACAAATGTGGCAGCTGGGGATATGATTTAGTGGTGAAAAAGGTGGTACTGGGTTGATAGGAGGGCTCAATGGTCTTAGGAGTCTTGTCCAACCTTAATGATTCTTGATTCCATGAAAATGAAAGCAACCCGTTCCCCTTTTGTGACACACAGATGTGTTTCACGTAAGCTCACATTTCCTGAACACAGCAAGAACAGGTTTTTTTTACAGATGCACAGCAAAGCACTAAAACATCTTCCAACAAACCAGTTCACTGTCAGATTTCAGCAGCATCATTCTCCCCGTGATCCAGCCAGCTCTAGTAACAAGCAGATTCTCCCTGCAGCTGGAGAAGACTTTCCCACTTGTGTATGGCAAGCAGCTCTCCCCTATCACCTCATCCTTTAGCCAGCCACGGTGCTCTGCCAAGTGCAGTGGTGCCCTGTAACCCCAAAAAGCACCCACTCATTCCTGCTCCTGGCAGCCTTGCACACTCCCAGGTACAGCAGCACTGCAATGAAAATGATCTGCAGAAATATTTTTCCTCTTGCTTCCTGCTCCTTGTATCCCAACTATCCCTGAAGCTGAAGGAACACTGTGAGGTCCCGAGCATATTCTGAGATCAAGCAGAAAAACCGGCAAATTCAGGGCATTTTAGCTACACATGGCTAGTAGATTAGCATTTCTGTCTCATGGAGAGATCCTTTCTGTTTGCAAAAGGATGTTTGTTAGCAAAACCAATTATCTGCATCCATCTAAAGCATACTTTTAAGAAGGAAGTTTTTTTATAAAACATGCCTCAGGTAACACACAAATGTCACTGAATTGAAAATAAAAAGCATGTCTTATCTGACAAGGGATAAGCACAGACAGCGAAGTTTTTCAAGGGAAAAAAATTAGGATGCTAAATATAGACAACGTTTAAGAGAATTAGAAGCATTTTCATGGATTGGGCTTTACCATTTTTCATTACACAAAAACTAGATGAAGCATTTAAAAGAAGGTATAGCGATGACTATAGGGCCAACAGACACTTGAACATTTATAGTTCAAATGTGCATCACCCAAATAAGAGTGAATATTTAGAAAATCACCATGTGTCAGTCTCAAAAGCATAATTACGCTGCTTTCCTCAATTTGTCCTTCAGTTTTTTTTCTTCTTAGAAAGAAACAAATAGAATGAATACACAAAGAAAGTAAAAATACTGGGAAATTTAATAATAAAACACCAAAAGGAAATCTGCTAATCTGCTAAAAACAATGACATCTTTACAACAGTAGGATTTCAAGTTTCATTTTGTTCTCTTAGAGCAGACATGAAAATTTCCCAAGCAGAAAGACACTTTAAAGATGAACAGAACTTGTTCTACTAAAACTTAACATACTATATGTATTTAAAATTAACAAGGATATTATAGCTAAATCAGTTACTAAAACAAGCAACCAGCCATAAGACAACTTGTAGTATTCTAACTATCAAAGTGTTGCTGGAACAACATTATGATTTCAAGCAGCATTGCACTATGCACTTGGTCACCTCAACAAGACAGCACAGGACTGCCACCTTGTGAATAACAAAAAACATCAGAGCTGTGCTAACAGGACAAAAATCAACTGCTCCCAGACGCTATAGAATACTTTTTCCTTACTTTCTAACAGAAGTAATCCGTCTTATTTATCAAGCCTCTAGAAAATTAACATTTTAAAAAATATTTCAGCACCTCTTATGGTATAAAATTCTTGTTAATTTTGAACATGAACATGTGCTGTCAAAGAAGTTAAAGGAATGAAATACAGAATGCTCACAAATAGCAGGAAATGCAGTTCACAGCATAAAGGATTATCAAACTTCCTATCTTGCTGAACAACGTATTTTTAACTAAAAGAAAAAAAACCTGTTTGATTATTTGTATTTTTCCCACCACTGCAAAACAATTCAGCCATGCTGTGACTGTTCAGCTATTCTTATTATTCCAACAGTTACTGAAAAATCATCTTCTTTCTAAGAAAAATTAAAACTGAGCCTTTTTTTTTTTTTAAGCAGCCATTATAGAAATGTTAGCTATGCCAGTTTTGGTTTTACCTTGAATAGTTCAAGAAATTAGTGTGATTTTATTCTAAATTGATAACTAATAAAATTTACAAGAAATGAACGTTTTAAAGCTGTTGTAAGACATTTCATTGCCAAATGACACCTGCTGAGAATTAACCTAAAGTAAGCAATTATGGTTCTATTGAATCTAGAAGACCTTGGCAACATAAACCAGGATAAATACAGCCCTTTCTGCATGTCTTTAAGGAAAACAGCTAATAAACTAGAAACAACTACGATGGAAATATTTCAAGAGCAAAATACTAAAATCCATTTTTCAATGGATTTCAACAGTGCTAGTGCTATTTGTCAAAGTTCTAGGAAATACTGATGGAATTTGGAGGCCTTTCTTTATGACCAATTCTGATACAAATATAACCACCCTGATTTCTGGACTGACTTGGCTAACATTGAATATTGCCTGCAAACACCCTCAGGCTCATAGGCAAAAGTAAAAACATAGCTTTATTCTACAAATACATTCTCCTTTCATACTTTAGTAATTCATCAGCTTCCCTCCTTAAATAAACTTTTATCAACTCAGCCTGCTTTCAAATGAGCAAAAGATATTAAGCATAACTGTACTTTTAAATTAAAATCTGTAAGTATAGTGATAAATTCCATTATAAAATATTATGCCATTTCATAATACTGGTTAAACAGCCCCAACAGGTCACAGGCATCTCTCTATGTGTAACTTTTCTGGTGTCTCCTGGGGTGGAGCTCACTGGAAAGGCATTGTGCTCTACATTTTGGTGGACTTTTTGCATTCACTTTTCACTACAAAAAAAATGTTTTAAAATTGTACATATTGACACCAGTTCTTTTCACTTGAAACACAGCTGCTACTTCTGTTAAAAGTAGGAAGCATAACAGTCTCTCAACAGTGTTGTTCACCGAAGGTGTTTGAAACCAGTAACTACAGACATGCTGGACAAAACACCTGTGGACTACACAGGGATCTCTGCAAGGGAATTTTTTTTCTCAAGGGAATGAACACCTGCTCCCCAACGTAAAACCAGAGAAAAACCTTGGATCTAAGATAGAATTTGGAATACTAGACAGAGCCCCATGCCTTCCCATGTTACCATTCCAACTCAGTATTTCAGGGCACAAATGAAGTTGTATTCAAGCAGGCAAATGCTCTTTATCTTATGATTTTATTGGCATGGCACACAAAAACAAAATTGGAAGCAGAAGGCACGCAACACTTCCCCTCCCAAATCTGTGATACTGAAATCACAACACGATATCTGGACTCTGCCAGAACCATGCTGGATTCTTCAAAAGCAACACATCTCAGGTTTCTCTTGTCCCTTCAACTTGAAGAAGCAAATAGGGAATGACTGAAAATGGCTTTTCCTATGGTACACATTGACAACAAATTACCAAGCTGGCAAAAGGCCAAGAAGCAAAGAGTGACCTGGCAAATATCTTAAATTGAATACAAACACACCTACTCATCGAAGAGTGGCTTGAGGATTTCCTTAGGAGAAACAGGGTTGCGAAGGCACTGATCAGAATCTGAGCTCACCACACCCACAGTGCTAGTACAGGGAAGGAACTGGAGCCAGGACACTGATCTTCATGTTGTAAAAGAAAACAGTAACAGTACTGACCTGAGTCTGTAACTCACCAGTACTGACCTCTTGAGAAACAACTCCATTTCAGAGTGACTTGAGTGGTGATAATATGATTTTTGCACAGATTTGGCTGCAGTATTTTCATTACAGAACAATAACAAATTTGAAGAGGCTACACAGTACCTGAAGTTTTGGACACCACCCTCCTCTGCCACACACTTTAGCAATCAAATATTTTTCAGACTTAATAAAGTCATTTACTGACAGGAACCATTACAGGCTTCATTTATTCTGATGATAATGCACACTAGATGCTTTTAAATATATACATACATATATGTATATATACATACATATATGCATATATACATTGCATTTTACCTTTGTAAAACAAAATACATACACTCAAGTTCCATTAGGTTTGTACAAATATGAAAAATACTTAAAAGAATAGTTCAGTAATGCCATTAGTACTTCTTGAAGATTACACATCAAAGATCTTTGAAACACTCAGTGCAACTCAGGAGTGCACTCAGAGCCGATTTCAGCACAAACCTGTGAGCACAGAACCACAGGACATAAAAGCTCAATTATTTAAGAGGGCTGCAATCCACTGCATGTTACAGTCTGACATCTGTAAATTACTCCCCTTCTAATAGGTCACATTATCAGCTGCAATTTATCTTTTGTTGTACAGTAACATTTATTGCCTCAAAGAATGTACACGCACATAGCCTCTACTGTGTTTTCTAAATATCAGTTTGAAATAAAATGTTCAAAATGCTCTAATGATTTAAGAGCCTACATTCTGTTTATAAAACTAATGTAAGCATTTACTGACAAAAAAGTAATGAAAATTCAGTGAGACATAGGAGGTTTCGAAAACATTGTACTTTAGCAGTGGTTTATACCTTGACCACTACTAAACCTAGAAGGAAATGGCCTGATTTGAGGAATAAATATGCACACAGATAAATAAACAAAAAGGTTGAAAACTGAAATCCTTCTTTTTTAAAAGAGAAACCTCTGAAACATAAAGTTATATGTTATATAAATTGTTATTCCTTCAAGGGCTTGTTATATAATATTTTATTATAATGAAAAATGACAGTAAACATCTCCCTTATTTTACAGTAATTACAGAAAGGTGTTCTCACATTTCCCCTCATATCGAATTTTAAAATTCTCATTAATTCAATATCTGGAGTACCTTCACATTATAACAGATCTTGCATTTGGTTGCAACAATATAAGCAAAGAGCTTACTTCCCAATTCCAACTTGGGAAAACAGTCCTTACATGATGCAAAACACATTGTTTCATTCCAGAGTCTAGTCCTGAAACAGAACTGTGTTTTCCTACAGGTATAAAAGTACCAAAAAAAAAGTCACCACATAAACCTCTGTACTTCATCACTATTTTCCCATTTGAATGTTCTGTTTAGAAAAAGATAAAAAGTAACAGCATTTACTAAAACGTAAAAAGCCAGCTCCAGAAGTTGTCTATATAGAGACAGAAATGGAATATTGAGCCTATATATTAAGAATGGCAAAATAAAGTAACGAAATTCTAGCAACTTTTGAGGAACTGTGACTGCTAATAAACATACAAAATACATTAAGATCCAGAATATCGATTTTGATTTTAGTGTATCAGCAAAACTCCAGCCAGCAAATATATAGAATGGAACTAACAGGTATTTCACAAGCTCGTGTCTTTGGAACACTTTTCTCCAGACATAAAACGTATAATGTCTGTTATCTGCTAGTAAATACTTATGGACATAGGTAAATTTCCAGATCAGGAATAAAGAGATGACAGCGATCAAGCTATACTGCACAGGGTGCTTTCGCAATGACGAAAGGAATTTCCTGATTTTAGTAGGGGCCAATAAATGAGGGAATGAAAAAAAAACAGTAAAGGACAGAAAATAGAACAGCTGAGGAAAGTGCAAACAGGCTTCATGACTACTTCTATCACCAACAACTATTCCACCATTGATAAAGACAAAAACAAAGAACAGAGATACTAATATGATGTATGGCCAAGTTAAAGCACTAAGCGTAACTAAGTTTTTAGGTGATATGAGATATTCAACAAGAAACTGCAGTATTCTGGTCAAATCTGAAAATGATCCTTTCCTGGAAGAAATCTTTTCATCTTTCTTTTTCTGCAACTCAATCTTCCAGGCTTCGTTTAGCTTCTCTGCAACAACATTTCCAGCACAAAAAACTGTCCACACAATATTCGTCTGACGGAACATGAAGCCACAAAATCCAAGGAGAGCAGAAGTTTTATGGTTACCATAAAGGCACATTAAATAGGAAAAGAGAGTAAAAAATACTGATCCTGGATCCGTATAATAAAGGAATGTAAAAAAATAAAGAGTGGGAAACATTGCAAGAGTTAATGTGGACAAGATTCTCTGGAAACCAGACACAGCCTAAAGAAGAAGCAGAAAAATGTGGTTAGACAATGTCTAATAAAATAATAAATGAAAAGAAAACTAGTATCATTCTTGAGAATTCCATTAACACAATATAACATCTCCTATGCTCTTTGTTTCCATTACTGCACAAATGCTATATCTTTCTTAAGCTCCTGCTACGTTAACACAGTTACACAAATGTTAAAATCCAAGTGGAAAGTACAAAACATTACTGCAGGTGAGTTAAAAATATGGCAACAAAAATACACCAACTTCTTTCAAATATCAGGCGTACACATGTTTGTGGCATTAAAATCATGTGAGAGCATAATTGCTCCTATACCTTGGATAAAAAGGCTGCACTAATGGGCAGAAGAAAGTAAAATCAATGGTTTATGCCCCTGCAATCTCATCATGAGATTGTGTTTATCTGTGAGACAGCACCATTCTGTGCCTCTACTATCACCTCTTTTGAACCTAGTCCATAGTGAGGCCAACTCCAAGTTTCTAACCTTTAATGCAGCTTTTATTGTTTATCCTCATTATAATTAATGAATCAGAAAAGAAACTTTAAAAAAGGTAGGAGACATGCAGTTAAACTCTTTCCAATTATCCCACTCACTACATGACACACCACAAACCACAACATTAAAAAATGTTGCATGATGTTTCTGAATGATGTAGTGTGGGGTGAAACAGCCACTCACCACCTTACAGGAAAGAGGAATAGAGAAAATGCTGAGGTCAAAGAAGTGTCCAAGTATCACTTAATGCTTAGACTACTGTCATGAAACCTTTCCTTACATTTATGTTTCCACTTCCAAGTATAAAATTAAAAGTGGAAACAATTTATTTAATCTGATCTAATTCTGTAGTGTTATTATGTGCTTAAAAATGAAGAGGTTCCTCTAGGAAAATACACCAAAAGAAATTTTCTTCATAGTAAAGGAATCCTTCAGTTATCAGGAAGCAAGAAAAAAATGTTTTAAGGTTAAAAGTCAAACTAAGTAACTTTACTAACGTGAAGGATTTTAAATAAGTCATTAACCACTAAAACCATCTATTTACTGCAGTGATGGATGCTCCAGAATTTTAAATACACAGCATTCTTGTATCCAAGCTGAACTGTTATGGTCTGGATGCATGGACAGCTAGACAGGTAAAAACTGGCTGGATGGTGAACTGGTCACACTCTACCCAAAGGACAGTAACAACCCAAGTACCACGGGGATCTATACTGGGACCTGTCCTGTTTAATGTCTTTATCAAAGACAAGAAAGCAGCGAGAGTACACGGTCATCAAGTCTGTAGTTGATACTACATGGGTGGGACCAGGCAATTTGCTGAAGTGCAAAGGTGTCATCCAGAGTGACCCACACAGGCTGGAGGAATGGGGTAACAAAAATATGATGAAATTCAACAAGGACAAAACCAAATGCCTGCAGCTGAAAAAGAAGAAATCCACATAAACGACACAGGCTGCTCACAGAGCAACTGAGGAGCTGCTGTTCAAGTTCTGTGAGGACTCTTAAGCAATTCCAACTAGATGAGCATTCAGGCCTTTGGATAATAAGTCTGCACATGTACTTTTATTTCAATGGGACTCGTTGTAGTTATGTGCAAATATGAATTTTTAGAGGACCGCACCTTGTGTGAGAAAAAAGATATTAAAAAAAATTAGAGAATAGGAATGTGCCTTCGTGGCCGAACTGATGGTGGTACCTGCAGTTACAAAAAACTGAGAACAGCTCACATATGTAGTGAAGGGAACATACACTACGCCATCAAAGCTGCTTGTACAAGGGCATAAAATTATTTTACTCTGACCGTACCTTATTCTTCTGATGGATCTTGAACAGAAGCAAATACAGTAAATAGAAGTTCCCAGCACTGAAGAGGAGGTTGATAAACCTGAGCATTCCCACGGAGCACACCACGCTTCCCGTCCACCCGAGGAGCCACGCCGCGGGCTTCACCACTCCCACGGAGAGCAGGTACAGGCCGGGCAGCGTGGTGATCATGGGGTCCCACTGCAACGCGACACACACAGCGTTACGGAGCCGCTCCGACACAGGGCCCGAGCCGCGCCACGGCCCGGCTACACCTCCCCGCCACGGCCCCTTCGCTCGGCCCGGAGGCTCACACAGCTCCTGGCATTGTTGCCCGGAGGGTTCTGAACTCCGTGTGCGCTGCCCGGCGCGCTGCTGCCCTACCCCGGTACAAAACCCGCCTTCGGCCACCCTCGACCCCGAGCGGCTGCTATACTGCTGCTGCAAGGATGAGTCCCTCCCTGACCTGCAGGAAGCGGCCGTGGCAATAGGCCTGCGCCTGCGGGACGTGGAACACCTCGTCCATGTAGGGCCCGCGCTGTCGGCGGCTGACGGCCGCGAAGAGCAGGCACGACAGCAGGAAGGCGCCGCTCATGGCGCCCGAGAAGCCGTAGGCCTCGGCCCGCTCCATGCCGGCTCCGCGCCAGCCGCGATGGGGCCGCCCTTCCGGGGAGGGGCGAGCGGGGCGGGGCGAGCGGCGAGGGGCGGCAGCCGGCCGGCCGGGCGGGCGGGAAGGGGCGCGGGGCAGCGGCTGCCGCGAGGCCCGGACACTCGGGATCCCTGTTGGAAGCGCTGAGCCCCCGGTCTGAGCGGCCGCGTGTCGGTAGCGCTGCGTTGTCCACGGGACGAGCGGCGCCTCCGTGCCACCGGTACCCTGGGGCGGCCGGGCGCTGCCGGAATGGAGCGAACGCACCGGCTGGAGCTGTTCCCTGACCGCAGCGTCACGCTGCTCCTCTTCCAGCACGTGAAAAACGCCGCTGCTCTGCGGAAGAAAGCCATGGAAGGGTCCATTGATGGAGCACTGATAAACCCTGCGATGGTGAGTGAAGGCGTGTGCCTCCCTGTCGGTGTGGAGATCCTCGGGGGAGCTCCGTGAAGGACGAGCCGTGCTCTCAAGTCGCTGTCACACGAGTTGCTTTGCGCGTCCTCCAGGCTCCTCCTTTGATTTCATTACTGTGTCCTACAGCGGAAGGGTTGGTCTGTGTAAAACAGCATTGGCAGGATTGGCCAAAACAATTGTTGTCTTCTTTCGTTTCACATCCTGCTTGGTGGAGCGGTTTAAATCTGCTTCATGCGTAAACTCTAATGCTAATTGATTCATGCTGTCAAAAATCTACTATTTGGTGCCTTTGTTCTCATTTGAACCCATAAATAGTTTTAGAGTCTAGTCTTTTTTTGTTAGAATTAGGTTATCAAAATGAAGTGGTCAGGATTTTTTTTCAGATTTCAAAACAGTATGTTAAAATTCTGTATAACTGTTTCTGCTGTGTTTTACAGATTGTAGATCCTTTTCAGATTCTTGTGGCAGCCAACAAAGCAGTGCATCTACAGAAGATAGGTAAAATGAAGACCAGAACACTCTATGCAGAAATTATTTTCAGCCTTTCACCAAGCAACAATGTAAGATTTATTGAACAAATTTCTTTTTTGCCAGAAAAGCTTGCTAAGATCCACACAGCCAAACTAAGTACATGTATTCATTTAGCAGTCTACCTGGCTACTAGTAGAAGTTACTGTTATTTTTAATAACACTAATATACTGTTATGGTTTGCAGCTTGTCAGAATTCCATTAATGTAAAATGTCTGTCAATTTATATCTTGGTGTATCTGACACAGCAACTGAAAAGGTTCCTTATGTGTAGTGTGAAAGTGACTCATAATATTTTAATTTTTTTTAATCTTTTCTCAGATTTCAGATGCATTTAAAAAGTTCGGCATTTCAGACAGCGACACAGCAGTACTCATTGTGCTGGTTGTGGATGGAGACAAGACTGTAAATCTGGCAGATATAGCGTCTCAGGTGGAAGGCCAGCAGGTTTCCCTAGATGAACTCCCTCAGCTAACAGACACTGCCAAAGTTAAAAAGGTGTGTAGCCAAAAGAGAAGACTGACATGGAGAAAAGGGATAGTTTATTTAGTTGTCTGATTGAATATCAACAGACATAATTAACTTAGGATCTGTATTTCTTTAGCACAACTGGGAACTTATTTTAAGTGGACCTTGATTATTTCTTAGAATTTTTTAGTTGAAACAAGTTTTAGTTGTCACACCCTAACATCACAAAGTTTAAGTCTTCAAATTATTAATGTTGTCAGGGAATTTGACCATAAAAATAAATTGCAAATTGCTACCTACCATCCAAGCACTTTTGCTTCCTCTTTTCTCAGGCAAATATTCATTTAATTAAAAATTTCAGTCCTGAGCAGTTTCATAATCTTAAGTACATAGATAGTCCCAATAGGGGTGGTTAAAATAAAAACATGTTAATTAGCTGTTAGGAGCTGTCTTAGGGCACATATGCTCTTAACAGATTACCGTATGCTGAATAGGTATCTTGGAGCATGTGTCCTACATGATAAAATTCAAGTAACTTAAATCATCTTTATCATGTCTGTCAAAGTATTGATAGGACATATGAATAAAATTGGACAAATCGTAGCATTTAACATGTGGAGCTAGAAGTGCTGCTCTCATTCAGTTTCATAGCTTTCCTTGTTCTTGCAGTTTCAGAATTTGCTTCAGTCCAAATTTTGTCTTGCAGTCACAAGAAGATAGGAATTTCCAGTGTAAAAGTGGGGAAGAGTGGAATAATCTTTTCTTGTGTACATATTTTTAGAAGGTATGTCATCAGTTTTCCTTCGTCCTTATACATATTTCCTATTTTTCTTGTTCTTTTTTTTTTCTGCAGATGTACAAAGTTACTCCACAGGAAGAAAAAATCGGCACCTTATTGGATAGTGTTGTTTGCAGAATGTCAACAAAAGATGTTTTGTGAAAATGTGGAAATAAATTTCAGAGGAAGTGAAGTAGTACTGAGTAGTTTGATAACATCTGAGCTTTAACCAAGCTTGGACACAAGGGTAACCTGAGCTGTGTTCTAAGCACAGAGAGCAACTCTGCCGTGCCAAGCAGAATTCGCCATTGGCATTTCTATCCTTTTTCTTGACAAGGGAGAATTACCAGTACTTTAAGCTGAACTTAAACAAAAGGCTTGGAAATCTGTACTTACTCTTTTGTCAAATGTTTTGGTAGTCCCAGACAGGGCTCAAACATTGTAAATTACTTTTATTAACTGTGCTCTGATTTGTTTTGGTTTGGCAACCTGATGGATGATATCCCTTTAAGAATACTACTGCCAGAAAAGATATCTTTACAGCCCAAGTATTTCTGATGGACTAGAAAAAGGAAATTTTCCATAAACAATCAGCAGCATTTCCCTTTTTTTGCTACTGGGATAGAATTGCTGCCCACCCTTTGAGGACAGGAAGGGGCAGAGGGGCATTGTGGCAGCCAGTGGCAATGTGGAGCAGGCACATCAGAGATGTGTACAATGAAGAATAAGGTCGGTGTGGATAATGCTGTGGTGGTGTTAGCACCTGACAGTCTGATGTCATCCATTGCTCGCATTAAAAGATAAGGAGTGGTGCTTTTACTTCGTAACACTGATACATCTATGGTGATGCTGAACTCATGGAGCCTGTTTCCAAGTGCAGAATTCACAGACAAATTTGCACCACAGATTGTCTCCATGTAAATTGTTAATAGAGCTTACATAGCATTCTGAAAGGATCATCAATCTTGTCTTGGTTTTTTGAACCAGTGCTAGGAAAGGCCATCAAAGGGAAATAAGAGGACTAGTGATTTCCAGTAGTGAAAAGGTGCAACAGCCCTGCATGTTAGCACATGCAGGCATCCTATTCATTAGTAAAACTAATGTCCTAATTAGGTAGAAATCCATACTGTTTGTTATTTTTATGCTGTATTATTTTTCTGGGATGTGCATATAACTGTATAGTTGTCTGCATTTTTTTTTTTCTGAAGTTCTCTGAGGTATTATGATTTGTGTACTTAAAAGATCTTTGGAAGAGTTTTTCTTACGCATAATGTTTGGGAAAAAAATATATATTTTGAGGGAGAGGTAAGTCTGAGTTAGAGTTCAAATATTGTCCAGTACAGTAAACAGACCAGTGAACTGACATGTAGACCTGTTTTTGTCTGTGTTTCTGTATTTAATACAGAAATATACAGCTTCTGTTCCGCATTTTGATTTCAGTTAAGTCTTCCCTTAGTTAAAACACAGTAGTATAAATACCATCCTTTTCTTAGCAAGCAGACCAATGGCAAATTTAGTTACAAAGTAACAAGGGAATTACAAGGTTAATCAAAGGATTTGGGACAAATGGCTGTGCTGACTTCTTGCTTTAAAGATGGCTTTACAGAATGCATCATCCTCTCTAAAGGGAAATGTGAGGCAGTAGTAAAAAATGGAGCTTGGAAAGACTTGAGTCTTCGAAAGTGTATAACATCAGCATGTGAGAATGACCATGGAAAATAAGAGACTTGTTTTCCTTTTCTGACAGTCCATTTGGTACATGGAATATATCATAAGATTACTGGCTGAACTACAGTGTTTTGGTGGATTAAAATAACAGCAGACAGGTTTACTTAAACCACTGCCTTTTATGAACATGTGTAAAACGTTTGTCCAGTCTGTTTAATACAGGAGAAATAGTAATAAAATGTTCACTGCATAAAAGTTTTGACACACAAGTTCCAAACTTGGGTTCCCAGTTTCTACTTCTTGTCCATCTATTTCATTGGTGTAAAGAAATTAAATAGCTTGTTATTGTTGACATAAGTTAAATTGTGATTTACTGTGAGACCCACATGAGGTGTTATAATGGGTGGATTTACAGGAAATTATTTTGGGAGCTGAAGTCTCCAAAGTATCATTCAGTCAGGCAGATGATTTGGGTCTGTTTGCATTGAAGACTATGCCCTGCAAGACCACAGGTTTTCAATAGACGTGGTTGCATTATCCAAGTTAAAACTGGTACAAAAACTGGTAATAAAAGTAGATTTTGTTCACCCTGCAAAGATACACTTGTCTTTCTGAACACATTAAAAATTAGTTAATTTAGATCTCTAACATTACTGTTAAATCAACCAAGGCTGTTTTCCAGGAAAGCAAAACTTTAAGAAAAAAATATGTTTTTCAAAACGTTTACTGTTCTGCTGCAGTCTTTTCTGAACTTTCATACCTCATCTCCTCTATCACAAGGTGAAAGAGGAAGCTGAAGTATTTTCAGTATTGAAAATACTTATTTGGACCTCCAGTGCTTCAGAGGCAGGATTATACCTGCAGAATTTATAAATTTAACAACTAAATGCTTAATTATGATATGTAGTCAATTGTTCGAGGGTTTTTTTTTCCCTAGGTGGGGTGCATTTGGGATTTTGTTTGACTTCCTTCACACTGAGGCCATTTTCTGTCCCACAGCCCTGATCACCAGAGGTTTTTTGTGCTGCTGTCAGAATGTGTAGGTCCCTCTACCATCTGGAGTACTTCAAAGGTACACTGCCATCCTTTTGTGTTCACTTGTAATGTTCATGCTACACATTTTATGACTGGGTCCCTATGCTCTGTGACAATGTATTTAATGTGCTAATCATTGTTTTTTTAAGAATTCCTTTGCGTGCTGTTCTTTAGGGAGCATCACCAAAGCACTGCTCCCATGTTAAAGCATGCAGGTGCCTTAACAAGGGTGTTTGCCCAGGTACGGTAACGCTGGCCGAGTGCAGCATCAATGGAGGAACACCAATTCCAGCCACCTCACTGCCTGCTGAGAGCTGACACAGGCGTCTCTGGTGCGACGTTGAGCTCTGTTAACACTCCTGGAGCTATGCCATGGAGCTCTTCTCAGAGACATTTCAGTTTATGAAATCTCCTGATTACAGATGGATACCAAAATGGGGTACACAATACTTGTAAGACTTGTGTTGCCTGCAGGTACTACCTAATTACAAGTGTCTATCTGTGTGAGTGTGTAAAATGTCTAAATATCTTGCAGGTTTCTTTTTTTTTTTATTGGGATACTATTTATTAGTTTAGGCAATGCTAAAATTTGGGGTTTAAGCTCCCAAGGCTTGGACTATTGTCTCCAACAGTCACTGCCCCTCTGAACTGCCAGCCCACTAACCTGTGCTCATCGGGAGTAGACAACTAACAGAGTTGAACAGAAACTGCCAACTGGCTCTATGTCCAGAAAGCTTGCAGGTTGTCTGAGTGGAGTTACTTCCCTGTTCCCTGAAAATGTGGGAGTATGGAATGCCCCCCATCAGTGATGGGCTGGTATATGTAGAAGCTGGTGCTGCCATGAGATGTTAATGAATTATGGAAAAGCAAGTGGTGGTTGCATATAAATTAAATATATACAAGACTGAAAACTGAGCCAGCTGTGACAAAGGATTCAGAAACACAGCTTATTTCATAGTTTTATTCCTGAGCTTACAAAGTCATTACCATAAGTTAAAAATAATGGATGCAAGTCCAATACAAACTCTCTTCAGCAACGGAGATGAGAATTCGACTTTTTCAGTGATCTTCCTTTGCTGGCAGAATAGCTGGGTTTATTGATTATTTTTTCCTATGTTGTTGTGACATGGCAGATTATTTCCCTCCTTACATTGTATGTTTTACCATGGATTGGGACAGGCAAACTTAGCAGAGGTAGAGACTCGACAAGTTCACAAATGGAAGGCTGGGGCGGACACAAAAAACATTGAACAATAAAACAGAAGTTGAACTCTTCTTTCTAGAATATCGTGCTTCAAGTTTCATATACGTGCTGAGGGTAATATAAATGTGTACAGGTCAAACAGGTCTATGTTACTCACAAAATTATGTTCTGTACATGGCCCATTAAATTGCTTCATAGATTCACTTCCGCAAGTAGCAACCGTTTAAGCAGTTTCAAGTAAACTGAAATAGGCTGAAACCATTTTTTTTGTACCTCTTGAGTATGGATAATTGACACAAATACTTCTTTAAATATTTGACAAAGAAAGTTGCTATATTGCTGCTATAAGGATGAATCCTTTCTTGACCAGGCTCCCCAGAGTGCCACTAGAAGGATCATGATGATCACTGTGTAAAGGGTGTGGACTGTAACAAGATCATCTCCATGCTGGTGCTTGAACCCAGAGGTGCTGTGCCAGTTCTCACTTTTGTTTCCATTAGTTTTCTGTCTGTGAGCACGAAGAGAATGTATCCTGACATAACAAAAAGCAAGATTAAGGTTAAAAATTATTCTTTTTTACTAACAGTTCAATAGTGTTTGTAATGAAATCCAGAGTGTGCATTGTATCATTGACTAGATTTGGGAAAGAGCTCTTCAAACTGTCTGGGGCTAATAAAATAATTTCTATAACTGGAAATGCAAAACATTTACCAGCCATTTGGTATTTCTCTCCCACTGACAGGCAGAGAGACTGGGTATGGGCTTGTTAGAGGAAACACAGTGCTCTTACTCCTCACTGTTGATACAGATCATTGTATGAGAAAAAACATACCCTTTCATTTTGCAATATTATGAAAGTGGCAGGGTTCAAATAAAAAATTACCAGTTTCCAAAGCTTTAATCCACGGGAATAAGCACAGCATGTGAGCTTCCCATCCTGCTCTGGCGTGTTTTTCTATCTCTGCTTTTCAGAGGGGACTTGTGTCAAGGTATTCATTAGGCAAAGATACCCATCATGAGTAAGTATGCAAAGCATATCTGCAGGATCTCCTGCAGTAACATTTAACATTGCTTTGTCATCTTTTCTAAAGGGTTTGAAACTAGAAGTATTCACCTATGGCAAAAGACCTCCAGTTATTGTTATCTCCACTGAAAATTGCCTGCTAAGCCCCAGTGCTAAGTCCTTGTTGCTGCTGCCTTTGTTTTTTTGGTTTTTTTTCTTTTTTTAAAGCGAAAAGAAATGTTTAATGTCCACGATTACATCTGAACTGGAATGCCAAATGGAGATTAATTAGCTTGTGATTTTCACATTTGTTAGGAAAGGGTCTGAGATGTATTAGATGTATTGCAGGTCTGGTTCATACATGTTCCTGCTGTTACTATGACAGAAGAGTAGAGACTACCACAAATGTTAGCACAGATACAGCTTAGGAGTAGAAAAGAACTTTAAACCTCAAATTACATACTTATGCACATTTGGAAGAGAGCTGTCAAAACTGATTTGTTAAAACTGAAAGACTAGGAAATGCAATCTCCAAAAGGGCATTCATCAATAAAACAGAAGTTCTGCCACTGAGCTTTTACAGAAGGTAATTGCAGAATTAGACATTTAACATTTGTATCAGGACAGTCTGTCATGTGTAACTGCAAATCAAATAACCCAGTTCATGATCATTTGGGAGCATCATGTGAAGACCACAAGAGGAATATTCTGCCAATAGTTTGCTTTTCTATTCCTACCTGAGGGGAATGCAGTATATGCAGCTTACCTTCTGCAAGCATTCATGGTGTCTGGGTGATTGAGTTCCCACTGCGTCAGATTTCTTCTTGCAGAGAGGAAAAGAGCTTTTTTAATCCGCGTTTCCTTGCACAAAATGAGGAAATTTTCTGTCAGTACCAACAAAAAAAATCTTCCTTCCAAGCCCACCAACTTGACCAACAATAATCTTGGAGCACTTGTTATGTGTCAATGAAAGCTCTCAAATTAATTGTTTCTAAAGCTGATTTTGACATAGGTCTTCAAGAAATTCCCTTGAGCAGTTCACAAGGCAAGTAATGAGTAATCCCAATGACTAGCTTATTTTAGCTGCTGGGATCTCACCTTATAAACAGTAGCTCGCTGCTGAAGTGTTGCCAAATTCATAACAACACAAGTAATGCACAGATGGAGGGTGCTGGTGATGAAAAATGCAGGATGAGCTGTAACTTAAAATTACTTTCTATTAGATCATAGGCTATTTTGGGGTGAAACTTAGTTCCTTTCTGCAATTTGGTTTAAATTGCCTGGAGTGAAATTTCAAGCCACCATCACTTACATGTCCTCTAATACTCAAGTATTTTTTATGAAAAAAGCAGGTGCCTTTTTTAATAAACCTTTGACTTTTATAACATGATCACATTAAATAAGCAGTCAACAAGTAATACATCAGCACAAAAAACCACATTTAGACATGTAGGGTTAGTAACAAAGTCACATACATCCTATTGTTCCCTGACCACCTGGAGCCATTAATTAACAAGAGGCTGTATCAATGCAGAATTTCTCCCAAGTTGGGTGTTGCATGATCAGCTGGGTTAATGGTGAGTTTAGTATAATCAATTCAATGCCCCTGTAATGATTTGTAGGGCTTGTGAACAAACACATTTAAATTTGCAATTAAAATTATAAAGACAGACCAAAACCCTTCTTTCCCAAAACACTTTCTTGCATCATCTTTCCAAATACGTCCTGGTAAAATCACTTACACTCCAGAAAATTAAGACTGAGTTTGTTCAGCCATGTGAGTAAAACTGTCACTGGAACCAATGAGGAAAACACCAAAGTAGAAAATCCTGGTGTAAAAAGCTGGAAGAGAGAAACCGTAACCATGAGAATTGGTATGTTTTACAAGCAACTAAGCCTGACAGTTCCCCATGCAACTGACCACTGCCAGCCAGGAGGGACTCTTTGTGTCATTTGAAGGGAGTGTGAGGTGAGCATGTTAATATTCAGTGCAGAAACCTATTTGTCCCAGCCATTTACTGTGCATATTTGTCAATAGATAGGATACTTGCTATATACTCACATTACATATATACTGCTTGTGGGGCTCCATGAAAAGTAGAAAATTACAAATGGTCAAGTGGAAAAAGGACTAGAGAGTATTTTATTGTGGAGGCCGGTGGGCCTGCTGGACAAGGAGCGAAAGGCGTCCTACGGTGGGATAAGTCCTAGGTTCCTTTCCAGCTTATGGTGACGGAAAAAGCTTCCCCCAGAATGTTCTGTTATGTTAATGTACCCCAGTTCTGCTCCCCTGGTTGGCTCCGTTGGCCGCTACACCCCTTGTTACCTGATACACCCTCAGAGTTTCTCAATTAGTTCCCTTACCCTGGACCCCCCATTGTTCTCCCTGGGCTTCTCTGGAACCTCGCACGAGTGCGGATGCATTAAACCTCTCCCGTAGAACCCCATGTGAAGACTCTTCCTGCTCATTCATCGTCGGACTGTTTTGCCAGCTATCCGGTGTGTGTGTGTGTGTGTACGCGTGTGTGCAAGTGTGCTGCCGGCACCGAGAGGCTTCCTTGGAGGCACTTTTGGGAAGGACGTGGCACTTTACCATCCAATATCACTGCGACATTTTATCTATATGAAAATCTTCAGGTAACGATTAACCTTATTCAGCTGATAAATTCCAGCTGAGTGATTTAGTCATCCCAAAACACTTAGAACAGAGTACATCACTGGAACGCAGTTTCTGATGCCATGCATGCATTAAGAGAAAACCCTAAGCACTGTGCAGCATTAAATGTTAGAAGAAATGTGAAGAGTGGTGTTTTCCTAGTGTTTTTTACGAACACAGGTCTACTTTTAAAACTATCCTATCAGTCAGGCTGTATTAATGGGACTGATAATAATAGTCCATAGCCGGGACTGACATCCAGGCATCTTGCTATTCCTTATGCCACTTTAGGATTAGAAATATATTGCCTTCACAAAATCACAAAATCCATTAGGCTGGAAAAGACCACTGAGTCCAACCTTTGACCGAACACCACCTTGACAACCAGACCATGGCACTGAGTGCCACATCCAGTCTTTCCTTGAACACCTCCAGGATGATGACTCCACCACCTCCCTGGGCAGCCCACTCCAATGTCTAATCACACTTTCTGTGATTAAATTCCTCTTATGCCCAAGATGAACCTCCGTTTAGCTTCACTTCTAAAGTTAAATTACTAGGAAAACCATATCCAACAAAGGTGTCAAGGAAACCAAAAGAATTGGCGCGCAGGCCCCACCGCACCCAGCACGGCGGTGTTGCCTGGAATCATCGCGCACGCCGGCACGGCCTCAAGGCGAGGCCTTCAGCAACGCCCACACTCTGCTGAGGCTTTCCCTTGCGCTGCTGCCACCACCGCGGCTGCCGAGGCCGGCCAAGCAAGCCGGGCTCCGCAAGGACGACCCGCGGGGGTGGTGCAACACGGCCAGAACCCGCCTCAGGGGCGAGGCCGGGGCTGAGTGAGGTGATGGGGCCTGCGCAGCCCAGCAGAGAGGCCGTTGGGAGCCCCTGCTAACTACAAGCCCCAGAATGCATCGGGAGGGCTCGTGTATCCTTCGAACCTGCCAATGAGGACGCGCGGGGCGTGTCACGTGAGCGGGGCGCGCTTTCCAAGTGCGGGCGGGTGCGCGGCGTGGCTCGTGCGCGGTGGCGGTGAGGGGCGAGTGGTGAGCGCGGGGGGACGGCGGTGGCAGCGGCGGTGGCAGCGGCGTGGTGCCCAGAGGCCTTTCCCCGTTTCCCGGCCTTAGGTACAGGCGCCGTTGCGGTCGGGGGAGGGACCTGTGCGAACTCGCCTGAGGTGGGGCGGTCGGCGGGATGGTGAACTGCGTGGCATCCCATAAACCGCCTTTTCGGTGGTGCCCAGCGACAGGATGAGTAGTAATACTAAATTAAACTAATAAACTAAATTAAACTAAAACACAAGAAGTTTCATTTCAGCGTGAATAGGAACTTCTTTACATGGAGGGTGGCAGAGCACTGAACAGGCTGCCCAGGGAGGTCGTGAGGTCTCCCTCTCTGGAGATATTCCTAACCCACCTGGACGCGATCCTGTGTAACCTGCTCCAGGTGACCCTGCCTTGATAGGGGGTTGGACTGGATGACCTCCAGAGGACCCTTCCAACCCTAACTATTCTGTGATTCTGTGTGGCAGTCCCTAAGCATGAGAGTCTTCAGAGGGAATGTGTGTCTCCTCACTAATTCAGCAGTATCATCAAAGTCTGTAACCCTGTTGTTCGGTTTTGGGGGGTTTTTTTAAACCTCTTGCATGGCTACTTCTGTATTTTCCAGGTACTATGGAGGAAAAAAAAGAAATGTCAGCACATAGCCTGAGTCATATGACTGAAGAAAAACTGGATATTTGCACGAGCAATGGTAGGTGGAGAAAGTGTTGAGTTATTCTGTACGTGGTATTTCCCCTGCTATAGGTTAGGACAGCTCAGATCAGTAGACATCCTCTGTCTGCCTTATCTCATGTTCTGTGTACTCATTTCCTTGGATGGGCTGCTGTTGCCAGTCTCAGAAGCCTCCTGAGGAGCTTGTGGAGCACAGTGCTAAATCTTGTGTAATAGTGACTGATGCCATCAACCTCCTTTCTGTATATCTAATCTGAGCTCCTCCCTTTTCCTTATCCATTAGCTGCTGATTTATTTAGTGTATATATTAACTAATAAGAAAAGTAACCTTTCTCACTGGTTCCTGCCACTGTTCTGTGGTAGCCTGAACAAGAAAAGAACTGATGAATGGGACAAATGCATTGTCACATAGCTCTAGATTACATGTTCTCACTTATTTTAATTGGAGGCTGCTGATAAGCTGCATTCCATGTTCCTGTTACAGCTGCTTAGAAATCACCATTCAGCTGTTTCACAGTATTTGGGCATCTCACAATTATGATAATATTTGCAATTGTACCTTAAATTTCTTGGACCTAAAACATGTTTTTCTAAGTTTAATTTTTTAAACTTGGTAGCTAAAGCTTTTTTTGCCGGCTGACATCACTCACCAAATTGTCAAAGCATAATGCAATCATTTTCACTGCAAATGCATGCTGTGATAAAATCCTTGTTATAGTTTCAGACTTTCCTCTTCTGGCTGATGAAAAGTTTGATTTTGACCTTTCACTCTCTTCAACAAGGTAAGTAATGTAAGTACTGTAGACCCTTCAAAATGGACACACGTAAGGTGCTGGGCTAAATTACTTTTCTTTGTAGTGGAAATGAAGATGAAGTTTTTGTTGGACCTGTGGGACACAAAGAAAGATGTATTGCTGCCAGTATTGAAGCAAAAAAGTGTGTGTCTGCTTCTGATGAGAAACTCACGTGGAGCCCACTTCAAGGAGAGAAATTTGTGGAAATTTTCAAAGAAGCTCATTTGTTGGCACTGCAAATAGAGACTGGAAGCAAGAACAAGGAGACTAAAATAAGCCAATCAGAAGAACAGGAAAACAAGATTGTAGAAACATTTGTGGAGGACTCAAAGTCAAAGCTGAAGATACTGAGAAACAAAAATATAGAAATAAGTCCCAGGGCTGTTAAACGGGAGACATACTGTGTGCAGGACAGCCTGCCATGTCAGCTGCCACCTTGTTTTCAGAAGGCATCACATAAACTTGTGTCAGATGGCAAAGTGCATGCTCTTCCTGCTCCTCCTAACAGCAGCCCTGTTAAAATCTGTGTGTCTCCTACAAAAAATGCCAGTTTGCCCCTGACAGAGGAACAGAAAACTAAGGAAACGAACACAAAGACAGTTGGCACACTGCCAATGGCAAAACCTTCATCTACTTTTGGAAAAAGCAATTTGTTGACAATTGACAAGGTAAAGTCGGGTTCTGGGCAACATTTTCTTCACATAAGGTCTCTGTGTTTTAGGAATGCTTAATCTGTCTACAATCTTTTATTTTTAAAAGTGAACTTTAACCTTCTGATGCTTCTCTACCTCATAAGATCCTTAGTCAGAAAACATATATAGAAAAAAAAATAAGGGCAGGTACTATGGTGTAGTAACTAATTACTTTATCTGTTATGACAATGTAGAGCATTTGCAAGTAAATTTCTGTTGTATTCTGGTTTTGTGAATACTATAATTCTTGGCTTCTCTTCTATCTGGTTTCTAACACTGCTGTGTTGCTGGTAAAATTACTACACTGTTACACTTCATGTGCAATTTTACACTTAATGTGTAAAAGTGGCTTTTTTTACTGTTAATCTTTGTCAATGGAAGTGTATTCTGGGATAGCAAGGGAACAGTTGTGTTAGTGACCTTGTGAGCACAAATCCCCGTCTTTAGATGGAATATCTTCTGGATTTTATTGCTCTACACTTTATGGCTTAGGCTCCAGTATGTATTGCAGATTTTACTGAAGATGTGGTAGGGGCTCCTTAAGAACCATCACCTATAGAAATTACAGGACTCTGATTTTCCTTTGTGGTATAAATTTCTTCTTGATTTTGTGTGCTATCAGAAAAGACATGATCTTAAACACTTTAACTAGACAAATTATATCCCAGTGTCTGAACAGACAGTTTGCATGATGCAGTCTACTACTGTAATGTCTCACCTTTTGGAAGCCAGAGTAAAGTGGAAGGATAATAAATGGAGAGTCCAATATAGTTGTAAGGTACAGTTACAGTATGGAACAGTATGTGGGTGAATGTGATTATATGATTTGTACTGATGAATTGTTGCAGAACTGTCCTTAAGTTGCTGTCCAGTGTCTGCGTTCAAGCGTGTTCTAGTACTTGGCAACTAGTCACTAGACTTACTTCAGACTGTATTTGTCTAAAGACTTCACTTGGTTTGGAGGCTTCTTCATTGACTGTTGTCTCTGTTTCTGAACAGAATCAATGTGTGTAAAAAGCTTTAGAGTGGCTTCTAGAAGCACTGCTACCTTTTAAAATGTTGCATTGAAATTTGCAGCTCAAGCGAGGAAAAAATACTAGTATTTCTACAAAAAGAGACTTGAACAGCATGGGATCATCTGAAGATGTAATTTCTGATAAATCTAGTATTGCTTTAGATGCCTTTGAGTCTTCGTTCAGTGGCAGTTCCTCAGTGCAAGACACAAAAGTCCTACCTGCACCAAGTAAGGTAATGGCAAGCCTCCTTAATATGAAAATAAGTTCTGTAGTATTTCTGATGAAAAGAAATTAATATAGTTTACTTTCTAATTTAATTTAAAGCTGTTGTGTAAAGTGATTTTAAGGAAAAGTAATCTATGTTTTATATTTGCCATTCTTGAATGTGTGCTCTAAGTCTGTAATGCAATGAATTTACTTGAGAGCAACTATAAATGTGCTGGATTAACAAGCATGCCTTTGTTTTTAAAGCACTGGCTGCAGGTAAGTGATGAGCAGTTTCCTGTAAGAAAGTTTTTGGTGTGTGTAGTTAACTATACCATATGAAAAGGTTGCCGTAACTTGCATGAGGGTAGTATACCTACAGCTGTCAGTTGCTTTGAAGCTTTAAATGCCCATTTTAAGGCTGTGTGCCACCTCACCGAATCATAGAATTGTTGAGGTTGGAAGGGACCTCTTGAGGTCATCTGGTTCAATGCCCTGCCTCAAGCAGGATCACATGGAGTCATTTGCCCAGGCCCATGGCCTGACAGCTTTTGAATATCTCCAAGGATGAAGTCTTGGCAACCTCATAGGGCAGCCTGTGTCAGTGATCGGTGACCCTTGAAGTAAAAAAAGTGTTTCCTGATGTTCAGAAGTGGAACCTCCTGTGTTCTACTCTGCCCATTGCCTCTAGTCCTGTCACTGGGCACCACTGGCTACTGTCCTTTCAGAAATTTCTATATATTGATGAGCTCCACCTTGAGCCTTGTATTCTCCAGGCTGAGAAGTCCCAGCTTTCAGCCTTTCCTCAGGTGGGCGATGCTCCAGTCCCTTAATCATTCTCGGGGCCTTTGTTGGACTCTTTGCAGTAGCTCCAAATCGCTCTCGTACTGGGGAGCCTGGAACTGTAGGGAGATCTTCAGGTGTGGGCTCTCAGTGCTGAGCAGAGAGCAGGATCACCTCCTTTCACTTGCTGGTGACGCTCCTCCTCGTGCAGCCCAGGCTACTATCAGCATTCTTTACTGTAAGGGTGCATTGCTGGCTCATGTCCAGCTTGTCCACCAGCACTCCCAAGGGCCTTGCCTGCAAAGCTGCTTTCCAGCTGCTTGGTGCCCAGCATATACTAGTGCCTGGGCTGACTCTTTATTCTTTAATTCCTTTAAGTCCATACTCAGGTTTGTGGCAGGAATAAAAATAATTGTTTGCCTCCTAGATCTTATGTTCCAGTTCTGTATAATAATCCAGATACAATGAACTCTTTCTAAGAAAATTCACTTTTAAAAATGTAATCTGAGTTAAGGAGCTCCTCTAAAATTCACAAGTAAAAAGTTACAATACCAAGACAAATAATGGCAAAATAATGTGTTAAATAGGGCATTTTTTTGCTTTTGATTCAGCCTGGCTTAAGGAAGATGACATATCTGAAACGTCCTGGTGTTGCCAGTGGTCTCACAAGAAAGACTACATCATCATCATCATCTTCATCATCAGTTTCCAGCATGAACTCAAGTCTTAATTCAAGTTTACCCATTTCTCCTATAGGCAAAAAAGGTAACGCTCTTACTACGGATTCGTGCCACAAATCAATTATGAAATAGCTAAGCATGTTCTGGACTTTGGATTTGGAAATGTTTTAATGGTGTCCAGTACATTCAAGCACTAAGAAATGTTTTGTATGGAGAATAAAATTTTCTAGGCTAGTCCAGTAAATCCCTGTGGACTAAAGATAAATGTTAGACATCCATAATTTGTAGAAACTAGATTGATACAAGCCCGATGCCTACATGTGAGCAGCTGACACAGCTAGAAAGGAAGCAATGCCCCAGGAATTCTGTTCCTTTTATGCATGATCTTCCCTATTATAGCCAAGAACATGAGCTTCTGAATGCTCTAAGCTTGTCTGACTGGAATTAAAAGAAAAACAAAACTACCAAAGCAACTGAAATTTGGAAGGAAGGTGGAAGGCTTTATTCCACATTTCTGTAAGCCTAAATAAAGGATGAGCTTTACTCAAGCAGATCGGAAAAACACCTTTAGGGAGATAACACAGCCAAGAGGCTTGTACTGTATTGAGGCCATCAATTTGACCACTTCAGTAAGCCTCAAAGGATCAGGAAAATAGTCTTCTAAAAGAAGACCGATGTAAGGACTACAGTTCTTGTACATCTATAAAAATACCAAGTTACAGCAAATTTTTATTTTGTACCTTGTTTCTGGGAGATTAATAACATATTAAAAGCTTAGTAAGAACTATTTTATGCAACAGAACTGTCTAATTGAGATTTATCCTCTTAATGAAAGTAACATACAGACTAAAAGTAAGAACTTTACAGAAATCTGGGAAAAATGCTTGTGGGGTAGTTTAGTCTGTGGTGTTAATCAGCATAACTCAAACTGTTACCTCCTTGAAAGGCTGCTTAAGGGAACAGGGCTATGCTGGGAGAAAATGCTGAAAGTAATTTGAATCTGCAAGCTGTTTTGGCATTCCTTGAAGGATATTCTTTCACCTGATTGCAGTAATTCGGGAATTTGGTGAGAAGACAGTAAAATAAAATTGCTGAAGAATTTGAGGAATAAGTTTTCAGTAGTTGTATATATTCTCTTTAAACGTGAATTATTTGAACCTAAATTTAAATGCTGTAAATTGCTATTTTTCTTTCCTATGTTAGTATAATTATTCTGCTTAGTCAAAAACTTTAGAAGTACAACTTTCTATTTCAGGAAACTCAAGCACGTCATCAAAAGCTAGTGTGAGTGGCTCTAAGCTTTCATCTAGTACAAGCAGGCTGGCCCTTGTCAGACCTACCACAGTGTCATCTCTGCAGGCTGCCAATACTGAGAAATCCAGGAAGCAAGTGAGATCAGCTAGTACTCCTAAAATACCTAGTTCTATAAGCCTGGCTAAATCTTCAGCTTCTACAACATCATCTGAGGCTGCAGGCAGTGGAATTCAGAGACCAAGCTCTGTTCCCAGTCTGCAGCAGCTATGTCAGCAGAATAAAGATGGGAGTTCACCAAAAGGAAGCCTGTGTGCAAAGCCCAAGGCTAGAGTTTTGTCTGTTTCCACAGGTCAAACTAAGGCTCCTGTGAAAACTCAAGGTAAGCACATACTTTGTATGACCTGTCTGCTACTTTGGTTATTAAAAGTAAATGTTACCTTGAAGGTTTGTTATTTGTTTCACTACACTTCTGTCCACCTTTGGGAAGGAATTAGTATTTAACTGAAAGATAACTGCTATAAAAGAAATAAATATGAATCTGATAGCAATTAACAAAACTTTTCTGTTTAGATGCAACACCAAACAAATCGGCACCAAAAGCAACTCCATCTCTTGGATTAACGTTTTGTGGCACACCTGGAAGGTAGGGCTTCACTGAAAATTGAATACACTGAGGCATCCTTCTCAGCATGCAACATGGTTGGGTGTTGCAACAGTCTTAAAAGTTCTAATTTCATTATCTAGTCCCTTGAGACCTGCCGAGTTAGATGTGTTAATGCCTACTGGAACTGATTTAAAACAAATCAAAACCCAAAACGAAACCAAATAACCCCTCCCACTCTGTTCAGAAGAGGTTTCTTTGCAGTGCTAAATAGACTAAAATAATTCATAAAAGAATTCTTATCAAGTAAAGCCCCTACTATGCAGTGATTATCAACTTTAGGGTGAATACCGTTCCCTTGCTGACTAATGGGAAATGGATTTCTATCGTCTGGTAGAATAGAGTTATTCAAACAATTTCTAGAAGGTTTTGGCTAAGGCATGTTCCTCTTCTAGTGCCATGGCAGTCAGCACTCCTGTGAAAGGACAGAGTTTTTGTTTTCCTGAGAGGTCTGCCACCATGACTCCTGCCAGTGTGAAACGGTCTGGCCTACCTACACCCATCCGTCGGATCTCAGGGTTCCCAGCAGTGACTCCTAAAACTGTACCAAGAATGGCAATTTCTCCGCATGCTGCATCTCTCCGGCAAAGCTTCAGCTTTTCTACCAAAAAGACTTTTACAGCTGGGTAAGACAGAAATTTGCATATATGAAATGAGTATTGTAGGCAAACTGCCTCTGAATGAATTCTAGTGATGACTCTTGGGTTTCAAGGACCTCTGCTAAATGTTAGAATAAAGCATTTGAGCGTAGAAAAGCTGTATAGGCCTAATAAAAATTTTTAACTTGTGACTGGTAAAATGCTATAAGCTGTACTGAGGTGAGTCAATATCTAACATTAAAGAATTACAGCTTTAATAGGAAATCACTTGTATTTCTTGAGCTAGGGAACAATTAAGACTTGTATCTGATGCTCTGATGTCATTTTGCTGTTGCCTTCTGATGAAGGGAAATAGCTGATTAAAATGCATATTACTTCTAACTTTTGTTTTATATTGTTGCCAGTGGTCTGTAAAATTACACTTTTTAAAGCGTCAGTCAAAAAGCCAAGGATTTAGTTGACTTAAACTTTATTTTCTGAGCAGCTGTACTTATGCTTTTATTAAGTCTGTTTGTTTTCTGTGAAAGTAGTGTTCCCTTCTTCATATTATCAGCCCAGCATCTTCTGACAAGGGCCATATGTATGCAGGCTTGTTTTGTGGCTGGTGGAGAGGAACTGTTATTACATGGCTAGAAAACTGTGTCATGTTACTGAGGCCAAATGTCTCAAATAGTCTTTTCTCTCAAGGCAATCAAGACAATTATTCTGTCTACAATGACTTTATCATACTAGATAAATCAATACCAGATTACAGCCTTTGGTCCTCCAGGCAGTGTCAGTACTTCCTTTCAGCAGGGACTGAAGTGGGTTGCTCAGTGATATACAAGATCAATGCCTCTTTGCTAGTTCTTCCAAGTTTAAAAAAAAACCAACCAAAATACCTTGTGTGAAATTTAGGCTGGATGGAAAGGTCAAATAAGATTAAATTCTTCATAATCCTTTCCTGGTTTTTTTTTTGCATGGGTAGGCTATACTTCTATTGCAGAATGAAATATTTTGTATTTTGCAGGTAACTAGCATTTATTTGAATAAAAATACGGAAGCCTTTTGGTCATTAAAACTTGGGGTAAAAAAAAGGAGAAAATGAGGTTAGAAATTGGCTTGTCTGTCTCTAGTAGTTAATGCTGATTAAAGAACTCAATTATTGCTGATGGTCTTTTCCGTAGGTCTAAACAGAAACAAGAGAGTAAGACACAGACATCTTCAGAAGATGATACGTCTCCTCCACCTGTGCTACCTCTTGCACTTAACTTCTCACCAGAGAAAACTGCTACAGAAGGAGTAGAAAATGCATTAAAAGAGACAGAAGTACAAAATGAGCTGGCTGAAGTACAAAATGAGCTGGTTGAAGAGAAACAACCTGAGGTGAGAAATGATAATACATTTTCCTACAAAACTACTAAGTAAACTGCTTGAAACCAAATTATTTCAAGGTGAGGGATAAGTAGGAAAACCACTTCAGCATACATGAATGTGTTAGAATAATGAAATAATAGAATATTCTGAGTTGGAAGGGACCCATCAGAATCAAGTCCAGCTCCTGGCCCTGCGCAGGACACTCAGGAATCACACTAAACATTTCTTGAATTCTGTCAGGCTGGTGCTGTGACCACTTCCCTGGGGAGCCTGTTCGAGTGCCCAAATACCCTCTGGGTGAAAAACCTTTTCCTGCTATGCAACCTAAACCTCCCCTGACTCAACTTCATGATGTTTCCTCAAGTCCTGTCGCTGATCACGAGAACGAAGAGATTGATACCTGCCCCTCTGTTTCCCCTTGTGAGGATGTTCAAGACCACAATAGGGTCTCTCCTCATCTGTTCTCCAGACTGAACAGACCAAGTGCCCTCAGCTGCTCCTCGTAAGACTTCCCCTCCAGACCCATCACCATCCTTGTTGCCTTCCTCTGGGTGCTCTCTAATAGCTCAGTGTCTTTTTTTATATTGTGGTGCCCAACTAGCAGTAACCATGTGCACCCTCTAGTGCCTATATTTAGCACTGAACATCATTTTTTTGATATTTCCACTGTGTGTGTTCCCATTTCAAATGCACTCTCAAATACTTGCAGATTTTATATTAAGTTTCCACTTTTGGAAGAGTACTGTGAAATCCTTGTGGATTCAATTAGAAAAGTAGTGTTGTGGGGCAGTTCGTTTTGCAGCCATAAAGCTCCTTCAGGGATTAAAAAAACCCAAAACACTGCTGTAGCTAAATTCATCACCTAACAGGAGTGCTAATCTGCAGTGAGGGAGGATTAAACCCCAAAGTCCACATAGCACTAAACTTAAGTGTCAAGTAATTAGTTCAGTGAACACTTTCCCTCTCCCAGGAAATGTTGTGGCTTCATGTTGAAAGCTGGTACTCCACAGGCATTAAGAAGAAAGGACTGAAGTTGTAGTTCTGAAATATTAACCTGACAAAGTGGCTACTGATTTACAAATACTTAGGTGTAGAATAATCTGTAGATTAATTACTTGATGTTATTGCATCAGTATGTTCCTTGTTAGCTTACTTGGTGGCATAAAGTGTCTGTTTCAGAATTGCTTAGTACATGTATGGGGTAGTTAAACTGGACAAAAGGATAACTAGAGTGTGAAGCTGTAGAGAATAGTTTCTATGGCTAAATAACATTGCAAATAATTGTAGTTAAATCATTTAACTATTAAGAGGGTTATTAATCTTCTATTTTGCATTAAACTCTACTTTTAAGTGAAAAACTGTTTTATGCCAAGGGATCTCTTTTGCTTTGTCTTACTGCATTTTCCCTGTGATGCTAGCCACTGGCAGAGCAGGAGCTGAGGTTTTTTACACTGTGTGCAATGAATCCTGCATGAAAAATACCCAAGTTATAAATTAAGCCTGTTCTGTGATTATTACAGCTGTATAAGCTAAATAGAGTGCCTCAATATATACGAAGGAAGCTTGGTGAACAGAGGAGAAAACCTGAATTTTTTTTTTTTAAAGGCCTTACTGCTAGATACTGGAGTAGACAAATCTCTCCCACACACTTCTGAATGTGAAAGTAGACCTTTGATAGACCTTTCCAATACTCCCGAAGTGAGTAAGATTACTTCTCCAAAGCCTGTATTATCTGGGCAGATAAAGGTAAGTTTTATTCAAATAATCTGGTGCAAGTATGTTAGCAGAAAAATGTCAGCTGGCTACATACCCTTGTCTGCAGAGCAGTTCCACAGTACTGTAGGAATATTTAATATTAGCTCAATATGATATACATAATGAGGTGCTCTTAAGAGAATGTCATGTTTAAAATCAAACAATGTGTTCTGAACTAGTGCTCAGTGAGCAATCTGCAAATAAGAAAAGGAGGAGGATGGAGAAAGAACTTAGTACTTAAAGCAGTTGTTATAGAATGAAACTGTTCTGAAGCAGGAGGTGAATGCTGTTTTCAGGAGAATTGGCATGCTTACTTTTGTTTCCCCTTTTTTGCACATTTTCAGTTCTCGGCAGCAACTCATTTTAATCAAAAAAAAAAGGTGGCCTCTCCTGTTTAGCTCCTTTCCTAATCCTCTCCTTAGCTGGAAGATGTGTGCTGTTGGAATGTGCTCTAAATTTTAAAAGCATTTCTGGGCAAGTGTTTTTTATACATTAGCGGCTTGAAGGTAGATGCCTTTAGATATTGTCAGATGAATGCTGGAAACTGAGGATGCAGCCTTTGACAATAGATGTAGTTGGGCTCAATTGAGTATCAGGCCCTTCAAATTTTGTCAAAAGAGGAGGATTGCAGAACTCTGACTTTGGGGGGCATGTTCAGAGGAGTTCAGAAGTGCTGTGTCCTGCCTGGATGGCACTGTAATTAGAATATGCATAGTAGTGAAATTTAGAAAAACCTTTTAGGCTTTTAAGGTAAGTATGGGCAATAACCACCTTGTGAGAAGCTTGTGCTTGTCTAAGAATGAGCATATTTTTAAAAACCAGAACACAAAATCTTGAGTGTGGCGCTTGTATTTGTCTTCTGGATACTAATAGGAACCCTAAACAAAACAAGTACTTGAGAATAATACAGATTATAGCTGCTAGTAGCTATGCACAACAGTTGACTACACTAGCTAAATTTTATTGTTTCTCTTTCAGCTAATCGATTTGAGTTCTCCTCTTATCACTCTGAGCCCTGATGTAAACAAAGAAAATCTGGATTCCCCTCTACTCAAGTTTTGAATTTGAACTGAAATGAAGAATTCTTGGCAACTGTGATCTTTGAAGTGTTTTAGATGTTATTCTTCACTCATATAATTTTTGGGAGATGGCTGTAGATTGTCTGATGAACTGCATTAACAAAATAGAATTCTAACGATCTTGATATAGTCAGAGTCTGGTAATGGTTTTGTTCATGGATGTGCTGCAATGGATGTATTTAAACAATATTGTTCTAAGGCAAAAAAGGGTATATTCTCTGAATTGGAAACCTGCCTCCTTACTTCCTACCAATTGTCATTTGATTCCTTTCCTCTGTGTACAAAAAAGTTTTAATTTACAATAAATGAGTTGTTTGCTAAATGTGTACAAAATAGCAACTTTTTATTGCATGCTTTGGGTAGACTTTTCTAGTGTTTCACTTACAATTGTTAAGGCGTAGGTAAAAGCTAGTGGACTTCAGGATGGTGTAGCAAGTTTGGAAACAAACATTTTAATACTGAATGCCAGTGGAATTAAGTAACAGCACCCCCCGAGTTTGTGTAATGCAAAGGAGAAGATAAGTTTGTTACTGCCCGATGTCCCCAGCTGGGATAAACTTAGGCTTACTCAGGTATAATGGGCATGAAGCAATCAAAGGGAGATGTTTTGTTCTGAGTTTTCCTTTGTCTAACTCACCGTGCTGGGCCCTGTGGCTCATGGGCAGGGGTCGTGTCTAGAGCCTGTGAGGGTTTTGGGGGGTCTGACGAGGGCCAGAGGCGGCCTCTCTCGCGTCCCAGGGCCCTCTCCCGGTGCGTTCCCCTCGGGCCGCGCGGGTACCGCCGCCGCCGCCCCGCCCCGCGCAGGCGCGTGCCCGCCCCGGCGCTGTGGGGAGCGCGGGCGGGCGGAAGGGGCGGCGGGGCGATGCTGGCGGCCTGGGGCCGCCGCGTGGCCTGCGCCGTGTCCGGCGGCGTGGACAGCGCTGTGGCCGCGCTGCTGCTCCGCCGCAGAGGTGCGGGGCTGGGGCGGGGACGGAGAGGGTGAGGGCGGCGGGGCCGGCCGTGCCCCGTGCCGCGCTGCGCGGGCCGCGCGTCCCCTCTCGGTCCCCGCGCAGCCTCCCCCGCGCTCAGCCGCCCCCTCGGGCTGGTGGAGCGGCCCCACGCCGGGCAGGGCTGCGCGGAGAGCCGGGCACCGCCGCGGCGGCAGAACAGCCGCGAAGGAGGGGGTGGGGGTTGTGACTTACCGCCGCGTTAGGTTGCCAGAAGAGCTTGGATGAGCGATTACCTAGAGAGAAAAACCATAGCTATACGGTAACTCTACAGTAGAGTTTAGCACGGGGCTACTCACATCTTCGGAAAGTTGCAGTTGCTACAGCCATTCTTGAGAAACACAGGGTTTGCGTCCAGGCTGTAAGAACTTAACTTGCTAAGTCATTCTCGCCTTCATTTCATAGGCTATCAGGTGACAGGTGTGTTTATGAAGAACTGGGACCCTCTGGATGAACAGGGAGCTTGCTCCATTGACAGAGATTGTGAAGATGCTTACCGGGTGTGCCAGAAGCTTGATATCCCGTTTCACCAGGTTTCCTACGTGAAGGAATACTGGAATGAAGTGTTCAGGTAGAAACACGTTTACGGTATCTGGTCTTCCAATGTATTAGTGTGGTACCATGTTATAATGAAAAGCAAGAATGGATAGATAATGAGCAATGGCAATTCACTGCAGTATTGTCAGTGCTAAGAGAAAGCCCTGAAGCCTGTTAAATTTTGAGGAATTACTTTTTCTCTCTTTTGTATTTAAGGTCAGAATTTATATCTTGGTTTTAATGTGTTATTTTAAAATTAATAAGAGATTTCTCCTTATGGTAGTGTGTAGCAATTGCTTTGTTGCAGCTTATTTCTTCAGCTACCCGTGTACTGGCCCAACCTTACTGCAACTTGAAAAAAAAATTATTTAATGGGGTACAGTTATTGTCTGTGTGTGCAACTTACGCAGTGCATTTTACATAATGTGTGCTGAATCCAGTTTAGCACAAAATGATTGTGACCTAGCCTTGCTTCTTTAAAATGAAAACAAATTTGAAGCTGTTCTCTGGAGAGGGTGCTCAAGTTTTCTGTGAATTTATTTCACTTTAAGGGAAGTTCTACATAGGAAAAGCTGAGAGATTTTCTTGGAAGGTAGGAGAAGAAGGGACATGTTGGTATAACAGCATAATTTATCTTTATGCACTGAACATAAGTACATAAAAGTTGATCCCTGATCTTCATCCCTTTAAGTAGTGCTGTTATTACCTTACTTGAAAGTGAGGAATAACCTGGTCATGCTACTTGTACTGCATGTTGAAATGACATCAAGCTGAGCACCAAACTTTTGGATAGTCAGTGAAGAAAACAGCAAACCAGCCCTTTTCTGGGAAAATTCACTCCATTTTTCCCTTTTTGGTGTGAGAGAATGAGTAAGTGCTACAAAACTTCTTGGGGTTTATTAATACAGTGTTTCCTAACTCTCTGTTACAAGTGCCTTGGTTTGTTTCAGAATCCTTTTTTATTTACTATCATCACTGACCTTAGATTTACTCCTCCTCTAGATCTCTCTTAAAAGGGTTATTCACCATAAAACACCTTTTATCATGAGAACTGTTCCAGATCTTGTCATTTCCATGGTTTGTGCAAAGCCTGTTTCAGTTCTTTCTGTCAGAGAAAAAGAACTCTGTCCGATAGACATCCTTCATTGCCCTTTCCCTGGTTCTGTGCTTTACTAGAAGTTCTGAACTGATGTGAGCCTGGCTTTGTGCTGAGTCCTTTGTAGAACTCCCAGTGTACCGTAAGAGTACAGTGTGAGCCAGCAAGAGGGAGGCATCTCTGGGTAGACCCAGGTGATTTAATTATTAGTATCAGTTGTTGAATTCAGAACTTTTAAAAAGGAGTTAGAGAAAATACAAGGTAAGTTGCTGTGTTTTCTATTTACTAATGTAATGTGTCACACATAAGGAAGAAGCAACTGATTCTGTTTCAGATGGACAAAAGTGAAACCAAATACTAGGATTGCTGTTGTTTTTTCAGCTTCAGTCTGTGCCCTCAGTTCCTCTTGACTGCAATGGTCAGTTCCTATTGACAGCAAGCAAAATGATGCAGTGATGAGGCCTTTTGATATCTCAGGGCATGTTGTATGCAGGTTTAATTTCGTTAGTTATTATTTCAGTGTTTTCAAGTGAATAATTCTAAGTAATTATGCAGCAGTGTAAAACTACAACATAACTTTGAGAAGCTTTGAATTTCTAGAGGGGGAAAAAAAAGGACAGGAAAACATCTCTAAAATTAAGCCCCATGAGTGATGACTGCTTGTGGTGACATTATTGCAGCTGAAGTTATTGTCTGTTCAGCTGAGACACTCCTGGTGTGCACCACCATATTGTCCCACTGGAAAATTAAATAGGGTTGTTAATTCTGAAAGTAAGTATTCCATAAGAGATGGGTAGGATGTGTACAGTGGACAGCCACATCTGCCCAGAGGGGATTTTAATTTAATAAAGCAGGGTTTACAAGATTGTAAGTGATAATTTGACCCTGTCCTCAATGCACTTTGGGGAAAATCTTCCAAAGATTGTTTTTGTGCACGTTACAATCTAATGGGTATTATTTCTAACATTAAATGTTTAGTATAACTGAATCTTCTCTGAGACTGGGACTCAGGTTCTCATAGTTAAACATTGTCCAGTTTCTGGAAGTATTATGCATGTTAATGATTCTGATAGACATTTGAGTCTTTATTTTACAGTGACCTCTTAAAAGAGTATGAATTGGGAAGGACGCCTAATCCTGATATTTTGTGTAACAAGCACATCAAATTCAACTACTTTCTGCATTATGCTATGGATAACCTTGGTAAGGCATTTTCAAGTGTGTCAGTACAGAGTGTGTGCCGTGGAAATGCATAAAGGAAACAAGCTCTTTGAAAGGTGGGGAAAGACATGAGTTCATGTGCATGCCTAACTCATGTATCTGTGGTAGTATGTCAGTAAGTGCCAAGTATTTGGTTTTAAGATTGCTTTTACACACAAAAGTCATAGAATGGTTCAGGTTGGGAGAGGCTTTTAAAGGTCATCTAGTCCAGCTCCCCTGCCCTGGGCAGGGACATCTTCCACTAGATTAGGTTGCTCATATGTAGGAACAGATTTATTTCAGGGACATGCATTGACTTGACCATTAAGTTTTACATTCTTAGGTGGTCCTTAAAGTACAAAAGCACAAGTGCTGGCATGCTGATGAATAGTTTGCATTATTTAAATAGCAGGAGTACCATTATTGTCAGTATAAGACTTCTCTACAGGTTTTCTTCTTTCATTGCTTTCTGCTTTTCTTGCTGTATGTTTGCAATCCTGTTTCAAACTGTGAATTTCAAGTTTTTGCCTTTATGTTATGTTTGGTTTTTCTTTCCTTGATAGGAGCAGATGCAATTGCTACTGGGCATTATGCCAGGACCTCACTGGAGGATGAGGAAGTGTTTCAACAGAAACACACTAGAAGACCACAGAGGCTTTTCAGAAACCGTTTTGAAGTTAGAAATAGTAAGTTGTGTCTTCATTTCATGTTTTATCCCACATATGAAAGAGAAATTTAAACTATATTTGGTGTCACAGAATCAGGGATGTTTGTTACCTTACACACAATGATTACCGATTAAACCCCAGCCTTTGTAGAAGGTTGGTTGTGCTAAACAAGGTATTTACATTACTGAAAATGACCCTGACTTGTCAAATACTACAGATTCTGTTTTAGGAGTCAGATGAATGTCTGATATATGGTGAGAAGCATGCTATACCCAAAGGGAAAAAAACTTGTAAACTGAAGCTATGCAAGCTGCCACAGTGATGATTTTACATTATAGATTCCCTGCTTTCATTTGTTTGTTCTGGACTTACGGGGTTTATTTGTTTCTTTGTTTTAATTTTACTTTTGGAAAGTTGAAATGGCCCCAACTGGACCTATGGTCTATATGTGTGACAGACTGTGATTTACAGATGTAGTGTTTTGTGATGGGCTTCCTTGCCCTGTTACTGAGATTTTGTATCACCAGTTGTGACTGAACTATTGGCCTGTAGTTCGTGTTCGAGTCCAGAAACACATAAGTAGTGTTTGTACAACAGCAGAGCTATGAACTTTTAGAGAGAGGGGGCAGAACATGATTGAAAAACTGTACCAGTTTTTTTTCATCTGGGCAATCAGGAGATTTCATCTATTTTAAAGAAAAAAGTCAAACTCCCATCTCTGAGCATTGGCAATAACTCCACTGATTGCTCAAATAATTGATTTATAGTAGGGTGATTCCAGGACCAAACAGTGTCATTCTGAAGAACAGTATACTCCAAGGTATTTGAATCTTCATTCTCTCTTTCACAGGAAATGTGAAAGTTGTTTTTGTTTTTTGTATTGTCAGTGTCCTTGCCAGTGACACATGCACTATTGAAATAGATGTGAGGCAGTGTAAGACTTTGTAAGATTCTGCACTGTACAAAACCAGAATCTTCAAGATCTTTTTTGTGATGAGAAAATATCCAAGTGTTTTCATTAGATTTTGAAAAACATGTAAAATACTGTCTTTAATATGTATTTGGAAATAATAAAACAAAAATGTTGATTGTCAAAATACTAAAGCAAGTTGAACTATTAATGAAAGTTATGATGAGATGTTTTATGTGTTTCACTTTGCAGCTGTGAAACTCCTTCAAGGGGCTGACCTCTTTAAGGACCAGACATTCTTTCTAAGTCAGATCTCACAGGATGCTTTGAGGAAAACCATCTTCCCTTTAGGGGATTTAACAAAAAGTTTCGTAAAGAAGATAGCAGCAGAACATGACCTTCATCATGTGCTAAAGAAAAAAGAGGCATGGTAACACTTAAAACTCTTTTGATTTGTATTTCTCTCTAAAACAACTTTCCTGAACTTTTTGAACTTTGATCTGTGACAACCCATCCGTTTCTAATAGAAAAGAATAATATAATAGGCTGGGAGGCATTTTTCATAGCTGGCTACTTCCTTAAAAGTACTTTTAGGAGCTTGTGGTTAGTTGTGTGTTTTAGCTTGCAGGGTATTTTGTCTACCGTTGTATCTCAGAAGAACTAAGATGAAGGTGAATGTGTAGGATGCTGTGAGCCTGAAGGAAAGCATCCTGTATCACAGCAAGGGAGAAGCCTTTGGTCTTTATTCTCCATAGCTTTTAAGAGCTTCCTCACGATAGTTATTTTTCACTATGTCTTTAGGAATTGGATCATACTATTTTTCCACAGTTACTCTTAAAAACACCAAAAGTTATGTTTCTCTGAGAACTGAGACTTCATGAGTTGATGTTAAAAACTGTAGTGCAGGCAGTAGTTATTTTGCTGATGCTGCCTTGATTGCTTTTCATGTTCATATTCAGCCTCAGTAAATGAGTGTTGGAAGAATGTCAGCAGTAACTGAAAGGAAAAGAAAAGCCTATTTCATTCTGAAAGTGTTTTTTTTCAAGAGATGGACCATCACTGCATAGTTTTGTTACTTTTGTACTTCAATATGAAAGAAACTTCTGTTTTTAATGTACGCATAATCTAGTCACCAAGGTTAATGTATTTATTTATTGAACGGATTTTCTATTCCCTATTATCTCTTACTTTCAGTGCTTACAGCTCTCACTGATTCTGTATAGAATTAGTTTACCTATGTTGCAGCAGATGTTGTGGATTTGTTTATGACATGCCTAAGATAGTTTGGGATATGTGGGAGGAAAAAAAACATCTTGGACAGATTATTTCAAACAATTTCTCGGACAGACGTTATTTCAAATGTTTTTCTCTGCTTTTATGGATTCAATTCCATGTTTCCTTTTCAGAGTATGGGGGTCTGCTTCATTGGTGAAAGAAACTTCGAAAATTTCCTTCTCGAGGTGAGCAACACTAAATCTGTGTCAATCTTTGTCTGGCCTTTAGTTTTTAAAACACTGGGTATAGAAAAATCTCCAGCAGCTTGTGGCCCACAGTAAGGAGCAATGTCCCACCTCCCTTTGCAGTCCCAAGCCTAGTTAGAAGCTGATACCCACAGCCTGTAGGAAATACCTTGCCCCTCTACCAGCAGTCACTCCTTTTCTGGAGCTAAAGGAGTGAACATGCACTCTTGTGCCTGCCGGGCTCTGATAAATGGTTGGAATGTGAGAGGGACCAATTGCTGGATCCTGCTGTCCCCTGACATATGTGAGGATAGGGGACTTGAAGCCTAGAGTTACTGCTTATAGGGACTGCCCTTCCTGCTTTTCTCTGAGAGCAATATCAAGGAAGAGTCAGTAAGCTGCTTGGGCAGAGTTTGCTTCTTCAAGAGTTATTTTTCACCTTCAAGAGAATGTAGTGACAGGATCTGAAATATGCTGTGTGGTTTTCTTGGGTTGTCTTGTGACTTACCTCTTCCTCTTTGTTAGTATTTGGAACCTCAACCAGGTAACTTTGTTTCCATTGAAGATAAGAAGGTGATGGGAAGACACAAAGGTAATTGGCTAACCCACCTTAATAACTTACTTTTAGATAAATGGAGCAATACTGCTTATATTTGAAGGGACAAATTTTTGGAAATTCCAAAGGAGTCTGCAGGTTTTTACCCTGTTTGTTAAACCGTGGAAAATTTGCTGTATCCAATCATAGAGCCTCGAACTACAACTGATTCTTGATTATTTGTTCCATATTGCAAGAAAGCAAATAATTATTAGTGTTACTCTGTTGATACTAAGTGGTTGTTATTTTAATACCAGGAGACCATTGTTCACTTAATTCCTTCAAAATGACTGTGCTTCCGTTCCATAGTCTTTAGTACCTAAACTTGGCAGAAGAAAATGCACCTCAGTGATACACAGCAGGACAGCATCAAACATGGGCACCTTAACTTTTCCTTTTCTCCCGTGTGTTCTTCCTTTGCTGTCCCCAGTTCAAGCTGCCAGAACTGAGTTCTCCCAAGTAATTTGTGGTAATAGACTGTTGTACTGGTACATAAAAGTGAGGGAGACTGGCAAGACTGAATGGTTGAAAACCCACAAATTGAAACTGAAATAAAGAAATGCTTGTCTTTTATAAGACCTAGGAATGCCACAGTTGAAATGGATTATTTGAAATCTTTAGTTTGCATTTCAGGTACAGTTGAAATTTCAAGTAGATGTTTTAGTTTGTGACTGGTCCTCTTCTCTAAGGCAGCTTGGTTTGTTATTCTTTGTTTAGTGGTAACATTTTGGGGAAATTACTTTAATGTGTTTTTCTGAAAGTAAAAGATGAGAAGTTCCTAGCAGCATTCCAATTTTACGTTTCTTTAGGTTGGTTCCTCTTCACAATAGGCCAGAGGGCTCGGCTGGCAGGCCTCAAGGATGCTTGGTTTGTTGTAGACAAAGATGTCAGCACTGGAGATGTCTATGTGGTGAGTTAATTAACACTGGGTTTGCAAATGACTAATGCATGCATTTTGTGACTGCTGCTGTATGGAACATGAGCCTAACCTGGGCAGAATTCTTGGCTTTCCTCTTGGGGGAAACAAGAACCAACTAGTGTAGCATCAGCAGATATGAAACATCTTTTCCAAACAGGCTTTTCATGAGCACCAAATTGTTTTAGATTTTGGCATAGAGCTTCTCCAAGCAAAAGGTAAATACTGAAAAGAATCAGCCAATCTCCTGAACTCTCATTTTCTGCTCTAGAGCATGAGGGTTTTATCTTAGTTATTATGACATAGTTTATAAAATATGTATTATTTTGGTTTATGATATATTGCTGCTTTGTTTTTCTAGTAAAAGAATGAGGAACCAGTGACAGAGTTTTATAATTTTGAAAACTGAGGCAGAATATGTGTAATAATGCAAATAATTGGTGTGTTAATGGCTAATCATATGAGGGAGTTCTGCAGCTTGCTAGCATTGATAATGTTTCTTCCTGTTCATGCAGTTGTTACTCTTCTTGGATACTGATGTGATTGTAATAAGGTGTTCTGCTACTTGTTGATGTACCGGTGGGGGGGACCATCGTCAAATGAGAATTAAGAAGAAACAGACAGGAGCACTAAGAAAATTTTTTTTATGCCCTGCAGTGAGTTTGTCAAAGGCAATGCCTTTGTTGGGAAGGTGTTCATTTGGGAAGTTGGAAAAGAGGAAGGTAGTATCTTGTTGAGATAGGATAAAGGAGGTCGGATTTCTGAACTCAGCCTGAAGAAGGCAGAAATGCAGTTGGAGGGAAAAGCATACAAGAAGAGACATGATTCTGAGGAGTAGAAGACTGACAAATCATTCAGGCTTGCTTTAGCCTACTTTAAGTGCTAATAAGTGCTTTCTTTCTTGCTCAAATTGCCTTCATTTTGCTATGGTTTGATGCTCCTTCTATACTTCATGCTTCACTTTACAAGTTACACGCTCTTTGGCAAAACATCAGCAATAAATAAACGTATTTTAAGGCACCATCAAGAGATCACCCTGCTCTGTACAGAGACCTCCTGCGGACAAACCGAGTGCACTGGATAGCGGAGGAACCTCCGGCAGAGCTCGTTAGAGAGAAGATGATGGAATGTCATTTCAGATTTCGGCACCAGATGGCACTGGGTAGTCAAACCTTGTTTTACTTTTTGTCTTAGTTTGTGAAACTCTGGTAGCGTGTTAGTGTAGTTCTGCAGAAATAGTGGAAAGGTTTTGGCTTGGCCTTCCTGTTTCTGCAGTGTCTTATCAAACAATTCTGTGCAATAGTATCTTGACTTAGATCTGTTTAGCCTAGGTTTTCCTTCTTTAACGTAAATGTAATGGTTAACTGTCAGGTATTTGATCATTTTCTGCTCTAGTGCCTTGTGTCCTGACTCTAAACCAAGATGGGAGTGTGTGGGTAACACTAGTGAAGCCAGCAAGAGCTATCACACCTGGACAGGTAAGTTATTAGCAGTAGTTTTCCTTCCATTTTTGTGTTTTACCTTATCTGGCTAATAACACAGCGTAGCTTTTTTATTAGCTGGAGCAAAGTAATTAATTTATTTACATGTGAGAGCAGTTAGCTGTATTTTGGCTATTCATCAACTATTTTCAAGGAGATTGTTTCTAGTTTTAAATGATTTGTTGTTATCTGTATAGTCTGAGAAACTTGCTTACAAGTTTTAGAAATATATGGAAACATCTCTGTTGATCAGTTGTATATGCAGAAATGGAAGCTGTGTTGTTTGCAAGAAATAGATTGTAAAAGGCATTAATTTGGTAATTGGCTGCTTAATATGGGTTTAGTGTTCTAACCTGTTTAGGAGACTGTCTGGTGAATTCCATTGTCCTGGACAGTGCTGAGAAGAGGTGCTGTGCCTAAAAGGGATGCCTTTTAACACTGCCAATGTAGAGATACTCCATCACATCCCAGCACAGTGGCTCTCAAATATTCCTGCATCGCTTCTCCCAGCATATGTTCTACCCACCCTCCCCAATACTTGGGGGCCAGTGGGTCACATCAGGAGGGGAATAATTTGAGAACTGTTTGTAGTGGAGAAAAGCTGAGAAGAATCCAGGCAGAGCTTATGAGAGGCATGAGAACCCTCTGAGTGCCAGCAGCTGCTGAGCCTGTAACCGGGCTCTGTACTGCCAGGTAGTGAGACAAGGCAGGAGGTCTGGGCTCCCCTCTCCTGCAGGAACCTGCTGAGCACATCGAGGAGCTCCAATTGCTTTCTTGCAGATGGTCTGCTGCCATAGTCCTTCCTGTTTTGAGAAGTGCCACTGTAGGCTGGGCACAGTTGTCTGGGGAAGGTCCACTGAAGATGCAGATGATGTTACGTATGTCATCCCCTTTGGAAAGGAAACTTTCCAGCACAATCTATTCCACCTCAGTAACTGAAGAGTTTTGAGATGGTCTTGTAGAAGTTCATGATAAATTTTCCACCTACATGTTTATAAATGAGCACTCATGTGAGCCAACAGATCCTCTGTGATTTTCAGTTTTTTGTTTGTTTCAGGGTTTTTTTAAGATTTAGACTGAACAGGTATAAATGAATGTGCTCGCTCTCCGACAGGTCTTGCACAACCTGCTCACCATGGTTTTTGCAGCTGCTAAAAAGACTCTCCCCGTGTTTATCTCCTAGTTTGCCGTGTTCTACAAGGGGGATGAGTGCCTGGGCAGTGGGAAGATCCTGAGGATGGGCCCATCAGTGTATACCTTGCAACAGGGCAAAAATCGAGAGGAGAGTCCAAAGAAGGAAGAGATTGACAAAATAGAACCAGCAACATAACACTTGGGGTTGTTTATTGAAGGACTTCGGAGAATTTGCTGCCTGAGGATAATAAAAACTGTAATAAATATGGTTTTTGTTGATCTGTATGTTCTTAAGGCCAGTTAACCGGAGAGTCCCAGCTCTTGACTGTTAGCACTGAAGGAAAACTAACGCCAGTCTGGTGTAATTTTGCTGGACTGTATGGTGCTATTTATGCTAATATGCATCAAGGGATGTCCTAAGGTGTTCTGTAATAGTAGTTACACATAAAAGAATTTTAATATAAAAATCATGTCTGAAATAATAAATCTATCTCTTATGCGTAAGTGAAATGCTTTTTTTTCCTTTACTTAAAGGTACCTGTCCTAATAAAGGACATCTGTTGTTTTACTCTGAATGTATGTTTGTGCTTTGAATTCTGGAAGAGGAATGAATGATGTTCAAATTCAGCATTTGGAATGGACTCCAAGCAACAGATACTTATTTTTCGTTTTGAATAGTTTTATAAAAAAGGCTTTGGATTCTTAAACTGTATTAAGTAGTCGTTTCAGATGTCTACATAAATCAGAATTACAAATCTTAGGGGCTTAAAAACAGTCTTGCATATTAAATGTTTTCACAGAATTGACTCATTTTCAGTTAACTGCTGAGGTCTGAGGCTGTTTGGTTTGTCTCCTGGAGAAGAGAATGCATTGTGCTTGAGAAAAATGCAAATTCATAGGGATTTCCTTCTTGTGGATTGAGCTTAATATAGACCTAATAATGCTTGAATCTTGCTATGTCTCAAAATGGGATGCTATTAGGAAGAGCTGAATCCAAATGGAATGGGTTTATAAGGACTGGGTGCATATTGAGGATACCCCAAGCTTATAATAAAACTTCATTGCAGCAAGTTAGCAAAAATGGATTCCTGTCTTTCAGCATGGTAGTAGAAGGTAACTGTTCCTGAAGTACAGGTGTGCAGGAGCAGGACTTTCCTGGTGATGTAGAATTCTGAGATTTTAACTGGCACTGGGATCCCAGGTTTGCTGAGACCTGCTGGGCCAGTGCCTCATACCAGGAAAGGTTAACCATGTCCTGCTTGTAGCATAGCTGGCGTGGGATGCAATGTCACAGAATCACAGAATCACCAGTTTGGAGGAGACCTTCGAGATCGAGTCCAACCCATGCCCTAACACCTCAACTAAACCATGGCACCAAGTGCCACATCCAATCTCTTTTTAAACACATCCAGGGATGGTAACTCCACCATCTCCCCGTGTAGACCATTCCAGTACTTTATCACTCTTTCTGTAAAAAACTTCTTCCTAATATCCAACCTGTATTTCCCCTGGCGCAGCTTCAGACTGTGTCCTCTCGTTCTGTCAGTTGTTGCCTGGATGTCTGCTACAGCACCTGTAGGACAGAGACTTTTTAATCTATGCTCTGCATCCCTCTTCTTGTTGAAGCATCCTAAACGTTGGATACAGCAGTAATCCAGGATGACTAATGTAAAAAATTCAGAAGCTAACGTGCTGCTCTTTGGTGGAAACCTCTCCAGCAACGGTCTCCATTCACTTTATAAGCTCAGGGGACTTTGATTTTTATCATCCGAAGTGAATCTCATGGTTCTGCTGAAGAATCCTCATCTGAGGTAGAGGTGAATATGGGCAATGGTTGGTTAGTGCAGACTCATTGTCTGAGAAGGGTGGAGGCTGCAGCTCAGCCTCTTGCCATGATGATAAGCAAAGACCTTTGACAAGATGAAGTGATTGCTGCTCTTGCTCCCAGTGAACCTCATCACACTGCTGCAAGCTAGGATTTAGTGGGCATTTGTGAAATTCAAATTGCTAATAGCTTCTTGCATGGGACGCTGCACAAGAGGCTGCACATGTCCAGCAACCCCACACTTGCATGTTTAAACCAGCATTTCCAAACAACTTGTACTGTTCAGAGGGGTTGCTACATTTCTCTTTTTGTCCCATGTGCTTCTCCTGGATAAGGGTCTGAACTACTGACCTCCTGCATGGGCTCCGTGCTCCTCTCATATGGAGGGTCTTTGGCCAGGGGAATTTTATTATGTCCTGATTAGGGATGCAGTCTCTTGGGGGCATCTGGCAGAGCAGCCTATAGAGGCACATTTCTACTCTGGAGCCGGCTGTTACCTGCAAGATGAGCAGCCCCATCACCACTCCTGCCTGCATTTGTGACAACAGTGGTGGTTTCTGTAACACCAGTCTGCCCAGACGGTGCCAGTACTGTTGACAGCACTGCCTGAATCCCATGCTCCAGCCTGCCCCAGGGCTTGCAGCCTGGCCCGGCCCAGCCCAGGGTGGGTGTGAAAACGCCCAGGGGCACAGCTGTAACAGCTTGGAAACAGGGACGTAAAGGAGTTGGGTGAGAGCAGAGGTTGGTGCTGGAGTCAGGCAGCCGTGCGCCCTGCAAGGGACCATCACTGACACCATTGCTTGCACAGCCTTTGCCAAGGCTGGAATTTGGCCAAGATTAAGCTTGAATTGGGTAAGAGCAGTCTGGCAGGTGAATTTTCTTTTTTATGTCTATTGCAGAAGATTACCATCAACATGCTTTTAAAACTTCATTGGCTTTTCATTTTTTTTGGTCATTCTTTTCTGCCACTTTGGGCAACAAATTGTAAGCAGGTGATTTCACTTTCAAGTTGTCATTAAGCTTTTCAGGTCTTGAAATATTTGGTTTCAAAGACTCACATGCATAACTATTTAGAAAAGGACTTTTTCCTTCCAAAGTAGAAAATGTGATAACAAGATTAGGATCATGTAACTGAAAAACCACAACTTGTGTCAGCTAAAGCTGGGTCTGAATTGAAATCTCTGTTGTGCCATGTGAATATATTTGAAACCTATGTTTCTGAATGTATACTGGCTGAAAAATTGCACTCCAAGTGCAGTTTTATTCCAGAAATGCTTGCGTAAAACCTGTCTTAATTGCACCCCTGGTTTTGCTCCTTCTTGGCAGTGTTCCTGCCCCAGCTGGTGCTGAAGGGCTGGAGGACAGAACTGTCCCCATGCAAAGAGAGCAGGGCTGTCCTCTGATTCTGTCTTCGCCTGGATAGGAGCTTTAGAGCATTGAGATGTTGCACAGGTGTGGTGAAGGGCTTCATTCACACTACGGCAGCGCAGTATTTACAGTCCAGCAGTAAAAGCATTGGCTTGTAGTGTTTGCATTGGCTTCTAGGGCTGAGAGAAGCTGTCATCTTCCCTTTTCAAAACTGAGTGTTCACTCTCTTTAGCTGCTTTCTCTCTTTAGCTGCAGACCACAGGGAACAAAGCTGGTGTTTTTATAAAGCTTTATCCCCCCTCCTCCTTTCTAGAGTAGATCTATATTTTAGCATACTTTTAAGCAAAAAAACCCCAAATTTTTGGATGCAGCATTTAAATTTGTACTTTTATATATGTAAATATTGAATCTAGCCCCTGTGAACAAGACTGAGCTCTCCCTGGAAGCTGGGAGATGACTGTTGTGCACCCTCCTGTGCAGACTCTTCCCCCAAAGGCAAGGAGACAGGACGGGAGTGAAGGTTCGCAGCACAGCCTCCATTGCCTGGATTTCAGGATCATGCTGTTCCAGAGTTAAGGATAAAATTTCCCTTTCCACTTTTATTCCCAAACCAGAATTTTCTGATCTCTCTTTGTCCAAAAGAACCCTTTCAGCTTGGAGACTTCAGCACAGGAAGGTCTGGGGAGGTTTTCTGCTGTCCCTGCTTTGCATGGGACGGTGTTGGGTTCTGCAGCCAGGGACGGCAGAATGAGCTGCAGGGGGGTCTCAGAGCCACCAAACAGCCTCGGGTTTAATTTTAAAAACGCTGTCTCTGCATTTATATGTATTTAAGTGCTTTAAAGCATTGAACAAAGTGAAACTATCTATGATAAATGCGATAATCCCACCAACGTGGCATGCCGCAATGATGCAGGGAAGTGATGTGCCATTTCCAGCTTCAGCACCAGGAGGCACCAGGGCATCGCGTTCATCCCTCCCAACCGTGGGCAACATTGTTGGGAGATGGTGTCAATTAACACATCCGTAATTGTGAGTTTCCCCCTTTTTTTAGATTTTTTGCTGAGCCAATACATTGGAAGAATTGCCCCTCTGTGGGTTTGCTCACGGCGGGGATGAAGCCCAGGCATTTCAGCACAGCCATGAGCCGGCTGAGGAGCAGCACCTTTTAAGAGCCAAACTCTCACTGGGGCTGGGCAGCGACCCTGGTGCAGGTCAGGCCAGTGACAGCCCCGGCAGCAGGGACAACACTCACTTTTAGTCAGGGTTCAGGTCCTGCCTGCCCTCCCTCCCCTGTGCCGGGCTGTGCTGCTCATTCGTTTCCTGGTCACTCTCAAACTTCATCTGGTTCTTCAACGGCTAGAGGTAAAAGGGAGATTCATTTTTTTTTTTCTCTTGAGAACTAGCACCAGATTCTTACACTTGTTTGAATGTGTGAGGGTTCTGATGAACAATGACTTTTGGGGTTTTTCTTTCCTAAAATATCTTGCTTTTTACTACAAGCATAGCATCAGCCAGAGAAACCTGAGAATGCAAAAAGTGAATGGACTCCTCATTCTATGCAGTTTTGCAGCATGCAGAGTAATTTCTTCAATACAAAAGAGCTTCCAACTCACTCTGCAAGTTTAAGGTCCTTGAAACAACGAAATACATGGAGAGATACCACTTAAACAAACCCTACCTGGAGAAATTAAGTTTTTCAGGGGGCTGCCCCACTCTGGACTTTGATAATTCAGTGGCACCTTTCCCACTCTATAGCACCATCTTTTGAGGAGGCTCCCAGGAAAATACAGTCACGTAATTACAGCCCATCAGCCCCTGTGATGAAAAGCAACAGAAGACCTACTTCCAGTAAGAAGATTCATCAACAGTAAAGTGACCTGACTGCTCTGTCCTGGATTTCTCCAGAAGTGCTGTGGGGGCTCATGACAGAAATTCTTCTGGTGCTTTACATTCCTGCAGGGCTCCTGGGTTTGTGTCTCTGGGCTTCCATGAGCTGGATGTAGTCTGCAAGCAGTGATGGTGGCAGTTCTGGCTGGCAGATGGGACATCTGGGTTGTATCAAAAAACTTCAAGCTGGACTCCTAGACAAATGGTGAATTCTTCCTTTTCTCTAAGAAAGCCACTAGGGAGGAAAGAGACTCAAGATGTGTGTAGCACTGACTTCATGGGAGCCAGCTGTTTCATCCCTCTGTGCATTTAATTCTCTTTTGACTTCAATGAAATTTGACCAGACCAGACACAGGAAGTTCAGCCATGTCCTTGGGAGCAGGGAAGATGCCCCATGTTCTCCTCTTCCCTGTGGCAGGTACCGTAGAGATTCCCTCTGTCTGTCTCCCATTCTACTGTGTTCTCCAGGGCTGATGAACACCAGAACAGCAGGAAAATCCTGGGCTGTGCCCACTGCTCAGTGCAACACAGGAGAGACTGAGTGAGAACCAATGATGGAACATGTCTTCTCTCATTTGAAGGACTTCAGTGGAATTTGCATCTAAAAAAAGGTGAGCAGCAGCACAGATCTCTTTGGCAATCTCTGTCCCCAGCCCTGCTGCAGCTCCTGCCTGGTGGCAAAGCAAACTCAGCTGGTCTGGTACAGCCTCATTACACTGGATGAGGCTTTGTGTGAAACTGTCAACATCAAAGAAGGATGGATTGTGAACATAAAAAGGATTGGTATGCAAAGATAGCATAACTAGCCATGTAGCATCTGGTGGATTTCAGATTGGTGCTGGATGAAAGGTAGTTTTTATTTTAATCTAGTTACTTAACTACTCTTCACAGGTTTTTGTCTCTCCTCTCTGAGAGTACACAAAGGACTCTATAGGCCATGTCACACCAACAGTTCTATGGCTGTTAGCAAATTTGCTATATGTAGTAAAACTGTGATCAATCTATTACAAGTTTGAAAGATTACAGGTGTGGCTTTTAAACTGAAAATCACTTTATATGTTATTAGTACTTATTGCTATAGTAACACCTTTGGAAATAAATCAGAATAATCTACACTGGTTTTAAATGTTAAGGTGTTTTATGGTATAAGATTATTACACTGAGTTAGTTTTACACCTACCTTTTAGGGTGAAGGAGACAGCAAAGGAAGAATCTCTGTGAACTGATTAGTAGCCAGGTGTTAAGCCTTGTTTAAGACACGACCATTTCATGGAGCAGAGACCGTCCTCGTGGTGTGTCTCCTCTGCACTGCAATACAACAGCGGTGCTTGAACTCCAGAGCAAGCAAGGGAATTCGCTGCTAAGAGGAGATCTGAGACTGATGACTTTTAAGGTGGCTCCCTGCAAGCTGCCTTCTTTCTGAGACCAGAGGGAGAGCATCACTGATGGCTCAGGAGAAACATGTAAATACTGTCTAAGCACAATAGATTGATCCTGGGAATTAGAGCAGGCAGCTCTGCTCCTGTGCTTCTTGCCACAGCCGTCCAACCCTTTAATTACAATGGACTTCCTGTAGCTAATGCTGCTGTACTGAGCACCTGCCATGAAAAGCCGGCCCAGCGGAGGCCAGGCTTGAACCTCCCGTGTTAAACCTCCTAAGAGGCAGGTTTAACACAGCTGGAGCTTGCAGCAAATCCCAAGGGACGCATGGTGTGTCTCTGTATCACCACAGAGGCAAGCTAAACGTTCTGCAAGAAACAGGAGTGCTTTGTTGCCAGCCTGCTCCAGCAAAGGAACAGCCTTGACAGAAACCCCTTTGGGATCACTCTGGTTGCGATGGCACTGGCTCTGCCACGGATCTGCCCACAGGACAGTGATGCAGACGGATGCTTGAGGAGCTGCCCTGTCACTGACCGAGCGAGAAAGAAAATACACAAGCTGCTTTTGGTTTGTGCTTGGCATAACCTAGGTGAGATCAGCCAGGAAAGTGTTTTTCCTTGGACAACCCAGTGGAGAAAGCCGCACATCAGGAGTGCTTTGATGGCAGCTTGGTCCCTCCTGACCACCTGCTCACTCCCATTCGTTTGGCCATTTTGTGCCAGCAGTGTGAACCCTAACACCTAAAGCCCCTAAGCCAATTGGGCTTTCCCCTGGTCCTTTCCATCCCTGAAACCTGTGCACCTTTAAGTGAAGGAGTTAACCATTCTAGGCGTGTCTGTTTGTTTTATCCAGGAAATTGAAACATGTACTAAAAGGTATTGATTTTTCTCAGAATCAATGCCCAATTTACTGTTTCCCCTGGAAACTTGTTCACTTATGCTGGCTCCCAACAACAGCTGCTGCTGTTTTGTATGGGATTCAGTGGGATGTTCCTAACCTGAAGGGAATGGATCATTCACAGGGACCCTCCGCTTCAGCTGCCCTGTTTATATGTACACAAGGCTTCCCATGCTCACTGTTTCCTTGAGTATACGAATATCTAACAAAAACACAGACCCAACTCAACGTACTTCACTTGGAAAGCACAAGTGGCAGTGTTGGTACGGACAGTGGTGACATCTCACTAGGGGTCCTGGGGATCTCCTTTCTGTGATCACCCAGACCTTGGCAGGCTTAACATCCAAACAAGATCATTCAAGATGGACTTCCAAAGAGCTTCCATCAAATAACCAAAAGGAAGAGGTTTTCCTACCCATTAGCCCAAGAGGTTGGTGGTTTTGCAAACTGTTATATTTGTGGAGGGGAAAATCCCCAACCTATAAGAAACGAATAGAGGAAACCACCCAACTGGTTGCACTACAACTATTTTAATGAAAGAGAGTGGCAGCACCTGGAAAGCTGGACCTGTGAGCTCATTCCTATTTCCTGGGTGGATCTGATGTAAAATGATGGCTTTGCAGAGGTCAGGTCAGGATGGGCCCCAGAAGCCAGGCCGTGCTGGGCAGGGCAGTCCCACGTTTTGGCCAAGGATGGCTCTGGGACACACGGCAGCTGTCAGAGATGGCACCTCTCACCTTAAGCACCGTTCTCTCCCTAAGAGGTGCCTTAGCTCTGCTCCACCTCTGCGGTGTCTCCTGACCCACTGCAGAGGCTGGGCTCTCACAGCACCTCCATGAAGCATCAGTCCACAGGAAAATCAGCCAGGGCCTCTCTTCAAATAAAGACAATATGCTCAGACTATGCAAAAAGTGAGTTTGAAGCTGTGGATACTCTATTCAGAGCTGTCTTTGAGCAGAGGGATGGCAGCAGATGTCTGACCAAGGCAGAAGGGGACACACCAGCACAGCACGGAGCTCCAGGGGGCTCCTGGGGGCACTTACAAATGCTTTGAAGTATTTAGAAGACAATAATGAATTAATACGGTCTCTTTGCCACACACACTTCAGATTAATCTAATTTTCTTTAATACAGTGCCTGGCACGGTGGATAAAGGAGCAGCAGCAGCAGATGGAACATGTCTTCAGTAAATGGTTTGACACTGCCCCACACTCTGTTCTCATACACAAAACACTGTCAGTGCGAGCTGACATTAATCGATATGAGGTAGGTGCAAAACTTGCTTGGCAAGAAGAGAAGTGTTACAAAAGCCCTCTTGGGCTTAGTTTTATTTGATATTTTCATTCATGGTTTGAATGTTGAAATAAAAGGTAGCTTGTAAAGCTTGCAGATGCTGCCTCCAGGCATCCTCATGGACAGGACTAAAATCCAAAATGAGTATGAGGAACTGTAGGATGGATCCAAAAATCAACAGACTAAAATGGAAAGTGAGTCCAGTACAAATTACTTCTTTCAGGGATGAGAGTGAGTTGCACATGTGAGAACAGGAGCATAAAGGCAGAGCAGAACCCGTGAGGCTGAGGCCCGAATGCATCCCAGACGGCTCCTGGCACTCTGGGTGTGGTGTTGGTGTGGACAGTAGTGACATCTCCCCAGGGCTGCTGGGGATCTCCCTTCTGTGATCCCCTAGACCTTGGCAGGAGCATCCTCTGCAGCTGAGTGGCCTGTGTGCCCAAGCATGACATAAGGATTCAGACAAACTAGCTCATCATCCTTGGAAATGCTACTGCAGGCTATTGGCAGAGGTACTGGAATTATCAGTTAGGATTTTTAAGACTTTTAGACAGATCCCTGAGTATATTTGAATATATTTGAGTATATTGAGTTGTTGAAGGGGTTGGGGTACATGACTGCTTATGTTACTGCAGCCTTACCGTGCCATGCTGCTGCCAATGGTGCATCTCTTCTGGAACTTTTTTCTTATAATTTGCTTAGGCCAAATGTCATTGTAAAGATTAGAACAGGAAAAGTGAATGGAGATTTTTAAAAATTATTTCCTTTTTTTTTTTGGGGTGTTGGCAGGCCTACTGCTTGCATTTTGTGGGCTGCTCTGGTCCCTTCTCTGCCTGCCACCCCCAAAAAGTCTGTATTTGACCTGGTAATGGGCTGAAGAAGAGCAAGAAGGAAGGTAAAAGGTACAGCAGTGTTTCTGCACGTGGAACAATTAGAGAGAACCAAGCTGCTCAGCTGGAAAGAGATTACCCAAGCGCTCTAGGACAGAGCCTGTCTCTCTCTTTGACCTGGAGGTGAGAGATGATTCTCACTGCCTCTCCTGCTGCAAGCAGCAAAGGTGTCCATTGTAGGGGATGGGAATGAAGCTGAAGGAAGGCATTTTTCTTGCTGCTTGTGACTGAATCAGGCAGCCCACTGTGTACTAGAAGATTAAATGGGTACAAAACACAACATGAGAGATGTATGAGGGAAAAACGTGGGGTGCTGGAGACCAGTATAACTCCTGCCTCTGCCCTGAGCTGCAGAGAGCTGCGGGCTGTGGACCCTGCTGGGGCCACCTTGCCATGTCATGTGTGGCTGATAATCCTCTTTTTCTAAACATCTGCTGTAGGTCACTACTGGAGACGGGATCCCAGGCTGGTCTCTGCCTTAACTAACCTGCTTATGTGAAAGCCTGAGGCTTATTTCTGCTTCTCCACAGAAAAGTGAACTAGCACTTCAGAAAAAACTCAGTGTTCCACCAAATAATGCACTTGTACAATAGAATTCTAAACAGTTTCCCTTTGGGCTAATTACTTGAGTTTGTTTAGTGGCAAGTTTTGGTGGAGCTGTTTCCAAACTGAAGATCCTGAAGATTTGATTTTGCCCCTAAATCAGTAGCCAGGCTCTCTCCACCTGGCTTCACACTGGCCAGTTGATACTGAGAAGTACTTTTATTTCCAGAAAGCTGACAGATGTGCAGGTCACTGCTGTGCCTTGTGAGATGCATGAATGAGGACTTGCACAACAACCTGAAAAGGACTGAGTGAGCAGGACCACAGCTCAGCCTCAGCTGGCTTGGGAGAGCCAAGGACGGAGCCCAGACCATCTGAGAAGGTCCTTGACGCTCACTGCAGGCTGTTGTGGGCTGGGCTGGCTGCCACTCCCCTTGAGCTGCTCTCACACGTCCTTTTCTAAATCTGGTGCTTTTTTGGTGACCTGCTTTGCTCCGGGTTAGCAGAGGGCATTTCTCTTCCACAGACCATTTCCCACGTCTGAAAAATGCCACAGGTTTGGACTGAAATTGATGCAGTTCTGGCACCCTGTGGGGTATGCATTGCCTGGCTGGTGCTTTACGGCCTGTGCTGCCTCAGTGAGAGAGATGGGTACCTGTATGTTACTGCTCCTGCTACTTTCTAAACCCCAGGAAATGCCATTTGGACCCTCAGCATCTGCACTTAAAAATAAACAACCAGAGGAAGAATACAAGTCCAAAAAAATTTCTTAATTTATTGTAAATTCTCCTTTCATCTGTGCTGCAATTCCAGTGTTCTGCACATTAATAAATACACATTTGTTAAAAAAAAACAAACTTCCAGTGTCTAATCTGCCATAAAGCTTTTAAAAAGTCATAAAAATAGGTTTAATTTTTTTGTCATTAATACAACTGACCCTCATTTACTGCAACAATTCTGATCAAAATAAAAACTACCTACATCTCACTGGGACAAAATATACATACACAGATGTAAGAACAACTAGCATGGGTTATACACAATGCCTGAGCACACAGCCAAGTGCCAGACCCTTAAAACATTCAAAATTTTTTTCAGTCAGAAAATGTCACACAGTATGTTGCATAATTTTTAAAGGAACAGCATCCTTCCTCCCTCTCCCCTTCCAAAGGCCTCCTTGATACTTTTGAAAATGCATAGGAATATAATGAAACCAAGATTACAGTATACAGTTTTTCATCTTTTCCTCAACTCCTGCATTTTATTTAGCCCAATTTTTTGTTTCTTCCCTTTCACACACACATTTGCACAAACAATAGCCAGTATTTTCCCAAAAGGGCTGCTGCGGTGAGCAAGGAGCTCCCAAAAGCCTTGTTGGCAGAGGGCAAGCACAGCCACACCACTGTCATCCTTGGAGTCACATATTCCCACCACGGGGAGCCACCGGCTCAGCTCTGCCTCACACTGTTGGATGCGAACTTTTTCACATCTTACTTTTCCTTTTTTTTGTAAACATTGCAGGAAAGTGAAGACAGCAGACAGGACACGCTTAACTTTCCAATACTTGTGAAACCAGCACATTTTGTGGGAAACGTGAAACCTTAAGCCTTCCATGTGCTTTTTGAAACACCAGGAAGGCAAGGGTTTTGTCAAAGAGCTGGGCAGTGAAATCTGGACATCTTTAAAGTCTTGTATTTCTGCTTTGATTCAATGTGCTGAATCCAGTGAGAAGAGAGAAAAAAAAAAAATACTGCACCTGAGGCAGAACTTGCCCATGGGAGGAGGGCCCTCTCCCTGGGACATGCAGAGTGCTGGTTTGTTGCAGAGCCTGACCAAGGTCAAAACCTACCATACAATCACACCCCTTAATGTTCTTGTTCTTGGTAAGGGAAGTACTGATTTGACTTCTTCCAGACAAGGACTGTGTTGAAACCTTACATGAAGATATGTGCCCTAAAGTTCAGCTCCTGAACACTTCAATGCACTTGTGAGAAGAGATGAAAATACCAAAAAATGAAAAAAACAAATTTTTGTGGGTTTTAGAAGAGGTTATGAGAAAAACATACTGTGCCCTTAAAGTGTTCCAAAATCTGTTAACAAAACTTATAAATTATAGTAATGGATTTTGATGTAATCTTTACTGTATTACTGTATTACTTTGCATCGTGTCTGAATGTGGCTTCCAGGCAAACTTCAGTTACTTATCAAACGCCAAATTCAAGTAAAATTGTGCAATGTTCATATAAAAAATATCAAAACATCTTTTTAATTGATTTCCTATGATCAAATTAAGAAGATCAGTATAAATGTAAAATATACAAAGGAACTTTTTCTTTAGCAACACCATACAAAATATATAAAAGTATCTACACTTTTTATATATATATATAAAGGATTTTTTTTTTCTTAAGACGACGTGTCCATAGGGGGGATGGACAGAGATGCTGGCATAGAAACCAAAGGACACTTGTTGGGATATTCCTCCCTGGAGCCCAGCAACCTCAAGGGTTCACACTGAAGCCATCAAAACTCCACAAGAGACACGTCCTAGTGCTTGTCTTCAGGCTGACGGATTAACTTATTGTAGGTCCACCAGGATAACAATGTGTTTTTCCTTGGTTGTCCCCTGCAAAAAGCAACCCCTGCAGCACTATCTGCACCATGCACAGATATCCATCCATCACCGTGCATCCCTGTGGCCGTTTGAGTGTTTTCGGCATGGGTTCCTGCAGGAGGAGCGTACCACACAGCGCCCTTATTGCAAGCGCAGCCAGGCACTGCCTCTGCACCGGGAGCAGTCAGGAGTCTGCCAGAAACCATGTGGGAATCGATGCCCACCTCATCCTCCTCACTGTGTGGCCTCTCTGATGAAGTCCGAGGCGGGCAGGCGGCGATGCTATGGCGAGGAGTAGGAACCATGCAGAGGTGATCACAATTTCCTGATGGTTCAAATTGAAGTCTCATTACTGCCTCTGTTAGTGAGAAGAAGTGATCATGCAGGCTTAGGGTTACACAGGCACAGGCAAACTGCTCCACCCAAACCCACCTAATCCTTTTCAGTAAGGGCTCATGCCCTCTGAAGTTACCATGCCTTGCCAGTCAATGCTTGCAAGGGGGATGCTGTCCTGGAGGGGAAGACCACCTGAGAGAAACAGTTCCAGGTAGTACACAAGAGAAATGCTTTAGAGGAAGTTCTACAGAGAGTCTGTATTTGGCTAATGCTTCTCTGAGGGTGCAAGGTTCACAGACAGATCTTACAAGCTGTTAGAAGCCTGGTGTACTGGACAGATTCGTGCAATCTGCTGCCAGCAGCAGAGCTTGCCATTATTCCAAAGGCGTGGAGGTAACACAGTTGCTTAGTACAAGCTGGCAAGTTATTCTCCAGTAATGACTGTGTTACCTAGTAGCAGCAAGTAGTTACAGCTTATTCAAAACATCCGTGTTTCCTGGCTAACCAGGATCAATTTCATCAGCCAACTCCCAGCAATCCAAAGATGTGCTTTTATAGTGAGCTGGGAATGGTCTGTGCACCCAGACAACAGGCGTATTTAAAGCCTGGTGGGACAGTGCCAGAGTTAAAGCTGGGTGAGAAATTTTCTCTCGGTTTGGTGAAAGAATAAGACTATTATTCATGTTAATAAAAAATGAGACTATATGAATAAAATGCTTGCATAGACTTTACATATGGCTGTTGTCTTAATTTGAAATGCAAGAATTATGATGAGTAATGAGGTTTCTGAGAATTCCCTTTGGCTGAGAGCTTGCTCAGCCTTTTGTTTATATTTGATTTTGTTTACAATGATAAATTGACACACTGATTGCCATGCAGCAGGTGGGAATCACACGCCTGGTAATTTAGGATTGGTAGCTTGGTTTTTCTCTCCAGCCTTGGGATCTCCTGCCTCAGCCATGGTTTCCCTCTGCCCTCTGAGAGATGGACACTCACACCATGCTCCCCACAGCCTTGTGCCTTTCCCTGGCCAAGCCCCGGCAGGGTGGCAGGGCAGAGCAAGGCTGCTCCTGTCCAGGTGTGCCAGTACCACATCGGCCTGCCAGTTCAGAGCACGCCAGGGTGACCCAGTAGCAGGTCTCTGTCCTGGCACCTCGCCTGTGATACCTGTTTTGGCCTTCTCATGACTGAAACACCACGGCCTGGGGACATGGTATGGGCAAACCATCAAGACAGTTACTGGTGAAGGACTCTGGGCAATCACCAGAGGAAATTTTTGCTCATGTGTGAGTCTGGGGTTGGAAGGTGAAGGGAGAGACCACGGGAGGTCGGCCAGGGCATCCCAATGTGGCACTTACTCTGAGTCTGAGGTGTCAGCATGTCCTGTTCCCACGTGGAGGTTCATGGCCATGCCATTGAGCTGGTCTCGAGACTGCTCCCTCCGAACATTTTTTACTGTTACCCCCAAGTCCGAAGGAGAGCGGACCCCCTCATTTGTCCCTAGGGAAGTAGTCCTGGATGAGATTGTGCTCTGATTGTAATCCGACAGCTTTTCCCGCAAACGATTCTTCATATTCTTATCCACCAGTGGGGGAGGGTAGGTAACTTTATTTTTTAAGATGCCTGTTCAGGAAAAGAGGGAATAATAAAATTTTCAAAGTGTATCAGTAATTTCATTTATCAAGCTGAGCACATGCAAGATGTTACATTCTCTATTTCTTACTAAGACTTGGCGCTTTATTTCATAACCAAAAGATCAGACTTCAGCAACTACCCACTAACTTCCCATGGTGTATCTGGCTACACAGGTTGGAGCCATTTGGAAAGTGTTCTTCCCTGACAGAGCTACCTTTTAAACTAATTAATGCTCATTAACCCTCCCGTCTCCCAATCCAACTGCGAGGCTGGGTTGGCTGCGCTACCTTTCCTCTGCTCCGGCTGCTGGTTATTCTGGTGGGCCAGAGGTCTGTTCTCCTTCTGCTGCCCTTCGTTCTCCTTGTCCTGTGGTGCTTCATTGCTGTGGTTCACCTGGTTTTCCCTGTGAAGCTCTACGTTGACCTTGGTCTCTACTTTGAGTTTTTGTTTCCTGCCGGGGTCCTCGCCATCGCTGGCTGATACGCACTCTGTGGGCCAATAGGGTTTCACATGATTGGGAAGGGTATCAACTGCAATGCAAAAAAACACTAGCTCGAAAAACACTTTTGGTATGCTCTCTCAACCACTGCCTGGCATCTGTGGCTGGAGAGGAGCTGTGTGTCAAACCAGAGCAATCCTTCTGTTGGTCCTTGATGGACTGCACTGCCCCCAGGGTGCATTAAAGCCCCAAAAAAATCACCTGGTAGGATGACAGGGTGTCCAAACCCTTCCCAGAGCAAGGTTGCCAGCTCCATTATGGAGAACTGTGAGGCAAACCTGCCTTCTCAGCTCTCCAGGGCCAGAGGTCCTTCCTTGGGGAGGTTGGTTTCTGAAGGCTGAGGGTACCCAAGGCACCCTGTGCTGTATCTGTGAAGAGCCTCAGCACACAGCCTGGATGTTTGTCATTCAAAGTTGCCTTTCATTAGGACAGGATCAATAATGTTTAGAAATGCCTGCACCCTGTCACACAGAAATTATATTAATGGTCAATGATTTCCAACTCTTTAGGTCCAGGACCTCCCAAACACCACTGGATACACATGCCTTTATTGTATGAGGAGAGGCAGACATTTCCTCCCCCTGCCCTCAAAACAAGTGGCTTCTTTCTCCTCTTCTTCATATGAGATATTGCTGGCTTGGTAATGCCATGTCCAAGTGCTTTGAGGACCTGCCTGCAAAGCTCACTCTGCTTTAGGGTGTTCAGCACTCAGTACTCAGCCACCCCTGTGAACAAGCCTTTGGAAGAAGAAAGGTCTCTAAGCTGGAAACAAGGATCTCTACAGAAGCAAGATGCAGAGGCAAAGATGCTGCCTCAGCCACATGGTAGTGTGGCAAATTCATCCCATCTAATCCAAAGCTATTTCAGAGCACCACTGCCCTCCTCTCACACTGGGAGTACCTTTGGGTGTGCTGTGGAGTGGGCCACGTTCATTGTTTTTGGAAGTAGATGTGTTCCACTTCTTCTCTGTCTCGAGTCCATCTTCCTCGCTGTCCGATGAATGGGAGGAGGCGTAAGAACTGCTGTGTTCATCGAGGGACAGCTCGCTGTCAGAGTCTGAATCGTGCTCTGCAAAGGTGGACAGGGGAAACACAGTGATGGAAGCGTAAATAGGAGTTGAACAAATCTATCTGACAAACTCACAAGGAGAAAGGAAAGGCAGGCATCCGGTTCAGGCTGAGCCAGGGATGAGCTCTTACATCTGTAAGTGTACCTAGGATAAATGCAGAGGGACTGCAGCACAACCACTGGGAAGCACAACCACTTGGCTCAGCTAGAGGGCAGGTTGTGCAGGACAGAGTGGGAGCACATTTTTCCCTATTTAACATGCAGAACAGTAACTCTATTGGATCTCAGTGAACACAACACACAGGCAAAATAAGATACCTAGAAATACCAAGAATCTGAAATGCACTTAACTTAAAAACTGCTACAAGGCAACAAAATTGAATGTCAAGACCAAAATGAAAGGAAATCAGACAAGAGGCACTTCTCCTTTTTTAGTACAAACCACAGACAAGTAAAGGAGAATATTGCCTCAAGGTCTCAAACATTAAAATTTCTCCAACTAAAAAGCAAGAGTATGTAATTTGTGAGAAAGAAAGGGGACTCCATAAACTGTCAACAGCTGTGACAGCATCAGATAAAAATTCAACCATCACAAGCAGCAGATACATGATATTTCCATTCCAGGATTTCCTTGTAAGGCAGCCATTGCACAGCTTGTTATGCCAACAGCATAATGAGAATGAGAACATCTAATTATTCTAATTATTCTTCCTGTTACAGAAGACTTCAGAGAAAGTGCTGAGAAGGAGAAGGTGCACAAATGGGTCAAAGCGTTTAGAAATGATTCTTACCATTGGATTTGGATGGATTCCTATGAAAAATGGAGGAATCTGCTTCAGTCTGACCAGCCCTTGCTTGACTTGAGGATCCACTGAGTTTATGAGCAGCCTCATCCCTTTGAGAAGAAAAACAGAGAACAACTTTCTTGGTCACTTTACTGCTCTTAACAACAAGGCAGACATGCAGACAGCTGCAGAGGATGCCAGCCAGCCTGTGCTTGACTGCCCAGTGGTCACTTTACAGTGAGACAAAGGTTATCCTGATGTAGCTAACTGCCTTGTGCCACATGAATCATACTCTGAAAAACCCTAAAGCTAATGAGCTAAACTGTGCTCCTTGAGACACATCTGAATTGTAACAGGCAAGCAGCATAGCCCATATAGGTAACCTCACTCTGAGGTCAACCTCTGCACCGCTAGAACCCTGCCCCAAAGACACATGCAACAGAAAATGCACCAAAGAAAATGACAGTCACGTGAAACACAACTGTTAAGACATAAACCAAGTAGCATTTGAACCAGATTTCTGGTTTCCACAAGAGCAAAAAAAAAGGGAAAGGCAAGCACCTGAAAGCCATGCACCTGCCACCGGATTACCTGAGAATATAAGCAAGGTAGCTATTGTGGCTCTTGGCTGACCTGACGGTGCTTTCTAGGGAGACAGTGGATTCCCCCATAGTTGTGCGATACATGTTTGGCTCTTCTATATACGTGTTGTTACAGTTCAGAGATCGCTGAAAGGGAAAAAACAGACATAAAGCATTAGTGAATGATCCTTCCAGAAGCTCATGTTACCCACAAATGTACGAAGTTTCAAAGAACCAAATGCGTTTTGATGCCAGGGAAAAAAATTATTTTTCTCTCAAAGATTTAAATTAAAATAATAATCAAAACTTTTGAGAGAGGCCATCAGTAATCTTTGTACAAGTCACTGAAAGCAATAATTCAGTTCACTTATTACGGGCAAGCCACCTATAAGTTTATTTTAGGTAACTTCTACCAGCAAGAGGATGTTTTTTCTCCCAGCTTTTTTCTTACAGTTAATAATGTAGCTCTTGTTGCAGTGGAATCATCTGGAAGAGGTTTCTTTCCAGTTAAAGTGTTCTTCAAGTGCTTTCTGACTTCTTTGTTAAATACGCAGTGGAAGAAGAAAATGAACAGCCCCTGGATAATTTTAGAGAGAGGGAAATGTAAATGATTCACTACTACCACATTGCAAATACGGATATTGGAGAACACCCATTTTGAAACAACTCTTGAATTCCAGTTTGTAGTCCATGATGGTGTATTTCAAAAGCAATAACTATTTTCTTTCTTTGACTGAAATGGCATTGACTGATCTCCTAGCACTTCTTCATAATTTGATTCCAAGTTCAAATGTGCATTAAAAGCCTGGGAAAATATACACAAAGATGTGTTTCTCCAGAGTTTACAGAGCACAGATTGATTTGGGAAGAAATCCAAAGGGAACCTCAATGTCCCACTAGAAAACATTGCAGGAATTTTAGAATTTGGGATTTTAGAGCTTTTACACAGATGATGAGAAAAAATCAATGGCAGCACATGAAAAACATCACAGCCTTTAGTGAAAGCCTCTGGAAATGGGCAACTTCTGTGAAAGGAGCCCTTAATACTGTGTCTAAGAGAATTTTAGAAAGCCTTGTGAGATGTGAAGAGGTACTGGGGGCAGAGAGGTCCCAACTTTTGTTGTCTAAGTTCCTTGGTTAAGCAATACCTCTGGTGGGAAAATCAGTGAAGTCCCCAGGGCTGGGCCATTGTTGGCTGCCAGGAACACACATTAACAGCTTTTGCTGGGCGCAGGGCACACACACGTGTGTGCCTTCAGATGTATTTGCTCTGAGGGAATTAATGCAGCTGCCAAACTGTTACCAACTTTGGTTGGACATACAGTATAGAAAAGCCAATACTCATGAACTTGCAGCTGTACCAACATCATAAGAAGCCTGAATTTCATTATTTCAGCCAAAGCAATTGACTTAGAGTAACTTTAAACTTCAAGCTCACTTTCTAAACATTCGATCAAATGTGATGTTAGCTGGCACTAGCACTTTGGGATTATTCATTAATAAAATTCACATAAAAGTCTCTTTAAAAATACAAGTTCAAAGAAGGCAGTGATGTGAAATGTCACATACCACTGTGCCTCTCTGGGCAAGTTTGGAGAATTCCAGCTGCTGACCTTTGTTCCTCTCATCAGGTTTATGTTTAATTTAATTTTATTTTAGATTTGTGGAAGCCTGGTTTTACAGCCAGAGTAGGTGCACTTATTTCAGAGCACACCAGCTGGCAGTGGCAAAATAACCCTGCTCCAGGCTGACCTATCTGCTGTGCTTCCAGGGCACTGACAGCCATCTCCAAAGGAGACCCATCAGACCTCTTTTTCTCTGTGGCTGCAAGTTGTGGCTGTTGTGCTGCAGCTGAAAGAGTGTCCTACAGTAGCTGTTTTAATACTGCTAGGACAGTTACTGCCATCCTTGGTCACATTCAGATTGTGACCGACACGAAGCTCTGTGACTACTTCCATGCCAGGTCTCCTACAAGTAACTCTTTTCTGCATCTTTAATCAACAATTGTGTAAACTGGGACAGGCAATCCAGGAAAACCCCAATACAACTCGCATTGTATTTGAAAATCATTACTTGTCTCATTTTTTTAACTTGGAAGGCCTTGAACTTGGAGCCATCGACTCTGGGTGAAATGTAACAGTCTCTCGTTTGTGGTAGCAACAGAATGACTTAACAATGACCACACAGAACACAGTAAGAAAGACTTTGTCTCTGGAAAGACAGAGGTATAACTGTCTACCGTCACAGGTTACTATAGTAGTGCACTTACCTTTAGAATGACTAAAAGCAAGAGATGTAATTACTCAGAATTATAGTTTTGGTGAAAAAAACCCTCTCTGAGAAAAGAAAGCAAAAATTTCACTTGAGAGCTCTGATTGTCTTAAGTTAGCTCATGCTGAGCAGGTTTTTGGAGTTCTGGGTGCAGCAGTGTGCTCACCAAGGTGTGCCACAGACAAGATGGCATCCAACTTACCTGCAGGCAGCTGAAAATGGCAAAGAGATAGTGAAATGTCATGACGTCGCTGTTGACCGCCATGAGCCCCAGGAGCCACGTGGCGCTGATAAGCAGCAGGAGCAGGAACGCTGTCCGCAGCACAGAGCTGTAGAGCAAACACAGATGGACATTTGCAGTGTGATAGGATACAAGAGAACAGCTCAACTTCTCCCCGTGGGTGGTGTTATGTGCCCAACAACTCGGCACCTGGAAAAGCCCTTTGGGAAAATTAGGGCAGTGTTCACCAGCTCCCAGTTTCCAACTCTCTCACAGCAATACTCCACAGTTTAGCATATTCATGTTAAAAAAGTGATTTCTTTTCAAGGTCATTTCCAAGACTTTCTTCAAACAAATCTGACTGTTTTCCAAGCCCATGCTGTTCAGCCTTGATGCCTCTGAGGAACACATCTGGGCAGTAAATGGCCATGTCCATCTCATTTCAGTTTGTCAACTTCGCTCTCACATTCCTTCCCAACATTACTACCCAAGGTTTTGAATCAAGGGCACTCAGGGAATATTTGTTTTCTTAAAAATACCATTTCCACAGACACTTTCAAAAGACAGAAACAAATCTAGTAGCAAAAGTTTTATATTATGAGTAAAATTGCCATTAGGTTGTAATTATACTCCTTGGTTTAGGGAGATTTGGACCTCATCCTCAACCCCTGGGTGATATTGGGGTCAGGGTAAGGGTTCAGAGTACCACAAAGCTGACAGCTGCATGGAAACTGGGGCTGGAAAGGGCATGCCAAGGGGAGCATGGCACTGCACCAGCATTGCTCCTTCCACACTTTCATTAACTGGGCCATCCCTGTTGCTGAGGAGCTCACCCTCAGATTCTAGTACTCATTAAATTTAGTGTTAGGGTTCAGAGAACCACAAAGACTACAGCTCCAGGAACACTAGGGCTGGAAAAGCCATGCCAATGTGTACACAGCACCCTACAGCCAGAGCTGAAAAAGAGAACGAGAAGCAGCCTTTTGAAATCTCATACAAAAAACCCAAGGGACTGTCTTGCCACTAGCTAATCACATTTGAGTTCACAGGTAAATCCTAAGCTTTGGGCAAAACAGATGTTAATGAGAACAGGCTGCCACAAGAGCTCAGGAAGGTGGCAGGTTGCAGCTTGCGACGCTGCTCATCCCATGGAGCGCGGGATGCAGGGAGGCTGGCCCTCAGCACAGGAATGTCAGTGTGTCTCTGCCATGACACACTGGTAGCCCAGACACTTGAGAGGGGAGACCCTTCTGAGCCATGGACAAGCACAGGGAGACCCAGATTTACGTCCACCTGGGCATGCCATAGGCAGAGGTGAAGTGACAGTGTAGTAGAGAGTATAATGAGAGATCTGGAAGGAGTGCAATGATACCATCTGGAGGCTAGATCATTCCCTTCTCCCTTCTCCTGCCTACACTTTGTGGTGCAGAGCACCATGGTAGAGGTTTTACAGGACCTCCAAGGGAAGCCCAGGAGTGGGTGGGGTGAAGCAGCTCCAATTGCCTTTACCAACACTCTCCTCCAAAAAACTTTTTTATTTCCTGCTCCAAAACTTGCTTTTAGGCAATTCTGTCTTTTATTATTTCTGGCCAGAACTTCTACAGGTTTTTGAACTCAAACTTACGTGACTCCTGTTTTTTCAAATGAACGTTGCCTTCGTCTGCACGATGCTTTCATTGCTAGTATAAAGATGACAGTGTTTATCTGAAAGGGAAATTGAAATAACAGCATGGATTCTTTCTGTACATTTGTTACAGCTCTATTTTCAATGACAATGCAATTTTTATCCTAAAATGGTTTGTGGGGCCAAGAATATTTTCCCTTGAACTTACAGGTCTCTAAATTCCAAGATTCACCTTGTTTCAAGGCAACACAGTCAAGGACATCCTGGCACTTGATCTGGATGAAACTCAATAAGACAACCCTATGCAAAGATTCTTGAGTGAAAGATAAAAACTCAAGAATGGCTGTCCTTGTCCAAACCAGTGTCCACCTCAGCCCAGCACCTTGTTTCAGTTTGGTCAAACCAGAATTCAGGAGTATTTTCTAGCAGAGCATACAGTGATAATTACTCTGAATAAACCTCCAGTCTCCACTAATTTCCACGTCATTTGGTATGTACTAGGTTGGTGGTGCATTTATACTTAATCACTCGTAGTGAATATTAATGCTGAGAATTTGTCTCATCATTCACTTTCCAAAATGGTGCAGAGCTTTACCACTGCCACTGTCCTGTTTCTAGGAGTTTCTAACTTAAAATGCTGTGGAGAAATGATGCAGCTTGTCCTGTTTCTTCAGGATCTGCTGCCTTCTGCTACTGCTTGTGTTGGAAAAGACCTTGAATGGTTGGGTCCATAGCCATTTTCTCCAGACCAACATACTATTACAGGGTCCTCCTTCTCCCTTCTCTGCAGCTTTCTCTTCTCTAGGCTTAAGACTCCTAGTCCACTTGTTTGCTCTCCAATGGGGGCTGTCCCATGTCTCTGATGACTCCTGACCATAACCTACACTGCTTCTAGGTCTACTCCATACTTTTTGAGATGAGGAGACCAGAACTGCATTTGGCATTCAAGGTAAGAGTCAAACCACGAATATTTATCTTCTGGTGTTACTTTGAGGGAGAAGCTCTGAGGGAGAAGTTAAACACCAGTCCAATTCTTTTAAATTCTTGAAAGTGGAAATATTTAATATTCCTTTAGGACTTCTGGATGAAGTGACTTGTTATGGCTCATTTTGCTGATTTGTTTAATAAGCTCACAGACCAACCCTTCGAAAATGGAACAAAGCAAATGGGAAATAGGTTTCTGGCCATACAGCCACAAGCAATTTTTGTACTGGCAAGCAGTCCTCTGATTTCAAGAAGCTTAACTCATGTCTTATCTATTTAAACAAAAGATGCAAGCTTGAGTACATTTGCTTCAAATGTAAAGAACACAGCTGCTTTGCATGACTACTGTTTGACAAAATATATGAGAAAAGGTCGCAGGAACAGACAGCTCTGGATGCCAACTCCCCCTACTTACAACGACAACCATTACGATGGGCCCAGCGAAACTCCAGATCAGGGTGTCATGAACAGACAGCCAGCAGAAATCAGGATTCCCATAGCCTTGTGGATCCAGACCAACAGCAAGTCCTGTATCACAAAATGGAGAAAAAGTAAATCAGAAAAGTGCTGCCTATAACCAAATGTAGTTTCAAATAAGCAAAATTATCATGGCAAAATTTATTCAACAGGAAAGTCTGTGAAGGCAAAATCAAAGCAAATACTGAAATAAAACTTTTGTAAATCAAAAGGTTTACCATGGTCATATCAAACAATACTCTTGAGTTTTGCCAAGTAGAACAAAGTTCAGCTACATAAAAACTACAACAAATGCAAGTCCCAAATTAATTCTGTTTCAGCACAGTATTATAGTCATTCTCACACAGTGTGAGCCTTGAGGGTGAGTGATGTGAGGAATTTCAATAAGCCTGTGCAGCAGAATGAAATGAATCATAAGTGAGGAGATGTCTATGCTATGAAAAAAAAGTGCATTCTTAACTTGCTGTCACTAAAATAACATCTGAGACAAAGGAACCTGGGAACTTATGGGAGTTAACTGCTTGAGCTCAGGTGGGATTCATTTTGAACTGCCATCCCAGGTACCTCAACTTGCTTTCAGCATTGTCTGAAATGGAGTTAATGCCCCAAGGCAATTGAGTTAAAAACACATCTTTTATTATTTTATTTTTCAAAACCTGGCCAATTCCAAGGGACTCCCTGAGCCCAACATTCACCTGCTGATTTACAGTGCTGTCTGACTTGGTGACCTACACCTCGCCCATATGGTGATGGACTGGGATTGATGCCTTTGATCTGCCAAATCATACAACCATAGAATTGTTTAGGTTGGAAAAGACCTTCCAGATAAGATGTCCCCTGAGACCTCTTTTCTCCAGGCTAAACACCCCCAGCTCCTTCAGTTGATCCTCATCAGACTTGTGCTCTAGACCCTTCCTCAACTTCATTGTCCTTCTCTGGACACTCTCCAGCACCTCACTGTCTTCCTTGTAGTGAGGGGCCCAAAACCAAACTGATTTGCGGTGTGGTTTCACCAGTGCTGAGTACAGGGGGATGATCACAACATCCTTTTAGTCCTCCTGAATTGCCTGCCTTCTCCTCCATTTTTCCCTGGGTTCCAGCAAAAGCTCCCTGTTCAGCCAGGCTGGTCTTCCCCACTGGTTTGTCTTTTGCCATGTGAGGACGGCCTGCTCCTGTGCCTTTAAGATTTCCTGCTTGAGGAATGTTCAGCCATCCTGGACTCCTTTGCCCTTCATGACTGCCTCCCAAGAGACACTGTGAGTTAGGCCTCTAAACAGGCCAAAGTCCTGTTCCAGCCCTCTGGAAGTCCAAGGTGGAAGTTCTGCTGAATCCCCACCTTTCTTCTAAGATAACTGAAAAGTGTCATTTTGTATCACTGTGTCCAAGACAATCTCCAGCCATCACATCACCCACCAGTCCTTCTCTGTCCACAATGAAGAGGTCCAGCAGGGCACCTTCCTTCGCTCGCTCACACCTCACCTGCACCAGGAAGCTCTCTCCCACACACTCTAGGAACTTCCTGGACTCTTTCTTCTGCTGAGTTGTATTACCAGCAGACACCTGTTAAACTGAAGTCCCCCACAAGAAAAAGGACTAGTGATGGTGAGACTTCTCCCAGCTGCTTATAGAATATTTCCTCTGCCTCCTCATCCTGGTTGGATGGTCTACAACAGACTCTCACTGTGGTATCTGCCTTGTTGTCCTTCATGATGATTCTTACCCATAAACACTTTTATCACCAACATCAAGCTCTAGACAGTCAAAACACCCCCTAACACAGATAACTGTTCCCGTGGTTTCTAACACAGAAACCTGCGTCTTTGCTGCTACATGGATCTCCAACCCCTGCCTCCACTGACACAGCAGACAGAAGGACCTCGCTAGCACACTGTCCCACAAACACTGGCATTCTGCCCTCAGGTTGCCTCTAGTGAACCTAGTTTTATCCCTTTCCCCCTTCAAACCTAGTTTAAAGCTCTTTTAATGAGCCCTGCTAATTCCTGTGCAAAGATCCTTTTCCCCCTTTGAGACAGGTGTACCCTGTCTGCAGAGATCTCCCTTCTTCAAGACACAGAAACTGATCCCTGTGAGGTCTGTGGCCAGTGACAGATGGCAGGTGGCTGCAGCATGTTGTCTGGGCATGGGAGGCACCTCTTGTGATGAGCGTATGCCCTGTCTCAAGAGGCGGCCAAGGCTGACGGCAGAGCTGGTCTCTGCAAGGAGGGTCCATGTGCATTAACAGTCATCTTTTTTTGAATTGAAGCCTGAGTGCTTTGCTGAAAAGACACAGAGAAAGGGAAAGGTAGCTGCATTTCACTCTTGCTGCTTAGAACTGGCCCACAGCCAATATTCACATCTGGTACAGGCCTATGGTCTATGAAAACTAAACTGGCTATTTGGCAGACTAGTGGATATTGGATCTGTTTTCACTGAAATGTGGAATGAGATAGGACTAGTCTCCCTCCCTGCTCCCACTGGCTCTTCCACCACCCCCTTCAGCAGTTGCCATCCAGAAAGAATTAGCCATAAATGATTAAGGGACCATAAAGTATTTCATACAGATGTTATTCTATGGATACAGTCTGTTTCCCAGGACTGGATTTCCTCATTAATAGGACTCTGGCTCTATGAGTAATTGGCAGGCAGCAAAATTTTTTCACTCTCAAAATCCTACCCTGAAGTTCTCCATTGAACAAATGGGGCAAACTGCAGTCTTCAGGTAGGTACATGGTTCAAACATTACTGCAGTCAACAACATGTGAAATAACACTTTACTGAAAGGCAGAATGAAGCCAATGCAATGTACTGCTGAGAAACATTTTGGCACATCAATTAAATGCTGCAGCCTGGCTGCCCTTAGCAGACTGAGTGTGCAGGCTGAGTGATACCTTGATGACGTTTGCAGGAACTGGGGCTGGTCCTATGGCCAAGAGTCCTGTGGGGACCAGCACCCATCCCAGGAGCATGCCAAGGACTGCAGGAGGGGCATGTTTTGACCCTTCTGAGCTCCTGAGGGCTCAACAACCTGACTCAGGCAGCTGTGGGGCAGCCTCACCTCTCTATGGGCTCATTGCTTTGCTTAAGATTTGAAAAGTGCCAGTTTCTGGGTGATAGTGGTTTTAGGGCTGCGTAAGAACCTGTTTTAACACAAGCACTGCCGTCTCCATGGCAAAGCTGTTACTGCACACATATGTCAAGCAGCTAGCGTGCTGCCACGGAGACAGGCAGAACTGGGGGGGTCTTGCTGGGTGCCAAATCCAGCCCTTTGCTCCTGAGGCAAGGAAGTCATAAAATCCCTCTCCAAGATGGATCAAACCACACTTTAAAATCAGCAAACTTAAAGCAAATTTAAAATGTTCCACTATCACTCCCAATGGAGGACTATTCCAGATCCATACTCTTTTGATGACTGTAAGCCTTCTCCCAACTTCTATTCTATTCTTATTCATGGCAATTTGCATTTCTATGCTGTGATTAAATGTAGTTCTTCCCTGTTGGAGTGTTCCTCTGCAAACATTTTACTCAGTTTTATCCCCCTCTAAAGGTCAAGGTTCCCTTCTGCAAGTAGCCTGGTCCCATCACAGATGCCTTAGGACCACTATGTCTCACTTGAAATGGATATCAGATTGAGCATAGAAAGTAGAAAAAACAATATACGAAAAGCCACTGCTACTGTAGGTTTGGGTTTTTTTCCCTCTCAGGATAGCTATGATGAAGATGAAATGGTATTTATCTTTCAAATAAAAAAGTCCCCTGCATGTCCCAAGACTAAAATTTCTTCCCATATCTAGACTATACCACTACTAAGAAAAATAAACAATCCTTCTCTCATAAAGCAATTTAAATAATGTTTAAGATTCATGTTATGAAGCTGGAACCTTTCTACTGTTTAGAAATTAAAATTTATAAAGAAGCTTATTTAAAACATGTACAGTAACAAGTTATCTAGAGGCAAGAAATCCTGCATTGTGCTATTTATGATGAAACAATTTTCTCTCCAGATGATTTATAAGCCTGGAAGGGCAAACTAAAGGCTTAATTTTCTTTATCCTTCATTTCACAAAATCCCCTGACTTTCTCAGTAATAGGGATCTGACTTTTCATTTAAACAGAACTGCAAATTTGGCAGATTCAGAGATTAAATTGAAGGACACAACCCGGAAAGTTTTAAAAGTGCAAAATAGTTCCATATCACAGAGAGCAATATCTAAGTAGAAAAATGTAAAAATGGTATGCCTATGATATTTAGATTGCATAATACTGCTGTTGAGAACGTTCAAATTAATTTAAATTTCAGGAGAGAAGGTAAACCTGAAGCAGAAACTCCTTCCAACAAAATTCTTCTAAAGATAATGAGTTTTGAAATGTAATTATTTTTTGTTATTTAATGATAATTCTTTTCCGCCAGAAATGATGCTGCCAAATATCTGATTGCACTTCAGTATTCCCGAAAATACTGCAGTAGTCCTGTACGTACTGATAAAAGTCACATAGGTCTGAAACATTTCAGAAGTTCAAGGACAATTTCTATTTAAAATGTCTGGGGTACGTCTAGAGTGGCAGAACCTTCTGGGCTGTGCTTTCTACCATAAATTGATAGAAGTAGAAATTATTTAGGCACAAAGTGATACGGAAAAACATACCAGCTCCCTGAAGAGAGAATTAACCTGTACCAGCCTACGCTGCGTTTTGGTATTACACCTTCTTAAAACACACAGAAAAAAAGAAGAAGTATGTATTTTTAAATCTAACTTGTTCCATAATATTTTTGCAAGTGTACATGAGTGATAGGTATTTGTTTGATCTCAGAGACATCTAAACCTGTGCCATTGCTGACAGTATGTTATTATCTGTAAAAATAACACTAATTGCATAAAAGTTAACTGCCTGCCTGTGATCTGATTTCCCATATGGAAACAGATACATGCTGAAACGGTTGAACCAAAAAACTCCACTCCAACTGTTCCGTGAAGCACAATTCCTGAGGAGCTGTCTGCCTGAATTAACACAGCGCCATGTGCTTAGGGTAGCACTGGAAATGTGTGATGGCAAAAATAGGCATGGTGAGGGCAGAGATGGATTGCTCCTGTGGATCACTCTGGATCGGTTTAAAAGATTACTGCCTCCAGCTTTTCATTACTTTTCCTCAACTGGAAGTTACAACCTTTGTATCCAAAATTAAGTAAAAGGCAGCTTGAGTATTCCCAGCTTGATTTTATGCCAAATAAAACAGAGCCGCTGAAATTCCCTTCAGGAAGTATTTACTGCTGGTTGAAGGTAGGCAGTGGAAATGTTCAGTGAGGGGCAGTAATATCCTGTGGGCAGCATTGCTTCTGAAGACACTGCAGTTACTTCTCTCAGAGACCGTGTGTCCATATCTGGAGTTACCAGCACAGGGAAGGAAAATTCCTGAAAGCTACTGGCAAAGTTGTTGGAATAAAAGTACTGTTATTCCCAAGCAATGTTATTAAGTCCTGATTTAATGTGTGTCCCTGTTATTGTATAACCATCAGTATCTCTTCAGCTGGGGCAACAGACATTTGGTACACAGGTCTGCCAAATTCGGGCTGAATTCTGCTAGACGTGGCTTGGTGCTGCCCTGGTTCAGGAAAACACCCATGGCTGTCTGGGATGGGGTAACTTCCCTGAACCTGGCCAGTGAAGATGGCAGGGAACAAAGCTTTTTTGGGGTGGTTGAGGGTACCTGTTATGATGGCAGGAATGCCCCAGCCAACAACGTAGTAGAACCGCATGTGCCCGAAGTTGATGTTCCTCACTTCAGTCAGCATCCGGTAGATGTGGAGCTGCTCCACAAACATCCATGCGAAGGTGCTCATGTAGAAATAATGCAGGAGGATGGCAATCACGGTACACACAAACTGCAGAGGCAAAGGGCAGGGAAATTAGAGTTGCTCTTCTGAATCACAACCTGGTGAGTCACCAGTTCCCCCTGTGCAGCTAATGGCAAGTGTAATAAAAAGATTTTGGCAGAACAAATATACTGCCTTTAATTAAGTTTTTCAGAGTTTAAGAAGAGCTGCTCATACTGTGAAAGATTCTTCTTTTTCTAAAGTAAATTATGTCAGCTGTTCTGAATCTGGTTCAGCTTCACCCTATCAACCCAACACACTTTCAGCCACTGCCCTTGCCCTCTGTTCTGTGGCTAATTTCTCTGTGCATATTTGCTGCAAAGGTGAGGATTTGAACTATTCTGACCAAAGCCCTCCTGCCTGCAGAAAGAGCAGGGCTGGCAGAGCTCCTGGCTCTTTCTCCTGGGGCAGAGCAGGAGGTGAGGATGCTCCTCTGGAGGCTGAAGACCCTTTGCCCTGCCTGGTGTATGAGTCTCACCTGCACAATGCCACTACAGTGAGTTCAACCACAGCATGTTTAACTGCATCAGCTAAACTGGTCTCACTGCAAAGCCAATAAACTGCTCCCGAGAACGGCCACCCTCAGCCCTGTGTTTACTCAGTGTCTTCCATTGCCACATCAATGGCCATTTTGTGGGTTTTTCTGACACTACATTCTTTCCAGAGAGAAAAGGAAGTATGCTAGTTTGGTACAGTTTTCTTTTGTTTTAAAGGAGACTATATTTTTTGTTTTATTAGTAGATAACAAGTCTTCTCATATTTGACAGAGGTGGAGGGGATGTGTGAGAAGATCTTAGGTCTTCAGTTTAGGACCTGTCCCTGAGAAAGTTCCTTCTCAGGAAAACTTCAGTTCCGGGGACAGTAATTCATGAAGCTTCAGGCAAGGAAAAGTGAACATGATGAACGTGAACTACAGATGATGTGTGGAAGAAATCCACCATTTCTTTGAGAAATTTCTTACTAGCTAAGTGAAATGTCACAAACAGACAAAATTTGGCAGGATCTTATAATCCAACATAAGGTCAGCCAACTATTATGCCCCTATGTGTCTGTCACAGATCTGAAATGATCTATTTCAGCTACATCTCCTCTTCTGGGACTCTTTTTCAAAAAAAAAAAAAAATTGAGAAGCAAAAGCATGGATGCATCCATGGGGTAAGGCAGTGGCCATCTCTTTTGTCCTTGCAGCTCTGCCCTTCACTGATGAACCCTGAAGACCTTGCACATCTGTACTTCATCAGGTCATGGAGGATGCCTGGTCATTATCACTGGACTAAAAGAAGCAGCCAGAAGTAGAGCACCTCCTACCCTGCAGACCGGTCTTTCACCTAATGTCAAAATCAGGGTATTTGACTACAAAGTGGGAGAGTTGCTTCTTGTCTCTATCTGGCTTGAGCATGGGGGTTAACCCTCTTCTTGTCCACCACAGAAAACAACCCTAATCACCAGGCTGTAGGATATTCTGGGTCCAGAAATGCTTGCTCTACCCCTCTCTTGAGGCTGTGCTACTTGCAGTCAGGCAAAGAAGCCACAGGGACAAAGAAAAGCAGGGTAGTGCTGGTTGGATAGTTCATGACTTCAGCTAGGAACAAAGGGACCTGGAGCTTCCAGTCCTATGTTTGGATTTGGTTTTTACACTACATCAGCAGCACAAAGTGGATCACTAAGCTCTGCCAGGCTGAGACCAGCAAAAATTAAGGACCTGCTGAAACCAAAGAGACCAGGTCCACAGTGTGAGCAGAAATAACAGCTACAATGGGCAAACTGGTAGCTGAAGTCATCTTTGTGATCAAATGGCCACCTTGAAACCTATGACCTTCAGATACTTGCATTTCTGTAAAATCTGCTAACCAGTTTTCTCTCCCACCTTAACAGTTTGATGGGTGAAAACAGGAATGACCACAAGCATCTGACACCTGAATTGTAATCTTGCAATTAACTTTCTCCTTTCAGAAGCTGAGCAAAGGATTTTGCCAAGGATCTGTTGACAAGCTTGAATTAAGAGAACTTTGTGTAACCACTCAGTTTTTCTTTGAAAATGTTTTACATTGTGTTTTGGAACCTCTTGTTCCCATGCAGCACTGACCCTGCTTTCAGACTTTGGCATGACTTTTTAGTGGTTTTTCATGGTGTAATGCTCAGAAATGTATGTTTCCCTATTTAACTTTGCTGAGCAAAAGAATCATACAAAGACTGCCAACTTTCTGGATTCACTTACTACATCAGCTTTAAAATAATATCAAGTATTACTGAAAATGTGGCTCACCAAATAAACCATCTTTCTTCCCTCTCTGTAAGCAGTGCTTTTTTTGTTCCTACTTTCACATGTATATGAGTAGAGTGCTGCCCTGAACATTACCTTTTTCAGGTAAGAAAAAAGAAAGAAAATAAATCACTTTCTATCAATAGTCCAGGGAAAGATTAAAACCTCACCCAGAAATGTGACTGTTAATTTACAGAAACCCATAAAAGCCAGGCTGGGTGCCAAGCAGCACAGTATTATTTGTGCTCCAGCATTCTTTACCTCTTTATGTTCATCAGTGCATGACTCGTTAGACAACTCTCATTCCATACAGACAGATGAATAATTGTCTCAAGCAGACATGGCTTACAGCCCTCCTACCTTCTCAAATTGACTGGGTAGGCTGTAAGGAGCAGCTTTCTGCCATATGAAATACATGCTGTAAATTAAAGATCTTTGTAAATGTTTAAAGGTTTGGGGTGAAACCTTTAAACCATTTACAAAAACCATTGAGTCCTGGTAACACTACAGGACATAATCACACCATGAGCCCCAAAGCATGAAAATGAGAAGGAGCAAAAGAGAACAATTTCACCAAGTACAACCACTAGGATTTGTGGTATTGATGTAATGAACTGTTTTACTACTTTTATAAACCTCTGCTTGGTTCTTCAGGATACTACAAAAAAATCTGGAAATGAGGAGCCATCATTTACTGCATAGTTTTTGGTAAAATTCTGCAGGGATGTGGACTTGGCCCTCAACTCCTCAGTAGATATGTTGGAGAACTGAAAGAGTATAAACTCCTCGGTAGTGAAATGCAGTGAAAAATGAGTGGTGTGCTCAGCAAGGCATGGGAAAGGTCAAGTTACACGGAGTGCTGTGGATCAATTGGCAAGGTGAGCTCCTTTGAGCAAAGTTATTTTAGTATGCAAACTTTTATATAATGAAACAAAGACAACACAAGTTCACACATGACATAAGACCATATCCCAGAGGGCAGGTCACTGCAGAAGATCTCACCATAGCAGCAGATAAAGGACCTGAGTTCCTGGTAAAGGGGAATATTGGTATATGGGACTGGAAGTGACACAACCAGCTGGAAAGCTTTACCCAGTTTGGCATTCACAATTTTTCAAAAGGTAAAGTGGGAGAAGAAGCCCAGAAAAATACCCATCAGACTAACCTGAATCTTAGAAATTGAATAATTTCAGCAGCTTAGTTTTATACAGTTTTTCAAAAGAAATACTATTAAACAGAGGTTTCCTGGCAAAACAATTTTTATAAGAGGGGTCTCTCAAATTTATGAGGAAAAGTTCTTGTCAGCACTCAGTTACTGGAAGCTGAAATTAGTCAAGGTCACGTACTTTTTAAAATGCATGTTATAGCTCAAGCGGATATTAGAAGCCAGAGTGACGATGTAGGATTAAGTTACACAGCAAATGAGGCTGTGTGATTAGGCACCATGGTGTCACTACCATGATGGTGAGGATACTCATTGAATGTAGGCATATTCTCCTATTTCTTCTGCGTGGACAATGTGAAATCAGGATGATTTTTTTTGTTGTTGTTTTGTTTTGTTTTCATCTCAACACTGTACTTCCCTCTCGAAAATTTGATTGAAACATGTACAATAATGGATTTCTAGAAGATAAATTTTCTTCACAGTGTTCAGATAACCCCTAAAGTATCATAATATTCTTGCAATCTATTACGGACATACTTTTTATTGCATGTCATCCCCCATCTGTGTCCAGCCTGTTTGGCACAGGTGGCTGTGCAGCCTGGCAGTGCTGGAGCCCTTGTCTCTTACCTGTCTGAATGGCAGCCGTGGCTTTTGGGATGGGTGCTACTAAGAAACAGCAACACTACTACATGCATGGTTAAGAGAGCAATGAGATCCCAAGTGCAGAACACACTTCACGTGTGGTTTATATCTATCTCGTCCTCAGTCTATTAATAACTTGCATTTCTTGACATGCCCAATGCTGGAGATCCTTGCACTAAGCTTTGTCAACAGATGTGATGGGCTGAAGCCAACAATCACTGTGGCTGGAAGGCACAAAGCAAAGTGACAGGTTTCCTACTGAATCTCAGATGTAGCAAGCTGTCCCATGCCTGGCAAGTGGCTTCTCCAGAATAACCAGTGGGTGCACAATGTTCATATTAGCACCTGCCCAGCACCACATCGCTGACAACCTACCAGTCAACACCTGGAGCCATTTGGGCTTGGGAGGTACCTGCAGGAGAAACTGGAGAGCCTCCTACTGAACAAAGCAAGACAGAAAACACACTGATGGAAAGGAAGGAAGAAATCAGTATTCAGGGTTCAGTTCCTGGGATAAACCTTCAACAGGCCTGCTGTCATATATACTCTGAAAATAAGATATAGTCTTATTGCCTGCCATTGCTATTAATGACATCAACCACACATGAATGTACTAAAAATCTGATTTTTTCAAATTACTGTTGAAGCCAAAAAGAAGCCAAAAAGAGGAGAAAGTGAAACAGATGGGAAAAGGTAAAAGCTGCAATATGAACCCCCTGAATTAAAGCTTGACAACAACTCTAGCAATGAACACAGAGTAAGTCTTACCGGGTTTTCAGTCTGGTTGATTCCAATAAGAAAGACAAGCTCAGAGAAGAACAGGGCAGCCACCAGGTTTTTGTGGATACTGTGCAAGTTGGAACGTAGCGTGCGGATCAGGACCAGCAGAATGAAGGTGATCAGCAAAGCCGCCAGCGAGATGGATATGGTTGTGTAAGTGACAATCTTCAGAGGAAGCACCTCCCCATTCTGTAGAAAGACAGATTGACAGGACCTCTTGGGGTTTCCCTTCCTTTTCCTCCAATCAAACCAACTACTCAGAATGCCAATGTTATCATTACTACTGAGACAACATACAGGTTTACTTTAGGACCAATGGGACTGGGTGATGATGCCTCTTTAGTCACTAAACATGTCGAGTGTGTACGGGCAGCACCCAGAGGATGCACCAACCAGGTAAGAAGCTCCATTCAGCAAACCCAGTGGCAGGTGCTGTCAGGGATGGGCAACACACTCCTGACACCGAGATCAATCTGCTCACAATGCCCTGAGTCACACTCAAAGCTCAAGCTCTGAGTCAAAGCCCTTGAAAACCAAAGTCCCCAAAAATCATGAGCCTGACATCACCCACCTCTCGTTTAGAAATGTCCATCAGGACGGCAAAGCTGGTTATATGGTTGCACTGACAAGCGATATGGCTCTGGTTTCTGGAAAACAGCTCACACCCTCTGGAGGACCAGGCACCTGTCCCGCCAATCCTGTGGGGAAAAAAGGCATTTCTGAGAGCCATCCTCTGATCTCCTCTTGCCTTCCACTGTTACTGCCCTCTGTGGCAGCTTGTGCTGCACAACCAGAGAGGACTGTAAGTACCAGGACAGAATTATTTATAGCTGTCACCCGCCTGAAAGAGTACCATCAACTTAAAAAGGCCTTCAGTTGAAGTAGTTTCTGATAGGACAGCTGGCTTTGATACTCAGATTTTGTGGGTTTATAACAGTCTGTTTTGAGTTAAAAAAAATATTAAAAAGATTTGCTTTTGGGTCAGTGACCACACAACCAATATGCGGAAGAGATTGCACACAATAAAATGACTGTAACCAAGGTAAATAATACCAGAACCAGAGAGGGCTACGTGTTTTTGAGTCATGTGAAATATGTTTCAGCAGTAATATGATATCATTATAGAGTTCCTCTGAAAAGTACACAAGAAAAGGTTAAAACCTTCTCAAATAATATTTAATATCAGAAGATCTCTTATATTAACAATGGGAAGGAATTGCTGCCTTGAAAATTCTTCTCTGTGCAGTTATGGTTAACTCCAGTGACTTCAGAAATTATTTTGTATCAATATTAATTATTCTATTCTGAAGTTAATGAATAATAAAAATAGTCTTGCAGTTACTGAAAGAGTTTTTAATTAGATATGACAGGACCTTTTTTTCATTCAGCAAAAAAATATTTGTTAAATTTTAATATCACTTTCTCTCAAAAAGCATTCCCTTTCTAAAAGCTCTTTCATTACATGCAGCGTAAGAGCTGCTTTTCAACTGTGGCTGTAGGAAGATGTAACATAGATAACAATGCCACCGAAGTCACCAGCAAATAGCTAACAGATGAATCACTTCAGAGCTAACGAGTTATTCAAGCTCATACAATGTCTAAAAATTTATGAAAAAGGACTTGCCATTCCCTCATAATCAGCAGAATCATCTGTGCATACAAGCGAAAACACTACTTCACATGTGGGCAAATGGAGGAGTTTATTACTGCGAACATAAGAGATTTCTGTTGCGTCTTTGATCCTTTAAATGACATAATCTCCCGAAGCCTTTGACTAGGAGGCACACATTTCCTAGGTTAGTTTGCAGTTTTATTTCCAGCACAGGATATTGCCTTTTAATGAATTTTTCCATAGGTTTACTAGAGCTTTTGGGTTCTTAGGAAACAAGTAACAGCTATTCCCCTTCCCCTGGGCAGACCATATCATCCTCTCACTGTGTAACTGGGTTTGTAGCTGGAAATTGCAATATATATGTAATAGTTACAAAATTGTGAACAGGTAATATGGATGTGGTTATCTCTCAACACATTTTCTTTGTTTTATCCACACTCTTGAAATATGTCCAACAGGACTGTGCTGTTTCCACAATGCCATAAAACCAATGAAACATCAGCATACACGGTTCCAGCTCACATAATTTTTCTCATTTTCAAGAAAAATATGTCTTTATCTTGAACTTTAGTGAATGCAAAAAACTTAAATGAACCATTTGCAGAACTTTTCATCTTTTTCCTAACACTTCCCTCCTAGAGAGTCAAATACTCTCTCCTTATATTCTGCTTATATATTACAGTTGCCTTCCATAAACTGGAAGAGGTCTAATGTCCCAAAGAAGGTATTTCCTCTCCCTCCACTTTTTCACTAAAACAAATGAAAGCAAATCCACAATAGTTGATGAAATGAAAGTTAAGTTTCTTATCAGTGCAACTGCCTTTGCATTGACTTTTGATTGAAAAATTTGTGATTCAGAAATTTATAATCTTTACTCCTAATTTTATCTGCAAAACCTCAATCCTCATTTCTACCAAAATGAAGATTTTGTAATTTTTTGCACTGGCCCTGGCTGAGGCACCAAGGGTAGGTGCCTGCTTGCCATGTACTCTGTCCATAGTCACTGGAGTGCAACAGGAGAAGATTCAGCCCATGGAAGAGCTGAATCATCTCCTGGAAGTCCTGACTTAAAGACCTCAGACAAGCTATGAATTCAGACACTGGAGTTGGACTATGCCTGTCCAGACATACATTTGTGGGCAAAAAGCATGGGCGAATACAAGGAAATTGAGAGATTTTTTACTTCTGGGTGAAAATGAACCCTGCAGAAAGACATGACAACACTGTGTTTCTTAGAAACCACATGGCCAATCCTTTGTTTGAGAAGTTATGATAATTATTTTCATTTTTCTCAGGTTGGTGGGAAATGACTACGTGGCTCTATTCCATCAAAAATCAGTTGTCAGTTGAATAAACAGACCAAGACAGGTTTTCCTCCAAAATTATCTTCCCGGGCAGGACTTTCCTGCTACTCAGACAGTTGTCACTCACAGCCCTAAAGCAAGCAGGAGACATACGTGATGGAGTGATTCCAGAAGACACAGACAGGCTTCGTTCTCTCCTCTGTTTCCAGCATGGCGTACTCCACTATGACAGGCTTTTCCACCAGGTTGGGAGGAAACTCCCCATCACTGTGAATGGCTGTGCTCACTACAGGTGTGTTGATAATAGGGCGATTTGGCAATCTGCACAAGGAGAAAAATTGCAGTGATCTACACATTAAAATGCAAAGCACTGATTCGCTACGTTCTGCAATTAAAAGATTTCCAGTTGCTTCCGCTCAGAAAGCGAAGTAGGTGCACCATCAGCCTTCCATACAGATGTGTTTCCAAAAACTGCTGGCACTTCTGGCATAGTTATTCTCCCACAGTGTGCCAGAGGAGGACAAGAGACAGCACTGTGGTGACAACAGCAGCGCTGATGGCATTTGGCTGGTATAAAAGCAGCTCTGTCTCCCCCACGCACTCAGAGGGAGTAGAAGGGATCTGAACAATTCACAAACAGGTTTGAAGTTTACCTCAAGCTCCTTCTGTCAGGATCATAGTTTTCAGGCAGGAGGTGTCCCAGGGATCGGTATATAATGACCATGGCAACGGTATGATGTGTCTCAACATCTGGGTGCCGCTTCTTTCTCTTTGCAAAAGCACTCTCAGGGCTGAACGCATTGCTGTTCAACTTAGAGAGTATTTTTTGATTTGAAGGCTTCATTGTGGGCACTGCTATGGAATTAACACAAATATTAAATTCTTTACACACAGCTTCAGAGCTACCATTTAAACAGGTAATTTTGCTTTGCAAAGATACAATGACATTACAGTTGTTACAACTCTAGGCTTAGAGCACTCAGCATGCTCCTAATGTTACATTCAATATTTTTAATAAAATTTCAGCACAATTCATAGTTATATAGCTGAAAATCAAATAACCATTGAAGAGTGAAAAGCCATTTAGTCCAGCTAGAAAATAAGCAATTTCTAAACTAAAAGGTCCATAAGTATATAAGTACCCCATGCATAACTTAAGGAGAACATTAAAACATAATGCATGCTGTTAAATTGCATGTACCCTTATACACTGCAAAACTAGTATTAATGAATACACCAAGTAGTCACACAAGATTTCTTCGTGCTAATTCTGTCATTTAATGAGCTTTCAGTTTAGGAAAATTATTTTAAAATTCACATTCCCCTTTTTCTTACAGAAAAGATACAAATCACAGAAACAGATACCCTGTTTCTTAGCAAAACGTCATAAAGCTGTATTCGGTTATTATGTATTATTTTCAGAAGAGTTACTATTTCCCCATTCAGAAGACATTCAGCCATGGTACATATATTGATCTTTGAGTTACCCTCTCTCTCCTTGTCAAAAAAAACTTGTGGTGCTTCGCAGCAATCTTGGGGCACTTCAGAGACACTGGGAAGCAGGTACTCCCCCACATATTCTCCCTTATCACCCAGCTCAAGACCTTTTCATTGCTGCCTAGTTCTGATAACACCTCTCTGCTCCCAGATTTGGAATCTCCATCTCTCACACCACCTCCCTCCATCTCTGCAGGGACCGGAGGAAGGAGGCTGTGGGACTGCAGGCGCTGTGCAGCCATCCCATCCTATCCTGGTGGGAACAGAGAGCATTTCTCCCACTTTGACAGAGCTTTGAGGGGCTGCAAGCGAGACCTGACAGACAGGTACAGCCAGTCCTACAGCCCCTCATGCCTCCATCGCTGCCGGCAGGCAAAATGCCTCAGAAGTATGCACAGCTGCTCCATCCCTAAATAATGCTCCCTTGTGCAGACGGTCGCCCCGCTCTCACCCGAGTACCACTCTGCTCCCCGAGGATCAATCACGCTCCCTGGGAGCTGGTCATAATTGCTCACCAAACGGCAGCAGAAGGGTTTTACCTTTCCTTTCTGAAGGTCTGAACAAAGTATCAGGGAAGACAACAGATGACTCCAGATCTTTTGGGTAATCTTCTTTAATCTCATGAAATCGTGGTATTCTAGCTCCCGTGAAATTAGACTTGTCAAAGATGTCAACAGCAATAACTGGAGGGAATAAAAGTTTCCCATAAAATTAACTTCAATGCATTCAAATATGATATTGCAACACAATGAAACATTATTGAAAGGTTAAAATATCTGCACAATGCAGACAAAAAATTTAAACCCCAAAATAGAAAGTAAAATTTAATTTTTTTCAGTTAACACCTTATATGACAACTAAAAGCTTATGTGACAGCATTATGTTACATTTATCAAATTATACATTTATTTTTCAATGGAAAGGAATTCACAAGACAGTATCTCATACTATGAAAACACTACTGCAAACACCAGAAATAAAGAATCATAGAATTGTTTAGGTTGGAAAAGACTTCCAAGATCAAGTCCAGCTGTTAACTCAGTACCACCAAGTCCAGCATTAAACCATGTCCCCAGGGGCCACATCTACATGTCTTTTAAATACCTCCAGGGATGGTGACTTCCCTGGGCCGCCTGTTTCAATGCCTGAGAACTGTTTCAGTGAAGAAATTTTTCCTTCCATCTCAAGGTAGATCACTTTGCTGGTACTTCTCCAGCAGCAGCTGACTGGGGTTTCACAGAGGCTTTTCCCTGGCTGCTGTTCAGTGAACGCTCCTGCTTCACAGAGCTTCTCCATGTGCTGCTGGCTTGCTCCAGTGTGTGCTGCATGTTCCAATTTTAGACTTGCTTTTTAATGGGAAGACTGAATCTACTACTTCAAAAACATAGTTCTACATCTGTTGGACTGTGAAGTCAGCTGACCAAAGAAAATAACATGCATTTTACCTGGGACTATTCCTTAGTCCTCCACCATCAGCTCCTCCCTGGCTTACCTCATCATCTCTGCCTGTTTAGCTGCCAAAATATTTAAAAGCAGTTGAGTTGGCTTTAACTTTCTCATTTAAGAGAAGTCACTGAGTACCAATTTACATGTCCTGGGGGTAACCCTACACCAAAAGGTGTGATCCTCTGCAAGTTTCTGTATGAAGAAATATCCATGTTAAGACCCGCAAATTCCCATTTCTTTCCTAGTTTCTAAATAACTCCCAGACGAGCCATTAGGAAACTCTATTAACACCATGTTCACCTGGAAAAACTGTTCAAAAGAAAACAGACCTCTTTCAAGCCAGAGTTGCCTCATCTCTCTCAAGCTCACACCTTTTTACACAGGAAGAAGTGGTTGAAAAAAAAATCACGATTTACAACCTGCAAGAAATTCTGGGGTTTGTTTTCATCTCAGTTCAGTTGGGTTAAAATGCTGAGCACATGTTTTTTCTGAGTATGAAGATAAAAATATTTTGATTCTCATAGTCCTGAATCAAAAGAAAATATTTCCGTTTTGGTTTATTAAGGAGAAATCGAAGTATTTCAGTTTGGCTTAGTTCAACAACAATCTATGCCTTCTTGATGCAGGATGCTACAGCCTTTGTAACTTGACTGCCCCATGCCCTTGGTTTTCTGTCCCTGTGATTGTGGACATAAAGCATTCTTGGGACAAGGTTTGTAGCCAATTCACTTCTTATACCAGCAGGTGTAGTTGGGAAAGTAAGACAAACTTCTGGCACATAAACCTTCTTCATATCTGAAATAAAAGCAACAGCTTGAAAAGCTAAATACAAGTTCAGGCTGATATAGTTCAGAGCACCTCTGAAATTAAAAACAGATAGCAATGCTGCTTGTGAGGGACTTCTGAAGGTCACCCGGCTCCATCTCACCTCCCACTCAGAGCAGGACTATCACAAACACCCCCTCAGCTCAGACTGTTTGTAGCTGGGAAGAAAATGAAATAGGGAGGGCAGGGGAGAAAATGGGGAAAGAAGTTGACCAGGCTGTGCCTGCTGTGCTTCACCCACATATGCACTGCAGGGATGTCTATGAAATATATCACAGTCCCAGGTGCAGGAGCTGCTATTTGCTTGTCAGAGGACACATTTCCTGTGATAGGTGGGGAAGGTGTCTTGGTATGCCTGATGTTTCCTTCTCAGTTTAGACCCATTCTGGGTATTTTGGATCCCATGGATTTTGCTCTGATTATGGGTTTTGCAAGACTGGGATGGTGTTGGAAGGATTGGTGATTGTGTGAAAATACCTTTCAGCACAAGAATCTCTACAGATGATGATTTTCTGGATAGGTTCCAGGTTAGGAAAGCATGTGAAAATCAGAGGTATAATCACAGAATCACAGAGTTATCTAGGTTGGAAAAGACCTATAAGATCATCGAGTCCAACCTTTGACCAATCATCATCCTGTCAACTAGACCACAGCACTAAATGCCACATCCAGTTGTTTCTTGAATATCTCCAGGGCTGGGAATTCCACCACCTCCCTGGGCAGTCCATTCCTATGCTAGTAAGATTAATAATATGCAATAAAATCAATAGTAAGGTTACTTTTTTTTTGTACTGCAGTAATTCTTCAGGTGGTTTTGGTGTGATTGCACCAAAAATGAGATCTACTACATTCAACTATATTAGCTGGACTCAAAAGGCATTACCTTCATTTACAAACTTAGCCCTTCCTACTACCCCTACTCTACTGTGACTGCAACAAAAAGCCACATGGAGCAGTGGCATGATCCAGGGGGAACCCGGATCAGACATCTCCCAGGAGGCCCCCATGGCAACTGAAAGACATGGATCAAGGCTCAATGGATTGGAAACCAATGCAATGTTTTTTCTCAGTGGGTACTATTAAAACAAATAACTTGTACCTCTATCCAGCACATTTTTAAGACTCAAAGAAAAATGGCAGTTTTCAACACAGATACTCACTCATGTTAGTGGCAACAATGACAAAAGGTCTCATGTAGGTTTTTTTCATGTTCCGGGCCACGTTGTTGAAATATTCCTCATAGTGCCTGAGCAGGTGAGCGGTGCCACCCTCCGTCCTCTGAATTTGCTCCCAGTGCTCCTTGTTGCTGGGGTCCAGTAAAGCACTACCCACTTTGATAATATTCTGAGAAATAAAATACAAGCCTAAATTATGAAACAAACAAAGTGCTGGGTTTCAAGTGAGAAGTATGGAAAATGATTGGCCTGACTGCCTCAGGTGAGTGTATAATGAAATATTTTAATGCAGGCATGTTCTGCTGCAGCCATATAAAAATACGCACACCAGTTACTCACCATGAGACTTTTTAGTCATATAAAGCAAATCCCTCCAAACTTGTTAGGAGCAAAGTAAGCCAAAATTGGAGGCTGTAAGAGAATTGCCTACTTTTTTCCCCTAATGACAGGAAACCTAGCAAGAAAATGCAGGAGGAAAACCTATGCATGTTTTCTTTGTTTCTGAGAGATCAGACACATGAAAAGCACAGCTCTTAGTGGGTACACTGAAGAACTTCCTGAGAAATCAAAATAATGGTTTTTTGTTGAAAAACAAAAGAAAGCCATGGATATAAATATAATTTCCTCTTTTACTTTAATTTTTTCTTTTACTCTGTTGTTTCCTAGATAACGAAGACAACTTAGATGGTGAAGAATGGTAAGAGTGAGTATTAACTTGCATAGACAAACTTGAAAATACATAAGAAAACTTAAATCGTGTTATTGTCTCCCCATTTTTACGTTGCTTACAAATGGTATTAAAAAGGCAGTTCTTTCTGAGGACCTGCCTCTTCTGCCCTTTCTTGGAAAAATATGCAAAGCGACCCGCAGGCTGAATGGAAGGACATTGACCCCAAAAGAGAGAGCTAAATGGCTTAAATGAGAAAGATGCTTAGAAGTTTTTAATCTTGGTGTACATATGAACTGTGTTGTTGTAACAAAACCTAATTCCTAACTAAAGTAAAATTTGCATAAATGATGGTAGGAATTAATCACCACAAGCTCTAAAACAGCCAAGACAAATATTTAGGCTCAATTCAGAAGGAGCTATCTGTATCCTGTCTGCGCTGTCTGAGGCTGCAAGCATGTATCTGAGCTAAAAGAGACTCCCAATATGACCACCTCTACCTAGTGTGAGAAGCACGACATGTTTCCCAGGAATGCAGGAGACTCATGCTGTACTTGGTACCAGGCCTCCTCCATGTTTGTGAACATTATTTATAGTTTTTTATTATCTATTTTTCATGCTTCTATATGGGCCTATAAAAAAAATTCCTTCTCCCTTTGTGCTCCCTCAGCCTAGGATGTTGCCTCCTTTTAGTCATGAGCTGTACTCATTAGTTTTCAAATTCCTGACCTATCCTAAAATATTTAGGGAGTTCTTGAAAACATCATCTGTATGAATCTCGGTGCCAAGTGCACAGAATAATAAATTAAAGAAGAGGTTTCCAAACGCTTTTTTTTTTTTTTGCTTATTGTTCTTATTTCTACTTAACAAAACATGCCAGAAATGAAGTTCCTTCTCAAGATCTGAATGGCCCACTTCACAGCCCACAGGAAAGAAAAAACAGAATATCTTAAAATCTGGTGCATCTAAAATGTAAAATGTTTCAGTTCTTCACTCTCTGTTGACTGTACAGCCCAAGACACTAAGGAACTTTTTCAGCCACCTTTCTTCCTGCTCCTAATTCTCCACTGACATCCTCTCCTGGTGCAGCTTGGCTTTGCACAGGCTCTCCAATTTCACCCAAAAGTCTGCCTGACCTATCTGGTCCTCCTGGAGTATTGTGAACAGTGACCTGGGTGTAGCACACCTTCTAAGGGAGCCAAATGGCCTTTGGCCAGCACAGCCGCCAGTCTTGGCCCGTGGAAGGTCATCCCACATGCTGCTGTCCAAGCTATGGGCTCTGCTAGCACAGATCCAAAAAGATATTTTAGCTTGGACTCTGTGTTGTGCCATGGCCAGGATGTTAGAAATAGTATGGGCAAGAGTGGAGAACAGTACCCCACAGCACACATGGGATTGAGGAAAGCTCTACAAGCCTGACATGGGTCATCCAGCCTTCACATTTTCAGACCACAGAAAACTCCCAGCTTCCTCCAAATTTCACATTTCTCCACCACAACTACATATTTTCCCAGACAGGGAGGTGTTACATCTTGTTCTCTAGGCCTGGTCAGGTCTTTGGTAATAACTGGGTCTTTCATGAATGCTCTGAGTAGCAGAAGCTCTCTGGCACACATTTTAGTATGTGCCATAAAATACCAATATGATATGGAATGTCTTTCAATGTACCAACTCGTGATTCAAGTGCTTTCAAACCAAATTAGAGGAAACCTTCAGAGTCAGTAACTGGCTCGGACTTGGTTCACTGCACATTTAGATGAACATGACCACAACAGGCATGTTTTACAACAAAAATAAATATAGTACACAAAACTATTTTAGCCAGGAAAGACACATTAACTTGATGATTTTTTTTTCATATGGGGAATATTGCTTTTGGCTGTTGCTATGATGACATTTATTAGAAAAGCACTTTCTATTATATTTGTATTACACATACATATGTGTGCATAGACACCTGCATAACCAACTTTCCATTCTAATCTGAGAAGAAAGGCTTATTTGTGGAACAGAGTAAGCAATCACACAATATTCACTTCACCTTGGTCAAAGACGAATTTAATTACCCACAGCCACCTAACTTTTAAGGGAAACTGTAAGGGCTCAGCACAGTATACAGTATTTCTCTTACCTCATTGAATTCCACGTCCCTTGTGGCTGCCAAGTCAAACCCTTGCTGCTGGCTCTCATACTGGAGGACCCGGATCATCATCTGGTAAGCTGTCCTCACGTCGTTGCCATACAAGCTGTGTGTGTATTTGGTGGCATTCTGCAGCGCTCTCACGATCCGTGTGGTTTTGTCTCCATCCAGCTTGGTCTCGTTGTGGTGTAACTTCTCATTCTGAATCAGATAAAAAGGAAGAAAAAACCCAATTATGTGGGTGTTTTTTTTTCATTCTAGTTACAAAGACAATCATAATTTAGGGATTTTTTAGTAATTTAAGCACAAAGGGATTGTTTGGTCAAAATTTTGTTTGTCTTGAGAAAGAGTTGGCAACAAAACTCAATGGCAAATGTAACTGAGAGCCAGAAAAGCACAAGGGTCCTGATGGGAAATGAGGGTGTTCAAGGACACAGTCAAAAGACTGAGTGCAGGGATATCAAACTGGAGTCCACACTGATCATTGTTTACAAAATAAAGGGATACCTGAGAAAACACAGCTTACCATGATTTTTAGATCCACAAAAGTGTTGGTGGTGCAGTTGAAAAGCTCAGGAGGCAGCCAGCCCTTCTCAATGTTACAATGGCGAACGGCATTTCCTGAAGGAAACAAATCATCAATGGCAAACAATGTTCTGAATTGTGCAGGGTAAATATTCATAGATTTCAACTATCCTAGACTTCCAGATTTCCTACATTTTCAAGTTGCTTAGAGCTACACATGTATTTCAATTTCCAAACTGGGGATTCCTGTGAGAGAAAAGTTAAAGTCTACTAATCTTCAGGAATCTCCTTCCCCATGCTTCGGAGAAAAGTCAGGCAAGCTCCAAGCCCTGCCTAACTGCTCTCAGCCTCACTGCCCTAATGCTCTCAAATTAATTCAGTCATTTATTTATAACAAATAAGAGAAAGACTCTGCACTTCCTAAGTATTCCTGAAAACCAACCCCTGCTGAGATTTCTGTGCAATAGCCTATATAGGAAGACCTCCTGGACAAATGCTGTATTCACATCAACACATGCCAGCACATCTGCATGCTGCATGTGCTAAACACTTCAGCCAACATGCATAATTGCCTCTTTGCCACTTGTAAATGGACTGTGAGCAGCTTACTGTTTAATTTAGACTATTATATTTTGTACTATTTGTCAAATAATTTTAAAATGTGATTCTTGGCTGAGGATCTTTCACCATGAATTGCAAGTAATCAAATTCAAAATTTACATTTGTGTTAGTTAATTTGCACCTAACATATTGCATGTGTCTAAGCCATTTAATTACCAATATCTAAATAAGAACTATAATTAATTTTACTGTATCTAATTATATTATTTCTCTTTCATGACTAGGTGAATACAATTAAGCCTCAGGTTCTTAGTTTGAATATTCATTATTATAAGGCTTACTTTTTTGAATGATCTGTAAAATTTACTTAGAATGGGCAGTTACTATAAGCAACATTGCCTGCTAGTCTATTTGCTAGAAGAGACACTTAGGTCAACCACATGAACAGCGTAGAAAACCCATTTTAATTCAACTGTACACTTTTTAATCACCAACATATTCTTCACCTAAAAAAAAATAAATCAGTTATATCACCTAAAATTTTTAGAACAGGAGCTAGGCTGACCACAAATTTGCTGCACACCTACAGGCAGTGGCCTCCCCCTATAAACATTTGGGGCAGTCACATAATTATTTATAACTCCCTGAGTCTAAGGAGCACTCACAGCAGAGAGTTACCAGATCCAGAACCAAGACAGAGTTTTCATTTCCCATAGAGCAGCCTTGGAAAAGATTGGGACCTCTATTTTCAAAAATCTGACACATTTTTTCAGAGACATATATGAAAAAGCAGATTGTCATTTGCCTGTTGTACAAAACAACACAGCTCACGTGCTTTATAAAAGGTGTTTTTCAGCTGTTTCACTTATGGAAAAGATACTGTGTGGAAAAATGTGAGTTTTGTTGCAACTCTTAGCTTTAGTAGCCTGCAAACCTAGTAAAGCAGTCATCAGGAATATGTTTTTCCTAATTTTATCTTTGCCCAGAAGAACTGCATGGCTAAAGAACACTTTTAAGTCACTAGAAACTAAAAGTTACATATGTAAAAATTGCTTGATAAATAGAAAACAAAAAATAAAAAACTGGACTCTGCCTTTTTAGAAATAGAGAATTTTTGTTCTTTGTACATGTTTATCTGCTGTACTTTTGTATTTATTTATTGCTAGTATTCCAAATGTACTTAACAGTTCTTTGATTTCAACTAGCTATACTTTTCTGCTCATGAGATGCATGAGGTATGCTGCAGTGTCTAGACCCAATGAATTAATGCCCTTCCCTATGTACACATTTTTTTCTTTTTTTTTTTTCTTCTCCTTTAAAGAGGCATGCAGATAAAGTAGGTAATTATTTACTCAGGGAACTTACCCACTGAGCCCTTAGGACAAGGCACAGCAGCTGGCTGGCCAAACTTGGTCTGTGGCCACCAAATACCAGCCTCGAAAGCTTTGGGACAGCCATTATAAATTACTGAAAGTAGAAAAAGAAATGATGCAATTTTTCTGACAAGATAAAAATCACAACAATGAGACATTTCAACCTGCCTGAAGGACCTTCCTGTAATTCCAAAGCCCTGTCAGGATACCTGTCCTCTGCAGTGCCTTCCAAGCTGTAACCCATCAGCTGCTCCTTATCCAGCAGATTGGACAGACAGAGGAGAGCTCAGGATGATTATGGGGCTCCGGATTTTGGCTCTGCCTATCTCTGCTTGCCCCTTTATTGTGGGAAAACATTGCTGCTTCATTTCACCCACACACTGTGGTGAGATGGCTGTTGCAGCAGCTTTGTGCTGATCACAGAAGGATGGTGGGTGGGTGAGAGGAAAGGCAGGACGGACAAGATGGGGAAGAAAGGCAGAGCGCACGAGGCGCACGGCACAGCCTCTGTGGGCAAAAGGTGTGAGGGCTCTCACTTGCCTCTTCAGCTGCAGCTCAGCAATAAAATACTGCACTGCCAGATCAACTCAGGTTTAAAGAAAAGTTGGCGTTAGTCTTTTGCTCCCCCCATTTGAGGAAAATTAAAGAGATAAGAGCTTTCTTTCCTTTTCCCCAGCCCCCGTGAGTCACACTGGCACAGATCTAGGAGGAGGGGTGCACGTTTAGGCTGCTGCAGCCCCCATTGCCCCACTGCTGGAGCCATCCTGCTGGGCTCACGCCGCCCCAGGACGCAGCTGCGCGGCCACCGCGGCATCCCCCATCTGCCCGGCGGCTCAGACCCCGCACGGCAGGCGGGCAGTGTGGGCTGGGCAGCGTGGGCTGGGCAGGAGGTACCTTCACAGCCCCTCACGGTGACTTCTGCAAAGGGGTTGTCGCAGCGGTTGCACTGCCGCCCTATGACGCCAGGTTTGCAAGGACATTGTCCTGTCTCCATGTCGCAGGCGCGCGTGTGGGAGCCAGACGGGAAGCAGTCGCAGGGGTAGCAGGTGTCACTGCTTTGGGGCCTGTAGTAATTGGCCTAGAAAAACCAAAATGATAGACACAAGGTATTTGACTCATATTCCAAATTGCTTGTATTTCTGAAACCTGCTCTAGCAGTACGTACATCATAAAAAGGGCTAATTTTGCAGAGCACAGATAAAAATCACATTACTATTATCAGAGACCCAGGGTTTGCACTGCCATTTGCAGTGGGGGCACATGGCCCACACTACTCCACGGGCACTTGTTGCCAGTGCCCACCAAACATACTCTTGGAGGATTTACAGTTTTCGCAGCTTTGCAATTCCACTCTTGTATGGCACGAACGAGCCACTGAGGAAACTTCCCGCACTGTGCATTTGTGTTTCACGTAGAGGGTGGAGAGCAAGCAATGATCCCATATTCAAATCACCTCTGTACACACTTTTGATCTGAGGCATTACGATTGCACGAGAGCGTGGCGCTGGCACCCCACTGACTCCATTTAGTGCAACAGCTGCTGTGTGTCCTGCTGGCATTTCGGAAAGGAGCAGGGGGCCAGATTCACAGCCGCCAGTCTGCACAGGCCTAGCTCCTCTGATGTCATTCAAGCCAGTTGTAAAACCTATTGTGAGAAGTCCTTTGTAAAACCTTCATGACCAGGTTTCTCCCCTCGAATGTCCCCCATCTGTCCCTGCCTGTCCACGGAAAACTCATCAGAGATGGCACTGAGGAAAGCATTTAGCTTCCAGCTCTCTCCAGCTGCCAGGCCTTTTGCTGGCCATTGCACAGGGGAGAGCTTCACCCAGCTGGCCTGAGCTGTTTCATGGCTATTACTCACTTGTGATACACAAAACCCCACTGACACTCCTCTGCACCCCAGTCTGATCTCCCCCGATAAACCAGGCTGCACTTCAGAGATCAGAGCCAGGCTTTCATCCTCTCGGTTTGGTTTTCCAAACACAAACAAGATAAGAGCGGTACGGTATGATTTGGAGAAGGGTGGTGCCAGCAAAATGTTTTGGGTAATGATTAACTCCACTGTGCACATACATATATATGTGATACAAAGCACAACTGCGTGTACTTTGTCTCAGATACTCACTTGTAATTATTAGTGGTACAGTTACTTTTTAAACTACAGAAATTTTGACTTAAGACTGGTTTCTTTTGCTTACCTTGCAGTGGCATTCTCCATTGGTTTTATTGCAATCAGAATCAAACCCTTTACTAGTCTCACAATTACATGGGCCACAGATGGGATTTCCCCACCAACCTCTGGGACAAGGCAGGTCGATCCTATTAAAGAAAATCAAATTGTAAGAAAGTTATTTTAAGTTCCTTCTTAAAACTGTGAAGAAAGCTTTGGGCCAAATCTGCATTCAACTCCATCAGCTTCTAGAGAGTAAGGTATCTCAACTAGCAATCAATACATATATAAATATATATACACTATAATACAGGAAAATTTAGAGTATCAGTGCTATGGAACTGTAGAGGGAATGCTTGAAATATTTTCAAGTGCAGGTGGCTCTGAGCCTGTGCCCTGGTTTACCTACCACCACAAACTGCCTTGGCATACTTTATGTGCCCACTCCCTGTGGGCAGCAGAGCTTCTTGTCCAGCCTACAGGGACACCAGCTCAGGTGCAAAGCTGGCTGTAAGCTCATCCTATAAAGAAAAGCCACTACTTTCAGATCACCTGGGTTTCTTGGACAGTTCAGTACAGGGTCTGAAAAGCCCTGGTCTGCCACAGGACAGGCAGAGCACCCTGGTTGGGGACATGGACAAGGGAAGGGTGGCAGCTTTGATCTGGACTATGGATCAAAGACTATGATTCAGGCTGAGTGCAGCAGCACTGGAAGCTAAGCAGCAAGCCAAAGGCCACACCTGCTGAAGAAAAACCCTAATTCTCATTGATACTATTTATTCTGGGTGAGCCTCTGAGCAGGTTACCGCACAGATGCCCCAACACCAGTTCTGGCAAGGAGACCTCTGGTTCTCTGATAGCTAGGAGTCTTTAGTCAAGCAATAGCCTGAAGGACAACAACTCTGAGACTGGGATCAGGGTAATGCACAAGGCATCCCTCCCTGCTGCTCATTTTAGGAAAGAAAAGCTATTTGGGTCTGTTTCGAAGACCACTACCAATTTTGCCTACAGTCAGGTTAGTACTTCTATGCTTTAGAATATGAAAACCACAATGTTGCACTTGACACGATGTCAGTAGATAATGACAAGGGACAATGTCTCTGTGTCGCTAATCCAGAGGAATGAAAGACAAATCTGGCAACAGCACGGCCAACATTTGCAAGCCCACACAACAAAAGGCAGAGGAAGAAGCTTGCAGTTTTCAAAGGGAAGTAAACATCACATGAGCCATTCCTAAATGGGCAGACAAATGCACTTCATTTGCACATCATGAATGGCCCATATTACAGTAAATCAAAGTGCCGCCTCTGGGATAAGGCCGGTTGCTGAATGCTTATCTGAGACCAGGAAGCTGCTGACGAGGGAATCAGCACGTTTCACCCACAAAGCAACAGACACAGGCCCCCAGACTGTCCAGAAGAGATGGCTCTTTGCCAGCCCAGGGACTAGACCCAAACTGCAAAGTGACTTTATCTTGCTACAGGCCACCAAAATGGTGCATCGCTCTGTGTGCTGGGGAAGCTAGGGGAGAGATGCAGAGCAAACTCAGGCTAAGCCCACTACAAGGTACAGGTGAGATGCAGTGCTGTGTAACACAGCAGAACTGGTTGAGCCCCTGAGCTGCTGATGAAGAAAAGTGGCTCTTGAGTAACATGGAAGTTTGTATAGTTTCTGGGAAGATCTCAGGAATGCCAAAAGGCAAGGGAGTCTAAAATACCACTCAAATTTTAACAGAAAAGTTTACTGGAGCAGAAAAGGAAGTGGGAGGACTGCTGCCTGAGAGGAAGAGCTACCTGGAAGGATCAAGAAACCAAGAAGAAAATAATTCTCTTACTTGCTTTCGCAGTACTGTCCATAGTAGCTTTGTCCACATTCACAGGTGTAGCCGTGGGATGAGCTAGGCTTGTGCACGCATGTGGAGACATGCTCACATGGGTTCAAGTTACATACATCAACACAGTCTCTCCCAAAGTACCCTGGGGAGACAAGGTAAGAAAATCACCGCAGCCATTGTAATTTACGATTTGCATGTGTCCAAAAGACTGTCCATCTTAAGCTTTTACACTAATAACACATCTTCAATAATCAGTAATTCCCTCTGAGACACTGTCAGAAATGAAGCACTCTTGTCCCTCTCAGACAAAATGATACTAAGCCATTCTTTTTGACAGTCTGTTACCACGCTTGAGGCACTCTTGCGCCTTTGGTTCCCAGTTTTATATTCAGGGCATGTGCTACAAATAGTTTTGTATTCTCTCGCTGCATGTATGGGAGGTGACTGTGCTGGGTGCTGACAGCATGTGCTGGCTACATGCTCCAAAACAGAGAAAACATTCAAAGTATCTTGATTAGGATGCAGAGTGAGAGACTGAAATTCAACAGCAGAAAAGGCTGAGAAAGAAAAAGAAAAAAAAAAACAGAAAAAGAAAAGGGGAGGTGCACAGAAGGAGTCCTTTGCACCAGAGACTGTCTTTCTGTTTGGTGGAAACCTTGCCTGGATTCTTAGCCCAGGACTGCAGCTTCCAGGGTGCTACAGTAAGAGTGAGAAGGGTAATACTGATTGGAAGAGGAAGAATCAGACGATGAACACTTTGCCAGCATGCTGCGGCTCCTGCTGCGCGGCTTCTGATGAGTGCATGAAGGTGTGATCCAGCTCCTATACGAGTGGCTGGGGTGGTCACCAGGTTACCTGGGTCACAGACACAGGAGTAGCTGTCCCAGTCGTCACTGCAGTAGCTGTGCTGGGGACACGGGTTGGAATCACAAGGGTTATCCACTTCACAGCCCTCCCTCACGTTAATCTTGATAGCCTGTTTCATGTTGAGTGTCGCTATGTTTGTAGACGTCTCTCCCATTCTTACTCCCTGGTGACAAAAGACAATTATTTTTAAATTAAGAGTCTGCTTTCAGAGTACAGTATTATGTGTTTCACTATTTTCATCAATCAATGAGGCTACAAGTTAAAGAAATCACCTGATGAGCCAAATCCAGATTTTTTTTTCAAATGTTTTTCCCCTATGCGATCAGGTTTGTACCTAGCAAAGTAGGTAGACTTTAATATTTTGATTCTTAGATAATTTATACGGAGGAAACAGAAATGTTTGAGGGTAGATGAAAAGTAAACCCCCCCCCATTTTCACTGTGTATTTTCTCACGAGTTCAAAATTTATTGCTACACTTTTCATTTCATACCTGCATACATCCATAAAAGCCCTGCTGAACAGAGACTTGGTCTCCAGAGACACCTCCCACAATGATGCTTTTCATTTTCAATCCAGGTAGTTGATTTCCAATCTGCACAGTGCTCTGTGAGGGAAAGGATAGCTGATAAGAAGCACTATCATCCTCTGTGACACAGACAGCCTGCTTTCTATAGTGATGGAGTTGAGCAGTAGCTGACAGTAGATTACGGGAAAAATACCAAAGCAGTGAGGAACCAGACATCAGAATGTGACTTTTTACTTACTTCTTTGTAAGAGATCTTCTGCAGTGATTTATGCCTAATCAGTGATATTAATTTATTATGCCTTATGATAAAAAGCTTAATAAATTAATATCACTGATTAGGCATAAATCACTGCAGAACATGTCTCACAGCATAAGTATTTGTCCACAGTCCTTTATCCTACTTCCTCCTAAAAGCATTTGTGCAGTGCTCAGTGGCAAAGTTATGATGCTGCCTTACCTGGTACATCCCGTAGTCCAAGGACATGACAGCGAGGTACTTGAGATCTTTACCATCTTTCGCACTCTTCAGCTCTATCAATAAATGATGCCATTCCCCATCACTGACCCGTGACTGGCTCATCTTCAAACTAGCAACCTGGCTCAGGCCACTGTACACTTCAAACTGCACGTAGTTGTTCAGTATCTGTCGAAAAAAAAATGTCTTCTTGTGCTACATGTTTGTACTTGACGCAGAACGAGGAGGAGGGCAAAATAATAGCATTTCTTAAAACAACCCAAAAGGAATAAAAGCCCAAAGAGTAAAGATGGGAATGCTTGCAAGAGCTCCTTGCATACTTTGGACATTCAGACTCCAACTTCCCTTATGGGCAAAAAAACCCCAAAGCAATAGACACATTTTTAACATCAATATTAATGCCCACTACTACCTCTGACTAGAAAAACAATCTTAAATGAATATGATTTTTATAATGATATTTTGATCATTCATTTTTTGACCTTTGTAAAAGGCTAAAGTAATGATATGTTTTTACTGACATGCATTTTGTTGGGTGGGTGAAGCTATGTAGTCCATCTGGCCATATCCACTGATGGAGGAGTATTAATTCTTTTCTAACCAAAGGCAGCTGCACTTTTACCTGAATGTTGATCTTGGATGCAGCCCCAGCATTGGCTTGCATTAGCATGCCATTGACTTTCCGGGTTCTGAACATCAGCCCAATGTACCACGGCACAGAGATGGTAATGTCAAGGTCGCTCCAAATGATAATGCTCTCACCACTGAAACGCTGAGGAGAAGGCATTGCTGTAAATCAAAATACAGAAGAGAAACAGTTGATATCCTTCAGGACAAATGTTAAGAGGAAAAATGATGCTATGTCACAGGGATGACACAAGGGAGCTAGTCCCTCTTCCACTGAGCTATATTCAATCTACCATGGATTAAGAGCTGGTCTAAGGCAGTTACTGTGAAGCAGTTGGTAATACTGCAAACTCACAACCTACCCTGGTTGTGGGGTAGGCATCTTGTCCTGCTGCCTGTACTCGAAAGCAGTGCCTCCACACTGCCATGGCATTACCCACGTGAGAGCTGTTCCTAGAAAGGTAAGCTCAGGATCTCTGATGATACAGTTCTGCTGGTGAGTGGGTGGACAGAGCAGGAAGTATGAGGGCAACAGCTGCTGCAGATGTTTTCAACACAACCTTGATTACCTGCTTCTAATGAATAGATTAAACACAGGAAAAGGCTGGGAGGCAACAGGAAATATGAATTAATTATGAATACTCCAGGGCCAGATTATGCAGCTGTCCCAGCTACACAGCCTTTTCACAGGGAGAAAGTTTGTGTGGAATTGTCTAAATCATCTGCCTTAAATATCTTGAAGTGACAGCTGAAGAGTGGCCCTCCTCTCTAACCTTGCACAAGCACAGCTCCCACAGGGTGACACCAGTGACAGCCTTCAATAGAAAGCACTTTGCTGATGGAAAATAGGGGAACACCCACTCCCTTGGAATTCTAAAGTTGTTACCTTGGGTAACAGGAGTTACAGTACCATGGATTAGTTGATCCTACTGATCAGAAGCACAAATTAAACCATGGGAGCTCTGTGCTATTTGCAACACCTCACATGGCACCTCCACCACATGTTGAACCTTGTAGTGGGATCTGCAGTCAGCCCCTGCCTGATGTCCTTACTTGTGGGCACGTTGCTGAAGTTCATGGCTGCTTTTTGCCAGTGGAAGCAGGCAGTGGAGACTGGGTACAACCACCACAGATTAGCACCCAGCCTTTTATTTCATTATGTGCTGAGTCCATGTAGTTGGTCAGTGAAATGACAGGGTTTAATAGTCTTTCCCCTTCTGCTCCACACTACCATATCTGCTGACACCTTCTGGATTTTTTGTAGTAGGAGAGGTCATGTATGTACAAATGTGTACATGTTACTATGAAATGGCAAGTCCTTAGAAAAAGGTTGAGGGATGACACAATAGCAGAAAATGGAGTAAAGTTGATGTGAAGTTGTATTTTTTTGAGGAATAAACCCAACCCCCAAATTCTCATATGTCTGCATTGCTGGTGTCTATAAAGGGAAAGGCTGGGGTGGGAGTGGAGTGCAGGGGTTGGAGTAAAGTGCAAGCCCTGTAGCTCCCTATTTGTGAGAAACAAAAAGTCAGGGACTAGTGGGCTACCACTAGTCAAGTCAGAGGTGTAACTTGACTTGTCCTTCCCTAAGATGTGATTACCCAATCACCCCACACCAGGCTAAGGGAAGGCAGTCCCAAGGGGCAGCCCTTCTCCCTCCTGCTCCAGCCTGCGATCTCCCCTTTGCAGTCATGCCACAAATGCCAGAGAGGGCATATGGTGGAACAACTGCAGCATAGCCTGCTCTTGAAAATCAGACAGCAGCTTAAAAAAAGACTGTCACCAGATGCAGATGCCCCGAGATTGCTTAAAACTTGAACACAGTGCTTGAGTTCTGGCTGCCTGGGCCAGGGCACAATTCATCAGCCCACACTGCAGCACATCAATGTTAAAGTAACCAGGACATCAGTGTTGAGCAGGATTATTTTCTCTTGCTCCACCTGTGCAAAAGCCAGCCTTCTCCTTCCTCCTCTACCCTGTTGACCTCCACAACGACCTCAGCTTCCAACTTTGCTACTGGTTTTCCAGACTGTTGCTGAGGTTTTTGAGCCCATCTATGTCTGAAGAGCAGAGGCAGCATGCAAACTTGTGGGCTTCCCATCTGCTGGAGGCTGGGAATGCTGTTTGCAAGCATTTTGCCTTTGCTCCTGGGAGAACTGGACCAGCATGGCAATTAGCCACCTTCTTCTTCCTTTTATCACCGGTGGTGACTTTCTGTACTTGCAAATACCATTCCCTTCCCACACTTTATCCCAACTTCCCTCCCTTCCCTGGGGCCAGGGTGCACCTTCCCATACCAGTTAAACAGAAATCCCCATTTGTCAGCCCCCTCTGACCTCCCTCTTTCCCCCAGCCCTTCCTCATGCCTGGGACCAGGAGTGTCCATGGAGGGGCTGGCCACATCCAGTGTCCCTAGATGGGACCTGACCTCCCCTGTGACCACAGAGGCCCATGTGCTTCCCAGCACAGCACCTCCCTGCCATCGGGGGTGCAGTGATGCAAACCAGTTGTGTGCTCAGGCTTTGTCACTCTGAAGCACTGCCTGTGTATCTACGTGCACTCTGAAGAGACTCCTACATTTAACAGGCCATCAGGAAGATGTGAGGGCTATTCCCCGTGGAGACACAGGGCCTGGGGAAACACGCTGCCAACATCTCACTGGGTATCACCTGCAGTGTGGGTGCTGGACATGTGAAAGCTTATGTTTAGGAGCAGACCTGTGGTGTTCGGCCCAAGGCTAGTGCAATGACATTGGCCATCCAAAAGTGAGTCAGATGCAGCTGCTAGATCTTCACAGTATTGCAACATATAATTTTTAAAAAGAATTAAATTACAATAAAGGTGAAACTAATCTTTCCTTAATTTTATCTCCCTTCTATATGTCAGCAGAGGGAGATGAGAGCTGCCAGAAGGTGAATTAGCAGATTCAAGGAGGGTGGTGAAGGTAAAACACCCCATCCTCATTAGTGTAGACCAGATCCCAGAGTTTCTGAAGAGCAAGAAATCAAAAAAGGTGGATTGGTAACTTGCCAAAGTCTTTGTCCTCTGTGAGCCTGAAGCAGAACCAGCACTGCCAAAAGGATTGAAGAAATGCAGCACTCCTACTCAAAAATGCAAATATTCTATCTAAGACTTTTTTAAAAATAGCTGCCTAATAATAGCTAATACTCTTAGGATCATAGCTGAGCATTCAAATAAGCAACTTGAAAGACAGGAGTATAGCATATCTGTGATTCCTCCTGGCTTTAACTTCAGGCTCCTGAAATCTTTGGTCACGTTCCAGAACAATCCATTTCTTTCTTGGCTTGCAATTTTTCCATAGAGACACTGGCCCACAAATATCATCAAAGAAGCAAGCAGCCTGCCGCCTTCAAGCTATCAGAAAAACCCCACAAACCAAGGCATCAGCAAGATGTGACAAAGGGGACACGCAGGAACGCACAGTGCTGGAGGCAGAGGTGACAGCTGGGATGAGGGGCAGCAGTGCTGCTGTGACTGCCATCATCTCTATCACCTGAACTTAAAATGAGTTTCCAGGGATGGCTACAGGGCAGTTCCGAGATGATTTTCTAAATCCCAAACTTTATGGACTGGTCTTGAGTTTAGGATAAAAAAATGGTAAACAAAACAAACATTTGATCAAATTCTAAATTTCCTTTTGAAAGCAAGACAAAGACAGAGGGAAGGATAGTCTTTGCATGTGATACTCCCCATTTTCAACAGTACAGGTCACACCATAGCTGGGCCCTGGCACTCCCCTCAGGATACATTAGAACGGGTTTGTAGCACAGAGAACAGCCAACCATGAAGAAAACACAAGAACTTCACCAACAAAGATGCTTGACATGAGACACATGGAAAAATCAGATCCTCATACAAACCTGGGAAGCTCAAAATATTTGAGGAGCTGCTCCAGAAAGCAGGCACCAGGCTAGGGGCAATAATAACAGCTCTGAGCTCTGTGTGAGGTGGAGCATAGGAAGACATCTCCATCACTCCTTTTCCCTGTTCTTCACTCTGCAAATCTTTATCTCCAAGACAGAAACTTAACCATGTGTCCTCTCCTCTTAAGCTAATACTGCTGCTTCTCAGGTAAGGGAAGAGTAGTTGCCACTACCTAGGCCTGGCCCAGGCTGAGGGATGCTGTGCTAAAGGGGGTTGCAAATCCCTGTGGTGTGTTCACCTCATCTGGAGACCTGCTCTTCCAGGGTCCACACCCTGCTGAGAGTAATCAAGAATACCTGGTTTGGGGTAGATATATCAAAAGAACAAAATCCTTGATTGCACTGCAAAACTATTCTGGGCTAAGTATCAGAGGGGATAATGAAAACAAACATCTACCACATCTGCATCATGGGCCAGAATTTGGCCTTCTGTTTCTAGGAAACATGTGCCTAGTAGAAGCAGGTTTTCTTTCCTGGAAGCATTCAGGAAGACTCCAATGGAGCAGCCACCTTACAGGACCAACTCCATCACACAGTCAACTCCTCACTTCTAGGGAAAAAACTGACTGCAAGTTCTTCACACCCTATAAAACTCACCTGCTGCTCCTTCTTTATCCTTTAGTAATGAGGTTTTACACATCTATGCACATTGTGTTCAATCAAAGAGAAATCTAGTAAAACTGAAAGTGCTCTTACTTAGCACAGAATGCCTTCTTGCCAAAAAAGTGGTGATTAAAACCGCACATTCATCCCCAGTTTGAGTCAAAGCCCAGTAAAGTCAGCGGGATTCTTTCCACTGATTTAAAGGGGCTTAGGATCAGGCATTTTTACTATAAACAAATTACTAAACACTGCCAAGTTCTTTGGAACTACTTTGCTTATGTAAGTAAATCAATGAAAGCTGCTCTTATTCATGACAGTATGTCATCTACTATATAGGGGATCTCTAAAATTATTTCAAATAGATAATGGGTGACAGTGTCAACTGCCATCTTCTGTTACCCTTAAGCACCACAGTTGGACATATGTGCTATGAGGTGGTAATGACAGGCAATAAAAAGTGCACACAGGACAATGCATGACGAGCTCCTTGCATCCTACCTTGCTCACAGTTCTTCCCTCCGTAGCGCACGGGGCACTCACAGATGTACGTGTTCCACTTGTTGATGCATGTGCCTCCATTCTGGCACCAGTTGGTTTCACAATAGTTCCTCTGTGCTGCACAGCCTGCAGTTCAGGAAAACCATTACTTTGCATGCTTTTAATAAGAAAAAGGCTCTGAATGACTGTATTTGAGTTTTTATGTAAAAAGAAGAAATGAGCATTATAGGTTGGGGTTTTTTGCTGGTTTTTTAATATTTTTGAAGTCAGTGAAGCAAAATGTGGATGGCAAAAGTTTATGTGAGCTGATCATGTGTCAAATGCATAAAGACAAGTCTGTCTATCAAAGGCATATGCTGTGACTCCCTTCTTAATCCAAGATCAATGCAACATACTTTAGAACTGCAATTTAGCTCTTACACAGACCTTCAGCAGCATGGACAGAAGGGACTTTCCATTTTTGTGTGTAGGAGCCAGTTTTAGGATGATGAGAACATTCTGTACACCTAATCACTGGAACTAATCCTGATCAGGGATCCAGGGACTGGAAACCAAATCAGAACCTCCAACAGACTGCTTCACGAAGCAGGTTTCAGATTTAGGGGATTGCAGAATTTTATTTACAGAACAAACACAGTTTATTAAAAAGTCATTTTAAGTGTTGTCTTTTTCATTAACTAATCCCCTTGGCTTTCAGAGCAAAATGACATTTAATAGGTAGTTAAAAAATAGAAGAAGAAAAGTTAATTTGGGAGTAAATTCCTGGCTGAAACTTCCAGCAATGCGGAAAGTCTAAACAATCCCAGTCCTTTCCTGTGTGCTGCTGAATCCTGGAAGTGTGCCCTGTGCCACGGGCTGTTGTGTGCCTCCCTGGCACAGGTGTGGAGTGCACCTTGCTCAAACAAATGAGGTCTGGCCAGAGACACAGTGGCAGCACAATGCCAGGCAGCACCTAAAGTCCCTGCCCCATGGCTGCTTTGCCCTCAACAGTGCTAAAAGGGGACAGGGGTAATTTCAGAGCCCTCTGTCCCCTTCCTGGGGCGCCTCGCAGTGCCAGCCCCTTTGATACCCTAAGCCCTGCTACACATACAGCTGGGGCAGAGGCCTTTCTGGGGCTGGCCTTTGGGGCACTAGTGGCCCGTACCTGGCAGAGTCCCATTATTGGCGATGAAACCAGCCATGTCGATGGGCTTGCTGTCGATGGAGAGGTTCCTCATGCAGCCGATGAACTGCCTGTTGTGCACTGGGAAATCCTCAGGCAAGTTTGGGACACCACCAAGGAGGAGAGGGCCAGTTAGGTCCAAAGATCTGAAGAAACAAATAAATGCTTATAATTTCTTGCAAAGAGCTTGTTTTGTTTTGTTCTTAACCTTATTGCTTTCATAAACACATCTGAGCTGCACTTCCCTCTGCTACATGAGCACTTCCAGAGCTTGTAATCAAAGGACTGTCCAGTAACACTGACTTCTAACTTAGGAGCTGTCATGTGCATATAGAATCCGGTGACCTGTCCCTAACAGTGGCCAGTATGAAGAAGAAAATGAAAATTAGAGAAAAATGTGTAGCCACAGGACACTTCTTTCTGACCCCAGTCATGCAGGGACTGGCTGATGCTGCTCAGCGCAAAGGTTGAGAAGCAGTACATTTTTATATAATGACTTAATTATTATATAGTGCCAATCCTTTTTAAATCCTCTGAAGATCTTAGTCTTAATGACTAAGATCTTAATTTAGTGGATGCAGGTTCTACTAAATGACTCCACACTGTGTGAGAAGTGTTATCGTCTGGTCATTTGGATTAGCCTCAGTTTTTATGGTGTGCCCCTCTCTTGGGATATTAGAGCACCATGTGTATCTCAATGGTCTTTCTGCTATCACTCATTACTTTATATCCCCCTATGTTGCTTGCTGTTCATCTCCTCTTTAAACTCAAAAGTATTAAGTTTTATTTTCTTTCTTCACAGGAAACCTCTTTTCACATCCAATGATTTTTAATGGTCGTTTGTGTATCTCCTTTATTTCTACCTCCTTTTAAGATAGGACTCTTAACTTAAACGATGGAAGTAATTTCATGTCCCAAACTAAACTTTGTTACTTTTTCTTGTTACATCATATCTGTTTTTCCAACTTACTGGTTAATCACTTAGTGCTCAGTGGTTAATTGCATACTGTTGACTCTGCACTGGAAAAAGAGAATGAGTAGAAAACACAAATATAGGGAATCCTTACTTTTTTGAGCCAGTCTGAGTCCCCTGGGCAGCACAGGTGTAGTTTCCAATGAGGCTCCCGAAGCGCACAGCCACTGCTGTGTCGCAGTCGTCCACAGTCACCACAGCCACCTTCTCTCCAGAAGGCCCATGGGGAATTCCTAATCGGCCAATGTTCGGCTTCAAAAAATAAACGGCACATGTCACACAGTGCTACATACACACGGCATTTAAATGCTGGTTCTGTCTGCTCAACAACATACTTCTTACTACCCCCCAAAGGGGACAAAAATAGAATATGTAAACAAAACAGCACAAGTTAGGTTGTTCCACATTTAGGCAAGGAAAAACTCCAGTCAGAGCCCACCCATGCCCAGTATGATACACAGGGTGGTCAAAAGTGGCTTTGGTCTTTTCCACTGCTGAACCACTTTGGCCCAAATCACATCAAACAGATGTTTTCTCACTTCTGCATAGCAAATCCTAATAAATTATGCTCATTTTGTACCTCTTCACCTCAAGTGAATGAAAACCCTAAAATGATGTAATATAACAACTGAGGCTAAAGGCTTAAATCACGTTTTCTCTGATGGGCATACTTTGTCAGGGCTACCAGAAACTGAGTTCAGGCATCTATAAAAGCTATAGCAAGGGGCTGTCTGATGACTGGGAGGGAGCTTAGATGAAACCTGCTTGTTCTAGCTACAAGATGGAGTGCACGAAAAACCACTGCCCATTGCTGGGCTGGCTGAGAAGCCCCAGTTTCTAGTTACAGGAGAATAGAGACCAATGATCTGTGGAGCTGGACAATCAAAAATAATGGATGGATCTGTGCCCGCTGTGGTGCAGGCGCACAGACTGACACTGAAGATGCAGCATGGAAGATGGAAAGAAAGTGTGTTTTAGAGTGGCAATAAAAGCTCTGTCTTTTCCTCACCTCCAGCCTCTCCCAGGCAGTAGGAAACTCCTGCCCACCCAATCGCAATGTGCCCTGGTGAACATGAGCCACAAAACTAGAATTATCACACTCAGCTTCACACCTCCACTGTTACTGGCTCACTCTGCCAATCGCCTGCTGTCAGTTGTTCTCTCCAGTTCAGCACCTACTGAGTGGGGAAATTCAGTGATCCCAACAGACAGGCTTTCCTATGGGACCACCAGGAATTCAATCCCGACCATCAAACTTCTGTGCTTCCACCACAAAAGGATCCTTCATCATCTCCACTAATTTTGTAACTGATGAGATGTAACCCAGAGTGACTGACAGGAGATGATGTCTGCTGTGCAGAAACTCAAGAGACAGATTTGTCCAGCGGAGAAGTACATTATGACTGTTAAAAAAGGGTGCATGTATAAACAGCAGCACAGCAGCCTCAGTGAAGAACTAGCAAACCCTGTAAGAAAACTGTTTCCACGTTTAATGTTCACATAGAGCCAAGGGGTCTTCATCTACCACTGGTGCAAGATCTCTGAGGACATTATGGGTAACAAGAGAAGCAATGAGCTGAACTCTACTGGCTTTGCAAAGGGACGCCCCACAGGAATGAAATCAGCAGGATCTGACCAGACACACTGAAAGTCAAAACATATTTATATGATGTGCTAATCAACAATAGCTGTATCCATATAAAAATGAAGACGGCTAGGCATCCGTAGCTTGCTGTACACTTGTTTTAGAACACGTACTGCTTGACTGCATTCTGAAATTCCTAATTTGTAAAGCAAACAAGGAAGCAGTAAGAGGATAAATGACTTTTTTCTGTTTCACTTATACACACATAAATTTGTTAAAATACAACCACTTTCATCATCTGTGTAGAGACAGAGTTATTTTAAAGGGTAATTATCCCAATGTATAAAAAACATTTTTAAAATATGTTTCCTGGTGTCAATTCCAGTTGGAAAGTATTTTCCATTTCCTCTGTCAAGAACTAATGTGATCACATAGTTTGGCAGTTATTCAGTATAAGGTTTTGACCTCTCTTGAGTGATATTAAGGCAGATTTTATTTTTTCCGATAGTCCCTGGACTTTGCCACTGCCTAGCTTGGAAAGACAGGAAACATACGTATTCAAAGTGCTGAAAATGTTATTGTATGCAATGATGGCAATGTTAGTGAGCAGCTTTTCAAAGTACATGAAAAAATACATAGAAAACTAACCGAGAGGCAGACCTTCCCTTCCAAAACTAAAATGTTTACATTCCGGGTGCTACTTCTATTCATTTGCAGGAATGATTCGATTAACATTTATGTTCTTGTGCTTCACTGACATAATCTATTGTTTCTTACATGGGAGCCTTGACAAAGGCAGGGTATTTATTCCCGCAGCAGGGGGGATCTGCCCAATATTAATCACGATTGCAACCTGATGAGACTCAGCAGTTTGCAGCTGCTCCTTCACAGTCACTCGCTGCAGTAGTAAATTGATTTTTTCTACTTTTATTTAACATAGAAACTGAAAAGTGTTTCTCTAGATGTTGACTGTTCATTGCAGTACGGATCTCTGGCATTTCTTCGGCTCTGATGACCACACAGAACCATGAAGAAAGAGAATATTCCAGTGAATGAAAAGAAATATATTGGCAGCTCAAACACAAGGTGATTTTCTGACCATGTTAAAAGGCTCATTTGACAGAATTTGGACAGACTTTTCCCAAAATGCAAAAATATGTTACTGGGAAAGGAAAGAGAGATTTTCTTAGTGATTTAACAGGACAAGGGCTCAAAACATGTGGCAAGTACTACACACTACTCATCTTCCCACCAGTTAACATAGGCAATACTCTATATTTGGAATAATGTGAAATAAATAACACATTCTCTGACTTTATCAGAGAAAGCCCAAGTTATGAGCTCCTTCAGCAATGAATCATGGAACAGATTTTATTCATTAAATATTTTGATTAATGTTAAATATAGGTTACTGGTGATTAAAAGGATATTTAGAGCACCATGCATTTAAAAAAAGAATCGCTTTGAATAGTTGCATGCAAGAAAGAGAATTAAACCCACAACGTGAAACTTGGGATCTGATGACACAAATTCCTATTGCAGACTCTGAGACTCTCAGCACTAAATGATGAAAAATAATAAAACAACCCTACTAATTAACTACAAAACAATTAGGAACCACGGTGAGATTAAAAGGTTAAAAAGGCAATACAACACTGGGCTGTTGCACAGATGCATATGAGGAAAGTTTCATGACACTGAACAGAATAGAATGTTGGGGCAGTTTTGTTTTCATTTACTAAAAATACCTTCCAGTTAGAGCAGGTGCACAGAACAGCAGCCAGAGAAGTGCCAAGTTTACCATATCAAACAGGCAAAATGGACTTGGCATGTTTTACTAGCAAAGTAAAGGCTGGGAAAGAGTTTTGGAAATAAGAAGCTATCACTGCAATGGACACAGAACAAGAATAAAGGGGTATAATATGCCCATGCGTAATGTAGGCTGGTAATCACCAGGTGATGCTCAGCCATAGGAGGGATCGTCTTTGGGAAAGTAGCAGAGGTGAAAATGATAACAAAGCCCTTAATTTGTTTATGATTTTAGAAGCCAGTGTTAGCAGAGGACTGGCTTATGTTTGAAAGAAAGTCAGTAACAGTAAGTAGTACTTGGAAAATGCACCACAAAGTGTATTGCCAACACTAAATGACAGCACACAAATTCACACTTCAGGCATGATCTTTGCCTCAGTGAAATCCTACAGGAGCAAGACTGATCCCTAACAGTAGGAACAGCTAACACTAACCAGCATTAGTTCACATTATTATTTTTCTGGAAATATGTTCAAGGAGTTAAAAGCCAGACTTTCATCTGGGTACTTAGCAGTCCTTTCTGCCTGTCAGACCCATCTCCTGAAACATATGCTACCCGAAAGGCAAGTTTCATTAGCTATGCCAATTCTGCACTCATGAGTAAATGTGCAATGTGGTGTACAGGAATTTACCAGCATGACCCCCATTAATAGTAATGCAAGTCATGTAACTGAGTTCCTGCTCACGGAGCTGAAAATTTACCTTTCGCTGCCTAACCCTAAAGGCTGCCTTTTCAGTTAGTGCTTCTCCAGAAAGAAGTTGGGATTCAAATTTCAAAGACCACATGCTGTAACACTGAGTAGCAAGAAGAGGTATCAAACAGTGCCAGAGAGAGAACTCGGTCTCCCTTACACAAACTATGAAAGAGGCGGAGTATTCTGGGCTCAAATGAAAGGAAGGAAAAGCAGCCCTGAGTGTCACAGTGTTTCATCACCATCACATAGTGATGCTTCAAACATTCTGTGCACCCCATAATGAAATTAATTTTGTTTGTTATACTGACTTAGGTTTTCATGTTATAGTCACATATAGGGTCACTTGGAGAAGAGAAAGAAACAGTCCTGTCTCAGGATCCACATGTGACAGCATAAGTCCCCTACCTTTTTCTCTGATGGTAAACCAAGATGAACCATATTTATGTTCTTCAAATGATGGCAATTAGTACCTAAAATTGTAAACAACGTAATGAAACTTAACTTTGCCTCACGGAGCTTTCATGAAGATTAGAGGTTCTGATCTACAAGAGACAATCTCCCATCTCATGTCTAACCCATGACATTCACCCTTGCTCAGAAAGAGTCACAGGCAAAACGTGACTACAGGAATGACAGCCTCCTAGGATGTCTTTTGAAAATTGTGGCTGCCTTTCTGACTGTATCAGAGATAACAGTGAAATTCATCTACTGTCCTCAGGAGTGACCTGGAGGACCGACCTTCTCAAGCTGCAAAGGGGTATGGAGCTCCCTTTGGCCACCAGTAGTGACTTTCTCAGGTTGCAGTGAGAGGGCACCACTGTGGAGATATTTTACTAGTGATGCCAAATCTGATTTTCGTGAAACCCTGTTACGGAGCAATGTTTGGACTTCTCCCCATAAATTCAACATCAAGAAAGACATGTAGATTCTCCCAGGTGAAAAACCCTGAGAAGCTTAATCTGTGAACTTGTGTTTTATAAGTGGAGACCAGATAGAGGAGAGAAGGTCACCAAACACATCTGTTTATAATTTGCAAATCCACTGCACAAATCCACTCTGATTCCACTTAGAACATCAGACGTGGATATTCTCATGTATCTCAGTTTCATTTAGATTCTCTATTATGTTTAAGTAAATATTTAAACTGCAAGAGCCCACACAGTTACTTATTAAAGACACAGCTGGTGTAACGATGCACAGTGAATGGAAAAGACATACAGATCAAGAGACAATGGGAGCCCTTGTCCTAAACACTTAACCGTTGCATTTTACATCATATGTCCTTCTGTTCCCAAAAGCCAGGATGCAGAATTGTTGGAGAGGTTTAAGCAAGTAGTCCAATCTTTGTCAGACTTACTTTAAAGTAAACCAGACTGGATAGTGTCTGTACATGTAAGAGTAATACTACAAAGTTCAAATGTTTATTTAGTCAATCAGCAGCAGTGGTGACACTCAGATTCCTGGATCTCACTCTTTTATTAGGTAATCTGCAAGATAATAGACTTTTCCAGAGGTCTCACAAACATTTCCTCCACCAGAAAACTTTTTTCCAACTTCCATTCTTAGATAAAAACTTGCCACTTGACTTTTCTCACAGATGGAAAGAGGGAAGAGTGGTTTTGGTCAGCCATCAGAGCGTGTTCCAACATAACGGATATTCCCTGAACTCAGACTGAAAGCCGTGCTCTCCAGCCCGAACCTTGGCCAGGAGGTCTTCCGCCTGCTTTAGCCACCCCATTGAGCCTTTTGAAGGAGCTGAGGAGATGATTCAGCAGCAGACTGTAAGTATGGCCAAGACTTAGAGAATGCAAACCAGGGTTGCTTGCAGATGAGACACAACCTACCTTGTTACACTCGGCACCAGGAGGACACCTATTTTTTTGGGGTCAGATGTTGCATATTGTAAATTCTGCATTTGCCCGGTTCACTGTACACATTAAAAATCTATTTATTTTAGAAAGTCGGTCTTTTAGCAAAATGCTTTGCAAGGCATAGCTTAATATTCAGAGCTTGGCTTGTTTGTCTTTTTAATAACTGCAAATGTGTAAGAAGAAAAGCCATCCTGAAGTCAATGCCAGCCCTTCAGTGATTCCAAGAGTTTGCTTACCAGACAGTAAGTTACCCTTCTGTTTTTGTTAATTAGTAGCTAATGATTTATTGGCTGTTTGGAGTGGTTAAAGGTTAAAAAGAATCTGTTTCCTAGTTATTTTTTTTAATACTCTCCTCGGCATTGTTAATGTGCTGGTTCAGACCCCACTGCCCCCAAAAGTGCTGGGTGGAAAATGCCTTATACTTCTTGGGGCTCTTTGCTTTCTAACGCTTCCAGCTACAGTAATAACGGGAACAAATGGGGCAGCTGGCATTGGGTCCTGCTGGAGGCTGCTGCTGGGCTCCGGCCACCGCAGGGTCCCCCCTGCCCGGTTCCCTGGCGCTCATTAGGCCGCCCGCCAGCCGCCCCGGCTGCTTCGTTAACCCGCCGGCCTCTGCTCCGCGGTCTGATGTGGGGAAGGGGGGAACCCCTGCGATTCCCAGGCGATGCTGTGCTGCTTCAGTGCTCAAAAAGCTCATTAAGGGCCCACGGCGGCGGCGGTCTCCCTGGACAAGCTGCCGGAGCCCAGCCCCCCACAAGGAAAATAAATAAATAAACAGGAAAAAATAAACAGGGAATGCACACTGCCTGCAGTCCTTGGGGAGAGACTAGGAAATGCCAGAGGAGCTTAGCATGGACTTGCAGATCACTCTGATCAATCAGGAAACTCCAAATTAGGCCAGATTACAGAAACCACTAACGTTAATCGTTAATCGTTGTTTTCTAGAGTTTCCCCTTACAGATTTCCAGAACACCTTTAAAATAAGTGGTGTGAAGAACAGATCCTGATTAGTCACCAGGGAAAGGCACGACAAGTCATTTCACATAACCCCCTTACTCCTTTGATGTATGTATCCCCTTTATTCACTGAATATTTTAATGGCATTTCTTTATACAAATTTGGCTCAAGTCTGTACAGAAACATGAGAGCCTGTGACAGTGAAAGGGAAAACCAAAGAGCTTCCCATCAGTGAGTCAAAAATGCAAATCCTGAAAAGCCACCAGACCAGTTCCTTTTCCTAGAGAAACGCCCTGCAACACCAATCATCAGGATCTCGGCTGGCCCGCAAAGTCAAGCAAGTTTTACTGGCCTCATTTGTTATCTCCTTTAGGGCTGCATCCAGAGGCTAAACTTTGATATTCAGAGCAGGAGGCTTTCAGCACAGCTATGAGAGCTGGCATCAGTGAATGGCACTGCCCGAATTGCTGCTGCTCTTCCAGTGGGGCAGAGATGGGGAGCAGCCCCTCCTGTCACAACATGTGGCAATGGCACAGCAGGGCTGTGAAAAGCCACGGTTACACAGGCGTGGCATCCAGATATGCTCCTTGCCTCCACAGCGTGACCAGTACCTTCGCAAATATCATCCAGCTACTGCAAAGGGTATACTCTTAGTTTTGACTAATTTCGGAGAGGGCTGCTGTAGTGCTGATGGGAAGAATGAGTTTTCCCTGCCTGCAAATGGAAATTTTATCCTCAAATGTGTATTCCCAGATACTTCTCACCTCTTTGATGCTGAATCAGTGACATAGCAAGACAGACCTGTTCTGCCTGTCAAGGGACCATTCCCTCTCCTCAAGACAACATTCAGTTTTCCATGTGGGAGACAGCACTCACCACAGCGCTCTGCTGCTGTGGGTGCCCCTGTCCTCCCTCTGCAGTCCTCTCCTCACTCTGATCTGCCCCTGTGGCTGATGTCCCTTCTCCTTGACCTCTTCTGCCCTCTGAACCTTTTTTCGGCCTATTCTGCTGCCTTCCTCTCTTTCCACCAACAAGGATGTTCTCCAGCACCCTCGGAGAACTGGGAAAGAAGAACATGTGAAGGATGCTGGAAGACCCCCCTTGTCTCCTTCACCTGCTGTCCTCTCCCAGTTCAGCAAACCCTTCTCCCTTTGCTATTTGTAACTACCTGCCAAAGTACCACTCTCAAATATTTTTGGCTTTATATAAACCTTGTATGTTCTATGACATATTTTTGCATCCAGGATGTGAATGTTGCTGCTCTCAGAGTCCAGGAAATACCTGTGACACTCATGCACAGCAACTAACTCCTTCCTGGAACAATCCCTGGTGACACCTTGCCAAGCAAGCTGCTGCTTAGTGTGGGTAATGGAGTCACATTTCAGCCTAAAAAATCCAGGAATCCCACATTTTTCTATGGGGTCTCCCCTGCCCCCATGGCTGGATCTTTGTGAGGGTCTCCTGGCACACAGAGACTCCTGCAACGCCAGGTAACTGCAAACTGCTGCTTCCTCTCACTACACAGACAGATAAAAAATACTTGAAAAGTTACTGCAAATCAGTAAGCTACTGTAATTTATTACATGATTTAATGGAGATAACAGTGTACTTCAAAGAACATGCACCAAATTCCTGAGGTGCCATTTCAATGACTCTGCTGGCTTTGAGCAAGGCCTTGCCAGGCTGGGCTGCACAGCACAACCTTCAAGCACTGTCCTCAGGGCCTTAGGGTGAGCCAAGGGCCATTCAGATTCTGCCAGATCTCATGGAGGAGCTGAAAACCACCATTTTGGGAGGTGCCATTAAATGTCTTTGCATTTTTGCAGTGCAGAGATGTCAGCTGGCTTGAGCGAACTGGGCTCAAAGAGCATCGCTGGGTGCCAGGTTCCCCAGGGTGACCTGAGAGCCCCACACCAGGAGGAAAAGCCACACAGCTGATACCCAGCTCAGGTGTGGGGTGGGCACAGACCTAGATGGGCACACAAGTTAAGCCTTTAAAATCTGGGTGATGTGAGAAGAGTAAGTACTGAACAGCCTTGCCAAAGATGAGGCTTCCAAAAGAGCAGGGACTCAGGCTGGTTTTGCCAACACACGGTCCCTTACTGTGCGGATGTTTTCTGAAAAGTTGCTGTTTGTGTTTGCATATAAAATCACCACCATTACTACCAGGGTTTTCAGGTGGTGTTTGCAAACTGTGAGAGCAACAGTTCCAAAAGCAGGAGGGGGAGAGAACAAGCCAGGCACTGGGTACACGCTTTCCCTCTCTTCCCCAGTCGCCAGAGAGATTTCTCAAAGCTGTCACTGAGAGCAGAGCCACTCAGTGCTGGGGAGCACGTCACACTTTACATCTCAATGACCTCCAAATGACTTTCACTGCTTTACACTTTAATTTCCCGAGACACAGATTTAGAGGTGAGTTATTTGTTATTTTGTGTCAAGACAATGGAATGTCGCTCCACAGCCAAATCCTGATTTCCTTTCCCAGATATCAATCACTTCACACTTACCCTCTACCAGAAAAAAAAAAGCAAACAAAACACCAACAAAAACAATTACTACTAATTGAAATATCGGTGGAATTGCAGGGAGGGGCTTTTAAAGTCCAGGCTCACATGTGCCTGTTCCGCAAGGGTAGATCAGCTGCCCACCCCCCACCCCCTTACACCCACTAACACCTGCAAGGGCTCCACAACCAGCAAGAGCAAGAAAAAGTAAATATTAGCCAGGCAGCCCTCCAGTGCTTTTCAGGAGATGTTAGGAATGTGAATGGTTGCCATAGGCCAGACCAAAGTCCCACTGAGGGAGTGGTAGATGCTGTGGAAGTGTGTAAGAACAGGGCAAATGTGCAGCAACATTTTTCTCCTGGCTCTAGGCTTTCCACCTGCAATACTGCAGGCTGGAGCTCAAGATGGGTTTTCACAGGATCCTGTCACATTTTTTGTATGGATGGGACTCCTGTTCTCATCTAATCAGTCTTGTGCTTTATACAGCCAAAGAGCATCACCCAGTGAGTCCAGCTCAATAATATAGCTTGCACCCAAGCAAAAATTCTCCTTTAGAAAGGGAAATACTGACTTGATTTAAAGATTTCAAGGGACAGCGAGACCATCAGAACTGTGGGCAGATATATCAATTCTAATCAGAATCTGTCAAGGTTCAGTTTCTATATAGCAAATCTACGGTCTTACCTAGAGGAGGACTTTCATTGATGATTGTCTGGATTTGGGTGGAAGAGGATGAATCTGAACTCAGCAAGGATGTGAGTGTCTGAATCATGAGCCAGAAAGCCAGGAAATGGCTCACAAACTGAACTATTTTTTCTGAGATTACCTTTTCTCATGGCATTTTAAAAATTGAACTCTGAGCATGTGGGAAATGACATCTTTTGCATTCAGACACGAAGAACATATTTTATATGTTTGACTAAAAAACATTCTGAACTTTAAATGTAAAATGTGGAATGCATTCAGTAATGAAAAATCTAGTTTCTTTCCTTCCTCTAGCTGCTTGTAACTTTAATTGCTAGGTTTTTTTTAAATGGCCATGCCCAGTAGCACCAAAAATACATAGTACAGATAAGTAATACAAATGCATAGCTACAAATTCTTCATACCCTCATATTGTCCATGTGCCTCCAGCACTACCTACCACATCTTTCACCAGCATACAAGCCTACCCACCAAAAAGCACAATAATCTGCTGATATAGCAACTCCTGTTCTTGTAAGAAAGTTGTGAAAAAACTATCATAACCTGCTTCTGGCTAACCACCTTGGAAATCCAGCTAAATTTCCTTACTCTCTTGAGTTGAGAAGTAAATTAAACATGCATGTCTCTCAGGATGCTGCTTAAAAATTTTGGTTGTGGCTAGAAAAGAAAGTGACTTTTACACTTGAATTGCTTTTTTTTCCTTATAAAGCTGAAGAAACCCTGGTAGGTTTCTCCGTGAAGAAGAGGCCCCCCAGTTACACGGGTGAGTACAGCTAAGTCCTCAAAAACTTGAGCTAATGAAATGACTGTGGTTATGCTCCCTCTGGTTTTGGTGTTCTGCAAGCTTCCCTGTGCGTAAACTATGGCAGAACTTTTGATCCCGTGAAAACGCCGTAGAAGGAAAGGCATCCAGCACAAATCGATGATCTGGTGAAGTGTACCATCCGCGCTCTGCTGCAAGTTAGCACCGTCCACCACCTCCTCCTTGCTGCACCACCGACCTCTACACCCCGCTGTGCATTCTGCTATTAAACAATTCACAATGAGATGGGTGACAAGGAAATGATAAAACTGGAAGAAATATGGTTAAATCTCAAGTGGTTTCTTTTAAGAGGAAGCACCACATTGTAACGTGCTTTCTGCCTTGCATGCTTAAGAGGGTCTTTAAAAGCTATATTGGCATTTCCTTGAAATATTATGAATTTAGGTTTTGAAACGCCACAAAATTCTGTTTCTTTCTGGAAAAATATGCCCAGAGAAGTAGGTTGCTCCTAGTTGAATAACATTTTCAGTATTTCCAGTACGTACCCACCTCCACAGTTTGCCTGACATGGCAATTACTATTCTGCATTTTTCTTTATCAGACAATGCCAAGCAATGCTGGAGCAGGTCTGTGTCGATCACAAATGCAGTAAACACAGCAAATCAATCTGAGCCAGCAAAATCCAAACTCTGGCAGTGTCCACATCTGATCAACAGTGGCATTACCATAATCTTCAACAACTGCATTGTTTATTTAGAAAATCTTCCTCAATCCCTTAACAAATTAGTCTGGAAGCCACCATGAGGATTAACTTCAAAAATCCTCCCTCAGATCACAATTACATCTGCTCAGATGTCACCAGTGATAGACATTTGCATAATTTGCACCAGTGATAGACATTTGCATAAGTCATACCCAACATTTATTAATAGTTGCTTTTCCAGTTATTTGACTTCTGTTGGGGTCTGTCTTTTCCAACCAAGTTACGAAACTCAGCACTCATCTGGACAACCCTGCTCTGGTGCGAGAGGTGCTCCCCAGCACAAGGGGTAATACCTAATGCCTAAATCTAAGAATTTAATTGTCAACCACTTTTCCTGACCGTTCAGATTAAGAAGTAAATGATACTGGGTGGTGTCCTGGATACTGTGAGGGCAGTGTCTTTCACCCAGGGTCCAGTGACTACAGTTATGCCTAGCTGGTGGCAGCTATGTGGCTTTTCTCCAAGGAGCTGGCAATCCCTATTCAGCCTGCAGGCATGTGCCTGCCTCATAAATCACCCGCAGCGCTGGCAGCCTCCTTGGCAGGCTCAGCAGGGAGACCAAGAGCTGAGCAAACAAGGTGTTTGTGCTGGAATGCCACGAGGTGGGAGTGGGGTAGCACAGGGAAGCCTGTGCTGAGCCACTGTGTGATGCTGCCTGTTGGCTCTGGGGCAACAAGAGTGCTGAGAACCCAGAACTTCTAACAAGAGTTGGTTCCCTTTACAGGAAAGAAAGCAGTAACCAGCGCCATCTGTATCTTTTGGCACAATTGTCACAATCTGAGTTTCACTACAACGTTGTAGTGAAAGGCACTCTGCCTTTTTTTTTCCAACGCAAAGTAGCAAAATCAATTGTCAGTCCTGGATACAGAATATAATTCCATAACAGGCAAATTTGCCATCATCAGAGAGGGTCTGTGTTTTCAGAAGGAAGCGAGATAACCTATCTGTCAGCTCCAAAGGCACCTCGTGCAGGGGCACGTGTGCTGGAGCCAGCAGGGTCTGTGCTTGTCTCTGCAGCAGACCATCAGAGGTTGCTGCACTCATCCCATCCTATTCAAAACAAACGGCTACATTAACCTCTCCAACACAGACCTGCACATTCCCGCCGCCTGTGACTGCCTGTGCCACTTGTGCTTATGCCCTTAAAAGGCACATCCTGCCTGCCCATGGCAGCGGATTGCAAGGGGCCACCAAGCTTCAGTTGCCCACAACTACACCAGCACACAGCCCTGTAGATCTTGACTTTTGGAGTATGACTGTGTCACCCACTCTGGTGACTGGTGGCTGCATTAAACTTGGTCCCAGCTGGCTCCTGGGTGGGAGAGCAGGGGTGGACCCGAGTTTTTAAAAGATAAGTTTTGCGTACACATGCTCGAGTTGTTTGGCACTGCTCTGCCTCTGGCCACGGTTCGGCAGTTGTGTGACACAGGCTCCCAGAATCAAAACAGAGGCTCTAGTAAAACAAAGGTAGTGATGAATGTCAGAGATTTGCCGTAAAGATAATCCTAAAGATAATTCTGCCAATGAGTGGCAGACATAACATGTGCAAGGGTATAAGAAATACAGGGGTTGTACAGGACTGTACTTTCCAAATTTTTCTGCTTAATTTAGAAAACAGGGAGATGCATCCTCAGCTCCTCAGATATACAAAAACTCAGCAAACCCCAAACCCAACAACCTTTACGTATCCAAGCTTGCCAGGTAAACATTGCATTTTTTATCTCAAGGTCTTTCCTACTTATAGAGGAATTAGAGCAAGTCCATTATAGAAAGTCTTTATCTGCTGAACACCAGGCCTGTTGTAAAGTGCTTATTTCTTGGTTATTATCATCGTTTAACACCAGCAAGCAGCTAAGCCCCACACAGTTCATATTAGCTACTGTGAAGAAAGTTAACTTTACCCCAGCCAAACCCAGTACACTTGGGCATGACAAAAATTGCACATGGAGATGATGAGTGTACATGGAGTGAAGGTGGATGGGTCAGAACAGACCTGCAGATGCTTTTTGTTTTATTTTAATGTTAAGAGCATTGACAGATACTATCTTCAGGTATACTCTCAATTTATGCCTCTTTGGACATCTGTATTCACAGAACTTCCATATGACATTCCTTTTTCTGACCACCATACTGCCTGACTAGCTACAGAAACAGCATCAAATGAAGCCCTGACCTGGCCTGGGATTGCTTTTTTCTTCCTGACTTTTCCTCCATGACCCTGCCCTTCCTTCCACTTTATCCTGAGTCCCGAGCAAGCGCAGATAGGACCTGTTTCGCTGTTGCAAACAGCTTCATCCCAAGTCTACCTCAGGTGGCAGCAGTCCCAAATCCACACCATCCTCAAGATCCTCAGCTGCCCATAGCTTCATCTGGATCACAGCAAGGCATACAAGCTCTGTCCAACAGCGCTGGAGAGCCACCGCTCAGACGGCATGAACAAATGGGGCTCACTGAGGTGTCCCAGATATGGAGGTGGTTGGTTTTGCCCAGATATATGCTACCCCTGGCATTAACAGCTAGTCTGTGGGCACTACTAGTGATCCACAGTATGGAGGATTTGTGGATGCAGACTTCAAAAAATAAGCTCTGCTTATTTACAGCATAGCTGTAGGGGCATGGGTAAATAACCCTTCAGGACCAGCTTTGGCTGAGGAACCCACAGGTGAGGGAGAAAGCTGCCTTCCCACCCACTCGCTCGCCTGCTGAGCAAGCACAAGGGGAGAGCTGCAGCACCCACCCCAGGTATGGAAAATAAAATTCATGCGGGTCTTGGCACTGAAACACAGGGTGTTCTGGCACCTGGAAACAGCTTTCAGCCAGTGGATGAGGGATAAAACCTCCATAAGACAGGAAGGTACTGGCAAATTCTAGTGCATGAGTGGGCTGAGAGCTAAATCTCTACAGTATTAGCTCAGTCTTCGGTGATATTCAAGCTGCAGCTTGCCCCAGATGAAGGCCAGTTAACTCCAGAGAAACCATCACTTACCATAGGCAGATTTTTGAATTCATATGTGAGTCTAACTGACAGCAATGCACCTCCTGTTCTTTGAATTCACAACACACCAAAGAGAAACCCTAAGCAGCTCTCACGTCTTTCAAGTTTATCTCTTAACTGAAGAATTTGCCTGTTTTCTCCAGCAGTTGTCTTCAGGCTAAGTACAGGCCTGGGTTCTGCTGGGTGGGAAGCACACAGGGATGAGAACCAGCAGGTCCCTACTAACAGTAACCACTGTGAAGGGGTGGGCTACTCCCAACACAGCCAAGTATCTGAAACAAAAGCCATGGCACTCCTCAGTTGAAGACATTCAAGGAGGGAGAGAAAGAACAGCAGCTTACTATTGTTTATCAGACATGAGAAGAAACCTCATCCCATTTATGGAAAAAGAGTAATATTTGTCCTGAATAGCAGTCCAGGAGACTCATCCTAGGAGATGCAAGCTCAAGAGACCAGTACAGTGGAGACACTTTCCTAGGCACCCATCATTTTACACCTCTTGACCATAAAAGTGGATCCCACCATGCACACTAACAGCATACAAAAGTTGTTACTTTTGTGAGCCATTCTGTGAGTCATTCAGGGTTTTGTTCATCCTATACCCCAGAATTACTGCACTGCACATCAGACACTCAGTGATAGCTTGTTTCTATATGATCTTCTCAGGTTTTCTGTCACTGAAGTTAAATTAGCCTGTGCTCCCTTAAAGAGACGCAGCAGGACCTTCTGCCTACAGAGCAGTAACATCCTTAAGTAACTCTGATGTCATATATGTATAAGTAACACACAATATACAGAGCATATAAATACAAATATACAGGTACATGCCCTCTATAATTAAAGGAACATGTCCATACTCAAAACATTTTTATGTTGTGCCAAATGATGAATTCTACCCTGAGGTAATGAGTCAGGTAAAACATTAACATAAGTTTGATGGTATATCTCAAATTCTGAACAAAACTGTGTTTCTATCAGAAGTTTGGGAGAGTGGCTTGAAGTTTTCATTTAATTAAAAACACCACTCACTACTGGGCTCAGTAAAATCTGCTGTTCCAAGTACTACCTACAATCATACATGATCCTGTACGTGCAATGAATGCCAGACAGTTCATGTGATGTCACTGGTACTGAGCATCACTACCATCAAATACGGGTTTGCTCCTGTTCCAAACAAGTATCAGCGTGGCTAAACCTGGTGACTGTCACTCATGCTGGCAGGCTCAGGAGAGCCAAACGGTGAAGATCAATCTCCTTCAGAGGCTGACTATATTCTCATCATGTGGAACGGAAGTATAGTACCAAGGCAAATAGGGCAGCTGACATTGCTGCTGCCCCTTACACCAGCTATCCTGTGAACAAACAGCAGGCTCTTTCTACTATTTTTGACCAGTTTTATTTGTCAGGCTGAAATCTTCCCCCTCCTCCCATCTCTCCTTCCAAAATAATTTTTTAAATTCTATTTCTTCTAAATTTCTTATCAATATATATGCCTCTTGAGAAAGCAGGTCACCCATGGGATACCCTTAATTCAATACCTCCCGCTGAGTTTATGGCTGCAAGATCAGGACCCTGCTAAGTAATGTGTTTGAGCTATCAGAGCCAGCAAGCGGCTTTCCTCCCTGTGTCCCCCCAGCTGTCAGCAAACATCTATAATGGCAAGTAACAGGTAAACTGATACTTCGCTACTGGGAAGCTGACAAACTCCTAATATATAACTGAAACTAGATAATGGTTATAAAACACTCCTAGTTCACTTCTGCTCTCTTATAACTTCTAATTCCTCCCTCTTGGCATCTTCCCTTCCAGAAATTGAACACAGAGCCAACAGTTAGTACAAGTACCATGTGCTTCTCTCAGGCACTTCCACTGGAACCAAGTGTGTCAGGTGGTTTCCTCCAGTGCAGGGAGCATCCATTTCCATCACTACACAATAAATGAAACTACATTGCTTCCCTTCCTCTGATATAATCTGTTTCCTTACTGCAATGTTTTACAGTGCTGGCACATACCAGGATTGGTAAGAAAGCATCAAATGCTTGAGCTGACAGAGAGCTGGATTGATGCCTTTCTGCAAACACAGCGGAGCAAAGCCAGCTCTGGACTTACCTTTTACTGATGAGGCTCCAGTGTTTGACCCCAAGTGGAAGGGGACCTTCATGATATGGAGTTAATCCTAAACCATCATTTTTCAACAACACTAAAGATAAATATTACCAAGCACATCACTTCTGAGCCAAGCACAGAAAATAATTTACAGGAGTCACTTCTACACTTGCTTCTTGTTTCACTATGCTTATTAGCAAACTGGCTTTGTGCAGGGCGACTTTGCACACTGCCAGGATGTGTGTGTTAAGAAAACAGCTGCTGCTGAAGTTTTTTAATGCAAGGCAGACAAATCAATAAATTTGATCTCTATGGATATGTGGGATGATGATTATGCATTTCCCATGGACAACATTGGCAAGAGATGTCTAAAAAGGAGCAAAGACCAGAAGCTCCCCAGGCAAACAGCAGAACAGAAAAAGTGGCAAGGAGCCCCAAATGGATGCTGGTGGAGGTAGCCCCCGTGGCCCTGTTACCAGGGATGGGATGCTGCTGCAAAATGCCAGCAAGAGACAGAGGCAGACAGGAGGGAGGAGAGTCCAGAAGGGCCTGGACGTGAGGATCAAACACGAGCTGGAGACGGAGGAGGGAGACAGCTCAGGGGAGTTCCGCCTGCTCAGAAAGGTTGTGCAGTGTCTGAGTAGAACAAAGGGGCTGTGTAGCCTTGAGATGATGAACTGACACTGCAGTAGGATTTTGGAAGAGCGGAAGGATACAGTACCTGCAAAACAATATGTGTGCATAATTTAAGGAAACTCATGAGTTTTGGTACTCTGTTATTCAAACATCTCAACTGTGTCAAGTTTAGACACAGCATCCCATTTGTCTTGGCACAACTCGAATCCCTAAATTATCCCCGTCTTTTCAACCTACTCACAGGAACTTTACTTCTAGCTTTGTTAAAACATGAAGTAGCCAAGAAACTGCTTTACAAACAAATACCAGCTGAGGCGAGGGCCTAACCCTGGGGCAGGGTGCGGGGGCAGCCCAGCGGGCAGGGCTGCAGAGCTGCCTCCAGCTGTCACTGCCCTGCAGCACCTGCTCCCTCTTTCACTACTGGAGAGCTGGTGCATCATATGCAATTCTCAGACATGCTGGGAAGCTGGTGAGCATATCCTACTTGTGCCATTTGCTCAATATTGTGAGCTGCCCCCTCCAGCCCAAATTTAACCATTCTGCAATAAATGCTGCTAAGGGGAAGGTGATGACCTTGGTCTCTCACACGGACAGCAAAGGGCACGGTGCTGCTCTCCACACAGTGACCCTGCTTTTCATCACTTTCATGTCACGCAAGTGGCAAAGGCAGTGAACTCAGCAGTGTTTCCTGGTGTTTCCCTCTGCTCTCCCTCTCTGCCTGAATTTCCTCCTGTTCAGTGGAGACTGGCTCATTTCACTTCAAAAAACTGGGGCAGAAGAAGAAAATGATGACAGGACACACATGTTAACAACGAGAAAACACCAGCTGCTAACATGGCTCACCTACCAGTCTGCTTGAACTGCAGCAAGCGTTGAAAAAGAGGCAGGGGTTTTTTTTAACATCTGTGTCAGATCTCTTTGCCTTTTAAAGAGTGTTTTTCTGCTGCTTGGGCTCCTTATCTGCTCAGTGACACTTCAGAGAGCTGCTCCAGCGGCTCTGCCTGCAGCTGTGCCCAGGAGCCTGAAAGCTGGAGTGTCCCTCCACTGCCTCAGCAAGTGCTGTTCACCCTGCTAGAGTCATCCTCTAAGAAATACATACACATGGAAACAGGGCATACTGCAGATTGTGAGGAAGAGCCTCACCATGTCCACAGATGCATGCATGGCAACACACCAAGTTTCACTTTTATTTCTCTGGGCTCCAGATAGCAGAGTATATTACGTATATTAAGCACAAAACTTAATTAAGTTTTAAAATTTTATTTTAAAAAGATAGAATACTAATAGAAAGTTTTTCATTGCCTCGATAAAATATCCTTAGGCTAGGAGACCCTATCTAGGAGTCAAAATAAAATTTTAATCCTCCCATTCAAACTGCCACACAAACTGTGATGAAAGGATGCAGCACTGGGAAATAAAGAACTTGCTGATCATATTAATCCCTCATTTTCCATTCAGCTTCCTACACCAGTATCCTGTTTCCTTTTTAACACCCAACAATGCTTCTCTATTTCCTTACGTGATCCCCCATAATGCTATCATGTCAGACTTAAAAGCAATGCTTCTTAATCACTAAACGAATTCTCTAATTTTTGTTATGGTTTATAGAAGATCTCTGACATCTACCTGTAAACAGTGACACTGTGCACTCTAAAAGCCTGCTTTCTGGTTCATCATGAAATGGCTGCTTTGCACAGAGAGCCTGCAATCCTTTTGGTTCAGTCAGACTGACCCTGTGACCAAGTGACAGTGACTAAGGGTGCAGCTGAGGGACAGGGACCCCAGAGTCCACCTCTGAGTGCCATGGACTGCGTGCAGTGGCATCTTTTGCATTTCTCTCGTGTATCTTTTTAGCAGACAAAAAATTACTTAGTAAGACAGTGCTTTATTACTGAAAGGTGTGAACAATGTAATAATCATATTTTCCAAACCAGAGACGCTAGTGCAAGCTAAACTTGTCATTTGACACAAGAAAAGACAGCTATAGGGAAGAATTTTCTTTGTTTCAGAAAATTCTACACTAATAGTTGGCAGTTATTACACTGAAGGCTCCTCCACAGCACAATTCTGTAACAAGATACAAGCGAATCAGTTGGTTTAGATACACTGACACTTGTAACAGTTTAAAAAACTGAAAACGAAAGTAGTTCCAAGTACCTGAAGGTTTCCCTAGGAGTACTACTGAAAAGGATGTACTACATCTGATTTTGCCTTCCTGAGTCAAAACTCAAAAGCCTTGTGAGAGAATATTTGTCCCAGGCAAGGTAAGCAAGACCAGCACCATTTGTGCAGAGCTGTACCAATGTGCCTGGTTAAATAAATAAAATTCAGGTCACCTGCATATGTCAGGTCAGAGCTAGATGACCCACACCTCTGTTGCTGTATAAACAGCAGGGTTATCACCAACACAATCAGGCTTACCTTATTGTAGTACTGCACCTGAACCGAGTGCCACTGCCCATCGCTGACCCCTCCCGCAATGAACGGTGCCACTGTAGTGGTTGTCTCCCCTGCAAAAACAGGGAGAAGGGAAAAATAAGCCACCATCACAGCAAGAAACACAGAGAGGCTCTCTTTGGGCACAGGATGCAGCTACCTTGCTTCATCAGGGAGGAATCTGGGTTTTGTCCTGCAAGACAATAAATATCCCCGGTTTCATGGAGTTACTCTGGTGCACAAAAACCAGCTTCTTGCACATTTGGGTGAATTATGTTATTTTTTATCATGCTTCTGTAAAGCGTGGTAGCAGACGCATTAGGCAGATACAGATGTTGCTGAAGTGATCAACTGAGGGAGAAATGTATATGAATTTTTCTGCATTTCTGCCAAAAGCACCCTTTGAGGTTTTTTTAGTATGATGAGTATTGTGATAGGACATTTTGTCATGGAAGGGAAGCCTACTCCCTGTTAGAGCTGAGAAAGCAAAATCCAAAAGTACTCTAGTATAAAACCCATGGTAACCTTGGGCCCAGCAAAATTTTACCAGTGATTAATGAAATTATTGGCAACCTTTCAGTATTTAAATTTGAAAGCAAGACGTTGCCATTGCAATTGGAGAGCTGAAGCTTTTACACCAGGACTGAGTCAGCAGAACCAGCTCAGTAACCAGGCATATCTGATTCGAGGTAGCAGCAAAATAAACATTCATGTTGAAAGTACATAACAGGCCTGGCACAGAGAAGGGGTTGCTTGCTTTTGATTTTTTTTTTTAACAGTTGGAAAATTCTACATAATAAACCACAGGAAAAGTAACTCCCCTCTGTAAGCTAACAAAGCTCATAGTACTGTTGAGCTTAAAATGTACTTTCAACTCTCTATCTGCAACAAATACCTAAGTGAAGCATTATTCTTGTGTCCCCTACTCTCCTTTAACTCTCATCCCATATATTTCTGTTATTTAAACAGTACATATTTCAGCATAGCATGTATGACATCCTGCTGTGATGGTTTTTATCATATAGTGATAAAATCTATACTAATAATTGGGCTTTTTATTCAGCTATCAAGTGTCTGCAAAAGGAAGATCACTGTTCTGCAATCTTTTTGCTTTGCTTTCTGTGAAAAAGTTGTTGCGACAGGTAATAAAGTGAGATCAGGTGTCCAGAACTTGTACTGTTCGTTAAAAGCCACTTAAAACTATAAAACATAAACCATTCTCCTTCCAAAGAAAATACCATTTGTAATGTGCAGGACCAGACCTGCTCTCAGGTGCAGCAGTGCAAATCTAAATTTAGGTTCATGTATCTTAAAGGAGTTCTTTCACATTCAAATGCATACAAGTGCAAGCAGAATTTATTTTTTTCCCATTCATCCTCAGGGTACCTTCCAAGCAATTTGATTCAAGTTTAGACAGGCGGAGCAGAGATACAGAAGAAAGCACATCTCTCTGCAGCATGTTATTTCATTACACTAATCCATTCAGAAACCCGCCTTAAAATCTAATTTGGACAACTTCGAGGTAATAAAGGGGAAATGTAACCAGATCTCTTCAACCCAAAGGCCTGGATATGCACTTAAGCATAGCTGGTAAATCAGTGGGGTCACACAGGATTTACCATGGGGTCTGAGGGCAGCAGCCATCACTGGTGATGAGTGTGCAACACCAATGAGGGCTGTGCTTCTGCTTCTGTGACTTTATTGCTTGCTTTATGTCTCACTTCCCACAAAACTAAAACAGGAGGTGACTTGAGCCCCCATGTCTATCCTGAATACGGGTAACGGGAAATAGCAGGATTAGTTCCTGAATGGCGTGCCCAATACAGAGGCATAAACATCTCACTTGATCTACACATAACTCCACGTGACTTACAGGACAACAGCCCTTCCCAGATATTTGTTTTTGTCTCAATGGAAAAATACCTTAAACCTGAGACAACCAGAGGTTGTCTGCACTACTGAGATTTCATTTAGTCACCAAAGCCTTGCCACCGAATGCACAGATCTGCTTCTGGGGATATGTACTGCCTGAACTTTGCCTGTCAGCCCTCCCCTCTCTCTTCTCCTACAAGCACCACAAAACACCAGCTTAGTCCTAGTGCACAAAGCAAGCAAATGCCAAAGCTGCCACTTGTTGTTTCCTGGCCCACTGCAGCAATGAGAGGGCAGCTAAGCTCTCCTAAATTTGTTGTTGTTTATGGCTTCTTCTAAGAGGAGGTGCTTCTCCAGTGCAGAAATGCATTCTAGCCACAGCACTGCTCCTCCCCAATCCCTAATGAATGGTAGGCAGTTCTCACTTCTGCTAGCTTTTCCTTTGGCTTGCATGGATTTTTTAGATAACATTTATGCACCTATGTTCCTCTGATGGTGCAGTGTAAAAATGCATAAACACACAACATTTATCACAGTGTGATAAAGTGAAGTCTCATTTAAGCAAACATTGGCTTGGGGGCCAACATTCAGGCTAGTGCCAATCTTTTATAGTAGTCATAAACTCTGGCTTTTATAACTGATATGTTGACAAGCTCCTGCCTACGACCCGTGAGTGTAATCACCACAAACCGCTACAATCTGGAGTACACCCGGCATCAGTTGTGTACTGTGCAATATCAGCCAGTAAATTAATGAGGCAGCAAATAGACATATAAAATCACTGAAGTGCATTTCCAAACAGCCTGAGAGGATCTGCTGACCTCTAGCAGAAATGCTCAGCTCAGGTGAGACCTCACCTGCAGAGAAGGTGAGCTGGATCTGCTCCTCAATGATCTCCAGGGCAATGAAGTCGTGCTTCTCATTGAAACGCCCATTGTAGAGAAGGAGAGCGTTCCTCTCCCTGGTTGCAAACCTAGAACACAGAGACATGGAGTTAGTTTCTGCTTAACAGCTTATGGATTAAAGATTGATGGTCAAGTCACCCAGAAGAAAGATGGCATTGTGTTTAGCAGAAGAACAAGCCTTTGAATCAATCTTCAAACAGAAAATTGTAAAACTGAGGAGTCAGCCACGGGATAAATCTACTCTTTCACAATCAACAAGGCAAGCAGATGGAAATTACAGAAATCTACCCTGCAGAGATCTGCTGACCCTCAGGAGGGCTAAAATTAGGCAGACACAAGATGCAACAGCAGTATCTGACACTCCTCAAACAGTAGCACTTACTACACTCTGCAAACAGTCTGACAGCTAGAAAGCATTTTCACATCAAAGGGGGATCCTTGCTGCCTGCTTGCTGTCTAAACGCTACAGGGTCCTAGGACAGTCATCAACTGATTAAAAAAGCCTGATGGGGAGGTAAGGGGAAAGAAAGATAAGTGTTACTTTAATAACGCCGTGTAGAAAATCAGGGTTAGTCAATCAATAGGTCGGTCAGTTGGAGGAAGGAAAATAAACACTTAAATGATTTCACTAAATCAGCACCACTGGGTGCATTTTGGTTTTATTTTTCTTGTGCTACTAATAGGGGATGTATCTTTCTAGCAGAAAAAGGGGCAACCCCACTTTTAAAAAAGGCTTGGTTTTTTTTTTTGTCGGCACAGAACATTTTTTTCAAATTTCTGCTTGTTCTGAGTATTTTATAATTTTTATTTTAATTCTCTTCTCTCTGGAGAGTTGCACACAGCTTTCATCTATTCAGAAATGCAAAAAAATTGATTACACTTTACACAAACATTTTTACAAAGATTAATATTAGATAAAGAGAGAAAAAGAGAGAAACCATGGGAATTTCTTGTGTTTCCCAATGGCAATTTAGTTTGATTTTTGCATCCTGAACTTCAGGAATTATGCCTAATTTAAATTAACCCACTTTTCCTACAAATGAACGAAATGCTGAACACAGCTAATGAAAACTGTCTTCCATGGACATAAGAAGTGACTCTTGTTCCTGCCCTATCTTGTCTAACAGCAAGACTCTCATGTGATGCAACAAAACCTACATTCAGAGAATGTGAATGAAGCAGTATTTTAGAATACCAGAGGTGGTATTTGAAAGAAAAAGTTCCAAAGACAAAGAATATTTTTTACCAGAAGTTGTTTGTTAGATATATGTATGCTGTGGATCACATTGTGGATCACACTGAGTAAAGACATTTCAGAATTTGAGCTACATGGAAATGGAAATTTTATTCATATTTTTTTGTATTTTTGAAGGATAATGAATTGTTCTGGTTCAAAAAATAGAAGTCACAAATTTTATATTTCCTGTAAAATACAAATTTCAAAGAATATGCATTATAGTCCATCAAAGTATTAATTAATGTTTTGATTACTTTTAATCAGTTTTGAAATACATATTTATTTCTAGCTTTGTTTATCACAATATAATATTAATCAAGTAAAAGGCAAACTAAATTAATTACAACAATACCATCGAAATATACCAATATTATCAAAAAACTGATTTAGTTTTCACTTTTCACCATCAAACATTTCATCCAAAGAATGAAAAAAAAATGTAAAACATTTCCCAAGACTATTTTTTCATGGATAACTGCTTCATCCAAATATTTTGATCACATCTATCCACAATACATATGAGCAAAGGAAATGGGAGTAATACTAGTGATGCTTCTTCAGTGGGCAGGAAAACTTAATATGATTAGCAACAACTAACAACTAACTAATTCCTAACTAATTAAGAAGCTTAGTTCTGTTTGAATATATTTTCTCATATTCTTACAATTTCCTACTATAATTTTTAGTATGAAACCATTATTTATTAAACTATTACATTATTAAGCCATTTTGTATATCTCTTTACTCTATCTTTGCTCAGTTCAATTCTTTGCCACTAGTCAAAAGCAACTTTAGTATCATACTCATTGTTAAAAGCACTGCTGCTTTTGAACTTGTCTGGTTATCACTCACCAGCTGGGGGAAAAAATTCTGGTCTTTAATAAAAGGGATATGTTTAATTTCATGACACAGGAAACAGAAGACTCTCTTTCTCAGAGAATTTTGCATAAACAAGGAGAAAACCTCTCCACTAACAGTGTCTCTTGGAGTGAAGGAGTAGTAAGTGTTGGAATTAAGCAAGGAAGATATAGAATATTGGGAGCAGAAAGACACGCATGGTCAGTAACCTAAATACTTTAAAACACATTTTATTTATGAGACTGGACAGTGCAAACATCCTGCTCTTTGCTAGGTGCAGGTCATGAGTCACTTGAGGCTGAGGGAAGTTGGACATCCTGGGATTTTACGAATGCTCCCAAATCACAAAATATGTAATGGCAAATCATCATCATTAGCAGTCAAACTGCTAATTCTTGCTGATCCCCACATAATGTTTTCCTCCTCCACTAAGGGATAATAAAAGCCAAAGAAATAGCTAGTGTAAAAATAAAAGTGAACTTCAGGTGTGAAAAGCTAAATGTGTCACCATTCCAGACAGTGTGGGATGAACCTCATGATGGCCTAGAATTCTTATAGTCACACTGAGTAGACTAAGTGGTGTTTAGCTCATGACTAAATATGCCACTGTGGTTCTAAAGATGGTGAAGAAACCCTGGTGTAAGCACTACCTTTGTACAGTACTTCGCTATTTCTCAATAACCCCTACACAGAGCATTTGAGTCATTTTAACTTGAAGCACCCTAAACGTCAAAGCTCTCTTTCCAAAAGCCTGAAAAATGACACCTCATGGCTGAGGGGACAAGTCAAGGGTAGTGCAGGCAATTCATGCTGGCAGCCAGCCCAGACCGCTCCTTTGTTTGCTCTCACTGTAGGTCTGAGAAATCCAACAGAGTCTTTTGCTCCTCAGTTTTTCTGTGTACTTAGACCTGATGCTCTAAAACAATCTCCACAGGCACAACTCTCCTTTGCCTTGGCTTGTGTGCAAACCATGTCTGTGCTTCCTGATTTAACCAAAATGTCAAGATTCCATAAAATTTCAACTTTGGGATTAAGGCAGATGAAAGATAAAATGATAGAATCAAAAATGATAGAATGGTTTGGGTTGGAAGAGACCATAAAGACCACCTAGTTCCAACCCCCCTGCCATGGGCAGGGGCACTTTGCACTAGACCAGGTTGCTCCAAGTCCCATCCAGCCTGGCCTTGGACATTTACAGGGATGGGGCATTACTTACTTATATTAACAGAATATAAGGCATGGGGAGTCTCTCTGGGATCTTAGTTCAGGAAAGTAAACGATGCTAAAGGACATTACTGAAAAACATGCTGCAAAACAGTGACCTGGCTCCTGACAGATGTGAAACACCAGGTAATGGCTGTGTGCTGGAGGGGACAGAAGCCTGAAGGTGTCCTCGCAGAGCACTTTCTCTGGACAGACACACAAACAGGTCTGTCCTTGCAGCTGCTGTTATACCTATTAAAAATTCCCCAGCCCTGTTCTTTGGGGTCGGGACTAACACATTTTGCGTTGTTTACTCACAGTTAGCTGTGAGGGAAAACCAAAAGTCAATCCTGACTGGCTAATCCATGGGAAAGCTGCAAACCTACCCCCTTCCCGGAGAAGAGGCATGTGAGCACCTGAAGCTCTGGCTCCACACCAAGCAAGCCCTATGCCTGACCCAGGAAGTCTCCAGAAGAGGGGTTTTTCCCAGGCAAGGGAGAGCTCTTGCCCATGATTGTGGCTGCTACCATTGCTCTTCCTTGCCTACCTGAGCACCCCCAGGGGAAAAGTGACAGCCCAGAAGAAGACTGCCCAACATGGGGCAGATGGGATGGGGATAAGACCACTTGTGCCTGGGAGTGGGGATAGAATCAGAAGCAGGAGTTGGGTGTGAAGGCCAGAAGGAGCTAGGTGAGGACATGGATCAGTTGGGGTTGTCCCAAGCCCAAGGCTGGGGACCACTGGAAAGCAAGAACCTGAGAAGGACCAGACTGTGCTTAGCCATGGCCTGACACGCCCAGGTCCTCTCACAGGTGGAGAAACAAGAGATGGGAAGAGTGCTCCCAAATAAGGAGCACAAATGCATGGGTTCTGAAGCTGGGCTGAAGGTCAGGAAGCCAAAGGCCCAGCTAGTGAAAGTGTCAAACCCGACATCCACCCCGGCACTTCTGTGGCTGAAGGCTGCTGATGGGTGGCCAGAATGGTCCTGGTGGCCCTTCTCCCCACTCCATCACCCTGTGTTACAACAGGGAAGGTCGTGAGTCAGCAACTCAGAAGCATCCACAGAAGGGCAGAAAATCAAATGCTTTCGAATAACATGCCTGTGCCCTGCTCGCAGGAGTCACTGCCAGAAATCCCCGCAGTGACCTTCAGGGGTAGGTCTTTGGTGGGTAACAGTACGGGACAAACAGTCCCAAGCTCAAGCGAGAAGCCGTCAGCCACAGAACCCTTCCCCGCTGGGACTTACGTGAGGGAGACAGTGAAGTGGAAGCGCTGCCGCAGCCCCTTGAAGGTGATGAAGGACTGAGGGGGGAAGCTCCTGGTGGTCATCTCGCAGTACGGCCGCTCGTACTCGCCCGGGGGGGGCACTCGCACTTGAAGCCCCCGATGAGCAGGTTCACGCAGGTTCCTCCGTTCTTACACACCCCCGGAGCACAGCGGCCAGAGCGCGCGTTCACCTCACAGGACTCTCCTGCAAGGGGAGAAGCAGACATCAGGGAAGGTGACACCTCACCCCAGCAGCAAGCTGTGACACTCAGCTACCCAAGTGGTTCTGCTACAGGTTAAGCTGCTACCAAACTTCTACACCTGACCCCCTAAGCAATCGAGGTACAAGCCTGTGATTGCCGGGGGTAAGGATGTTGTATCTTCTTCAAGTCTGAATCTCCAGGGAAGTGCGGGATATGATTTGCTGAGTAATCCTCTTGCAAATATCCAACAACATTGGCCTCTGGTTTTCAGATTCCTTGGTTGCTTCCAAACTGGGTGACAAATATAGAGCTGGTGACAGACAGATCTAGATGGAAGGAGGTAAAAAACCTGCACATTCCCTGTCAACCAAAATATGTGCAAATTGTTTTTGGTGTTTCACTACAGCTGGAAATTGTGTAAAACAGATAAATGCTTTCACTTTGTCTTGAATGGAATTTGGCTTTGCTGCCCACGGTGGCAGCAGGGCATGGCTGAGCCCATGACAAAGCTCTCAAAATTTCTATAGCAAGAATAAGCAGGATACAGATGACACACGGATTGCTTCCACCTTTTCCCACACATGCATCCTGCAGGTGATGACCATTTTCTGAACCTTTCGGAGCAGGGCATGGTAACTCTCCACAGAAGTTACAGATTCTGTGTGCCATTTGCTAAAGTGTTTCACCCCTAAATACTTCATCTTTATTCATCTCTGAAGCATGTAGGAAGTTGCGTTAAATACAATACTAAAGAATGTGGTGTCTTGCTTTGTACATATGCTGAGGTTTTTTTTTCCTGTGCTTGCCCAAAATCTGAGAACTAATCCCAATTTAAAAGAAGTAATGCAGAGAGGATATTCATTTTAAAAAATCTGCTGCAGCTGGGACAAAAGCAGCTGCTGAATTAATCATTGTACAGAAAGCTAAACCCTCTGTGTGACTTAATTAGTTAACATTTGTGTTTTGACATGTGTCTTCCTATGGTATAAAGCATGTTCACATCCCACACGCAAAACTGTTCAGAGAAACTGGAGGTGGCATATATAGTTGAATCTAACCCAGTAACCGTGTCTGACAAATAAATGTAGAGCAAAACTACTCAACACAGCCAGCTGAAGGAATACATTTCTAACAGCTCAGTGTTTGCATTATTACTCTCCACCAGGTGATACAATTACATTGGGACAGGCTCTTTACAGTCATGCTCAGCAACAGGACAAGAAGGGGCAATGGGCACAGACTGAAAAGCAGGAAGTTCCATCTGAGAATGAGAAAAAACTTCTGTCCTTTGAGGGTGACAGCGCACTGAAATGGGCTGCCCAGAGAGGCTGTGGAGTCTCCTTCTCTGGAGATATTCAAAACCCATCTGGATGTGATCCCGCGTAACTTGCTCTAGCTGAACCTGCTTTAGCAGGGGGTTGGACGAGCAGAGACCCCTTCCAACCCCGACCATTCTGTGATTGATTCAAGCACAGTTGAAACCATGAAAATACATTCCTGCAGGAAAGTAAAGGCAGCAGGAGCTGTGGGCAGTGACTCGTTAACAAAGGCAAATTCAAATGGAAAGTTTTGCTCTATTTGCTGCCCCACAGCCCTGCTCCTACAGATTCCCACGACAAAGCTGCCCACACTGGGAGGCAGGCTGCAGCCAGCAGTATTGCTGCACCCAGACCTGGACCTGCACCTCCTTTCTGTGCCAGGCTGCAAGCTGACATGGTTTGCAGCTGGTTTAGCCACTGCCCCAAGGGCAGTGATCTCTGAGATAAGGCGAGGTGGGCGGCCTGGTGGTTTTGGCTCTCCAGCTTTGCAGCCTTTTTTCTTCTCACATCAGCATCACAGATGCTTTCTTTCAGACAGGTATGGTTTAAGCTAGCAAAATGCAGGAGCAAACACAAGACTGCTATGATCAGGAGCCAGGCAAATGCACTCCCCATCCAGGTGGGCTCAGCTCTGGAGGATCGACCTGCTCTGTGCCTTACTCTGAACTAATAACCTATACAGCCTTGAGACCAAGTCTGTGCTTTGAGCTTTGCCACTTTAGCACTGATGTTCCTATATTCTCACTTTGACATAATAAGTGAATGCTGTGAAAATCACTTGGTAAGTATCTTCCTGTTTCCATTTATCAGCTCTACAGATCAGGCAAGATTATGTGAATACACCTTCCTTAATACTTTTAAATGCTCTACAGTGTGTTTCTTTTGGAAAAAAATGGTATGTATCATCCAAGACAGAAAATTGCCCTGGTACATTGGATATGCCATACACAGTGCACACGCGCATCAGATGTTTAAGGAGGACACTACAGCAAGCACTTGTTGATGATTCACTGCATAAGCACAGCCCTTATACACATATCTTGTGTACCAAAACTCTCAAAAAAATGGAAAAACAAAATTCCTATGGAAAAGCAAAACACAGGTTTGTTGCCTTAAAAAAAGTAGTAGGATATTTTGTGAAATAAGGCTCTGACTCAGAGAGAGACTCTCATCAAGGCTTTCTGGGAACAGAATGATGTATTTTGGAAAAGCAAATAACACGCAGGCTTGAATACACAGAGAGAAAAAGGGTGAGGTAAAAGGAGAGATTCCTGGCATTGCAGCATGCTGAGGAAATGCCATGGCGATACAGAGGCGAAATATAAAAGCCTAAATGGGAAGTCATTGATGGCTCTGTATTAATTCTGTGATATAACAAGAATGTAACGACCATTTGTTTAGATACCTATACAGGCATAAAACTATTTAAGACAAAAGAAAGCTTACAGAAAAGTTCTATTGAATTGTGTTTATTACTGCTTTTCATTACGATGTCTAAAGAAGTAAATTAGAAGAATATACCTCAAGATTCTTTGTCCTATATTCATTCAGCTGTAGCATCATTGATGTCCCAGTTACTAAAATTATTCTGAATTCTCTTAAGTCTGTAATGTAAATGAGAACTGCATTTGATGCATACTCTTTGATGTTGAATTTTCATATTTTATGTGTATTTACCAAAATATATTAAAATGGTGGCTTTGAAATCTCAACAGCAAATCCAAGGTGTTACTGCGATTCGAGGTACAAAGGTTATTGAAAAACGTTTTGTTTTATACACTTAAAAACCTTAATTATAATTTTTTCCCAAAGTGCCTGGAATTATTTAGAAACAAAACATTTTTGCCTTTCTGGAGTAACCATGTGAGCAAGAATTTAAAGCACTGCTTTGATCAGGATTGGCAGCAGAAGGCACCTTTGCGTCACTCTTGGGTTTGTCACTTCCAAGGGCAGCCACCTCCCCTTGGACACATTGCTGTCCCACAGCTCTGCCCTGCAGGCGCTGAGAGGCACAGCTTAAAAACCATCCTCAGAATCTGAACCAAAGCCTGTATGGACTTGAAGGAAGAGCTGGTTGCTGGCTGGAGCTAGAGTCAGAAAGCCCTAAGGGAAGAGCTACTTGAGCAGCAGAAAAGGAAGGGAGCTGCACGCGCCAGCCTTTGGGAATGAAAAGCGCCTGTGTGCCTGCTTGCAGCTGAAGGTCGGAGGGCTGGGACGCACCATCAGAAGGGAGGCCTTACAGTCTGGTAGGAAAAAATAGTGCAGAAGAGGGAGAGCTGCTGTGCAGTGAGGGTCTGGAGGGGCTGGGGTGATAAAAGCACAGCCGAAATAGCTATCACACACAGCCAGGGGTCAGTCTGTGATGTTGGCAATGGAGACATGGCTCAGCCACTCACCCAGCCCGTGAAACTCTTCTTTGCTCCTCACAGCACTTCCTTAACTAATACAATTTCATTTTTCACATTGGCTTGCATTTTAGGAATCACTGAACAAACTTGCTATACATCACAGCTCTGTGAAATCCAAGCAGGGGATGTGAAGCTCAGCTCCTCCAGCTGCTAAAGCTAAAGCGTGCACTGTCAGATAACAGCGGCTGTGGCTGCCTGTTATCTGCCGGCAGATTCTTGGGCTTTGAAAAAATTCTGGCCCTTCCCAGAAAACAATTTACTGTGACACGACAGTAGCTGATCTTATAGGCTCCCAATTAATATTGATGACTCTTAAAGATGAGTCCTGTGGCTTTTCTGCAGCCCTTTATGTTGTGCTTCCCATTTCTAAAGCCCTTGAGATCAAAACGTCATAGTTCCTTTTGACACTGCATCCTACTCACAAACATCCTGTCTTTAACACATATCCTCTTTGATTTTAGGACTAATGCTACAAGGATGTTAATCATAAAATTTCTGTTGCTAAGTTTATGTAAGTGAGGACACCACAATATCAGGTGCAAAATAACAAGAACAGGCAAAGACAAAGGCTGGCTAGATTTGGTCTTCCTCTGACCTGTTCCAAATAAAGTAATGAAAGTTTAACTAACAAACAATAAATGCTGATGAAAAAAGTGAAAAGAAATAATAATAAGCTGTCTTAAAACTGAGACAATAATCTTCCAATTGCAAATGCCTTGTGAGCTGAACATTGTGGGTTTCAAGTAGCACACTTGAAATTTGGTGTGCATCAATGAGCTGGTCTTTGCAGAAATCTGACTGTGGTTTTGCTGACGAGTTGTTTGACATTACAACAACAATGTATAACGTTTAAAAGCTTTCTGGAAGCAACATAATGGCACCCAAATACATACAGAATTCCTCTTCACATCAGTTTACTGCAGTGTGTTTCCCCAATATACAAGTTTAGAGACTAGTCCTCAAAATTTTTTACTATTCTCTGATTGTTCTCAACTGAAACACTACATTAAATATATATTTTCAGGAAGCAGCAGATCTGCACTGATGCTCTTTTTTCTTCTTCTTCAGTTTCCCTGGGCACGTTAGTTTTTCACTCACTGTCTGTAGTTGTTTGACTTGAACTGATTCTTTTTCCCTCTCCTCATCCTGCCACTTGTTCTAGACACATAATAATCTTCTCTATGTTTATAGTTGTTTTACCAGAATAAAAAGCATTTTGAGAAGCTGATTTAAGCAGCCCACCTAAAATGATATACTTTAAACTGGAAAGGAGAATACACAAGAAATAAGGCAAAAGGAGAAACAACAAGAAATAGAACAACTAAATTCTTCAAACAATTCCCATTGACCCTTTGCCCTAACAAAGAACCAGCTACCATTAAAAATGTATTTGCTATCTTGCACATTATGGGAAATCAAGCCTCCTTTTCCTCTAGTAACTAAAGCACTACTAACCTTACACGACAATTGGCACCAAAGCAATCAGTGCACTAAGTAATAAGAAGGTTGTTAAAAACAAATTAGCTGCAGAATCTACTTGGAAATCTCTACTGGAACAAGAGATAAAGCGGTTGGGATCCAGAGCTTTAGGGGTGGTTTCACCATAGTTCAGACTGAGTGGGAGTTACCATAGTCCCCTCCTTTCCCCAAGAACGCTGCAGTTTCCTCCCCCTCCCTTGTGCTGGCATTCATGTAATCCTGCAGTTGACTGATTTGTAGAGCTAAGATGGCAAAACACCATTCATTTCTTTATTGAAGGGTTACCGATCTTCTGATTAAGTCCCTCCTAGGAGTGATGGGATGAATAGCACAGCAAGCACGTGGGAAGGAGGCAGGACCATGCACCCAGGGATAAGAATGAAGGAATGGTCTGAGAAAGGTTTAACTGTTATGGAAATACAGCTTTAAGCCACTTTAGATGGCTCACATGTGAGTCTAGTGGCTCAATGCTTGCCTTAGGTGAACTGGCTCAACATCTCCAGCAGATACCCACCTCTCTCCACTGATTGTACATGGATATACTGCAGGAAAATTTGCCTAAACCATAGGTCCAAGTCAAATAATAAAAATTAGCATTGGATTTTGCCCATAAAGGGAAATTAATGACTTCAGTGGCTCTGTGGTGCATGAGTCCACCCTCAGAACCTACTGGGATGTCAGACTTACCTCCCACCAAATTGGCAGAAAATGCCAATTACCAATGAAATGTGACACAAACAAACAAACAAACAAACAAACAAACAAAAACCTGCTGGGTTTATGAGAGAAGTTAGAGAGCAGCTACCCAGAAACACCAGCCAACTCATTCTGAATGATGGAGAAGCTGGATGAAATAGAAGTTAGAAGCCATCGGTGTGCCAGTGACCAAGATTAATTAGGGGACAACTAAATTCATGTACCATTTTACATTTTCTGAGTGACTCAGAAGTGTTATTTGAATAACAGATGTAAAATCTGGGTTCCTTAGAAATCAAGGGCCAAACTCCTACTGCCACTTCAGAGAGGCCATGCAGACTCAATACTATTGACACGGATGGTCATGACTGTGTGAGGTTTCTAAATTACACTGCTACTAAACCTTTAAACTTGAAAATACATTTTGGTCTTTCCTTTTTCTCATTTGTTCATGTTTTTAGAACTGGGACTGATCTTGGTTAATTTAAATTATCCCAAATCCTCTTATAGGGAGAAACACCAGCTGAAGATCTATTTTACAGTTTCCCTCTTTTCTTTTGCTTTCTGCTCCCTTTGTTGCTTTCTGCCTTATAAAGGCATATTATGAGAAACAGGTCAAAGTAAAATAATACATATATACCTACACAGACATACTCCACACATACACACTCACACTGCTGACTTGCAGTGACAGCTGTCCTGCAGAATTTCAGTTGCTCACCATTCCACATTTAATAACATGTATTTGCAGGAGAGTAACTTGACTTGATAACACTAAGCAAAGTAACATTCCTCTCACACTATGTATATAGCTTACTAAGCAGTTCTCTGAGATGACAGGTAGAAGTGATTCTATAATAAGATACTCTGGAAATCACCCTTTTATATCTGGATCTACTTTAGTTTTTCCGTGGGCATAAGCACTAAGCTCTGAGCTGGTGGGAAGAAAGTGTGCAGAATTACCACTACTCTTTTGGATACATATATAAAGATAGATATATCTTATACCTCTCCTTTACCATCACCCTTCTCCCTTCCCTGTGCTTCTTCCATAAAGTTCTCCCTAGGCATCCCTGATAACTCACAATTCAGATTTTCAAAAATCATAAGACTCAGCTAAATAAGGGTCACAAGATTTTTAACCATGAGATGCTTTAAAATAATGAATGTGAGAAGCTTTTTATTCTCTTTTATTTGCCTCTGAAGCTGTGGGTGTCATCTACTGGCCCCAAGGCATGTGAGCATTCTCGGTGGTCAAATTCCAGCCCAAAACATAACAACCAAAACTGTCTGTTCTGAGGGAGCTCCCATTCCCACTCACACCTCAACAGGATGATGCTACTCGGACCTTCCCAGTTCCTCTTCCCACCAGAATCCTCAAGGAAAGCACCACCACCCTGGCTGCTCTGAAGTTCTGCAAGCTTCCGGGAGGAGAAGGACCACCACGAAAATGTCCCATGGGCCAAACAGGCAAGGGAGAGGCCAGGACCCCATCCTACCTGCTGATCCTTCCCCAATGGAAACCAAGCTAAACCGTATTTTACAAAAGCAAAAGCAGCGAAAGCAGGTCTCTATCTCTCAAGCTGCATCAGGCTGTGCCTGCTGATGCAATGCACATGCAGAGCAGCCACTGAAACAGTGCTCAGCCCTTTGAGAGCCCCAAACCAGGCCCAGGATCCTAGAGCACCATCAGCCTGAGCAAAGATGATCCATTTTCCCTTGACTCCTCCCCTTCCCTGGTCACAAAAAAAAGCAAAACAAAAGACACCCTGCAGAGAAGGATGGATAATGGATTGATGATTTGGGTTGTTTTGTGTTTTTGCATTTAAATGAGAAGGAATAATTGGGGGAGGTGGGAGGGAGAAGAAACAATACTGAGGAGGATTAGTGATATTTGGGGCACATCTGTTGGAGAAATGAATTAGTCTGAGGCTTCCAGAAATTACGAGCATGTTCTCAAGATGATATATGCTCAGTGTTGCACGATCACTGGACCTCATCTTCCTATGCAATTTCCACCAGTGCCAGCAAGAACAGAGCATAGACAAAAGTCACAACTGAATACCTGTGTTCTCTTCTTTGCGTATTTGTTGAGGATTAAAAATTCCCAGGCATTAAGTTTCCACTCCATCTACACCAGGCAACTCACCTTTCACCTTCCAGCCATGAGGCCGGAACGGTGTGAGCACCAGAAGTGCAACCAAGATTTATCAAAAGTACTATGATTTTTTTTCCTGATAGCAACCTGGTGAGCAAGGAGCCAGATGCCACAGTAAAATATTCTCCATTTAACAAAACACCAAATTCTGAAGCCCACCTTATACTTTGGGAAAGAAAAGAGGTAACTCATGATTTTACAGCCCATGGATTGGTGCCAATACCTCCAAAAAAAGCCCCAGATGGTTGTTTTGCAGAGGTGGGGCACATGCTCAATGGCAAACTCATGAAGAGACATCTCTGTGTGAAACCTGGGCACTGGTCTCCTGCAATGAGCCAGTGGGCAGGGGTGCACACAATGTCTGGTTTCCCCCTGCTGCCTGCTCCCACAGCATCAGACATAATCACCCTCAGGCTTCTGAGGAAATGCTGAGGAAAAGCACTTTTTTGGAATGCTTTAGATGTGGTGGAGGAGAAAAACCCATTGAATCACAGGGTCATTTTGGTTGGAAAAGGCCTTTAGCATCCAAGCCTTCAGCCTGCCATACCTACTTAACAACAAATTTTGCCCTATGGGGTCCAGTGGGTAATTTCTTAACGTCTTAATCTTTGCTCTTGGCTGACTTGACAATGGTTTCTTAGCTCTCTAACTTATTGAACCATTTATTGTAATGTACAGGGCCCTTGTAAGGTGTCACCTCCTTCTGCATTTGACCTGTAAGGGAAAGCTTTAGAGACCTTTTAGGTTCTGTCTCTCTCACAGAACTAAACACAGTACAAATCTACACAAGAGAAAAAAGAAATGCACAAAAATTTCCAGTTATGCTGAACTCTGTAGCAGGTTTACATGTAAGACAATTCATCATAATGCAAATTGCAGTGATTTGGTGTAAGATACAGTGATAAAGCAGTGTCTTTCAATAAAAGCCTAAGCTTTATCTCTGGATGTATTATCAGGGGGATGACATTATTATAGATGTCAAAGATAAAACTCAAGGTAGATTATGCCATTGTGTCTGCAATTTGCATTGTCTTACTTGGAATAAATCTCTTCCTAGAAATCCCACCTTAAAACCAGTGAAGAAGCTGGAGGTGTGAGAACAAAGCACCCCTTTGCATAACACATTCATTTATAGAGGAATATCCCTCCCTCCATTTATTTTTAAGAGGCACAATCACCCTCTACCTTTACTATATATACATCTGATATTATATTTTGTTTTCTTGGCTCTCTATGCCTCTTGATTCCTCTCCAGGAGTGTTACTCAAGGAGGGGCACATGGAGGGAACTGAAGGCTGGAGCAGCCCTCATGGCTGGCAGGACAGGACAGATTCCCTTTGGGACAACCTTTGCAGGCTGATCCATATTTGCATCTCTGCACACCTGCAGGCACTTCAGCATGGGAACCACCTGCCAGGCCTAGTTCTCACCTCCTTCCACGGGCAGGAGTGAGACAGAAGAAGGGGACAGACTCATTGTGCTTCTGCTCAGATGACAAAAAAGATTATTTCGTCCCACAGAGTTGCAATTTTTCCTGGGCACTAAATGCCACCACTGGCACCATTAACTCCACAAGGCTGCTGTTCCACAGGCTGTTCTGGCCTCACACTGGGCTTTTCAAAATACATTAAACTATTTATGTGAATGAGGAAAGCAAGCAAGGCGTGGTGGCTGTGGCAGGGGTATGTGTTCAATAACATCTTTTATCAACAGGAACTCAGGAGCTGGAAAACCAGACACGCTTTCAGGCACCATCAGGCTTCCTGCTCACTTTCAGCCTGGTTTCCCTAAGCTGCTTTCCACAGGGACCACCAAAGGGTTGCAACTCCCAGTTCCTAAACTGGTAGACAAGAGGAAAGCTCTAGCACTTATTTTTGATCAAGTTAGCATCTCAAAGCAGTTCAAAAAGGGAACACATCTGCAAATAACTGCCCTCAGAAAGAAGAAGAAAAATGAAGGCTAAAGAATACGCAGAAAAGATCAGTGTCTCCCTTTCAAGGGCAAACATTGCTGTTTTCTTTAGGAGAGTTCAGCCCTTATTTCACTAAGATCCCACTTAATTTTCTCCATGTAACTGTTACAGATGTGATGATTCAGCTCACAAGAGACAAAACACAGAAGAAGCCACCTCCCCTTGTCCCCAGCAGCCTGCTGGGATTGACTGCACAAGCAGCTAACTCCGCACATCTCCACTAAAGGAAGGCTGGTGAGAGCCTGCATTTTGTGTTTTCCATAAATTGGAAGTTTTCACAGGAAAATCTCACTCTCCCATTTTCTATGTAATCCAATACTGTGGTAAATATCATGGCAATTTAGAACCAGGCAGAGACCTCAAATCAAATCATGCCCCTTAACATCTTAGGTGGTCCCAGAAGCTCGGGTGGAAAGAAGCATAATGGCCAATTAGTGAGAATAACTGAAGAGAAGCCATAAAATATTAATAATGCAACAGAAAACCACGCTTAAAGTCAATCTACTATTGTAATTACATGTTAGGAAGCTAGAGTTCCACATTTTCATTTTATATGAGAAGAATTAGCTTAAAAGAAAGGTATACTTAAAAGCACTGTGTAACTGTCTACTATGAATCGTAGTTCAGAGGTTCAGCATCATGGGGTAGATAGCGCTGGCAAAACAAGATGGTCATCAAATTCCCGTTGTTATACATTGAAATAAAATTCTGAAAAAAAACCCAATCAAAAATGCCCCTTTGCTTGTCAAATTAAAAGGATTAGGATTAAAAAGATAATCCCATAATCTTATGTTTTGATAGCCTCAAAAATATTTGGTACACAGCTCAGGAACACAAACTAAAAACAAAAAGCAACTTAATCAGGGAAATTGACTTTTTCTTAACGAGTCCTGAAAAAGGGATTGTCATGTCACACACATCTTGCACAGAAAATCTCAAAATCCATGTATTTTTAAACCTACAGAAAAGATGGAAATTCAAAAGTTACTTTCTTAAAAAGTATTTTTAAATGGACTCATAAAAAATTAATCCAGCCAGCTTCCACAGCCTGTACTTAACTCTGCTTACAGCAGTCCAGTAGATTAAAATTCAGCCTTTTTGTTAAATACCATTCAATTTTAAAGTAACTTTAAATGATTACCATCTTGTTAGAGTTAATACACTTCACTGTGTCAATTAGAATGTGTTTAATTATTAATAGAAGGCACTCATCTTCATATCTTCATCTTACAATATGCACATCAGTTGTGCTGACCCTTTGAAGCTGGCCTATCTAATTAAAATATGCTTTTTAGTTATACCATATGAAAACGCTGTTTAAAAGGTCTCATGCTTCTCTACAGAGAATTTGAGAGACAGCCTGAAGTAAAGCGTGTTCATCTTGATTTTTAGAAACGGAGCGTTCAGACTGGTGACTGCTCGGGAAGTTGTGTTTCGGGGGCACCGCACAGTGCGGGTCGCAGAACAAAACCCGCCCCAGGAGGAGCAGGGCTGGGACGCAGGCACTGAACCATGATGCTCTAAACAAAAGAGCATTTGCAACAACAATGAAGTTGTGGCTCCCACCACGCTCTGCACAACTGTAATTATCTTGACGTTCAAGGCCAAGTGCCTCAGTCTGGTGCTCAACTGTCGAAACTTTCAATCATCATAACACAAAGAACAGAGGCACAAGAAACTATTCTATGCTTTTTTTCCTTCTAACAGGATATTACCCTGATACCCTCATCTCTGCACCCAGCCATCCTTCCTGCCACTTTCCCGTTGTTTATCCACTGAAAAAAATAAAAATGTCTAACTTAGGAATTATAAATATGCATACAGAAGTCCAACACGTTTTTCATAATTCAGTCTTACTGCTTCCCAGTTCTGTTTCCCAGTTTTTAATTTGCAGACAGGAGAAAAGGAGTCCCATTACCTTGATTCTTGGAAGCTGTATTTCTTTTTTGTTTTGGAAGATCTAAAATATTTCAGTTCAGATGTCCTGGAATTCCTTTTTTTTTTTGTCTTCACCTCTGATCTGCTGTGAACACTGTGAGGGGCTTTCCAGAACATAAGGTATACCGGAAAAAATACTATCTCATTATGATTTTATCTTCTGCACAAATAACTTACAGGCAAGTTGTTGGGTTTTTCTCCTCCTTTCTCTCCTCCTTTTTCCTTATCTGATTTGTTTTCAGTGAGAAAAAAACACCACCACTTAAAGGGTAGTCTAACATATGGGTTGTTTTGACATTTAGCAAGTGTATATTTGGGTAATGAGAATGCACTTGTGCAGCTTAAAATTTTATCCAGCTAACCTTTTGAAATTAAACAATGAGAAAAAACCCCCCCAAATCTTACATTACACAAGGCTCAACTTGGCTAAATTAATAAAAACACAATTGTAAACTATGGTCACAGAGAAATTTGCTGTTGTTTAATAAACTGTTTAAAATATTTTAATTAAAACTCCATGTGTGTAATTTCTGTCAGACCAACAATCTGCAATGCATATATATGTTCACAATTATGACAGTGTGTGGGAATTTAGCTACATCAGTGAGGAGGGGTTTTACATGTTCCTATAAAATTATAATATCAAATACCTCCACTTTGATTAATTACACTTCACTTCCCACGTTTTTTCAGTTTTACCAATGATGATAAGAAAGTGCACTGTAACAAAGGTTTTCAAAAAGCCTGTGAGAATTGTGACTCCCATTTAGGTGTGGTAACAGAAATACCATTAATACGAAACCAGGAGAACAATTCAAGAAACTGCTCCAAATTGACAGAGCAATATACAAAACGAAATATAAGTACAACAGGTTAAAGACAATAAAAGAGATTTCACATGCGCTAGAACAAAGGGAATCCTAAATTTAGACCAGTCTGTTAACCAGGATGCCAGTAGGAAACCTGAGGTGCTCGCTGTGTATCTCTCTCCCATTGGACACCACTGATAAGCTCATACTTGTAACACATTTCCTTGCCAAGGGGTGGGAAGAGAGGTCAGGTGCCAGAGGCAGGCAGGTACCCACGCCAGGTTAGCAGCTTGCCTTGCTCATGCAAAGCCAGCTGCCTGACAGCAAAAAGGAGCTTAGCTGGGCATGGCGTCGGGGTCAAATGTGTTATTTTCACAACAGGTATTTAACGAGATTTGACTTGAAAAAAGAGACTGAAATCAACGTTAGCCATGGTAGCAGGGTTGGACTAGCTGATGTTCAGAGGTCCCTTCCAGCCCCAAACAACCTGAGGTTATACCTGGCTGTCAGGGCTTGATACTAAACACCTGCATTGTAGAAGAGCTGGGGCAGCACTTGTTCCACAGCTGCAACCCTGTCCCACCACAGTCTGTGCTTGCAGGCCTCTCATGTCTGCAAGCCTTGACTTCGTACTGCACAGCCCACAGCCAAAATCCTGCCTTCTCTCCATATTCCACCGTGATCTCACAGACACCGAGGGTATTAAGAGCAAGCAGGTGTAAAAATGTAACTGTGAGAATGGAACCATCCTGAAACAGGTTACTGCCCAAGTTATCTGTTACTGAATTTTAGCTACATGCTACTTTTACTTTTTATTTTTTTTTTAATTACCAAAATCTGGAGAGAAAGTGTAAAATGATCAGTGACAGACTCTTCAGCTGACAAATGAGGGGAGTGGCTAAATGAAGGGAAGAAGAAGCCAGCCCCACAGCTGTCTTATGGAGAAGCAAAAGAAGATAAGCCGTAATCAGTAAAGGAGGATTTCCTAGACCCTGAACTGTTTGGAAGAGCTGAATTCATAAGTATACTGGAGATAATTACTGAAGGTAGCTCCTGAAGCCAGAGCTAAGTGATTACATTGGTGTGTGACCTGCTGCTTGCTTCTACAAAGCACCCATCGTGCCTCCACTGCAGGAACACCCAGGAAGAACATGAGTCCCGTCAAATAATTCTAAAACTAATTAAAAAGAACAAATACAACATTAAGTCTGTAGCTAGGATTCCACATGACAGCAAAGGACTTTGATCAGTGCAAATACTTCCATGGGCAAGGAAGATAAGACACAAGGCTCCAGAAAAGGCATCCGAACCCCCAGCACTTGCAGCAGTTCAGCTGAATCAAAGACCATCCCATATGCAGCATCTTGGGGTGAGGGGCAAGGAGGGTTTGGACATGACTGAGAAAACTGTGGAACTTTAAACAGTAGCTAGTTTATGCACATGAGGATGAGGGTAATGCGATAAAACTCTTTGCCTGGGTTTAAGAAAAAGCATAGCAGATTGCTGTGAAGGCTGCAGGCCATGTACAGCATTCGAGAACTAAACTGTCAACAAATACACCACAGTAATCCAATTAGGAAAGGCTTTTTGCATCCTGACAAGTGAGCGTAGGTTGAAGATTAGCTGAAGGACATATCCTGCAGATAAAAACCCACCTAGAGAAAGAGTAGACCTCTTCAGAGAGTCCTGTGAATCTGATACAAACTCCAGATTTGCAACATTCATCTCCTGTGACTTGGTGACAGACATGGACAGGAATGTAATCAACAGAAACATGACATTAATAGACTTCAGAATTTGGCTGAAATTTTTTACTCTGTTTTTATTGTTTCAGCTATCTCCTGGAGCAAGCAGTCACGCAGTTGTGATATCTGGGCCACAGCGTCAGGTCCAGCCCAGCATCACTTGGGTCCAGCCATAAGGCTGTGGTGTGCTGGCCCCATCCCTGCATACGTGAACAGCAAACCTTGCCACAAAAACAAGCAAGGACCTGTTTTAACATGCACAGCACACCTCAGAGTTAAATACACCAGACAAGTGGGCACACAGACTTCTGCTGAGAATCCGTGTCAGGAAAGAAATGTCTTACACAGGGATCTCCCCCAGGTTTCCAGCCATAGGCAGCCCAGGAATGGCCCTTTCTCAGCTGCACTTGACTTGCCTTTGATGCAGCCCAGGACACAATTGGCTTTCTGAGCTGTAAGATCACATGGCCAGCTCATGTCCAGCCTCTCATCCACCAGCACTGCTGAGTCCCTCCTGGCAAGGCTCCTCTCAACCTGTTCATTCCCCAGCCTGTGTTGATACTGGGGTGCTCCGACCTAGGTGCAGCACCTTGCTCTTGGTCTTGTTAAACCTCATGAGATTCCCACGGGCCCATTTCTCGAGCTTGCCCAGATCCCTCTGGATGGCATCCCATCCTTCAGGTGTGTCAACTACACCACTCAGCTTGGTGTCATCTGTAAATTCGCAGAGGGTGTGCTTGATCCCTTTGTCTATGTCATTGATGATGACAATAAATAACAACAATAGCCTTTTCCAGCTTTTACACCAGTCACGCTCTGAAAAGTGTTTGGAGGATCTAAGCTCTGCTTCTGGACCATCCATTGCAGTGCTTACGGGGTCCTTGCCAGGCACCTGTGCTTGGGGGCTTGGAAGGGGCTGGGAGGAAACAGAGGCACCTGGCTGTACGCAACTGCAGCCAACCCTGGCGTCACAGCTTGCCATGCCTACACCAACAGGGAGGCCTGCTTGTTCAGTAAAGGCAGAAATGGGCTGATGAGAAGTTGAAGATGGACGGAAAAGACTGTGCTGGGACATCAACCAAGGAGTACTAAATGTAAAGATGGATCTTACAAGCAAACTATTATTTATCTTTCCATCAGATGTGAAAAAGCTGCAGGGGGTCACAGGTCCACAGCAATATGATGCTGCTGTTATGAAGACCTAGTTTCACTACAAGCATCAGAATAATGGCATGGCATAGCACTGCTGAAAAAGAAAAAAATTTAGAAAAATGTCTAAACCTTCACACTGAGAAACAATGAAAGTTACTCAGCACTCTTCTTCAACTTTTCCTGCATCCAAAATCAGCAGAAAAACTTCATAAAAACCCATTAAGAGTTCAAATTCTGGAAATACTGCAAATCACCCAGCACTCTAATAACTGTAATTACATTTAAACTCTTAAAATTGACTATATGCTTTTTAGAGTATTAGACCTTGCCTAGGTTTTTATCTCTTTAGTATATAAAACCACCCAGAATCCAGTAGCATAACTCTGATACTATCTATCTAAAGGATACTGTTAAAGTAGCAATGACGCAAAACATTTCAGTACCTTCATTGTGTTCCCTCAATGTTTGAATGAAGTATCAGAGAGATGACCCATGAAGCTGTCACGTGGCAAGGACAACATCCCTACATTTATGGCAATGCTTGTGAATGACAGAATTTCTTATTTGGTGTTTTGTATTAAAGAAAAGCTTGGTCACAGCTGCTTGAAAGTGCTGTCAAAGCCCCACAAGCCAGTAAGGATAACTTTTGTTCAGCCTTGCTGTCACAAAACCATGGCCTTTCATAAGCTAAACAAGGAGTTAAAGATTCCAGCAAGGAACCTGAAGGAATCAAATTTAGACTTGCTGTACAGGATTTGGCTGTTACACACCTGTGATCCCACCAAGCTGCAGAAGTGCAACTTAGAGTGGAATTTCAGACCTTCTTGCACAAGATAAAACACTCATTATGACTACTGTGGCTGCCAGATTTCTCTACCTGAAAGGTGAAATTCCCCGAAATAAGTCTCTCTGACCTGAAAAATGAGAATCTGGTATCAGAGTTAGCCGAGAAATTACTATCTGAAGAATGGATATAAGTAAAGATAAAGCAGAAGATATCCTCATATTTACTTTTATGTTCTATGTTTGCAAGAGCCAAACACTGAGAACTTACTAAGCAATATGATTAGGGACTTCTGGCAGGATGCTGAGAAACCAGCTATAATTACCTTTTCATGACACAAAGTCAGAATTCATAGCAGGCACATTAGATGTCATGATTCCTCATGTCAATATGGTATCACAAATACAAATTAGGAGGGGAAAAAAGTGTAACACGCAAAAGATCTCTAATTGCTGTATTTGATTACTAGAAGATTTATGGCCATGTAAGGTTTCTCCTCTCTCTGAAGTGAAATCCAAGGAGAGATGCAAAGGATATGGGGAATTCTCTGACGATCTTTTTTCCCTACAAACTGCTCCTTGCTAGGGGTTGCACAGCAAAGGAGGCAGAGAGAATGTGATAATGCTAAGAAGAACTGTGGGAACATTAAATCTCTTCCTTATTTCAGGGGCTGGTGGGGTTTTTTTTCCATTAGAGTGCTTTTGTTCTGTGTCAATGAAATTTTGCTTTTTGGGAACGTGACCATAGAGGAGAGCAGTCTTGGTGGCCGCTGAGCAGAAGGACAGCGAGCATAGCACCGGAGGAGGCACCCGCTCACGGCAGGGCAGGAATAGTGGGAATTCACACCAAAAAGGTGCTGACTGATGGCCACAATGGTGTGCTCTGCAGGAGGCACCAGGATGGGGCTGGAGGAACAGCTTAAGCAGGAACTGCTGTGGCACCCATGCCTCCAAAACTGATGTGGATGACACAATGCACTCGCACTTCAGGGGCTTGCCCCCCGGGGAGTACAGACAATTCCACCTGTGTCTAAGCCTTCACCTACAGCTCATCTCAGATGCTTCTGCAGCGCTCAAAGACATATGAAATGAAGCTGGAAAAATGACACAGGCATTAGATAGCGTTCATTAAATTTGTTTGCTTAACTAAAATTATGTCCTTTAACCCTTCAGTCATGACCACAGCTCTCTGCCATCAACGGCACAATTATTAGTGTGTACATTGTTCACTTCTTTACATTAATTTGTATATAAAGAAAAGAAGTTGAAGAGGTTGTAAGTCTGAAAAAATATGATTAAAAATATATGTACTTCCTCACTCACCTCCTTACATCACAGGAAGTGAAATGAATTCCAAATCACCCCAGCCTAGCCAGTAATCAGGTTTCAGAAATACCTTGCAGAAGCTCAGTTTACCTTCGTGCCCGTAATAGAAGACTCCTGAAGACAGAGAAACTTTCATCATGTATAAATGACTAACAATTACATCAAAATAAATGGAGGGCTTCAAAGCAGGGTGGAAAAATGGAGGGAAATTCCATCCTATTAAGATAGGACATAATTGTCTTGTACAGGAAATAAACACTATATTTTTAGCAGGTGACCAGTCAGATAGAATCAGTACAGGGTTATGATTGTGTAGTGATTTCTCATCAAATTGCAGCCTATCTCCCCAGAGAGATGACAGACCTTAGTATCTTTTTATAATTATTTTTGTATGTAGGCTCTTAACTGGGAAATGGAAACACGAGAGCTCCCAAAGCAGGCTGCATTTCATAGACTATTACCATCCATATTTCATCTTTTACAATTAATTCAAAGATTTGTAAGTACCTCATACTGGTATATTACTACACCGAGTTAGTACCACGATAAAATTTCAGTAATACGAGAATCTTCCAACCTTCAGACTCAGCTATTCTCTGCTCATTCCGATTTATGGCCACTGCATTCCATGAGCCAATACACACTGCTGCTACTGAAACCTATGCCATTTACATACCAAATAGATAGAAAATCTGGATTGCTGTAAACAATAAATTTACATCCAAGCTGAAAACACAGTATTATGATAAATAGATACAAACTGAACTTGCAAATGGATATGAACATATTTGAAGAAAGTATTAAAATCATAGGTAAAATAACAATACTTAGAGGAGATTGGGACAAAATTCAATAATGCATCTTCATAAAATATTTCTGGGAATAGATTACTTGTTGATAACATTTTCAACCTTGCTCTGTAAAGGGGATGAAAATCAATCAACTAATGGCCACTGTATATGGGTAGATGTTTGCGTTTGACGAACAAAACATTGTCATGCAACATGGAACCTAAAGGCATCAGTGCAACGTAAACCAACCACAGAGAAAATACTGAATTTCTACTGCATTCACTCAGTAATAAAACAGAAATACTCAATAATATTTGTATCAATTTATGGGATAAGATATTTCAGATCCCTCTTTATCATGGTTGGAAGTGTTTTTCCCTGGCCAATCTGAATGCGATCAAACTGTCCTTCCAAAGAAGAAAGTGTTTCACTCAAGTGTAGTTAACTCTGACAGCAGAGCTATAAGCAGAGCTCACTCCTGAACTTCTGACCACTTTAATACTCTGGTAGCAGGACAGTTAATTTTTAACTCAACAACTATGCACTGAAAATAGACTTACAGATTAAATCTTTCTTTGTGTATGAATAATATGGTCCTTCTCTTCTAAATATGTACTGTGTTTGTTCTGACTACAGCATTAAGTATTAAACATGTTCATCAATTATTAATATAAGCTTATTATCTTTCATTTTTAAAGTATATTTAGCCATTTTTTGTGAAGATTTCTAGCAAGAGATTCTAAAAATGTGACGGAATGCATGTCATTCCAAAACTAAGACATGGATGCATTAACATAATTTTTATGCATATCTTTGGTTAATGAAACTTGCTACTTCTAAGCATTCCTATTTACAGTATCATAGCTGCAAACATTTTTATTGAAATCTACTGATTGTAAAATCTATTTTGTGATGCCCAGTTCTGTATGCATTGTGTATTAATAGATAATGAACTTTATAATGTATTTCACTGTGGAAGTCATTCATGAAAAGCCTGGCAGGAAAATTACTCCTCAACAAACACCAATTATCCCAACCATCTCACAGTTCTATTCAGAGTTTCTCCCACCAGGCAAAATATTTGTCCCCATCTTCTTAGAAAGGTCCTGCTGCCCTAAGCCCTGCATAAATTTCAGGGAGCATCTCCTATCCCCCATGCTGGGAACAGCCCTGTTCCTTTGCTGCCATGTCCCTGCTCACTAACTCCTGGCTCCTTCCACAGTCACATTTTTGATGATAGACCTGAGGCAAAAGTCAGAGAGAGTGAAGGAAAACCCTTCCACCTGGAGGGCTGGATCCACATCATCTAGATTTTTTTTACATCAGAACTTAAATAATTTATGTTTTCAATTTTTTATAACTTCAGCAGTGAGAGGCAGTGTTGGGAACCAGCCCCCTCTGCTTCACCCCTTGTTTGCAGGGGTCACAGCAGACATTGCTGAGCTGTCAGTATAAATTACAGCCGGCAGCACGTCAGTGCAGAATGCTTAAATGCATGTGCAATTTCAAATACATAAATAATCCCACTGACTTCACTGAAGCACCAGAAAACATTCACCTAATATTCTTTCGTAACTTCTCAGGAGTATTTGAGAAGCAGCACTTTGATCTTTATTAGCTGTCAAGTCCATGATGAGGCAAAGTATGTTCCTCAGCGGGCTGTGGAGACAGGCCTGGAAGCAGCTATGTCCTTCTGGAGTTTTATCTGAACGTTTACAAACCAGAGCTGACTTACAGCATTTCCCTTAAGTGTGTATTATTACAGCTTTTTGGGAACAAGAACAATCCTAATGCTCTGTGCTGGCTGATGACCAAGGGCTGAGGAGCTCCTATCGAGGCTGTCCACCCTGGTATGCAAAGGGGCCTGGAATGGGTTTACATGCAAACCCATGAACCAGGAGATGTGTCCCACCTTTTTCCTTCCAGACAGAAGAAATGTGTTTGCATAAAGCATTTTGAGCAGAAATTCACACAGTGCAAATCTCTTCAGCAGCTGACAGTCCCCCCCTGCATGACCTGGAGCAAGGCATGGTTCCTACCACCATGCACACACAGAGATATGGGACTTACCCTAAGTGACACTCACAAACCTTTTCATGACCAGAAGGCAGCGCCAGGAGTTTTTCTCCCTTTGACTAAGAATGCCAGCAATTTCAGCTTGACACAGAGCTGGCCTGGCTGATGGTCTAACATATAAATCATGGGTCAAAGATAAGATAAACACATACCGGTGTAGTCCTCGTAGCACTCACAAGTGTAGCCCCCCTCTCGGCTTCGACAGAGCCCGTTGCTCCCGCAAGGGTTGGAGTAGCACAGATCAATTTCCGTCTCGCAGTAGTCCCCCGTGAAGCCCGGGGGGCATCGGCACCGCAGCCCGTTGATGGGGTGGATGGGGCGGAACAGGACGGTGTTGGAGCTGATGAACGGGGCCGAGCTGTCAAACTTCAGCACAGAGACACACTTCATGTAGTTCTCACAGGGCTCGCGCAAGCAGATGTTGTCGTCGAAGGGCAGCACCCTCTGCGTCGAAATCATGGTCAGCAGCGTCCTGTTGAGGTAGATCTGCTCCTGCAGGTCCTCAGAGGGGAAGAACTTGTTTCGAATGCCACCAGGGAGCAAGGCTGAGAAGGTCACGTTCAGGATATTGGAGCTGACATCCGTGTCATTTTGGATGTTGAAAACAAAGATGCCGTCCTTGGCAGTGGAGAGCACAGTTGCCACCCCCTCCACAAACAGGGACAGGAGGGGAGAAAGGAACCTCTCCTGGGACATGTTCTCCAGCCGCACCGTGATGCTGTTGGTGAGCATGTCGTCCGTGATGATGGTGACACGCAGCGTGCAGACCGCAGTGACACTGTGAACACCATCTGAAGGGAAGAGAGAAAGATAACAGTGATGTCAGAGAGCAGGCTTCAACCTACGGACAGGGAGGCTCCCACAGTCTCCTGAAAACAAAACAGACCTGCAAGGCAGTCAGTTCAGGGCACCAGGATGAGAGAGGGAAATGTACCCACCTTCTGCAGTGATTATCCATGCCTTTTCTCAGGAAAACAAAATAAAATTTCTTAAGAATTGTAACTCAAAGTACCTGAGACATCTCAAAGAGGCCAGAACACCCAGCGAAGGCCCTAGGCAAATAACTAGCAAGGGTTAGTGTGGAAACAGTCTGAGGGCCCTATGATGGCCAAGGGGAAGCCAAGAGGAAGGGGACTCTCATGACAGTGACTGCTAGTCTACAACACATGCTGTGAAGCTGTTGCTTTTTACAGCACAACACCAAAATTATCTTCTTCAGGTGTGGTCTCAGGCTTAAGGAGCCAGAACTCTGCACAGATACAGAATTGTGACCAGAGCTTCAGATACAAGTCATCTAAGGAAGCAAGTCTTCACATTTGAATGCTGGAACTTCTTCATTTCTCACATGCAACTTCTTAAAATATTTTATGAATATTAGAAAAAAAACTGAAATAAAATATGCCTGCAGTGAAAATCAGACATTTAAAAACTCTTCCATTTTATCCTTCCTTTAAGGCATTTCTGATACTGCTGTGGCTGTTCTGCAACAAAACCTGTAATTATAAAAATATAGCACTAATACCTGACACTGGACTGAGAGATGCCACTGTAAATTTCAGTACACCCTGAGGCATACAGTAGTGCTGTGAATGTACAAACTCTAGATTATTCTGTCATTATGGAAAATAATAATGACACAGTGAGTGCTAAATTTAATCCAACTTCAATGCAAGTGTGGAATGGGAAGTCGCATCATCGCTGAAATCAAATCACCTACTTTAAATCTGTCTCCTCGCTAACATTAGGGACTCATTACAACACAGATCATATTACAGAAAATATGGTTAGTATTAGAGCAGCATCTAGAAATCCCAGACATGATCAAGAGTGGCTTCCAATAGGAAATGTTCCTTCTAAAAGATGTCATAGTGTAAATAAACAACCATAAATGGGCATGAGTTAACCTCATGAGAGAGATGAATTGGTTTGAGTAGCCAATATCAGGCCCACAGCGGGGTTAAGAACTGAGCCCAATTCCCCTAGGCCACAGCTCAGTGTCACAGTCTTGGTCTGAAGTATCCCAGCAATAATCATTACACAAGTAACCTGCTATTAGCCTGATTTCAATTAAAGGTATGTGCAGAAATGGATTTTGAATCACATCAATGTAAAATTGCATCAGGAACTGCATTTGAATCAATCTTAACCCAGTGTGAGATCAAAATTCTAACAGCATAGACTGCTAAATGTCATTTTGCTAAGGTTTGTTATCTCAAAGTGTAACTTTATAACCCATTATGGTCATGCAGAAATAGAACAGTAAAAATCAGAATGATTTCTTTCCTACTCACTTCATCACTTCATCTCAAGTATAGTTTTGTTTTAAAAAGAAATGTATTGTTGAAAGATTTTTTTTTCTCCAGTATAATAGCAGCAATATAGTAAATTACAGCAGCATAATTAACAAAATGGCTTTTGACTCCCTCCTCTTACCAGGTTGTCTGTAAAAGCTCAGTTGTTGACTCTTTTCCTCCGCTTCTTTTTGAAGCATCTTTTATGCAATTAGAAAAATCTCTTCTTCTGTGTGCTACTTTAACTACTGCCTGGCTAAAACCAGTCAGCCAGGAGAGGTCATTGTCTGGGGTGATCTGTTTGACTTCTCCCAGGCAACAAGTGACAAGGCAAGAGGAAATGGCCCCAGGTTGCTCCGAGAAGGCTTAGATCAGGTATGAGGAAAAATTTCTTCACCAAAAGGGTGGTCAGGTATTGGAACAGGCAGCCCAGGGAAGTGATGGAGTCACCATTCCTGGAGGTATTTAAAACATGTGTAGATGTGGCCCTTAGGGACATGGTTAAATGGTGGGCTTGGCAATGCCAGGTTAATGATTGGACTTGATGATCTTAAAGGCCCTTTCCAAACTAAACAATTCTATGATTCTATGATTCTATGTGCCCATCACAGAAGTTCACATACCAGCTTTCATATTCTCACAAGTTTGCAAAAATTTTTGTCTTCTCTCCCTCAGACTCATTCTAGAAATGTGTAGTCTCAGCTTCCATCAAGACCCAAAGCAACCTTTACAAATGATTGGTAGCCAAGATCCCCATTGCAAACTCCTCCTACACGGTCTGTGGATTTCTGGCCAACAGAAAATACGGGATACCAGTATTTTCATAAATGACATCCTCAGACTAGTTTACCCATGTCTATGAATTGCACAGCTCATTCCCCTGAAAAGCCAGAACAAACTATTCACTTTTTTTTCCTAAAGCAATTGACATTTGCCTGTTTGTCCCATAGGGTGCCTGAACTATCTTGCTATTTGTTGCACAATATGCTACAGAAGCTCTCTCATACCAGCCAGAATGCTGGACAATGGGTCCTTTTGTAAAGAAAACACTATGATCTATAGCCCATGGTATGTATAGTAAGAAGACAAAATACGATCCACCGTCTGACAATGCAGTAGAGTCTACAAACTGTCATAATCAATATCAACTGTCACAATACGCAAGAGCTTCCCAGCATTCACAACAGCTATTCTGACACAGTTAATAAATCACTGGAAAAAGCCTGGTGTCAGATACCACACAGCCTCCTTGTTCCACGGGCAGCACAAAAGAAAACTGGGCACAGACGTATAGCTGCAAAATGAAGTTGTGTTTTAAAAGCCAACTCAGCTTTGTGCAACTCTGTTGCAGAGCATTAAAATAAAAAGAGAGTAAAAAAGGAGCAGAGCATGTGTACTACAGGCAACAAAAGAATGGCACAGCTATAGAGCTGGCTGGACAAGCGCCTCTTTCATATCACCAGTGAGGCTGAGAGCAGCATCACAGGATCTGATCATCTATTCATTCAGAAACTCAAGGAAAGTTGAAACAATCTGTGGTTTTATGAGACCAAATTAGTGTCTATTCTACTTTCGACAGACAACATTGGCTTTGAGGGCTGGAACAAGTGCAATAAAGAAAGTGGAAATTTTGTCTTTTTTGGGAAATGAATTAAGCCCTAAATACCCAGTAATGTATGTGTTTTGAGATCTACAAGTGAAGTACTCCATGAATGTTTAAAATGTTTACTGCCAGAAATGCCAGGAAATTGTCATTAGGAAGTACTATTTTATGGGGTGGCAATACTTCACGGCCTTCAGTGTTTGAGATGCCCACCATATGCAGCTTCCAATCTGCTAAAAAGGCTCAAACAACCTGAGTTTCCAAAGGTCTTACGATACAGCTGTAAGAAGTCCCTATCATGCTATGGCAGGTGCAAGATGGTTTCAGTCAGGGGTGTGAAACAGCCTTCAAGCTGCTACACCAGAAAATTCTGGCTGCACTTTACTCTTTGGAGCAGACCTTGGCACAGATGAGTGCACACACATTCCCCAGGCTTAGCTGTCACCAGCTCCCACAACCATCACGTGGGGGCTTCAGCAAACCGGCTGGATGCAGGAGTCTTCCTGAAGGAGCTCTAAACACTCAGATCATGCTGGCAGATGGGATGTGCAGGCATCCTGCTAAGAGTGATTTGAGCAGACAGCCTGGATCTTAGCAGCCCAAGTCACCCGGATAGCCTGAGGAAAGGGAAACACAGGACATACCAAGAAAAAAAAAGGATTCAACCAATCCTTTTGTTGGCTTGGCTCCTAAATCCCTGTACCAATGGCTTTTGTCACTTTGTCCTCGAGTTTCTCTTCCATAAAATAGGGATAATAACACTTAACATGTACACTGTGAAGTAGTGGGTACAGACGATGAAATGCTGAGACACTGGGATGACAAAAGCAACTCAAATGTCCTTAAGAAATCATAAAAAGTTCTTTCAAAAGCTGTTGCAGACAAGTTTATCAAAAAAAAGGTGGAAAGATTAAAATAAGACTCTTAATGTCTCACAGAGCAGTGAATGAACAAACGGAATTCTGAACAGCCTGGTGGTTAAACCAAAAATATTTTCATTAAAAATGTGGTCCCTGCACACCGACTTTTTATCCCAGCAATATTATTCTATACATAATTTCCACAAAAGGGCTCTCTAGAAGGTGGAAATCAAAGCAGACTGTTGTCTTTTGAGTCATTGTCATTGCTGAAGAGGATACTTAAAACTAGAATTACTCACCTTCATCCTTCATCAAATTAATGAAAAGATCTAATAGCAAACACATACCCTCATGCATTACAAAGAAAAGAGAAGACAAGAAAGGCTGATGAAAGCTTGATGCATTCTAAAATACATTCATAACTAGAAAATCGACTAAATAGGCATTGTTTCATTATTATTTTTACTTGACAACAAACCTTATCAAATCTGATACTTTAATCTCAGCTTTCTATCTTCTGGCAGTCCATAAACCAAAGAATTTTATTATCTAGAAATGTAAACATAGCAAAGTTTAATTGAAATGCATATTTGGCAATGGCAGCACCTGGCCAGAAAGGTTCTTTTGTTTCTTTTTGAAGTTTGCAGAAATAAAATAATTAACACTTTTTTAGGCTTATTACATGCAGAGGTCTTAGTACCAATTTTGAAAGCTACGTCCTTTATACAAATACTTTAGCATCGGAGCTTTCTTTCACAGATATACTGACCCAAACCCATTCTAACTTTGCTTTATAACGCGTCTGGAAATAGCAGAAGTCAGTCTTTATGACAGCCATGCAAAATCCTTGGCTAGCAATCCATAGGTTCAAATAATCTCTTGCTCTTCCCAACTCATAAGAAGCAGCCGTGGCCATGGGTAGCAGCCACTGCTTGGTAACAGGCCTTGGAATGATCAAAGCTCCATCCCCATTGCTTCCAGCCATGTCTTTACACACGGGAGTTAATACATACCTAGTCCAGCACTAAGCCTGGAATTACTGATGAGGATGCTGTGCTTTTAGCATCCTCCCCCACTGCCTGGGCGGCAGTAGCACATCAGTAGCACCAGGTCACAGAAATGAATACTGCAGGCAATGCTCAGCTGTCTGAGCAGGGTTGGCACCCAAACCACACTTCCCGCTGAGCAAACAGCAGTAAAAAATCAGCAGATGTCAATAAAAGTGAGGCAGAGTACACAGTCCTGCACCCAGCTTTAGTTTGCCTCAGAGAATCTGCCAGCATTGCAGGTCTGAGTCCTTTCCTTGCATTGTGCTTCTACCACCATGGAAGCAGATTTAAAATGCATAAAATTTCAGTGTGTTAATATCGTCCCTTCCAAACCACTCCTTAAAATATCTTCTATGTTACAGAAAAGTTCAGGAGCTTATAATGCAAAGAAAATATCCTGAAAGAAAATAAACTGATCAGAAAATGGCAGGTGGAAACCTAAGTAAGATTCCTTGCTGAAACAGCAGGAAAACATTACCAGAAAGGAAAAGGAAAATGGACATAATTGTGAATTCACAGATACCCCGTCTCAGGGTTTTCCCAGTTAGCAAGCAGCCTCACTGAGGAAGTGTTTCAGGATAGAAAGTGTGTATGTGACCCCAGTTTTAGTGTCCCCTCAGGGCCCCTTGGAAAAGGACGCAGGGGCTGGTTTTGGTCTTAGCTTTCCAAAAGACAAGAGCAATGTCCAGTGGCAAATGTCCTCTCTGTGTCCCTAAAGAGTCTCTGTTTTGTGGCAGGATTAGATCAAAGTGCAAAAGTCTCTTTTGCTGGAGAAAAGTGATCTTAAATGGTGCAGTAACAGAAAAGTAACATCCACGAGAAATACACTCCATCACTTGCTTTGTAAAAACATAAACATATCGTGTATAATATCCTATTATTTCTTAGGCACTAATGAGTCCTGTCAAAGCCTCCCTTTCTTTGGAATCAGAAACACTGCTGATGAGCAATTCTGTTGTTATGTCAAGTTGGATATAACAACATGGAGATGACCGTCTTTGGCCACATGAAGCTTTTGTTATTGATTTTGTCCCTTTGTTTCAGGCTGCCAGTCGGCTCCCCGCATTTAGGAGCACTTACTGCCAACACAAGTTGTGGGCTTTGGAAACAATATATAAAAATAACTATCTGTTATTCACACAGTGCCAAAGGTTCACACTGGAACCACTGCTCTGAAGAATGTCAAAGTCCAGGTCTGCTCCCAAGCCCATTACGCCAACAGGAAGATTCCCATTGACTTCAGTGGGCTTCACTCCCTGCCGAAATTTGGCCTAGAGTCATTGCCAGCACACTCACAGAGAGCTTCGCTCCCGACCCTGCAGCCCCAAACAAGAACAGTCTGCCCAGGACATGGCTCGGGGTTGAAAAATCAGGATGGCAAGAACAGAAAGCAAAACATGAGGGATGAGCAGGGCAAGCATGTAGACACTAGAAACATGCTGCATGGACTGCACCTCCTGAGTTGTAAAGGTGGTAAGGGCTTTCCTAAAATCAGGTGTCTGAATCTGTACCTCAACATCTCTCAATTTCCAGAAAGGCAGCATTGGCAGATGCTCAGTTTTGAAAACACTGGCCAATGTTGCCCAGCATCATTTGGAGGAAAGAGGGTTTGGAACTGCCACAGGAAGAGGGAAAACAAAGACGCGCCACCTGGTGTTACGGGGATATTTCAGATTACAGGGTGAGGCAGCTGAGGCACATGGTGTAGGGAAGCACCCTTGGCATATCCAGTCCTGACTGAGCCACAAGGAAGGGGAAGGCCCTGAGTAAGACATGTCTTTTGGGGAAAAGAAGGTATCTGGGATTCACTACAGCAAGGCTGGCAGACCAATGGAAGACGAGCAATAGTCCACACCGGCAGAGTGAGTGCCAGAGTGAGACTGTACCAGTGACCAGCTCTCCTTAAACCAGCATTAACCACATTGCCTCCAGCACCCTCCTGCTGCCACTGCAGCAACTCAGAGCACCCCAGGGGTCTGCCCCCGGGCCATGGGGTATGTACCTGGGTCATGGCTATGCCAGCCTGTGCCTTGTCACTGCACTGCCCCACAGCAGCATTAGCCGCATCCTCACTTCTGAAATGACGTCAGAGTCATTGCAAGCAACAGATCCCAACAAGTCTGTTCAGACACTTCCAGGCAAAGCCACTTCTTCTGCTCATAAGCTGCAGGCACTCTTAATTTCAAGTCAAACCTTAATGTACTTCTTTTTGCAAAGAAGATGAATATCTGGAACACCTGGGGAAGTGGGCAGTGGGACTTGGGGCTCTCAACCCACAGTTCCCTTGGCACCAGCCATAGCAGTACCAGCTAAATCAAACAGCTAAAAATACCCAAATTGTGGGAGGATAAATTGCACATAAAGCAACTGTGAATTCCCGATGTGCATAAGAGAAAAAAACAAACCAATTTTGGCATCATTATCTTTAATGTAGCCTGTGCTGTTCAGGATTATTTACTTTGTACACAATACTGAAAAGAAAAAGAGCATGTTTCAGTCTGCAGCTCGAACAGGGGATTAAGGACAAATTGATGCCAACTGGATTGCTCAACATTGTACAAGATTGCTTTTCTGAAACCAGCACCTGCAAGCTGAGAATTTTGAAATGTTAATTGGGTTGATAACATTAGTCTGGGGGAACATTTCCGGAGGGTAGGAGGTAAAGCAAGTTGGATCTGCCGTCAGGAATAAGCAGTCTTGAATTCTAACTACAGCAAGGCTGAAGATACACCTAATTTCCTTGAACACCCTCCCACAGAATGACATTTTGCTCTTCAGGTACCTGGTGCTCATGGGCTACAGCTGCTGTAGGGGATGAGATGCAGGCAGGGGATGCTGACAGGGATGCAGGAGGAACAAGCTGAACAAGGAAACAAGTCCCTGTCCTGAGCAGAAAGCACAAGAAAAAGGGATGCGGGATACTTAGAGGGAAGTATGGTATGTGGGAAGATAGCATGAGTACACTAACAACCAGCACCTTACAGACTAATTAACTGATGAGGAGATTTTCCTTCTAGCTGAAATGCAAAGCAATTTTCCTTCTGGGCTCTGCACACCTCCCTGTACCTCAGCTGGCTTTCCTTGTTAGCAAGGACTGGCCAGACTCCCCTGCCCAGCTGCACTTGGCAGCAGGGCCGGCTCCCCACCTGCCTTCCCGGTAGTGCATCCTGCCCTGCTCTGGGCCATGCCAGCCCCGGGTAGGGTGCAGAGCCCAGGAGCCCTGCCCTGCTCTGGGCCATGCCAGCCCCGGATAGGGTGCACAGGCCAGGAGCCCTGCCCTGCTCTGGGCCATGCCAGCCCCGGGTAGGGTGCACAGGCCAGGAGCCCTGCCCTGCTCTGGGCCATGCCAGCCCCGGGTAGGGTGCACAGGCGAGGAGCCCACCTTGCTGCTGCTCCACAGCCAGCTGCCAGCCACAATGCAGGTTCCAAACTCCAGCTGGAGACAAGGATTTCCATTTAATGCTAATGTCCATGGAAACCGTGCATCTTACAGCACTCATCTGACCTGTTCAGCTGAAAAACCCCGCTCCAGATGGCTACACCAGATAGATTCATGGACTGACTTGCTGGGGGCTCCAGCACCTCCCATAAAGCTTGATCTTGTTTCATATATAATCAAAACTATTGCCTAATTACCGCAATAATTTTCTCTGAACTTTAAAGGGAGAGGGGTTTAATATCATTTACATTTTAATTCTAATCAAATGCAGAGCTAAATGTCATTAGCCAAAAGATAGTTTCCCAGCAGACTCGCATGGCTTGCAGCCACATCTCGCAGTGTGCCGCAGTGGTGGCCGCAGTGGCCCGGGTGGGGCACTGCTGGGCAGGCAGAGCTGCCAGCCAGCATTGGGGTGTACGAAGCCCAGGCACGGGGGGCACAGCTGTCCACCCACCCACAGCCAAAGGGCTCTTCACGGGCCTCTCTACCTCCCCAGCTGTAACCAGTGGTATACAGGAGTGGAAGATCCATGAAAGCACTGGACAAACTGAACTGCAGTCACGGGATGCCCCAGCGTTAAATCTCCATTCAGGGCATGGTCTTCAAGTAAATGAAGCATTTTGTACAGAGGAGATAAGAGCAGCATGTTTACCCCGTGATGCTTTTAAGGCACTTACACCCTTCAAAAGGGAGAGCCCCTGTGTGGGGCTCCTGGCTGGGCTGCTGGGGGGATAACCCATAGGTCGCCACAAAAGCCTCCATTCTCCTCACAGCTACGCATCCCCTGCAAACATTTTTATTCACTGTCTCTGATTAAAGCAAGAACTTCCCCAGGCAAGACAGAGCTCTACTCAAATCTCTCTCTTTGCAGTTTCAAAGCAGGAATGGATGAAAACTGTTTTGGGGATGGCAAGGGTGAGGTGGGAAGAACTGGGGTGGGGGCCTAGGAGTTTCAAAACTGGGAGCAGTGATAAGGAAACAGCTTCTCTGCCTCACTGTTTGCACCTGTACTGCACATTAGTAACCTCAAAGGCATCCTTTCGAAACAGCATCAGCAAGATGAAATCCATCAGGTTTATTTTTCTAAATGTCTCCATATTCCCATGTTCCTTTTGCCTGGAGATATGCTCTGCTCCTTGCTGTGACCCACAGTGAAATCATGGGGACACTTCCTGCTGGATAGGGTTCAGGTTTGCTATCTAGAGTGGAAAGAAAAGGAAGGAACAATGAAAGAAAGACAACATTGATGTTTTTCTGATGTCATTTCTGTTTACAGACAAGCTTTCAAAACAGTTATGTATCAACGGAAAGTTATTGATTTATGAGGTGATGCAGACTTGCCCAGCTCTCTGAAGCAGAAAAACCACCAGAAAAATTCAGCTGTGGTAGCTCAACAGGTTGCTGACTGTGCTTATGTGCTGTGGAGGCCCACCTTGGGAAAATAAGAGGGTTCTTAGGCATATGGGCACTTCTTTTTCTTTTGTTTTCTGTGGTTTCTGTCATCTTAAGACATTTGCAAATCAATACAAGGTAAAAATAGAGGGCTGTCTCTCTGGGACAGTCCAAGCAGTAATGGCTACACGTCAGCTTCCACATGCACCGGGCACAGGAAAAGTTGTTTCAGCTACTCCTTCTGCCCCAGGAGGCTCAAACAGACTCCAACACAAGGGATTCACATAAACAAGGTAACACTCTCAGGCTGCTTCAGTTCTCAAACTTTTTGATGGGAGCAGTGACGGGGGCATGGATGTGCCACCTGTAGCATATGTGTCCGAAAGAAAAGGTTTAAGAGCCCTTATAACTCTATCTTTTCTCCCTTCCTCCCTCAAGCTCAATTAATGTTTAAGAATTTTTAATAAGAAGTAGATTAAATTCAAGAGAAGAGATGGGGTCCATCACGGTCCATCCACTGGGATCTGACAAAAAATACACCCATCTCTCACAGTCGGAAAAATTCAGAATTTCAACTAGCTTAATTCCATTAAAAATCCTCAGAATGAAAATCTTATCTTCAATAAAATATCACATTTTCCTTCATTTTGGGTTTCAAAGGGAAGAGGTTTTCTTTCTTCTTACTAGATTTTCAGCTGACCAGTTTAGCTGGTCTTTTCTGTTAACTGAGGTCTGCTGACTTAAGCAGAGTAAAAAGCAAATAAGCAAATCAGAAACTTGAGGAAATAAATTTAAGCAAATAAGAAATGTAAATTGAAAAATAATTGCTTGCATCATGTGATTAAAGAAGTAAGAACAGAAAGACAAAATAAACAGGCAAAACCACTCTTACCAAACTTTTGTAGTTTTGGGAAAGGGTCACCAGGCACTGGGAATATTTACAGGAAAAAAGCTGTGTACTTTGTCGAGACTCTCTGTTGATAGGCGACCTACACAATCTTTTAAAAACGCAATGCAAAAACAACCCCCCTTTGATTAACTAACCACCTACACATCGCTGGCCACTGGCAATGAGATCATGGTGGGTTTGGCTGCATGGTCAACTGAGATTATTCTTGGATCCCTGCCGCTAAAACTAGAATGCTGGACAAGAATCAAAAGGGACAAAGCACTTGCTTCCTGTTTCTGTAACACTGAACCTGCAGCGGGTATTTTTCTCCCCAAAACTTTTCCAAAGACAAAAGCAGCCTCCCAGACAAAACGAGGAGAATGCAAGAGCTTGACTCCTGTCGCTGCACGTCATCTCGGGAAGCCGATGCAGAGAAAGGGCAGGTCACGTTATGACAGATGAAAGTGGGTAACAGTGACTCGGAGCCACTGGTGAAACACAGAAACTACACTGATCTTCAGAAGCGATACTGTAATCTCAAATGCCTATCTAAGGATTTCTATTCAGCTGAACTGTAGAAATGAAGTCATAACTACATGATTCACTTCTTCAAGAATCAGATAAGATTTTCTGCCAGACACTTCGTAAGACACAGATCTCCAGCAAAATGGGTATCTTGCATTCTAGGACTAATGTAAGACTATCCAACAAATTCCATAAGGAAAAGATTCTCCTTAAAGGAATTTACTATAATGAATAAACAGAGAAAGAATTTGTGCTCTCAGTACATCCTTGATCTTAGCACAGCATCAGCACAGCATCACCAAGAGGGTGCCAGGCTGGGCTCTGCCAAGCAGCCACATGTTTCTGGCCAAGGGTAGGATGATTGTGTCTTTCTCTCCTGGGGGATGGTTCTTTCCTTCCTATTCTGCCAAATTTGCAGACAATCCAGGTGAGTTTTATTTGGTGAGATCAGGGTATTGAACAGCAAGCAGAGACTTACTACAGGAGCATGCCAAGACCCAGTAAGCATGTGCCCATCACAAAGCAGGGCAGGATGACTCCTTGTGACACCTGCATCATGCACAGCACAAAGTTTTACCAGTTCAGTCAGAACTTATTCACCATTTCCAGGCATCCCATTGAAACTAATGCTCCCACCAGATCACTGGACATCTTAACATCTGTTGCAAAGCCTTCTCTTTCAACCCAAGCAGAATTGTAGAAGAAAAGTAGAAGAGGACACACCCAGTGAAAGCTGGACATACAATGACCTTAACGATGCCATGGAAGCAGCACTTTTCAACTAGCATGGAATAAACTACCCATGGAAAAAGTTTCATTGTACATTGAGTTTTCCCAGGGCTGTTTGTATGTTCTACAAAGCCTAATGAATTTACATACCTCCTTCATTACAGTAGCAGTAGATTCCTATTAATATCTTTAAAGGCATTATTTTTCATTGTTTTAGTTATGTTTTATGGAAAAATATAAAATACTGAGCATATGTAAATTATACTCAAAAACTGTCACCGTTTATGTTGAGCCTTAAAATGTAAATCACTCTGGTAAAACATGAAAATCTTTATTCTAGGAATCCTTACCCCTATAATCCCACTGATCTCAGCACAGCCTGAGCACTACAGGACTGCTGGACATGAAGCCTTCAGCCCAAGCTCTGAGACTACTCTGGTACAACACCAAGAATGTGCAGAGTCCTGAGAAACCACTGAGTCACAAGGATGAAATTTCACCAAGCATAGAAGAGGTTCATCCTATCACCTTTCTATAAAACATGCCAAACCCCTGTGTCCTCCATTTGTAAGCATGCAATATGAGATAAATGTTACCCTTGACAGAATATAAATACTAATTTTATTTTTTAAATATACTTTTAAAAATTTTGCAGTACACGCTGTGAAAAGCAGCTGTCTGTAAATCAGGATTTTTCCATGCAAAGAGCTTATCTGAATTCCTGCAGGATGCTTCATACTGTGGAGTCACTTCCCAAGAGCTCAGACAATTGCTGAAGTTTAATTAGTAGGAAGCATTTGTGTTTCAGTGTCCAGAGCACACCCTTTCACCACGTGAGCTCTGAGGTCATCTGGACAGACAGTACATCAGTTCTTTGGACCATGCCCTCTTTAGCCCTGTTTGGATTTAGGCTGATATTTCTCTATTTGGCCAGTGCTGAGCATCTTCATGAAAGAGCTTCCTAAATGCTGAAAACACCCAGTTTTAACACCTGCAGTCACTGCACTGCATTAATAACCCCTGAAAACATCCCACATGGGAAGACTTGCTCCTTCTCTCCACAGGGCCTACCAGAAACCTCCTTCTGCTTCCCAGCCTGCAGGAAACCTGCTGATCCATGAGAGAGGCCCCTAACATAGCCAAATCCTACCCAAGGTGGTGCACAGCTGCAGGACCTTACAGCACTGGCTGCTTGAGGCACTAATCTCCTTGAAAGTCTCACAGGTGGGCTCATGCAAAAAGGAACTAGAGCTTCAGTATTTGCATGGAAAGAACTATTTCTCTCTGGATGTGACAGCTGGTGATGGGGAGAAAGGCAAAGCAGCTGTAACCCAGATCAGGAGGTTTGTAGGGCTGCCAGTGGGCCCAAACAGCACAGGAAGCAGCAGCTCAACACAGGCCAAAATTAGCAGAAAGGACAGCAAAATTCACACAGCTGTGTGCCAGGCAAGGGAGGGCTTCAGCATACTCCAGGTCAGAGGGAGCACAGGCAGGAGGCTGGGTAGGGACAGCGTGGTGACCAGCAGTGATGCCCAGCTGTCACCCAAGCCAGCTCCGCAATTTGTCACACAGATGTCATTCCTCATGTCAGGAAACACAGAGCAAGATGCACATGGAAGTATTGTGACAGCTGGCTGCAATGTCTGGAGAAAGCATCAAGTGGAGAAACAACATTTCTACCAGGAATCTTCCAAAACTGTAGAAGTTCTTGATCTCCAGCTCAGGCTGACTCCTGTGACTGCTAACAAGAAGTGGATACAGCTCTTCCTCCAGCATCCCCAGAAGAGCAGAGAATTGTCCCAAAGAAGCTGGCTTTTACTCCTCTATTTTTTTTTTTTTCTGTCTTCCCAGGAAAAACAAACTGCTGCATCTCTAGCTATAAGGACATGGAGGTAGAAAAGGACAGCTCACATGGGCAGTCTACTCTGAGCAGCAATGTAGAAGCAAACCCCAACAGTGCATTTTGTGGGGGGAAACTGTTCATGGGCGTGAAGCCCATGGGGTGAGGTGGGTTTGGCCAAGCTCAAGCTTTCATGAACTCTTAACTTCATTACAGTAAAATTTAAAAGTGCTTCTCCCTCTTCCCCTAAAAGAGAACAATCTTCTAATTAAGGATGGATGTAAGTAAAAAAAAAAAAGGGCAAAAAAAAAAGCAAAAAAGACCTTAAAATTTTGGGACGGATAGATGCATAATTAAAAGCAAAAAGAAAAAATGCATCAAAATTTCAAAGAAAGTTCAAGCTCAAAATAAGATATTCTAGCCCTGAAAAAATCACCATTTTGTGTTTGTGTCCTTTTCAGAGACCTGTTTGGCAAAGAGGACATTTCACAGTCTCCTCTTACAGAAATCCAACGCCACACTCTTGCTTCAGGACTGCTGCCGGCTCCGTGTTTAACGGATAAACCCTTTCACATTTGTCTTTGAAAGAAGCTCTTGTGAACAGGAAGCTGTGCTGTGACACCAGGCTCCCGTGCTCTTTAAAACAGCTCCAGCTCTGTAAAATGACCTCTCTCAACTTGCTTTCTCAGTTGGCTCAAGACATCTCCTGTGTGTTGTTTCTCCAGCAGTAACCTGAGGCTTCAGAAAATGCTGTAACAGGTGGTCAGAGTTAAGTCAGCACCCAGAAAGAGGAAACATTTTAATATTAACTACCTAATACACCTTTTTGTCTTTAGATCCATACTCAGAATTTAGGGGGTTTTTGTACAGGTCCATGACTCATACCCAGACACTACTCAAGGCAAATAGATACAATACTACAATATCTTAAAATACAGCATCATTTAACATCTGCTGCATTTTACTGACTGAGTTGTCTGGAAAGCACAGGATGCTCTGGAGACCGTGGAAGTACAGAGAGGCTCCTTAGGTCTCTGAGTGCTCTTTCACAACTGTTTTTATTTGCCAATCAAGTAATGATGTTTCTGTAATTACTTTAAAGTACTGATCTCACTTGTTGCATGCTGTGCCCTGCTGTGCAAGGCATGGGATTTGAATAATCATACTGTCCTAGAAAATACCAAACCAAAATCCCAAGACACCAGCAGAAGCTGAGAAAAGTCAAAAGAAATAATGTGGCAACAACAAGGTCATACGAGCATGAAACAGAATATTTCTCTATTACCACTTACCACTGTAAAATAAATTCGGTGCTTCCCTCTCTTCTTTCCAAGCCCAGACTAACACACTCAGCAGCACTGAGCTCAAAACAGCCTCTACCCAAAAGAGCAAAGCAACCACTCTGCCCTGAAACACCTTTGGTGTACTGGAGTTACTTCAGGTTTGCACACAGGTACCAGGAGGCAGAAAAAGACTGAACTGCTTGAGATATTAAGACCTGAGAACCCACTTCCTAATACTCCATTGCTCTAATTTCTCTTCTTAAAGCATTTGCACCAGTAATCAGAGGTGATCACTGAGCTCCATCCTGCACCTTTAATTAAAGTCTGTTTCTGAAAGCCCTGTCTAGAGAGGCTAATCCCTCTCTACTCAGCTGCTAGACTTGCACAGCAGGGCAAAGAGGCAGATGCATGTTTGAGGAGGTGAACAGGTCCCAGTTTGGCATCCCAAAATGTCACAAAACATCTACTGATACTGAAGCCAGCTACTTCAAATGCAAATTTCCAACAGTCAGTAAAGAAGTGGGGCAGAGAAGCACATGCAGGGGAAAACCATGAATGCAGATACGAAAATTAATCATTCAAGGGTAACTACGTATTAGTTTTTGTTTGGTACTACCAGTGTGGGCTCGGGTCCTGTCAGCCTTTGCCTGCAGCTGATGCTTCTGTTGGAGCAGATGCAGAGAGCTTGCAAAGAAAACTGTAGAGAGTCCTCCCTCAGAGCTCAAAGGAGATGGGAAAGGAGAGCTGTCACACCAACAAAAGCAAATATAGTCCTCAAAGCAGTAGTGTGGTGGCTCATAGGATCCTCAAGAGCTAAGGAATAACATCAGAGAGCTTCCATTCTGCTGTAGGCATGGCATATCAAGATCTCCACATCATTAAGGTCGCTCTGCAGCCTTTACTTGTGATACATTGTCATTTACCCTCTGCTCTGTCATCACAGCAGGGTTCCATCTCCCAGCATCAGATTTACCCTACAATTCATCTCCTCTCAGTGTCTGCCCCTTTTTCTACCTCCCAGAGTGACCACAAAGTCCTCCCTCCTTTTCTCACTATAAACTTTTCTCTTCTGAAGCACGGATGGGAAACTGCCCTCCTGTGACGGCAGGTGACAGCAGGTGCAAGGGGCTGCAGCCACTGATGCCTTCTTCACACGTAAATGTGGATAAGGGGGGGTCCCAGCTGAAACGTAGGTGCAAATGTACACAGCTGACTGGCCTTGCCCTTCCACCATCCCTCACCCCACGTGAGCCTGACAAACTTTTGCCATGTCTTTTTTCAGACTCAAGGGCTGCCTGTTCTGTGTTCACACACCTGGCTCTGGTCTCAGCAGACTGCTAAAATACAAGAAGATAACAGAAACAAAGCAAAGGTATCTCTTGCAGAAAAGGATTTGTGGTCCTGGGGCATATGTTTGTGGAGAATTTTCTGTGTGGGCTTAGAGACTGCTCAGACTGACTGAGCTGTAGCTCCTGCAGAGACCAGTGCATGGAGAGGGACACATGTGACCCAAAACTCCACAAACTCACAGTCAAGAAGCAAACATGAGCCAAAGCCTGGAGACAGAGAGATGACCTAAGTGACCCTGACTGGTATTTCACGGTGAAGAGCCAAAACCTGTAGTCTGTAACGAAGAGAATGGGATGTGATGTTACCTTCTGGCAGTTTAGGATGGGATTAATACAATAAACATATGGAGGGTAGATCAGCTCAGGAATACAGGGGAATTTTCTGAGTCAGTATTTTCAAGTGAAAACTAATGAGAAGGGCAGCAGGGAAGTCAGTGCTTAATAGGATCATATTAGAAATGTGAGACTAGAAAAGCCAAGAGGAAGCCCCCTCTGTTCTGCTCTGGTCCCCACTGCAGGCCAGCAGAGACTGCACAGCAGCCAGGGGATGCAGGAGTGCCACAGAAATGAACCTGCAGTGGCAGGGCGCACGGGTGCTTTCTTCAATGAAAGGTTAGTACTAAGATTAAATGGTCTTAAGCAAAGAGGGTGCTAACCTCCCTGTATTCACAGCTGACAGTTCAGAAGAGCTTCGAGATAAGTGCAAAACACCAGAGGAGGCACTTGGCTCAGAGGTCTAATTACTGGCTCCAGCATATAGTGTAAAAGAAAATATAATTGTTTTTATTAGTCCCTAAATATACATTCTCACTCCTCAACTGTACACCACAAAATACATTACAAGAAGCTAAGCCACCCATGGTACGCTGATGGCTGGTGTTTGCCTCCACTGCTGACAGCCCCCCAGTATGTAAACATCTTCCTAACACAGACATACCTCTCAGGTCTGTGCAATCAGGGTTTTCTGCAAGCCTAGGGGAATGCCTGAATATGTTACTCTGCAAAGCCAACACTCTGCTCCTCTTGATGGCTTAAAGAAACCCTGAAAAGTCAAAATACTAATTAAAAAAGTGAAATATAAGTGCTTGGTGACAGCTACATTGATGTACACATGCACAATGTAGAGGGTTTGGGAAAGAAGTCAGCTATGCAAAAATGTTAATAAATGATACAATTCGTGACCTAGGCAACATCACCAAACAGAGAACAATGATTCTTGGACTAGCAGTGGAGAGGGAGAATGGAGGCAGAGGGGTGGGTGATGCAATGCTACGTGTTGCTAACAAAAACCCATATGACAATGAAGAAAATAAGGAGGTAAAACATTATGGGAGTGAATAAATGGACAAACCCCAAAGCAGCTATTAGAGGAAACCAAAGTTGGACACCAGGAACAGATCACAACACAATAAAAGCTTGCTTGGCTTTTCACACCTTGTAAAGAGGTAGGGAGTTTTAACACACTATGCATTTCCACGCATGGTAACAAAAATATTTTCTGCTAGCAGAGCTATAGAACAGTTCTGTGATACAGAAACAGTAGAATCTAACTACAAGAAAAAAGACTTGAGAGGACTTAAGAATTAAAGGAACAACTAGTTGGTAATGCAACATGTGGCAGTTTAATGCTACTAATGAACAAATACAGCAGTCAGCATAGTTAAAATTGATTTGCCAAATACAAGTAAATCTTTAGTTCTAGTAATGCTTTCACGTGCAGGATTCAGACATGACATAAGCCAAGTTAACCCAACATGAACTTCACTGGTTGCACTTTTCTTAACATAGACTAGTTACTGATAAAAATGATACATGATAAAAGTGGAATATCTTCAGAGCGTTTTTATTTGAATCACAGAAGTAACTTCCAGCCCACCTGGACCGGAGAGATGGTCACAGTGTTGAGTTCACAACTGCTGCTTGTGCCAATCTACCTGGGAGCACCACACTGACTAGCTCTTACCTCCTCTCCTTTAATTCCTCTCTCTCCCTCTCTCTCCCCCCTGCCGGCTGCAGTGCAGCATGCGGGCTGGGCTGCCGGCACTTCATGAAGTCACCCGGAGAACGCGCATTCGCCGTTTCAAGCCGGGGCTCCTCGCTGAACCTCGCGGGTGTCCCAGCCAAGCCAGCTGCCTGCCCCGCAGCCAGGGCTGCTCATCCTCCGGCAGCCCCCCCGCGCTGCTGGCCCCTCAAGTACCAGTTTGTTCAGCTCAATTAAACAGCCCCTTGTCCCAGTGCCTTGGGAAAGGACGAGCTTTCCCTTCCAGTGAATCTGACAGAGATGGAAGCTCCTGCATTTATTATGTTCAGGCTGGTTTCAGAAGGGCATATGCCTCTATTTAGCCTGGTGACACCTTGACAGGCACGAAATGATGGCTGGGGATTTTACAAGCAGGAAATACTTGGCTTCTCTTCTTGACAGCTTTGTAACAAAAAGTTACTAAGTGGTTCATGTAAATGAATCCAGAAATACCAGAACTTCTGGTTAATCTATTGACATATTGATAAAAGTAATAATAGATGATTTTTTAAAAAGTGAGTATTTACTGTACTTCTGAATCTTCCCTAAGGTCTACTCTTGAGCCACCTAATAACACGTTCAGGTTTTAAGCTCCATTTCACCAATAAAGGGTATTTAAAAATTATTTTAAATCAAATCCCAGCCACCCAGAAGGCTCTATCTAACAGGTGCCTTGTGCTTGGCACTGCACCACGCTGTAACCCTCCTGCTGCAGCATGGCAGCTCTGTCCTCGTCTATTGTCCTCAACCATGAGAAACCTTCTTCCATCCTCCCTCCACCTGACACGCTCAGGAGCCTGTTCCTCTTGACATTTTGCCCCAGAGGAAAAAAAAATTACAAACATCAGCTTACTAGCTGGAAATGGTTTAAGTGTACTGCTCCTCCTTGCACAGCTGAGAGCGAGGAGCTGAAAGGTGATGTGCGTGAGAGTTCCTCTGATAAGAGGCCAAGAAGTGACATGAACAAGATAATCAGGCCTTCAAACCAGACACGCACATCTGGGACAACTATCTCCAGCTTCCATCTGAGAATAATCCTAACAACAGGAGTCTTTCACACCAGGCTAAGTGCCCCTGTAAAAGAAAAAATTAAATGAGTTTAACTCAGCTTCTCTCTGTCTCTTACTGGTGTCTGAAACACTGACTCATGCCATGCAGGGAGGGACAGGATTTTGCTCCAAGGGGTTTTCCCATGGATAAATTCAATCCCAGCTTGGTCACTCTGAGACCTTTTGCACTAAAACTCAAACTATAGTAATTTTGGGTGCAAAAAATGTGGCCTCTCAGACACAATTGTGGAACTGCACATGAATCATCCAAAAAGCCAAGCCCTGCACACTGATCTCCAGCTTCCCACAAGGAGGGAGAGCAGGCCTGTCCCCACACCATGCAGGGTAGGACTGTTCCCAACACCCTGTGTGGTGCAGGGTACCACACACGGTGAGGATACCACCAAGGGCATGACACATCACCTCTTGCCTAGTGTTATCTCCAGCAACGGGAGCATCCAGCTGGGCCTCTCACCATGCTCCTGCATGGTGGACTCTGTGGGAGTGGTGAGCTGTCTGACACAACAGCACAAGTATATGAAACATCTGTCCCCAGCTCATATCGGCAGGGAAGGAGGGATCAGCCTCCAAAGCGCAGACTGGGTCGGTCGGGAAATGCGCTAACTCCGAAAGAATGAGCAGCTCGGCTCCTGGAGGTTGATGTCAGCTGCTCCTGACTTCTCTTGCCTCAGGTGAGTTGATTCATGTGTTTTATAGACATGAAGTATGAAGTATGAAAGATGCTATTGTTCTTGAAGATCCCCACAGGATGCAGCTTCCATTCTGTTTGGTCCTGGTTTTGCCTCCTTACCAATAGCGCTGAACCACAACTTTGCAACCCAATACTGCCAGTTTTTGAGAAGATCAGGCCGAGGTCATTCCTTGACTGACCCTTTTTTCCTTCTCCTGAATCCAGCTAAATACACCTTTGAGCACACAAGATCATGGGCAAAAAACTGAACACAGACTAGGCTTCTGCTTTCAACTCTCCCTAATCTGGTTCTCCTTGCCGCCCCGCCTTTGTTTTTTTCTCACCAGTCTGGTGTGGGTAATGAAGAGAGAATATGCATTTTGCCTCCAAGCAAGAGTTTTTTAGTTCAGATCAGCTGCCTCTGACTGGAGTAAATGATTCTGGTACAAGAATGAAATGCAGTGCACAGTAAACTGAAATAAAAAAAATCTGATGGTAAATTTACTGGCAGCTTCAAGGACAGACTCTACCCTGACCCTTTCTTGCCTGCAGCAGCTCTGGTGCTTGACATACTGCTGCTCTCCCACAAAGAGCAAGACCATACATGCACCTATAGCTGCTCCAGAGGTTGATTTGGGGCTGAGGCACACAAATATCTGTGCTGCTGGAGACAGCCAGAGTCCTCCACACTGACCTAGTGAAGATGACAGCTCCACAGGAAGTCTGGCAGGACACTTTGTGCCTGGCTGGGACACCCCGCCAAGCCCGCATGGCAGCTGAAATCACCAATGTGCACTGCAGCCTTGCCGGAGGAAAGCCAGAATTTGGATGAAACCCATTAATACCAGCCCAGCAATTAACAACCCACAGCTCTCAGTACAAGAAAATCAACTACTGCGCCATTTGAAGTGTAGCACATGTACATACATGAAAATACTCAAAGGGAGCTTCAAAAGATATGCTGGGGAGAGAAAGAGGAGGAGGAGCTGGAGAGGCTGAGTGCTGCCCAGAATAGGAGCCTACAGCAGTTTTTGTCTCGTTGCTTTTGCCAGTTGCCTTTCATAAACAATGTTTGGGAGAAAAAGCCTCCATAAATGTCAACAATTGCAGTTTATTAGATGGTCCATGACCTATTTGTAAACTGACTAAATTTCTTAATTATATTTGCCTGTAGATGGTAAGAACTACACAAAAAATTGGTAGCTTTTGTGAAGCTATAAGGGAGCAAATTACCAGCTTCCGGCACCTTCCTAACAGCTCAGCAACTCCTGGCACAAGCTCATTCAAGGAGGAGTATGGAAAAAAGAATACGTTTGTGAGAAAGAATGTCTATCATCTGTTATTGCTGTATTTCTCCAGAGCAAAGCAAACAGCCGAGCTCAGGTAAAGCTCAGACACACAGAGCATGCCTTCCGAGGGCACTGAAGAGGGATAAAATTCAGCTGGTTGACTTGTATAGACTAGCATTTAGAAGGTTTTAGCAATATTTTAAAACATGCTGGGAGAAGCACATCAATCTGTCTCCACTAGACTAATGCTGGTTAGCTCAGGGGTCTGCAGCCTTTCAAGGCTTGGCACCCACGGGAGTTCTTCCTCCTTGCATCAGAGACTACCTTTGCCAAGAGAAACCAAGCAAGTTCTTGGTGAAGCTGCTTCTGCAAGGGGTGACATGCTGCAGACCCAGTGATCGATAATATCACTGGGCAAGCCAGTGGCACACTGCTCCTGATAAACTCTATTGATCATTAGCCTATGTTTCTTATTCCTCGTTTTATTCAGTGCAGACTTATCTTACAGGACACAGAGAATTAGCACTGAAAGACTTCTTAAAAGCAAAATCATTTAAGTAAAAACCAAAAAATATTCATGAGCTGACCTTCTGGCCCCAAATTAAAGTTTACATTACAAATTAAAGAATAATAAGACAAGCAAAATAATACCTTCATAGAACATAGCAATTAAGCAATTTAAACAATAGAAAGATGCACTGGACATATTTCAACCAAAGATGGGAACAGCAATGGAACACCCTTTCCTGTATAAAGGTCATTTCATTTGCCAACCCAGCTTATTTGGCTGATCATCATAATTCTACCCTTTATTACAGCATGTAGAAAAGGATTTAAAAAGAGAAAACACTTGTGGAGTTTTCGTCTAGTCCAGAGTATGCAGTTAACTACTATTAGGAGTTTCACTGCATTCCTCCATTGCCACTCACTCCCTGCCTGGGCTGCTCAGCTCCTTTACACTCCAGCACTAAACTTGGCTAACGTGTTCCATGTACAAGTGTCCCCAGGCAGGGCACGGGGCCACTGCAGCAGCAGCTCCCACTCCACGGCCCATCCATCCCCTGCCCTGTGCCATGCCAAATGCTGCCCACCCACAGGCTCCTGAGCACCACCTCCACTAGCACCTCCTGGAGCCCCCACTGCGAAAGGTTCACAAAAGCAATGGCTGTGCTTTTTGGGCCACCAGACTGAGCACCAAAACACCACCTGAACAGCACATGTTAAACTGAAAACACCGTGCAGCTTCCAAAGCGCACTAAAGGGTCTCTCTGTGCTCGTTTGGAGATCACTGTTTCAGAAACAGAAGTTTGAGAGAATTCAAACAGCCACATGATCTGCAACTGAAGCCTCCACAAGATCTTTCTCAGTGCAAAGAAGACAACTAAGTAATCCTCTACTCTGCATGGACACAGAGAGAAAAATACTCCTTTCTGGGATTTTTGTTTGGTGTGGGGGAGACCTGCAACTGCAGCTGATGTAGGGCTCAGATACTCTATTTGCTGAGATCTGAGATACCTCCCAATTCATGCCAAGCCCCACTTTGAAGAGTAAAAGGCAGACAGAAGAGTAGCCATATTGAAAAAAATTAAAATAAACAAGTGGAAAAATCATTACAAGTCTTGTACCCGACTGCACAACTCCAGAAGTGCTGGAGAAGAGTCTCATTCTCCCTCTTGAATTGGGAGTTCCTTCCCAATTCAATTCACAGTTAATTTATACTTCTAGATTTCCTCAAATAAATTTTTATTCCTAGAAAGATACACACATACACAAAATGTCCATTAAAAATCTGGGGATGAAAGGTTTACAAGATTTTTTTTTAATATGCTGAAAATCCCACTTGCTGCATTCTAACCTTTCAGCATTTTAAAGGGTCTTGTTGCAACCTGTTTGTGGTTCACTCCTGGTTGCTTGGGAAGCAGTAGTTAACGTGTACAAAATACAAGTCTAGTGACTAACTAGCACAGGAACAGGTATCTTCAGGGCAGGAGTGAGCTATAGCCAAGCATCAGCCTTCAGAAACTGAGTCTCCCAAGAGCAATCCATGCTAAGGAGCTCTTAGAAGAGCCAAATTGCATTACCCTCTTCTCAAACCTGTTTTGAAAATGCACTGGTTTGGGAGGTGGTTGATGTTCAGAGTGTTCCCCCAAAGCTTTTCTCTCCCTCCTCCGTGCTCAGCTCTGTGGAGCTCATGCAGTCACCAGAGATGTGTTTGCAAACATGGACAGAAGAATGGCCAGGATTCTCACTTCCATCATGAACAGGGTATTTTTACCAGCTTTATTTCCTTTTCTCTGCTCTATACACGGCAAATGGCCTCTCCAGTAAAGTCTTTATTTGTGGAGGGTGGAGACATTTGTTTTCACAGTGCTTACAGAGACTATTTCAAAAACATTTCTTGCTTTCTGGCGTTATTTTGTGTAAATAGAGAGAAAGGATTTGCCTATCACTACTTGACTTCAGCTGTTAGCAAGTAATCCACACCTTCACTAAGCCTTTTGTGAAGAAAATTATAAAGAAGTATTAGTATCCAAACAACCACCTGATTACTATTTGAGCTCTTGTGTTCTACTAAGCTTGTGTTCACCCACCCGAGAGGCCTCTCAGAGAGTATAGGGATCAAGGGATTATTTTAGGCAGGTAACACTCCAAACTAGCCACAGAAAGTACATGTCTCCCCTTTGAAAAGCAGAAAGCCGTCAGCAATGGCTCTGCTGATGTCCTTGCAGCTGCACCATGAGGGATTACACCTAGTGAAATCCCTTTGCACAGCCCATAAACCTACTGCAGTCAAAACTGACACAGATTTTTGTGTATGTGTAAAGGGGGTATCTATCAGGAGCAGCCCCTCCTGCTGTGGGTGCAGAAGTCACCCCAGTGCTTTGCAACACTTCAGACTTGTCACCACATGCCATGAAATAATGTAAATTTACTCAAAAGCAGAGTTGAGAGATCTTGGTAAGATCTCTCATATGATATTAGACCTGCATAGAAAGGACAATTTTATTAGCAACTTTTGGGTGGAGTGTTAGAAGACTCCTGAAGAATAAAACCCCATTGGTTTGGTGCACATTTCCAGGCAAGCCCACCCAGCTGTGAGCATGCGTACAGAGCTGTTGCAAAGCACGGGCAGAGCAGCTTCACACCATGCTTCATGCACAATGGATGAAAGACTCAGGCCACCAAAACCCACTCAAATCTGTGTGGAGAAGAGCTGGTTGTTTTGTAGCAAGACAAAAGAAACCAGTCTCTTTTTATCTGTGTATTTGAAGTCTGACCACTGTCCTCACCCCGAAGATGCCAACCTGACGTAACTGCATTGATTTTGCTGAGGTTTACAGGGCTATTACTGAAGAGAGAACTTGGCATCCCTGGTTCCAACAGCAAAGCTAACAGCTGAGTCTCAACCAAATGCTCAAACAATAATACATGTGCTCTGGGCATATGAGAATAATCTGGAACAGCCATCCAGCAAGACCCATCCCAAAATTGCCTTTACAGTTCAAATCAAGATTTGCATGTGGTCTAGCCTACTCGGTCTGGCGCCCCGTGAAGGCTGCACCCCCTGGTTCCCAGCCCTTGGCAGGCTGCAGGCTGCCAAATTCAGGTTTCATCGTCCCTGCATGCTGCTCATTCCTTTTGGCAATGCTCATTCCTTTTGAAATGTATGTATGTAGAATGAAATGTATGAAAAGAAGGGGAAAAACCTAGGGATAACATGTCTCTAATATTCCCATTAACTCAGTTTATCTAACATATGCTTCTTTTCCTGATCCAGCCACACAGGGAAAACACAGGAACATGTTCATGCTCCCTAAGAGCCACCACAGAGCCAGCACTGAGTGAATGCAACAGATTCCATAGCGCCCCATTATCCCTATTAAAAACCTGCCCTCTCACAAGGACAGTGAAAATTTTTGGAGGCCATAAATGTTTGCTTCATTGACAAGCAAAGGCCTTGGCCTGAGCTTTACAGGCAGCAATAGGCTGCTGGGACTGACTTAAGACTGCATCTAATGCTTGTGTATCCTTGTGTACAAAAGAGGGAAAAATGTCTTGAAGAGGGAACAATGCCTGTTACAATACTACTATTTCCTCAGTATCTGAGCACACTACCTGAACACCCTGCTCATGCACATAAGTAATAGAAATATCCCAAAACAGATGCAGCTTGTATTGCATATTGTAGACAGGAGGCTGGTCTATTCAAAAAAGCTTTTTCAAATCTGAAAAAGAAAAGCATTTTTCAAGCTGTCTTTAATTGGCTGTAGTATTTGCTGTATGAAGTGGTAAAACAGTACAGCAATGCCCCTACAGCTGTCATAAGCAAAGGCTGGAGGCAAGTGATTCATGTTGTGGAGACCCAAAACCAAAATGGCAGAAAACACTTTGCTTCTTTACCGCAAACATTTTGGATGCAATGTATCAATTTTCTTCAAACCATATCTTTGCTATCCCATCTTTAAATTCATACCAAAATCATATAAACAAGAATAAACCATGATCAGTCTGAATAACAGCAAAGTTGCACACTGACAGCCTACAGTATCTCCATTTCTTTCTACATGCAAATTCTGAGTCAATATACCTTAAAACCAAGTTTACAAGTTTTCGGAGTTATGTAAATACATAATTTGGAAGATGGCCATACTGAGGTCACTTGTCACAGAATTTACTATATTGACACTGACTGTCTAAGGACTATTTATTTAGCTCTACATATGATCCCCAAACAGATAACTCTATCGCAGTCTTAGAAAAAATGACAAAGTGAATGAAGAAGAGATGCAGCTGATCCAGAACCCTCTGACACCTGGAGCCTCTCACTGCCCCTGCTCCCAAATCTCTACTGCAGCAGCTTCTCCTGGGTTACAAAAGGATACTTCAGTCCTTTTATTTTTGTTTCCTTGTGGAGACTCCATAATAGCAATTTCAGTTGCTGCCAAAATCCAGAGGCCAGTTCTGTGTTCTGGACTGGTCTCCATTGGTTTGGGGCTGAGCGCTGCCAGGCATGCTCCACAGAGGCCACTGAATAAAGGCCACTGAATTAATTGTTCTATTAAAATACAACACGCATAATCTGTTTAATTTTTAATTATTCAAGTACTAACTGTAAAACAACTGAAAGACCAATTATTTTCAATTACTTTGATACTCTAGAAACCCCTGAAAAAAAAAGACAATTAACTGAAAATTGATTAGCGAGCAAAAAGAATAAAGTTCAGGTCTATTGTTTGCTGTAAAGAGAGAATTGTAATTATGTGAATGTATTTTAATTTGTATCCATTTGCATAATAATTTAGGTGCATTATTTTTTTCACTGAGTTTTATTATACTGTGTTATAAGTCTATAATGGAACTGCAATGGAAAAAGTGATTGTCAAGATCAAAAATAAGAGAAGGAATTCAAACTGGCATGATATCAATAGAAGTCTTAATCCAGTTCCTAATGAAAACAATAGGAGTTTTGGCATTTGCTATAATGGAAGCAGATCCGAGCCTAAGCGTCTGCATTTTGGGACTTTGCACAATTTCCCCTAGCTTTCAACTTTAATGATACCGTTCCACACATTCAATTTTTCCCTTGTGAATTCTCACTTTCATAGGAAAATATCAGCATGTTTCACCTGTGGATTTGAGTTCTGGCGAGGAGCTAAAGCATTAAGATCACAAGACAAATACTGTTCTCACAGATGCCAACATGAAATAATCCCAGTGGTTCTGATGAGGTTTACACCACTCTGACGGTAAACAGACACATGTAAACATACTGAAAAAAGACAAATGCTTTCCCTTTCTTGGAGCATGAAAGCTCAAACCTCTAAAATTGAATGCTTCTGGACTCGGGATTATTTTTTCCTTTTCCCCAACTCCTTCATTTTAAGGAAGTTCCACTTTCAGACTTGAAGGTGAACCACTTCCATCTGCAGACACTGAATATGATAATTATTCATGTATTGGAATTGGATTTTTGTTTGCTGGGGGGTTTTCAGTGTGGAGGTTTTTTTAACTCAAAGGAACTTTTTTCACTATTTTCCATCTATTTCAAATGCTGCTTAGTAATTATATGACAAGCAATTTCTCACTCTACACTCTCTACAGAACCCAAAAATCCCAATATATGACTGTATATTACATAGACATATGCACACATATGTAAATATATATATATATATAAAAATACGGATTGAGGACAAACACTGACAATGAATGAGAATCACATCTTTCAAGCAGTGAGTTTAATTCCTGTGTCCTTCACATGCTGGGAAACACAACAAGTTCCCCAAGACACAGCACGTATTCTTCCCCTCCCACTCTCCCCTTTCACATATTCCCTCTCCTAGTAAAGCTGTAAACAGGAATCTTTATGCCTTTAGAGACAGGCATTTTGCCAGATGCAGGACACCAGGTATTTCTCACCCAGGAGGGCTGGGAGGGAACTCTGGGGCAGTCAAGAAAGGAAAACTTTTCAGTTGAAATAAGAGTGACCAACTCCAACAGCTTCCCACAACAGCCAGCCTTCTTTCCCTCCCAATCCTCCAGTTCTTACCCCTTCACCTTGAGGGCCTGCTTTGCTTCAGAGCCAGTTCCTGACTCTGCCCATGGTTCCCAATTGAAGGAAGTCAGAATTAGACTGACTTGAGTCTAAAAGAAAATGCACTTTACTTCTTTCAGAACATAAAGCCAAAGGCCCTGGGACTTCACCTTCTTGAGGCTCTGTACATCCAACTCTCCTCCGTTCAGGGCCAGACTGCTGTTTCTCTCCCGATTCACTAAGCAGCAAAGGTTTTCACTATGTTTTTCAATACCACTTCTGTGAACCAGAAAAAAATACTCTACTTGATTTCTTTTAAAGAGGCTTTATCATGGCCCAAGACTGGAAACACTTCACGCATGTGTTTGTACAAAGTAGTCCATCACAGACTTCAAAAGACTGTCACCCAGAAAACTGTGTACCTAAAAACAGACGAATCTTCACAGCAATGTTATCTTTAAAGCCAAAGCAGCAGTGGTGCTACTTGGTGTTCTGGTTCAAGCCTGAAAGACACAAAATAAAGCTTTCAGCCTTTTAAGTCGCTCCTCTTCTGTTTACACAGAGAATAAACTTCCATAAATATCTTTAGCACATCTGCCCTAGTGCTTACTTTTAATTAGTCTAATTATCAAACACCTCCTTAGGCAAAATTTTCACATGCTAAGGGCCCGACATAATGTGCTTTTATATAGGGAAAGTCCTGTCTTTCTGCCTGGACAAAACTGCTGGGAAGAGAAAGGAGACGTGTCCAAGAAAACCTAGAAGTGTGATGACTTTGTAGATAATTTTTACAGAATTCATAAGTAAATTTAAACTATTTACTAGCTATCTCATTTGCCATTGCTTTCTGAAAGAGAGTGAAATTGAGAGAGCACTTGACATATTCCTTTTACAACCACTGTATTTAGAGAATTTCTACTACACGATGTATGCTGTAGAATAAAAACAAGGTTTTAATGCAAGGTTTCTGCTGTGAAAAACTCAGGAACATACAATCAGTTGTCAAGCAACTGATTTTGGATTTAATAAAAGGGGAATCTCAGCCAAGTATGCTGTTTTCTTTCTCTCAGCAGCACAGAAAGGAAGTTCTTCATTCACCAAGACAGCCCATCAATAAACTTGAATCCTAGGCTGGAGAAGACCATTGTTACGAACACAAAGATAAAGACCTCCCGGACTGAACAAAGTACCCAAGATTTTGACATACTAAGCTTTCACAGTCTTAATATTTTTCCTGAAAGTAAATCTCTCCTTTATACACTTTCCCCCATTATTGCATTATCAAAATTAACATGCAAGTAAATAATGCCTATGGATTTAAACAGGAGTGCACCCTTCCAGTATGCAAGGCTGTCACTATTCCTATTTTGGGCTTAAACAACCCCACATAAAATAACTTTTTGAGCTTACACAGCCAGCAATTGTTTAAAGTCTTGTGTCCCTTTTCTGGTGGAACAATGATAAATCATTGGACATTAGCTCACACCTTTCTGCCTGATCACTTCCCAAAGCTAAGAATGCATGGAATTGCATTCCCCCAAAACACCCAACAATGCCAAGAATGTATTGCTCCTGCCCAAAGGTTTATAAAAGCAGCACAAAAGGAAAAAACCAGAGGGCTAATATTTTGCATTGAAGACAATGAGTGGTGACCAAAGGAGACAGTTACATCGCCCCAGGTCCCACAGCTGGGAAACTGATACATGGCTCTAACTGTATAACACATCCCACACGGATCTACTTCAGTTCTTAAATATCTACCTACACATCTGACACAGAAAGTTTATAAATCTCCTTATTGAACACTTTTCTGTTAATCTACTCCTCCGATCCTAAAAACCTTCACACCCCTTAGGAATCTCACTGCAAGGCCTAAACTGTGAGGAGCTAGGACCTGTGCCAGAGGAGTCACCTCAGGTCCACCCTGGTAAGAGTTACTTCTCAGAGTCGCTCTGCAGTGGCCTCTGGTCTTGGTCTAAGGGGACAAACAAGATGAAGTAAGGCTTGTATGATCAGGCTGGTACTCAAAGCAGCATAAACCAAGCTCTTTTACAGTCATATTTTTCAAAGCAGCAAGGCGGTCACTAGGATGAAAAGTCAAGCAGTGTTTTCCCTCCAAGCAGCTCCCACTGGCACTGCAGGAGCAACGGGCACCTACTTGATGAGCTGCCCCAAGCTGCCCCAGGCCATCCATCTGCCAGAGCAACGTGTTCTGCAAGAACTTTCATAGTTTTCACTCATCATCTCCAGCTGAAAACACTTACTCATCAAAACAGAAAAATACATTGATGAAAGAGTTCTCTATTAACAATTGGAAGCGGTACATGGCACACCATTAAAAACTTTACATAACTTCCTCTATTATGTTGTTCAAATAATCCTGTTTCAATAGATACAAGTGTTAAACGGGAATTTATAGATTAATTCTTTTTCTGTTTAACAGAGAGGGATTCCTGCTGTGAAGGAATCCTTGTCCTTCCATTATCTTCTACTTCTCAGCATTTCAATGCTGCCTAACACAGAGTCCTCACCCAATACTTTCGAGAGGGCAAAAGTAATACGATAAAAAATGTTTCCCTCATTTGGGGACAAGGACAAGAACCACCTGAGATATTTCTGTGGCACAAGGAATGAATCTTCGGCATGACAGCTGCACCGTGCAGAAGGTACAGCAGACCTGGTGTCTGCTGTATTCCAGCAACCTTACATTCAAATTTGGTAATATATACTGCAAGGCAAACATACCAACATGGCATATGAATCCAATCATATCTGCAAGTCAGGCAGTAAATCATCTGAGTAGATGTTATATAGTTAACTAGGAGTACACTTTTCCTCTGAATTTCGAATTAAACAGAATTACTGAGCTGGAATTGATGAATAAAGAGACCACAGATTATGAGCTTCCCTAGTCACACAAATTGTTCAGACAATGAACAAAACGATACACTGTGTAACCCTCAGGATGTGTGACTTGGGAAGCAAAGGCGACTCTAATGCTGGAGACCTAATGGCTGTGCCTGCCCTTCCTGGGCTCACATCCTGCCCTAGCATTTCCAGGCACCCTTTCCTCACCATGGCACGTGCTACCAGGCTGGCTGCAATACTCAAGTGGAGAAGGCAAGACAGGCAACCCGGTTTAGTCTGCAAACCAGAAAGGACTCAGTGAGGGAAGGAGGCAGATCCTGACTCCACACCCCATGAAACTAACTCCTAAATTATTAGACGACAAATTGTTAAATGTTGCAGGGTCATCCTGTTGCTCTAAATCTTTTCAGTGCACCAAAAGAATTACATTAATGAAGCAATCCACATGTAATTTTTTTATTTTTATTAATGACAGAGAACTCTTCCCTCCCAGGCCAAAACTTTCACCTGATAATCCTCATTCTTCTCCTCTTTCCCAGGTTTGCTTTCTGTGGCTCTCCCAACCTGAGGTCAGTATAATTGCCACACCAAGGCTACATGCAGAGCACCTGGAGCATCCTGGTCAGAGCCAGTGTAGGTGAGCACACACAACGATCTGCTCCCTTGGCTTCTAACTTCAAAATCATCAGATGAGAAGATGCCTCTTCAGAGTCAGAAGCTGAGAACCCAGTTCTACAACTTTATAGAGACAAACAATAGAGAAATCTACAGGGCTGCAATACATTTTTCAAACAAAAAACCTAAAACACTCAATGAAGAACAACCAAACAACATCAAGAAAACCCCATGAGCAATGAGTGGATTCTCGTCCACCTAATGAGAATAAACTGTACAGCATATATCTCCTCCTTCAAGCTACCTGCAAACACAACACACTGACACGAGTTTTGTCATCAGAGATTCTTGCCACTCCCTCTGAAAGAAAATCTGATAAAAGGTGATTAGTACATTATATATAAATAGACTTGAAAGGAGCATTTTGCTAATAAAGTCTCTACTGATTAGTGTCCAGTTAAGATCCCCAAAAGTAAGGTGTGCTTACAGACTGTTGCTCTCCTTCATTAGAGTGCATACTCTGCTCTTCTGTTACAAATCTCTTCAGATCCCAACATGCTAAAATACAGCACACAACAGATATTATTTACAGCAAAGGATTAGGTTAGTTAATTTATCAGTGTTAATTTAGAGGCACTTACTTGTTGCAGTAGTTGCACAGTTAGTCCACAGGCTTACCGTGAGAATGTGACCAACATGAGTTGTTTAACTGGTCCCTCAGAACTCAGCAAACTGATCTTTATCTTGCTCTTCACCAAGTCAAAGGAAAAATTCCCATTCCTGGGAACAGCACAGGCTCCAGCCCATACCACAATTCTTCCAGAGCTGTGGCCAACTTTTCCCACCACATTTTTACAGTGAGTTCCTGATGTTTAATCAGTACACTTGGTATTCAGACAGAAAAGAGCTTTATCTAACTTCGCTAAACTTCAGGTATTAGATTTTGGAAGGGTCAATATTTCTTTTTACTTCAGTGAGAATCTCCCATGAGGTAATTAAATCACATGCTTACTCATGGTGTGCAGTAATGTACACCTGGTAATTGCCATACAACTGCTCATGTTCCAGGGAACAAAGCATTGCTTAATGCAAACATGGCAGAATTAGGCCTCAGGACTCTATTAAAATGCGGCACAACTGTCAGAGTATGGCTTTCTCATAACAACACGTGATTTTAAAATGAAATTGCAGCAGGTTGGGAAATCTTATATTAAAGCAATTAAACGTTTGCTCATTAAAGTGTTTTGGTTTATTTTAACCCCCAAAGAAAAATTGATAGCTGTGAAATCACAGGGCTCCAGGTGTGAGGGCATTCAGAAAAACAGTAAGTGTGCTTGCTTGCAAAAGTTTCATGCCATAAAATAGTGGGAATGCTGTCTCCGTTACTCTCCTCTGGCTCAGGAACCTGTTTCACCATCCTGACCATGCTGTGTCTGCTCGACGAGCAAAGAGCAGCGTGGAGGGAGGATGAGATGCAGTCTTTGTGCAGGAGGCACCCACGGCCCTTTGAGGCTGGGCATTGATTTCTGCCAATGCAAATCTCCTGGAAACCTCAGCATCAACTTTACCAAGAAAGGGCAGGAAAATGCAAACGAGGAGTCTATTGTTACCAAAACAATTTTATAATATGAACTGTCCATACTTAAAATGAAAACAACATTTTAACTAAAAAAAGGAAAAGGGAGACACTGAAAGGCCAATAATTCATATACTTAATGAATTTGTTGGCTGTGTGAAATCCAACAGACTAACTCAGCAAGTCAAAACTTCTTGTGCATGAGTCAGGATTTGATTCACAATCTGACATTATAAGCCTGCTAATGCACTCATTACATTCTCACAGTCCTACTAAATCACTCTCCACTCACTGTATTTGGGCTAAATATAAGAAGAGGGCAACATGTTAGTATCTTTTAATAATACCACAGTTTGTCATTGCCTTAAAAAGCAAGATTTTTAAACTATTTAAAAGAGCTATATATATATATATATATATATATATTTTGGTACATTCCCAAATATATACAGAAAGACAATTTATAAAGAAAAACACACAGAGGAAATGCAAGCCTATACACTATTCAGAACTGGGCCATCTGCATGCCTTGGAAAACAGACTGAACTAAAGCTACAGTAAAACAACAAACCAAACGCCCCTGTGAGCTATAGCTACAGTCCCTTGTCTTCTGTGTTTGGGTACACAGAAGGATCCTGCTCCTAGATTGCCATCCACATCCAACGGGAAAGCGAGAAGTCCCACGAGGGTGCACTAATTAGCAAGAGCTACGTTAGCACTGGAAGCACAGGAAGGAAGTTTAGGAGAGTACTGAATACATGGGAGGGAGATTCTTGTTTTATTCTGACTGCAGTTAACTAGGGCATGTCACTTACCCTGAGGGAAATCATAATCAAGATAAGACACCAGTATTTTCTGTAAGGTCAGCTCAAAGGGCTCAGGTAGGAAAACTCTACTGACCTCAGCAAATTTGCAAGAGGATTATAGAAGTCCCTCATCTTCTTGATCCCATGACTTGGGTAACTGAAGTGAATTGTTTGAGCCAAGTCAGAAAACATTACATACTTTCCACAGTGAAAACAACTGTGAACACACCTGACATAACTACTCCACTAAAAAAGTTTTGGCAGAATTTCTGAAGAATGGGTTCCATGTAAAAATGGTAAATATCCACTCTAGATGGGGCAGACCTGACTCGTGGTTGCCATTTCTTCACACCATCCCTGAACTGTGTCTGAGAAGAGAAGCACTGATAAAAGCTAGCAATCACAGATTATTTGTGCTCAGCCCAAGGAAGCTGCATTCCAAAAAAGGACAAAATGCACTTCAGAAGGGAGAGGAGAAAGACCGTGTATTTCACAGCAGATCTGCCTAATGCGCAGCCTGGGGCATCCCACTCCATATCCACTCTGAAGGCAAAGCCCCAGTGACTGCCAACCCCACCTCTATGCCCTCCTAGCTGGGCAGTGAAGGTCTTAGCCCTTCCTTGAGATATCTCCTGGTTAGAAGGCCTATCTCATCAATGCACCTTTGAATTGTATCCTAAAATTGTACCCTAAAAAAGGATTGTGTCTACTACATTTATTTGCTTCCTTTTTCTTATGGCCACCACTAGAAATGTCACTTGAAGTGCATGTACCAAGAACAAACCGTGCCTCTGATCTGTCCAACAACAAATGATGCAAGTCTAAAATAAAATTAAGAAACACAAAAGAACTCATTTATTCCCTCAAGTGATCACACAAAAACCCCACTTAAATAAACAAAATTACCAAGACCTCAAATACTTTTCCAACAGTAAACTGCGGTACAGAACAGAACCTGGACATTCCAGAGATTAAAAGCTTGACCTGGAAAAGTCCAAGTTCTCCCGACCCCAATGACTTTGGTGAGAGAGGCCAGTGCCCAAACTCTTCAAACTGAGATGATGAATCTTCTACTTTTTCTGAGTACTCACATACTATCTGTGTCTGTTACTTAGAACTGTTGCTGGTGCAGCACTTCCTAAACACACTGCATTGACCAAGAGAAAAGTCAGAGACAGGCCAAGCCCCAAGGTGTTTACATGCATTTGAGATCCTTAATGAAGCTGCCAGACAGTGCAGAAAAGATTGACAGATGTTCCTGGTGGCACAGCAAGAACACTTAATCCAACAGGGAGACAAATACGCGAGACGTGGAAATCCAATGGTATCACTGTACAAGCAACCTCAGCACTTTAGGTACGCAAATCTCTGCAAGCGAACAGCTCTTACCAAAATAACCATTCTTAAAAGAATAGATCTCAACAGAGAAAAATGTTACAAAACCCACAGGCAAGAAAAATCCATATGAAAAGAGGGCAAACAACAGGGTCTAGATTGCTTATCAAAACCAGTCTTTCCTCCTAAAAATGAATTGAAAATGGCAACAAGGAGTTTGTTACAATGAAGTCTAGCACCATGTGGGAAAGGAAGTCAAACTGTTGACCTGGTCTTGCAAAGCTCTTCCTACCCACGCAGTTAGAACCAAGTTAATGAAATTGCTGAAGGTAGACAAGATAGCTCGCTCAGGCAAGAATTTGGAGTGTCAGTGCCTAAAGAGGTGTTTGTGAGTGATAGACAGAGTTTTCAGACCTGAAAATTATTATAATAAGCTTTGGTGTCTCTGCTCTATAGAGAATTGACCTGTTTATACCTGAAAACTGTTTTACCACTTGCAACCAAATTACACATGTTCTAGCATTTTGGGCAGAAACAGCGAATGTGGTTGACAGCCATGCTGAATCATGCAAAATATTCCTGCAAATTTATCCTCATTAGCCCTGTTCTAAACCATCTAACTGCAGTAGTTTATTTGCCAACAGTTTCTCAGACCAGTTTATTCTGAGAGTCAGCACTGGAGAGGCTGCTTTCTGCAACGACGGGTAATGGCAGGAGTGGGTATAAGTTGCTGGTAATCTCCAGGGAAACTAAAAGAGCTCCACCAAAAAGTGCAATTAAACTAGTATTTACCTCTCACAGCAGAAGGACCATTCACTTATAATTCAGCAAGAATATAAACAGTTTGAAGATACTTTTACTAGCAGATAAAAGCTTTTTCATAGGACAGATTTCTTCTAATGCAGCCAAAGTTACTAACATAAGAGTGATAGTGACTATTATCTATTATTTTAATTTTGACGGTGTAAAACTTGGATCTTTTGGGTGCTCTTTCTACTGAAGTAATGAATAACTGTTCACAAATTCCTAGTCCAAAGTGATGTGACATTATAGGGACTAGAGGGTGCACACAGGCAGTATTGTAACATTTACGACACAACGGAAGAGCTGCTTTCTCGGAGTATTCAAGAGGAAGAGATGGAAGAATTCTGTCTTTACAAATTGGACAGATGTTCAAAAATTACAAGAAAAGAGCAAAGGATTTCCTGTAAAGTCAAACACCTCACAATGTCACTGTAGCACTGCAATTTCACAGGCTCTAAGGCTTCACACTCCAGACCACTCAAATTGATTCAATACATTCAGTGTCCCACGCCACACAGATTGTGCTGGACAGGCTGTGGTCCCACTAGCAACCAAATTCTGCTCACCTCCCCACTGGGAACAGACTCATGGATTCATCAGGACACTCTGCATGATTTTAGGCCTGTGGGAGCTGGTTGTGGTAAAGTGACAGAATTCACTGTAATGTGAGCAAATGTACAGAGATGCATATTAGAGCAAAACCATGTCAGACACACTATATGATGCAAGGTAACCAAAACGTACTGCCAGCGGATAGGAGACAGGCTGTTTGGGAAAAGAAAAGACTAATGGAATTCTTGGCTGCACTAAAAAAGGACCCTTTATGCCACAATACAAGCTCCAGTGAAACTGTATCTGGCCTATCATCTGTTTGGGGCTGTGATCCCGCAGCACCATGCAGCCCCCACCTGCTACATCACCCCGACTGCCTTCACCCACACGCTTTCCTTGGGATGTCTCTCCTCGCAGCACCCCTCAAGCTCTGAATGCAGCTCCCGAAGTGGAGCAAGGAGAGCATCTTCAAAAGTTCATACAGTTTGGCCCTGCTGAATCATACTCACTCTGGGAGCTTCCCACAGTAGCAAAGAGGGAACGACGAAAAAACTGAATGCAGGTTTAACTGCATTAATTCCCTTGGTTTCATTCCTGATGCCATCCAAGAGACCAGCTGTTCACCCTGTCCCTGAAACCTGGAGCCAACACAGCATGCCACTGTCACCCCTTCTTGTCCTCTGACCCAGGGGCAGGACCTCCACGGCTGGCAGGAAGCTGCCATCTTCACACTGTAAGGGCTGAGGATCTGCTCAGAGCCATCACACAGATTTTAAACTTAGGCAGGCAATAATTTCTTATTATTGTGTTTTCATTAACTGCACAGGTGCCAGTGTATTTTCCATTTAAGCACTGAAAGAATAGAGGCAGAGAAGACCTGAACTCATACGTATGGGAAGAAGGGACTTCTAAAACCGTAAGAAGAGCTTGGAGTGTCTGAAGCACACGGGAGGAGGGCAGAGTCCCAGCAAGGGGGGACAATCCCAGTACCTGCACCTCTTGCATTTCCCTTTCAGCCAGCGCAGCACCAGCCCCTTCCCCTATTAAACCCGTGCCTTGAATTAAAGATTTTAAGCAATTCAAGTAAATAAAAATGTGATACACAATAGATACATATAGTCTATGGGTACAAACTCCCCTGAAAAATAAAGTTACTAACATCATATAACAGTGAACGTAAGACAAAGTGCAATGGTAAATGAAGTGATATTATCATGTCTCCAGTGCTCTGGCCCCAATTTCTGTTATTCAGTGACCCATCAATTTGAAATAGATAAGCAAAAAATCCAGACTGAGAATACCCTCCTATAAGCAGGTGATTGCAATCTCTCAGGCTAAAGCATGTTTATTGTCAGATCCTGGAGAAACTTATAGTTCATCTGTGGTTCTGTTGCTGTGGCTACGCAGACAAAGACCTGAGCTCCTTTCCTGCGAGTTCAGCCCGTAGCTCAGGGCATTCAACGCGTTAATTCTGCTGGGGCCAGATGAGTGATACCCTGGAGCAGATACGATCTGGCTGCTACCGATGAAAGACTCATTAAAATTTTCTTGCTGCGAACACACAAGTGCAAGAACAATTTTGAGTGACCTTATACCTCTGCAAATGGCCAATGGCCAAACTCCTACCACTGTGTACGACCCTTGTACCAGAGCTAGAGAAAACAAATTTAACAAGACCATAGCTGCAAGGGAATACGCCTGAAACTTTAAAATCTTCCCAACATTTCCCTCACTGTGAGGCAGAGGGATTCGCTTTCACACAGAACAAGCCTCCGCTTCATCCACCTTGTATCAGATAACCTTTTACATCCCGGCTCCCGGAGTTTTGTCTTCTCCGGGAGCTGTGAAAATTCCTCCGGTGCAGTGGCTGCGGTCAAAGATCGCATTTACAAGCGGAGCGCGATGCTGCCGGTAACCACAGTAACGGGGCACCCCTCCCCGAGCCCCCGGCCCCTCCGGTTGATGAGTAACTCGGGGACAATGGCTGCGCCCAGCGCTCCCGCAGGTCCCTACCGCGGCCGGCCGGGAACGGGGGATGAAAGGCTGCAGCGTGAAACAAACCCCAGAGGAGGGGACCAGGGAAGTCTCCGAGCTGAAACAGCAGCTGGAGAGACACCAGTAGCTGGTGGGAGTCATTGTAAAGGGAGTATTGAAGCAAATTTTGCCAAATACCTTTATTATTATTCTTCCCAAGGGATTTTTGAATGAGTATGTACAGCACTTTCTCATCTGGAGAAAACATGTAAGAATTATCAGTTGGATCCAGATTTTGGTCCTCCTTAACTTCAGAGCTTTCAAGAAGAAAGGGCAGACAAAAATTTGTTCAAAACATTGTTTCAGCCATCAGTTCACCTGTAGCAATCCCTTTGCCAAGTGTAATGCCAAGTCCAACCATGCTGTGCTGCTTTAAAAATCGATTACTAAACATGTTTCGATATTCCAGTATTTCTGAAATATTTAAAATCAGCTGCATATGTGAAAAGAAAAACTTTTCTATGAAAGCAGTAGCCCAGCACCTGCTGCAGCACCCTAAGAGCAAGGCAGACATGCGGCAAGCATGGCTGTGCGCTAAAATGACAAAACCTGTCTCCTGTTATCTTGTGAGCTTGGTGACCCTCCTGTGGATTTTCCTCACCTGATGAGACCCTGCAGACTTGCTCCAAGCTACCACTGGGCATCCAGGCAAGGATGGACAACTGGGAAACTCGGGGTGGTGCACATATTCCGCTCCAGGCTGCTGTGGCAGCACAGGCACACGATAATGACAGGACACTGCAATAGGATCCGCGAAGTGAAAGAGAGCAGGGGTTGACAACCTCTCTGCATGCATTTCAGGGGTTCCTGGTCTCACCTGTCCTGGCTCTGTCCTGACAATTGGCTGTGTTTAAAGTGAGCACTCTGGACAAGTTTCATCTGGGAGAAGCGCAGTTCCTGCACTCCCAAGTGACTGCAGGAAGCACATCGAAGTGCACATCGCAGTGGAGTAAGTGGAAACGATCAGTAGATCTGCTTCAAAAGCATACTTGTGATCTGAACTAAAATGCTGACATAGATGCACCCATGGTGAGACAGATTTAAACTACACTGCAGCTTTCAGCTTTGCCCAATTCCCCAGACACCCTGATGCAATACAAAAAAACCAGCCCTTGTTTCTCCCTCGGATGGATTTTCCCATACCCACAAACCCTGAAGTTACTATTTTGGAACTGATGAACTCTCATGCAGGGAATGAAAGTAAAATAAATGGCTCCCAGGTCCTGCTCCTTTCAAGTCGATTGCAGAAGTCCTTTTGACTTCAGAGACAACAATAAGAACAATAATAGGTTCTCATTAGGCCTCATTCCCAGCAGGGCTTTGGGTACTTCCAGAAATAACAAGATCTTCCTAAAGGTCTCTTTCTTTGTCTCTTTCTTTAATCCCAACAGGATTGGAATTTGGGGTTAATTTTGTTGCAGGAGTAGGCATTGAAATCCAGTGCAGCTCACATCAACACCTCTCATTCTGCCAGTGTCTCCAAATATCTCAGAATTAGACCTTTCTTGCTGGGCAGCCAGGTAAAAACGTGGGTTCCTAACAGATGGCTCTGGGCTAGCCACAAGTTTAGCTTTCATCTAATTAATATTCCTTGCATGTGCATGTGTTATGAAAGAATTGAAAGTAGGTATAGGGAATAAAGCACATCCAGACACTCCAAACAGTGAAAGACATAATTGCCAAGGGACTTCTACCTCACCCCAGCCCTTGCACACATTTTATTCCTAGCTTAATTATCTTCCAATCTTTCCCAGATTATCCAGCATACATTTTGATTCACTTTATACAGTAAAGATCCTATCCAAGAAACATGTTCCTCCTCATCTTATTCTAGTCTTCTTGAGAAATACAGCACAGATATAGCAGTGATTCAAATAAATAATTACATCTCTCTATAAAAAAACCCCACCATACTGTTTCAATACTGTATTTCTAGATTTAGCATAAAAATTATTCGTTCATGTTCTCAATTCTCTTTTGTATCTGCATAGTTCTGTCCAGAGCCAAACACACTGATGACACATTTGGATCTGCCTGCTCCAGAGGTAACAGTTAATTCCTGACCTTGTTTAGGTCTTTTCAGGCAAAAGACCAAACCTCTACAAGGAAGGATTTCCCAGGCTGTGCTTTTCAAGCTTGCTCAGAGCTGGTCATTCAGGGCTCATTTTGAGTGTCTTCCTTGAATCTTTTCCTATTAATCTAGGGAACCAAGCTGTGATCCTGGTTTAGACCTAAAAACCTGGTGCCTTGCAATAGCAAGAAATTGGAACTTAATTCCCATTGAGTCATTTCTTGTAAAAAGTAATTAAAAGAAGCATTGATACACAAACAGCACTCCAGAGTCCTATTGTTTCACAAGTGACAGAAATCTGCATTTAGACAATGAAATAGGCTCTTCAATTTAAAGGGTCCCTTACTTAAAAAAGGGACTACAAAGGTGCATCTTGCAGCCTACTTTTCCTAAGGAATATCTATGAGGAAGTTTCAATCACTATGACAACCTCTTTTTAATGCCAATGATTTTCTAGCCCAGACAACTCTTTCTTGAGAAAGGGCATGTTTTAAGGCTCTGCCAAAACTGTGGTTAAAAGCCTTAGTGACAAGAGAATAATCTATGAGGTTACCGTTTTGGCAAACATGAGTTTTCAAAAAGAATCAGGAATTTTACATTATAGCTAGCCAAAAGATTGCTGCTGAGAAGGAAGAAAATAACAGAGAGAACAAGAAGAAAAAAAAAGGCCAGACCAACCTGCCATAAGCATCATTTGAGTAAAATATGGGTGTTCTGGGATCTAAAGGTTTTGGTACCTCATGAGTTTGTAAATTTATAAAGATGCATTGTATAGCGACAGATAAGGAGAAGATTACATACCTCTGCACATTTGCACTTTATTTCAATCCACAATAAGGATTTTTTAGTATTTGTCAGTCTTTATCTGCCAAGTCTCTGCCATATCTCCATCAACAAAATCAAATGCAACCATTTCTTGCTACTCATATTTACACAGCATTTCTTGTACTATATTGCCATCTCTCTCTAGAATAAGCAAATAAAGGGCTTCCCTTCCATCAATGATTTGATGCTGATCCATAAGAATTCCCTTTCATCAATAATTCAATGTTATTCCATCAGAATTACCTCACCAGGAATACGATAAAAGAGACTCTTCAATATTCACAGTGCAGTTCTAAGCCGGTGCCAATTCAGGGGACCATTAACTCAGCCCCCCTAAGTGCTCTGCATTCCCTCGGGATGGTTTGTAGCCCTGTGGCCGCCCTGTTTTCCCTTTCAGTGAGGATTTGCACCTACCTAGGTTCCAGTGATCTCATTTTCTGCTCTGACTTCTGACCTGTTACTACTTCCACAGGGAAATGAATACACACAGGTTACGCGGCACAGCTAAAATCGGTGGCAGATGCTGGAGTGCAAAATGAGGATTTTGGATACTCATCCTGTACAAATGGTCACGCTACCCAGAGCTCGCACGCAGCCTGCTGCGGGGTGGCGGGTCGGCACAGGGAGAAACAGGCAGAGTGGTTTTGCAATCAGAGCAGGCACAAAAGCCTTAGCAGCTGTTGCTATTGAATCTGAGGGGTGCAAAGGCTACACACACCCCCAACAACGCCCGCATCGGCAGCTGACAGCCCGAACAACAACGTGTGGGGGAATTGTTCCCTTTTACCGCAGCGGTGTTCTCCACACGCGTAGGTACACACAAGAAAGAGGACTTCAGTGTTGTCCAACAACAATACTATGTTATACAATACACAATAGTTAAAAGAAAGGAGATAATTTTATGTTAGACATGCCTGAGTAGAATACAGAGCTGCGGGGTAGCCTTTGACTTGCCAAGAGTACAACTCCTGTATTGAGCCTTCTCTTCTAGAAGCAGCACATACATATTAGAGACAGAGATGTTCGGAAAAAAAAATCCTACAACAATTAAAGGAGTTGGGGAAACACCTCTGCTTCTGAAAGAATCCACATAAACCTGCATATCTGTGCCTCTGACTCACCAGGATCTGCTGCTTCAGAAAGCCGCTGAAAGGGTCAAACAAGACCTTATCTCATGCTACTGCCACTATTTAGGGGTTAAAATGCTGGAACAACAGTGGATCTCTCAATATTTTTAACTCAGAAATAGTTGCAGTGATATATTGAGACATAGTCGCATACAAGCACACAATAAATGTGAAAAATGTAGTAATATAAGTCTATTTACAGACCTCTTAGAGGTCCAGCCACCAAATACCTGGTAATACTTGTGTCTCTGTCATGCTATCATCAGAGAAAAAAAATTAAGCTCTGAAGCGTTAAGCCACAGGATCTGAGGATTTTTTCTAGAAATCATTTATGAATGCCTATACATTTGGGTAATGAAAATAAGCTTTGCCAGAAAAATTACATCAGTAAAGGGACAAGAAACCAGATCTCACTTCAAGACACGACACCCAATTAAGGCTGTGTGTTCACAGCCCCCCAGACTAAGCAAAAGGGACCTCTGGGAGTGGGCAGGACATGTTACCGTGGTAGGACTGGCAATGCTTCTCTCCATGAGAGCAACAAATTCCTTTCTGAAAATGCAGCCTCTTGCTCTGAGGGCAGCAGAGCTATGAGAGCATACAGTTAGCCCTGGGCTATCTACAGCTTCTGTACATAGATGACATTGTCTCTCAGCTAAGACAAAGGCTGGTCCTTGTTTAGTCCTCCAGGACAGAGGCTGGCCATGCTGGGAGTAGCCTGAACAGTGACAAACTCATGCATCCATCAAAGTCAGCAGAGGCACAGGTGCAGAAAGTCAGGCTCAGCCTCCATAATCTGCTGTCAGTGATGGAAAAAATCACCCCAGAAGGCAACCTCCCAGGCTAAAGCTGAAGACATAGGTCAATCAATCTAGAAAAGAGGTGAAAAGGCAAGAAAAGTTGGAAGTCATGACTTTTGCTGACCACCGACCAGGTTATTTCTTCTGTTAAAACTTCTGTCAGGGTACTCTGCCACAGAACACCAAACTCCACTAGCAACAAGGCATGCAGCTCTCCAGGTGGTCCTCTTGGCATCCTCCACGAACACATGAGAAAGCTGTGGTCACACACTCAGGGCAGCTGCTGGCAACGTGTAGCTTTGGTATGTGTGAGCAGTTAGGGAACTGATGGAAATCCCTTCCGTCCCCACTGCTCTGCCCTCCAACTGGCCTCTTACAGGCACCACTTAGGCATTTCCCACCACAAGGTACAACAGTGCAAGAGGTTTCAACATCTTCCAGTTTCCTGGAGGGTGATCTCAACCTCTCAAGGAGCTGACAGTGAAGGACAGTTACTGGTTCTGCTGCTATCTCTGCCTCCTCTGTCTCCAAGGGTTTGGCAACCTAGATGAATTCCTCCTGAAATGGTCTAAAATCCAGGTATTGCAGATACTGGAATCAAGGACATCAGTTACTCAGTGGAGGAAGCTTTAAATGACAACACGAGAAACAGGAGTTGTCCAGACTCCAAACTCCTGTTTGATTTGATATCAAAGAGTTGGCCCAGTGCACAGAAGACCCTCAGTTCCTCAATGCAACTGATGACATTTCAGGCTTTTCTGCTCCAGAAGGATTACAGCAGCACAACATCTGAGATCCCTCAGAGCAATGGGGGCTGTACAGAGGAGGAATGTGCAATGCAGAGGACCTCTCTCAGCAACTGGAGGAGGAAACTGATGACCACGGAGGCCTGTTCCCCAGACCTCAGCCACACAAGGGTCCTTGCAGATGTCTCCATCACAGCTTTGTACTGCTTAGGAAAAGACACAGACCCTCATCTAGATTGCTCAGGCTTTAGGGTACTGCTCTATTTCAGTGATATATCAACCTGGCAGGGCTCAGCCTCAGCAGAGATGGACATCCAGTCCAGCACTGATGACCCAGGTGTCAGCCAGCCATATGGAGGGGTCAGCCAGCAGTATTTGGTCAAAACCAAGTTTTATGATTCAGGTAAAAACAGATGTCGTCCACAAGACAACAGGAGCTTGGCAGTAAGTTCCCATTAAAGCTGGTAAGATCCAAGTCACAGCACTGCCAGGTTCCCTCCTAGAGGCTTTTGGAGACACGGGTAACAGTTTTAATATCCGAAATGCTGATGTAGGGGAAGGTAGCTAGGCTGTAACTCTGGAGCACAGAACTAGCCCTGCTCGGTTTAAACAAAATAGGCTCCCTTTGTGAGCCCTGCCTGAGGTGGTCAGCCTCTAACAAAAGACCACTGACAGTCCTCTGGCACGATCTCAAGCAATTTGAACTTTCTGCAGCTTTTGCAGTAACGCAGTTCACTTAAAGCTGACACAGCCAGGAACTTTCCAGTAATCCTCATGTTAGCTCTTACGCTGGGTTAATAATTCCCTGCTCAACCATCTGTGACCAAGACACAACCAATACGATTCCGGTTAAGTCTAAAAGTGGAATCAAAAGCATATATGGAAAACTCGAAAAAATTAAATAAAGCAAATGCTGTATCATACTTGTGTGCAAGGCAAAGCAGAGTTGCTGGCTTTTTTCATTTTATTATAGTGATTTATAATCCAAAGTGGAACCAAGATCAAGCCCCTATGCCCTAAAACACAAACACAAGAAAAACAGCAAACGCTTTGCTTTTTATGTCCTTTGAACAGTGATACTTAAGATTTTCTGCTTTTTAATTTTTGTCCTTTTTTTAATCACTAAACAGAGACAAATTTAAATATAACACCTAAAAATAATATGCAATGTTGTTGCCAAGCTCTGAGCTCCCATTTTGGGTAAAGTTGTTCTCCAAAAGACTGGTGACAGGACCCCCATGAAGACCCTCTCCCTCAGCACCATGAAGCTCCCAAAGCCCTGTATTCTATATGCCAAGTAGATAATATTCTCACTGGTTTGGTCTTCTTCTGAAACCTACATAAATCTTCTTTCCTGAACTGATTTTGACTTAGTAAAAAAAATTCAGTGTGTTCTGATTTTAGCAGAAAGAGTTCTTGTAAAAAAATAATAATCTGTCCACATGCACTCACCTTGGTCTTTCTATCACAAAGGGCTGAGCAAGGGGGTCTTAGAAACCAGGCAGCCACACCTGCCCCACCTCAAAGCAAAATCCTGACCATGTAGAGAGCATCGTTAGAGGAAAAAACAGGGATTTTCCCTTAGCGATTCAAAGGCAATTCATACAGCAATTAAAGTATCAAGTTCAGATGTGCTTACAATTCATGTGGTTATAAAAGCAAAAGTATCCAGATGCATAAACAAATAAACCGGGAACGGGGTAAAACGTTTAGCTCGAGTCAAGCCTTTCCCCTAGGGATGAGAGAGCCACAATGGTCCCTGCTCCCCGCGCAGCGCTCGGCAGGGATCAGGGATCAGCTCGGCAGGGATCAGTCATCCGCCCACCCCGGCTTAAGGTGTGCAGAGACCCCGACGTCATGGGGATCTCCCACCCTCTCCTGGTTGTTTCCACAACCATCAATTACCTACAGATGGGCCCAAATGTAAGCAAGAGCCCAGTGGGGATGAACATCTTAATTCTGACAAGACACCCAGCCCAGGTCACGGCTACCCTGCATCAGCTGCAGCACAGGACAGAGAGCAAACACTGCTCAGCACAGCTCTCCTGCCTGCCCTTATGTTGACAATCTGCCGGCTAAAATGCTGCCAACAAATACAAATAAAAATGTAAAAATACATTCACTGCACCTGGTTCTTTATTCGTCTATGAAATATATGACTAAGCTTTGCTCTGACATGAGTGGGAAGGCAATATAGCTACTATTTGTGTGTTGCAATGGGCATTAAAACAGGCCAGTATCCAAAACAGCCCAGCTAGAGAGACAACCAAAGAGAGTAACAAAAAGCTGTAAGGGGCACCCTGCAGCTCTTCAAACAGCAGCCACCAGAAGCAGCTATCTGGGGACAACAATGTTTCTATATCCAAAGTTTTGTAAAGAAGTTTTAACAAATGGTGTAAACACAGTAAAATTTTTGCAGAAAAAATACAAAGCTCAAAGCACCTGAGAACATTGCAGACAGTTACCACCTTTGCAATTTGCCTTTTCCCTGGAAATGGTTTGGCCATAAATGCACCCATCCATATACATTGGGATGCTTCCATTTACACCCCCCTGGGCAAGTCAGGCACATCTGGAGAAATCATCTCCACAGTATATTACAAGACTAGGAGCAGTCCTCATAGGATGGAACGACAGATGGCTAAGATGAAGCATGACAAGGAAATACAAAATCACAACAAGAAGGGAAACAAAACACAAATAATCCCTGTCCCTCACAATATAAAAACTAAAGATCACCCAGTGAGATGATCAGGCAACATATTTTAACAGAAAATAATTCCTGCAAGTGTGTGCATCTGAATGGTGGGGACTGTGATCAGGCACTGGGGAAAGCAGAAACTTCAGAGGGATTAAACAAACTGAGAGATGAGGGGGCCATGGAATGTGGTACTGACTTGCCCCACAGTGAGTCAACACCATGATTGAGGGAGACCTGTAGCCCCAAAAGCCCTTAAACATCTGCCTGCTGCGAGCTGGAACAGTGCAAGGAGGGAAGGATCCGTCTGTACTTGTCCTGTTTCTCATACATTTTCCTTAGTACACGTTGCTAGGCAGGGCAAGAGTGGGAATATTAGCTCGGACATCCCTTTGGCCTCACAGCATTTAGCAGGTCTGAGAGGCGGTGCTTATGGCCCTAAATAAAACAAGACACCACAGACATACATAACAGACATACGTACCTACATAGTGCAGCCCTGGACCAGGTGCAGTAACACAGCAGCGTTAGCCCTGGACCAGGTGCAATTTTTGGCAGGTGCACCAGCACCCTGCCGAGCTGGCTCGCTCACAGGGACAGATCTGGCCACACCAGGATGGACAAAGCAGAGGGAACCATTCCAGCCCAGTCAGGCTTTGCCATTTAACCTGCAGGGCAGGGAAGCATACCTGTCTTGCTTAATGAGCCTCTGTAAATATTAACAGGGCAGGTCTTCTCTAACTTTAAATTACTTAAACATGCAAAGCAGTGGCTAAAATCATTCAGACTCTCTTCTGCTGTCTGTATGGCAGTTGGGCTCATTGATCTCACATATCAATAAAAGGGCCACTTAGGTTAATTGGAGGATATATGTTAATTACCTATATGCCTGGAACTGACCAGGCAGCCCAGCCAAGTCCCAGTCCCCGTGGCCTCCTAGCTCTAAAATGAGCCAAGCCAGGAGATCCCCTTACACTGTTTACCTGCCTCTCCTCCGGCCTCACTTCCCCTGAAACAGAGGGAAGTCGGTGTACTTTTTGACTAACAAACTCACCCAAAGACGGTGTGTTGTATCTCACAGAAATTGTAACTCACAGAGCAGGATACACCCAAAAAACGCCTCCAGCAAGCACCAGCTTTCCCCAGAGGCTCATTTTGGGCATATTATATTCAAGACCACGCTTTCATGAGACTGTTCCTGTCTGCAGAGATCAGTGTGAGGGAGCCCTGGGGCTCTTTCCCGCCCACGGCCACCATCCCGGCTGCTCCCACGGCTGCTCCTGGCCACCATCCTGGCTCTGCACCCACAAGAGCTCTCATCTGCAGATCAAACAAGGTTCTCCTCCCAGAGCTTCACAGCTGAGTCTACCTTCCAGCTCCCCTTTTCAGGAAGTTTTTTCTCATGAAGGAGAAAAGCATCCCTGACTGGATTTCTTCTGATCAACCCCAGGGTGAGGGACAGAGTAATACTGGTGTCCATCTGGCCACCTTCTCCCTGCCTCCACCTGGCTCCTCCCAGTCCATTAAGACAAAGACCTGTGATTTCATGCCACAAGAGAGGTGTAGATCCCAGCATGTGGTGAACATCTTTAACACACAAATACCCAAGAGAAGAGTAAAAGGGAGAATGGTGTCAAATCAAAACACAGTTCAAGAGACAGCAAAGCAGTGCCTTTCCTCATTGCACTGCACAAGCCTGGCTTCAAGGAAGCAGTTGCCACACTTAAAACCAAAACGCTGAATAATTACAGGCTGCTTAGCCCAGCACTGCCTATTGTGCAAAGTCCTCCGTACAGGTTTCCACACAAATGAGTGATTTGAGGGATTTTGGTCAATTTCAATGATAGGGACAGCAAAAAGGGAACCCCAGGTGCAAGAACACAAGTTTGGTCTCAGCAGTTGCCCTGCAGTAATGTGGCTGTCCTTGTCCAGAGCCCCTGGGCAATTAGCTGTCAGTCACACAGGTCACTTTTTCCTCTGACTGTGGCTGACAGGGACATCATGGGCCTTCTCCAGTGGCTCCAAAGAGCGGCAAACCAAAGGCAGATAAGGATTTAACGACCGTGACAGCCCATTTCCCAACTCTGAGCATTTTTATACACACAAACCATTGCAGGATCCTGACTCTCATGAGTCACCCTGTTTAGTTTTACTCCTCTCCTCTGCTCCTCAAGGAACACAAGCCAGCACAGGCCAAATCCTACCCAGTTGATATTGGCTCACGAAATCAATTACAGGAAGCTGCTTCTCAGATTGCAGAGCCCTTGCATGCTGCCAGCAAGCCAGTGAAGGAACACATGCGGATACATCCTGCATACACCACTCGTCTCCATCCATTTTTTTCCCACTCTCTGTCTTTTCTAAACCTATGGATTTCCAGCCCCATGGTCCTGAGGAAACAAAGCAGGGGGGAAAAAGAGAACAAGTGTGGACAAAACTCAAGGTGGCCTGAAATCCCAGCAGCCTCCCCAGAACCACCTCTCTCCAACTGGTGGGGCTGCACCCATCTTTGCAAAGATAGAGGCCTTTTTTTTTTTTTTTTTTGCAGTGTAACCAGAGTTACCAGAACAATCCTCTGAAGCCAGCAAAGTTTCCTAAAGCGTGAGAGAGGCCAGAGACCAGCCCTTTCTACTCCCCCTCTTTGTTCAGATCAGGAATTTGCAATCCAAATCCCAGCCACACCAGAGCAGGCAATGAGCCTAGCTGCTGTAAAAAGCATCTTAGAGAGTTCATGAGGCTGTGTGCCAAAGAGCTACTGCGAGACAAGGTGAACAGAGCTAGAAAAAAACCTGTATGTATATAATACCATTAAGATAGCAAATAAAAAACCTGTCCTGCAGTGCAAAGGAATGTGATAGTTACCGAGTGCTCCCCTATAGCTGCAAAGAGTCCTTGAAATATTAACAGGGTTATCAGCATTCACTTATCGGTTACAGTAGTGCCTAGATAATTCAAAGGACTGAGCCAGAGCTCATAAATATGTACACTTTCTCAATGCAAAATTCTTATTATCAGAGAATTTGTTACCTTTTTAAACTGAAATTTGTTAATATTTTAAATTAACAAACTTAAAAAGGCAGCAATCTACAGGGAAAATATATTCAGTTTATTTTTGCATCCATTTATTTTTTATGTGCTCTGTGCATTTTCAAGACAGGTGTTTTTAAACATGTTTATTGAAATTCTGATGTTAGCACAATGCAGCTGCATTTTGTATCACAGAATCTGCGGTGTTCAAGCTGTAGAATTTCCAGGTGGCAGAACTTCATACAAACGAAAGCTGGGAGCTTTGTACCCATAGAAGCAAGTAGTGAGTGCTGACACTCTTGCCCACATGGATTAGGTGCTGAGTACGGCACACAGAGCACTGGAACAAATCCTTCACTTGATACGAGTCCATGTGGTCACACAGGCCTGAGGGAGGGACAGTACAACATTTTCATAACTTAAACGGCCTTTCTAGAAACTTTCAACCTTCCAGAGGGACATAATGCAAGCATGGGCAAAATTATATAATATCTCCTTCAAGAAAAAGCAGCAGAGAAACCACCAAGCCAAGGGCAGAGCCTAAACCCACCTAATTACTGCCCCCTCTTTAACACCATCCCCGTGTCTGTCCAACCATGTGCTGAACTGCTCCAGTACAAGGCAATAGAAACCCTACTTAAAAAAAAACCCTATAAAAATTAGTTTTGCTTTGGTTGCAAATGCACAGCAGCCCTAAGCTAAATGAAGGGCTGACTACCACAGCTCCTCTTCTCCTCTGCACTGGAACTCATACTCCATTGAACTATTTCTTCACATCAGGTAAGAACCTTTTTGTCTGATTTTTATTGTTAGTTTGCCTTTTTGTCAACCCTCATCCTCCCTTGCATTATTTTCTACTCATTCGCTGAACTCAGCTGTTTCTCCATGCTAAGTCAGAAGCTTGTTTTGTTGGGTTTTTTACCGGCAGATTGGCTTTTTAGAAACTTGGTGTATGGAAACAGCCCAGCACAAGGTCATACAGGTGATGGGAAGCAAAGGGCTGTAACAGCCAGAAGCAAGATTGGTTCAGATTTGCTGCAACTCGCATTCTGTGACATTTGTGAATAACTTCCAGCCCCATTCATGCATCTGTTGAACCATGCTACCTTGTGGATTCTTTACCTTCTTTTGATACCAAGTTTAGAAGATAGCAATGCTGTTACACACACACAAGCTCAGGCAGTTCAAAGGGCTAATTGCTCTTACAATTTATTAATATGTATGTTTAATTTCTGCAGCGAAAAGAGAACAGGAAATAATTTTTCCACCAGCAAGTTTAATTTTCTATTTAAGGAAGGTTCTCAAGGAAATGTGTTGTATATACATAATACTACTTACAACTAGGAAGCTTATCAATTTATCAAGCTTTATCTTAAACCCAGCTACACTTCTTTGGATCTCTTCACAGAGAGGTTATCCCAGAAATTTGCTTCCCTGAAGGTTTCAAACTGCCTTCTAACATCCCACCTAAATTTATTACCATTCACTTACACTTTTTTTTTCTTTAAACTGCCCTGCTCCTGTAGTTCAGGGATGTAGGTAGCAATCGTAATCCTCTTTGGTTTTTATTTTGCAATAAGAAGAATGCAATCTTCTACCATAAATGATACCTCTGGTAAAACGAATTCTCCATTCCCCAATTTGCCCTCTTTACAATGTACATTAACTTTTCTTGTCTAGGAACAATCAGAACTGGAGAGAGATGAGATATTTGCAGTGCCTTGTACAACAGCATGTAATACTTCAGGTTATATAATAAACTCATCTCACTTAGTAAGCCCCTGTGGTGGAAGCCCCATGCACCACGGCGTTTTTTCATCTGGTCTGATGCTTCCATCTTTCTGAACCAACTCAAACACATAGGTAGTGGGCAGGCAAGAAAATTAAGTCACCCAAATAGTGTCATTTCAGAAAATGGAGTAATTTTCCATCCCAGTATTTGATAAGCACTTTAAGTACTATATAAATTCATGGAGGGCCCATGTCCAAAGAGAGGGCAGTGTGACCCTGGTATATCACACCCAAGTAACAATATATTGCTTTCTTCAGAGAAGCAGCAGCATTGCCTCCAAACAAGCAGCAACACGTGATCCAACCACAGGAAATCCAAGAGGTGCTGAAATCCCATCACATAGAAGCTAATCTGTTCTAAGAGATTTTGTGACTCATAAATTATCATAGAGAAAATTAAGTGCTACAAAATACCTAAGAACAGAAATGGAAAATAAATTAATCAAGATGTCCAATAAGGAACAGAAACAGTGGTTAGAAACAACTTTCTAAGTGTTGGATTATTAACCGTTGTGCTTTCTTTCCACAAGGGATTATTTTACCCTGAAGTTCTAATGGATCAGCTTCTCATTTACTAGAGCACCAGCTCTCAGCTGTGAGTTCAATCCCCCACCCCATGATCCGACCATCTCCGCAAGGTGCCTACACCCGTGGGCCCCTCCCACCGCATCATGAGGATGGAGCCGGGCTTCAACAGTGAAAAACCCATACCCAGGACACACCACCAGCTAATTACCCGCTGACTGCCACAAGCGGGATGCAGGAAGGGCTGACACAGGCCACAAAACTAGTCAGGGCCTTAGGTTTGATAATCATAGTAGAATAAAAGGGAAAAGTATGGTAAAAAGAAAAAAAGCACTGGAAATGCAAATGCAAATACATGGCTGTGAAATCATCAGATGGAGCTCTCTGTTGAGTGCACGGACAGATTCAGTGACCCTCAGGGAATCTTACCTGCTGAATGGGCCAAGAATACGCCTTGCTGGGTATTAGGCAATGTCATGTAATATGACTACAGCAGTAAACACAAAGGCTCTACAGTGCAAAGAACAACACTGTGAATTTCACAACTGCTGAAATCTCAGCCTGATTTCTTTAAGATTCAGTTTCATCACAGGAACAAAATTTAATTAGGGTTTTCTTATCATTAGTCACTTATATAAGTTCATTGAAATACCTGAAAATGCACAATATCCAAATTTTAAGCAGCACTAAGCCATCCTATATGACCAGTATGGGATGTATAGAGTGTGAGTAAAGTTGTTTGCCCCATGGGATGCTTCCCAGTCTGAGAAAGCTTTCAAACTGGCCATCAAAGTTGTCACGTTACTTTCCCTTTAGGCCTTGAAAAGTGCGATGGAATCTTTTAACAGCTACAGACTGATCAGAGACTCAGAGCAAAAACCCAGGGAGTCAGTGACACAACCTCAGAGCAGGAGAAACTCTCCTGGAGGACTTGCCCCAGGGGAAAAAAAAGGGATGGATGCTTAACGGCCAGTAGTGGTGTGAAGAATTTTATCTGATCATCTCAGCATCTCAGCTTCAGCCCAATCTGATGCAGGTTGGCTGAGATAAAGGAATGAATCAGTCATCTCAGCTTAAGAAATCCCCACCACTTGGCAAAGGATATATTTTAAAAGCAGATCGTACAAAAGTTCGTAAAACTCAGTCATACAAAACAAACATGTTCACTGCATAGAAGAGAAAAAATGTCCTTGTCTCTCAGTTCTCACCTGAGTTTATTGCCATTAATCAGTCATGTCCATCAATGCTGTTACTAGTAAATAGGAATTTCTTAGTTTAAAGCCTCTTAAAGCTGAATAAAGTCCCAGACACTGTTATTAGCTGAGCCATAGGGTAGCTGAGGTGCAAAGGAACAAGTCAATAAAGGCAACTGCAACTTTTCACAAGGGATAGGAAAAAAATACAGTCAACATCAATACCCAGACTGGGCCAAATTCCCAATTCTGGGCACAGGTGTTGCTCCCACAGACTGCAAAGACAACAAGCACAGACACTCAGTGTGCAGCATGCCCTGCAGCCTGGAGCTGGACACAGACATCCAGTGTCTGCTTGTGCTGGTGACCTCTGTGGGACTGTCACCTTATGTTGTGGCTCCCTGGGCTCTGCACAAGAAGAGGGGCAAAGGAGTGTGTCTGCAAAACCTCTGGAAGCTGCAGCCAGCAGCCATAACTGCTGAAGTCTCAACCCCAGAACTGCCAGTGGAAGTGCAAGGGCTGCATGGGCAATGCACTGGTTCACCAGGCACATCTCACGGGGCAGCCCTGGAAGGGATGGACCCTGTCCCTCGCCGCGCACCAACAAACCCTCCTAATAGCACGTGACAGCACAGTGATCAGAAGAGGGTGTGGGATGGATGAGAAATCTGCCCTGCCTCCCCAAATGCAAGAGGGAAGGCAGTAAGAAAGGAGGCTGCCACGCCATCAGCAAGCCCCGTGCCCGGTGGGCAGCTGCCAGCCAGCTCCCGGCGCCTGCCGCAGACACCATGAGACGTCCCCAGCACTGCTGTCTGCTATCTCACAGGGCAGTCACTCAGTCGATGCCTGCTGGTTATCCTCATTATTTACAGCAGGTATTACAAAAGCAGCCCAGCGAGGTCTCTGCTGTGCACGGCCCTGTACAAACTTGCAGCAAGCAAACTCCAGAGATGCAGCACCTTGCTGCACAACAGAATAGGGCAAACAGATCCAGTGAGTGCAAAGGGAGAAAGGAGAAGAAAATAAGGAAGAAGGAAAGAACACCACCAGCATGTATTGTGTAACAAGCTTTCAGCATCTACCAGGTCCCAGAGTATACCCAGGGTTCCCACTCCACATAACCAGTGCAAACAACCGGTGCCTGCTGTCAGCAGCTTGGTCTACAAACCCAGGTGTCAGACTGCCAAACTCAATGCAGAATCACGTCAGGTAGCTCAGTAAGCAGGACCTAAAAGTTAATGTGTCTTACCTATCAATCAAAAAAACTCAGAGAAATTTACCCACATCGCTTTAACTTGTAACAAATCCTTTTGCAAACACCTTGCAAAACTAAACAGAAGGCACCAGCAGGTTCATGATCTCAAGAAACTGAACTTAAGATGGGATTTAAACTAGCAGGCAATTATCTGCCAGATGGAGAGCTCATCATGCAGAGCACACCGCTAAATTACACTGTGTCAGTAAAAGGAGACCAACATCAGAAATACACCCTGTGAGAAGGGAAACTGAGTCAGCCGACGGGATAGTTCAGCCCAGTCATTGCTGCCAAGAGACCTTTACCACATGTGTAGGGCAGTGTTGGCTGTCTATAGCATCAGCGAGCACACTGCGGGAAAAGCCACCCCATCCAAGCGACGAGCAGCAACACGTCGACAATTACTAGCAAGTCTATCATCATGGCAAGCTGCAGTGAGAAAGAGGATTAAACAGTAGGCGAAGATGGGTTGGACTCTGAACATTTAGCAGCGTAATTCAAGTCTGAGCCCATGAATTCTTCCATAACTGACCCTTTAGCCCATCTGGGGGCTGCTCCACATAAAATCAGAATACATTTACAAACAGTTAAAGCCAGAAGGCAAACAAATCATCTCTGATCAATAGGAAAGTACTCCATGGAAATTCCCAGGGTTCTTGTTTATTTTACCTTTGAGCTCCCAGGTGAGAAGAATTGAGTTCCTGGCTACAACCAGAAGTGACCTAGTCCTGACATGGCCTGAATGGTTCATGAACCCACTTTTGTTATGGCCTAAACAGCATCCAGCAGCTGAGGGTCAAAGCCAGACTGCTCACACTGCTGCTGAAGCAGAGGTGCCCATGTACATGAGCCAGAAAGCCTCCTCTCCTGCGCTCTCCAAGAGTGAGTGTGATCCTGTGGCTTACAGCACTTACCAAAGAGTGGGAAATGTGAGTCCCACAACAGCTTCTGAACCTTATTCGGCTCCTCCTTATGTATAGCACAGTGAGAGCTCTCAGATCAAGGGCTGGAGCCCAGCCCATCTCTGCCCTCGCTGAGTGTCCCGATTGCTATGCTGAGTGAAGTGCCCAAGCTGTAGTGGGACGGTATTTCAAGTATTCCCACTTTATAGGACACTTAACTGCCTAAAACAGAATATGGCTGCAGGGAACAGGCACCTACAAGTGAAGTGCTGTAACACTTGCTGGTTAGATCCAAGTCCTGTACTAGACCTAAGGCATGAAAGGTGCCAAATGCCCCTCCCTAGTCATGCTGAGTGGTGCCCGCAGTGTCTGGAGGCTGCTAAAACAAGCAATGCGCTGGTGTGCGACAGCTTTTACATGGTTTAAACTAAATGCACACAGCCAAATAATTTTAAAAATAAAAATCACAGCTTGGATGCTCAAGGGTCGCCTTTAGAAACAGAGCCGGCAAGAACACCACTGCAAGCACACAAATAAATGAGGGGCTGGGCCGGTTCCTGGGAAGTTCAAAAGTGCTATGACAGGAATTCAATGCAATAAGCTCAATGACTTGCTAACATCAGTTTTGAATAGGATCAAGGAGTCTGATCTGTGGCTAGTGAAAGAAAAGAGCAAACCAAACCAATCCAGCAGATCTTTGTGCCCATGATGCGTACTCTGGTGGCATGGCAGCTACAGAGATCCACTTTGAGTACATTAGCTTCCAAACCTAACAGCCCCTTGGGATTTAACAGCAAAGACAGACTGCTAGGTGCTGGCCATCACATCTTGGAAACTCAAATCTGATAACACAGTCCTTGCTTTGCCCCTTTTGGTGGGGTCCAGAACCTTTTGCTTCTTCCTGAAATTGGGCCTAGCCCACAGACTCCACGGCAGGCAGGAGATGCCATGTTGACAACGGTTGTTAATGATGGATTCTTCCTTTGCCGCCTTCAAAAAGCACTGAAATATTTTGACCATATGCGTCATTTCCAAAAGTGCTGGAGACCTGATGGAATGTAGCTTCTATCATGTGTCAGGCAGTGGTGTTGAAAGCAGATTACTTTCCTTTGTATGTGATAAACGTAACACATCTATGTTTATTATGTGGTCCCCTGAGGATTTATTACAGATTTACTGTTCCATTTATTTGCTTTTTTTGTGCTTGGCAAGTGTAAACACTCAAATAAATATGAAGGTGGTTACAGCTTAGCAGCATTAATGACTTGTTGAAACAAAGTCCAACAGTTTTCCTTTCTCTCCAGCAAATCCTACTTTTCTGTTCAAGCGCTTTTTTTCAAGTGTGAAGATCATCTTTCTGAAGTATTTTAAAATTTTCTTTCTTTGTTGAATGCCAAATCCCCATAAAAGCATACTTTCCCCCTTCATTCACTCAAACTCTTGACAATATTTAAAGTATATATCCTAACATTATTCGTGGCAAAACATTTTCCTCTTTGCAAATTACAGCCTCCCCCATCTTTTCTATCTAGTCTGCTAAGCCTGTTGCTACAGGTAGTTTGCTGTAACAGAAATAAGTACAATCATCGCTCCAAAAGAAAACAAACCCTTCCGTTCTGGCACACACATTCAGGGTGGGTTCATCCCACTGAACTTTAGCCACCTAACAACAAGGCAATCAGCCCAAGTCAGTCATTTATGTTCCCTCTTTCATCAGCGGGGTGAGACGGACATTTCCAGTCAACAGCCCTCCTGCTTATCAACCAGTAATGGCTGCAACCTACATTTGAAGCATTTGAAGAGATATAGAAGATGATCATGGTACCAGATAGAGATCTGACCATAAAAGCCAAGCTGTACCTTTGATAATGCTATTTTCAATCCAACAAGATCAACACATGGAATTTCATTCTCAAGCAAAATCCCACTAATTTAAAAAAAAAAGGCCTTAGGCAAATCTCAACAGATTTCAAAATTTTCGATAAAGATTTCATCCTGCCCCTTTTGGAAACTTGTGTTACTTCTATAGGTAATTCAGTGTTTTTCAGCACTGGACAAAGAGCTCCACTGGGGGGGAATAATAATACTGTCACTTGTCACAGAAATACAAAGTGGCAAAACTGAATTTAATTAGGTCCAAGATGTTCTTTGTTTCAAGTGGACAACCACTGTGAACAAATCTTTGAAGAACTGAGTGCCTCGTCAACTTGTTCTGTACTTTGATTTATGCAATCTTTTGTCCAAGTAGTCTCAGAAAAGGAGCAGACGACAAAAAAGCCTATCATTCAGAAAAGACAGTATCACCATGCTTGTTTCTTAAATGGCAAAGTAGATGTCAGAGTAGTTGGAAATACTATATTACCTAAAAACATCATGATTCCCACAGAAACCAGGACAGAAAAACTGTAACATGGAAGATTGCCAAAGACTGTCATTAGATCTGATCTGAGTATCTTCAGCTCTTCTAACCCTCCTACATTTCCTAAATACTTTCCATAGATATTTTTGGAAATGCAAGTCAGTAGGCCAAAGGAAGCCAAGAGAGATAGTTGCCCAAACCCTGTAACTTAGGCAATACTGAGGTAAGCAGGTAAGTTGTGTTGTTATCTCAAGTACTCAAACACAGAGAGCTTGTCCTCGCCAATTGACTCTCAGAGACCTGAGGGCTTACGAAAGAGAGGATGAGATCTATGGAGAGCATAGATCTTGTGTCTTGACATTTGATCCTTCCCTTACTCATCCTCCATGCATGAGCATTACTGCTAGAGTTGCCTACACTGCTAAATATTGAAAAGGTACTTGCACACAGGTTTAAAGAGGTTTCTACTTCACATTTACTTGTTTCCTGCTCCAGCTGTCAGAGTGGTCATATTCCCAGGCTCTGCATATCAGTCTCACCTGACCTACATGGGAATTGAGGGGCCCAGTGAAATTGCAAGTCAAACCTGTGCCCAACAATTGCTGTCTCTACCCAAAATAACCAGATGAACATGAGCTCAGCTATGCCAATGTATGCAGCAGCTACACATCTGGCTGAACTGGAACCAGAATCATAGGTGTGGCATGCTCTCACATGCCCCTGGACCCATGAACCCTGAGCACCCAGCCAGCCCAAAGACCGAAGACAACCTGTCAGCCGCAGGGGTGTCTGAGAGACCTGCTGCACACTCTGAGGAGGAGGCAGATCACGAGTGAGTCACTCCAAACCCTCCATGAAGATGCTGGGAGATACAAGGATGTTCTGATCAACATGCTCTGACCAGACTGGTTGAAATGTAAGGATGTCTGGGTTCTCAACCAGATGTCTGCTAAGGGTCTCTCAATCACCCTACAGAAGAGCAGTGAGCACACAACCTAGCTTCACCTAATGTTATACTCTGAAACCTCACATTATGTTCCTCAGTCATGGGATGTCTGAGAAAATTAATTTAGCTCCAAGACGGGAGACAACAATGGACAGGACTTCCAAGATATTAAGTACATACACTGAAGGAAAATGGACCATTCAACGAGCAGATGTAAAATGATAGGCTTTATCAGCAGCCAGACGCTTCCTCAGGTAACGCTTGGGATGTTGGAGATAATGAAGTATAAAATCCCACTGCTTCACATCACCTACTTTCCCCACCACCACCTCCACTGCAGGTTTACTATCATGCCAACATCAAAACTTAGAAAACTGTTCCTATATTCTAAACAAAGGGTCCCTTTGCTATTACTTGGACAACAATTCAATGTTTACTCTGTATTTGGCAGTTTGCAGCATGTTCCGCAATCTCAGCCTAAAACAATTCTGAAATGCATGACCACAAAAACAGAACAAGAGAGGATTCTTTGGAACCCATGAGCGCAGGTCAGAAGTAAGAATACTTTGGTGACTTCTGAGAGGGAAGCAAATCACAAGAGAATACACCAAGGAAACCAATTCTTTAATATACCCTGAAGCTTAAAAAGCAATCAAAAAATATAAGCCAATTACTAACCAATTTTTTAAAAAATGCTTATTACAACTATCTCCTCATTTGCAAATAATTTGAAAATGAGAGGAAGAAAGTTTTCAAGGTAATCCCACCATCATACTTCTCTACAATTAATATTTTTCCCATGAGACTTATCAAGTAAAGCCTATTAGATCTTTCTCCCTATCTCCATTCTCGTTCCTTGTATACTTTCTTTTTGTTACCTTAGCTTCCCTCTTCCCCAGAAGTTGCTGAGAAAAGTATCAACATTTTATTTATTTTCAGAGAGAAGATACCTTTTATCTCAGTAAAAAGTTACTTTGTCAGTCAAACCGCCACTACATATTTTCCCCTAATTGCCATAGGTGTTTTCCTCTCTTTTGAAACAAAAATACACCACTCCTATGAAATCCAGGCATGAAGTGGAAGGAAGCCTGTGGGGAAGCAACAAGGCAGCCAGGTTTTTATCAGCTGGAACAGATCATACAGCTGACAAGGGAAAGTCACATTCCAGCCGGCTGGAAGGACACACATCTAAAATGCATCTTGCTGTAGCATGAATTAGAATATAGAACCTATATGGATGCAATAAAGGATACAGGTAGCCCCAGCAGATCCAGGAACTACTCTAACTTTAATCGATGGTCACTATTCCTGATTTGCTATTTTAGGAAAATAAATGTAAATGTTCACCACTACTAGCTATTATCAGTCATCCTTCACTTCAGCCCCCACAACTGCACAACAACAGGGGATACAATCCTGCAGCTTGTAGTATCAGGCCATCTTTCTAAATGGGTCCCTCCTCATTGTCTCCCAGGCCTCGGCAGCCTTTGAGCCGCTGCCTCCTCCCCTCTCTCTAGGGTGGGATGCATGAGGGAAGTGCAAGAGCCCAAGGCCCCTGGGATGCCAGCGTGCAAAAGCCCTGCAGCCACACAACAGGCTCAAACACCTCTCCTGCTCCAAGGGGAGGACTCTCCACCCATCCATTTCCATCATCTCCTAATTGTATAACTCTCAGGGATCCCTACACCAGCTGCCTGCAGGAATGTTTCCCTGGGAGGGAGGCCACGGACGCCAGTTTGGGTGCTAAGTGCCCCTCGCTGTCCCTGGAAGCAAGTCCTTGCTGGCAGCCAGAAGCAGCCGCCCTGGGGACCTGCCCCTAAAGCTCACAAGGCTCCACCTGCCCTGCTGCCCAAAGATGGGGACACGAGGGCGGGGTGCGCCCTGATGCTGCCCAGGCGTCCGGCACGCATCCTGAGAGGTCACGCCATGCTCAGCCTCTGTGCCCAGAGGTGTCCCTGTACTTACAAGGATACCTTTTCGCTAGAATTTCCTTCCTCCCTTTAACCTCGAATCTTGCCTTACACAAGTAACCCCCAATGCTTTGAATCTCAGGCACGGCTGCGGCCTCACCTGTCTCAGCCGGGCTGCACCGAAGTATTGCATCATCTGTATTTATATGGAGAAGGCACAGACCTGGAGATTCAGGATCATTAGCATAATGACTTTTAAATTACAATAATAATGAAGATCCTTTAGTAAGCTCTGAGTAAAAATTCCTGAAGTTGATTGTAACACAAACAAGCTCTATGTTAATTTCTATTTGCCAATAGTCAATAACCTCACTGAATGCCACTGGATATTTAAAGCTAAAGAAATGTAAAAGACAATACTTGAACTTGCAGAGTCCTCGAAAATGCTTGGGTGTCTATCCCTCACCGGCTGAGGTGCAACACCTTCCCAGAATTGTATATTGTAGGTTGCATAACGATATTTTACATTTATCTGGACCACTCAAAAGCTGTAGCATCCAGCCAGTTTGGGTTTTTTCTGCACTGCTGATTTAGGCTGGGTTCCCAGAGGAGTTTGTACACACATCTATTGTATCCCACCGAGCTGTCGTTGATGATAAGTGGGACTACTTGTGGCAACACAGCCAAGCAGGTGCCAGCAGTGTTTGCAATGTGATACCCAGGCAAACTTGTGTAACATTTGTGCAAAGCTAATGCTCATACCAGCCTTCCCCCTGCTGCCCCAGCAGGAACGGTGATACAATGTTTAACACAAGCAAATGCAATGTGACTTCAGCAATGTTTAACCCATTTTTTGACCAAATAAATCCCAATTTAACATTATCATGATCATCACTGTGGACAAAAAGTAATCATATTTAACCATCCTGTCAATTTAAGCCACATATTTATTAGTAACAATAAGAAATCACAGACTGATCAACTCTTGACCACCTGTTTTAGAAGGCCAGAGTAAAATCCTGCCCCTCTAGGAAAGCAGAGGCAGGATTTCAGCAGAGTCCAGATATCACCCCAGTTGTTAAAAAAACGACACAATGTGCAGACATGGAAATATAAAGCTTTGCCTTTCTGTAGGAAAGCCTTGAAGGTACACTAGAAAAAGGAGACTGTGCCTTTTTAAGGGACCCCTGGAGCCCTTCTGGAACAGTTGCATGCAAAAGAGGTCCGGTTTGTTCACTCAGACGGCTCTGTACAACAGGCACAGGCAGAGGGGCACCCCTGAAGAGAGATTCACTTCAAAAGACACAGACTTCAAAAGCTCCTTCCCAATCCAAAGCAAAATGCTAATATCCCCACCACCCACACTGCTCCCTCCTCCACCTGGGTTGTTCCTGACGGGCTGTGGGGGCACAGCCCACAGGTACCCCACAGGTACCACAGCATGCAGGCAAGGGCAGAGCCACGCACGCCCCGAGCCTGCCCCAGCTGCTCACCACCCCACAGAGCTTCTGACAATGCTGACATGAAACTTCTGACAGCTTTATGAAGCCTATTAGCTCCATTTGCTTGGTCGTCATGATTCTTAAATTTTGTTTATAAGCAGAAGGCCAAAATTACCGTGCTCATTTGAATAATGCCCAAGTCAAAGGAAAGAGTGCTGGGTTTAGCCACGTAGCAGTGTCTCAAAGTAACTCAGTGGAGTAGCAGGGCTCCTCGCTAGCACTGCACACACTTGCATGCCTCTGCAGCACAACACATCTCTAGATAGAAATAAGATTTTTATAGCACCACTGTTGTTTCCGACTCATATAGAGATCAAATTCCCCAAGTTCATAAAGAGTTCTAGTCCTTCCCCGACCTAAGAGCAGCTGTGAGTAGCTGAGGACTTTGTGTTTGTCTGGGTTGAGAGGTTAATGGCTACTCCACAGACACGTTTTTTTCAGTTAACTGGCAGGTCATTTTAGCAGATGATTTGCAGGTGTTTTGCAACACGTAGAGATAACCCTATGGAGTACTTCTGTCTGAGCTTCTTCTCTGTCTCTTTTCTTTTCTGAATTGCATCAGATAAATCAGAGAAACCAAACAGGTGAGACTTTCATGGACTAATCACACAATGACAAACTGCCCTTCCAATTTCCACACAGCGAAACTTCTCCAAATAAATGTCAGATGTAGTTCAGTGCTTGTTAAAATTACCTTAAAATCCTAGTCATAAAAAACTTAAACCTTTCAAGTATCTCAATATGCACGGCACGGCAGACAGTCCATTTTGATGAACATCACAGCACAGTTTCAAAGTTCACACCTTCACAAAACATGAAAATGATGCTGGAATAATCAATCTCCCACATAAGAAAATAGGTCTTCACTCCTACCTGAGACTTCACCCACTTAAACTGTGTAAATCATTACACTGAGAAAGGAATCGTTCATGTCAGCTATTTTTCTGAAACACACTCTTCACCTAGGCTAACAACTGTTCCAAGCTTTGTGCTTCAAGATGAGTTCTTATCTTCTGCTACCAGATAAAGAGCTACTGGTTCAAACAGACAGTGACCACGCAATCATCTGCACCTTAATCCAAATGTTTTTCTTTGAGGCCACAAGCCTACTGCCTATTTTTCCTGCAAGTCCTCACAGGACATGGAAACAGCATTTACCTTACCATGTAAGCTGCCCCCCAGCATTTTGGAAGAACCAGGAGTGGCTTTTCAGGAGACACACTGCAGGAAAATCAGTCAGCTCAGTTAATATCACTTTCATTTTTCTGAAGCAAAAAGAACCTCAAGCCTGCAAACACAAGGGAGAGTGTGGCTCATTCTTCTGATGCCTTGCTGCCACTGTGGACACTTTTACAGCAAAACAATCACTGCTGGGATTATGCCACGGTTTGATTATTATTTTTATAATAATCTCCCCAAGTGTGATTTAACATACCTAGTACTTTGAACTTTTTTCTTTTTTACAAAGATAACAGAAATCTTAGTTTTAGTTTGCAGAGAGAGGCAGCAAGGAAAGTATCTGGCTAAACCTTTGAAAGTCAACAGAAATATGGGATCAGGTCCACAGTAAACTTTATAGAGTGGCACCTGCAGAGGAAATTACTCATTGCATGATTGATGCCACAATTAGAGGCATAAAAATAATTCCATGATAAACAAGCAACTGAGCAGAAAAAGAATAATATCCTAAGAGCATGTATGTGCTCAAACAAAAGTACATATTGGACAATATCAAACAGTCTTCACACACACAGTGAGACAAGTTCTCAATTAAGTTAACGGTACAGTATCCCTCCCTCTCCCTTTCTCTCCCTCCCTGCAACAGCCCTGATTTGGGGGCTGCATTTGGCCAGTATCTGCCCCTAGTGCCACTAAAGCAACTCCAGTGCCATTAGCCAAGTTACACAGCTATCACACGGCCATAACTCATTGCTTTCAGAGCTGCCATTTCCCACAGGAGTGCAGGCCAGCAATGCAAACCAGCACAGCTCCACCAGCAGCACATCCACCTGGGCTACACCAGCTCTGGTCTGAGGTCTAAGGAACTACCAGCCAAACCTCTGGGTACACAGAAGGGAGTAAACATGTTTTGTTGCTGAAAAAGCAGAGATATCAAATCTCAACTTTTTTTTAGAGAAAAAAAAGAAGGAGGGGAGACAGCATTATAGATACACATGCATTCCCTACATCTTTGCAAGTTACATCATTTACTACCTTTATGGAACCACATCAGAAAAGCTCCAGCCAAGATACCACCTCAGCTGAGGGAGTATGCACCCTTCCATGCACACTCATATTTATTTATCCTTGTGATCCACGTTTACTAAATAACTTCAAAGCACCACTTCAGTCTACAGCACATAGGCTTGATACATCTTTGTGGTTCCTCTCCAAAAATTTCACAGGTAAGTTGCTGCTTCAGGAAACCAAAAGCTACACTCTAAACTGCAAGTGTGTTATTTCTGCCCATGCCCCCGTACTGGTCTGACAAGCAGAATCACGCACTCAAATGCTTGCTTACCTGAGACTGACACTTTCATAAGGGCTTCAAGGGGTCTGTTGTTGTCCAGATCACGACTGAGTTTGAGTTCCCCAGTGGCAGAGTCCAAAAGGAGCAAGTTTAATTCATTGCCTTGGACAAAAGTGTAGGCCAGGCTGTCAGACACATCAGGATCATGAGCTGGGATCTTGCCAATCACGCCAGAGGGAAAGCTGTTGGACTTGTTGGTCACATAGTTATTGAAGAGGATCTGGAAGTCCTGCAGCACAGGTGGGTTATCGTTCTGGTCCAGGAGGCGGATGTGCACAGTTGCTCGGCTCACAAGAGGGGCTGAAGTGGCCTGCACCACAATGACATACTCTGTCCGGCTCTCATAATCCAGGTCCATTAGGGCTGTGAGGTCTCCATTGAGCAAGTCAAGTTGGAAGACCTCGGGGATGTTCCCCTCTACAATCTGGTACATGATCTGTGCATTGGTCCCCTCATCAGGATCAGCGGCACTGATCCGTGCCACAATAGAGCCCACAGGGCTGTTCTCCTCCACAAAGATATCAAATTCATCCTTCTCAAAGACAGGGGGGTTGTCGTTAATGTCCAGCACAGTCACCTGGATGTCCACAGAGGCTTTCAGTGGTGGGCTGCCCCTGTCCACAGCAAAGGCCCGCAGGCTGTAGACAGCCACATTCTCGCGGTCCAGCTTGCGCAGTGTGCGTATCACTCCAGAAGTGGGTTCGATGTAGAAGTCTCCATCTCCATCATCACCACCTTGGAATGTGTAGAGGAGACGGCCATTGAGGCCTGAGTCACGGTCGGTGGCAGACAGCTGCAGGACACTGGTGGAGAGTGGCACATCCTCAAAAACCGAGCCCTGGTAGCGGTCGCGCAGGAAGCGGGGTGCGTTGTCATTGGCATCCAGGATGAGGATCTCAACGTACGTGGTGTCCGATTTCTGGGGGATACCATTGTCATGGGCTGTAATGGCCAATGTGTAGGAGGCCTGGTCCTCATAGTCCAGCTCCATCAGGGTGGTGATGGTGCCTGTGTCAGGGTCAATGCGGAACTGGGGGATATTATCATCCAAGATATACGTGATTCTTGCATTCTCCCCCGTGTCTTCATCAGTGGCACTGATAGTGACAATAGAGGTGCCAATGGGCTTGTCCTCGTTGACACTCACTGTGTAGTGGGAGCTCTGGAAGACTGGGCGGTGCGTGTTGGCATCTGTGACATTGATGAAGACCTGGACGGTGTCGAAGCGAGTGCCATCAGAGGCAGTGACTGTGAGCACATACTGCCTTTCTTGCTTGTAATCCAGGGGCAAGGCCAGTGTGATCAGCCCTCCTCCACTCTGGCTGGTGATGGCAAAACGGTTCCTGGTGTTGCCACTGGTAATCTGGTAAGTCACAACACTGTTAACGTCCCTGTCCACTGCTGTCAGGGTCAGGACACTGCTGCCCACAGCTGCATCCTCGTTCAGTCTGAGGTGATACACCTTCTCTGTGAAGGTGGGGTTGTTGTCGTTCACGTCCAGGACAGTGATGGACACGCTGGCTGAGGAGGTCATGACCGGCACACCATGGTCCCTGGCCTCCACCCCAAAGTGATAGTTTTCCACAGTCTCTCGGTCCAGCTCTGCAGCCACAGTGATCCACCCTGTGCTGTTGTTGATTTGAAAAGGGAACCCCGAGTCACCTGCTGCAGGGGCACCTCCAGTGGACGGTGCCATCTCTATGAGTTTGTACTCCAGGCGGGCATTCTCTCCAGAGTCAGCATCTACAGCCTGGATGTGCAGCACTGAGTAGCCCAGAGGAACATTCTCCAGCACCGTGGCCTGGAAAGGAGTGCTCACAAAGATGGGGGCATTGTCATTCACGTCCACAACCTGCACTGACACCATACCGCTGGAGTTGATCAAAGGAGGTCTGCCCCCATCCTGGGCTTTGATCCGGAGCGTGTACTCCCGAATAGTCTCATAATCCAGAGGGTTGATCAGGTCAATGGCACCAGAGAAAGAGTGAATGTAGAACTGGCCTTTCAGGTTGCCACTCACAATGCTGTAGTGCACCTGGGCATTGCTGCCCCGGTCCCGATCTGTGGCCTGTACCTGCAGTATCTGGCTGTTCACTGGGGCATCCTCTGGCACCTGGACCAGGTAGCGCTTCTCACTGAACTGAGGGTAGTTGTCATTCTCATCCTCTACAGTGATGTGCACCATAGCCGTGGCACTGCGTGGTCCTGGATCCTTGCCCTGGTCATTGGCTTCCACCACCAGGTGGTACTCAGAGACCTCCTCGCGGTCCACCGAGGCTTGGGTCCTCACAACCCCGGAACGCGGGTCAATCTCAAAGACTCCGTCACCAGCTCCCGGCTCCAGCAGGCGATAAAGCATGTTGGCATTGGCTGGGGCATCACCATCGGTGGCACGGATGGTCAGCACCTCGTAACCCACCTCCAGGTTCTCCCGGATGCTCTCCCGGTACTCGGGCTGCTCAAACACTGGCTCGTGGTCGTTGGTGTCACTCACAGTCACTGTCAGATAGGTGGTGGCTGAGCGACGGCGTGGGGAGCCATGGTCGGAGGCGGTAACCTTCAGCACGTGGGTGTCCTTCGTCTCCCGGTCAAGGCTGAGGGCAGTGACCACGCTGCCCGTCTCGGCGTCGATGGTGAAGTAGTCGTTGGAGCGCTCGTCAAAGAGCGCCTCCATGGAGTACGCCAGCCGGCCGGCTTCACCCTCGTCGGGGTCCTGGGCCCGCAGCACGATGACCGCGGTGCCGGCCGGTTCGTTCTCGGGGATGGAGACCTGGTAGCTGGGCAGCTGGAACTGCGGGGGGTTGTTGAGGCTCCGCGCCCGCCGCGCTCCCCGCCGCCCGCCGCCCTCCTTGCCCGGCAGCGGGGCGCAGCCGGCGGCGGCTCCACGGGGCTCGGCGGCCGCCCGGTGCCGGGCGCGCCGCGGGCAGGGGCCGCCGCCACGGGGCCCGCGGGGCTCGGCGGGCGGAGCGCGGCGCGGCGCGGTCCCCGCAGCCCTCAGGCGCCCGGCGGGCGGCAGCGCCGGCGGCTCGGCGGCGACGGCGGCGGGGCGCCCCGCGGCCCCCGCGGGCAGGTGGAGGAGAGGGCCGGCGCGGGGCGGCCGCGGGTCCCTGCCGCCGGCCGACGCCAGGGCACAGAGCAGCGCGGCCCAGGACACGCAGGCGGCGGCGGACAGCAGCCGCGGCATCTCCGGAGCTCAGCGGGCAGCGGGGCCGGGCAGCGGGCTGCTGCACAATCCATCCACCCGCCGGGCTGCCCGCCCGCCCGCATCCATCAGCCGCCGGCCCGCCCTCCCCACCGCCCTCGCCTCCTGGGCACCGCCGGCGCCCAGCCCCGCGCCCCGTCCCGGTCCGCGGGCAGCGGGCTGGAGAGCTCCAACTTTTCCACCTTAAACTTTGAAGTGAGTTCAAAATGGCTTCTCTCCTCCTCCTCCCGCCGCCGCTCCCCAGAGGGCGATTAGCATAAACCTGCTGCTCCTCTCCTTCGCCAAAAAGAAGAAAAGAAAATCAAATACCGAGGTCCCCCCCGGCGGCGGGGCCGGCCCACGGGCGGCGCGCTCCCGCGTGGCTGCGCGACACGGCAGAGCCGCCGCGCCTCGTCCCTCCCGTCCCGTCCGGTCCTGTCCCGTCCTGTCCCGCTCCAGCCTCCCGGCTCGGCTCGGCTCCGCTGAGCAGCGCAGGCTGCGCGGAGCGCGGCGGGCGCTGCCCGGGGCGGGGTTTCCTGCCGGCCCCGCCCGGCCCCTCCCGGGCGGCGGCGGCGGCGGCGGCGGGGGCCGGGCTGTCTTCGGCCCCGCGGGGCTCCCGCTCCGCCGCCCGGCGCCTCTCGGCGGCCGGGGGAGCTCCCCGCCCCGGCGGGGCCGTGCGGGCCCGGAGCAGGTCCCGCTGCGGCTGCTCTGCTGCTCCGCGCGGGCGGCGCTCCGCGGGCGGCGAGGCTCGGCCGCTTCCCCACGCAGCAGCCACCTGTCGTCTCAGATCCGTCTTGCAGAACAAAGTTAAACCTAAATTCATTTAAAGTCACTTTATTAAATTCTCGCTATGGAGGGGGAAAAAATAAAGTGAAACTACTTTCCAGGGCAAAATGAGCACCATGTGGGGGCCCAAGGGGGGTCTGCCGGTATCCCAGTGCTCACACCTTGCTCTGAACCACGCAAAGCAGCCGACAGGATCCTGGAGCCTTGAGTTAAAGATTTCTTTGGGGCAATCGCAAATAATGATAAACAGGACGCAAACTTCTGTGGGAAGAAGCAAAGCCCAGTCCCGCATGGGAATGTTGCACTGGTGATCAGAATGTCAATTCTACGAATTTATGCTAAACACTACGTCGCGCTGCTTTTCCCTTAGCGATGTAGGCTCCTGAGCGATGCGCCCGAGCTGCGGCCGCATCCCCGCGGCTGCAGTGGCCCCTGGTGGGTGCGGCGGGAAGGCGCGGGCGGCACAGGGCCGCGGGACGTGGTGCGGGACACCCGCCTGCGGTGCTCACCCTGCCCACCCTCGGCGGCAAAGACCGATGCTAACCTACAGAGATCCCGCGTACAAGAGCTTGACGTACGAAGAAGACCACGGGTAGTGAACAACGAGCAGCCCAAGGTTGCCGACCGGGATTTTGCAAAACTTTGCTCCTTGTAGGAGGAGGTGGGAGGCAACTTTTAGAGTGATCTGTCACTGTCAGTTCGGGCTCTTCAGCACTTAGAAGAAGACTATGAACAAAACAGGTTCTTTCAGTGGCTTTCATCCCCTGAAATGCATTATTGCAAGGGGGAGAGAGAGAGAGAGAGAAAGGAAAGAAAGGAAGAAAGAAAGAAAGAAAGAAAGAAAGAAAGAAAGAAAGAAAGGAAGAAAGAAAGAAAGAAAGAAAGAAAGAAAGAAAGAAAGAAAGAAAGAAAGAAAGAAAGAAAGAAAGAAAGAAAGAAAGAGAAAGAAAGAAAGAACCCCCTCCCTCCCCCACCCCCCAGAAAATCGAAAAACCAACCACCTGGATAATTGCCAGTATGCCTGTCAGGAGGAAAAAGAGCTTTATAAATTGGGGTTTTGGAAGTTGTTTTGCTGATTCAGCTGTACTCAACTAGAGATTTTTTAAAATGGAATTTAGAAGCTTACTTGGCTTTGCGTATCCTCTGATGAAAATGATGGCTCATGAAAAGAATTTAAAAAAATTAAATGTAACATTCCATTCATTTATCAAGTTTGAGTGGATGTAGTGAGAAGCTTTGTACTCCAGAAACAAAGCAATTCACTTGGTAGCTGGGTTAATCAGTATTAACTTGGGATTTGCATAAGGAAACTTTAGTTTAAGTCCATGCTTTTCTTGCTTCACTCTACATTTTCTTGCTGCTGTGCTTAATGCCCACAATTTGAAAAATAACCTCTTGTTATAAAATAATCTCTTTTTTTGGCTTTTCAAAAATGAGATCCAAGTACATGTTTCGGGATAAAATAGATTTGTAAGAAGAGACAGTTTAAACTTTTTTATTAGCTTTTTATTGCGGTAAGAGGCAACTGTGAGTTGGGGAGATACTGTAATATCTTCTGTAGAAACCAATTTTGTGTATGATTACACAAAATCCTCCATCTTTCCCCTGTTTGTATGACCTGCCTTCTATTTCCAGTTAATTTTGTCTTGTTGATGTGACATTTCACTGTTTTGTAATTAAATGTATTATCCTTATTGTTTCTTGCATGCATTACACCATTTGTCATATTATTTTGCCATTAAAATAGATTTCAAATGCAAAATGGTGAATACAGTTTTGAAGACTGACTCGTTGCTCTAGCAAAAAGAGTGGCTTGTCTAACACGCTGGCAACTCCAAGGACTTTCCAGCGGTGAAATGACTGATCATGCCTGTTCTCAGATCGCTCTGTGTGGAGGCAGGGGTCGCTGTTAGATCAGAGGTCAGGACCGAGGGGATCTGTTTCTGCTGCTGCTTCTGTGGGCCCAGAAGGGCCAGAGAAGGCAACAGTGAAACAGAACGTTTGGTAAAGGCAACTGAAGGTGAGGAACCAAAACAGAATTACATGGCTCTCTTGTTTTAGCTGGCAAGCTTTTAATGAAGGCTGATCCTTCAAAGAAAACCAGATACTTTCTTTGTGTCTGATTCTGCAGATTTTCTTATATAAGATGTGCTTTTCCTTTAGAAGAAATCACACTGACATCACCATGATGAGCGATGTCCATAAAAAATGCAAGTGGGTGAGGTTTTTCCTTGACCCTTTGTTTCCTTAGTACCAATTGATGACATATTCATTTCACAGCTAAAAAAACCACTCTGTTTCAACTTGCCTAGGAGTGAAATATTTCAAGTTTTTTCCACAGTGAATTTAAAACAAAACTGAGAAGATTAAAAAAAAAAAAAAGATGGAATTGTTACCCAGCTTCATTCAGTGCTCAGCTTAAAAAAAAAAAAAGCAGTTAAACTGTAAGGGATTTTCCTAAAACATGAATTTTACAAGACCAGGGGAGAGAACAAGAATCATTCCCTAATTGTGACTCTGCTGTCAGATCTGTAGCCCAGAGGAAGGCTCATGCAGACCTGGGCTTGCCTGCATCTAGGTCCAGTAGTATTTTTAATGTTGGGAATAAAGTGATTCAGTGTAACATCCATCCCTGTGGAAGAGGTGGTTCTATAGAAGGAGATGGAGCTTTTCTTATCTCGGCCCACCAGTACTTTGAGGAAGGACTTAAAAATTCACATTCAGTAATGTGTTAAAATAGTTCACTATTTTTTTTTTTAAAGAACAAGAGTGCTGTAAAGATTTTTGTCATTGGATTTGTGAAGTATTTTGCAAAAAAAGTGGTATGCAGTGTGTCCTCCACCCCTCCAAAGCAGGGGTTTTAGCTTCTAAACTCTTGCTTGGGGAAGAAGAAGAAAAGTTATCCTCAATTTTAGGCATCCATGCAGCACAATCTATATCTTGTACAAGATCTCTATATACATGGTGTTAACATAAATTGGTACACATATCATGTTTTCATAACTACATTTATTTACTCCACAAATGCACCAGTGATCTATTCCTGCTAAAGTAACACTTTGAGAAAATAATCTGAGAAACCACAAGAGGTAGCAATAAAGCAGCCTTGAACCACAATTTATTCCACAACCGTACAATTTTCCAGCACCTGGAAAGAAGCTGGATGTTTTGTGCCACACTTTAGAAGTGAATAATACTAGGTTTTGGAGGGGAACAGTATTTATTACCCATTATTTTAAATAAACTGACAACATATTAGACATGAAAAAAACCCAAAACAACCAAAACCAAATAACAAATAGCTTGCTAGTTTTCAGACTACCTGTGCTGGGTGCTCTTAAATCCTACCCTCAAGGTTGGGTGTCTTCTTTGTCTGGGACTGCACATCAGCAGAAAGCTGTCTTCTGTGACCCCAGACAAAGCCTAATAAAAAATGAAAGGGGAAAACTAAGAGGAATTCCTCAATTTTGAAGGTTTCCCCTGCCCATGGCAGGAGGCAGGTGGAGCCCTGGTCTGTCTCTGGCTGAGTCACCCCTGGCTTTCTGGGCCAGGGCACAACAGAGAGGATCTCTGTCTGCTCAAAGTTCCTCCAGGAGACCTCATCCTGCTACAGTGTGCAAACTAGTCTGAGGAGATGATCATTATAGTGAATTTAAGTTGGATAAACCCAGGATTTCAGGCGATTTCTCCAATCACGACAGAAAGAAAGCATGAGAAATTGCTCTGTGAACAGACATTTGGACTTCCAGCCCCCTTGCGAATCTGTTCCATGCCCAGCCCAAGAATGGTCAAATGAGCAAAAGTAATTTATGTTTCCACATTGGATCTGAGTTTATTTTAGAGATAGAAGAATTAGTTCAAGCTCCATAAGATGAAATTTGATCCTTCACCTATTGCAGGAACCACACAGGTTTGGAAGCATTCCAGAAAATACTTTTATTGCTAACATTCATTATTCTTAAAGCCAAGAATGGATTTCAAAATGCTGGGATCCTTATTGCAGGAATTATGTTTAAAGCTTCTTGGCTGTATGTAGCTGTTCTTTTCAGAAAGAGTAGAAACAATTTAGAGCTCTCTTGGAGTCTGTTATAGCAAATCATACTGTTGCTTCTTTTAAAATCCTCCATGGATACAGCAGCAATTCAGTGTTGGAACTTGTTTATTTCTTTAGACTTCATACCATCCATTTATAATTTACCCTAAGGAGCTCAGCTCCACCCTACTCAAACACTACTTGTGAATTTCCTCACTCTAAATTGGTTTGGGTATTTTTTTCCCTCCTCATTTTAGCTAAAGGCTCCACCAGTTACAACATGCAAATAGACAAACCAATAGAAGAGCAAATTTCATGTTCAAAAATTGCACGGTGGCCAAGAGCAAATAAAAGCTGAATAAGGCTTGATTGTTATTTATGAAGGAAGTGATATAGAGATTAATGCATCAGAAGTGTGCTTCTACATAATAACAAGCTCTGTAACACATACTGTAACAAATGAGTAAATAAAATGTGAGACTAATCATCCAGTTCAAGTAAGCAGAGGAGGCCAGCTCTACGGATTGATGTGTTTTTCTGTACTTTGCATCTCTCTCCTATACAATAAGAGGTACTGAGTGAAAAACAAACCCTTGGAAATTACCTTTTGCTGTTTGTTTTGCAGGATTTGCCCTTTCCCTCTCACAGGGTCTCACCTTATGATGTACAAACAGATTAAAAAATCAGCTCTTGTGGCTTTGCCCAAGAGTTTGCTGAAAGTTTGCTGTCAGCTCATCAAAATAAAGGTGCAGTAGGACAAGTTTCCTTGCTTTGCCAGCTCCTATTTAATCAGGGGATTAGGGGACTAATTAATAAGAACTGGGTACAAAAGGGAAACACTATCTTGGTAGACACTCTAGTTTGACTGAGTGATGGGTTTGGGACTGGAGCGGGCTGAGTCTATCAACACATTGCAAACACCCTGATGTGGTCACCAAGGAGCAGTTACTGACGGAGCTACGAGAGCCATGAGGAGCAAGGAGGTGACACAGAAGATGGGCAGATTAAGTAGTAGAGTTCGAGTACTGATAGAGAGGCTTCTTCTGGCTGTGGAGAAGTCTGCAGGACTGCTCTGCATGCTCATGGGGTAGGCATGCTCTGCGTTTACATGGGAATATGGGATATTGTTCTTGTACCACCATCAGTAGCTGCACACTACACACGGGTGTTTGTAACATGATGTTAGAATCCAGACTGCTCCAGTTTCTCCCCTAGTATTTCCTTCAGCTCTCTGTATGATTTAGACACCCATTTCATATCGAAATATTGTTTTCTAGGCATTTTAATGCCTCCAAAGTTTTTTTTTTGCTGGTATGAACTAACATTTTCTGAACTTTTTATGGTTTGCACAGAGAGAGGATTAGGCTTTTTTTCTCCAGTTTCTATTATTTTGTCTTTATCAGCACCAAGTATCATCTGCCATTATATTGCCCACTTGCTCAGCACCAAGAGATTCTTCTCCAGAAGCTGGTTAGATTTCATGCCATTAGATTAAACAGTCCTGGTTATTTTTGTAACATCTGCACACCCAGCCACCTTTCTGCTCAGCTCCTTCCTGGCAGTAGGACCTTGTAGCCTGTTTTTCATGAGCTTGCCATGGGCTCCTTGAACACAGCTACATTAGCAGAAGAAAAGTACTGAGGAAAATTCTTTCAACTACTTATCAAAGAATATTCAAAGAGCTTCTGGTGGATGGGCATGAAGGTAGAGCGAAAGCAAGGACTGTGTGACTTTGGTCTAACCGGTTCCTTTTCCAGTTCAATTACATTCAAAGACAAGGTGTTTCAGACTCTTAGGGGAGGAAACACACAGCTCTAATGAAACACTTGCAGGCAGGGGATTAGTTGCCCTGTTGGAAAAATAAAAATATTAGCTGAAATGCTTAATGTGGGAATGTGAAGTCAGCGTAACAGATTACTCCGATTATGGTGGGGTTTATGGCTTTGTGGCTGCTTCAGCAAGAGAAGGTGAAGTAGGCATTCAGCACCTCTCTTAATCACTGTAGGTTTTGCATGTGAGATATTATGACTATTGTTATTTCCCCTGCTTTCTTAGTTTTATTTCATACCTAGAATTCAATGGAAAGACAGAGTCTTGGTTTCTAGTCCTGGACTGGAAGCACACCCTGCACCATAACGTCTTTTCATCTTTTCCCAAGAGTCCTAGGAACAGTAATTTTTTTCTCATAGATCCATTTTGTAACATTCTGGGTGTCCGTCAGCATCCCTGAGGCTTGACAACTCTAAATGTGGAAAAATAGAAAGTGTTTGAAACAGCAGTATACCCTATCACTTGAAAAAGCCTAACTGAGACTGTGCTAGGCCTCAGTTTAGGCTCTCTCTGGCTGTGGGACGGGTTCACAGAGACACCATGTCCTGCTGCAGACATCCAGAGGAATCAGGCCTGGGTGGTGTGCATTGCATGGCTGCTGAGCTCCCAGACTGAGCTTTGCCTGTGCCAGCTCACCTCCTTGGTCAGCCCATGCCAGGCTGGGCTTAGCACAGCCCTTGAGACTCTGCCCCACAAAATTTGGAGAAATTTGGACAGAGTTACCCTGAGTATGTTGGGAAAGGTAAAAGAGCTGTTCTCTGGGAGAAAGCCATGTCTGTTGGCCTCTGTGACAAAAAATGGCCCCTGCCGTGATTTATTTCCCAGCCTAAACAAGTTTCACTCCAAATGTACGGAACACATTGCGTTTTCAAAATCCAGTATCTGTTCTATTTTCTGCTGTTCTGCCAGCTACTGAGCACCACAGTTCATTGTCCTGCCTCTCCAGCAGCTTTCACCAGGCTCACCACTTATTAACAGACTACATGTCTGGTTGCTATATTTCTTCAGAGATCACTCAATGTTGTTTCATAAAGGAGAGGAAGAGCCTTTGCACTCTTAATGAATTTAGTTGTCATCACTTGTCAGCTTTGTGCTCTGAGGTCTCTCTTAGGTAGCGTAATTATCATTATATTTATATATAGGTAATTATAATCTGGGAAGCAGTCCAAATTCTGCTTTTTAAGTAAAATTGGTGAAGCCTATTTGCAGTGACTGAAGCCCCTCAGCACACAGCAGCCTCACTGGCAGCACTGCAGTGGCTGTGGGAGGATGTGCCATGTGGATACAACAGACCCTCTTTCCCACTCAGTTACAGCCAGGGGTCATTTCGTGTTCTATCTGGCATGCCCCAAAACACCCTTATCTTCAGATGTTCTAGCCTGAACACTGTAGTCAGGAAAAAGGATGAAAATAATCCCTGGTTACACAGGCTGGGGGAATGGGAAGCTCATTAGGCTGTCAGGCACGTGCTCCAACTCCACCAGTGCTGCCAGGCTGATTTTCCCTGTACCAACAGACATGGATCTCAGCCCTCAAAGAAATCAGTCACATGAGATGGTTTCCACAGAGCAGCTTTGGTTTCAAATCCCACCACCGTTCATGCCACAGCAGTGGTTTCACACAGCTCTAAGGAGCCAAAGCAGCACCATGCCCACCCTGCCTGCTTCTCCTCAGCAGTTTAGTAGTTTAGGGGTTACAGTGGTAGTACTGGGCTGATGGCTGGACTTGATGATTTAAAAGGTGTCTTCCAACCTTGATGATTCTATGGTTCCTGACCTGACCTTCAGCTATAAATGCCATTTTGACGATATCATTGTCCTCAGGGGCCCAAAACACATTTTCAGGCGAAAAAAATCCTCTGGGAATATCTCTAACCATTCCTTCTGGGGTGTGCAGCATCACCCCTAGGTGCTACCTCTACAGTTAGTTGCACCTTCTGCCACGTCATGTTAGAGAAATGCAGGGTGACCTTGGGTTTTGCAGACTGTGGGTGAAACACTGGGACTCTTTGCTACTCATCCAGAGAGCATTGCTCTAACATTAGAAAGTGCTGATCTCCTTTTCCACCCACAGTGCAAATAACAAAGTATTTTCTGAACTATGAGGAGGCTGAGAGACTTGGAACTAAAAGTATTCCCGCAGCTGCCACTGTCACAGATGAAAAAGGTTGTCAAAATTGTCTTATTCTGAAAATTTCAACCAACAGAGCATGCTGTCAGCACAGACTGGGACAGGGAAGAGTCCTGGGGTAGTCATGGGGCATAGTGCTGAAGTGCTGGGATGCTGGACTTCTCATGGCTGAATATCACTGGGTGCCAATGGTTTGCTCCTTGGGAAAGGGGATAAAAGGAAGCCTTTGGCTTTGTTTGGAAGAGGGTATTCTCGTATTCTTTCTTTGCTTTCTCACCCAACTGCATGCTGTATAAACCCTGCAGGTGCCAGAGATGTGTGAATATTTGGGTTGCTGAAGGCATATTGCCCTGTATTTGTGTTTTACTGTTCTACAACCAAGATTGCTTGCTGTCCTAATCCGTGACCTCAATCTATTGTATGGATTGAAGCAAGGCTCTCTTGGAAAGGCCTTGCCTTTTTCATATACTGTAATTTTTGATCAGATGGTTTGTTCAGCCTCAAGGCAGCATTTTTCTAAAATACAGAAGTGGTTGGCCTTGCTAATCCACTGGTAGGAACTTGGTGGCTGTTAGAGTTCATTCAATGACATCTCTCCTCAGGTGAGCTCTGCAGTGTGGTTCTCCTGGTCCTGTGCAGTGGAGTGCAAAGAGAGCTATTGCTGTCCTCCCAGGCTGCACTAGGCAAAGTATCGCCAGGGGGATGGAGGGGATCCTGCCCCTCTGCTCAGCACTGAAGAGTCTACACTGGAGTGTGGGGTCCAGTTCTGCTCTACCCCATACAGGAGAGACATGGACGGACTGGAGACAGCCCAGTGAGGAGCCATGGAGACGATGAAAGGGCTGGAGCACCTCTCCTGTGAGGAAAGGCTGAGAGAGCTAGGACTGTTCAGCCTGGAGAAGAGAAGGCTCAGGGGGATCTCATCAGTGTATACAGATACCTGAAGGGAGGGAGCACAGAGGATGGAGCCGGGCTCTTCTCAGTGGTGCCCAGTGACAGAACCAGAGGCGAGGGGCACAAACTGAAACACAGGAGGTTCCTTCTGAACATCAAGGAAGCACCTTCTCACTGAGAGGGTGACTGAGTACTGGCACAGGCTACCCAGGAGTCTCCATCTTGTGGAGTCTCTGTCCTTGGAGATACTCAGAGGCCATCTGACCATGGGCCTGGCCAACCAGCTCTAGGTGACCTTTTTTGGGCAGAGGCTTGGACCAGATACTTCCGGAGGTCCTTTCCAACTTCAACCATTCTGTGGTTCAAAACAGGACAGCAAATAGTGGAAAAAGAGCAGGATAAAATAGGGCAAGGAAGATAGAGCGAGGTAAATTACTGAGGCAGGACAGAAGAGAGGGATGGGACTGCCAGGAGGGAGCACCAGTTAGTGTTCTCTTTCTGCTGGCCCCATCTGAAACCAATCTCTCTTAGGACTTACTGAGATATAACACTGCAATAGAAAGTGGTTGCAAAGCGGAAAATCACAATAATCTCACAATTTAGCAGGCTTCCTACCTGGTGCTGAACTTCTCAGGATGGTTGTCATGGGTTGTAGTCAACCTGTGCCAAGCTATCCCATCCTCCTGTAACTCCAAGCTAGTGAAACCTGGAAGTGCTGGAAGAGCTGCCCAGTATCAGCCCTGCCACTGCACTTCATCACCCAGGTGCAGAGGCTTCCTTTGGATGTGCAGAGGTGATAGTAGGGTGTTCCAAGAGACATGGCTCCTAATCAAGCATTTTTCTGCGGTTTTCCCTCTGCCTTGGAGTCTGAATCCCAGCAACTGGAACTGCTTTGGGGCACGAGCTTGCAGTACTGCAGTGGTCGATCAGAAGCAGATGGCACATCGAACACATGGAGTGCTGGGTGCACCTTCCTGGCAGCCCTCACTGGTGGTGTTCATTTAGATTGTCCTATTATCCACTGACAGTTTTGCTAACTGAGACACGCAGGGATGTGATAGTCACAGCTGACATGATGTCTGCTGGCAGGTCCGAGCCCAGTTTCTTTGCTTGGGTTGGATTGCCTCTGTATTACTACAACTAGCAGTGTCATTGCAAGGATTTATCTGGTGCCATTGGCTTATCTGAAAGCCATACAGACCTGTCTTCTTCCTCTTGGTGTTGCCTGAGGCTGGCTGTGCAGTGAAGACCATGTGCACAGGTGGGGTGGCCATGGCAGGGGGTACTCAGCACCTCTGGGGCTGAGCCTGCCAAGCACAAGTGCTCACCGTGGACCATGATCAGGCTTTCAGTGCTATGGGAGCACTGGCTGCCCTGAGACACAATCTGACTAAAAGGTGCAGGCAGATAGGACCTTCCAACGGGCCTTTTCCATGTCTGGGGCAGGCTTTGCCTACACTCACAGGAAGAGAGCAGCTTGAGCCATACTGGGTCTGATAAAGGAAAATCATCCCAAAATGTAAAAATGTACAGTACAAATGTAAAGTCTTGCTGATTTAAAAAATTATTCCTACTAATTATTCACACAAAAACACACAGAGACCAAATTAAATGAACTTTACTGCCTTTGCAAAGTCAAGGTCTCAAGAGTATGCCAGATTTAAGGTGAGCTATACATGCTATACAGACTTCTTAAGTACCTGTAATATGGGAATTTGTTGCAGTTTCTCAGTGTTGCACTTGTACACTGTGGACTTAGAAAGGATTTTAGCCCTCTTTCACATTTAGTTGAGGCTTTTCTGGCTAGCTGTCTCCATTCCTACTACAGATGCTGTAGATAAGTCCCGCTGAGGTTTGAAATGTCATCTAGTGGGAGATGAGATGTGTTCCAGCAAATGATTAGTAGCCTTTGGTGTTTTTCCTCAAATGTGGAATGTACTGGATGTAAATGATACCAAAAAACCCAAGAATAAGCAGACCAAAGAGCTTGCTGGCTTGTTACCCTGTCTCTGGCAGTGACAGGTCCTGCAGGCAGAGCAAAAGATGACAAGAAGGTGCTAGTGCTTCACAGAAGTGCTTGCAGACTGCAACTATTTGTGGTTCAAAGACGTCCTTACCAGAAGTAACACCTTCATTTTTAATAGTGCCAAATGAATTTTTCTTCCAGGAATTTAGCTGATTGCTTTTTGAACTATGCAAACTTTGGCATCCTCCCACAAACTGCTGTGAAACTTCAGCACGCGTTGTATGAGAAACCCTCCCCTTCCTTCCCTGTAGCATCTGCCACCTGCTTGGGGTTGCAAACACCTTCAGACAATGCTCTCTGCTCCCTTCCTTCATCCTACTCAAGACTTCATGCACAGTTATTTGTTGTCTCCCCCCCCCAGTTATTTATTTTCAGGGCCAATGGATACGGTTTTTTCTGTAACTGATTTTCACATTTATATTTGCCTTGAAATGGGGGCCCAGAACTGTGCATCTTGTTTTGATTTGCTTGTTCAGGTTCTATCTCTGCATCTCGGAAGCTGTAATTGGGTTTGCTAACAGGTTTGACTTAAACTTCCCTATCTTCTATCTGCAATTTCACCTGCCATTTTATTGTCCAGTTTCTGTGTATTCTGAAACTCTTCTGCAACTGCTGAAGTAACTTTTGTCCCTACTATTTTGGACAGCTGCATATAGTTGACTGACTTTACCCAATATCCCAGAAGGTCTATTATTCACCTTTGTTTGCAGATTTTATAGAAGCTGGTTGCTCAGAGGAGCTGCAGCATATGTCAGTGTAGGACTCCAGCTGGGACTCGCCTTCTCTGTGAGTAATGCTGGTGTATTCCTGTGTTTTGCCAATTGCTTGCTCACATGAAAACACTCTCTCTTACTCTCTCTTAATCTATGGCAGCTATTTTAAAAACTGCTGTTGAAGGATTTCCCCAATGCCTTTTGAAAATCGAATTGACTGTATCTTTGTGTTTTGCTTGTCTGTTAACACCAGTCTGTTGATGGTTTCAAAGGAATCTTACAGATATGTGAGTCATGACTACTGATGCTAACTGTGATGAAGGTATCTTATTTATTCACATACCCACACCACCAATCCTTTCCATTAGTTTCTTGACCCGACTGTGGAATGGGGTGAAAAAGAGGAGTCCCCACACAGTAAAAGCTTAGAGTGCTTTTCATGTTTGTATATATCCTTACCCAAAAACACTGCCTGCCTGCAACCAAGGAAAAACTGTGTATCATGCAATTCATCTTCCAGCCACCAGGTAGAGGCAAAAGCCATTGCAAAACAGCCACCCTGGTGATAAAACACTTATTTCCAAAATAGCAGTCTGATTGACATCAAAAGAAAGCTTCTGACCAATCTGTTTTCATGGTTCTTAAAATAAGTTTGGCCAAATTCATATGTAAAAATTAATTTTGACTCTCATTAGCTCTGTAGTCATCTACTTAATTAGAAAGCCATTGCAGTCAATCTGTATGAAACACACTCTGAATATCCCTTTCTACTCAATAAATGAAAAATTAATCATAGCAGAGTTGCGCTGTCTTTTAATACAATGAAAACAACATTTGAGTAACTGTTTGGTCTTTCAAAGAGCATCCAATGAAGCTCTTTAGTAGTAGGAGGTTGTTTTTTTTGTTGGTTTTTTTTTGGTTTTTTTGTTGGGTTTTTTTTGTGCGGTTGGTTTTTGTTTGTTTGGGTTTTTTTTTTTTAGGAAAATTTAATAATTTGCCTGTGAAGAGTTTTCTAAATCACAGATTTTTCAAGTCTGGCCTTACAGAAAGAGTCATTAAAAAAGGGGCCAAATCTTGGCACCAATGTTCAAAGGTATTAAACCTTAGATATCCACAACAGTATATATATTTTATTAATGATCTGCTCATGTCTTTTTATCAGTTTTACTTACATGGAGCAGAAACATAAGCGAATGTAAGTTAATGGGAAACTGAGGACAAAGTTTACATGGATCATTTATTCTCTGTACAGGAGCAGCAAAAGTCCTGATCTTTCAAAGGCATAAATCTTTTCTGAACCTTGTATATCAGCTGTACCTGTTATCATTCACATGGCAGTGGCTCACTGGAGTCCCTCATGTGGATCAGGACCCCATTACACCACAGACTATGCACATATAAGCTCGAATGAGAGCACTCATAATACATGTCTGTCTTGGCAGAGTAAGGCTGTAGATATTCAGCTGTCCCCCATAATTACAGCATAAAGAACTGCTCATTCACCAGTAAAAAAAAAAAAAGCGCAAAGCAACCCAAAAACTCAAACCACACCCCCCCACACCCTCCCCCGAAACCCAAAGGGTGTAAATGATGAGCCTAGTCCCACATCTGAAGGGTGCTGTGGACACCCCAGGATGGGGACGTGGGATGTGGGATGTGGGATGTGACTACATCAGCCACGTGCTGCTGCAGGGGGTCCCAGCATGGCCACACAAGACCAGCTCTGCCATCCCAGTGCAGCAGGCAGCACTGGAAGGTGCACATGGCTCAGCAGCATGCTGGTGGCACTCAGCAGGGTGACACTGCTATTGAAAAGCAGCCTCTGGGTTTCTTTTCATGACATTTCCCTGCCACTGTGGATCCCTGAGAGCCTGGGATCTGGTCACCTCTCTGGACCATGGTGTTTTGGTCTGAAGCCCCAGGGCTTCAAACACATCTTGTTCCATTAGCTGGTGATCGCTGTGACCATGCCTTGCAGGGTGAGACCAGCCAGCCAGTCACTCCTTCCAGTGTCCTCACCGTGATGTGTTTGTGCCAGTGATGTACTGTGTTGAAAATATTTTTCATAATCTGAAAGCTACATGAGAAAAGCAGAAACTTCTTTTTTGTCTGATTCCTTAGTGAGAACAAACCAGAGAAGGGCAGGATGATCCAGCACTTCTAGGCTTTGGCAAAAGAAGATACAGGCTATATCTGTCTTTATGGATGAAGGAGAGGGGTGAACACATGATGATGAGGAGGAGGACAAGGAGGACAAGAGCTGCTGGGGAGTAGGAGCCATTTTTGGGACAGCCTGGGAAGCAGAGGAGAGTGTTCAAGGTCCTTGACAGCCGAGGAGTGAGGTGAAGCAGTGGGAGCTTGTGAGGCTGGTCCTGGCTCCGAGGGAATTTGAGCAATGATGCTTGTGAGGGGTGGGGTCCAGGAGGAAAGGTGGTAGAATAACAGCAACGTACAGGAAAAGCAGCCTGGAGGAAAGACCTACTTTGTTGTTTGTTTTTTTTTTTTTTAGATTTTCTGAAACTTTGAAATCTTAGCGGAGTGATCAAAAGGATTGATTGTACATGTAAAATCCTTCAGACATAAATCATTGACCAATTTTGGGACTCAATCTGGATCCAGCCACCCTAAACTTCCCTCAAAATAGTAGTTTAGAATGCAAGAGGGTCCTCTCTGAACCTCAGGACTCAATTGGAGAGTTTCCCTGACAGTTTTGTCTTACTCTGTCCTCTATGCAGCAAATAACCAAGTGTACCTTGCCATTGAATTTGTTAAACCGCTGTCACATTTACTAACAAACTTTTAAAAATTGCTGCTTCATATGAATAAACATATTGATACTTCTTTGTTTCAAGTGAAGTGCATCACTCCATCTGCAACAAGGTGTGCCCAAGTTCTTCACTGTACTTAAAAATAAAGTGCATGTTCCCACATTACAAGCCTGTGTTGCCTGCCCGATCCAAAAATCAGCATGGATTTTATTTCTGTGCCCACTTCGTTCTAAGAGCAGGTGGTGTTGAAGCTGTCAGAGGGATGGAGGAGGAAAGCTGGAAGGAGCTGGGCTCTCCTCCCTTGGTACACACAATTAAAGAGAACAAATATTTGTCATTAACTTGTGACTCTTCCAGCCTGCATATGAAGAAGACTTATACTGCTCAAAGAACTGTGTAATTAAGTGCTACTAATCCCCCAAACTCCCACTGTAGTAAAATCATGTTAGTTTTAGGGAGAGATGCAGCATGTCAGATTCTGTTCCCACAGGTACCTTGTGAAATAAGTTGTAAAGCATTTGACATGACTTGCAAGAAGAATCAAAGGAACCCAAATCTCTGGGATCTAAACACAGCCTGCTCTGCTGCATGAGGAAGGCCCCGTGCTCTGCTAGCTAGATCCTAGCTCCTTCAGCATCAGGAGAACAGACACAGGCTTCAAAAACCTGTCCCTAATCCCCCTGCTGCCTCTTTGTGAGTGTATAGGTTTGTCTGCCTTGGGGCACCTCCAAACCAGGGTAGAGGAGAGAACCTGCAGTCCCACCTTCAAAACTGTGGCACTAGATGAAGCGAACACACACTTCATGGGATCAAAACTCTGCCGCAGAACATGCCCATGGGAGATATGAGCACCGTGGATTTGACCAGTGCTGTTAGGCAGCAGAAACACTGGAGGGAGAGCAGGGATGGCTGAATACAACGCTTGGTCAGTCTGTGACAATATTTAACCCGTCTCCATAAGCTTCAGTGCTCTCCTTACTCCTTTTCTTATGGGAGGCAGGGTGAGAGGAAGGATTATTTCCCTGTTTTGTTTCTAACCAGAAGATCAAAGGGTATGTGTGGGCCATTCCATGACCCCTGGCACTAGATATGACCTGAGTCCCTGATAAGATGTCAGCTGAACTTGCCCAGCTTCGTGCTGCTCCTGCGGCTCAGTGCAAGAGAAACCCAGCCAGGTGGCTCAGTGACTTCCTTATGGTGCCAGCCCTATGCAGTAAGAAGATAAAGCTGAAGCTCCTGCCGTCCAAGACTGTTCTCAAGCTGCTGCCTGTGCCCACAATTTCCAAACAGCAGAGAGACAACTTCTTCCAGGACAGATATGGGAATGGCAAATAACTTCTGGCAGCAGCTGCAGGCAGGACAGAGGTGTGCAACTGATGTCAGGTGCCTGTGGAAGCCATCTGCAAAACTTGCACACTCTATTTCTTCTTTTTTTCCCTGCAGATGGATTTATCTTGCACTCTGTGGGATTCAGAAAGAAGCATTGAGTTTTCCTTTTCAGGAGAAAGGCTTCCTGTGGGGAAGGCAAGGCAGCTGTGCCAGTTGAGCGAGTGAGTGAGAACAGAGCCACAGCATCATCTTCTCAAGGGGCTCTCCACTTGTCCAAGAGGGCACGACCCAAGTCCCTGACATCCTGCTTTCAGATAAACCATGCTGAGAGGTGACTCAGGCAGAGTTTCTGTCCCAAGACACACAAAGACGGAAGCCTGGAAGGGCTGTAGCTCTGGAAGGGCTTTTGGCTGTCCCTGTGAGCATCAGGTCTGTGGAGAGGACAGGTCTGTGCCAGCCTGAGCTGAATGAGCTTCATACTGAGCTGAATCAGATGTTGTCCAGCATCTCTCAGCCCAGCAGCTTACCATGGCAAACAGTTAATAGCTTACACACAACTGCTGGTGGGAGGGTCAGGAATGCAAAATCCTGGGGGATGCACAGCCACCAGACACTGCTGGATGGGCCCTTCATGGATCTGTGTTCCCCGTCTGCCACGTCTTACCCTCTATAGCCTTGCCTAATTTCAGATATTGTTCTTCGAGGAAGGTTTTCAGGCTTCTTCAGTAAAGTGAGAGAAGTGTGCACTCCTGGGGTATAGGTCAGTTCCTCCTAGTGCATGTCAGCTGGCTCACAGAATGGAAATTGCTCTTAACTCCAGTGATGAGAGACACCAGCACATCAGATACCCATCATCCAGGCAGAGAGGAGTAAAGCAAAACGATGCTCCTTTATCCATGCTGGGGTTTTGCAGCTGACAGTGTGTGTGGGGACTACAACTCTTCCCTCAACAGTACTGTAAAAACTTACCTCCTCCATTGTGGTGGCATGATGAGCAATCCTTTGAGGCCTTTTCACCTGCAGATTGTGGTTGAGGGGCTTTGAGATGTATAAACCCCTCATTTCTTCAAGTTTAATCTACTTCTGGAGACAGGAGCTCAGAGGGAAAGGAGATGGTACCTCCTTGCCTGCTAGGGAAGAGCTAGATAAAGCCACCTGCAGTGAGGAGCAGAAGAAAGAGGAGGACACTTGAGAAAGTGTTGGTGAGGGGAGAGTAGCAGAGCCAGGAAGAAGCCCTCGCCTGCAGCTCCCCTGGCACCTGGCAGGGTCCCTTGGCACTCCTCCTCACCGTGCCTTGCCATCCTGCCAGCCTGTCCTGTGCCTGGGAGCAGTCTCTCTGGAAGAGAAGCTGTTTTCTTTGGGGCTGAGACTTGCCCTCCTTTGAATTATTTTAGCATTGCTGAAATAAAAATAAAATAATTGCAATGAAACCTTTCAGGTTTATTTCAGCTGTGACACAAGTTGGCTGAGTTTCAATTAACTGATTTATACCAAATCCTGCTCTGCCATACCCACAGCTTACATTTATCTATGAGAACAAAAATAACTGCCAGCAGCAGGTTTAAGCCAGTTTATACAGGAGCTGCTGGAAGGAGCTGTGTGTGTGTGTTGCCTTTCAGGGTCAGGGCTTTGGACTGGATTGCTGGAGAGTGTGTTTGCTGTGTCCAAGGCCTCTTCCCCTCTGGCTGTGTCAGTGACTCAGCTTGTCAGCACGTCACGGGCGCCGTTTCAGCTCAGGGTTCAAAACCCAAAACCACTCATTCCTGCAAGGACAAGGTGGTACCATCTTCAGCTATGTGACTCAGCACCCCGGTGAAGTGTCTTGGCTGGATGACTTGAAGGAGAGAACTAAATCTCAGATGATAAAAAAGGACTTTTTCCACCTTGCTAAAAATAATTGAAGTTCTTAACGAAATCTCACTTAATTATAGCCTGAGAATCCAAGCAGGATCTTTCACTGGAGCTTACTGAGCACAGCAACTGGGCCTCTAGCAAGACACACAGGATATAACACATGGCATGGTTTAGACTGTGCACATCCACAGCTGAAATCTCGATTGTGAGGGCTCACTGACAAAGCCAGGGAGATACCAGCACATGAAAAGAGCAGCCCTGTGCAGTGAAACACAACCTGATGTGCTGTGCCATGAAATCCCACAAGTGAGCAGAGATGTCAGCTGAACCACGTCTTCCAATAAATCTTTTGTAGTACCCAGTCAAACTCTATCCCTGGCTGACTCCAGGGGATGGAGAAGACTGCCTGATATGGCTGCTACCTCTTCCGGGTCATCATCTGACAAGTGCAGGAACGTGACATAACCACAAAATGGAGAGGACACCATTTTCAGTGCTGGAAAGAGTTTCGCTGTTAAACTGCCTTCAAGGATAGGCAAAAGACCTTTTATGAAGGTTGATAACAGCAACAACAGATGCTAGTACTACTGCTAGTGCTCGGATCATCAGAACCAGCTAACGTGCCTGTTTTGAAACTAGAACGAGAAACAGAGGTTGGATTATCACCCATTGCAGGCACTTAACTGTGGTAAAGAGATGTGTGGGACATTTAAATAATAGTACTGCTGTATCTAATTTCCAAGGAGTTCTCACCCTTGGCTGCCTCCTAAACTAATCTCTTGTCCAAAACTATTAGAAAGCAAAAGTGCACTTGGTGGGGAGCCTGGAAGAGATGGCACTCACTGGGGAATGGATTTCTGCTCCAAGTCACACACACTTTCTCATTATTCATTTAAGTTATAGAAACAGTTTCTAGGGTATTGATCTGTTATCCTTTGCTTCAGAAATGCTTGCTTCTTCCTACATGTATTTTCCCTGCTTTCTTTTTTCCAAATAGCAGCCCAGCCTCAGCAGTGGGGTAGAAAGGTGTGCCCCAGGTTAGGAATAGGAGTAATGGCAGGGCTAGGGGCCATGTGCTGGGAAGCAGTTGGCTGCAGCCAGCATTTCCTCTGCTGCTAGCAGGTAAGAGTCTTGTTTCCCACACAGCCAACCAGATGGAAGAAAGCAGGGTGCTTTTTCTTTTCTTTTTTCCTGAGCTATAGCATTAAGTGAGCAAGCAGTGGCTCCTTGCTCTTGCATTTCCTAAGACGGCTTGATAGAGACAAACTGGAAGAACATCAGTAGAAAGTTGTTCAGCCCTGTGCAGGCACAGATGCTTTGGCATCTTTGCTCCCAGAAGCAAAACTGCTGATATTGAGGTTCCCTTCACATCTTTCCCCGTTGCTTTCAGAGCTGTTGCCTGCTTAGGCCTTGACAGGTGTGTAGCTGGATGTCAAAGTTAGCCACAGCCAGGTTAAAACCTGAAAAAAAATGAAGAATTTTATCAAAATGGTAAATTATAAAGAAAACGAACAAACAAACAAAAACAGAAGCAAAAGCAACAGCAAAAGCAAAAGAAAAACCAAAACAAAAAAAAACCCAGGAAAAACCTCCAAAGTCTGAGTACTTCTTTCCGAACAGTCTGAACTGACTATTCATTTACATGAATAGGGCAGAATTCCGTCCTACCTGTCCCTAGGGAAGGCTCCTTGCCTGGACCGGCAGGTATGGGCTGTTTCTGGGGATGCTGCAAGCCCCACAGCAGCTGGCAGGGTGGGATAAGATTTCTTCCTGTGGTTTCTTTGTATCTAGTGTAACTTCCCCATAAAGCAGAGAGCTACTGTTGCTTGCAAACTTGCATCTATTTAGTCTTTTGTTATGAAAATTCTTCTTGCCGTCTACGCATTTCTAATCTCTTTAAAATATGGCTGAACTTTTGGTTGCTGTGATACCCTCTTTGGCACGGAGGACCTCCTGCTCACCCTTCATGGCACGCAGCCGCTTGCACTGAGCTCTCTGCTGCTGCGGTTCAGGGATGTGCCGTGTCCTGCCCTCCCGTCTCAAGGTATCACAAGGGGCCATCGATCAGCTACGCTGGGGAAGATGCTGGCTCTGAAACAGAGAGGGTGCGTGCAGCGTCCCGTGATTCCTGAGCTCTATCTTTTCCATTTAAAGACATTTAAATGCCAGAAAGAGCATTTCAGGCATATGTTCAGGGAACTGACAGAATCAGGGGTTTGTAAGAACTTTTGTCCCCTTGTATTTAAAACCTGAGAAGAGGCGTGATGCGAAGAGGCGCGAGATGCCTGCTGCTGAGCTATAAAGGCTTCTTTGTGCTGAATCATCCGGGCTAAAAAGAGCTCGGGCTCTCTCCTGCTAAGTGGCCAGTGACTGCTGGCGGACCCCACTGAGACAGCTTTTGTTAGCTAAGACCAGCTGCAGAGTGAGGTGCCTCGGTCCTTTCACTACAAAACAAGCTGCAAAAGGCACTGAGGGATGAATTCGGATTTTCTTCTTTTTTCTACCATGGAGTTTTCCACCTAAGGCTGCAGTTGTTTGGCTCTAACCCAGGGACAGAGTGCAAGTCAGTATGGGATCAGCATGGACTTAGTGTGAGTTCATGTGGGTGTAGCATTTGCAGGGTGTTTGTGGAAGAGACGGGAGGATCCTGCATCTCTGAAATCAATACTCAGATGTGACTTTTTATTACCTTGATGACAGGAGAAATTAGCTGTGAGATACATGTTCATCCCAAAAAAAGTAAGCTCCCAACAAAGCAACCATCTTCCTCTCAACGTGCTCAGGCAGCCCTTACTGTCCTAGGCTTCCCAACTTGCTATAACTTAGTCATGCCTCAGAAAGGTTTTATTGGGATGGAGCAGTTCAATAGCCTGTTTCCATCAGTGCCTGCAAGACCAGGCTTCCTTGAATCCCTTGAATACTACAGCAATCCAAACAAACCAAAAGCCTACCAAAAAAAAAAAAAAAAAAAAAAAAAGGGTAAATTTCAATACCCTCACATTTCCTACATTTTAGTGAAATTCAGTGTTGTGCACTTATGTTCCCTCCTTTTTTGTTTTTTTCCAGACAGTCTCAGGCAAAGATTGGAGGCTGGGTGCTTGTAACAACTGCACTCATAGCTCTCCCATCCGGAGCTACGTTTTTCGTTTTTCGGAGGCAGGCATGGTATTCACCAGAATGTGTTGAGCCCGTGGGGCAGATTAGGTCACAAACATCTCCTGGTTTATTTGAAAAGTTGTGCTGGACATTCTTCTGAGTCTTGGCAAATATGGATGTACTTTGTATAAAGAATGCTCTCCACACCTGATTGGGAGGAGGTTTAATGGCCCATTAATGGGAGCGGTGCCCAGAAGATGAGATGGTTTTCCTGCCTCAAGGCTGGATGCACCTAAATGATTGATGAGCAGCCACAGTGCAGCAAACTCAACACAAATCCGTACAGGAGGGTGCCTTGTCTCCTCACTGGCAGGTGAAGCTCTTTTAAAGCAGCACCCTCACGAGATGGCTGTATCCAAGCTGTGGTTATGTGTTGTCCATTTGCAATTCCTTGGAGCATGAGGGATGACACCCTCATGTCTGCATCACATTTCCTGTGTTGCTCTTGAATTGGTGACATGTGCTGGCCCTGGATGTGCCTTTTGTACCTTTTCTGGTAGCAACTACACTGTCCATCCTGCTCCACCCCTGGCAGTTACCAGGATTCAGTCTCTGCCCTTCATTTCCCGCGTCCCGAACAGCAGCACACTCTGTGTGATGGCACCTTGGTGAGCTCCTCAGCGAGTTCCCACCAGCATCTGTCACTCTTGCAGCATTCACTTAGAGTCTCCTGCCTTTGGTCCCTTCTGGTGCCTCACACCTACCCATTGCCATTCCTTTCTCATTCCTACCAATCTTCCCGTTTCTATTACTATTAGAATATTCCTCTTTTATTAGAAGACAGTTAAATCTGTAAGAATTTTTTTTTCTGAATGAATTTCTGTAAAAGATTTTTTTTTGTCAGGGGGTGGAATTAGCATTATGGACATTAAAAGGCAGGAAATGGTGTATTTTTTTTTTTAAATCAACTGCTTCAAGGGAGAAAATGAGAAATGTTTTTGAGAACAGCTTTCCATTATATGAGAAGGCAGAAGCTCCATTCCTCATTCTCACACCATCTGTGTTTATTAACCCTAACTATTTTAGAAACAAAACATCTCTCACATCTTTCATGTAAGCCAGGGTAACAGAATCCATATAACCATCAAAGCAAGTGCAGGACTCACACAGAAAACTAAGGTAAAAAACTTTCTTTTATGCTTAGTTCTAAGCTCCATAGGCCTAAGAAAACTGCCTGAAACTCTTTACAGTTCATGTGCAGTCCTAGTCAGACTTTACATGAATGTATGGAAACAACCTGGACCAGCCCTTAGGTGCATCCAGCCCAAAATCTTGTTTCTAGCAGTGGCTGTGACAGAATAGGCAAGAAAGACTGCAGGAATAGGACAGACACATAGAGTCATTTCCTCTTTGTATTGTCTCAGCCTATAATATTTTTCAGCATAGTTTGAAACTGTTTAGCAAGTCTTAAAGGATTTCTCTCCCAGCAGTTTGTCCTTGAAACAATTCTAGCACCTCCAACATCCAGTGGCAAAGCCTCTATATGTGGACTACTCATTGCATGAAGGGCTGCTCCTAATTCAAACCTCACCCTCTCATAATTCCTTTGGATGCTCCTGAGTTCTTCTACTTGGTTCTGCCAACAGACAGTCATGTGGCACCTGAGTCCAATTAATGGTCTTTGAATAACCAGTCAGTAATAATTAGATAGTAACTGAATAATTAAAAAGAAAAAAAAAAAGTGTTATCTCCCAACATCCTGGAGAAGCCTGACCATAGGGTTATGCTCTATCTTTTATAACCTGGTTTGGGTCTTCCTGAAACTTTGGTGTCAGCTCTGTTTTGAAAGTGCAATGTGAGTGTGTCTCTGGAAAGGGGCATCAAAATGGAAATCAGTACAAGCAGCAAAATTTATTTCTTTGGAAATAAATATTTCAGATCAGTTAGATAAAAGTTGGGTTTTTTCTCCAAATACTGATTTTACCAATTATGTTAAGCTTGTGAGTATTTCTTTAGAGACACTAGGAACACGTTTAGCTCTGATTTCTGTTATATGGCATATCTGAAGTCTTAGCTTGTTTCTCCAGCAGTGTCCAGCATGGTACATGCATTTCCTACTCCAGTGAGTGCACTATGATGCTGATGTCCAGCAGGTAATACATTCACTGGAATGTATTTACCAATTATTCTTTAAAGGGAAGATCTTTTTCTTTCTGGAGTTTTCAGATGCTACACCTCATTCCATGTTTGCTGCCTATAAACTCCTCACAGTCCCCAGAAAAGATGTTTCTAGTGTTAGCAATTGTTAATTCAGACCAACAGAAATTTTGAATGTGCATAAAACACTTCTTCAACCACAGAATCTCACATTGTTCAGTCTAAACTGTTCCCACCTGGGGGTAAATGATGGCTGCCAGGCAGACCACACTCCAACCAGGAGTGTGGCAAGGACAGGTTGCAGGCTCAGCTCTGCTGAAGATCATGGGAAGGGATTGAGAAAAAAAAAATGTTTATGTTGCACTAATCTTTGGGGTGAGTGACATCCCATGAAGTCTCACAGCAGCAGCCTGTGACATCTCTTCAGAGTGAGGCTCCTCTGCTTTCTGACTGACCCTCTGTCAGGACCAGCTGTGCTCCCTCTCTGCTGGAAGGGTGGTTGCTGTCACCCCAGGTCTGGAGGAAATATCACAGAGAAGGAGAAATGCAGGACTTTTGGGAACACCAGTGATAAGGCAGAAGCAAAGACACCCCAACAGCTGGGTCCCATTGACTTCCAACAAGTTGGAAATTCCATTTTATTTAGACATTTAACAGAAAGCAGGTAATTAGCACTAAGGTCATAAACCAGCAACAATATAACATGGATCATACTTGATGTAACACTTATTGTCAGAAAAACTCTGTGTACATAAGCCCACGAGATACCATGCATGGAGTAAGCATGAAAGATTGCTCCCCAGGTGGTGGTCCCAGGAAACTCCCCAAATTCTGTCAGATAGTGATTTTTATTTTTTAGCTCCCATTCTTCCTTTCCCTGTAAACAATTTGATCTGGATGTAAACCATCAGGAAATGCTATGATGGGACAAATGCTCAGGGCTGTGCAGAGGCCATGCCAAACTTTACTCCAGGGGTGGCAGGACTTGGGGCTACCCACGTGGCTGCCTGTCACCAGAGCAAAGGGTGCACAGGCCACACAGCTCCGCTGGGCAGGGCTCTTTAGTGTCCCCCCGTGGGACATACAGTTGTGTCCAGGACAGGCATTTGTCCTCCCTGCTTGTTTTTCCTCATTTTCCCCATGCTTGACTAAAAACCTGTCTGTCCTGAGCAGGAGCAAGACTCCATGCAGGTGGTCACTCAGTTCCTTTAGAGGTTGAACTCTGCTGTGAAAGGCAGACGGACTTTAAGCCAGTCTAGGGAAGCAGGGTGGAAAATCAGATGATCTATAGCAGCTTGTTTTCTCTCTTGAATTGTACCTTAAAACAAACATGAATAACTCAGCGCAGTGATGTCCTTGGGGCTAATAAGAGGTTAATATCAAGGCTGTATCACCTTTTTCATCTTCCTTTCCAACTTCCAATAGGTAGTTGATTTACTTTTTAAATTGGCAAAACACAGGCATGGCCCAGAGATGCTTCTGGGACTGCAGTAGGAATCAGGTAGGGACAGTAGGGCTTGGTATATTATCTTCAGTTTTAAAACATTTTCTCAATTCCAGAGCTGGAAATATGTATTCTTTAAAAGCACAGACCCTGTAGTGCAGAACCCATCTTCTGCAGCAAGCCTCCTTACCAGGAAACTGTGAAGTATGTCACACATCAGATTACTTAGTGGACAATTGATCCTTGAACTTTTAGACCACTTGCTATTGCCTCTAATACTAAGGCTCAGCCCAAGCTCATCACATTCAAACTAATTCCCATTAAACTGCTGTGGATGTGTCCTGTACAGCAGCAGGCAGCTGTGGGAAGGGTCTTGTAGGTTTGCCTTCTGAACAAGGAACCTCCAATTGCTACAGCTGGGTGGCTGCATGGGAGCAGAGTCCCCTTCCCAACCTGCTCCCTTTCCCTTGTGAAACAGTTGAGTCCTGTGGGATCTGCAGAAATAGGCCGTGTTTGATTTCCAGCGTCAGGACTGTTAGAGAAACTGCTTGTGGGACACTGCAAGGGCAACATCCATAGTGGAGTATTTAAAAGCCACATCTTTGCTGCTAGTGGGACCACTACAGGACTCAATTCCCTTTCTTCATTTTTTCTTGACACTAGGGCCATTAACTTCCCAAATGGTTTCTATGTCAGTCCTAGCTTATACCAGCCTCGTCCTTCCTGGATCATCCCTTCCCTTTGCTGGCACGAGTGTCTGTATAATAGTGACAGAACACAGCAGCCACCAGAACAGGGTTAAAACAAAGCTTGAAAGAAAGGAAAAAAAAAAAAACAAACCAGGTTTGTTTGTAACATGGATCAGTTCCTCAGTCCTGTGCTTCGTATCGTCAGGAGCGAGTGAAAAAAAACCCAAAGGGACAGTGAAGAGCAAACGATGCGTGAAAGGACAACCTAAATGCATGGACATGATCAGTCTCAGTCACTTGGCTTTAGACAATATAAAAATCTTCTTTAAGCCTTCAAGTATTTTTGTAGCCTTAAATCATTGGTTCTCCTCTCTCTGAAACAATCTCCAAAAATGGAGAATGGCAACAGTGGCAGAAGAAAATGGGACCAGTACTCTGAGTATGAGTACGAAGCGAGCAGCTCTCGTCCGAGTGCTCAGCCTCACTCCTGGCTCCCCGAGCTGCCCAGGAGACCCTGGGGGGCCAATAGCTAATTTTATTTTTCTGATTTCTTGCAGCCTCTGGAGACGGAAGCGGGACTGCTCTGCTCAAAAGAGCAAGAGTGTAGAGGCTGTGCCAGGTGATTCTGGGAGATATGTGTCCTGGTTCAAACACACTGCTTGGACTGGAGCAGGTTAATTCCACTCTGAATTCCTGCCTTCAAGAGGACTCCCCACGGGGATGAATTCTGACTTGCAGCTCATAGGGACAGAAGAAGAAAGCTCCAGCAATGCCATCCAGCCCTCCACTCCCAACATTCCCCTGATGCATCATCCACTGCCTGGATTTCTAGTGGCAGAGGGGTCAAGGATGGTGGCACTAGGCCCACTGCAGGTACTTGTTAATCTTTGGTATCTGATTTTGACTATTTGATTGGAAAATAAAAGGAAGTACTAAGCTGTCACCTGCAAAGTGTCCTGGCCACAGGCCCAGGTTACCAAGGCTACTGAATCCAGGTGCTGCTGCTGGGAGCTGCTCCTTGTGGGTGCTGGCACCCAGGGAGCTGGGTTTTGTTCTTTCTGAGAGCTATCGCCAGAGATTCCCGCTACATTAGGCTATGAAACACAGCTGTGTGCTATCACTGAGCAGAGCGTGGGAGGAAAGCCCCTTTTCAAGTGTGGGGTGTTCGTGCCCAAAGCAGGGGTGTGGGAACAGCCCATAAACAAGTTGACCTTTACTCATGCAGAGAGACCACAGGAGACCCCAGGCTGCTCTCAGGTTTCTGAGCAGGTCTATGCAGTCCTTTTTCCTCAGATCAACTGGAAAAATGACTGCAATGTGAATCTTCTGGAGCTGCAGAGTCCTACAGCTCCAAAACCAACATAAATTTGTCAAAGGTCCCAATCACTCTCAAAGTGTAAAGAAACAGGATAGAGATAAATGCAGGGGAAAGACAGAAATGTACTGCACAGCTCCTGTTCTGGGATATGAATTTACCTTTTAATTAAAAAAAAGGTCTTGAAGCTCGGGGAGAATCTGCACTTACTTCTAGATCCTATTTCTTTGCTGCTCCTTTTATTTACAGAGTAAGTTGCAGAAAGCTGTTGTTATTTTAGGTATGAATATTTTTTTATTCGAGTGTTACTGCCTACCAGAGAATTTGATTTGTTTTTTTTTTTTTTAATGTTGGCTAATTTTGTGTTTTGAGTAGGAAGCTTCAACTTCACACCAGTTCTACACAGGCTCTTCTGCTATCCAGCAGTCTGGGCAAGATAAACCTGTAACCAAGACATTCCTCCACTAATCTCTATGGCTTTACCACAATTTTATTATTGCTCACCTTACTGTGGACTTTTAAAAGATATGGGGAGTATTTGAAGTAGTTTAAAATTATTTAATCTTTAAAATATCTGGGATGCAGGCAAGTGTCCCTATATATCCACCCAGCCTCTGCTTTTGCTTTTGCTTTCTAACTGCTGAATGAATTAGGAAGGGCAGGGCCAGGTGAGCTGCCTGCAGTGATCTCTGTGGAGAGCCAGCTTCCTCCCACCCCCCGAAATGCACTAACCACCTCTGCTCCCACACCAGATGCCTTCCCAAATCCTCAGTCCCTGCCCAAAACCTCTGTGCTGTTTGTCCTGCACCATCCTAGTGCTCACAGGAGAAGGGATCCCATGGGCACCACCCCGTCCTGCCCACGCTTATGGTGGAAGGGAGCACCCAGGCAGCATTGAGGCAGGAAAAGTCTCTGAAAAGCAGCAGAATTAGCAATGTCTTGCATGCCAAAGCAAGTCCTAAGGCAGGCAAAGCAGCAGCCAGGAAAGGTAGAGATCCATTCCCAACATCCCACCTTGTCCATCCCTCCACCTTAGCACAAGGTGGGAGGCAGTGGACAGCTCCAGCGCCAGCACCCTCATCCTGCTCCATGGCTCATCCCTCAGGAGCAAGGAGGAGGATTAGCGCTTGGTATCAACGTGGGCATCTGCCTGCCTGCCAGGCTTGCTCTTTAAAACAGGCTGTCAAGCACAGATAGCTGTTGAATCAATATGTGCCTGGTAGCTGTTGATGCCACTTCTGCCAGCACAGGGTGGGCTGAGCACTGCACACCAGGAGGGATCCAGGCTATGAGAGAGAGGATGCAGCACTGACTCTTCAGTACCCATATCAGATGACTGTGAGGAAGCAGTCAAACAGGAAGACTTCAGGGATGGTGTCTCTCTGCTGCCTCTGCCAGTCCCCCCTCCCAGTGCCAAACATGAATGTTTGCCAAGCACAGAGGAGGCTGGATATACTATGGTTGGTCAGTTCTTTGAATGAGATGTGAAAGCAGGGGCCTCCACTACCAGCCTCGACAAATCCTTTCCACATCCTGAACAGACTATGAAAACCAGCTGACATCCAGATCACTGTCTCCTCTTCCTCTGGGCAGCTTCTCATGCCCATCCCAAGGCTGCAAATTGCTGTGGATAATAGCTGTGACATTCATCCAGACCATGGCTGCCTACCTGTGCTTGCGTGGAGGGCCCGGTGCTCGATGGTCCCACTGCAGAGGGGATGCCGGGCTATTTGGAGCTGGTGTACTTGGTGACAGCCTTGGTGCCCTCCGAGACCGCGTGCTTGGCCAGCTCTCCGGGGAGCAGCAGGCGCACGGCTGTCTGAATCTCCCGGGACGTGATGGTGGAACGCTTGTTGTAATGGGCCAGGCGGGAGGCTTCCCCAGCAATGCGCTCAAAGATGTCATTGACGAAGGAGTTCATGATGCCCATGGCCTTGGAGGAGATGCCGGTATCAGGATGGACCTGCTTCAGCACCTTGTAGACATAGATGGAGTAGCTCTCTTTCCTGCTTTTGTGACGCTTCTTATCACCCTTCTTCTGGGTCTTTGTCACGGCTTTCTTGGAGCCCTTTTTGGGGGCTGAGGTTGACTTTGCTGGCTCTGGCATCCTGAGAGCTCTTTTTCTGGGTCTTGGAGCTGCTTGGAGAGAACATCAAAAAAATCTAATTCTTTTTTGACCTTCTACAGAATAACTGTACTGCAAGATGAGAGAGTCTGAGTTGGAGTCAAGCAACAGCTCTGAATCTGAGAGAAATACCCCATAACCCTGTGTGAGTATTTTTGAACTGCCAGCAAGAACTTCTCTGGTTGGTGTATGTCTTTTTGTTGTTTTCTGTTTAAATTCCTATGACCCCAGCATCGTCAACATCTCTGAACACAGGTCTAGTTGGCATCTACTTAGAAAATATGAGATGGAGCCTGAACATCTTTCTGAGAAGAACATTGCAGTTTTAAAGAAAACACTAACTGCAGCATGGATTAAATCAAATCTTGCTGGAATGGGCCCAAGACTGTTGCAAGGTATTACTGAAGCCACCTTTATATGAGACTGTTTAAAATGATTTTATGTGGTTATTACAATCTCGAATAAAACCTTTTTTATTTGCATGTAGGTAGAAGTTTATTTTGAGGGCACTTGCATTTCTGTGGCTATTGTCTGACACCATGTTTTACAGTGAAATAAAAAAAATAATATAGTTTTAAGATAGCTAGCTGAGCTACAGGAATGTCTCAGTATTCACATTTGCTATCAAAAAATATCAGAGAGTAGAAAAGCTTAGAGGAGGTGGCAGGAATCACCTGGCAGAGAAACAGAAATGTGGATAGGAGTCAAAAAACAAAGTGCTTTTGGGCTACATGTTGATGGAAAAAATTGTTTCCTGCTATTTGATGCTTTTTGCTTTTGAGAGAGCAAGCTTTGCTGGTCAGTTTACACCAAAGATGCCTGATCCTCCTTCTGAGATTTTCCTCACTAGGTCACAGCCTGCAGAGCCATGACCTGCAGCTGACTGCTCTCATCCAGAAGTGCAGTTAACAAAAAAAACCAGTATGTAAACCCACCAAAAAACTGTGTGCCTCCCCTACACCACAAATTTACATTAGTAAGTAGTACTTTACTACATGTAGTGCTTTACTACATGGGCCAAGGGGAAAAACTGTGTTGCAACCTGGTAAATGGCTTTGTGTTTTAGAGAACACTTCAAATGTTCCCTTGAAAGACAAGGCTCCTCCAGGCTTTTTTGGAGGATAAGCTTCCAGCATCACCCCAGGGCTTGGGTTTTACTGCTCAGTGTCTCCTTTGAAGATGACCTAGGAATTACAGTCTGCTGGCCAAGAGAGACTAGGAGAGAAAAAAGAGCTTAAGGGCTGACGGCACATGGGAAAATGGATAGAAGTAAACAGGAGAGAGAAAGCTGGGATGTAACATATGGTCTGCACACTCAGAGTATCTGAGAAGGACCTAAATGGTGCCTGTGCCAAAGCAATGGCTGCATGCTCAGCCCTGCCTCTCCTCCTCGGGAAAGAGTGAGATGTCTGGTTCCTCCATCTGCAACCAGAGCCAGATGCAGCAGCACTGTTGCAACCAAGTGCATACGAACTTCCCGGTTGCTCCCTGTGGAGAGATCCTGAGGCTGGATTTATGTGCCCACCCACACTGCAGTGGATACCAGCACCTGCTTCCAAGTCACGCAAGGAACCTCTGTGGCTCCAAATCAGCCTGTGTGATGCTGCCTCCGGCCTGCAGCGAGCGCCAGGGCCGCTGCTGGCTGCTCTGCCCGATGAGGCACCAGGGCTGGGCTCTGGGAGCCACATGGACTGGCAGCCACTGGGCATTTCAAGTAGGGCTATGCCCAGCTGCAAGGGCAGGTCGGCATTGCTCGGGATGCTATGGAGCAGGGGGGCAGGGCATCCACCACAGCGCTCCGAAACACCCTCCTGGCTAGAAGCCAAAGTTGGCACCGGTGTCCTTAGAGCTGAGTTTCTGCTCCAGAAAAGCAGTTTCTTCTCCAAAGACATGATTTTCATGTGCTAAGTTTTTGACTCTGCCACCCCATGTCCTTTCTTAATTTTTCCTGGCATTCTTCCCAGAGGTGGCATTTGGAAGGGCAAGTGCTGGACTGCCCCAACAGTTCTGGACACCCTTCAAAACTGACAACACTTGCCCCCTTAAACACCATGTTTTCTTCCTCTGGTGAAATCACAAATTTCCTTCCTATTTTTCTCTATTTGGGAAGCAGTATTGGGAAAAGAAATCCCCTACTGCTCTGTTTGTAGACTCGAAACCATGTTTTTTCAATGGAAAATGATTTTTCTATGAGAAGAAATAACTGTGCACTTGCTTCTTTTTCTTTTGAGCTCATTTCCTGACTGAAAAACACCACAACTGAAAAATGCAAATGAGTATTTCTTAAGCTTTTTGAAAAGTATATCCTTCTAAAATATGTATTAATTCTTAAGTGCACTTCTACTGCAGCTTTTAAAAAATGAATGGAGAGCCCAACAGGCACTAGAGTGATTTCATATGGCTCCAGAACAGGTCACATCTACAGGACATCTCCGTCCATTCCATCAGCTAATACCCTTGGGTAGCACAGCCTGGACCTCATTCTTCTCCCATGTACGGCTGCAGTGTGGGAAGCAATGATGCTGAAGTTCAGAGATTAGCACAAAAGCTTGTGTTTCTCTCCACCCATTTCTTTGCAGCTGACTGTTTAACAGGTAAATAACACCTTCTTTGAAAACAGGTTGTGTTCTTTGTGGTTTATTTGGGCAGTGCCTAGCACACAGAGCCTGAGTGCATTTGCCAGGTGCTAAATAAATAATGTTAATAATGGTCAACAGTATCACCAACCCTTCTGTCAACAGCAACGCAACCCACAGCAGGTGCTGCTCTGGAATAAAGACAGAAGTAGTGGGATTATTCCCAAAGTGCCCATGTGGAGAGTTTGTTGAGGAAAACACTACGTGACCTTTAAAAGAATGGTTTCTTTTTATAAAAATAGTTGCATATCTTTGTTTCCTTAAGGAAAAAAAAAAAAAAGAGAGAGTTGGAGGGAGAACCTGAAGAGGTTAACAACTATTAGTTTTTGTTTCGGAAGTGTTTCCAGCATAATTTGACTTCTCTGCTGTGAGGCAGACCAAGCACTGGGTACAGGTTGCTCAGAGAGGTTGCGGGATCTCTGTCCTTGGAGATACTCAAAATCTAACTGGACATGGCTCTGAGGAACCCACAGCAGCTGACCCTGCTCTGAGCATGGACTGAATGAGATGTTTGCCAGAGGCACCTCCAACCTCATCCATTCTGTGACTTTTGGAGAAAGAAACTGGTGCTTTATGAGCTGTGTTCCCTTGATCAACATTTCCCATGGGATACTGCAGCCTGAGATTCCCACATGGACCCCTAAGAAGAGATGGTGTTTATCTCCGGCTCCAAGCCACTGAAGTCCCTGGGACACAGGGTATGGCCATGCAAGAAAAGGCACTTTCAAGCAGCACATTTGGAAGCTTTCAGGTTTTTGAGGAAAATCTCTGGGAACATTTTTTTTTCTTTACAGCTCTGTATGCTCTGAGTTAAATCAGTTTTTTCCTTCCGCAGAAAACCAACAACAAAACCAACCACAGTAATTTTTCCAGCCAGTTCCAAGCAGCAGTCTGACTGCTGCCAGAAACCAGAGCGATGCAGAGTGACAGATACATCTTCCTTTGTGTTGACACTCCTTTCTTCAGCATCATTAAAAGGAAAGTGAATGGAAAAAACATATTCAAAGATACAAATCACCACAGTCTCTCAGATCTGAAATGGGAGAGGAGCCCTGCTGAGAAATCCCACGTGGAACCTGATGCTGTCTTTTCCTGAGGCTTGATACATCAATGGAGAGAGACAGGCAGGGAAGCTCCTGCAGGATTTTTGTTCATTTTCGGCCTTGCTGCTGAGTCTGTAGGACCAGTGCCAAGTTGGTGCCAGCAGCGTGCATGGGTGACCGTGGGAGGATTATGAGCTGGCCTTTTGGACCTCTCCTCATGCAGGGCTGGAAACAGCACTTGGATTCTTTTTACTTTCTTTTTCCTTTTGAAAGCTGTCCTTGCTATGATGAGGTCTGGGGCATCCACTGTAAATCCCCATGCCCTTTCTGTAATTTCCTAGTCAATCATAAAAGTTACATATCTAGAATCAGCATTTTGTTCTTAGGAGGTTTTGGTGACAAATTAAACATTTGTAGGAAAAACTCAAGTTCTCATCTTTTGGATATCTGACATTCTGATATTTCTTAATCTTCCTATGTTCTGCTTTAATCCTTCCTAGAGTAAATGAGAGCCAATGGGCACCTGCTGATATTTCAGTTCTACCCCTTAAATAGGAATGTCCTGTTAGTTCTGTCCAATTACTGCCCCTTTCCTCATTTTCTCCTACTGTATAAAAGAAAGAATACTTAGCTTTATTCCTACATACCAAGAAATATAAAGTGAAATTTGCTGCTGCTTTTTGTTTTATTTCTTTGAAACACAAAGGGCACAAATTAGGGAATGTTTCCACCAAAAGGAAAAGGCTTTCTAATGGATTCACCTGCTTTGAAATGCTTGTAAGATCTGGTAAATATAGCTTATTACCAAATTACCAGGTGTCAACAAATGACTGTTATTGGAAAAGAGAACTTCTGCAAACTGCAAATCCCCTTCTTTTTATTATGTATAGCCATCTACTATTATACAAGAATTGTTAATCTGTCAGGTGTCATTATATAGTAACAGTTGAGAAAACAAACAATATTTGTGATTATTTGGTAGCAAGCTCTGCCTCAGGCATAAAGCAGATCAGAAGCATGATGAGTCACTGTGAGACATTGGTGATGTTGCCTCATGCAAAAACTGACAGTCATATTTTGGTCTGGAAAGAATTTTTCCCTTGGAATGTTGTCTAACATGTGATGATGAGGTAAAATTTGCTTTGAAGTAAAGAGGAGAATTTCCTAGAATAAGGTAAACTAATCTGAAATGCCTCATTTCTTCCAATGGTGGAGGGATGCAGAAAACAGTTCTGGGATCCTAGGTTTCCTCCCAAGTAATCCAGCATCAATAGTAAGACCCCCTCCCCACTTCCACATGCTCTGCTGCACTTTATATCACTGTTGCTGTCAAGTTTTCATTTAAATGGCTACCTTTCCAACTTGGATATACACATGCAGTTTTCTAGTGAACAGAGGACTGTGACTATAGGTTAAAACTGAAGACGACCCCTTCTCCCTTACAAAGACAGAAATGCTACAAACTCAGTCCCTGACACAGACACACGATGTTCACATAGATCTTTAGATTTCTTTAGAACAAATACAAGCAGAACAGAACACTGTGTCTGAGCTCTTTGACTGATACTTCCCTTGTTTGTGTTAACCCATTGCTTGGGAGTTCAGTACAGAATATTCCCTATGTGAATATTTTCTGTTCTTTTCTATAATTTCAATTTACAATTTTTAGAAAGCACATTTTTAATCACCAGTAAGAGCTGTAATTTCTTGTGCTACTTCTGCCGAAGTTGCAAGTACTTCTCAGGGCTGTAGGGGTATCAACCAGAGATTATGTATTATTACCTACAAAGTAAGGAGCAGGACCCTAGATCAGAGCTCTCTGCAGAGAAGATACATTGAAATTTTAAAGAAAATAAAATCTTACCTACAAGTCAAATAGAGCAACAGAGAGACAATGTTGCAAGAAGAATGACTGTCAGGAGTCTAAATACTGCAGTCCTCATGCTGATTAAAAGAGTGTCTGAAATCAATGGGGATTAAACACAGGTCTGAAACCACAAGTACAATGTTTAGCGATGCTTAGGACCAACAGCTGACATTGATTTCCACTGGAATCCAAAAGGCTCAGTACTTTATAAAAATCAGACGTCATATTTTTTCAAGGTTTTGTTACTGTTAATAAATGAGTACTTTTAAAAGCTTTATTATCTGCTCTTTGTAAGAGTACTCATTGTCTACTTGCTTTGGGATATCTCTGATCTACAAGCTTGAGCAACAGTATCCAATAAATACAAAAAGGAGAAATGATGTTTTCTATGGATCAATACCTGTTAAATGTATATGGGGTACACCCAGTACCAGCATTTGCTACAACTACACTCCAGTCAGCTTTCCCACAGAGTGCCAGGGTTTCAGAGAAACCTGTAGGAGATGATCCTTGTGGGTCCCTTCCAGCTCGGAATATTCTGTGGTTCTGTATTATCACACCACCCTCAGGAAGCCCTCACTCCAACGCAGTCCAACAGAGAACACAACCAGGCTCATTTCCTTCCCAGGGTTTTATCAATAACTCAAAACCTCACAGAGCATAAAATTCAGCATTAGCTTCCTCTCCAAGTTTTAGAATCATCACAATTTTCTGCTTCTGCCATGAATCCTTTCCTCAAGCAGCAGCCTTCTTTTCCCTTCATATCCCACTTCCACTCAACTGGACCCATGGGGAGTTAACCTGTCGGCAGCAACCCTGTGTCCAGTTGCAGGGTTTAGCTCCCGTCCTTAGACTAACTCAGCAAAACTGCTCTGGAGGTAGGGAGAGGTCAGAGCCTGTTAACCACGTAAGGGCAGCTGACCTCCAACCGACCCAGAACAATCCTGCTGGGCAGAAGGAGCAAGACATCACAGCAGCTCCGCTGCTCAGAAGCATCACAAGCTCTACACATCTTTTTGGTGGTTTGCAAAGACCATTGGAGATGGATGTGAGAACAAAAATCATAGATGATTGGGGTCTGTAATACCAATGGAAGAAAGGTGCTTTACTTAATCCATGACACCCTATGCTATTGAAAATAAAAAGTGCAGATCTGAAATAAACTGCTCTGTGTTGTATCAAAAATGAGAATCCCTTGATCTTTATCCACATCATTTCAATTTCTCTGGAAAAGCAGAAAACTTAGTGAGCAAAAACTCACTAAGGCTGCTCTATCTAAATAACTCCTTCTACAGTGGAGCCATGGTCTCTAAACTAGTAATGATAATAAGCCTGAAGAACTGCTATCACATTTAAGCAAACTATTTTAATGCATTTTATGGAGTAATGGAGAATTACCAAAATTCTAAACTATTTTCATAAGTGCTGAAAAAGGCACCCATTAAAAATGTGCTAATTCAGCCATTCAGCCAAAAATAGGAGAGAAGCTACAGAACAGCACCTGCAGGTTGTAAGGAGAGAGTGGGTGGGACAGGGAGAAGAAGCCTCCCCAAGAGATGAGAGCTGCTCCGAGTTAAGGTAGGAGTTATGTGGGAACCAATGCAGACACATGCGGTACCTCTTCCTCCTACACACCCCATACCCAGGTTTTAGCAGGTTCCTGTAACCCTTTTCCAGTGCCACAGATAATTTATGTAGCAAAAAGAAACAAAAGCTGAGACTGTACCCTAAAATGTGTAGTTTGGCCAAACCACACCGACTGGGAATAATAACTTGGACAAAAACCCATGCTGAAGTGGAAAGCTATGTGCCCATATTAGGCTGAAGACCAGACCAAGGTCAGTAAGGCTTTTATGAGTGATGTGATAGGTACATCACAATGCAGGTATTACCACATATTCTCAATGCCATGTATGAAATAAACCCAGAAAAACCTTTTAACAACCTTCAAGGTATGTATATGGGTCTAAGGCATGTATGCTCAACAGACCTGGGCATTACCACCATCAACTCTCCCCCTACATGGGGAGAAAGTGTCAGGCAAGGGCATGACGTGTGCAGCAGTAATCAGTCATGACCGGCATTCCTTCTAAATGAGAGTCTCTCACTTCAATCATCACTTCCCAGTTACAGTACTCACATTTCAGCAAGTCCTGAAAACGGTTTCAGAAAAAACAGCAGAAAGCATGCAATCAAAAAAGTCAGGAATACGTGAAAGCTGCTTTATCATGGTGGTAACGCCTGCATGCCTGGGAACACAGAGTGTAAACATGGGAGGTGAGGCTACCAGGCAGGTATATCCAAAAGGACTGCATGCCATGCCACAAGCTAAAGGGCAGCAAGTGGCATCTGATTTCATTGCTACAGGATACTGAAAATATTGTAATGTGTGCATTAATAATTAATTTGGCACGGTAAAAGCAATTTTACTGTAAAACAGAGATGTGTGACTATTACTGGAGCCTGCAGGGAAACAAAGATAAATGTCCTTCCCTAGATCTCGCATCATTCAATAACCGGATCGGGAACACAATCCAAGACTGCTGACACCTTTTTCTGCTGCTGCCACCAGATCACATTACCACAGGCAGAGAGTCCTCTGAGCATTAGAGGTCATCTTCTGTAGGAAGCAGGAAAATGGAGAGTCTGTTAGATGGAAAGAGCGGAGAGAAGCAGGGCTAGGACAGCCAGCTCCGGCAAAGCTCCCCTGAAGAGGCAAGCTGGCTTTTCTCCAGAAACAGACAGGGGTGAGCACTAAGGACACAAGAGTCATTGAAGGTAAAAGTAAACTCTGAAACAAGAACTGACAATAAGCCATTTTAAAATGTTCATAAATAAATTTACACTGGAGATGAGAGGGAACCTCACTTACATCCGTACTTGGAAGCGGGAGGATAAAGGCGAGGGAGGAGGGGAGAAAGACGAAGAAATCCGTTCCTTCCATATTTCAAAGACAAAACTTGATATCAAAAAAAAAAAAATTCTAGGAAAAGGCCCCAGCACAGCAAGCAATTGCTCTACATTAACCAGGCAACATTCTTCTATGGTGCTGTGCTACTGAAGAATTGTTATCAAAATGCACAGATGTCCTTCACTTTGTACTTCTCTTTCCTTTATTCTTTTATTTGTTGTTCCTTCCTTCTTTTTCTCACATCCATTACAAGTGCCAGGAGGTTCAAAGCCTCAGCAGGTTCGCTGCCACTTGGTCCTGTCTCACATGTGGCATTTGTACATAGACTAACACAGTACTTTGAACAGCCACAGGGGTGAAAAACTGGCAGCTCTCCAGAAACTTTAAAAGAAATGGCTGTCAAGTTAGCCCATGCCCAAATTCCACACTGTACAATTTCCTTGTGAATAGCGTTTTAATTTACCTCTAATTTGTGATAGCATCATTATCACATGGATTTAGTGGGCTAGTCACTATGCTGATGCAAGCCAAAAAAACCATCTCCCTTCCAGAGAAATCAAGGCATAACTGGGGATACACCAATATTTACATCAGGCAAGGCTGCAAGAGCAATATGCTGAAGACTTGGTTGCAACCAGTAGACCAGCAGTTAAGAAACTGGGGGTTGCTGGACAAAATGACAGCGGTCCTGGATGGTCAGCAGCAATTAGAACAATTGAATGCAAAGCTTGTTTTTCAAAACTCAGAAGGGTTTTCAAAGGCAGCAGGTTTAAAATGCCAGTGGAGTGCCATATTAGCTGTACAATACCATTATTTTTAACCATCCTTGGCTCCAACCTCCCACATTCACTTTCCTCCTGAGCTTTCTATGCCCTTAGTTTCCTCACTGCTTTAGTCTGATAGCCTCCCAAGCTGTTTCTTCCTCAGATGAAGTGCTCACTCTTTGCTCTTCTCCCTCCCTGCTGGTGCCTCTCCCAGCACACTCTCTCCACAGAGCTCATCAGTGCCTCTGCTTCCAGAAACACATCTTTGCAGGTGACTGCTAAGTCCTTATCTTGAGTTGTGTCCCAGTTATCAGGCAGGTGCAATTGATCAGGAGGATGACTGGAGCTGGGCTGAGGACCCACAGTGCAGGAAAGGAGATAATACAGGGTTAATTCTGGCATGCGAGAAAGAGGAGGGTGGTACAAGAAGGTCAAGACAGCTGCAGCCTCCGTATCTTCAGGGCAGAGCTGCTGCACCTGCAGCGCATTTTAAGACTTAAACCCATCAAGAATGAAAATAGCCTATATTTATATTAGGTATGGTCAGACAGCTCCTTCTTGACAGGATGCTCCCTGTCTCCAGTCTTGTAGCACCCCACTTGTTACTCAGTCAGTTTCCAGGTACCCCAGAGGACTTCTCCCTTTCTGTCAACATGGAAGCAGCTTCCCTTCCCTACCCTTCCTTCACTTATATTTGCCAATGGTTCACTTCAGTCCTTTTGATTTCCCCCTTTCCTTCCTGTACCTGCCTTTGTGACAGAAATGAGGAGACTCTTACCAAATGCTTTCACTGGCCTCCCTTCACACTAGGTTTTATCTTTAAGTGCTGAGCTCCAGAGCAGTACCTTCCTTTCTGCCCTTCCGCTGCCTCATTTCAAGAATTTCTTCAGAAGAAATGTCACAGGCTTTTCTGCTCAAGCTTTCTAGGGTAACTCATGTCCTCTTTGTAACTCCCAGTAACCTTCCTGGCTCTGTTCTCCTACTCTTTCTTCCATTGCCTCCTGCACACATTACCTATTGCACTGCCACCTCTGTGTTTTGTTTTTATTCGTACCTTTCAGTCTTCTTCTGTGCAGTATTTTCTGCTGGACAAATATGAGTCTACTTCATACAATTTCTCTCCCCACAAGAGGCAGAGCCACATAGGTTATACAAACAGGTTATAAGGAGAGATCTGATGTACCCAAAAGCACGTCCATCTTTCCTCACTCTGTCTAATACAGGCACTGCCCCTGACAAACTTTGCCCATCCTTGATCATTGTGGCTAAAAGCCCACAGTTTCTCCCTCAGCACACACCACCTGCAGTGATTACCTGGGGGATGGTCCTCTACCTTCAGCTGATGGATTTGAACTCTCCAGGTGACACATCTCATGTCAGAGATCTGTTCTCTGTAAATGGAAACTCTCATGATCCTTGGGTAAAGGCTATTTTTTATAAAATAACACAGAAAACCTTACTGCATTGGACCACCTATGTACTTTCACCAAATTCAGGAAAAAACCCTCGCCCTGTTTTGTAAGAAATTTTATGGCTGGTTTGAAAGGTAAAGAATTCCTACTCCAAGAGGGTCCATGAAATAGTATGACAAGGGTGGTGATTAAGTCTCACCACAAAGGAAAATGTTGAGTTGATGTAGGTGGCATATAAAACCCCCCACTCTCTTTATGAGTCAGGTAAGCTGCCAGAAAGTGGAGGTGGAATCCGTGGGATGGAGCTGTTTTCATTCCAGCCAGTTACTAGTAAGCTCTTTGAACAACAAAAAAAGTAGTTAAATAATAAATGATATTTTTTAAAACTAAGACTCTTATTTAAACAGCAAAATCTAACAATTGCCCTTGATCCCCAGAGATGGTGTTTGTAGTCAGTGACAGTCAAGGGGAAAAATTACTAAACAACTCTTCCCCCCACCCCTGAGGTTAATGTAGCATTTTTGGATCATGCATCTATTCTTCCATCTCCCACCCAATGCATATGATCCGGCAGTCACAGCTCTCTCCTCTCCCTCTGGCTCCAGAAAAAAGGGAAGCTGACAAGCTGAGATCCCAGTCTCACCCCACACAGAACCCTTTTCAGAGGAAGAGCTTAGCTCTGATGAGGAGAAAGCATTTCTCTCCCAATAGCTGCATAAAAGTGGCTTAACAAATGCATAAAACAAAACAGTTGGGGGAAGACAAGAAAAATGTTTTGTGAGGTCTGATTTTGGGTCAGTCCAGCATCCAAGAGATAACTCAAAGATATGGCAGTGTCCCTCATTTAAAATTATAGTCTTTTCATTACAAAAAAACCTGAAATTGAGAAATGTAAAAAGAATGTCATTATGTCCTTGAGTTCAAGGGGCTTAAAGTCCTCCTCTGGTACTGTCAGTGGGAACACAACATCTGCTCTGTTCAATGCAGCCTGACAAAGATGCTTTCTTAAGTACACTTCTGAATTTAGGAACATTTCCCCCATACTTAATCCTTCAGTCTACCCAATACACATGTTTGAGGAAGAGCAGGAGCAGTGTATTTCAGGTGCTGAGAAAGGGATGAAATAGGATCGGACTACCAACATGAGTAATTTCTTTGTTTCAGCTGGAGAGTGGAAGATGTGGAGATAGATGTATACACATTCACAGATGTATACACATTCATATGTAATATTTAAGTAAAATATATGTAAACGTAAAAAAGGAAAAGGACAGTGACCAAAGGAACAGCTTGGAGAAAAAAATGTCAAGAGGAAGGTAGAGTAAGGCAGTGGACAGAAGTAAGATGTCAGAAAGGAAAGAGCAGGAGAGGGTATAAAAAGAATGACACAGAGGGGGAAAAGAAAGAGATGTAAGAAGAAGATATACTAAAGGGAACAAAAATGAGTGAAAAGACATGAGTGGACAAAAAACAGAGAGAGAAAGAAGGTAAAGTAATGAGCACAATGTTTGGTATGGCAGAAATACTGAAGCATAAATAAGACACAGAAAAGAGAGACTCATAAGAAGGGTCATAAGAAGAAAAAAGGACCGTGCACAGCAGAGAAAATGTGAAATAAGCAGTGGGAAAAAAAAAATCACCTGCCAGTACAGCACTTCTCAAAGTCACGGATGAGAGGTGCTGCTGTCCCAACAAGGGATAGAGCCAAACCCTAGGAAGCGACAGGCTAATCCCAAGGAGAACAAAGGATGACGCTGGGAGAAGATAACGATACCCTTGTACTAGGTTGCTGCCTTTTGTCTGAAACAGAAATCACAAAGGTCATTGAAATTGCTGCTTAAACCTTACATCTGATACTTGAAAAAAACCTCTTTCCCAATACAATCATTCTTCCTTCTCTCTCAACGTTGGATTAAATTAATTACTGTACACTCCACAGTTTTACCTCCCTGCTGGGGAAGAAAACCCCAGACACCATTCTGCTTAAAGTAGACCTTCCTCTCTGGCTCCCTTTGCCTATAGAGGCTTCTGTAGAAATCTTTCAGTAGACAAAGGTAAATTTCCTGCAGCTCCAAAATCACCGTGATGGATTTGGCTATCATCAGCAAAATGAGGAAAGAAAGAGGAAGGAAACGGGTAAGTGTTCAGGAAAAAAAGCTTTTTTTGTTATTATAATTAGGAAATTTAACCAGTACAGAGGGAAAGAAATTGCTGCCTGTAAATAATCTGTCACTCCTTTGCACACCAAATAATAGGAACAAGAGGGAGTGTGTGGGAAGTACATTCATATTATCAAATTCTTTCTGATAGTAACGTGTTAATATAATGAAAACATAATCAGGAAAATAACATATTGTAACACAAATACTATGGAGGCTATAGAGCAAAAACCCCAGGAAGATCAGTGTTCCCAGTGTAGCTCCAATCTGAGAAATCAGAGCTTTATTAGTAGTAACAGGAGCAACATATGGAGATGAATGAAACCATGTTTGTAAATGTGATATGCAATTGCACACTCTCTCGGCTTTCCTTTTTCATAATCTGACTCAGCCTCCACACTCCCCCATCTTTTGATTCATAAATTCTTGATATCAAAAAATAAAGAGTTACAAAGCCAGCATGCAAAGGGCATGAGATGACGTGAAATACAAGGATGCTGGTGAGCACAGAAGGTGCCATCAATCACCGCCCTGCAAATGGACAAATCTGCTGGAGATAAGCAGTGGAGACAGGGCCACCCTCTCCAGGGGCTCGCTGGAGGACGCCGCACAGCAAACCACCGCTCACCTCCATTGCGCTAGAGGCGTACGCTGAGGTAGACAAATCTATTACAAAATCGTATAATATTGCTTACGCTGCACAGCAGCCACTCGGTTAGGCAGCCCCTGCATCACCAAACCCGTGAGACTGGAGGTGAGAGGAATGAGAAATAAAAGGGTTTCTTACAGCATATACTCTCTGTATTTCTTAAGCTATGAAAAAAAGATCAGGGTTAACGACAAGCAACACAAAACACAATAAACAGTGCATGAAGACGGTTTACAGCCCTATACACTTACTAAATAATTAACAACCTCACAGAGTGTTGACACAGTGGGAGTCTGTATACAGGATAATCCCTTCCTTCCCGGAGGGCCTGGGCTCCTCAGCATGTGTGCTGTCAGGCTGCAGACGGCCAGCCCAGCCCGTGGGCACCGCTGCCCCACCGCAGGCAGTGCCAGGCTGCGGCCCCCAGCCCTGCCCCGGCCCAGGCTTGGCCTTCGGCCCCCGGTTAACCGGAGCGCACTGAACTCCGGCAATACGATTCCTACGATCGCGGCAAAGCACTGGCAAGGCTGACACCGTTTCGGTGCATTCGCCAAGCCCTGAGAAAGATGAAGCCCCGACCCTGCGGGGCTCAGGGTCCGGCACGAGGCAGGGCAGGGCTGCCCGCACACCGCATCGCGGTACAGCGGTGCGGCAGCTCGCATGCTCGGGCAGCGCAGCGCCGCTGCGGACACTGCGGCGTGCGGTGCCCACCGCTGCCGCACCGCAGGCAGCCAGCGCAGGGGAGGGTCTTGCCTGCTGGGCGTCTGGACTCCTCCGCAGGCGAGCTCCAGGCGCCGGCGGGGCGCGGGGCAGGTGCACGCCGGCGGGGCTGGGGGGCTGCTCGCTGCCGCTCCGCGCAGATCCGGCGGGCGCCGCGCCGGGTGGGCCGCGAGACCGGGACCCGCCTCCGGTCCCGACCAGGCTGCGACCGGCGGGGCGCCTCGCTGTGCGCCGCCGCCGCTGCGGGCCGGGCCGGGCCGGGCCGTGCCGCACCGCCCATAGCCCGCCCGCCGGCTCCGCCCGCCCCCGCCTCTGCGGGCTCCCGCCGCGGGGCCGCCGGGGGCGGGGCGGGCGCGCAGCGCGGCCCCGGCGAGCGGCTCGGGCGCTGCGGCGGCGGCGGCTGCGCGGGGCGCTCGGCACGGCCGCGGCGGCGGACGGGCACCTGCTGCCGCCTCGCCCGCAGCGGCGCCGCGCTTTGTCCGGGCTGAGCGGGCGCGCCCGGCCCCGGCGGCGCCCGGCCTCGCTCAGCACAGCGGCGGGCGGCTCTCGGGGCGTCGCCTGGCTCCGGCGGCCTGGGCACGGCGGGGGAGCGTGAATGAGAGTTTGCTCCGATTTCCGAGCAGGGTGAGTGCCGCGCCGGCCGTCTCGGGGGAATAATAATAATAATAATAATAATAATAATAATAATAATAATAATAATAATAATAATAGTAATAAAATTTTTTTTGGGTGTCCGTACCTTTACACACTAGCCCGGCGCCACCTCCCCGGGGCAGGGTTGCGTGCGGGGCGCGGTGCCTCTCGCCACCCTCGGACGGCGACCCTCGGGAGGGGGTTGCTGTCTCTTGCTCCCTCCGTTCCCTTTTGTTCGGCTCTCCCGGGGCTGGGGGGAAGGGGCGGACCGGGGGGTTGCGGGGGAGCCAACGGAGGTCTCGGCCGGTGGCCCAGCTGTCCGGGCGGTTGCGGCAGACGGGACACCGTCCCCGTGCGCGCAGGGGGTGTCCGGCTGCCCCCTCCCTGCTTCCCGGGCGGAGCAGTGGCCCTCCTCTCCTCCCCGCGCCCCTCCGGCACGGAGGAGCCGCCCTGGGCTGCGGGGACAGGCGGTGGCATCGCCGCCACCAGCAAGAAAGCACGGGCTGTAGTAAACACAGCGCATGGGGCGGCGGTGAACCCGGTAAAGGTCACATCCTCGTGTGCACACGCAGCCCGACCTGTGTGGGCTCCCCAGCTACTGTCTTGGGGACGGTGTGGCGGCTGCCGGTGCCTGTGGCTGGCAGAGCCGCGCTCCCGGCCGTTGGCTCTGCTCGGCGGTGTTTCCCGGCTGCGAGCAGGGATCTCCCTTGGCGAGGGAGCAGCAGTGCGAGCTGCGTCACACCCTCCTTTACCTCCTCCCGCCCCCGGCCGGGGTGGCAGCTGGGTGGCATCCGATTTAGCAGTAAGAGCCAGGAATGCGGGTTCTGCTGGGAGGTTTGATTCCTGAGCGGTAGCTGAGCCTAGCTGAGTTCAGGGCTAGCCACATGTTCATGTTAAATAGCAGCCAGCAATGTACTGATCCCTCCGAGCACGCAGTGTCTGGATGCATCTTGGTGGGGAGCAATGAGGCACGGGAGTGTTGGAGCAGTAGGAGCAGAGGAATGCTGCTGGAGAGCTTACTTGCAAGGAGACAGAGAGGATGGCATGGTAAATGGCTGTTTTGCAATCCAGCCTGCCAGCCTGGACTCCTTCAGACAGGTCAATAGGTATGCATACATTTTGTGGCCTTCTCCGTGCTTCTGTGGGTCATCGATGGGCTTGTGTGCACAAATGGGGCAAATGGGAAATGACAGCTTTCTGTCATGTTTTTGTGTCATTGCCTTGTTGCTGCAGCTCAGGAGTTTTAGATGAGTAGATGTGGTACTGTTAAGCTTGTGTGATTATGGAATGAATGATGGACAAGTCCTTGGGTATCACATTTCCAGTGGTGGTTGAAATGTGGGTAGGGAGAGGAAATATTTAATAAAGCAGGGCTCCCAGGTCTCTGTGCTTTGCACTGTCTGGTAGTATCCTGCCTTTGCTTTTAACATGTGATAAATTGTTTCATTCCACAAAATCAGAAGTGTGAGCTTAACTACTTTTTTAATGCCACATTTAGTTATCAAATACCACATCTAGTTATGCAGAAAGGGAGGGTTTTTTTTAGTCCTAGTCCATGTTCTTCTGAAGCTGACAGTTAAGCTACTAGCTCTGAAACTGATAAAATATAAAATTGGTGTTGTTATGACTCCACATTGTGCAAAATTCCATGAAAGCCTGAGTTATGTTTCACGATTTTTCATATGGTGGCCACAAGAATGTTTGGCTCATCCCTCTGCCCTAATAAAGGTGATTTTGGGCTGAGATGCCGGACTGAACTGAAATGAGCCATGTCGTGCATCCAGCTCTGCAGGTAAGCTCTTGGAGCTGGTTTTGGGCGGTGGTAGGTGGGGCTAACCTGAGTTCCAGTATCAGACTAATGGGTTTGGTTTTGTTTTTTTTCTCGTTTAACCGTGGCACTATTGAGACCTGATCTGCTCAGCATGTCCTTGGTCAGGAGGTGGCTCTCAAGCAGCCTGGGGTTGGCTGCTGCTATTTAGATGTATGTGTGCCACTCCTTGGCATGGTACAGCTAATGCTCTGGGTGAAGGCATCACCCAGGCTTTGACCTCCTGCCTGGCGCCTTGCCAGCATCGCTGTGTCCTGGCGACCTGACATCAGTACCTGTGAGGGTGGGAGGAATTAAGGGCAGCAGCTGGGAAAAGCCTGTCCTGGCTCCACTCTTTTGTGGGACCCAGTTTCAAAGAGACTGGTAGAAGGGAGATGGCAACTGAGGAGGCAGAATCAGGGGGCTGACTTGCAGCCCTGCTGTCTTCCCGGCTGGAAACGAATTCCTACTGATTTACAGCAGAAACTGTTCCCTGGCCCTACCCCTTTTCTTCCCGTGAGTGATATTGAAAGCTTATAGGAATAGAAGTTCATTATAAGAATGAATGTCTGGGGCAGTATTGCATGCCAGAGAGATTCGGTGTTGTTTGAGACCTGGGAAAAAAACCAAACCAGCTGGAATACTTTATTTTGGTAAGGGAATCTTTGCAGTGTCTGAGAAGTGATTAGTGCTGCTGTTAAAGGTCAGGTATAGGTCCTGGGTGTGAAGCATTGTCTGTGGATGCACACAAACTACATACATGTGATACTACATATATGTGGTGTGTCTTCAGCATCATTCTGATACTTGAGTATTCAGTCCTTAATACAGAGACTTCAAAGCTAGGGAGAAGCATTAACTGTTTTACCCTCAAAGCGATGGCAGATCTGTTGGAAGAATAACAAAGATCCCATTTCTCCTTATTTTGTCTGGTGAAAATTCATATTTTATTTTTTGACTGAATCACCACCAAATCTATAGGGATTCTTGAACACCAGTCTGTGTTTTGTGTAACATATGGCCCCATTAACAGTTTTAGAGTGAATAGTTTTTTATTTAAGGAGTAATAGATCACATTTCCTGATGTTTTGTTTTTTATAGGTCTGGGTAATAAATACTATTCCGGAAGGCTTGAGTCAAGGGCAAATATATACCTCACTGACTTTTCTGGGTTAAAGCTGTGTAGCTATTCAATGGCTTGTCATGATCCCTTCCTCCCTCTCATTACCCCCAGTATTTATCAGGCTTAGCAGCAATACTCTCTAATTTCAAAGTCCTGAAAGCCCTGGCTATAACCAAAATACTCCAGTATTATGTGCAGAAAACTCTGTCATCTTGAGTTGGAGGCTCTCTTGTCCAAACCTGGCTGTGTCAGGCCCAAATAAAGTACACAATTTTCTAGCTTTATCCTGTAACACTGGTTCTATTTCTTTCCTACATAGATTTTTCTCAGCTAAATAATATCTGCGTGGCAGCATCCATGCTAGGAGGTTACTTTCTCTAATGTGTTATTTTTGTGGCACAGAGTTTGATCAGAGGGAAAGCTTTTGACAGTAAGTGCTTAATCAGGGTTTTTCAAAACAGATTTTCTCTCTGCCCACTGCCCTTAACCTGGCAGGTTAATCCATGAAATAATCTGTGCACAGAAATACAGACAACAAATGTAGTGCTTCAGTCGTAATGTTGAGTGCTTTGAGGTTTTTATGTGTTTTGGTCTTTGAAGTTTCTGAACATGCAAGTTTCTTCTTTGTTCCTTGTGTTCATTGCCATCGCTATAGGACACACGTTCACAAACCAAAGAAATTAGGCCTTTCCCTAGAGGTCAGAATTTACTGAAACAGTTACAGTTTAGTTGTGAACTCCCCTTAAAATTCAATGACTTAATGCTGCTTTTTGTTATGACATAAGAAAATGAAGTAAGGAGTCTTTGAAGCTACTTCAGACTTCATAAATATTAACAAGCTCTGCAGTCTTCAGAGAGAGTAAGTTCTGGATGTTTTTCTTCACCTTAATAGTACGGTTTCATTTGCACAGTAAATCTTCTTGTCTTGACTAAACTGAAAGAGCAGTTATCAGATGCAAATCAGAAATATTGTATTTGTGGGTGGGAGCACTCTTGCTGTATTTCCCCTTCTCTCTTGAACACCCAGTCCTTTCTCCTGGTGCATGCTCTGGGAGCAATAAATTTAATTCCGTAGCTTTCAAGACCAGATCTTCAGAGGTGTTTAAGTGATTGAAAATGCAGGGTTTTTTGCTTCTGAGAATAATGGAAGGTAAAGATTCACAACTTATTCACTTGTATTGAAAAATCCTTTCTATTTGCATCTTGGGTCACTATATATGTTTAATATTTGCCTGTGTTAATGAGGAAAAAAAACCCACTGGTAGTATTCTCTAAACATGCCTTGAGAATACTTAAAATTGTCTCTAAGTTTAAAAACCAATTTGCATTTTAATAGAAACTTAGTTGCAGCTTCTTACAAATCCCAGGTTAATGCAGAAAGTTTTTTGTGATGGTCTGTAAAGAACACTTTACCTGTAGATACACTTAACATGAAGTTTGATGTAGTCTTTTAAAACTTGTTCTAGGTGTCTCATCAGTAATTGAAGAGAGCTCATCTTTTTATTTCACAGAATCATGGAATGATTGAGGTTGGAAGGGACCTCTGGAGGTACCTGATCCAACCCCTAGCTCAAGCAGAGCCACCTAAAGCAGGTTGCTCAGTGATGAGTCCAGATGGCTTTTGAGTATCTCCAAGGATGGAGACTCCACAACCTTCCTGGGCAGCCTGTGCAAATTCTCAGTCATCCCCACAGTAAAAAAAGTGTTTCCTGATGTTCAGAGAGAACTTCCTGTGTTTCAGGAAGTTCGTGCCTGTTACCTCTGCTGCTGTCACTGGGCATCGCTGAGCAGAGCCTGGCTCTGTCCTCTCTGCACCCTCCCTTCAGCTGTTTATATGCATGTATAAAATCCTCCTCTTGAGCCTGCTCTTCTCCAGGCTGAACAGTCCCAGATCTCCTAGCCTCTCCTCACAGGAGAGGTGCTCCAATTGCTCTGCTGGGCTGTCTGCAGTATGTCCATATATCTCTTGTGCTGGGGCCCTCAGAACTGGGCACAATACTCCAGTTGTGGCCTCATATTTCCCAGTATGCTTTAAACATAAGAAACTTCTGAAGTAAATTGCGCGTATGTTTTTTTGGGGTGCAGGTCCAAGAGGTCTCTTTGGTGCTGTAAATCACTGGTGCAGCTTCTGAGTACTTTTGCTCTTCCACAGGAGCTGATGTCCCTTGTTTAAAACACTTCAGCATTTTCCTGATCCCATCAGTGCAGGCTTTGACAACTCTTTTGACCTGTGATTAAGGGATTTATGACTAGGTTTGCTGGCTACACATGCCTAATAAGCGTAACCATTGGATGCTGAGTCACATGGGGACATGTGTTTTTGGGATGTGTTGACACAGACTCCTGTTTGAAACAGAGCTCATTGCAGCTTATAGTGAATGCCTGCTTACATTTGTGAGGGCACGTTCCTGCTGTGGGCTGTTTTGGTTCTCTAGCAGCCACCCTTGTACTCTCTTGGGGCTCACCTGCCTGGCCTGTGGGCACCTTCTGCATTCCTGCATTTCCCTGGAGATGAGCCTGGAGGTGAGCAGCTGTCTGTAGACTAAACCGAGGGAAGTTTGGATGCTTTGTGCGTATATGTGTAATTCTGTAGTTGATGTTAAATACAGAATTTGTAAACAGGGGTTTTATTTTTAGGTCAACAGGGTTTCTATTTTTAGGTGAACACTTCTAGGTGCAGAATAAAGATGTTAGTGTAATGCTGCTAACACTGGTCATGGACAGGAGGGAGAGAGGAGAGCAAGAAAAAGGCATAAAGCACAAAATATCACTTTATCCTTGGGTTTTGCATCAAATTCCTTGAGAGGGGACACTAATTTCTTTACCATTAAGTGTCCCCTCCTGTTGATGTAGATATGTGTAGCTGGTTAAGGTAGGATTTTTTGAAGGTTCTTAAAGAATATAGCAAAATCATGTAAAAGCAGTTGGCAGTTGCTCGCGTTCTTTATGTCCAAATACAATGGTTAATAGGCACCTTTCAATTTTTCTTACTATCCCCCCAAAAGTAACTGCACAACATGAGAGGTCTGTACTTACCTTAATTAGAAAGAACAAAACCATACACTTCATGCTGGCCTGATGTATGCCATTAGTGACTGAGTGCAGTTAGTTTCCAGCTGCTAAAACTGTCTTATCGGACCTCTCGACAGGACTATCAGCAGTTTGTATTAGTATCTAGCATTACTAACGCTTGGCATTTTACCATGTTGTAAAAGCCACTTGTTCCTTCAATATTCATTTCAGGTATCAGGGTTACTTACATACAGAACACACCAAATTCACTGGTTTGGAAACCTACCAATTTTCAGAGAGTGAAAATTAGTACCAGGTTTTTCAGTGAAGGATACACAAGCATCTTTAGATGCTCTCAAGGCAGGGTTTAATTCATAAACTAAAATTTATCATTAGCTTAAATTTTGAAAAGTGACTTCTTCAAGTTAGAAATGTGTATGAAAAAGAGGACTTTTTAAGAGAATTTCAGCTTTAGAGGTACCTTCAGAAAAAAGTCCTCCAGCCTCTCACTATGTATTTTGCTATCTGAGGCTCAGCATTCCTTCTACATTTGGAAAATAGTTTGCATGTTTTTCTTTCCTTCTCTCTGCATCTCTTCTCTGCATTCCCAGGTGTGCACAATAACTGTGGTTTAAAGTACCTTGCTGCACTTCTCAAGGTTAGAAGTGTGTTGTAATTCCTGGGGAAATGTGGCAGGGCTACAGAGAAGTGTGTGGATTTCTAACTGTCAGCAGTTTTTCAGCAGTGTCACAGCCATAGGGGTGGGGAAACACGAGGTGTCTGGAGAAGGATCTCTTAAAATGTAGGGGTTTTTTGGACTTCACCTTGCATAGTCCATGCTGCTGAGTTACAAGCATGATGAGGATGTGGGTTTTTTCCAGGTTGTTTTTTAGAGCCAGGTGATGTTTGTAGCTGTACAGCTTCAGGGACCCCCCTAGTAATGTTAGGACTGATGGTGTCTAAACCCTGTAATTTACTCCAGATCAGAATCCAGGGAACTGTATGGTTGTGTGCTTTGGGTAAAGCTGCTTCCCTAGACACTTCTGTAGTAATGGGACCACTACCAGTATCAGATTTTGTTCTAGGGCTAACCCAGAAAATGGGTGAGTTTATGCTTTCTGGGTTGTCTGGGGAGAATGGGGTGTCCAGTTTGAGCCTTAGAGATCTTAGCATCAGAGAGCAGTCTGAAAATGTTTATTACCCCATTCTGGGAGTGAAGGAAACAGTAGCCTGGGCTCTTGAGCGTTTTGGAAAATGCACAGCTATTGCAACAAGATACTGTGTTGGAACAGGAGGAAAAAATAGCATTTTAAGCACCCAAAGGTGAAATGCTGTGTACCTTCGATGTGATATTCCTTGCAGTTACCTGGCCCCTGGGGAACATGACTTTTACCTGATTCAAATCAAGCTGCAAGATCATCTGTAATCCACAATCCTATCTCTGAACTAATTTTTGTGTTAGGGGCTTTCTTCATATTTTCTCTTGCTCACCTTTTCGCCTTGTGAGACAGGGAGTAATGCCGAAGGAGTTGCCTGCACGTACCTTTAGCTGAGATGTTTGATTCCTAGCAGCTGCCATCCTGTTTGTTGTTGTGGGGCAAAGATAGCTGTGAAGTGTGGAACTTGGGAGCAGCAAAACATCCAAAGCATCCTCATGGGACTTAAACTAGGCTGTCTTTGGACTGATGTGATCATCAGATAATAGTGAAAACCAGCTCTATAGACTACTAAGTCTTGCATCACCCTGCAAGGATCATGTCATTGGAAGGAGTAGGAAAAAGGGCAATCTGTCTGAATATATTCTTTATGTAGTCTGACTTTTCAAAGCATTAAACCACTTGCAGGTGTTACTACAGTTAGATTAAGTTTATAGTTCTTTGCACTTCTGCAGTGCTTTTATCCAAGATCTCGCACTCCTTTTAAAAGCTAACCTACAAAGTAACCCAAAAGATACCTCTGAGTGTCCGAGATGACTTTTTGTACAAAAATGTAGTGCAGCTTGGTTTTGTGTAAAACCCTGCATGGTCTCAGCAGCTCTGTGGGATCACTTGTGGTCGTGCAATGAGGAATGCCCTTCCCAACAAGCCATGAAGAGTGTGGTTGGACACGTTGGTCCTTTAAGAGACCTGCTACGAGGTGCTACAAGGTGCTGTGCTTGCAAGATTCTCTTCAGATGTAAGAGCTTCCAGGGAACTTGTAGTAATTAAAACTAATGTGTCAAGAGTTTTCAAAATACTGCAGAAATGAGAACTCTGTTCTCTTCCAGATTATGTGGAGCAAGCCCTTTTTTATTTGGAAGAAATGTTCTGAATACAAAAGCTTTTGATACTTAAGAAGGGTCTTGGCCTATTTTGAAAAATTTTGCCTTCTCTCCCTGGCAGAGTTGCTTGTGGGACTGATGACTGTACATGCATTCAACAGCTCTTTTTCAGCCAAAGTGGGATAGTTCTGACTTCCCCAGAGAACTATATTAGGGAATATTTTTACAGCAAATACACTTTTTGTAAAGCTACTTCTGCTTCTTTCCTATTTCTTCTAGTAGCAATCTTTCCCCAGTTTGAGGGCTCTGCCAACAAAGATTTCCTCTAATGCTGGATCACTTACCCCTCTATGACAACACATTGAAAATAGATGAAGCACAAATACCATTTCTTGGAATATTTTACAGGAGGGGTGTGGATCTTACTTTGTTTAGCATTTTGAATTTGCCTGGTGAAGCTCTCTGGCCCTTGCAGTCCTCTGTTAAAAGAGAGCAGGGACAGTATCTGCTTTTTGAGTATGAAACAGTGACCGACATTTTCAGTCTAGTTTTCCTGGTGCAGTGCAAGCCTGGCTGTGTCCAGTGTCTGCTTTGAGTTTCACTTGGATGCGTACAGCTAACCTGGTGTGAGACACTATGGGATCTATTCAAAGCTCATTTTGTGTTTTGTTGTTAATACTTCGAAATTGCATAACTATTTTTTTCTTTAGCAATAAGCTTTAAGTATTAAGCTGTTGTCTGTGACTCATTAGTCTGTTGTTGGTGACAGTTTATTGTCTTTGTTAAATCATGGAAAATCCTTCCATGCAGTTTGTATTCCTTATTGTCTGAAGCAAACTACAGCTGTTTGTTTTACCCTGAAGGAGGCTTTCTTCTCAGCTGACTAGAAGTTCATAATAACATCTGAGAGCTAATATGAAAGTACAGCAGACCTCATTCATTGAACAAAAATTTTTGTGTGCGTATTTAACTGTTGAACAGTTGTGTTTGATGAGTTTTGAAAACACTACGTAGACTGACACAAAAAACAGTGTCTGTTTCCTTGGTTTTTTTACTTTCTCTTCTCATTTCAAAAGCTCCAGCAGAGCCAAGTAAATCTCAGTTACACAGAGTGATGCTTTCTAGAACCTTTTTAACCAGTGGTTTAGTTGCTATGAGTTAATACTGCATTGTTGTAAAAGTCAGAAGAGAAGTCGGTTAAAGACATATACACTTACTGGAAACACTAGGAAGGGGTTTGACCTTGATGATAACTGAATGACCACAGGTTGCTCATTATCTGAAATGGGAGATGGGAAACTCTGTTTAGGAAACAGATGCACTGCTGATGTTTCTGAACCATGGAGGAAGCACCAGACACCAGCTCTTGAGATAGATTAGCTACAAGCATGCATGTTTTCCTTCTTACAAGTTGACAATTGGAATAGCTTCTTTTTCTTTTTAAATAAGGACTAACTAGTAGATTCACCTTTTAAAGTAAAAGTTGTTTTGGATAACTAGCAATGTGATTATAGTCTAGTGTGCACCCTTGTGTAAGAATGAGAGTATGAAGTGGACTGACCTCTTCTGTAGCCTTGTTAACTATATACCAAATCCAAAGGCTTTTTTTTCTGTACATATGTGAGCTCTTGGTCAAAGTTATTAGTGTTGGTTATACACAAATCAGACCCAGCTTTCTGATCCTAACGTCAGTTGTGATTCTTGGGCACTCAGAAACCTTCACACTTACTAGAAAACAGTCTTCTAATTCAGAAAAACTTGCTTTCATGTCTCTGGATGGTGTGCCTGCCTTTTCTGAAGGAGGGGTTTTAGCAGGGAGTGGTTTTTATTTTGCTTGTTGCAATACATCTGTTGAAAAGCCTGATGCCCCTGATGTGCTGTGGGGACATCAAAGCTGAGTGCAGCAATTAAAAGCTAGAATGGTCCCTGATTAAAACTGCTGTTTAGTTTCTGAAGCTTTTGTACTATCCAATAAATAGAATGGTCTGGCAGGAGTATCAGTAGGAGATGAGCTATTCCTTCATTGTGTATTTACAGCTTTTCTTTTCACCCTGAAGACAGCTGGTCCCTGTTACTTGTCAACTCATCTTCCAAGACTTAGGTGTTGTTTAGAGCAGACTCCCTTTACAGCCATCCAAGTCCCTGCTCAAGTTTAGTCCGTCTGCCTCGATCCTGCAGCTGGATGGAGGCTCCAGATGTCTGCAACAAAGAAATCAAAAGATATCATCTTTCTTTCCCTTTTTTCTTCCTTCTCCAAATTTGATGTTTTGTAATTTGCTTTTGGGCATATTTTTCCCTGGAGATCCCTAAAATATTAAAGAATAATGTGATGTAAATTTTTTTTCTTTTCCTTTTTTTTTAAAAGTTTTATGCTAATTAGGTAAGCAAATCAGAGGTTGGTGGGAGTTAAGTGCTAGCTGGTGGTTCCATCATATTCTGCAATTTTGAGTATACTTCCGACATTAATGCAGCAAGTCTCAGAATTCCAAGTTTCCGTGACTTTGAGAGACTGTATCTGTTAAAACATTTGTGTAGTATAAACAAAAGGCTCGATATTCCTAAACTGGAGTTTGAACCTGACTTGTAATTCAACTTTTGGGGTCCTTTTTGAAAAGTGAAATCTCTGGTTTAGGTTTTAAAATTCCAAGATTTAAATATGTCAGTATTATTTAAGTAATGGGGAATTAGTTAGAGCTGGAAGAAATCCCAGTTAAGAAACTGACAGAAGTGCCAGAAATGTCGCACTCTGCCTTCATTTATACTCCATCCTCCACATTCTTTAGGGAGTTTTCATGAGGTCCTTTGGAGGTCTGTGGGTGGTCTCTGGGCTTCAGCTGGTGACGTGGCCTCTCAGTTTTAACGTGAGGCACCGCTGGCTTCTCTCTGGCTTTGGCTTGGAAAAATGCACCATTTCGTAGGAGTGGTTGGGTGAAGAACGGTGGGATCTCTCCAGAAGTCTCCTTTGTGGACTGAGGAAACTTTGAAATGGGCACAGCTGAAGTGGTTTTCTGGTGGCAGGTGGGTGGGTGCAAGGACTGTGGCTCCTTGCTCCCCCACCCCAGACATGACTGCTTGGAAAGACACACTGTGTGTACACGGCTCTTTGCCTCAGTACTTCGACCTTTGGACCTTTATCATTGCCGACTGAAGTGTCAGCATGGCAGAAATAAGTCAGATCAAGTAGTGTGATTCTGGCCCTCATCCCAGCCTTAGAGGCAGATGTAAATGCCATCCTCTGTCTGGCTTTTAACTTGTTTCGTCTGATTGAAATGATGACTGATAGAATCTTATTTCTTCTCCCTTAGTTTCTTCACTTTGTTACTAAACTTTCTCCTGCTATCTTTGTGTTAATTTAAATCTATTTTGAGTCTGAGGGCTCATCAGCCATGTGCCAGGTTGCTATTTGCTGTCATTTGGTTTGGATTATCTTAGCAGCCTGACAGGCTTCGCGGTGTATCTGTGACATTTTGAGACAAGAAAGTACTCTTTTTTTTTGTAATACAGCATGCAAAAAGTATGGTAATTTAGAATGCTTTTACAGGCTTGGTTCATAAACCAAAAAGCTGATCCATGAAGTGCAAACACCATTGGATTCGTGTGTTACCCCATGTTTGGGATCAAAAGGACCGATCTGGCAGAGATTTTTTGTTTTCCTTTTCCATGTGTCCAGTACATCTCATGTTGAAACCTGGTGGAAAACTTGCTAATACGGCTGTTTCTAGAGAGGAGCTGGCTTCTCTTGGGAGAAATGCCACTTAGCATATGTGTATACTTTGGTGGTTATGCCAACAGCAGGTTCCCCCTTTGCAGAGAGAAGGGGAGCTGGGTTTGTTGATATGCCCTGCCAGAGCTTGTTTCCAGCAGTGATGAGTGTCTTGAGTGAGGAGTTGTTTTGTTTTTGTTTGCAAAATGAAATAAGTTTTGTCAACTAATAAAATTAGGGAGAAAATACAAGAATGGATGGGAAACTTGAGTAATGTCTTTTTTCTTTTTTATCCTTTCCCTCCCTCCCTTCTCCATCATTCTTTCTGAGGTTATTCTGCTTCCTCATAGGCTGGTGTCCCCATCTGTAACTGTTGGTGGGGTGAGGGGATGTACTTTGCTCAGCCCCACCTTCGTACTTCTCCATCAGTTGCCTATTTAACTCTCTCTCCTGCTAAGCATGTATGGCAGCCTTTTCCTGGGCTGGACTGGTGTCCATCTGCAATCCTCTACTTAGAGCAGTTAGTGGTATCACCCACAGTGGCTTTTTTAGCAGCAGTTGATGCTATGGGCAGAGGTTGTTGGGAAAGAGCATGGAGGAGATACCCAGACAACAGCTGCTTCTTGGAAGAGTCAGATTTAATAGCAAAGATTTCTACTTAGTTTTGCTGTCCAAAGCATGTTAAAGTCAACATGTGAAATGAAAGATCTGCAGTTATAGCAAAAGACCCAAGCAGTTTACTGAACAAAAGAGTTAACTTGCAGGATTGTGGTTATATTCCTTAGGGATCTGTTTCTCACAGGACTGTGCCCTCTGCTCCCTGGTATGGCTATACTAGCTGGGGGTTTGTTTTGGGTTTTGTTTTTTTAAAAATTTAGGATTTCTGTTGTAAGCATGGGGAAAAAGAGCAGATATTGTGGCTACAGTGGGAATGATGCAGTTTGAAATGTGAGAGAATAGAGGTTTACTTCTGTAAGGAAGATTACCTTGAACAGCAGGGCCATTCAATCTGGAGCCTGCTATTTCACTGTGTTAATTATTTAAACAAGTAATTGGAGTTCAGATATCAAAACCTTATTTTGGGTACAGTGATTTCTTTCTTTTTACAGCAAATGTAACAGCAGTGCAATGGGACTAAAAAGATGGGTTGCACTCAGAAGAAATGCAGGAAGGGTCTGTGATAGCTAGAGACCAAGTTCGGTGCTTTCCTGTGTCACACAACTTCCTCTGCTATTTCCTAACTCTTCTACGTGGAGTAAAATATCTCTGTCATCTTTGGACAAGCTGTGTGGGTGGAATGAAGGAGGCTGTTTTCCAGAGTGCTGCTTTCCAGCCGAGCTGCTGTCAGTCTGGTGGGAACTTGACCTTGACTTTTTTATTCTGTGGTAAGATTTCAAGGAATAGTTTACATGGCTTTTACAAGTGGCTGTGTAGTACAGACAGTGCCAGAAATTAAGCTGATGCCTGAAGCCAGACTTACTGTTTCTGTGTATAAAACTTGCTGTTTCTCTGTTACTCTTTCATTTAACTTACTCTGATAAATCCCGTCTTTGTGTGTTGTGCGTGTCCTTTTACGCATTATTTGTGCAAGTTTTTACACAGTATTTTATGCCCCTTAATTTAGAGGTTGATATGATGAGTGATTGTAACACTGCAAACTTGCATAATCCGTGGAGTGTTTTTGCCTTTTTTCCCACTTCCACTCTTGGGTACTTGTAGCACCAGCTTCAGAAGCATTTTCGGGGTTTTGTTGTGAGAAAGGGAGAAGGAATAGAATGAACAGCAGCTCTGCTTCTTGCATGGAAATGTCTATGATTTGGGGATTATACACATTCTTTGTAAGATCAGGGCCAGTATATAGGGAGGAAATCAAAGATTCTGAATTATAGTGGTACTTGTAATTGGCATATGCTAGCTATGTCTTTCTAGTTCTTCATGGAACAGCAATGTTGTACTTAACCACAAGGGGAGAAGTTAAAAATCTTTAATGCATTAACATTATTTTTGTGACTGCATGGCAGTTGGAGAGCTACTGGTGTTTGGTAGAATGCTCAGTTCTTTTCCTTGGCCATGTCTGTCTTTTGATTTTTTTTAGTCAGCATAACCTGATTTTTTTGCAACGTGCACATTTCAGAAGGTTAATGAATTCTCAGATCAGCAGTCGGATAGTTAAAGCTTGCAGAAACAAGTTACAAAGTGTTGTACACAAAATTACTGCATCTTGGGAATCTTTCACGGAACACTTGCCTCCGGATAGTTTCATGTTAACTGCATACTCACACAGTTCTAATGTCGGCTTCTACTGAATTGTCTCCATAAATTGAGGGAAGACCCTCAAAATAGACCCTCTTGCTGTACTCTGGCCCTTAGTCTCGTTCTCAGTGAGGTACCCTGATAATCGGTGAATGATATGGGAAGTATGAACCTGGCCCTGTGGTTGCTTAGTGTCACAAAGGTAGGGGTTCATTTTATCACTGCACATGTGACGCAGCAGTTGTAGGTCTGTGGTCTTTCGCCTGTTAGCTTGAGTAATTCCTTCTGTATGGCCTTGCCGTAAGTGCAGTCGTGATGCACAGGAGGCTTGGCCCTGTGGCTCGGGGGAAGTGTGACTCAGAGGTGCAGAGGTTGGTGAGGGCTGGGGCAGGCTTCTCTTCAGCGCGGGGTTGTGTGCGCTCAGCTGTGCTCGTGGATGTGCATGCACAGCCGGGATTGGTCAGGCTGCGGTCATTAGCTGTGAGCTGTGTCCTGCTTCACATGGTACATCTTTGTTTATAAACACAACAAACAAAAAGGAATGCATAGACGTTCTTCAAAACTGCACAATACTATGTACCTTTGCTCTGTTTTCATAGGTTGCTGGGTGAGCTATGATCAGACACCCTGGGCTGATGAGGTACTTGCTTCTGAGAGTCCTCTCAAAGAAATACCTGCTTGGTCCAAGCTATTCTGTGTAGATCTTGGAAGGCTGGTCTCAAAGAATCTTTTTTTTAAGCTTGGATTGCAGCTCATTTCTACAGTGTCTTTTTTTTCTTAGCAGTACCTTCATTCTCTGATTTATCTCTAGTTACCGTCTAAAGATGATGAACATACAGTTGAGGTAATGAAAAACTCAGCATCAAACAGGTCTCAATAATTTGCTCTTTTTTTACTTGAAGGGGCAGAATTAAAATTCTTCAGGGCTGGCAGGGCTCACAGTTTTTCTAAACAGTCAGTGATTACCAGCTTAATAAACTTACTAGTCTGCGTAAGATGCTTCTGCCAGTATATGTACTTCTGACTTTAAATATTTATTTTAAAGTAGATTGTAAAAGGCCAGCTTTATTCTGAGTGCTGTGTCAATCTAGACTTCTTACAGTTTCCATTTGAACAGTGGAAGAGAGATAAATGCAGTGACAGCCTAATCTTACCCTGTGTTAGTTGTCCTTCTGCCCCATTTGTCACCCCCATGTCTCTGTTTTTATAGGCAGAAGTTGTGGTGCTTGCTTAGGGCAGCAGTTCCCGTGTGCCCCAGCTTCTTGTCTCTTGGAAGCCCATCCAGTTCTGAGCTGCCTGAACCTTCTCATATGCAGAGGCTCTTGCTGAGCTGGTGATACTCATCTTCCTGTCTTCACCCTCAGCTCTACCCTGACTAGTAGACAAAATTCAGAGCAAGGAAGCAGAAAAAAGCCTTTTGTCAATGCCAAACTCTTCCCTGTCCTTTAGAGTAGGGACTGAAGCTCTGGCGTCCAATTTTTGAAATGTGGCTTGTGACAACTTTGTAAACACTGTCTTTAAGGTGAAGCTTTGCAGTCGTTTCACCTTGTTTAAGTGTAGGTGGCTGCTGTAAATGATGCTTTCTCCCTCCGCCCACCACCACAAACCACCACATTTTCTGTGTGGGAGTAGCAAAAGCTCCAGTAGCTTGTGCTGCCCCGAGTGAGACTGCATCCCTGTCTGCTCTGATTAGACTGACCTTGCCAGAAAACAAACACAAAAATTAGTTGCATCAGCAATGAGCTGATAAACTGCATGAATGATCAAGTGACATAAAGGCTGTGGCAGAAATGAGAGGGGTTGCTCTCTTTGGTGTCAGCCTGTGATCTAGTGGGCTTCAGGCTTGGCTGGGCTCCTCTGGGATTGGGATGGGAACGCGGCAGGGGAGAAAGGAGGACCAGGTGGGTGACCAGGAAGGGAGGAGTTCATGTCAGCAATAGGCTTTTATTATTTATTTTATTACTCTCATGACGTGCTAACTCTTTCACAGGATATCTGCCATGGCTTGAACTGGTGGCTCCTCCAGTCCATGAATGCTGCTGGAGATCCTCTCTGCAGGCAAAGTTTTCATGCAAGGCTTTTTGTGCAACTTTTCTGGTGGCATAATCAGTGTCTCTCTTTTATTTTCTCCCACACAGGTGTCTAGAGGAAAAATGAATTTTATCTTGCTATTTAGGAGTTAAAATTCTCAATTTGCAGACAAAGTAATTTAACAAAGCTTGCTAATTTTAGGTTTCACAATGAGAGACCAAGGTTTCACGATGAGAGACAGAAGTGTGGAGCCACAGTAGGCTGGCTCTGTGTTAGCAGAAGAGGTGTTAGGGTAAGTGGGGAGTTAAGGACAATGTACAACTCCCACACCAACTCAGCGGAAACAGTTACTGCCTTTTGTTCCTTGACACAATAGGGTGTGACCTGGATAGGTGTATGTGTGTGGTTTGGGATTTTTTTTTTTGTGAATCACTCCACCCACAATTTTCCAGTGGTGGTCAAGTCAAGGCCCCCAGTTTCAGCTGTCTTGGACACTGAGCAGCAGCTCCCCCGTCTCCATCCTTCTGGGGAGAGTCACTGGTGCTGCTGCCTCTGGCTGACCAAAGGGCCGGTCCCCCGGTGCTTGAGGGATTAAGGCTGATGCTTTGCACATGTCTGCAACTCTGCAGGAACTGAGCAGCTGATTTTGGGAATGTCTGCCTTTAAAATTTTGCCAAATATGTCTGAAATACTGTCTGAGGAAGGTACAGAAGAGAGCCCTACAGCCCCAAGCCAGCATGTTCTGTGTTTCCCCTCTTTCCCCAATCCTTTTGTTTGCAGCAGCCAAGCTGAAGGTTTTGAAGACAAGTCACTTTTATTGTGCAGCCCTGATTTGTCTCCCAGGCAGCTTCATGTTGTGAGCTGAATGACACGTTACTCTCTTTTGGGGAAAAAAATAGATTTTAGCGTAATGCATATTCATGAAGCTGCATTATGGTTGCTGTGACAACCTCACCAGTGGCAGTCAAGATCTGTATGTTGAACTTCTGTCTCCAGTCCCCGTATTGAACCACAGAACATATTACACAGCTTTCCACTTTTTTCTTCCTCCCCTCCTCCTCTCAGTCAGTGGACAATTTAAATTGTTTGAGTTGATGCTTAATTAATAACTGCATCTACTTAAGTCTGCAACACCAAAGCACAGCTTCCTGTTGGTTTCCAACCTGTGTTAACTGAGTGTTGCTTCTGCTGGCAGTGTGTAACAGAGGAGGTGATTCTGGTGGGACTTTTTGTTCAACTCCCTTTAAACTTAAAGGCTAAATAATCCTGAGTTATTAAGCATAATGTGTCTCCAAAGGTGGCCTGGTAACTTCATCTATCATGAAGAAATCAACCCACCAGAGTCCATCCCCCTAGTCTATCCCTGTCTAGTCTAGTCTGTTCCTAGAGTTTTAAAGAATCCTGACCCCGAAAGGAGCTTTTAGTAGGTGTTACTCAAAACCAAAAAGGAGTTTGTTCTGGATATGTTATGACCCTGAAGCCAAGGGTGATGTAATTGTAGGAAGACTTGACCCGACTGTGGCGCTGAGTGGTGAATATTATTTCAGGATGAACCTGTTGTGATGAGTGTGGAAAGAGCTCAGTTTGAAGATTTGTTTGCGTGTTTGTTGATGTCAGAAATTGAGGGCACTTGTGCAATGCTTGTAACTTTCAGAGAGTGTTCGTAAGCTGCTCTTGGCCAATCCAACTGAATGTTTGGCTCAAAGTATTGCCGTCTTGGTTTCCAATGACAAGTGATGACATCATTCTATACTGAGAACCTAAAACGTTGTATTGTCCTGGATGAGCTCAATCTCATGTCAGGGCTGTTCCTGAAAGGGCGCATTGAGTGTGGGTTGTGCCCCTTCTGTGCGCTAAACGTCTTTGTTGAGTCGAGCTTAATGTAAAGTTTTCTTGAAAGGTGCCAACTTCCCTGTTGTTCAAGAAGAGGTGCTGTGGATAAAGTTGGGCTTTCCTCGCAGATGTGAGCCTTCTGCAGAATAGTTTGAGAGACGTCTGTGCACAGAGGGAAGAAAAGTGTCCTTTTCTTTTATCCTGTGCTCTAGGATGACCCTGCTTGAGTAGGGAGGTTGGACCAGATGACCCCCTGTGGACCCTTCCACCCTGATCCATTCTGTGATTCTGTGGAAAGCTGAGCAGACAGGGAGCTCTAGAGTGCAGTTAATCTTTCTCTGGTTAGCGCCTTAAATATTAATAAGTACAGAATGTTCAGAAAGTGACTTGAAATGAGATTCTATTCATTAAAATGAGAAATTGGGGGGAAAAAGTCATGTAGCAAGAGGGAAATTTTTGCACAGAACATTATACATAGGACTTGGAATCTGTATTAGGCTTAGATATACTCACTGTTCCTTCCAGTTTTAGTTGGACATGTCTAGAAAAGAATACACTAAGCTTAATTTTCAGTGTATGTGAACAGATTGAGTTTGTCTTGTGTTACTGCTCTCCTGTCAACTTTCAGGATATTATTCAGGAGCATTTCGGTGTAGAAGTAATGAATACCAAACGTAATCCTGATACTTTCCACTCCCTCAATTTGCACATCCCTTCCTCGTGATAAGACCGAAATGTCCTGGTGTTGACAACAATGTCTCTATTTGTTCATCCACATGCAGCCTGGCTTTTCTTAAATACCAGGGCTCTCACCTTGGACTTCTGCAGAAATGTATTTTGAGAATGAAAGGAGAATACGAAGGAGATGGAATGTAAAGATGAGAACTAGGGGTATGCTAGATTCGCAGGTCATCTTCAGCTTTCTGAAAAGCTGTTTTTCTAGCAAAAGGAACATGGGTGCGTTGAAGGTTACTGTACTGTGTCATAGTCTTGCAGGGCCTTTTTGACCTGGGATGAAATTCATCCATGGTGTTTTAAGTGGTTTCTTTGTTTGTTTTCCCTCAGGCTCCAGACTAACACTTGCTGAGGCAATGCTGTTTGACTTTGTGTAGCAGGTTTGTGTTTTGTTAACAGCTAAGGAGAACTGAACCCTGTGTTGTGAAGCAGAGCCCTTTCTCTGAAAAGTGCACATGAAGATTTAGCTGTTCAATCCCTGCTGGGTCTACCAGGCCACAGACTGTACTTGTGTAAAAACTAAATGCAACAACAGAAAACCAAAACCTATAAACCACTTGTAGGAGACTGGGGTGAGTTAAGGCAGATTACAGACAGCAGCAGTACATTGGGTGCGGCGCTTCCCCACATTCCCTCTGCATCCCAACCTCTTCCATGTTTGTGCAGGAGTAGAAATGGGGTAGCAGTGGCATGAAGGGGTGGGAGGGTTGTCCATAGGAACACGTCTCATATACGAGTCCCTCCAGATGGCAGGGGTGGCTCTCAATATTCCCTGGAAGATGGTTGTCTGCTTACTGAAGACTCTCTATAAATGCAGGCTGAAAAATTTCTTGTAGATCTCCTTAAGATTTTTATGTGACAGTTTGGGAAAACTTGATTTTTCTATTCTTAGTATAAATTTGGAATGGGAGTGTATGTTGGTTTTGGTTTTTGGGTCTTGATATATTCATTTAAAATGAAGGTCTGACAGTTGTTTGAGGGGTTTACGTATTAGGTCAAAATAAAGGCATCTTTCCCCTGGCCCTCTGTAAAAGGAATAAAGCTTCAGGCTTGAAGGATTTGCATTAGCCAGTAGATATTAATGGCAATTAAAAAGAAAATGTTTAAAGATTATTTTAGCTAGGGGTTTTTTTAAGCATGGAAAATTAGATGTTTTTCACTTGATTATTGCCACATGTATGACTGTGTTGGGAAATGGCAGTGTTTAAAATGCATGGAGTTAAAATTCTTGTATTTTTTTTAGAGTGTTATAGTATTTGTTAATGGTTAGTTTGAAAGCAGAGTGAGATGTGGGTCTGCCTTCGCACTCTGAGCTCCACATGTGCACAGTTGCATGGTGGTTTTAATGTTGTGGATATGGGGAGTTCCTAGAAACAGCCTGAAATTCACAGCTGAACCAGCTGAGCTCAGAATGGGTGTTTGGGTAAGGATGGGTCCAAGACAGGTAGCTGGGAGAAGGTGAGGGATGAATAGCTATGATGGTGAAGCAAGTGTTTTGATATTTAGTTACTATATTTTACAATAAATCTAATTCTAGATCAGACTCGGGTCTTTCATTTTGCAAAAGCTTCCTCAAGCTTGTCTAAATTTGACTCAAGTCATTTGGAATACTGAATCTCCAAGAATCTTTTTTCCTAGTGAGCCTGAAACTGCTGAAATGTCACCATAAAAAAAAGTTGCTGGTTGCAGGAACAGGCTGTTGACATAAAAAGCCTGTCTTAGATCCAGCATTTGGCTGGAGGCCAGATAATGAGTTTTTATAGGAGCTTGTTGGCAAGCTTACATTTTTGCTTAGGTTAATGTAATGTAACTGTAAGTAATTTGGGAACCTGGTACATGCAAAACAATTTTTAGACAAGATGATCTTATTATCTTTAAATTTTAACTGAGAAGATATTTTTATATAACCGCTTCTTGTACTTCAAGCATTTTAGAAGTGCCTTGGAATGTGGTTCTTTACCATGTCCTCTTTTAATGGTTAACCTACTGAATAATCCTGCAAAAATACTGACCCTCATGACACATGCGTTTTTCCAGCCTCAGAATTTAAGCTGACTCCGTTCAGTGGAGTGATTTAAAGAAAGGTTTGCATTTTTAAAAGGCTAGGTAGTAATATGTGTAGGGGTAAGTCATCAGTTTTGTGAGTAAAAAAATACCATAAGTGTGTTCATGGGTAATATGTTGGCTAGGTTGTTCTGTGACCTTAAATGCATGAGCCATCCAGGGATGAGAATGGAGCTTAGGATTTCAGTTTCCCAGATGATGTCCATCCCTGGCAGTTATGCCAATGGGCCTTTTCACTGTCCTTGTGGCTTTTTCAGTCTTCATTCAAAGCTTGATGGTAAGGGTTGGAGATTGCTTTGTCTCAAGATGTTTTTGATGCTTCTCATTTCTTTTGTGTGATAAGTGAATGTGATTTTACGCTAAGGGGAAAGAAAACTGAATTCTGATCTTGAACCATCCGTGGAAGTGCTGGTTATGCCAGGCTATGAAAGATGTCCAGATCCAGCCCTGGCCTTTGAGGAGCAGTGGATAAATGTGGTTTTAACAGGAGAATGCCGAGGACTCCTGTTTGTGTCCAGGACAGCAATGCTCATCTGCAGTAACTGCTCCATCCCTAAGAGGAATAGGGAAGGCATGGGATGCGTGCTTGTCATCCATTGTTATGGACTCATGGCTGCCAACCACTCCAGAAAAGGAATAACACTCTACCATGCTTTATTATTTCCATGCCTTGCTGTATCATTAGCAGTGACAGCGTGGATGATGAACAGACAGGATTTGGTTTACAGCTGCTTTGCTGTAGGTCTCTCACATGCTATGTAAATCTGGTTGAACATAGGTGGAGATCATTGTGATGGGAGGGAGAGTGATACAATTGTGCTGGTGCTTATCAGAGGTTTAAACTTCCCTCATACCATTTGTTCCCTACTTGCTATTAATAGTAAGGCCTAGAGATATTTCTGGATGTGATAGCTGACAAGTTTCTTCATCAAATAGTCAATGAATGAGCAAGAAGTGTTTCTATTTTAAACTTAGCTTTGACAAGTGAAAGAACTTCAAAGAAAAGCTGTTCTTAGAGAATAACCTTGGTGTGAGATCCCACAAGTGTTTCTCTTATAAGTGATAGATTAAACACAGGGTTGCAACTTTAAGCATCTCTGATAAAGAAAGAATTTTGTGGGGTTTTTCTGCCAGCTGTACTGTAAGGGATTTGTATTAGTTTAAAACTTCTGTGTTTAATTGAAAGGTGCTAATAAAACTTGGTAGAGGTGCAAACTACGACATATTTGAAGGGAATGATCTGGTTTGAGCTTGGTGTGAATAGTCACTGCCTAAGTGTTAGGGTAAGTGGAGAATCCATAGGGAAAGTTGAAGAGCTCTGTTGAAAAGAGGTTTGTCCTGGGAGATGAGAATTGCCTTAGGTGCAAAGGCTGTGGTAGCAAAAGGTTTTTCTATTTTGCTCTTTACTTTTATTCCTGAAGTGACGTTTGTCTGAGTTTACCTTTGCATTTTCATCTCACACCAGTGTCTGGGATGATGTGCCATGAAACTAAGCATGACTTCTAATGAAGAGGATGGTAGTGCTGACCATAGAGGACAAAAGAGTAGTACCAGAAACAGGTGCCTCAAAATAAATTTTTAAAAATCCGTTTGCTAGAGCATGGCATCATCCTCCAAATGGATCTCTGTGTGCCAAGATAATTGTAGCTGTTTTGTTATAAACTGCCAGAGCAGGAGCTTGTTGGAGTGACAGGATCAAGGAACTAACTGTTGGATTTGTTTTTTTTTTTTTTAAAAGATGGAGCTTGGGACCTTTGGTACAGAGTATGATTCATTGAATGCGACCAGTTTGGCAAGTCTGGTTTAAATCAGAAATTATACAGTGCAGTGTCTTGGAAAGCTACCATTACAATGAGTTTACGCACATGAATTAAGCTTTCTTCTGTTGTCTTTTAAAGAGCAAAATGCTTCTCCCAGTACGATTTCAGGGGTATACAAGATTGTCAGTTGTGGTAATTTTAAGGATTTTGGCAGTGCATTTGAATGTGATGTATGGTCAGTTTCAGCAGTCTAATTTTTGGTGAGATCTTCTGCATGGATCTGTCTGTGGCTTTCTTCAGTAAACCCTTGCTACTTTCAGTTTTCTTAGCCTGAGGTAGTAGGGAGATATGATAGCATCCTTACTCTTTTGCTCTAGTTTGTCTGGGAATTTAAAAGTTGGTTGTGAAGCTTAGTGGATTTTTCCTGTCTTTGATTAGAAGTATCACAAGTTGAAGAATGTTGACTTGCCAGCTAAACTTTTTTTGTTTCAAGTAACCTGTTAGCGACTGACTTCCTAATCTGTCTTTGGAGAGCTGGTTGTTATTTTGTGTCTATTCTGACTTGCTTTAAAAACTGCCAGGAGAGAGAGGCCATGAGAGTCTGGGAAGCAGGCAAATGATTAACTGCTCTAAAACGAACCACGCATCTGTTACACTGTGGAAAAAATGCCTGTTAAAAAGCTAAGCATGTTTTTCCTCCAGTAGCAGGAGTGCACTTGAAAGATGGTTGGGAGTAGTTAGTGATAAGAATGTGTGTATTTAGATTTATTGCAAGCTTTCTAAAATACTCTTGATTTCTTGATCTTGCAGAGACTCCAACCGTCATGTTAAGGTAAAGCAGAAAAGTGCAGTGCTGAACATGCTAAAGAAGTTGGACAAAATAAGGTTCAGAGGTCACAAGAGAGATGAGTTCCTTGATTTAGCAGAGTCTCCAAATGCTTCAGACACTGAATGTGGAGATGAAATCCCGGTGAAGATACCTCGAACGTCAGCTCGAGACAATGAAGAGCTGAGAGACCCTGTAAGTACTCGATTTAAGTATCGTTATATTATGTTTTGTAGTTTTCAGGAAAAAAAAAAAAAGAAATTACTAATTCTTTATCCTTATATTATGGTTGTAACACTTGAAGATTTGTGGACTTTCCAGTAATAGGAAAGCCTCCATTTTGTGGAAAGATCAATTAATTTCTTAATATTAGGGTTCCCTGTCCCTACTTTTAGTTACTGTGAGTTGACAGATTTGTTAACTTTTGATGTGCTTCCGAATGCTTTTTGGTTTTTGTTTTGTTGAATTACTAATGAACACTTGAAAAAGAAAAGGCAACTTTTTGGTCTGAGGAGCTCAGATCTGCTCAAATGACACTGTCCAGGACTTTAAGGATAAGATTTCTGGTTGTTTCATTAGCATTAGAGGGTCACATCACCTCCTTCTCCGCTGCACTGTTGTATGCAGTAGTGCTTCCATGCTATTAGAGCTGGTTTAAACCTATGAAGGCAGTGTTAAAGCATTTTGGTGCTTGTAAGCAGAAGCACCAAAGCAGACCTACCTTTTTCAAAGACGTTGCTTCAGGAAAATGTAAATGTTGGTTAAAAAAGTAAAATAAAATCCTTCTTTAACTGTTAAAAAATGGCTGTGGATCCATAAGCTTGGAGCGCTGTGGTATAAATTTAGATTTGTCTATATAATTGTATTGTAGAAGTGACTTGGAATTCAGAATTAGTATCACCCCATGAAAACTTACTGTGCAGATTTTGTCCCCAAAATGTGATCAGACTGTTGTCTGAAGGCTCATTTCTAGGAGCAGGGGGCTTGCTCACAGCAAGTTGTAAACGAAAAGATTTCAAGCTATATATGCTTCTGCACCTCCTTTGGGGTTGGCAGCTTGTATCCGGTTCTGTAGCTGTTAGCTTTTTAAAATTTAAATGGGCTTGCGTGGTGCCACATACAGTCCTGCTTATGGAGAGCTTTTTTGCCAGAACGTTTTTCCTGTGATCATGGAACAAACAGGTGGTAATGACAGAGCATGTTTTGGTCACAAAAAGTCTGTTATATGTAAATCCTCAAGCTTCTCAGACAAGGAAGTCTGTTAAAAGCTATTCTTTTGCTCTTATTGTACTGAAGACATCTGTCATTTGTTAAGATGTAAGTATTGTGTATACTGGGACTAATCTCTGCTGCTGCCCTTCCAATGTGGCATTTTGTGAGTTTTTTATAGGTAAATACTGGCTTATTTTCATTAAACCTAAGACTTTATGTTTTGTGTGGGTATATATTAGATGCCTTTTGTATTTAATCAGAAGTGTCTGGATGACAGAGCTAGAGGCTGCAGGAAGATCTGCCTGAAACTGCAGATACTGTTTTATGTATTTCTGCAGGGCAATAGTAGCTCCTGGGTGGTATGGAGGGTAGCTGAGGGAACAGCAAGGTAAACCTGTAGTTTTGAATACTTACGAAGCCTTAGCATCTGCAGTGATGGTTTCTGTTTTCTCAAAATGTTGAGCTCTGTCCGCTGCGAAGAGAACTTGGAGAAACTCTTTGCTTTCTGGCTGGGTACATACTGCAGTAGGCTGTTGCGATCTAAGTCCTTGGGGCGCAGCTGAGTGCAGTTCTTTAAAATCAGGGAGAAAGGGAGAGAGGAAAGCAGCAATGGCGTTGAACTTGTTTTGCCCCACTCCTGATGTTTGGGTGCTCCAAACCCAGTGTGGTGCTGGAACAGCCTAAGAGCAATAGCTGTGTTACAGATATGAGCAAAATAAGCAAATTGGTATGAGAAAAGAGGTCTCACATATGAGGGATAAATTTCAGATGGGAAGTCTGAAGGATTAGCAGTTGGCCCTCACAGGCATCTGCCCACTAAGCACTGCTGTCCATCTGTAAAATGAAGGGAGAAATAATCCCCTGTGCTGCAGAGGTGCCAAGAGTGAAGAAAGTAATGCTTATATATTTAAATCAATATTAAAGTAGTGGTGGCTGAGGTTGTGTGAACAGTGCAATTCTGAATTATTTGTCTGTTTCTTGTTGAGATTATATAGTTGAATTGTGCCTGAATTGGTTTTAATTCCGTATCTAAAACTCATAGCTTAAATTGCTTGTACAGGGTTCTTTTATTTTAGAGACTTTGTAAGCAACTTAATATTATACTTGTATTACACTGATCATGAGAAGACCAAGTCTTATTGGTTTCTTCCTGTTTAATACCTTTGGGAAACTGTTGAAAGCACACAAAAACCAGTGCAAGTCTTCTGTGTAAAATGGAAGTTAGACTGCCTGTTTTTTCAGACAGATGTGAGCTGTACTGTGCTTCCACTTCTGTTCCTTCATTGTTTCTATTGAAATCTGGGTACAGAACTCGTGGTCTTGAAAGAGCAAGATTGGTGGCTTGGAGCTGAACATGGGCATGCAGAATTAGAGTCCTAGTTCACTTACCTGCATCTTCATTGTCAGCCATTCCCTAGACAAAGATTTCATCCCTGCCCCTCTCTACTTCCCTCCCCCTGCCCCTGTCTGGTATATTAGTCATTATGGAGGCATTAAGGAAAGATCTGTCTATTAGAACAGCACAGTGCAGTCATATGAATGAAGGACCCTTCTGTGCTTCACAGGTTTGCAGTACACTTAAAAATGTGCTCATGAGGTGCCTCTTCTTTAGGTATGTATCTGAACCTGACAGGCGTGTGCAAACACTTGATACAAATGGAGGTTGCAGAGTAAAAAGCCTTGTCATAAAAGCTTGTGATTGCAGAGCCCTGACCATCTGCCAGGAAGAGCATCATCCTCTGTTGCACTTCCAGCCGATGAAGTGAGTGTTCAGTCCCAGGCCACAGATTGTGCAGTGGCACTTAGTCCCAACACTTCACATGCCTTACTACACGTGTAAAATTTACACCCTGTGAAAAGACAGAAAGGATGGTCAGATGAGGTAATTTTGTATTCTTTATCTTAAAACTGAGCTTTACCTATTTAGTTCAATAATAAACATCCTAATCTGTGTTTGGGTAAAGCACACAGCTAGCTCCTGGTTGGAGGACTCTGGAGACGGAAGGAGTTATATTTTCCTTTGAATTCTCAGTGGTTTCTGAGAGTTTTTGTTCAAAAGGTGTTTTAATTTGCACTAGTTTGGACTCAGCTTACAGGCTGGCTGATTGCTTGGGTGGGTTTCCCCCTCTCATTTAAGTGTCCCAGCTACCAGATATGCCTTGAATAGCACACACTTTCCTAGGTCCCTGTGCGTGTTTGGGCACTGTGATAAGATCATTGCCAAGACAGCAGTGCTGGTTAACAAATTTAGCTCTCTGCTAAACATCTCTTTCAATTCCTGAATGGCTTCCCAGGTTTCTTCCTTTGTTCCCTCTTTGCCATGGGTGGTTATTTAGTTTTTTTAAGGCAAGGACACTGCATGCAGCACTGCTATTTCTGCATTGTTTTGTAAAAACACCACAACTGCAAAATAGGTAGAGGGAGTAACCTGGTCCATTCCAAATCAATTAGCATTTGATTTGTTGTGACATTAGAAATTGAGGTAATGTTGCCTGCTCAGTAATTAAAGTCCCCTTTATTCAGCGCCACCATTCCTGTTTTTTACAGAAGGGGAGACAAGATTCAGTTCTACATGCAGGTATATGAATGAACGTGGTGCCGAGGAGATCACATCCCCTTCACAGAGTGGGGAAAGAACCTGTTTAAACCTGTAGAGGCTGGTACTAACCTGGAAGTGAGAATTACAAGTAAAGCTTTCTTGTATCTGGCATATTGTACTGAAAGCAGTCTAATCTACTTATGCAAGTTCCCTGCCAGTGTGCTAGGATTAAATCTGAGTTATTGTGGTACAGAAAACATTAATTTAATTGCTGTTGCAGTACAGCATGGTTTTTCCTGACACATGTCAGTTAAAACTTCAAATGCTGCTTGGTTGGTCATCTCATTTACAGTAATTGGAAGGTTTAAAGCGTGGTGCAAACATTACATATAAGAAGTTAAAGTCTCTCGACCTGGCTAGCACTAGATTATTTAAAATTTATGTAGAATGTAGCTGTGTTTTAGGAGCATGCCGGTATGGGTATGCTTCCAAGAATAGCTACTAAGGATTAACTATTCATGCAGATGCTTTCATTCTTAAGCAATGTCATTGAGTTTTTCCTTTTACAGCAGGTAATTGCAGCATTCATGGGGAACCCTTTCATAATTTGAAGTAAGAGAATGCACGTGAAGTGTCAGATGAAAAGCTCAGGAGGCTAGAACTTCACAAGACACACTGTGTAGTTTGTTGTATTGCTGAAGACCTCCCCCCTCCTCTTTTTTCCTCAAATGAATGCAAGTTAAAATTTTCTATTTTAAACTACCTCTTCCCTGTGTTGTGTCCCAGCCACTTTCTGGACTCTGAGGGATGACTTGAGTGGATGGTTTTGCCCCGGAGTTGGCATGTGGTGTCCTCACTGCTCCCTGTCCTTTGTGTTTGAGAACTGCTCTTCTCCAAGTTAGTTACAAACTTGGAAATCAGATCACCGTTTTGTTAGATATTCCTAGAGAAAAATCATCCACATACATTTGATGTTGTGGAAGGAGATTAGAAGCAGAGAGTTGGGCAGTTGTGTTTGTGTGATACTGAAGATGTGCTGTGCTGCAGATGGAGAGGACAGATCCACATCTGCTGAGTCAGGAAGTGACTTGGACCCTTTCTGTGGCTGTACAGTGGCAGCAGTGCCAGCACACAGAACAAAACCCCAGGGCTCGCAGGATGGAGGGGTTTGGAGAGGGAGGGCAGAGAAGTCTCGGACTGGGAAGTGCTGTTATGGAAAGCCTGAACTGCAGATGGCTTGAAAAACACTTCTGTGAGGAGATGTGGATTTTAGATATGGAGCTGGATGTGGCTTGGAGAAACAAACCTGAACTCTGCTAGTGGATTACAGGCAGTCTGCCATCATCAAAAATGTTCCTTTAGCCCCTCTGTCTCTACGTTTACCTCGGGCATTTCTCTGTCTTCCTCGGCACTGCCAGGCCTTGCACACGGTCTTGGCTGAGTGGTAACGATTGCCAACATTTTCAGAGGGCTCCTGTGTCAAATGCTGTCGAAGCTAGAGAGGCAGAAGGAAAAGCAGAAATCTGTGGAAGCCTTCAAGGCTTTTACGGTGAGTCAGAAACTAGAAAGGACATCTGTACAGTGCAGTGTAGTTAATCCAGCCCGAGTCCCAGTGCTGTCCTACAGAGGCAGCAGAGAGGAGAAACCTTTACCCAGATAAAACTGGAATTAATACAAGGATTTTGTTAACTTGTGAATTGAGTCAGATATGCTAGCTTCCAACTGAGGAACTTTTTTGAATTCAGAGGCAGGCAGTTAGTTGACCTTGAGCAAATGTGGAGACCTTATTTCTTGTTTTCTTAGGTGTGTTGGTGTGGGGAAAAAACTTCTGTGACAGAAAGAGACATCTGCTTAAATGTCTCCCATATCACTGTCCTGGGTGTGCTCAGTTCTTCTGAATGCTTCTAAATGGTAGTCATAAAACGTTGTGATGATGCTAATTTTGGAAATAGGGTGCATCACCAAACGTGTGTCACTGTGTATCTTAATAAACCATTTTATTATTACATGATAATTACATGATCTTGCTCCTAGTATTCTAGTACTCTTATGTTTTAATTCAGTGGAATTTTTTTTCTCTTTTTTTCTCCAGGTTAGAAGGTCATTGTAACCTTTTGTGGCTTTTTGTGTACCGTCTGATTTTTAACTCATCAGTGGATGTCAGGCTGCTTGGATCCAATGCTTTAGCAGATAAACTTATTTGGAAACTCTAAGAATGAGTCATGTTAACTGGTATCACTCTCCCCAGTGCTATGCACCTCTTGTTCTTTCCCTCTTCCTTAGAGGCACAGTTAAGGTATTTATTAATTTAATTATTGACTCAGCATCTCTGAAGAAGCAAAAGCAGAGCTGGTTCTCTAGACAGGTTTCTGAAATGTAGCATGTCTTTGGGTGAAATATCTTGAGTATCTTTAATGAGGATGAAAACTTAAATATGCTTAGATACTTGCTAGCCCCTTCTTTTTCCTCTCCTCCCTCACCTCAGTTTCTGTGTTCCTTTCCCTGCCACAGCACATGGGGTTGGGGTGGGAACCAGCTGCTGTCTAAGCACAGGGCTGATGCCCAGAGTCCAGGCACATTCCTTTTGAGTACAGCACCTTGCTCTTTGACCTGTATGTGACTTTATTTATTTATCAATAAAATATTTAAGCAGTGGCACTGTTTCTTCAGGCAGCTCCCTGTGATCTGCATTCTGGGAGCAGAGATTGTCCCTGTGTGCTGGATGTGGAAATACAATACAGAAAGCTGTGCATTAACACCTGGGCAGCACTCTGTATTTTAATAACACTTCCCTTGTGCCTGCCTGTGGAATGTGTTGTAAGGGTGCTGCTGTTTGGCTTCAGCCACACCGTCGTCCTTGGGGCTTTCCACATGTCTGGCAAGTGATAGCACTAAATCTTGCAGTGTAAATAAATACAACCCAGCTCTGTAGATAAGAGATCAGCACAGAGGTTAATTGACATCCTGTGCTCATCTGAAAACAGTCTCTGATATGCTTCTGCAGTGGCTGAAGCAGTTGCAAATGGCATCTCTCACTGCACCTCCCTGGGTAAAGGCAGGAGTGATTGGGAGTGTGGAGCATGGCGAGGGGGATGCTGTGCTGCAGCTCTCTTCGTGAGGACTGCCCTGGGGTCTGTCCCTCTCTGCTGTGGCATGATTCGTGCCATCTCCAAAATGGGAAGTAGCCCAAGGCTGCTGCTGAGCTAAAAGCTTCTGCTCCTTGTCAGGGCCAGCAGCGTTGACAGAGTGCTGTGTGGGTGGGTGCTGCTTAGGGGACTGGAAATAGCATCTCAGCTTGGCACTGTATTGAGCAAGCCCAGGTGGGGAGTTGGCGATAGGTAAATGCTGGGCAGTAACTGCCTACAGAGTGCTAATCTGCCTGTATGGACAAATTCTGAGGCTTAAACTCAGCATCTGTTCAGTTCAAGCAAGAAAACAGATGTTTAATAGGTATTTCCACACTGTTTTATCTTGAAAGTGCAAATCAATCCCAACTGTCAAAGTACTTTGCTCTCAGTAAGCTTTCTGCATGTCTTCCCTAAAATGTAGAAAATGTCTTAATTTAATGTCTCCTGTAGATTACTTGAGTTTATATATGTATGTAATTAAGCTGTCATGGTTAAATGTATGCAAGCTGGTGTTTGAAAGGAATGCACTTCCTGTATGTTTTCAGGGTTCAAACAAGGAATGGGGAATAGTCAGAATATGTAAATAAATTCTTTTTTGTCTTGAGATAATTTCTGAGTTGTAGGCTTCTGCAATGTATCACTTTGGTTTTGAGTATAAGATGCTAGAGAAGCTCCTGTAATTCTCACTGACAGATTTTTCGTGCCTGGTGGGGACTGTACACAAGTGCTGAACAACCATTACCTGGGAGATGCCTTCACCCACCCTTTTCCCTGCTGTCTGAAAATGCCCACTTTGTGAGAGAAGGCAGGCATCACCTGCCTTCTGCTGTGTGGGTTTGGGATTTTTCTGTCTTTACTTCATGAAGGTGGTGGTTGTCGCTGGTCTCACTAACTAATGCAACTGCTTTTTAATTCCTGCTTTCTGCAGTATTTTCAGTATTCTGCTGAGTTCATTCAAGGGATGCTGGTAAATCTGTTGAGGCATGCAGTCTTCTGATTTTCCCCTCTCCTAGCCTGCCAGGATGAGCTCCTGAGCTCCAACAACATCCTTCTGCAGTAACTGGGTTGTGGGGGAGTGAGGAACCCCTTCCTTGCTGCGAGAATTACACATTCCATAAATGGATATTAAAATATATTTATTTATTTATATATTATTATGTGTTTTCCAATAGCTCAGTAATAATCTAGAAAAGTATTACTTTTGGTAGCTTCACAATTTTATAGGTAAAGTGTGTTGCATTGACCATTCATTTTATGGGAAGAGGAGAGGGATAGTATAAATACGGCTTTTCAGTCAGCAGAAGAAAGGCTTAAATGATGATGCAGTAGAACTGGTAAGGGTGGTGGTGGGAAATACTTGTTTTCTGTAACTTCCCAAGGTTTGCAGAAGTGTGTTCTGTAAACTCACATTTGATTAGCTTTCATTCCCTTGTTTTGGTAATCTGGTGCTGAAAGAGGAGTGTAGAGTTGTTGATACTTGCATGTTTCTCACATGCTTGTTTCTTTACTGCCCCAGAAATCAGTTGATGTATTTAAATGACAAAAAAAAAAAAAAAAAAAAAAAAGTGCTTCTGAACTTTCAGTATGTTCTGGCTTTCTTATAGGCTGGTCCAGGGACCATCATCATGGCCTCAGGAGTCCAGGATTTTAACAGAACAGAATCTGACAGACTGAATGAGATCAAAGGTCACCTGGAAATAGCCTTACTGGAAAAACACTTTTTACGTAAGTATAAAATGCTCTGTGGAGAGGAAGGGCTTAAGCCTTCTGAAACAATGCTTCTCTAACTGTAGAAGTTGGCATCAGAATTTTGAGGTGTGCTGATGTGCAGATAGCACGTGGGCTTATTCTTCCCTAAGAAGGACTTAAAAGCATTCCCAGGGTTTCTGGGTCACTTGGGTATTTTTTTCCTCATTGCATTCCTCACAACATACTCACTGTGAGACAAAAGCTGCTTAGTTGAAGGCTTGATGTTGACATCTGCAGGTTATCTTAGAACTAAGTCAACCTTAATTTGCCTGCAATAGATGTTTTTCTTTCTAGTAGTAATTGCTAAGAAGAAATTTCTGAAGGGGGAGACCAGTTCGTTTTCTTGGCAGCTGTTTCAACAAATAATGCATCTTAAAACACATGTCTCTTAACATTACATGAATTATTGGTAAGTGGTGTAAGAAGTCCAGAGAAGAGTGTCTGTAGATTTCAAGTCTTAGTTGTTTGGGTTTATGTTTGTATATATGTATGTATGTGTGTATAATGAGAAAAAATTGTCATTCATGGCTAGAGGCAGCTGCAGGATTTTGGGGATTTTATCTCAGCAGGTGTGAACTGTTGATTTTTAAGACAGGATAGTTAAAAACAGAAAAGTGGAAAACAAAATAACTTGATAGAAGTAGAGATCTCTGTAACAAACCAATGAGAATTCTTGCTCAGTTGCTTCCCAAAATGGCCATTTTAATATTTTGGTTTTGAACTTCAGAGTATGAGAGTTGTTTTTATTTGTTCAAAAGCTTGTCACATATTTTCTAAGGGGTAGAAATAACAGGACTATAGATTCTATTCAGTTTCTGGACTATAATCCAATGACAAGACTTTCATTTTTGTCTTCAGCCGGTTCTCAAGGATTTCTCATTAATTTTCTGTGACTTATTTTTCACTTGGCAATATTTCTTTGATAGGTTTTCCCCCTCATGTGTATAAGAGGGAGGCCTGATAAAGGAGACTGGGAAGGAATTTATAACAAGCTGCTATCAACTTCCACTGATGCCTGGAAGAGGTATCATGCTTGGAATGTCAAGCAAAAATTGGAAGATCTGTTTGACTTGCCTTGTTAATTTCAGTGATTTACTTGATTTTTATTTAACTGTTCAGTACAGAGTTACCATGTACTCCTTCCATCCCCAAAGATACATTGCTTAAGCTCTTGTTATCCAGCTGTTTTTTAAACTAGATGGGACACATGAGATTTCTTGATGCAATCTAATGTGCCACAGAAACAGTAGGACTTATCAGAAATTATTTCTGATTTGAAGTAGGATGTACTTTTTGATGTAAAAACATGATAGGGCTCTGAGGCACTTCCAGGGCTGGTGAATTCCTTCTCCTTTTTAGTATGTTCTTACAGTAACTAAATGGGGCGCTTAGGTTTGTGAATATTGGTAGTCTTCAGGTTCCTGCTGTAATTTGAGAACCTTCTGATCAACTGTTACCCCTTGTAGCTGAATCATTTTTCCTTTGCATAGAGCTTTGTAGTAAACTCCAAGGTGAAGGATAAAGAAGTTCACCCTTCTGTGTAAACTTTGAGCAGATGGTTGGGAGTTCAGGCCAGTCGGGTGGTTCAGCTGGGTGGCTTGAGTCAGCTGGGGTGTCTCCAGCCCTCACCTCTTCACCAAAGCCTGACATTTGCTGGAGCTGAAGTTACAGAGTTGTCCTGACAAGTTGGTTGTAACTCTCTCCATAAGAATAAGAATCATAAACTGCTTGAGAAATAAGTGAGATAAAGCTTATCCCTTATTCGGCCACATTCCATTCAAAATTTTGGGATTAAGTAGGTCACCATGTTTGTCCATTGGAGCGAAGTAGGAGTTCAGCTTTTGGGTATGGCTCCTGCATTCTTATCTTTCCTTTTTCCTTCTCTTTGAGTTATTATTTTGGGCTTTTTTGATACTAGAAATGCTTCATTATTGTTTTCTTCCCAGAAGTGAACTAATGGTGTGCAGAAAAACATTCTTGAAATGTGCAGTTTATTTACTTCAGTTTGCCCTTGGAAGAAAGCCTGGTCATTACTTTTTAAAAATCCTATTGCTGCAGTAGGTGTTTTTTAGGAAGGCTAGTTGCTCTGCAATATTTCCGTACTATTTTTAACTATGGAATTCCTTAAGGACACCTTGCTATGATTGTGTTTTTGCATAAACCGTTTGCCATGTTCACTTATTCCATTTCCTCCAGCTGGGCATGCAAAAATCAAAGCAATTGCTTGTTAGTGAGGGAAATATCTAAAGTTTCATGCATTTGCTTTTTAATGTGCTGAAGTTCCACTTGTTATCAGCTTGATTCTGACTCTTTTTTTTTTTTTTTAGCCTCTCCTATGCTTTTATTTGTATTGGTGTGTCATTAGCCAGGAGGTTTAAGGAGGAGAGGTTTCCTCTCAGCTGTACATCGTGTGTAATGTACACATACATTACACAGCTGCAAGTCCGTGTGGGTCTGTAATTGCAGGTGCCCAGCTAAAGTTTTTCTCTAGACTCCATTCAGCCATTAGTAGGCACAAGCAATAGGTGCAGTTTGGCTGAGTAGTACATTCAGTGAAACACGTCCCAAACCTGACTGTAGCCTCTACGAGCTGCACAGGAAATCTGGAGCGAGTAGGTATGGAGACAAACTGTTGTCTGTAAGGGGAAAATATCTCCTTCTGAGATGCCAGATGAATCTCTTCTTTAGCAAAGAGGTAATTTAATACCGGGAGATGTGAAGATGGAGGGGAATCGCGTAGTGTGTGCAGAGCTGTAAATGCAAATAAAGCATATCTGGAAATGCAAGGGATTTAAGCTGTGGACTGACAGGAAGATGAAGCATGCGGACAAAGGGATCTTGGATAATGTCTTAAGCAAGGGGGAGGGATCATCTGATTCTCCCAGCCAAAGGGGCTAAATTTGCTTTTCCTGTCTGTGTGGGAATGGTCTTAATCTCTTTGATCTAGTGGCTCATTTTGAGCCTTATTACACAAATGCTGAAAATGTGCCTTTTGGGTTTGTGGTGTTGGTGTGGGTTCCTGAAGAAAAAGTCTTGGAAAAACAGCTGAATAATAAGTGTAGAGAGCTTGGTCTGCTGGAGTTTCCAGTGCATGTGGATGGAAAAAGCTTTGTCTTGGAGCTGTGACAATCAGAATCATTTATTTCTAAGGGACTTTCTGTTATTATAACCTGGTTTTTAATACAAGTGAACACTGCTTTGGGCTAGTTGAGGGCTCAGTTTGGGAAGGCAACTACTGACCCAGGGCAGTTAAGTTGATATGTTAAGGTTAGTAGTGGTTTTAGTGTTTCCATTTCAAAGCCTAGTTGTATCTTAACAAAAAATAAAATTGCGCTTGCCGTCTTGCATTTGAAAGACGAAACAACCCACAAAACAGTCTTTCCGCTTTTGCATCTTTTTTGTTTGAGGTAAACACCTTGCTTCCTGTTACTTCCTGTGCCTGCTTATAGAGGGCAGTTTTGGAGATACCAGCACTCTGGTCCTGGTGCTGCCAGGTGCTTTGTAAGTACACATGCATCCTGTGGTTTACATGAAGTATTAGCTAATTCTCATTCAAGGGTGTTCAAACCTTTTGCAATGCGGAATTTAGCAGCTCAGAGAAGAGGAGTCGGTAGCAGCAGATGAGAGTGAACAAACCAGGTGACTGTTAGAGAAGAGGGTTAGTCATGAACTGGTGAATCGAAGGAACCTCACATGAGGATGAGAAGTACTAGAAGGAAACAAAATCCTCTCCCACAAGGGTTTTTGCATTCCACTCCGTACAGCAGGAGTCTTTAAAGTCTTACCAAACTGGTGGTTTCAGTCATGATGTTTATACCACATGACAAAAGAAGTTGGGATTGTGCTGCTTTCCCATTGAAATTTCTGCTCTGGCACACTGTTCATCCTCATGTGCCCTTTTGAAACATTTATATGACTAACTCCACAATATTTTCTCTGGCTCCCACTTCCTGGTATAAATGACCTGATGATTTTTTGTAAGAACACCTAGCAGAATACTGACCTCATGGAAGTAGAGCTCTAGAAAACCATACATGATTCTCAGGCAGAACTGGAATGTTAGAAAGTGTTAAATCTCGGAAGCCAAGTGTGTGCTGGTGATTGTGACCAGCAGAAGACCTATGCTGAAGAGTCCAGTTCTGTACAGAAATGCTAATACCTCCTCAAACAGTCCCAGTAATTGTATGCAACAAATTGACAGTGAAGCTGTGCCAGAGTCCGATTACCAGCTGTGTCAAAATACCTTTGGTGTAATTTCTTCTGATGTGAGGGTCACACCAGCTGCAGTAGCAGAGCTAGAGAAAGGCAGAAGAATAGATTCACTGCATTGGTGATGCTGTTTTCTTACTGATCTAGTAGCCTGTGATCTGAACCTTAGGTTCAGAAACCTTGAAGCAGAGTCTAGAGCTGATTTCAGCTGATTTACATAGCAGATGAAGACCCTGGCAAGAGAGTAAGCAGCTGCTGTGTTTGTCTGAGAGACCCATATACCAGCTGTGGGCCATAATAGCCATTCCTTGCTACGTGGTCAGCCCTTGGCCAAGGGATCCTGATGCTGCACCATGGGCTCTAAAATAAAGTGTGCTGATGCTGGTGAGCGCTGAGGGTGCTCTGGCACTGGAGCTTACCCGGAGTTTCTCACATCCTTTACTCCTTCCTCTAATCTTCCTTTCTTTCAGTTTAAGATCCTGGACTGCCTAGCACTAGAAAGGTGTCCCTGGGAGATTTACCTGTCTCTCTTGAGATTGTAGAGTTCCTCTGATGAGGACTGGTTTGCCTGTGGTGACTGGTGGGAAATCCTGAGTATTTATCCTGGGCATCCACAGATGATGCAGTAAAAATATGTGAGTCCAGGCTTTGCTGTAGAGCTGTCTCTTCAGCAGAGCTGCCCTCATTTGTTTATTAACAAATTTCAAAGTTGTTCTAGGTCTGACCAAAAACTACAGAAAGTTTCTTAAGAGATATAGGAAAGGTTTTGCTTATACCCAGAGATACTTACATTATATACCGTGTATATTGAGTTCATTTCTAGCCTTCCTGGACAAAAAAAACCCCAAAAACCTCCAAAACCCAGGCTTCATTTTTCCTGGAAGCATTGGAGGAGGCAATCATAAGCAGTGTAGAGCACTTGTTTGGGGTTTAAGAGGCCTCAATACAGACTAATGAGCCTTCAGATCTCCATTTCTCATCTTCAAGGACTCTGCTCTGACTGGTGGAGGAGACAGGTTGGACTTCTGCTTGCTCTCAACTTGGCTTCCAAGAGCATGAGGTTCCTGAGACCAGGGGAGAGGGAAAGGATGTGACTCCATCTTAGTACAGCAGCAGGCTGGAGTCCTGGGCTGATCCTTGGTCTCAGCCTGGCTTGTGCAATCTGCCCTTGTCATTGCATGACGCATGTACTTGATGATGTAGGTGATGATGCCCGAACGCTGGAGGATCTCATATTGTCACACCGCCTTGTCGTGGGACTGATGAACCGAAATGCAGCACAGTGCTCAGAGGGATGTATTGTCTGAGCTCCTCCAGAGCCTTGAGCAGATACCACCTACACAGTGTGTTATGTACGTGGGCTGTGCTCGTTTCTGCCTTTTTTGTGTGCCCAGCTTGGCTTCATGAATTGCAGAGAGGGTGTGAAAACCCAGGTAGGGCAATGGTCAGCACTGTTGTGCCTCTGCCTTTTGTGTAACAGGGATGGAGGTTTTGGGAGCCCCACGTGGAATCTGCATTTCCTTGCTCAGCTTAGTAACACAAAAGCCTTGGAAGAGCCTGCTGCTATTCCTAAGCCAGACGTTATTTCCACATTTATAGACTGTTTCACTTCTGCCAAAACCAGAGAGTGAAAACCATTCCTGCAATAATGACAACATTTTTGCAGCTCTGTGTATTTTAGGTGAGTTTTGCAACACTTCTGGCATTTTTATTCTCTGAAATTTCTGAAAATTCATAGAGCAGCAGTATTTTTCAGGACTTTTAAACTGACCTTTTAAGTGTATCTAGCGATAGCAAACTTTCCACTTGATGTTTTGAGAAGGGGATCTGTCTCAGTAAGCTATATTTTCAGGAAGTGTAATTTAAAATCCTTCCATAATGAAGAGGAAATGATCCAGCTCTGTGTCTGTTACAACATGATAATGCTCCACTGGAAGCACTAAAGGTAAATGTAAAGCTACTAATTGGTAGTTGGCGTAACTATTTTGTACAAGCCTTAGCAATGGCATCTTAGTTCTTTCTAACCTCACCCACTCCAAGTAGGACATAACAGGAATGGTGAGAGAGGAGACTGGAACAGTTTGCACAGAGGAAGAAGACTTTGTCAAATATGATGTGTTTTGTAAATCGGTCTTCCTCATCGCATGAAAGAGAACACTTTATATGAAACTCTTCCTGTTCAGGTGAGGAGAATAGTAGCAGGGAATATTAACTGACTGAGAGAGGATGGTGGTTCAGGCTCTGCCTTGCCTCCACTGTCTCTGGATCAGAGTTGGCTTATTTCCTATCAGCAGAGCAGGAGCCCACGCTGCTCCCCACCCTGTAGGCGTATGCAAAGAGACTCAAAAACTGGTCCTCTAAAGCTCTGCTTAGTGTAAGTACTGGAGCAGGAGCTCTATCTTTGAAAGACTAAAGAGAGGCACAAAAGAATGATGGAAGCAAAACAATGTAAAAAGCAGTTGTTTAACTGCCAAACCTGTGTTAAAGTTTTTAAAAGGAAGTTGGCATGACTGGTTCTGAATATGACAGGTCACTTCTTTTTTTTGATGTGTGCAGACTTAGGTGGAGAAGGGTGCTGTTGAAAATGTGGGGTTTATATTTGTCTATTTCGCCCCTCCACTCTACCAAAATGCCTATATAAAACAGGGCAGAGAGAGGAAAGGATGTGCACTCAGTAAAGATACTTAATCTTTAATGGTTCTGTCTGCCTTTTGGCTTTTTATGACACCAATATCCCTATTAGAAAATCTTTTTTGCTATGTTTTCTGTATGAACAATTCATGCAAACAAGCAAGAAGCCTGACCACAAGGGAAAGCCGTTAAATTGACAGATCAATGTGTTCACAAATGCAAAAGGGGGAGGGGGGGGGAAGGAAGAATTCTTCCAGACCACTTGTTGTCCAGCTCTGGAAGAGCTATGGAGAACAAGAATGCTGGTATCCATTTTGACAAAGGACATTTTTAGGTTCTTCCTTCATAAAATCCCAAGAGTAATCCTCATAAGCAGGGAGCTTTGGGATTCTCAAGTGAAGTGTGGAAGTCAAAGCCTGAAAGACGACATGAGCTTAAGGAGTGACTTAAAGAAGAAAGGGCGGTTAATAAAGTGGAGCTGCAAGAGTGATGGCTTAAATAAGCACTTTGCCAAGTATCAGGCATGCAAAGAAGTAGAATATCTCACAATGTCTGGGATCAAAGGGTAATGTTTTATCTGAAATCTTTTGGGTAGATTTATGATAAGTTCTTTGGCAATCTCCATGGTTCTCAAGTCACTGATGGAAAAAACATATGCCCTGGAGGACAATCACGGATTAGAAGAAGAACAGGTAACAAATAGTGCACAATTAAGCTATATGTAGTTATAGCTATGAATTGTGAACGTGTCTTCAGAGGAGTATGTAAATTGCCGAGTGACTGTAAGCAGGAAAAAAAACAGATTAGGAAATTCCATTGCTGGTCTTTCCTCCGTCACTGCTTGTTGGTCAGACAATGTTCTTTGTTTATCTTTGCTTTGTCACAAGTGATGGAGCTGTTCCACGTCTTTCACAGCACTGCCATTTGCTGCTGGTTTTTAAGGTGAAGATTAAAAGCTCCTCAGTGTCTATGATGATACAAATTGGTCTGTTCTCAGACTCCTGACATTTTGCTAGTAGTGTCATACGGTCGGTTTACTTGGGACAGAGCTAACATACTAGCTTTCTGTAGGAATTGGGAGTCTGGTGAGGGTGGAAGTTGCCTGCACTGGAGACAACTCCCAGTGTCTGGCTCCATCAGCACCACTGGTGAGATCCAGATTGAAGGTGTGTGATTTGATTTAGTGTGTTTAGTAACAATTAAATAACAAACTTGAACTCGAGTAATGTTCAAAGGGTTGTAGGGAGATTTACCATGATTGACATAACTGTAGAAGGGTTTTTTTTGTCCTGTTAAGTACTGGTGTTTCCTCATGTAAATATGACAGAGTGCACGCACGCTTTTTGCCATTTCTAGTTTTTAACTCAGTTTCCTTATATCTAACACTAAACTGAATTGCTAGCTAGAAACAGTGATTGGCAGTCTGTGGCTCTGCTCTGAAAGAAGTTTTTGGTCACTTTGTCCCAGAGGGGGATTTTGCAACATACCTGTAGGTCTAGGAAGAAGTGGTGTTATATAAAACAGCTATGAGGAGGCGCTCCCTAATCTACCTCCAATCCTGGGATTAAGGGAAGCATCCACTTTACTGCACATGCGGTGTTGAATTAGAAATCCAACCTTCTGCCACGCCTTCCTAGCCTGATATGTCATCCTCCTTTTCTAAACACTATTCACATTCTGTTTAGTCTCACCAGAGCTAAATACGTCGGTATTTAAGTGCTTTTTATCAGAACATTTCTTACAGGTAAATATTCTGAAGAAAAATGAAATTTTTCATTTGCTCTAGTGGCTGATGTTGTAAAATGATGCAGCACAACTCTGGGTGCTTGTCTTTTAGCAGTTACATGGTATCAGCTAAGCTTTTTGAAATGTTAGATCTTTAAATTTGAATTGTCAAATCCTTGGAGTTTAGGTGCGACAGTTCCATTACACCTCATTGAGGATAAAATGCTGTAGAAAACTGAAATGTATAAGGTTTTTTTGGTAACCTGTGAGATGCATCGCTGATGATGGTCTTTACTATGGGGTCAGTTCTCCTATAATAAGTGTAATAATTATTGTCATTGAAACACCATTGTTGCCTTGTCTTGCAGACTTTTATAGCTCATTTTAAAAAAGTAATAGCATGCAGATATTGTCCTGCTTTTCTACACAAGTTGACTTTGCTAGAGAGCTTTTAAAGCATTTTTTCAGGGTCACACCTGCTGTCACAACTTAAAGGGTTACCCAGTGTGTAGATACTTAGAGGTTGTGACTGAGTTCATAGGCTTCTGTAAGACTCAAGGGCTTGAAGGCTTTTTATTCTAAATTCTCTACTTTATTACAGATTGCCATAAAATCACTGCTAGCAACTATACCTATGATTTATAGCTCTCATATATATATATATATATATAAAAATATATATATATATATAAATATATATATAAAAATATATATTGAGCTGTTATAAATTCTTGGGAGCAATCAACAGTACGGCAGCAACCAAGTAGGTGTATACTGTTACAGGTTATGACAAACTTCTCACTAATGAAGCAAACTTTCCAGTAAAACCACAGAAAATATAATTATGGAGATTATTTATATGCAGATATGCAAACATTTACATTAATACCAGTATCAAGCTTATTGAACAGATGTCAGAATGGGCCAAACCATCCCAGATGTGGGAGGACAAACCAAAATGTGGGAGGACAAACCAAACTGTCCTGGGTGAGGGTCCAAGATCTCTTAGAAAGTTTGTGTGAAGAGTTCAACCTGTTTAGGAAAGGAGAAGTGTGTGCACCGTGGGAAGTTCTTGGAGAGAGAGGTTTTGTTTTGGATAAAAATTCAGTCATATCAGAGAGAAATAAGGAGGTGTAGGACACTACCACTTCAGCAGCCAATAGAGGCTGTTAATTTCTATTTTTCACCCAGAATAGCCAACAGATGTTTTCTGTTCTCTCAGGCCAATTATTATTTTTCTAGACTGCTTTCTTGCAGATATAACAGCCAATGGCAGTTACCAAGTCTTACTTTCTCAGGATGTTTTCCCTGTTTTCAGACTATTTTTCACCTTTTCAGGTGATAAGTGGCTGTTGTGGTTCCTTGTTTTTGTGCTTATCTACAGTATCTCAGGGTGTCTCAGGTTTCCAGGTACCTGGCTATGCATTTCAGAGGCCAGCTGCACTTCTCAGCAATGCTTCTGGTTCCCAGGCCTAGTTCCCAGGCTTGCCAGCATTTTCTCTGTCAGTATTTCAGCAGACACTTTGTTCTTTTAGTAATTTCCCCCTTCTAAACAGGTCACCTTTATGGCTGCTCACTTCACCTGAATGTCCAGCTAAGACATGCACTGAGCCTCTAGCGATGCTTTAATGTATCTTGCCCTGGAGAACATAGTGGGCTGTGATGGATATGCCTGGGAAGGAAATTGTGGAAGCTGATTAATCTGGAAGCTGAAGCTTGACCTTTTATGTTTTACCCTTTTGTGTGTGTGCAGAGTGGGGAGGATGTTTGAATTTTGACTGACTGAAGATGAAATCCAAGGAGCACTCCATTCTCATCATCAAGGAGGGTACTCACCTGTAAAACTCAGTAGATAGATACCATGGTGAAATGTTCTTATGGATTCTTCTCAGGGGTCTGTGACCTCTGCTCTTTGTAGCCAACTTCACTCATTCTTCAGAAGGACTCTTCAGGGATAGAGAAATTTGCTCTGAAAGTGCAGTTCAGTTTGGCCAAATGGTAGACTATTTCAGGGGAGAGAGCAAGGAAGAACTTCCCCCCCTTCCCCTCTCTGTGGCTTCTGTTGCTTAGCAGACCTAAGAGTATTTAACTAACCAAACACGAAGGTTTTACAGTGCCAGACCACACTGCTGCCAAAGTAGCAACAAATACCGCTTTAAGGACTTAGTGGGGTGGATTTGAATTACAGTCATGTATGGGAAAGTTAGGAAATACTCTGAAATGTGAAGCTATGACAGTGCTTAAGGATTGGATGTTGTATTTTTTTTTGGTTTATTTTATAGGAGTTCTGCCTCATTCACTGTGCGCCCTTTAACTCTGCCTTTTTCCGTAAAGAATATTTGGCACTGCTTGTCCTCTTAGTGGTCAAATTTCTGGAGTTTTTGTTTTGGTTTTAGTAGAACAAGATGTAGTGCAGTCAGAACAACTGGAATTAAGGAAGCTGGAAGATCTGACTTTCAAGGACGTTGAGGTTAATTTATAATGTGTGTGGTTTTCTTACGTACACAAAATGCATAGTCACTTCCTCTTTAATAAAACAAAAAATGCGTGATGAAGAATTTTTTCCCTTTAATGGTCTTGAGAAGATAGCATCTCTATCAAGCTTTGGAACTTTCTGTGGTATCTTCATGATATTGCACAAGCTCCAGTGCCTTTGAAGTGCAACAGATGTTTCCCCTCAGCTGTGTGCAGGCCCTTGTTCTGGAACAAAGTAAGCCCTTGAAAGTAGGGTGAACTAATTATAAATGTAGTTTTCTTGCTGGATTTAAAATTCCTTATGGATACGTAATTAGGAACAGCTCCATGTGTAAGTCTGCCCTTATATCCTTATGTTTCCATTTATTTACAGGAGAGACAATACCTGCTTCAACAGTGACATTTCCCTACCCTACCGTTGGGGATTCTCAGTTTTAGTTGCTGGAGGATAGTGTGGTTTCTGTGCTCCAGCTCTTCTTCCCAGGGTCACTGACCATCTCTCAGTGGGGAGATGGGTGGCAGCACTTCTTCCTCTTTGGTGGAGTTCAATCTGTAGCCTCACGGTGGAAGCCGTCGTGTTGTCCCCTTGATTCTCGTATCTTCTTCCCATCTCTCCTAATTCTGTGCTCTAAAGCTCTTACTGCTGCAGGAGTACAGACAATCTCCCACCAGCAGATGAAGTGATTGGACACATTGCACAAGGGCCTCCTGTAGGGCACAGAGAGTGTATCAGTTCCTCTGGACATTTGCACTACAGCTTCAGACCTTCTCAAGAAGCATAATGATTGGAGTCAGAGAGGCTCAGATACCAAAACTCTCCGATTATCAAAGATTTAGAAGGCAGTATGTGAAAAGAAACAAAAGAGATTGTGTAACAACCCTCTGGAGGGTACAACATAATATACCAATCTTGTAAAACAATGTAAAAAGCCTGAACCCCTGGGTCTGTGATGATAGTGGAATTAGCAAATATTTTCTGTTCTGGTGTGTTGTAAACTTGAAATACACCTGCTGTTCTACTATTGATTGTTATGATTGAGCTTAAAAACCAGCCCAGAGAACAAAATGTAGAGTAAATTTTGGTTTAAAAAAAAAAAAAAAGAGATTCCCAGGATTCCCAGTCTTATTTTTGTCGTGTCTCATGTATGCCTATCTGGGAAAAATTCAGTAATAGTGACCCCATTTTAGCTCTAGAGTAAAATAAGGTCATGAGCAAGGACACTGCCAGTGACAAAAAAGCAAGACTAATTATCCACATAAAGACCTTATGCATAGTTGATACTAACTTCTTGTGAAAAATGTTGTGAGTGTGTGTATGTATTTTTATAAGTAAATATGTGAGTATATTTATATATAATTATTACATGGAACTTAGTAGGGCACGCTATAACCTTGGAAAAGTGTAAAAATTTTAACTTAGTTTCTTGTTTCACAACACCTTCTTAAAATCGTAAGAGGCTCATAGAGGGACCATCTGACTTGGTGCCAGAAATAGATGGGCATGGGTTTATATGGCATCATACAAATTCGTGTGAGTTCATGGTTTCGTGTTTTCCTACCCCCATAGACATGAGGGAAGAAAACAGATACTGTTATGACCACTGGATTTAGCAATAGCCAGCCTTTCCTGCTGATAATTTCTTTGGGGAATGAAGAGTATGTTGTGTTTAAATAAAGATAGCTTGTACCAAGGGCTTGTTTTGCATCTTGAAAAGAAAACTTCAGAGTTGTTTTCCTCCTTGCTTAACAATTGTAATGAAACATTTTGTACTTGATACAGCTGTGTGCTTTTTATGAAATCTGTCTAGCCCTTGAATACTTGTTTTTTTCTGATTAACATATTTGGCATAGCATGGATAAAAAAAATCTCCCACCCCTAATCTGTCATAATTAGATTTTAAATTTCTTATAGAAATACTTCAGGGTAACTAAATCTTCTTCTTCTTCTTTAATTAACAGAGGAGGAGCTCAGGAAGCTGAGAGAAGAAACAAACGCTGAAACATTAAGGCAGGAGCTAGAAAAGGAACGGCAGAGGAGATTAGAACTAGAACAAAGAGTCAATGAAGTACTTAAAACAAGGTAAGAGAAATATCTTCACTGTAAAGCTGAAAGCCACTTGAGATCTCTGACTGTCTCTGGGAAGTGCTGGTGAAAGCATATGTTTCCAGCCTAGGTACTCTTAAAATAAATTAGTAGTTCACAGAGCAAGCAGCTGTCTATGTTTTCCTGTAAAACTACATCATTAACATCCATGTACGTGTAAGTTACTTGGCCATACATACTGCTGTAGCTACATCACACTTTCTAGTTGAGATACTCTTCATTTCACCTCTTCTGATGCCCTCCCTCTGGAGCTACTGAATGCCAGAGCCTTTGCCACGCCATTGCATGCTTTGCCTTTTCAAAACCTGTGTCTTCTCCTGACTGCTCAGTCCTCGTTACTCCTGTTCTAGCAGCAGCAAGGACGTCCCAGTGCCACAGCAAATCCCTAAATGCATGGGAGTAACTGGAATTTGAGCCTTCCTTGCCACTGCAATGACAAATGGAAACACCTCCCCATGCCCCTAGGTCCTTTCAGCCTCGAGGACATCCATCTTGATGATGCAAAGCATCGTATTTGATATTGTCTCTCCTTAGTCTGCTTAGCTACATGGATCTTAACGCCATAGCAGTTGCTTGGTGGCCTGGTTGGTCTAGACCACTTGTGCACATAGCTGCCCATGTTATCTTCCCTGCCAATAGCTGAGATTACTTGGCTGAGCAGCAGGACCTGTGGCTCACCACCAAGTGCTGTCATTGGGAGATAGCACAGGCTGAATTGGTCACATGCTAAGCACTGCAGTTACTTAGAGGTGACAAGCAAGAGCAAACAGGCAAAACGTTTTGCTTGGATATGCGGTTTCCCAATGCCATGCAAACTCTTCCCAGCCTCCTGCTTCCTTCTGTACGCATCTGTAAAAATACCTTTCTGCTCAGGCCAGCGGTCCATGTCCGCTGGTAGCAATGGAAGTAGGAGCTACTTATAGAAAACATATGAGCCTAGTTGCTTTCTGTTGTCTGTCTACCTCCTGCTCCTATGGAATCATAGAATTATTTAGTTTGGAAAAGACCTTTAAGATCATAAGTCCAACCATTAACCCAGCACTGCCAAGTCCACCACTAAACCATGCAGTCAAGGGCCACATCTACATGTGTCTTAAATACCTCCAGGGATTGTGACTCAACCACTTCCCTTGGTAGCCTGTTCCAGTGCTTGAGACCCCTTTTGGTGAAGGAATTTTTCCTAGTACCAAATCTAAAACTCCCCGGTGCAACTTGTTTGCGTGGACAGCTGAAGAGGACCTGTTGCATGCTGACAGTATCTGTTAGCTCAGTAACAGCTGTACAGAGCAGTGAGCGTTGTTTCCTACTGCTGGTAGATGAAACTGATGCTTAAGGAAAGGATACTTTCTTGTCTGTGACTTGCTGCCTTGAAGAAGTTGCTTGAGATGCAAATGCCACATGCTTGTCTTTAGTGCTGGCACAGGCCTTTGGCTTTGTCCCAAGGGCAGCTATGCCTGGGCGCCAGGCCATGCACAGAGGAGGGGGAAAGAGATCTCCTCATTGCTAGGCATCCTGGAGGAGGATGAGGAGCCATCTTCTTCTGCAGGAAGCTACTCATCATCCTTCTCTGTTTCAGAATAATAAGGCTGACTCAGAGTCTGATCTGGCCCACTGCAGCTTATGAGTACAGGTTTTGCAGAGAAAAGAGATGGAATGTACTTTGTTTATCAATATTTGTGTCAACATCTGTGCCTTGTTGGACTGTGGACAGCAGCAAATCTCTAGCAGGAGTGACGTTGCTAAATTAAGGTAGGATGACATGGCTCCCTGGGTATTGTATTCCCATTTAGATATCCTGAGGATTACCCTAGTCCTGTCAGCTTGGGTATTGCACTTGGGGATTACATTCAGCCAATTATCCTCTCTACCCAAGTGTTCCTCTAACTAGTCTTACTACTATTTCAACCCTTTTGTGACAGGCAATATATGTAAGGTGACAGCAAAATAAGACTTTGAAAATTTTTCAGTTTCTACCCAGGAGGAGAGAAATTTGGTTGTCCATGATTTTTCCTTAACTTGTGCTTCATTGTGTGAAATTCTTCACTGGTTTTTTGCACTTCACTGTGGACATTTAAAAATACTTTTGTTAGGTCTATAGGTGAAATGTGGGCTTACATAGTCAAACATGTAATAGGCCAAATTTATGCCTGATGGAAATTTAATTTTATTAAGCAAAGTAACTGCAGAAAGTTCTATCTGCTTATGTCAAATTCACCCTGCTTCTAAGGTAATTGTTTGCACAATTTAAAAATAGATATTCATATGTCCCCTGGTAGGGGAGGGAGCAGCTTTATGGTACTTTGTTGAAGGCGGAGGTTTGCATGTACTGTTCTTTTTGCTTGCAGAATTCAACTGCTAATGAAAACCAAACTATGTTGTGGTATAAGAAAGAAATTATTTTAAAAGTTGCAGTATTCAAAAGTATTTGTGAGGCAGATCAATGCATGTAGGAGTATAAAACATGATGCAAAATGTTTGGCAAGGAGAAAACAAGTTCACAATCTAGATTGATTTTTTTTTTTTTCTCGTGAAGATCATGGGCTTCCTTTGTTAAGGTCACAGTTGTGCACAGGGAAGAGGGTGGAGTGGAAGAAGAGGATTTATTGGTGTTTTTGTTTGTCATGGTGTTTATTGTTTGTGTATCTGAGTATTCAGAAATCTAGTGGCCTCAGTTGAAGTTTTCCACAGTTCAGAACATCCCAGCATTTGGTATGGCAGCTGAAGCTTATGACATTTTGCTAGTGGAATGATGCATAAATAATCTGGAATAGTTTGTGTGAGCTGTTGCTGCCATATTTTGCAAATTGTGAGCTACAATCACACAGAAAAAAAAAAAACAAAAAGTTTTGCAACAACACCAGCAGCCTGTGACTTACGCAGCAAACCTTGTTATTAATATCATTGTGAACTATTTTTACAAGGACCAATTGGACAATGCTTCTGTGTAAGTCACTATTCCTTCATTGTGGATGAGAATAGCAAGGGCTTCTGAAATATTTGATGTATTTTAACAGGAAGGAGATGGAAAACATGAAAATTATTTAACTTGTTTTTTTAACAGCTCTTCAGGGTAAGAAGCCATGCATATCTGAAAGATATGTCTTTAAGCTAGGCTAAGAAAATATCTGCTTATTTTTGCATGTATGAGGTTGGAATGTGTTTTTGATGGAAGTGCATGCACATTCAGGTTGCTTTGAGCAGTAGGAAAGGTGTTAACAGCCATGAATGTCTTCTGCAACAGTGGTTGAAAAACTGATGGTGGGTCGCTTGTGAACTTGGAGTTAGCCTGTGGGAAAATTGCTTTGAATATGTCTGAGAACATCCTGGCAGTGACTGCGCCTGTTGTGTGCAGCAGCTCTGGTCTGCATCCAGTTTTTGGGGGAGTCTGTTGATTCACACACATCTCAACTTGCAGCTGTGTTCAGGGCCCAATATGCACAAACCAAAAGTGTTTATTTAAGGGAAATGGCCTTCAGTGTCAAGGCTCCCTTAACTTTTGTGTTATACTTTCAATCAAAAAAATAACACTTTGGTGCTGTTCTGTGGGGCAACACTGAATGGACACTGCATCAGAGTGTGCTAGTTGCTTTTGAGTGGTACATCTGGTCATGAACAGCTCTAATATTCATTGATATTGATGCTTCCCTGACCTCAGTATATTAAAAAGAGAGAGAGAAACAAGAAAAGGCAGTTTCTGTTTGTCTCCTCCACTGTCTGAGGTTGCTCTTATCTGTTTCAAACAGCCTGTGCTTTAAATGGCTGCAATCTCTAGTTGCATAAAGATGACCTAGCTTCATGTTGGGGATGTGTTGGTGTTACCAGTTACACCCTTCTTCTGGGTGGAAAGTGTGGTCCAGGAGGAATTAATGCAGCTTGTTTTCTTAGGTTCAGGCTGCGGTTAGGAAGCCCACATAGGAACACAGTGTTGTTCTGGGACTATTTATGTTCTTCAGCCTTTTAAATCATCTCTGGCATGAAGAGTGGTTCAGAAGCTGTTGGAAAGATAATTTCTCCCCTCCATCAGTGGTCTTGATGAACTGGATGGTTCAACATGACCTGGTTTTGGAATCGAACTTCCCAGTAGGTGTGCAAGCCCAAACAATGAATTCTGAGCTTCCTGGCCCGGATCTGTCTGAAGTGGCTAATTATAACCTGATTCACAGGTGCAGTAATGAGCTGTCATTAACCTGATGATTCGTAAAGGTCGGGTTCTTCATGGGGAAGGAGTAACAGGCAGATGGCAAGTATGACATTGCCAAAAAAATGAAACAAAAGCAGCAAGAAGGGCCAAAACCAACTGTCATGTGCTCCTGATGGAGCCCAGTAGGGCTTCTGTGCAGAACTACTTCTTGATAAGGTTTTCTTGATTTTTTGCCCAAGAAACATGGGGAGTAAAGGTGCTGTGCTGCTTCTGAAAATACATCCCAGCATGCCAAGGGAAGACACAGCTGGAATGGGTTGAGTAACTGGCTCCTGCCTGCTTGTGAATGACAAGCCTCCTTTCCACCTAAATATGTCTTCAGCTTGAATGAAACACAGTTCCAGTGACAGATTTCAGATGAAAATGCCCAGCTATATGTTGTAACCATCTGATGTGCTGGTAGAGGAAAACAAGACACCACTGTATAATAGTTGCTGCAAATTTGATCATGTTTATTGCTGTCTGTCTTTTGAGAGCTGGAAATGGAGGAGATGTAAGGGTGTGGGAGAAGAAGGAGGAGCTTTTAGGTGAGGAACCCATGGCTTATACAGAAACTGGGGGAAAACGGCACAGGAATCAAAGTGAAAGTTTAGCTAAAGAAAATAAACTGGTGACATTTCAGGTGGAGTTTGAAAAGAAGAGTTGCTGCAAATACAAAAGCCATGGGGAAAAGTCCTGGCGAATCATGAAAGCAAGTGTCTTTCAAACCAGAAAACATTTAATTCAGCTCATCCAATAAATACCGAGTTGTAATTCATAAATCAGTAAATTACTTCTAAATGTTCTTTTTAGAAAAGAACAAGGATGTGGAAAGCTCATTTAGAATTGGGAGTGCTTAGGAAGGAAGTTTCTATAGTTTTCTCCATCATACTCATTGATGTATGGTGATATGGAGACAGCACACATTAGTAATGACCTTTTCCATGTGCAGACATCTTCCCTAATGTCTTTTCTAGAGGAACAGCGGGAGAGAGGATGGTATGTCCGTCTGTATTGCTGCCCAGTGCAGTGGGATCCCTCTTCTTGCTCTTCATTTGCTGACCATGTTTCACTTGATTCCCTTTTTGAGGAGCAAAATATGAAAGGAGCATTTGAAAGTGTCTATATTGCCTGATGGGTGATCATGAAGTTGCACAACTGACACTTTCTTGTTTCAAGAAGTAATCTTTTCAATCATACAACTCCCTGTCAAGTAAAGCTTGCTGTGGCTGGTGATATGTTGTCAAAGCTCCTACTTCATTAGAAAAATCTTTCTGTATGACATCTACATGGATGACTGAAGACTTTGGGACTGAAGCCTGAAGTATTCTCAAGTCAGGTTGGCAGTTGGAGGCTGTGTGCAAATGTACTTTGAAGCCTTGCACATGTACAGAATGGCAAAAGCATTTGTGTTTTAAAAAATCTGTTCACTTTTAATGGATGAGAATATTCTTGACTCCTTTTGAAAGGTGAGACTACTGATGCCTGCTTCTTGATATATATTTTAAAAACATTTTTGGTGCAGTTTTTTAAGCTGTTTCAATTTTTGAAGTTCTCAAATTGGTTGTAATCTGTGTATTTTGAGAGCTTACAACTAACATTTAAAATCATTCTTAACCTGTTCCTCTTGTGAAGTTGAGTGGTGTTTGACCCTAGTAGCAACGGCAGAATTCAAGATTCATGTGTTAAATTGTGGTTTTGCTCTATTCCAGTGGTTATCAAGTTGTGAAACTGAATCCCTTTTAATTTATTACTGTGGGAAGAGTCATGGCTGAATATACTACACAAAGGCATAAATAATGCAAGAAATTTGATACTACATTGTTGAGTAGTTGTAAGATGAAATTGAGCTGTTGGTGACAGGAATGGCTAAACCCCACGATTTCTCACAGTGGATGGTATTTCCTGGGATCCTAAGTGCAATGAATATTTTTAATCTTGTGAAAGGGCGCAAGTTGGGTTTTCTCTTGTCACAATTGTATAATCTCAGCTATGGAAACCATGGAGGTTCTGGTGCTTCCTTTACCTAAAAGGGAAAAAATTTTTCCTCTGTAACATTTCATATTGTTTCTGTTTTCTTTGTAGGGCGGAAGAGGTGCCTGCAGCTCAGCAACCTGCAAAGCCACAGGCACAAGCCAATGGAACAGGTGAGCTTGGTCGGATCTCTAACAGCACTAAGGTTGAGTTGGATTTTTTTTTACTTTTTTTTTTTTATCCTTACAAGATCAAACTTTGCTTCTGAGGAAGCTGAATATGAATGACCATTCAAACAACTTCTCTTTGCGTACATGATTCTGCATTTACTTTTTGTAGTTGACTTTGCATACCTGAACTAGGAATTTATTGTGTATTGTAAAGCCTTTAGGCATATAATGAAACCTGTTGGCTCACTTCATCATTCTTGAGTGCCTTGCTGATCCTTGACTTACCAGACAACAGATGTAATACATAGAAAAAATGTTCTATTTCGTTCTCAATTGCAGAAGTTCTGTTATGCCACAAATCGTATTACTACTTCCTTCCTCTAAAAGAAGAGACATTCTGGAGAAGGAGTAAGCTTAAGAGTTATTAAGTTTTTTGACACCTACACAGTCATCTATATTTCTAAAGCTGATGCTTATTATGAATTCAATAATGTAGTGATTTCTGAAAGAAAAGGCAACAGTCTAATTCTCAATCTTTCAGTACACTTTAGCTTTCCTCTGTACACCTTATGATTGAGACTAAGGCTTTTAAATCTGTGGACTCAACCTGAAATTTCTCCTCCTGTACTTCCATATTGTCAATGCTTTCTGTTATGTGAACTACAACCTGACATTTTTTTCTTCTGTACACTCAAAACTTCTTTCTCAGTTCTTTCTGAAGTATTAGCATATGGGAAGCTACCTCATATTTTTATTTTCGAATGGAAGTGTTGTCTCAGCTGTAAACTGTCTTTGTTTTTCTAGATTTCATTGTAAATCATTAATAAATAGTTGAATTTATTTTCTGAGCACCAGTGGCTTTTTCTCACGAGCTTAAATGCATCATTTTGGCTGTTGTAATTGGCTGATTAATCTTCCATGCCTCTGTTTAATCATATATTAATTTCATGGCGTTCTGTACTAAATTTGGTCCTGGAGTAATTATGACCAGTATCTTCTTTGTGACATTGCTGTATTGAGCTACGTTTCCAAATTGTCTGTCTGTTCCTTCTAGACCACAATTTTGAGTTACAGGTGATTGTTTTGTTCTCACATGCCGTGCCTTAAGGTTTTTACCCTGATATTATTTCCATGTTACCCCTATATTATGTTCTATTTTTCCACTGAAACTGACATACAGAAAGTGTGTGTCACTTCATTATTTTGTGGTATAACACTTCCCATGTAGTATTATGACTGTATATTCCATATGTAGAGAGTGGCACATGCAGCATAGTTTCTGAGGCCTGACTTTAGAAAAAAAGAAACTGTTTTTTTTTTTTTTTTTTTGGGTATAGTTCCATAAAGACACACACACAATCTTTACAGACTATCAGTGATTGGAAAGTGAAAGTAAAACTGCCTCTAGCAGAATCTTGCCTATGTTTCCGCCTCCCTTTCCTGTCAAGTCCGTGTGGCTGCGAGATGGTTGTCCAGCTCTCTGCTGGAGTGTTTTGGTTTGCACTTCCTTTTCTCAAGGCGACCCTCCAGCACAACAGGAGCACTGAGATTTACGTCAGTCTTTTGTTCACAGAAGTCTCTTAACCAGAAAATGTTTTTACTGTGTTTGCTAAAAATGATTGTTTGTTAGGATGTTTTACTCTTTGTATTTGGGTAATAAGATGCTTCCATGTACTGTCCTAAGAGCAATGTTGGAGTCACTTTTAGTCTTACTTTACCAACTTAATGCAGTTGGGGTTCCTGTGCAATGGCAGAAGTAAATTGCAAATTTCCACAAAGACTGTTGGTGGAGGACAGGGAATCTGTACAAAGTCTGCTTCCCAGTGAGGTATGGTGCATGGGAACAGGGGCTGGCATTGGATAAAGATGTCTTCTAGCATTATCCTGATACTCAGTGCTTCTCTTTTACAGATAAGCGTAGTCACACAGTCTGCTCGAGACTCCAAAAGTGGTTTTGTGACAAATTTGGGGAGTATCTTGAGGACTTCAGATTTCAGCCAGAAGAGAATACAGTGGAAACAGAAGAGCCACTTAGTGCCAGAAGGTAAATCCCTAATGTCATTGTGAGAAATTGTTGGTGCCTTTACAAGTTGCTTTTTTTCCTCACTTTTTTCTTTTTTTAACCAACCTTTTACATGGTTTGAGCAAGTGTTTCAATAACAAATAATAAGACCAAAAGAACAGAACTATCTCAGAAGTTTTGTGAATGCTTTGGACTAAACATGAAATTTTATCTGCTGTCTGAAATAAAGTAAGATTTGTATTATTTATCAGGTTTTGTCATATGCCTCCCAAAAACTATGAACTTAGTTAGGCTGGAGAGCTTTTAAACTTCAGTTTTTGGTCTGATGCAAGACAGACTGTATTAGTTACTAGAAACACATTTTGTAACAGGCAAGAATGAAGCTTTATGCACATATAGTTTATAACTCTGAACAGTATTTCAGGGATCAAATGTACACAAGTGTGCACTAGTTGTCTATTTAACAAGTTGCTTTTATCTATTATTTTTCAGGTTGACTGAAAATATGAGAAGATTAAGTAAGTACTTAGCAGTATTTTATTTGTTGTATTCACTCTAGTTTTGTTTGGAAGAATGCTTGGGACTTGTTGTCAGTGGTGTATATGCATTGCCTTCAGAATACCTTTTAAAAAACAGTATTAAACTTAAGCTTTGAGTGGTTCTTAACTTCCACTAGGTGAGCCACAAAATCTAGATCCCTGTTGTCCAAGGTGCCTGACAGTCACTCAGAGCTCTTCAGAACCTTGTTGTCCCCAGTGATTTCCGAGTCTTGATCTTCTCTGTGGGCTTGGTGTAGGGTACTGGAGCAGAGCAGATGGAGGCAGCACTTGAGTCCATGACCTCGTCCAGTGCCTTGGGTGTGCCCTTCCACTTACTTGATCTGCAGCTTTGGTTGTGCTGATGCTTAATGAAATCTAGTCCTAGCTGCTTAATTACGTCACATAGGAAGCGTGTTGAGGATAGCTGGGTTTCAAGCCAAACAAACTAGGACAGCAAGTCAGAGGGTCTCTTGAAGAAAGACTTGAAAAGTTGTGAGTTTTACTGCAAAAGAGAGTGAGAGCTTCTGAGACTCTCTGTGCAGGAGGTATCATCATTCTTCTCATCAGGAAAGGCAAAACTGGTGTGATCCAACAGAGAAAGCAGAGGTGGTCTTGCAGCAGCCCTCTCCTGTTTCCTTGTGTTCCCTAGCCAGTTTGCCCAAGTAGTAAAAGAGCGTGGAGGAAGAGGGTAAAGGATGAGAGGGTTTTAGAGAGCCGAGGAAGAGCTCCTCTTGCTCTTCCTGGCTGGGTGTGCCTGTGCATGAGCCTCTCCCAGCACAGGTCAGTCTCCCATGCAGTGACAGCAAGTCCAGAGGTCTGCAGAGGAGGGAGACAGACTTCTTCAGGGAGCCATGGGCTGTGTTGCTTGGCTTAGGAAGAGTAAGCAGCAAGGTGCTACTGATGGGTAGAGTCCTGCCGAGATACAGCCGAGAGATCTAGCCCGGCTTTAAGCTAGCTGGTGAAGTAGCAGCAAGGGAGGGAAGGGCTCTGGGTGTTGTCTACCTAGACGGTAGTAAAGCCTTTGATGCTGTTTCCCACAGCATTCTCCTGAAGAAACTAGCTGCTCATGGCTTGGACAGGTGTATGCTTTGCTAGGTAGAAAACTGGCTGATGGCCAGGCCCAGAGAGTTGTGGGGAATGGAGCTACATCCACCTGGTTACAAGTGGTGTTCCCCAGGGCTCAGTGTTGGGGCCAGTTCTGTTTAATATCTTTATCAATGATCTGGACAACAGGATGGAGTGCTCCCTGTCAGTTTGCAGATGACATCAAGTTGAATAGGAACATTGGTCTGATGGGTGGGTAGGAAGGCTCTGCAGAGACAATCATTTAGGGACATGGTTTTGTGGTGGATTTGGCAGTGCTGGGTTAATGGTTGAAGCCAGTGGTGATCCTAAAGGCCTTTTCCCACCTAAATGATTCTGTGATTCTAAATTGTTCCTTGGTGGCTTGTAATTCAGTCAGGTTAATGTACATTGCTTTTCAGTGAGACAAACTGACCTGTGCTGTGGTCTTTGGGGTAATATGAACATGGCTGAGAACAAACTGCTTTTAGCATCCAGAATACCCTTATAAATGATGTTGATTTTTTTTTTCCTTTGTCAATGCTTAAGAGTTTAGACATAATCTTTGTCTTGGGTAATACTTTAGTTTTTGGAAATGCATTCTTTAATTGTTCAGTTACTTTGGTAGGTTTAATTTTTTTTTCATTTGGATAAGCCTTTTTATCATTACATGTCTTGAATATTCCTATGGTTTCCTAATTTGGTTGTTTGTAATTTACAAGTGATTTAACCACTGCCAGCTAATGTTAACAGTTGTGTTTTTTCTCCACTTCTGTTTAGAGAGAGGTGCCAAACCTGTTACAAATTTTGTGAAGAATCTTTCTGCCTTATCAGACTGGTATTCTATCTACACTTCTGCTATTGCCTTTATTGTAAGTTATCCTATTCCTCCGGGAGTAGTAAGAACTTGAAAAAATACATTATTAGCTGAAATTCGTTGAGACTGCCATATCTAAGTAGGGGTTGTGCTACAGTTCAAGTTATATCAAATAGTGTAATTTCATTTAACACAAAATACTAGTAGTTGTCACTTCAATTATATATAAAGCCACTTAAGTTACGTATCCTGGGTTTCTTGTAGCATAGTTTTGTAGTTGTTAAAATCACTTAGAACTATCTGGGTATTGTTTTCTCCTTTCTTGTTTCTCATCTCCCAGTCCTGGTAATTCAGTGGTTGCTTCAGCCTCTGTAAAGTTTCTTCTTGTCTAGGGCTGAAATGCTGATAGTGGTTATATTTGATGAGAAGTTCTTGTCCTCATTGTCCCCAGGGCTCTTTGCCATTCTTTAGGATCAAACTGATGAGAGGCAAAATGCCTTGATTTCAGTGGGATTCAATGTGCAAACATCAGGTCTGTGAGCTACATTCAAGCCTTTCTATGCTATCTTAATGAGGTTTGGATCCTGCAAAGAGACATAAGTATCTAGTGGAGTTTTGATTTGTTTCCTTTCCTCCTATTGTTAATTAAATGATATAAATCTTTTGGTCATAGTGTATATGAGATGTATTTCTGTCAAAGGAATTACCAATAGGTGTAGCTGAATGAACCTGTGTGTGAAAATGTCACACCCTGTAAATTATAGACCCTATGCTATTTTGCATGGCACAGCTGAAGGAATATTGAGGAAAAGACTTCCTTCCCAGTGCCCTCTGTCTGTCCCTTCTGCATATCTGCTGATTTTTCTCTTGCTTCACCTGGTAAGCCCATTTTTCAGATAAAAGCTGAAAGAAGAAACTTGAGCTGTTTTTTTGAAAGCTCTGGGGCCTGGGAACCAGAGCAATGTTTCACTTTGGGGTTATCAGTAAAAACCCTAGTGTCTCTCACAGAGAGACTCTAGTCTCCATTTTCAGAAGCTGAGAAGGGAACAGAATGCCTTTTGAAGCTCTTTGTGTTTGTACTTGTTACATAAAATAAAAGCTGTTTTCCTGCAATCTTTTTAGTCTTGGTAAAAATTTGGGATTTAATTGACCTGAAATAATAGAGTGAGAGTTTATCCTGTTGCCCAGTATGGGGCTAATTGCTGTAACTCCTCTTCTATACCATGGCTGCTGTGCCATTCCTGACCATATCATGCTCATGCAGCAGATTCACAGACTTGAGGGTTTACCTCTTTTTTTTCCCCTCCTACCCCTTCAAGTAATTGTAGTGTTGAAAATACTCAGTACTCTGAGGCAGCTGAGAACTAGTTAAGTGTCATCTCTGGAGATTTGGTTCGTTCTTAGTTTTGATTTTGCATTCCTGAATGCAGGGCCATTGTTAGTCGTGGAGTGGCTAAAATTTATTAATTTTTTTAATATGAATTGCATGATTCTGAGCCCAGCAGCACAGTGGGAAATGGTATTTCATGCAACTCACTGTACCCAGTTTGTAATCCGCATCTCTCTTTGTTTGTTTGTTTTTTCTTCTTAATCTGCAGATTTACATCAATGCTGTATGGCATGGCTGGGCCATTCCTATGTTCTTATTTTTAGCAATTTTGAGGTTATCCCTAAATTACCTCATAGCCAGGTATTTGCATAAATACTAGCTTACTCTCTTAAGTAATGCTTTGCTTGAAAGATGTTTTGTTATTCTTGCACTGAGTTGTAAACTGTTACCTTTTCTAATATTGTGAGTTATATTTAACACAGTGAAATTCAGACTCAAATATCCTTAGTGTCATTGCTTGGTTTCTGTAATCTTTTACTATTATTGGGAATTATCTTTGTATCCTGTGGCTTGGATTATCATAAACAATGTTGCATGCTCTCAGACAAATCCCTCAGCACACTAAAATTCTAATACAAAACTGTGTGGCAATTAGAGTATTTGGAGAGCATCAGTATTGAAGCCTGCTAGTTTTCCCAGCAGAGAATGTTCACCTAGGCCTAAAATGGCAGTTTTGCCTTTTTCCGTAGCTCTTGACATACTTTATTCAAAGTAGCCTCCATTTGTAAATTCAATCTCTTCTAAACATTAAGTTGGGAGGGGGTGTTTAATGCACCTTAAAACGTTATGCCTTAACGTGCATATGGTAAAATAATTTTCTGACTTCTTAATTGATACTTTCTGTTTGACATTGTATTCGCTGGAAATTGCTGGTAGCAAATAGGCTTCTGAATAAGTTGATGTAATTTTGTTCACATGAAAAAATATGAGAAAAATATTCCTAATTCTTTACTCTATGCACACCATCAACTTTTGTTGTAAAACCCAGAAGCAATGATTCTGTTTAGTATCTACTTAACTAATATTTTTAAAGCTAGCTGTTGTTGGCCACTTGTGCTTCTATTATGTTGTGGGTTCTTCATTAATTTGGGGATTATATTATTTACTTCTAAACCATAAGTGCTTATTGCAGAAAACTGCTTTTTAACCTTTTACAAATAATCAATGTTGATGGATGGAGTTCTTGCTCTCTAACTATTTCCATAATTTCTAGGGGTTGGAGAATACAGTGGAGCATTGTGCCTGAAGTTTCTGAACAGATGGTAGGTCTTTGATCAGCTTCACTTGTACACCTACAAAAAAAAATTGCACCTTTAAACTCTGTATCTGTGTGGGCAGTTGTGGCAGGAAGGAAGAGCAAGGTTCAAGTAAAGACACTACATTTTTTTTCTCTCTTGTAATTTAAAAATCTTTACTAACAGCACTCTTAGGTTCAGGTGCTTCACCCTAAAATATTCCAAACTTAAAACACATTTCTGAAATGAATTTTAATTTATCATCTTGGGACAAGTTAAGTCCTATGGGATCTTCAAGAAGTCTTACATTCTGTTTTCTTTAAGAACATCAGGTCCAACTCTTAGTGTAGCATTGCCAGCTCCATCAGTGTGTCCAGGTACATGTCCCTAAGGGACAGATCTAAGTGTCATTTAAATAATTCTAGGGGTGGTGACTCCACTTCCCTGGCTAGCCTGTTTCAAGGCTTGACAACCCTTTTCATGAACAAATTTTTTTAAATAGCTGATCTACATCTCCCCTGGCACAGTTTGAGGCCATTTCCTCTTGACCTGTCACTTGTTACCTGGGAGAAAAGACTGACCTCCACCTCATTACAGCCTCCTTTCAGATAGTTGTAGAGAGTGATACCATCTCCCCTGAGCCCCCCAAAGCATTGAAAACTAAAAATAACCAGCAATGAAAGACATAAAAAGTAGATCTTAAACAAGGGAGGAAAATGGTAAATATAGAGACTACTTAAAGTGAGAGGAGTATTGCCAAGAATGTTGACGGGTCACCTTGTTCTGATGAGTTTTGTAAAATACGTTTTGTCTGAGCTGGAATTAATGGATTGTCTCTTTCTTGCCTAAGGAGCACCCAAAAGAGGACCTGACCGTGTCTGAGAAGTTTCAGCTCGTCCTAGACGTGGCTCAGAAGGCTCAGGTACTGTGCTGCTCTCCAGCTGCCTCCTTAGAAACACAGGGGTTCATAGTCCAAGTGGTCAAAGGAGGTTGTTACGCAGCACGTGAAAACAAATGCTTGAAGAAGCAATATTTTTCTTGCAAAGGGAGCTTTACCTATGAGCAATGGAGATCTCATTGAGATTCCTGGAGCTTCTGAAATGGCATGATGCTTCAGAGAACTGGTTGAGGTTCTTTGACTGCAAGTCTGAGCAAGCGCCAGAGGGGAACAGAAGCAATTTCTCACAGTTTTCTGTCTTATATATGCATATAAGCTTCTGATAATGTAGATTGGGTGGTGAATCTTACAAATGTATTGGAGTGTGGATCCATATCCCAAATCTGCAAGTTATAGAACTGGTGTAGGAGACTCTGTTTCTTTAAGATTTAGCTGAAGGCTGCTGCCTGTTTAGCTGTGTTAATTCAACAGTTTGCACTGCATCTCTAAAATAGCATGTTTTAAAAAACTCCACCCCCTCCAAGCCTTGAAATCTGCTGGTGTTGGAGAGGCTGAAGGCAGGTTTTCTCCCAGCTCCATGAGTTGGATGAGGTAGCAGCTGAGTGACTGCGCCGTCCAGTTGAACTGCAGCCTTGTGCCGTGCCTGATGATGTGCTGCTGTCAGAAGGGGTTTAACCTTCCATTGCTAACTGTGAATGCTCAGCTCCTTCCTTCTGCTGGGGGGGATGCACATGTTTATATGAACACCTTTGGAAATTTATTGGGAAGGTGAAATTTTCAGGTGCTCTGACAGTAAGAATTGGTCAGAGAACTTGGCCCTTAGTCCTGAGCAGGGGTCAGTTGCATCAACAGTTGTTGGAATTACTTGAAATCTGCTGTCTCCAAGGGTTTATTATAAAACCCGATAATGGTCTGTTTCCAAGAAGCTAATAGTCCTTTTGATTAACTCAGTAACCGCTTCCTGAAATTTCGGCACCAAAATGTGTAAAGGAACCTTCCATTTTGTTACCTACCAACAGAAGCTCTTTACTCTTAGATTGACAGCTTAATTTAAAATATTTGCAGTAATGTAAATGTTTTCCAGTCATGACAGTGGGATCAAATAGTTTCTTCACTTGTAACGATCAGTCACAAGAATAAGGTTAAATGAGATGGAAGTCATCAAGTACTGCTATTCTGTTCTGTATTTACTCAGTTGTGAAGTATATAAATGGCTAAAAATTCATTAAAAAAAATCACTTCTGGGAATTGCTTAGCAACAAAGTCAGAAAGCTGTTTATTTCCATTATGTGGACAAAAAACCCCAAAACAACGCAGTACTTGGTTTTAATTCTTTTGCTTCTTATGCAGAACCTTTTTGGCAAGATGGCAGACATACTGGAGAAATTTAAAAAGTAAGTTATCTGATGTGAGGTTTTCTTCCCTTTTAAAACAAGACTTGACCAATATCTGTAACACTGGTAATAAAATTTTGCTTCTTTTTTGTTTTCAGCTTGTTCATGTGGGTCCAGCCAGAAATAACACAGAAGCTCTACTTTGCTCTATGGGCAGCTTTTATTGCATCCTGCTTTTTGCCCTACAGGATTCTTGGGCTTGCATTGGGTAAACACAATAAATAATTAACCTGTTACAGTCTAGACTTAATGGTTAAAACTTACATGATCTTTAGAGGGAGAATTTTAGAGTTTAAGAGAGAAAACCTGCATTAATAAATCATGCAGTGTTTTAGAGTATTTTCATTGTGCTTGGGATTGTTTGTCATGACCATTTTGAAAACCATCTCAGTATATAATAGAAAAAGACTGGATAATTCTTTTGCTTCTTGAAGAGGAGAAGTCTTATGATGAGCTGTTAGCAGAACTTTTCACTCTGTCAGCTATAAGGCTTCTGGAAAATCCTATATGTTGAGGGTTTTTTGCTCATACATCCTTGTAAATGAAATATGTGGCATGACACAGGAGGCCTGAAAATGACTATGTAGGAAAAAAAAATAAAAGAGTCAGTGGGACTCCTGGTAAAACTTGGAGGATGGGCTGGACAAAATGAACAGACTACTGTGGGTCTGTTACAAATACTCAGTCTCAACTGGGAACTGAGAAAAGGGTTCTCACTACAGCATGAGACTCTTTTTGCTAAGGTATGAAGCCCTGTGCTGTGAACCAAGAACTCTCATTTTTTCTTTAAAGTAATGATATAATCAAATGAGTATTACTTGTAGTGGCACTGAACTTCAAATTTTGTTAGCTTGAACATAAATGCAGGTTTGCTTGACATGGCAATTGAATTTGGATGTGTGAGGAATAATTTTTTGACTTTTAGGAGATCTGAATTGCACTCAGTAAAGTTTTGAGAGAGTATTTTAAGCCCATTTTGACCTGGCAGAATGCAAGGAAATAACTTGTATAAGATAAGAGTTGGGACTGGAAGATAGATATGTAGTACGTGAGAGCCCTCTGTTGCCATTAAAATTCTTGCAGGAGCTGCACAGTTGAATGCTCTGGTGTGTTTTTTGTTTTGGTAGTATTTCATGTTTTCAGAATGCTTCCGGTAATAAGGAACGTATGTTTGAATTATTTAAGTGTTCTTCTGCATAATAGTGGCTATGTAAATGTTTAAAAGAACTGGGGATGGGAAGGAAAGAAAAATAATTTTCTGTTGTTGGAAGAAGAATCAAAATAGTAAACCCAGTAGAATGGTTTAACACTGTGGCTGAATATACAGAATTCAGTTTCATTTGTGAACTTTCGAAAATATGATCAAAACAGTGGTGTTCTTAATGCCTCTTCAGCATTCAAACTGAAGTGACCTTTTTTTCAGGACTCTATGCTGGAATCAAGTTTTTCCTTATTGATTTTGTCTTCAAACGATGCCCCAGACTAAGAGCTAAGTATGATACTCCTTATATCATCTGGATAAATCTCCTCACAGATCCTCAGCTCAAGGAAAGATCCAATGCTACAGTGTCAAGACGGGTAAGGGGAATGAATCTTTTTGTCCCTATGTTCTTAGCCTCTGAAAATCAAATCACTTTCTCCTTTTTCCTTTTCTCCAGTGACTAGAGCACATTAAAGAGAAGGTTAATTAAATCCTTACGATCAATGTTAGTTGATTGTAGTATCAATTTTTTTATTATTTTCAAGATTCACAGTTCTTCTATGGATTCTGGTTTTTGTATGAAAGGAATCAGTTATCAAAAATGTGTATGTATGTATAGATATACTGTGAATCATGAAGCTGAACACACAAATATAACACCAATGTTTCTTTAATGTACATTCTGCGTGATTTTATTGTTAAATACAGTCTTTTTGGATCTACTTTCTCTATTCTTAGACGTTCTTTTTCAGTGGAAATTCACATGCTTAGGTAAATTGAAGAACAGTTAGTTAAAAAAATAAATAAAGGCTTGAGTATCATATGCAGCTTACTGATGGGATAGTCATTAACAAAGGTAATACATTATTTACATGTTTAGACATTGTTTTATGGTTATTTGTATTAGGTGACCTTTTAGCATAGTGGTGATAAATGACTTCACCATGTTCATACTCCAACAGTACATTTTCCTTTTGTTAAAATGTCATAGTTAAATCACTAAGTATTGTGTTTGGTGCATCTTGGTAAATTGTTCTAGGGCCTGACATGGTAACTGAGTCAGGCTTTTCCATATCCCTGAATTTGTCAATGTCTATTAGTTTCAAAATTAAGAGAGTTGTAGTAAATCTTGAGTCTAATCCCATTTTAGCATTCACTTAATGCCTCTTAGCACAGTATCTAATTGCATTCATGGAGTATCTGAGTACTGTCTGAAATGCACAGTACTGGGCAGTAATTCAGCCTGAGTATACAACTGGAGAGCAAAAGGGATAAATAAGTACATGAACCCTCAGTTGATAAGAGGAAATCTGGGGCTTGGAGGGTGGTGGAGCAGAGGGTGGTAAAATAACTGCAGAATAATTGAGTATTTCAGAAGGAAGTGGACAAGAAGGACAGTCTTTTACAGAAAGTGAGTCTTCTGTTCCTGTTTTCCAAGAGATGAGATGGGTAAATAAGTGCTTGGATGAAGCCATCCACGGCCTGTATTTCTCTTGCTTGCAGAAGATGATCTTAGAAGTTTCTGTGCTTCTCACACTTACAGGTTATCTTCACATACCGTGGTAGTTGTGACATCCTCTTGGTAGGTCTCTCTAATCTGCCTTAGAAGTGGAAAGATTCTGAATTGCTGCACTTGAGTCCATAAACTTAGAGAGTAATTATTCCTTTTGGCTTTTTTTCATGGCTTTAGTTTTGCAAGTAGAGACAGGGTTTTTGTACTACCAGGTCTGGCTTGGTGGCCTTGGTTTGTCTTCCTGGAAGGGATGTGCAGGACTTCATTACCTGCTTCCAAATGTCTTTGGAAGCATTAACTTGATCTCAGTAATTTTAGAGAAACTTTCTTACCCCATGAGAGATTTCTGCAAACCTCATAGTATGAAAACTAGATTTTTGTACTAAAAGGTTAAAACCAAAGAGGGTTTTTGATTTTTTTCGTAGAAAAGGCAGAGCACAAAAGCATGTAGTGCCAGCTTGTATGCATTTGCTTTGATTCTTATCATTAAACAGTGTAGAAGACACAAAGCAATATTAATTGCCTGTACCAGCACTCTGACTTCATGTCCTTAGAGAACAGTCCTGACAACAGTACCTGACGGGTAAAGGTTGCATGTCAAAAGCTGATGACAGATCAAGTGAAAAGGAATACCTCCAGGTTGTTGGTGATGTTTTTAGACAATCAGGGCTCTTCCAGCATTGCAAATCCAATCACTTCCAGTTAGATTTAAGGCTTATCACAATTGGATGCAATACTTTTCTCTTAGTAATTGACCATTGGTTGTCTCAAGCCTGAGTGGTAAGAGGAAACATTTGCGTGTGTTAGGCAGGACTAGAAGTAAGGGCAGAACTACTCACATTTTCAGCCACCAGATGGGTCATGGTACTGAAGTTTAAACTCCATTTTTTAAATCTCTTTATATAACAGGTAAGTAGAAAGCAGTGCAGCAGAGCTGCAGTAGTCCTTATTCCAGCACAAAAGGCATTAGACCTCTTGCTCTGATCGTTTTTGTTTTGGGCCATGGCGCTTCACCTGGTTGTGTGCATGTGCATCCAAATAGCTTGTCTAAGAAGGCCTTCAGAAAATTCTTTTCATCTTTAGTTGCACACAGACTGTTGGAGAAGCTGTGATTTTCCTTGATTCCAGGGACTCAGCACTGCAGAAGCGAGGCAGTATTAGTTGCCATCAGCCATTTGTTTTCCATGTCAACTTACTTTATTTTTTTCCCCTAAGGCATCATTGTCTTACAGGTACCCTAAAAAGGTGGATGGCAAATGCCCTTTGCTGTGCCTGTTTTGTCAGTCTGGTTTCTAGTTAGCAATTGCAGTGCACATTTTTTCATTTGCTTTGGATTTCTTTTCTTAGTGTGTAAATCCTGCGAAGTGTTGAGTGCTGCCAATTTAGTGCAAAGTAACAAAAAAAGCAGCTGAAGGCTGGTTGGCCTTCAGCAGCATTGAGCCTTTACAGAAGAAGAGCTTAGTCCTGAGCTTCCATGTTGTCAGTTTGCCAGTTGTTTAACTGCATGTGTGTGGTAGGGCTAAGAACAGAGCTGCTTGTGCCAGCTTTTGGAATCATGTGGTGCCCCACCAAGATGAAAATGAAAATGCAGGCGAGCTTTCCAGAAGAAACTGCTTGCTATCCTGCCACAAGCAAGGCTTGTTGCCAGGGCAGTCTCCAGTGGTTAAGGAGCTCTGTTTAAAAGTAGATTTTACTCAAGTACTTTGTTTTTGGGAACTCCATACTATCTTTTTTCCCTCCCAAGGATGCTGACAACCATTCAGATTTTGTTTCATGTGTCAACACTGTCAAAATTCAGTGCAACTTCAAAGCACAGGGAAGATCAATGGTTCTAATGCAACCTGAATAAATTGAACTGGTGTGCTCTAACCACTCATAACTCTTTTTTAATTGCATTCATTTTGTGTAGTCTCTTAGTTTGTGAGCAAGATCTTGCAGTGTCACTCAGTTCATGTTTTATTCTGTGTATTATAGTGTTAAATAGATTTCACTTTTTTTCTTTTGTCACTGTCACATTTGTGTTGTTTGTTTCTTTTCCTGCTAGCTGTCAGGGCATGAAAAGGTATGGATCATAGTGTGAAAAACTTCCTTTCATTTTCAGCATTTGTATTCATAATGAGCTTATGCGGTTCTGTGTGGCTTTTTTTTTGCTCTTTTTTCTTTCTAAACTTCTTTTGTGCAGTAATACTTTGTTTATCTCTTGAAGACAAGCCAAGTACTGATACTACATTGTCTGTTAGTGGTCCCACTAGTTACCGTCATTGGAGCTGTTTGCAGTGACTTAGCTGTGTCTAATGAGACATAGCCTTTACTGTAGAAAAATGGTATTTTAAGATGGGTGCCTTTAGCACCATGTGCTTCAGCCCAGCAAAGGGTGTCTGTCAAAGGGCAGCACTTTGAAAGGTTATGTTCAGGTACCATATTAGAGACTTGTGCTGTAGCAGCAGTATAGTGCAGTAGTCCAAAGTTAATATATGGAAGTAGTTAATGAAAATTGTTGCATTATAGATTTTTTTTTTTTTTTTTTAGAAAGAGTAGTTAGCTAAATTATTTTCAAGAGTGTAGTTTAAATGTTGCTGCTCAGATTTTGGAATTCTGTTTCTTTTTCTGCAGCTTCAAACAGCAGCCTCCAGGAGTTATGTGGGCTCAAGTGCTCCAACTGGAATAAGCAAAGATGAAGACACAAGTCGTTTTCATACCACCAAGAGAGGAAATTTCCATGAAGTTTTTAACCTGTCAGAGAATGAACGTCCTTTGCCAGGTATGATGCCACAGGAAGGTCACATTAGTAAAATATTTTGTAAAAAGCCAAGAATAGTTTAAAGTTGAATTCCTTTTCTGTGCATTGTATAGGTGTAACCTTTTGATTTCAAAGTCTTGCTTTAAATTAGGATGAATGGAGATGGTCTCTTTCATTCCATATCCTTGTAGGTCTTTGAAAGAGTGCACAGCCTGTGTATGGTTATGCAAATCCAATAGTCAGGGAATAGTTGTGTGGGTGGTTTTTATTTTGTTTTTTTAAAAATGAATGTTAAACCAGATGTTATGATGTCTAAACCACCTGATTTAGGCTTTTCTTTCTAAGCACTTTTAGCTTTAGGTATCTAAAGTTTAATATTCAGTGTTTTCTATTGTATAAGGAGACTGTTGGGGATAGTGCCTGTATACTTTTCTTAAGCTAAGATTTCTTGTTACGACTTTTTCAGTGTGTGAAAATGGCTGGCGCTGTTGCTTGATTAACAGGGATCGGAAGATGCCTACAGACTACATCAGGAATGGAGTTCTTTATGTCACAGAAAAGTGAGTCATGGCACTCCACACATTTCTTAGGGGGGAAATTCAAGACATGAAAGAGTTTGAATCTAAAAGAGATCCTTTAACAGTGTTTTGAAACAAAAATGCCATTTCAAGGTGCTTTGCAACCTCAAGAAAGCATCATAGGAGAGGGAGAGCTGACCCTGGTGTGTGGCTACACTTAACAGATGAGATTTTGCCTTGGAAAGGCTTGCACAGGAATGCAAAGTAGCTCTATATAGACAGTTGTTCGTAGCTGCAGTCCTTGATGTGGATAACATGCTAACTGTATATATACTAGAAAAGAAACCTAAAACCTAAGTATACTTTCAAAGTTGTGATCAACAGCAATTTTACAAATACTCTTAGTTTGGGGATTTTTAAAGTAAGCTGAATGTATAGCTTCCTTGAAATGACAGCAACAAAAAAGAAAACTGAAAATTAAACCTTGATTTCAAATTTTTATGGGTGACTGGTTGTTTTTTTAAATTTCCTTACTTACCTCCCAGCCTCCCAGGACTGAATAACTGTGGTCATTACTGCTTGGGTCTTGCACTGAAGTTCCTTTGGAGTGTAATGAAAGGAAGTAAAGCTCATCTGTATGCAGTGTCACCTAGTGATGGAGGCCACTCTCCAGTGTTTAGAAATCTGAGCTTTTGTCTGCAGCACAATAACATGAAACTAACACAGTGTTTCTCATTAATCTTCTTCTAGGATGGTGAAAGATGTATAAGCCTTTTGAGATTTGGTATTTCAACTGTTTAAGGATATATGTCCCTTGTGTGTCTTTAAAATGCTTGTCAGGTTTAACCATTCAGTGCAGTAATATAAATACAAGAATTTTTGTGTGTGTATGCATACCATATGTTCTGGGCTTTCAGACACATCAGCCAGTTGCTAGAATTTATAAATGTTTGTGCTAAATTAGAAGCCATAGCTGAACTGAACCTCTTTCTTTTATCTTGAAAGTTATTTTAACCTGTGAGATTCCAGACTTCAGAAGAGACAAGAGGAATATTTGAGAGATTTATTTGAGAACACTGTATCAAAATGAGCATTTTCTTTTCTTGTTTTCAGTTACTTGTGCTTTGAAAGCTCAAAATCCGGCTCATCAAAAAGAAATAAAGTTATAAAGCTGTCGGATATAACAGATATCCAGAAGGTATGTCTGGTTGGTGCGGCAAATAGGGGAGAAAACTGGTTTTCTGTTCAGCTACTCATGTTTTGCATTTGTGCCTTTGTTATTTTGAAAAAGCATGACATTGATAATATGTATAAGTGAAATGTAATTCTTTGATCATTAATGTTTCCCAGAACTGCTTTTTCGGACTCAGCACAAGCAAACTTGCTATGAGCATTAAGACAAACTAGTCTACTAAACCCTTACACTCCTGCATTTTTTTTAATTAACATTATGTTGTTTAATAACTCCAGTGTTGGCCAGAGCTGCGTAGGCCTTAAGAAGATTTATTGGTAGCAGGAACTGTGTATTACTAATTTCAGTCTGGGTGTGAATATTGATAGATGCACCATCTTAAAAGTAGGTGCCCCAGAGGGAGGCAGGATTGTTGTCAGTGGAGAAAGGTAGATCATTAGAATAGCCAGACTGGGATGGGCTGGAGTTTCATCCAGTAACAGAGGCAAGAAGTGGAAGATTGGAAGCATAGCAAGGGCAATGTCATCCTTCCTTTGGTTGAGGTTTATCAGCCTGTGGTTGCTAAAGGCTTTAGTGGTGCCTTGCATCACTCTCTACGGCCTTCAACATCACGTTTTGTTATTCTTTCTGAACTTGTCCTTATCTTGAACACAGACACCCCTGCTTTCTCCTGCATTCTGTACCACAGATTAAATCATGTTGAGCAAAGAAACACTTCAGCCTGGTGTCTACTACTGCATAAGTATCTCCAGATTTTCAAATTAATTCCTTCTATTTATATGATATGTCTGTAAAGCAGACAGCTTATGCTCAAATTGAACATTCCTACTGTAATTAATAATTCATATTAATGGATTTCAGACATCTTACTTCAAGTAATGCTGGTTTGTTGTTCAGTAGGCCTTTACTGCCATGAAGTTCCTTTTGCATCTGTGTAGTGTTTTTAATGAAGATGAGACAGGGATCATACAGTCAAGCATAAAAATGTGCTGTGCCTGGTTTTATTTGGAGGTGGGAAACCCAGGTCTGACTTGGACGTCTTTTTCTCCCTGTGAATACTCCCACGTTCAGCCTACTGTATTCTTTCTTATCTTTATGGACTTCCTTTCTAAAAAAAAGCAAGCAAACTGTGTGTGGCACTGGGTGCTGTGGTTTAGTTGACATGGTGGTGTTTGGTCAAAGGTGGGAGCTCTTGTTCAACCTTAACGATTCTATGACTGTGATACCCTGTTTTCTATCTGATTTTGAAAAAGAAGCTTATTCTGGCCTGCTTGCTGCTCCTCTGCAGAGGGGATGAATGTCACCTGCAGGGGAAGCTGTGGGTGAGGCACACAGGCCCATCTCACGCACACAGAGCTGGGCTGTGCCCTGCCCGCTGCGGTTCCCAGCACCACGGCTGGGTCAGCTCCCGCGTGCTGGAGTGGGACTGATGCTCACTTTGGGGCTGGGGCTGGTTCCAGCAGGTTGAGTGTTGCTGCAGCTCGTGGGAGGAAGTGGAGGGAAGGATCCTGGCTGTCCAGGTGAGGCTGTACCCACCGAGTCCAGGATCTGAGAATGGCAGCTGGCTTCATCCTGGTTTTAGTAGAGATCTCTTAGTTGTGGCTGGCAGGACATGCCAGCGTTGAATTGTGTAACCTCTGCAGCATCTCTTGCAGTTGTTCAGTAGAGAAAATATCTTATGTCTTTGTGGTTTTTTTTAGTATAAAGTGCTCTCTGTTCTCCCGGGATCAGGGATGGGTATTGCTGTATCGACACCATCGACACAGAAAGTAAGTAGCTGGCAATATCTGTATTGCTGTGTTGGACTTCTTACCCTTCTTTTCCTCCTCTGGTTAGCAGCATAAAGGCTTTTTTGTCCCCTTGTGCCAGTGGTTGGCTTTTTCTCTTTTTAAAAAAAAATTCACTTCTCTATTATTCAGTATGTTTGTCTTCAGAATTTTAATGAATTAAATATTCAGCTTGTTCTACTACATCTGGAGTGTTTTACTCCAACACTTCAGAAAGATCTTCCCCAGCCTCCTGCATCAGGAGCATGGGGGCTGCTCTGCTGTGCAGTCTGAAGCAAAAAGCTGTTGGCTTCAGAGTATCCATGGGGGAGGAGGCTTTGAGGTGGGAGGGCCTGACCCTCAGATGAAGTTTTTAAGGAAGTGAAAAATATTAGAAACTATGCCACATAGTCAAGGAGTTAGTAGAGAAAAGGATTATCTTGTCTTTATCAATGCATTTCTAGTGCAATTAACCTGTTCCTATTGACTTGACAAAAATATACCTAGAGGAAATTCTTTTTCTTTGTGTATTGACATGATGTGTTTTTTTCTATCATTTAGCCTTTGGTGTTTGGTGCCATGGTACACAGAGATGAAGCTTTTGAGACAATTTTCAACCAATACGTAAAAATAACATCTGCACCATCCAGCAGTGAAAGCTAGTGTCTTATCTTGGAAGAGCTAAAGGAAACTTTCTTATTGTATGACTCGGTAGTGGAAAAAATGAACATCCTCATCTATTTTGCAATAATTTTTCTTGTCTGGTGGTTTATATTCTATCTGTTACATAAACCAAGTGTATTTTATATATGCCTTCATGTTTGTTTTTAAGGTTTTTGTAAAAAAAGACAAAAAAACCCAAATGAAACAAAACAGTGAAAGTGCTATCATCACTATTAGCCTTGCACATTAAGCACTTTTAATGTTTATTTACTGACATTAAAAGCTGGGAAGATGCTCGGAGACCTGACTGTATAACAGATTGATCCCTTTATCTCCACTGATGTCACTAGGGATACATTTGTCCCTTTATCTTAGTTGTTTTTCCCCGAGATGTGAGAATGATGACAGCAGCAGCCTGAAGTCTCCTTCTTCAGCCTGGAGTTTTTAATTGGGTCCTTTATTAAAACTGATAGCAACACCAAGGAAGTATTAGTATCTTAGTATTTCCATATTTACAACTGCATTTAAAATAACTACTTCTTGCTAATTTTTGCATTGCAGAAGGATGTTTTACTGGTTTGGTTAACTTCAATTTTTCATGCATAGAGATGTTTAAATTACTTGTACAGTGAATTGGAGGAGATAGTTTGTAACTGTATTTTCCTTTCCTCATAAACCAAAGTAAGAGGAAGGAAGGCAGGCAGATACTTTTTATAAAAGAGGGCACCAAAATGTTGTTCCTAAAATGTTAGGCATCATGTAATTATATTTCTATAGGTACTTGTCCTAGAAGGGCTCAGCTGTTGTACATGTTGCATGTACAAGGCGTTCGTATGTTAATGCATTAAAGACTTGAAGGCTTTTTGTGTTGGGGGAGGTGAGAGTAATTAAACTAAACTCAGATGTGACCTTTTTTAATTTGGCTCTTCTCTTGAGTTACCGTGTAATAAAAAACCCTGCTATAATATAGCAACTGAAAGCACTAATTCCTCTCCAAACATAATTTGAGGAGCATTGGTGTGCTTCTGTCTTCCCCCGTGCAGAATTAAATTTGGTAACAATTAAACCCAACTGCCAGGTAAAACAGGAAGGCTGCACTCCTCTAAACCCTCTCAGGCCTGTCTAGCAGAAAAGCACATATTGACCTTTGTCTTTAATATTAGAAAGCTTTTATACTCTATATAAAGCACCCATCTGAGAGGTTTAGAATTTTATCTGCATTTTCATGAAAGCACAGTAGGAGTTATGCCAAGCCTTCCAGAGTGTCTTTTCCTTTACTATGTCTTTTAGAGTTGAGTAGTATGGATGTCTCCAGACATTGTATGAATGGCCCTAAAAAAAAAGCAATGGAGATGCAAATTCTTATATAAAAATGGGGCTTCATTTCATGGATTTTTTTTCTCTGTTTGTTTTTAAACGGGAATTTCCTTTCTTTATAGGGAAAGGGGTAAAATGAAGGAGGGAGAGGGGTAGCAAACACCAAAGGGTGTTTAAATCTTAGCACAGTTTTAAATTAAAGTATGTCAATAAATGCAGGAGCAATGAAGAAGGTGACAGTCAAACTGCACAAACCTTATTTTAGTCTGGCCATGAAGAGGTGGGATATGAGAACTTAATATAAATTTGATATGAAGAAGTACTGGTGAATACCATAATTTGGTTGAGTATTGTAAAGTGAAACACTGATGGGGTGTGCCCTGGGTGGAAATGTAAGCAAGAACGGGGGAGAAAGCACTGTAATGGCTAAAATGCAATTTTCAAGTTCTCGCTTTAGTGTAGCACTTGAACATGTCTGTACATGACCTGAAAAAAGGGTGCATTTCTAACACCACCTTTGGTATGCTGTAACTCAGGGCCTGGAAACTTCAAATATAAGTGAAGCTGGTGGGAAATCCATTTTGCCACCGTTTAAAGTGGATGTAGCTTGACAGTGTATGGTTTCATAACTTTACGCATTCAGGTTATATGTTTAAGTAAAAATTCTTAAATGTCTTAAATCTTTCTCATCAAAACTACTTTAAAATCAGTTAATTTCTTTTTTGTAACTGCTACATATTATAATTTGGCTTTCCTTTCTAGAATCTTCCTTGAATAGTAAGTGTGGCTGACAAATAGGCATTAAAATGGCTTAATGTTACATAAATCTTGATCAGATTCATTCATTTTGTCTTAAGAAAAAAGTCCCTTGGGTGTGTTTTAAGGTTATCCTTTTTTTTTTGAAGAAACAGAAAACTATATTTTTTACAGAGAGCATGCTCTTTTTCTTATTTTTGTATCATTTTTCAAGTGTAATTTATACCTTCACTCTGATCATAACAGCAGTTTCAGTAGGAAATCAGTTGACTTGCACTTATTACCTCCTCCCCCTCCCACCCTTCACTGGTTGACCCTCGTGTACAGGGTTGTCCTAGATTCTGGTTCCTGGAGGAGCTATAGGATCTATACTGATGGTGCCAGGACAGTTAACCATACCTAGGCTTCGGAGAGGGAGAAAAGATGTCTCTATCCTTTTCCCAGACTGAAATGCCTCATGTGTACAATACATTCTTAAAATTTATTTTCCGAGCAAAGAAATTAGAAACGTCGTATAAAATCTAATGTGCTGACGTTTGAAATGAATCCACACTTTAACAGTGTGAACTTAAAAGTTAGCGATGCTTAAAGCAGTAAACCTAGTGCAAACTGCAATGCAACATTGGTTCTGATACAGAGAAAACAGACTGGGTTTCTTTTTTTTTTTTTTTTTAATAGAGTTGTAATATAATTGACAGACATGTGTGTACATATTTTGCAAATTTCACTTTACATTGGGTTATCCGGTTTCCCTGCTGCACAACTGCTCCCGTGGTGTCCGTGACTTCAGAGACTGAAGGTAACCTTTGTGTGTTTGCTCACACTTTTCTCCTGCTGCACCCTCCCAGGTCTGGAGGGCAGGAGGGGATGGGCAATGAGTAAATATATACTTGACTTGTGTAATTACACTGAAGCTCTCACCTTAAATTCCAATCTTCCTAGTTAGTTTTGCAGTACAGCCTGGTGCACTTCAGAAACAGGCTGGGTCGGAACACTTAATGTAAAGTGCTTCTAAATAGCTGAAAGTGATGTTCTTGTCATTCTGTCTGTCTGATTGCTGTTTATATTTGCAGTTCTGTTCATGTCTGTGGATGTCTGGATCATTCACGCGTAATTGGATTTAACTTCTTTAGAAGTTTGTTGGTTAGTTTGAGTCCCTTTTAAAGACAATAAAAAAAGGGAGATGAAAACTGACTAATTCTTTATCAGTGACCATTTAAATTCAAAAGGCGAAACAAGCTGAAATATGAAATCATGCCTTTCTGTGCACTGTAGCTTTTGTGAGGCAAGATTGAATGAAACAAGCTATTTATTAGTAGCAACATCACACAGGATGCCAGCAGCAAAACTCTACCCTCGTTCTGCAGACAAAGAGAAAAGGGATTTTACCCAACTGTGAAGAGATGAAAGGATGTACCTGTTTTTTGGCTACTTAAACCTGTTTGAAAAACATTGGTAGTTTTTATTGAACTCTGTACATTTTGGCAGATGCTTAATTTCTACTAATCATTGAAATATAATGGATGTTAAAATTTTTATGTCTGAAGTTTGAGTCTATATTTTGAAATTGTAAATAATTCATTATCAGTGTAACTTTTGTTTGACAAAAGACTTATACTGTATGAATAATTGAAATAATGCAATTATTTGCCCTGTACATTTTTTAAGAAAATCTTGTTTGTTTAAAAAGTCTTGTATAAATTATAATTTTTATTTAAATAAACCTAAAAATGCTTTGTGCTAATGCTTCTTGCATACTTCAATTACTTATCTATCAAAACTACACCTGATTTCTTGGAACGAAGTGAGTCAGTGCTTTTTGGCAGATTCATAGCCACAGGTCCATTGCTGGGGGGAGGTGGGTGGGTCTTACTGCTTTTGAAGCCCAAGGAACTTGAATTATATTTTAAATAATTCCATTACTTTATTGTAGTATACGTACGTTTTTGGTTAGGTCTCTTCTGTGATTACATCAGTCACTTTGCAGTACACGGTTAATTTAAGGAATGAAAAAGCAGGCAGTGATTTCTAAGGTTGCCACTGCTGGAGGGCGTGGATGACACAAGACTTTTTGGAGGCATACAAACTCCTGTCAGCCAGAGCTTCACCCTGCTGTGCTGCAGGCGGGCGTTGGAGGTAGGGATAAGCCCTTTTCCATCCCCAGGGTGTGCGGGTGGAGCAGCATTCCATTACCAGGAAGGGCTGTTCTGCAGCCTCTGTGTCTCAGCTCTCTGGTCACAGCAGCCCACCCTGCAGTGCTGTGCCTGTGGCTGTGCCTGTGTGTAACCTGTTCCCTGCTGGGGATGAATGGCCACGCTGCCTCCTCCCGTTGTGTTCCAGGGAAGCTGTCCCGCTGACCCGCTGCCCTGCGCTGGCTTTCGCAGCATTCTCAGGCCTTTGTGTGCCCTTAGGAATGTAATCCCAGCAGTGAGCTGCCTGGTCATCTAATCCAGGCCCCTTTGTTTGTCTCTACAATGCTCCTTTCTGTGTTTGGCTCGGCTGAAATGGGTCAGTCTGGGACGGATCCTCCACACGTGAATGTGTGCTGCTCTCCTTATTTCAATATTTAGTTTTCTCATGGTGGCAGCAATGCAGCTGGTGATATAATGGTGTTTTACGCTGGTATTCTCTGTGTTCTGACAATACTTAACTTGTTCAGAGAATACTTAACTTCCCTCTTGTACTGCTTTAATGCATTTTTTGTTAAATATTTGTATAAGATGAGTTGCACCTGCAGCAGTACTCACAGAGGCTGGGTTCAATCCCAGCTCCCTGAAGCTTTGTGGAAGGGAAATGTGGAGCCTGAAGTCTGGTTTTGGCTATAGACTCCATGGTGTGTGTGGGGGGACACGGTCTTCCTGAAAACAGTGCTTGCTGTCTCAAGGTCACTTTAGCAGCCCATGAAAAGCATAGAATTGAGTTGAAAAAGCTGTTCACCTGCTCTCCCTGTAACTCCTACTGCAGAAAGGAAGCTTTCCAGCCAGTCTGCAGTGTCACCCACACACGCTGGCTTAGTGCACGTGAGCAAGGCAGTCTTGTGCAGTCCTGGATTAAGGTAAAGGGCAGATACAGCATTCAGCTTGGAGAAGCTGAGGGGTTTTTTTGCTGTTACTTTTAAGTAATTTTCAAATTAAGTCTGAGTTCTTCTACTGAATCCCTGGATTCACTAAATTGCTCTTCTTAGGTTAGGCTAAATATTTCGTACATTAGTTATTGGCTCATCTTAGACTTTTGAATATTTTTATTTCAAAAGTAAGTAAGAAATACTAAAGATGTGAGAAGTTAATTTTCTGTATTAGAGAGGTTGGGATATTGCAAAGGGATCAGTCCCTTGCAGCAACAGTGTCCTCAGTGGGCTGTGGATGCTCTAGAAGTTAGGTGGGCGTAATGCAGTGCCTGAAGGATGTAGTTGTGAACACGTCTTTAATACTAGATTTAGCCTGAACTGATGCTGTATTTGGTCAGGTTGGATTTGACTGGGAAGCAGAGAGAGATGAGGGGAAGATGAATACCTTTCCCTGTGTTTAAATAGCTGGCACTTTTCTGTACCTTGGGAGCTTCACAGTGCAGCTGTAATGTGCATTAGGCAAAATTTCTGCTTTTGCGTTCTCTACTGAAGTTCCTTCCATCTTTGCCAATTTCCATGAAATATAGTTGCATATGGATAATTATCTCCTTCAGCTTTCCTTTTTGACTATGCTTCTCTATTAAATACCAAATTTGTGTATTCTATAGCTTCTGTCTTATACTTCACTGTCCATTATGGTATGTTTTTCTTTTTTTTTTTTCTTTGATTTTCCTCATGTACATATACAAACGTTCCCAAAAAACCAAACTCAAACCTTGGCCCATTTGACTAATTTCATCCCTTTTCTTACCTTCTGCCCTTTATTTTCATCTCAGGGTGGTCTCATGTGAATGGATGTACTAGCATATGCATGCCTAGAGCAGAAATTTCTCTTGATCCTCACTTCGTTTAGTAATTTGATGCTGGCTTTAACCTTAAAGTATAGCTGGAAGTTTTCAAGATTAATTATGTCCAAAGAGATGTTGCTCTTTTTTTCCTCCGTTGCTGTCTCTGACAGTTTTGAATTGAGAACTTTTCCACTGGTTCCTCTTACCTGTATTTTTCTCCTTCAGCACTGTTCCATTTTCTTCCTCTCACAAAAACAACCCTGTAATTTCAGTCCTGATTATTTAGAGATACTGACTGACCATGTCCTGATGAACATGTCACAAGTTCACTAAAGCTGCCTTCCCCTGTTATATCTTCCATTTTGTATAAATTGGAGCTAAATTGCTATATCTGCTGGTTTGGATTACTCAGTGGCTTCCATTTTCTCAAGCTAATTTGCCACGTGTCTGCTCCTGATCATCTGCATGACTGGGGAAGAAGATGCTTCTTGAACCTGTTGAGTGAGTTCTTTAAAGTGAACAATCTCTTCTTGGCAAAGCCAGTTTTACTGGTGCAAGCCTTTGTTGAGCAAAATATGTACCTGCAGAGGAGCAGATGTAGATGTAGATGATTTTGCCTGCTGCAAAATGATGTTTGGGAAGGAATGTTTGAGCCTAAGCTGCTATTTGCTCAGGCATCTCCATGCCAGTCCCTTGAGCCCAGGGTGTGAGGTTTTAACCTCTCATGGCCAAGTCAGTAAGAACTTCTGAAAATCCTCTCCCTAGGTTTTTTATGTCAGATAAGTATTTGGGAAGGACTGCTATCTGTAAACAAAGCAACTGTATTCAGTGTTGGTTTTGCTTTGTGAGAAAATGTCTCCCCTGACCAGAAATGGCATTGGCCAGTCACAAATATTAACCAGCCACACAACAGGAATAAGAGTCATGAGTTGATTCTAAACCTAACAATCCTTAAAAATATCATGCAAGTTATGTATTTGTAGAAATTGAGTCTGTACAAGAAGTATTTGGGGCCAAAAGAAGCCCTTTGCCAAAAAAACCCCCCAAAAAGTCAAGAAAAAAAGATTAAATCTTCTAGATGTTATTTGGGAAAAAACTGGATGGGTCCTGGAGCGTGAGCTAACCTCCATTAGACATTTCTTGTGAAGTGTGTATATATATATATATGTATATACACACCTTTCTTTACGCTCATAATGCAAGGCTTTCCTGTGTTTCAGGTGGTTTTTTCTTGCAATACCCTGTGTTTTGGATGCTTGCAGGAAGTGTGTGATTGGTGTTGGTTAGTGGACAGGCTCTAGGAAGTTTCCAAACCTACACACGATGTCATCCTTACTCCCATTACTCGCCTGGCAGGGGAGATGCCTTAGAAAGCCATCTTCCTGCTCACAGAAGGAGCTTCACGTTGCTCTCATGGCGTGTTGACCCTTATGACTTCCCAAAATAAGCAATCCTGATGGCACAGCTCATGGAGTGGTGGCAGCTGTGTCTGTGCTCAAATCCTTTTGCAAGATGAGTGATTCTGGGCGCTTTCCAAGGAGAGCAAAGCACAGCTAAGCCTTGAACTTTACCTATGTGATGCAGGAAATGGTGAAGGGAAGACAGATGGGGTATGAGGGAGGGGCAGCTTTTAGTCCAAAACTGGACTTGTGATGACTGTGAGTGCTCCTCACACCATCTTGTGGCTGAGCAGTGTTCGGGAGGGCTTTTGGAAAAAGGGGAGATGCTGTCTTCAAAGCTGTATAAATATGTTGAGACTCTTTGTTTAAATATGCCAAAAAGTGTATAAAGAATGTCTGTATGAAAAATGTAGATTTACTGTATTGCCCTAATACAGCCGTTTTCAAATATGACCACTATAGTCATCATGCAAGGTCACTGTGTGGCAAATACCAGTTGTATTTGTTGACTTCTGGGGAAAATAAACACAAAAGAAAATCATCTACAACCTCAGCAAACACCTTGAACACGCTGCTCTACTAACTTATGCTTAAGATTTATTTCTACTGTTTGAGTAATTTTACTGTTTTATATTCCTGACAAGGTGGATGGCTTGGTGAAGACTTATTGTGCATCTCCTGACTTGGAGATGACAGGAGCCTGTTAACACCTGCTTCTACAGGTGTGCCAGGCTCCAGGTCCATCTGGGTAAACACCTTCTTGAAAAGCCTGAGCTCTGGCCTCTGCTCAAGCAAACATTTTAAGGTGACTGTGGTTTCATGCCGAACTAAGGGCTCCCTGCCTCCTGCTTATCTTGTGCCAATGCTAGGGCTCACCAGACCTTCCTAAAATGACAGGAGCCCAGCAGAGGATGTGAGAGCAGTGAGAAGAGCAGTGCATTATCCACCTTTCCAGAAAGCACAGGAAGCTGTTACAGGCTGGCTTGGCTGCCCCTGGATCTGCAGCCCAGGTATGGTTTTGGTTACCATGAGGGATCTGACATACAGCTGCCTCTGTGTTCCCCTTTTCAGGTTTGCAATGTCCTTTAGATTTCAGAGGTAACTTTTGAATATAACTTGGATAAACATTAAAGGCTGATCCTGAGCATATAGTATTAAAGAATAATGCAAAGAAACTGAGCTAAAATGTCTGTGTGTGCAAGTTAACTCTGCACAAAACCCGATGGTGCAAATATTTAAAGAGTTGGAATGCTGTTGTTAGAGGTATGTTTAATCTGCTAAATCCACTTCCTTCAAGCACTGACTTTTGCCCAGCTCCTTCCCTGAAAACTTGAACCAGAGCTGGTGAAAAAAAAGGTGAGGGGGTAGCTGTTGCTCATCACATTTTTGGGGCCATTGCAATCAGAGCAGGGATGGTTAGAGAGAAGGCAGGAAGCATAGCCAGGAGAGGTCATGGGCTTTTTGTTTGAGCCTGTTGTCTCAGGGCTGTGCTGGGGTAGACTCATCCCTCTTGGAAGCAGGAGCAAAGTGGGGATGGCTGTTTAAGAGCCTCCATGCAGAAGAAGTAGAAGGCATGTTATCTGATGTGTGGCATGTTTTCATCCTAAAAATCATTAATGAGGATCTTGGATGATGTTAAATTTAAATTCAAAGGCTTTAATTTAATTTGCATTTTTAGCCCATGTTGCTCTTCTGTTTTACCTTCTTTCTGCGTGTGTGCCTGTGGACATGTAGCTGTGTGCACTGACAAAATGGGCCAAGACCTTATCCCTCTCCGTGCACAGCAGATACGTTCATATGAAGGTTGGATCTCTTTTTTCCAGGCCCTTAGCCCTGCCCTGCCATCGTGCTCCTGCAGCTTTCCCACTTCAGCTCCCTCTAGCCACATCATGCTCCCGCAGGGGCCAAGGGCCACTCTGTGGCTTGGTAGGTGGTGGCACTGCTGAGGTGGTATAAAACACAGGTAGATACAGGATTGGGTTGTTAAGCCATGTGAAAAAAGTGCTGGTGTCCTGTATCTTTGCAAAATATCTTATCCTTAACTTGTAAGATGTGCTGTGGGTTGTAGCAGCAGCAGCTGCTGGGAGAAAGCTCAGGCTTCCCAGATCCCTGTCAACAAATGCCTAAGTGTAAACTTTTTGCAGGAATACACAGTTTCTAACACTTGCTATTTTTAAAACCAAGATAGGACTAACTCACATTAGATGGGGGATGTCCTGCTCCTGTTATACCCCATGCCCTTAGCCTGCAAAGAGCACTGTCTTGCACTTTAACACCCCAGATCTGTGTCCTTGGACTGGTGCCAGAGATCCCAGCATTTGCTGTATTTATCTCTGTCTTCATGATTTTGTTCCCCTGCTTTTTGAGAGCATGAGCTGTCTGAGTCGTGGAGCCCACCAGCACCAGACCAGGGTGGGGAATGTTGGGTGGGCTTGTTTCTCAGTGCTGCTGACGTTGAGGAGCTCCTGTGACAGCTCTGGGAACCTGATCTGTAAGCTCCACATGGAAACACATCGCACTAAGTCCTTTGTAGGCTATTTATGTTATTCTGTGGCTGAGATACTTTATAACACGGTATTATAATCCTCCTTGCTGCTAACATTTTTGGTGGAGAATATATTATCAAAATATAGGTGCTGGGTTTCAGTTACTTCTAAGTCTTTGTTCTTGATTTTAGGAATTAGGGGGTTGGGTTTCTTTGTTACTGTCAAGAAAGTCCCAGTGAGAGACATTTTCCCCCTGACTTCAGGAGCGTTATTTCGGCCATCGCATCAGGTTTCTCAGGGGTGGGTGAAAGAATACCTGAGCACCTGGCAGGAGAAGACTCTCACTGTGATAGGGGTGAAGGTGGTGACAAACTTGCTGAGACTTCTGATTTCTGACAATGCTGTATCTCCAAGAGGTATTAAATCCCAAATATAGGTGCTTTAAAGTGCTTATGGTGGGCGCTCAGCCCTGCAGTTGTCCAACTGCACACAGCTGCTTAAATCTTTTGGCCTGAAGGACCCTCACAGTGACCACAAGCTTGATGGCCCCTCCAAGCCGTCTGTGCTGCTCTGCTGGCCTCAGCAGCTGGTTGGAAGTGCTCTGAGCTCCTGGCTCCCACACAGCTGGAGGGGGAGGTGGAACAGAGCAGCTCCCATAGCCCTGCACAGCGAGCAGTCAGAGCAAGGCACTGTCCCTCTGCAGCTCCCAGCTGGGTACGAGTTACTGCTTTGTTCTCTTGGCCAGGGGGGTCACCACACCCCGTGCTTGAGCCTGTTCCGGCTGGGAGAAGTGACAGAAAAGCCTGAGCTTTGTGCCTCTGGCAGGGGACATGTTGGGCTGGTGCCATTCCCAAGGCACTGATGGGTGGGCAGAGGTGGAAAGGGGTCCTGCTATCCTCTCTGGCATCTACAGCCAGAAAGGTTCAGGCACAGCCTGAGCTTTTCTCTTAGCAAAACAGAGTTCCTCTTTAGGCTGTTACCCTCATTCCCGCCCATTGTTCCACAATTTATGGTGTCCATTATGTTTTAATCAGCCAGCTCTCTGTGGGAAGCACTGTACGGCTTGTACTGTGCCTTGTGTCAAGATCATGACAGCAGCCATGGTGAAGAGAGAGGAACACCATTACAAGGAGGGTCTCACCTGTCCCATGTCTTTTATCCTCTTGTATTAGGTTAACTTTCTGTCTGGTTTCACACTGGTTTGTATAGTTCTGAAGTGCAGGAACTACCCAGACCCTCCTTTTGGAGTCTAAGCCTGCAGATCAGAAATATGCCTATACCCAAGGGAACTGTGTTGTGCCAAGCCAGCCTGAGCTCAGGGGACCCTTGGTCTCCATTTCCTCTTGCTATTGATGTGGTTGAGGCAATCTAAATGCCCTTTCCCTTTGTAAGATTTTTGCGGAAATACAGCTGCTGAGTGAAGCTTCTAACCGATTTAAAGGGAAGCCCCTGTAGGAAACGAGGTTGAAGTGCGTTTATCAGATGTTGGTTTGATGCTCTCTTTAGGAAAAGCAACATTGTGGCCTGTCTAATTTTATACATTTTTAATAAGCATAGGCAGTGTTGTCTGCTGTGATAGGTAACATGCAGGAGCCTGCTGAGCTGTGGGGGTGATGTGCTCCGTGCACAGGATGGGGAAAGAGCTGCTCATCCTCACAGGGTACAAGGATTGCTGCACTGTGCTGAAGCTGGAGGTCTTCAGCACCCAGAATATTGCTCACCTGGGCACTTCTGAGACCTCTGGAGTGGGTTTTTTAACAATGTGTTTTCCTGTGAGCTCTCTCCTGGTGGATCCGGCTGCATTCAGCTCATAGTTGAATACAACCTGCATCCTCCCTGAGCCCTGGGCTGGTTGCATCTGCTAGTATTTAATAATGAAGGGAAGGAACTTGGAGTAAGTGTGCTGCTTTAGATCTCATTGGCAGTTTCTCCTTGCTCATTAGCAATGAGGTGAAAACAGCATCTGGCTACAGATCAGTGTGCAGGTCTTGGAAAAGGTCCCCATGCCTAGTGATTGCAGTGGCATTGAGATGCAAGTTTTTGGCATGCTTATAAAGTCCTTTATAAGAAGAAAGCTCTGTTTGCACATTCCAAGAAGAGAAGCAATGTTGTTAATCCAAGTGCTCTGTAATACTGGAATGCTTCTGCACCAAGGTGGAGGCTAAAGGCTGAAGTAAAACACTATCTCACACCCCCCAACACAGCAGTCTGGCAGCTGTAGGCAAGGGAGGGTTGGAGAGGCCTCAGCTCCAGCAGTACGTGTGCTGGTGCCTTAGGCTCCAACAAGGAAAACAGATGGAAAATAGCTTGGAGAAAGTCTTTGCCTTCAAGAGTGCAATGTCTGTTGTCTTTAATAGGTGACTTGATCAGCCCAGGGGCTGGCCAGCGTGGCTGGGGGTAGCCGCCTGCTGCTTCTCCAGCCACCCTCTACCCACAGCTCCATCCTGGGCTCTGAACCCCACAGGGTGCCCTTGCCTTGTGCTCTGGCAGTCAGGACATGGCTCCTGAGCTGTGTGGCACTGTGGCATGCCAAGGGGCAGCAGAAAATGCTCAACACTGCCTTTATAGGGCTGGAAGGAGCTGTGCACTGCAAACCCTGTCCTCTAAGGCTGCTAAATGAGCCCTGCATGTAGGCAGGTGTCTTGCCTGTACCTGCTGTCTATATTGCTTATTTACTGATGACAGGCATTTTGGGGAGGAAGAGCAAAATAAGGGAAGTAAAGGTAAATATCTGACCGAGGAGAAACTGGCCTCTGGCTTCCCTCCTGCCTCCCAGTCCCACTGCCATGCGCTGGTGAAGGGTTCATGGCACATCCCAGCATTCCAGCCTCAGCTGCAGGTGGCTTGACTTCCACAGAAGGGGTTTTCATCCAGAAAAAATATATGAAGATCTGATTCAATATTTAAAAAAATAAAGTAACAGTTCTGTAATATCTCTGACTCAATTTGCTTTTTCCTGAGACCCATCAAGTCTTCCAGAAAACAGGCAAAGTTAGGAAGGAGACAACAGACAATCTCATTATTGATCTAAACATTTTTAGCCAAGCAGTAGCAAACATTTAAAAAAAATTGTGTCTCTTCTCTAATATAATTAGCTGTGGCTGTTAGTATCTAAGGAACAACTAAAATAACCATGGTAGACTGTGCTGCATACTGTGACAAGTAATTTTAAGGGTCTTTGAATGTTTAGCAATGGAAGGAGGAGGTAGAAACAGGAAAGGTTGTTATAAAAAAAGTCCCTGAACACTGAGGCACAGCAAGACTCTGTGGTCTTCTTGCAGACCTCAGTTATTTGCTTTTCCAGGTACAACACTGCCTTTTTGCAACTGGAATGCATTTTTTACCCCAGCATATACTTAAATCCTTCCTGATGGACTAATTCCTACTTGCTTCTCTATTCATGGCCCCTAAACTTTGCATCAATAAATAAGAAGTGTAGATTTGGGGATATTCAGTGCTATTATGAGAATGTGCATATTTTCTTCCTGGTTGTTTCAGGTCTGTTATCTGGTTCAAAGTCAGAAAAAAATCCAGATTTCATTGAAAAGATGTAAGAAACCACATTCCCTTTTAAGACATCGAATTCTCTTGATAGTAGTCCCCCTGACTGCTGCTTTGTTGCTATGGTGATTACTAGTCCATTTAAGCCACTTTAAAATGGTAATGATGAGCAAGAAAACCAAATTCATAACAATGTCATTAGCATAGATATTTTCATGTGTTCCATGAGATTAGGAAATGACCAAGGTCTGGGGAATAGTAGCCTGATTTATTTTCAATTTTTATGGGCTGCTAATGATTTAATGGCAAACAGATCTGATGCAAGCTGCTATCAAAGACATCAGCTCAGAGCTCTGAGAAGATAAAGCTATGGGGCCTTTGTGATCCACTACGGTAGAATAAGCCAGCCTAAACTAATTAAAATACCTTCAGGGACATCCTCCACCACTGGTGCGACATCAGACTTATGCTCTGTGAGGAGTCTGGTCCTGCTGTGGCCGTACTGGGGAAGGGAAACCCCATGTTAACACAGTTCCCAAACTTTTTGGCCCCTTAGGTCCTCAGAGCCAGACAGGTGAGTGGTGGGATTCCATGAGGCACAGCACTTCAGCTGAAGAGCTGCAGCGGTGATGCTGTGCTTGTGGGCCAGTGGCTTTGAGCTGCAGGTTAACTGGTGGATCTGCAGAGGGCTGAGGGAGACCTCAGCTGCAGCGAGTGCTCTGAAGGGGAACAGACAGGGAGAAAACTCACCACAGGACACCTCTCTGCCTGTCAGGACACATGCTTTAGCTAGAGGACTTCAAATGAAGGAAAGGCATCACAGGTGCTGGTGTGTGAAGTGCCTGGTGAGCTTCACTGGCCGGGGTCTATGGAGGGGGCGTGGATAATGGTCCCCAGTGCAGGGGCTGGGACAAGAAGCAGGAAAGAAACCTTCAAGCAGCACTGATGAGGGAAGCTGAGGCTGTCCAGGAACACCTGCACTTCCTTTAGTTTTTTGAAGACTGTTTCAAAATATGATCATGTATTTAACCCTTTAGTGAATAAAGTAAGTATGTTTCTTATCCATAAGAATCATTGCAGGGGCAGTTTTGGTTATTGGTGCCAGCAGGAGTTGTGATGCCTTCCAGCATTAGGAAGGATGCTCCCACCCAGCTGACAGGCCTTATACGAGGACAAAGGACACTGGATGCCATACCAGAGAGACACAGCTGACACAGGCAAGTGACAGCCATCACCCCTTGGCCAGTGGCAAGGTCTGATCCAGGGACGGGGGCACCCTGCAGTGCCACCCTCCTGCAAACTGAGTCCATTAAATATTTGTCCTCACTAAGGTTATACATCAAGGGTATGGCTCCAAAATCTATTGTTTAATGAAATACACACTGCATAAAAGATATTTTAGTGACTGAAAATCTGAAAAATATTGACCAACTGGAGGGAGGAGGAGAAAGCCTAAGGTAAAATAATAAAATAGATGAAGTGGCAGACTCTATGCTGCTGGTGTAGCTGATGCTGCTTTGGTTTAAGGCTTGTATGAGGCAAGAGGAGTCTGAAGCCCCAGATATGACAGACATGAGTTATCAAAGTAAAGTTACTGTGACTATTTTTATAAGGCTCCTGGAAAATTAAAAGCCTCTCCTTTCCCTGTTAAGAAAAAAATTTTGAGCTTCAATACAAAAATATCCCCTGCTGTTCAAGGCCAAATTCTTTTTAACTTCTGAAAATGTGGAACTTGTTATATCCTGAGTCACCCAACAAGTGAGGAAACTCTCATTTCAGAGGCAAGAGGCTGGTCCTTATAGCAGCCTTTCCATGGCAGGAGGCACAACAGGCACAACTGGAAATACACTTGTCTCAGCACCTGGCTCAGAGTCTGTCTGCCACTGGTTCCAGCTACAATAAATTGTAAAGAAAAAAATTAAATTTAGAAAAAGCAAGGTATTGATTTTATGATATTTTTGCCTGACCTTCTTCCCTTTACCTAGGGGTAAATATGTTAGATGTTGATGCACATACAGTGCTGACAGCCTGTGTCAGCATGTGATGTGTAGTGAGAAGTCCCACTCCAGAAAACAGGCTTTGAAAAGCTGGGAGTTGGGCAGCATGTTCCTGAAAAACCCTCTGGTGTCATCATGGCCCAGCAGCGCCTTGCTAATGCAAGACTTGCTCCTTGGTCCACCTTCTGTAGGAGAGATGCTTGAAGTAAATCCAAAATTCTAGTAAATCCAAAATTGAGACTGCCACGCTTTCCTTATTTTGTCTCAGAATATATATATAAACACACATATATTTATATATAATACCTGGTTTGACTGGTTTGAAGAAGGTAAGCCAAGATACACTAAAAATGCTGAACCTAATAAATCCTTTTAGTGTAATACCAGTATCTGCCTACTCCAGCAGGCTGCTGATGACCCTGATGAACCAGAGATATCAGTGTTTTGGCTCCCACTTGTCAGTGTCATGGAGATGCCCAGTGCTGTGGCCTGTGCACCACAGAGGATCTGGAGCTGCCATTTGGAAATTGCCATAACCAGAGCCATGGTGGAGGCTCATGTGGAGGGGGTACATATGGATGAGAAGTTTGCTTTGTAGACAACAAGAGATACTAAAATTACTGAACCTGTTCCACTCCAAACTTTTGGTGCTTTCACTGGCAAAGATGAACTCACTGAGTAATCCCTCTTAGAAAACTGGAAGAAATGCGGGATCTTTCACATGTTTTGCTTCATGAAAAAAACTGTGATGCAAGAACTTTATTTTAATTCAAAGCCTGTACAATGTGACATTTTCCTGTACTTCCTCCGTCCATATGTGGCTTCTATGTGAATAGCAATGCAAGAAAAACAACATCAAAATTAAAAAGAAAACCATAATATTTTTGTCCTGCAGAAATTTTGTCAAACAATTCATCACAGAAGGGACTGAGAGAAGGCAGACTCAGCTTGTCATTTTGGATGCAGGCAAATGGAAAGGTAAATGAAAGGCAAAAAATGAAGGTGTTGGGTCACTATCTCTAATAACACATCTAATTCTGTTGTTATTCCATCTCCAGGTTGATCTGGGGAATTTGTTGAACTGTGAATTTCTGTACACATATAAGGTTCATGCTTCAGTGCACAGTGCTGATTGCTCATCAGAGGCCTGTGAGCAAAGGCAGCTACTGCAGAAATTCAGTTCTCTTTCTGTAATGAGCTTGTTCAAAAGAAAGAAGAAAAAGGATTAAAGTCAGTTATAAATTGTGTGTGTTTTATTTTCCATTATGATCTTTCTTGGCAAACTTCTTAGGTTTCTCCCATATGACTTCTGTATAAATAACTACATATATATATATGTTTTTCTTCATTTAAACATTACACCAGATGAATTCTTTTGTCAGAGTCATAGAGCAATGAAGACAACAAACAAAAACCCACTGAGTGGTTATTTATTGCCTGTGATGTTTCAATGAGGAAAGACTTCCTGTGACCAAATTAACCAGCTTCCCTCTCTGTTTATTTGACTAACAGATGAACAAGACTGAAAGGATTTGCTATTGCATCTTCTCCCTAGTAATGCATCAGTGTAGAATGAACTTCATGGCCAGCCAGAATGCAGCAGGAAGGAGCTCTGTGCTTGCAGGGGGTCTCTGGCTGCAGCACTACTATCAATGTCAGCTGTGGCTCTCTTTCTAGGAGGGAGATTCAGCACAGCAAAAACAGACTTGTAAATAAGTGGCCTATTTAGAAACCATTCACACAAATGGAACGAGCCTCAGAGCGTGTTTTAGAGCAGCAGCGTGGATGAGAGTTTCATAAGAACTGTTTTCTGTTCATCTGTTATCCTGCTGGAGGCTCTTAATTGCTTCTTATTGGAACGTGCATTGAGGACAGCTGAATACTATTGAGCTCTGCAATGATGGCTTTCATTTCACTTGTGATCCAGGCTTAGAGCAAGTTAGGGTCTTTCTTAGAAAGTTCACAGTAAATGTTCCTTTAAAAGCAACTTAAATTCTGCAGATTTTAGTGTAATTTGTTTAAAATCCTGCCCATGTGATTTCTGCTGAGCTTTACTGCATTTCCCACAAGGTGTTCCGGTGCATCACTGCTCAGCAGCTCCAAGTCTGCACAGCAAGTGCTGAGGAATCCTCAAGTTTCAGATCCCTTGGCTGTTCAACCAGTGGTGGCAATACATTTTGTTTCCACCATTTCAGAAGCACTTCTACTTCTCTTTTTCATGAGCTCTTAGTTACAACCTGGTAGTAAAAACAAAGCTCTATAAAATACATCTCATTAAGGTAACTTTTTCTATCCTGTGCATCACTTAAGTGCTTGTCTAAGTCGTGTTTATCTCCAAGGGTTCCATCAGCAAAGGTTGTGTTCCCAAAGCCTGGCTGCTCTTCAGAACTGTTTTTCTCTTTGCACTGCAAGGTCAAGTAGGTTTGAATTTTGGTTGTTGCTTTTTTTTCTTTTCATTGCTCACAGAAGCCATTAAAAAGTCGATGTTTGCCAGTTTTTACCACAGGTATAGCTGGCTTTTAATTAACCTTCTGCAGATTGTTTGTTTTCTACAGCCAAGTAGATATTAGGTTTTGTATCCCAGAGGGAAAATGAGTTCTTCAACATTTGTTGTTTGGCCTGATGCAAGTTGGAATATTCACGTGGGCCCACATAAAATTTGAACAAATTGTTCAAAAAACACCATCTAATTTGAAAACATCTAGATGCTTTTGTTTCAATCTGCAATCTATAGCACATATGTTCCTATGCCTGCAGTCCTTGGGGCCATGAGTTTACATTCCCTTCGTGCCCATCTTCCCCTGTAGCATTAATGTTCAGGCTTTGCTAACTTATAGACAAAAATCCTGGGGAAGAAATGCCAATTAGACAGCAATCTGCTTTTCTTTCTCTCAAACCAGCTTCTTATGGATTCTTGTCAGCCTCCTGGGAAGTCATGAAGGTCTGGGAGTCTGAGGATCCTCTCTTTGGTGTAACTACATCTCCCATCATTTACCCACAGCAATGCTGAATCAAAACATGCTTTTGACAGAAAGCTCCTGATGGAGCATTGCAAACTTTTTTGGTAATGGCACCAAATTCCCATCTTGAAAAATGAGACTCAAACAACCCACCGCATTTCTGTGTGGTGAATTTACCTGTGCTGTATTACCTTCAGAACTGTGTTGACTCCCAGATTGCTCTCACTTTAGACAGGGCCCAATTGATATCTTAGGTTTGGTAGGATTTCTGCCAAATCAGGTGCCGTGAAATGACTAAAGAGATTTCTGGGTGCAATCACGCAGGAAGCAAGCAAATGTTCTTTATGGCTAAACTCAAAACAAGTTTTCTTTCCCTTTCCTTCATTTGTTTTAGTGCCCTGGCCTGCCAAGGCTGTGGAGCATCCATCACATATTTATACTCATTTCAGATCCAGAAACAAAATTAAAAACACGGGGAGAGGCATTAACATGATTCACAGAGTTTCTAAAAGCATGAGGAAAGCATAAACCAAAGAGAATTTAAAATCTGGATGACATGAGGAGCTCCTGAAGAAACTGAATCTGATGCAGTACAGGAAGGGATGTTGATGGGATGGCCTCATAGCCTTTAAATATTTTCATGTCAGCAGATTTATAAGGTCAAGAGTTCTTCAGAGGTGGTAAAACATAAAAACAGCATAGAAACAAGTAGGTTACACTGTGAGAAACCTCAGAGTATGAATAACAGACTAAGGCATGGTGAAACAGGGAGCCGAGACACTGAAAATGCAGGCACCTAGGAACAGGTTTTAGATGAAACTTTGAAGAAATGGCAGATGAAAGGATCTTGCAAAATTATCACTGACCAGAAGGGAAAAGTAGTCTCTTTTTCCAATTTTAAGACACTTGTTGGATAAAAAAACTCCATTCCTTTGACACTTCAAAAGCAAACCTTTTTTTTTGTGGTTCGCTATGAATTCAGCATTCAATGTGTTACAGATTTTAAAATAAATATTTAAAAATAAATATTTTAAAATAAACTTTAAAATTATCAGTTTTCTATTTAGAGCCATGGGTATCGCATTATCAAAACTCATTTGGATCTCAGTGCTTCCATTTGGGACAAGCTGGGGCCAGGCTAAAATTAAGAGCATCACTTTGATATACATGGGCCCACGTGGGTGGGAGAGCTGCTGGTGGATCCAGCCATAGGATCAGACTCTACCTTTAAAAAAAGTGAGCCCGACAAACAAGCTCCCTCCTACACTTGTGAATCACAAAACTCAAGCAATTTCTTGCTGAGACTTTTTTTAAGCCATAAAGATGTAATTTAAAAAAAATTCAACAATAAGTTGTTTTGTTTTCCACTGAAGATTAAAAAAAACAGTTTGCTCCCCAGGGTTCAGGTGTCCTATACAGATTGTCAGCAAAATCCTGGCTGAAATTATTATTATTTTGGTGTTTGGCTTTAGATGAGGGTGGAAGTCTTTGGGACAGGTTTAGTTTTGTTATTAGAATGGATCTGCATTTCCATGCCATCACTGTTCGAGGCATCTGATCGGTGTAAAACCATTTGGATTTGAAATAAATTATAAAGCCAAGTGAATCAGTTTAAACCTCTTTGAAACACAACTATGTAAGAAATGCAGAACTAAAACCAATGATAAAAAGGAAAATAATTTTTATAAAGTTCAATTGAAATTCTTTAAGTCATGGAGATAAATTAAGACAAAGATTTTTAGTTAACATTATCTTAAAATAAAATAGTGCAGCACAAAGTCTAATACTGAGACATTGCATTCAGCAGCTCCTTGTAGCCTCCTGCTGCAGTGGGACAGCAGCTAAGAAAAGAGCATTCAGGGGCAGTACGGCTGCTCAGGTGTGTGTGGAGATGTGTGTTCACATCAGAGAATCATTGATTCATGGAGTAATTTGAGCTGGAAGGGACCTTTAAAGTCCATCTAGTCTAACCCTCCTGTAATGACACCTTCAACTTGATCAGGTTGCTCAGACCCCCATTCAACATGACCTAGAAGTCTCCCGGGATGGGGCATCCACCACCCCTCTGGGAAAGCTGCACCAGTGTTTCACCACTCTCATCACAAAAAATTTCTTCACATACATAATTTAAATCTATCCTCCTTTACCTTAAAACAACCACCTCTTTTCCTACCATGAAGTTGAGCTTTGTGGAGGCTTTTGGATTCTACTCAAGGAGAAAGGGAAAGCTGGGAGAGGTGTACATGCAGGGGGGTTTTATGGTAAGGGGAGACGAAAGCTCCGGTGCTCAGGGACAGCTGTGCCTGTTGGGACCTGTACTCCTGGGGATGGGGTGACCACTGGGGTGTTGTGCTGGGGAAGGAAAGATGATCAGCATAGCTGAGAGGCTCCAAATGTGCCAACTTTCCTGGTTAAACACAGCTGTAGAAGAAAATATTCACCTATGTTTTCAGTGTGAGGCAAAACTCGGCTGGGATATGTGGAGCAGCTCAGCTGCATGGGCTAGAAGTTTTATGTGGGGAATTTATGGTTGTATCAGAAAGTGTTTTCTGGGTCAGCTTATCCCTTTTTTGGGCTCTCATTTTCCCAGTTCACTTCTGCCTCACCTGGATACACACCAACTTCTAGCATATATAACTTTCCTTTTGCTCTTTACTACCCAGCTCTGTGGTCTGGAACAGAGATACCAGAGCAATGAATGTGTTAAAGAGGTAAAGACACATCCTTAGTCTAAATCTGAGTATCGATCACAGTAAGCTTATTTGTATACTTAAGCATGTGCTTGAACATTTTTATATATAAGAAATAAAATTATGTGATATTTATGAATGCTAGTATGGGTTTCTGTGTCCTTAGATGTTCATTATCTTAACAGAAAGTGAAAGGTGGTTAGCTCATGACCATAATTAAAGTGTTGGCTATAATTTTATTGTTGATGCACAATTTTTTCCTATGTCTACCTAACAATTTGTTTCAGGACAAAGCTATGTATTGCACCCCACAAAACCAAATTGCTGAAGCTGGAAGCATCTCAGAAGACTGTCTAGTCCATCCCCTGCTCACAATACGGTCAGTCACAGCAGGGTGCTCAGGACATGTCCAGTCAGCCAAGAGTAGAGACCCTACAACCTCTCAGGGCAACATTTCCAGTGTTTGATCTCCCACACAATAAGAATAGTGGTTAAGTGCTGTATACTACAAGTTCTGGCTTCTTTAAATCACCATACAAAGCAAAATAAAAATCAGTTTAAATACACAAACACACATTTCTCCCCAAGTCCATTTTTACCACAATGTATTATCTTATTGCAACAAGGAAAGTGCCACCAGCTGGTACAAAAAAGATGGCTGGATACATAAAGCTATTCAGGAGTCCAAAACAAGGATTGTGTACAGAGCTTTCAAAACGTGGTCTGAATATCTTGGCTAGGATCAAGGTTGAGCCTGACTCCCTGGTTCACTACCCTAAACTTCTTGTTTTACTTGGTCTGTCTTGTCTTTCTCCCCATGAGATCTGAAGCAACAGTTTTGGCCTTTCCAAAGCCTGAGACAGTTTATTCCTTGCAGAATTAAGACATTCTGTCTTATTAAAAGGAGTATAATATTGGAGTACCTTTGGGTTTTTTGCTACAAGGATTGTTCATTAAGAACCTCACTCAACGTTTCATGAAAATATGAAAAAATTGGGTATTGTATAATTAAAATCTTTACTATTTTAACTTTCTTACATATTGCATAAACATGAGTAGATCTTATGAAGTGTGAGTTTGGTCCAAAAAATAAAAAAAACCCAAAATAAAAAAAAATCATCCCAGTAAGATGGATGCTTTTCAAGTACGGAGCTTTATCTTTCTGGCAAGCAGAAGCAGTGCACACTGAATACTTGCAGGCTACAAAATGCAAAAGCAAATTGTATGTGGTAAATTAAAAAAAAAATAAATCCCAGAAGATGAACATCTTAAAGCCCAAGCAAACCATTATTTAAATTTCTTATCATGAAACATTTTCCCTTTGACAGCTGCGAAAGAGCAGCTCAGATCAGCCCCCTCGAGTGCCGGGCAGGCAGAGCCCTGCCCGCAGGGTGTGACAGCCCAGTCCCACCAGGGTGAAGCTGCCAGCACGGTCAGGTACCGCAGCGCTCCAGACTCTGCTGCAGCAGAGCGATGGCTTTTTGCTGTAAAATACCTGTAGCACTTCTCAAAATGAGGTCAGTGAGTTTGTTAGGAGCCAAATATTCTTGCTTCGTGTTACCTCTTAATAGTGGATGGTGGAGTCATATCACAGAGAAGCACTGGATGGCAGTAAAAGCCCGACAAAACCCAGGCAGACAAAGGCAATTAAATAAAGCAAGGCAGAGAGAAGCTGAAAACTTCAACTGCTTCAATGATCAGTTCTTTACAAATGGCTATTATATAATATAATAAGTAACTGTAGTTTTACTTATTCATTAGAGAGTTTTGTGCATGGCTACAATCCATCTGCTTTAAATGGCTTGAGAGTGAAATTGGCTGTCTCAGACTTTATGGGAGTTGCTGAATATCAGCAAGGAGAAAAAACCTTTCTGTTTTCAGGTACATTGCAAAGTGGATGAACAAAAGATTTTTCTTTGAAAATTTAAATAACTGAATATATTTTCTTATTTGCTGAGGTTTTGCAGATTGATTGCTTTTTTGTATGGATAGGCAAATGAGCACAGAGCAGTATTTCTGTTGAACTTGATATTGTTTTTTCTTTGAGATGCAGTTTGACTGATAAAAGCAACAGCATTGCCAAGCTTGACACTGTAAGGCATTTCATTTGATAATGGATAACATTCTGCTGAAAAAACCCCAGCATTTCTGTGCACAAGCCATTACAAACCCCTATCAAAAGGCTCAGAAATCAGCTGATGGACAGATCTCAGAAAGTAATTATATCCAAGAAACCAGTCTCCCAGTGGAGTGTGCTCACTGGGATTTCACAAGGCTCATGATCCTGCTCTCATCAACATTCTCCACAGCCAGGGTGCAAATACACCCCAGTGGATGTGACTGCAAAAAGTTTTTGTGGGGGAAAGTGATAAAGGGCAGCCCTTCAGAGCTATCCAGTGGCACAGCAGCTTGGGCTCCGTTGAGTAATGTGCCTTTTAACGGTGGGCTGAATTGCTCAAGATGGAACTGCATCGCTGGAACATTTTTTGCAGGTACCAATGACAGGAGTCAGGACCGTATTTCAGCAAGCAGGGGCCAAGAAATGGTTTCACGGTGGATAGCTGGCTGCTGATGGGCTCGCAGACTAGCCAAGTGGCTAAAGTGCTAAAGTAATCCGTGGCTGCATGGGAAGGAAATACTGATGAGAAGTGGGAAGGGAAATTATCACTCTGTGAGGCATTAGCGAGTGCTTTACTGGAACAAACTGACCACTTCTTGGATCCTCAGTTTAAAAAATATGCTGATAAATTGGAGAGGATACACCGAAACACTGCAAGAATGATTTGAAGTCTGGAAAAGCTTAGAGCATGCCAAGAGCTCAATATAACTTATCCAGAAGGAGCTTAAGTGCCTTGGTCATGGCCTGTAAGCCCCTACCCAGAGAAAAGGTTTCTGAAGTTTCTGAGTCTCTAACACAGCAGAGAATGGCTGGAGTCAGGGTCAGAGGAAGGATGAAGATCTAGGATGGGAGAAATGACTTTTTCAAAATCTTTGTAAATTATCCATCAGGACCCTGGGCTCAGCCATGCAGGGACAGCCATTATGGAAAAAAATGAGCATTCAGTGCATGAGTTTCTGCTCTGGTACAGCAGTGGGTATCTAGATGAACAGCTTAAGTCAACACTTGTTTTAGATTTATTCAAGCATAAATAAGAGCAGATTTTTGTCTGCCCTTCACCAGATAAACGGCAATGTTCCTAATTTTTCACAGCAATATTAAAACAGGGAACTATGTTGCCATGAAATAAATTGTATAGGGCTCAGAAACAGCATACTGTAGACAACAAGGTCCTTAGGATAAACAGATATTTTTGTTGCAAATACAACAGAGTTCTTTTTATATAAAGAATACCATAGATATGTCAGATAAAAGCCTTGATACATAGCTAGATACCAGAATGTATTCAATAAGTTTTCCAAACATCTTGTTTTGTCTGTCAGATCTAATGATGACTGGTGACTAGACACTTCAGTGAAATGCTGCTTTGCTATTTATTTCTCATTTATTCTCCTGAGAAATCTCAAAACATTTCCAATTTGATTTAAGGAAGTTTCCAGAAGTCAATTGAACATGCTACAGAAAGCAGTTCACTTTCATGGTCAATATGCAGTCTATAAAGAAAAATAAGGAGAAGGTAATTTCATTTGGATCATGCTAACCTTGTATGTTTATGCTCTGCTTGGATTTTAGTACTCCTGTCACTTGCTCTGAAACTTGTGTCATGTTGAATCCTTTTGTCACATGCAAATTTCACTGACATGGAGTATAAGGATGCACCTAAACTTTGCCCACATGAAGGCCAAGCTAGCCAGCAGCCTGGGAGGCATGAAATGGCAGAGCCCGCAGCCATGAGTGCTGCTAGAGAGCTATGCTTTCAGCCCATCTGCCTCGCAGTCACAAAGGTGGATGTTCTTTTTAAGCATTCCCTTGGCTGTGTTTGAGAATGTCACCAGGGAAATCAACTATTTTTGCCAAAATAATGCGATGGTAAATCATTGTCTTCCTCAAGCATTAAAGACCCTCAAGCCATAAGGCTACTTTTGCATTGACAACATTGACCTCCTGGACCACCTTCAAATCCATACCCATCCTACGGACAGGAAATGTAGGTCTGGTAACCAGTGTCCAGCAGAGATACCTGCAAGCCCCAGTCACTGTTGTGGCTGCTTGTGGAAAGGAAAAGCTGCCATTCAAGAAGGCAGCAGAGGGTCTGTGTTTAGCCTGGTAAAACACGGAAATGGAGAGGATATATTCAATATTGAGTATTCAGGGAATGGTCCTCAGGGATATTTGATCTGAGGGGCAGCTTAGATGTGGGATATAAACTGGTCTTGAATAAACACAAGCTGGAAACTACCAGAAGGGTAGAAGTCTATTAGAAGAATAACCATAGTGTCCTAGTGGAGGAAATGTATTTACCTTAGTAACTTTAAGGTGGATCTAGGTCAGTTTATGAAGGTCATATTACGTGCCTGCTGAGATGGCCACGGCTGACTGCTGACCAGGGAGGTCCCCTCAGCCTTGTGCCTCTTGCTGGCATGAACTGCCTGTCCTGGTTTTCCCTGTTCTCCCAAAAGTCTTGTGACAAACAGCAGCCTGATGTTTTCTGTTTTCTCCCTCCCACACACTGCATTTATTTACAACAATGATAAGAAATTTTCAGTCTGTGGTTTCCAGACACTGTGGGTAAAGTGAGAAAAAAAACCAACAAAAAACTTCCTAACCCAGCAATCAAGATATAGTTTTACTGAGCATTTCAGGCCTGCAGTAGTTTTTTGATGGTTTATTGCCATATTAGCTTTTTTTCTAACATCATTAAGTGTTAAAATTCCATGATTGAACACTAGAAAATTTGTGTGTGTGGACAAGTCAGCTCTGTGTTTTAATGATTCTTATGCATATGGAATTTTAATGAATATTGCCTTCAGTGGGCCATTTGTCTAATCAAGAATATGTAAAACGCTTCTTTTTCCTGTAGCATCTGAAGAGCAGTGAAAGACAAGCATTTGACCTGCCACCATGCAATTAATGGCGTGACATTTTCCATCTTCAACCAGGCAGAGGAAATGGGGACAGACCTGTGCAGCTGGGCATCCTGGGGAGCAGAAGGCAGTGGTTCGGGAAAGCTGCTGCGACCTGAGGGTCAGGAAACGCTGTCAGTGCTTCAGGCATGCCTCTCTGAGAGGACCAAAGGATGCTGAGCCCTGAAGATTTCTGGGGTAGAGTTCCTTTACTCATCATAGACAGAAATGCAGCACATGGGGTTATGCTGCTAACTCCCCCTTCCACTCCCTCCACCTCTAGCCCTGAGTAAAAGAAAGTAATTTGATAATGACATTCACGAGGCATTCAGCTCTCTGCCAATAAATAAAAGACTTTGTAATCTTTCCTGGTGCTGTTGCTCGTGGCAGTGCCTGACCCAGGGGACCCCTGGGATCAAGGACCCTGTCCTGTGTGACAGGTGGAGCTGTGGGTCTGGAGGACAGGGACAGCAAAGGGTCCTTTCCCCAGCCAGACCTCTGGGGAAGCAGAGAGCCTGCTTTTCCTGAGCAGAGGCAGAGACTCCTCCCTGCCTCCCACCATGCTAAATTTCTTTTGACAGGTTTAGCAAGCGCATCAGCTCCCTTCTGGCTTCTTGCAGGTACCATTCTGTCTTGTTTCTGCAGAGATGACCACCTTCTCTGCCTCCACGTGTCTCTCCCGAGCACCCCTCCCACGGGCTTCCCTGGCTGACTGCTCCACTCCCGTTCAGGTGAGGGCTTTTGCAAGGCTGCCTGCACCTCTGCAGTGGTACGCCAAGACGTTTTCTGCAGGTGCACAATACACCATGTTTTCCATATCTCTGAGGCTGCCCATTCCTAAGAAAGCTCAAAAGACCTTTATGTGAGGAGAGAGCTCCTTCAGCTAGAAGTAAGCGAAACCACCTGCCAAGTCACCTTCCTGGGTCTTTTTCTGCTTTCTCTTGGTTTCAAGCACAGTTTAAGTGTCAAGTTGCAAGAAGATCTAAAAAGAGAAAATGTTGGCCCCTAATACTTGTTTGGCTTGAATAACACGTTTCCCTTGCATTTTCTGGCAGTTAATGGAAGGCCGACATATAAATATTTAAAATATACGTATTTTTTTTGTTAACTCCTCACATTAAATTCTTCTGCAAATCCAAAATCTGGTAGTTTTATCCTTCAGGATGCTGAGCCTACACTCTCATTCCCTCAGGGTACTGAAGCTTCCTAATACCTTGCAGGGGGAGTACTTTCTGCCACATTGGCATGGAAATTATATATCATGGAAAAAGGGGGGCTGAGTGATCAGGCAGACAAATGCTTTGCTATCCCTGAATAGATTTTAAGCTATGTCAGACTGTTCACTGTCCTTCTGCCTACTGGGTTTGGAACTGAAGGAGTTAACAGTGGCAGCCCTCCATGGCCATGGCAGAGGGCTGGAAAACACACTTTTTAGCATACCAGTGCCTTGCCTCCTGAGCAGCATTTGGAGATCTATCATATTTCTGTTTTAAATTCACATCCTTCCCTCAACAATATGCAATGCCTCCATCTCCATGGAAATGCTGGTGTTGTTCAGCATTCACAGCTCACGAGGACAAAACACAGAAGATGCATTTTTGTCCCATAAAGAACAGGCCCAGATTCTGCTGCAGCTGCCAGGGGCTCCCCACTGCTCTTTGCTTATTCAGTACCACAGCTTACCTTAAAATGTTTTTAAGCATCAGCTCTCCAGCCTTTCACTGCCTCGAAACACCTTTAAGGAATCCATCTGCGTGAAAGACCTGCAGGTGGTACAGAACTCACTGCATTATGGCTGCCCCTCTCCTGGCAGTGCTTCAACACCCCACAAGTTTATGTAGTTGCTGAAGGGATGAATGCAAGAGGGCTCTGAGAGTATTCCTTGCTCTTCATATAGAAATCAGTAACTAGGTTACTCTCTTTCCCCTACGTTTTTCTTTTATGTATGCATATTATACATTTATAAAAAAAAGGCAAACGAACCTGCAGGTGTGTTTTATTAACACTGCACTAATTGACTGTTTCCTTTTTTACCAGCAGGAGAGAGAGAAACAGCTTTTCAGGCAGCCCACCGTGAGAGGCTGGGGTGATGCCTTTGCCTGGAGAGAGCTCTTTTCCTGCACCATCCAGCACAGGATCCCGGGCAGCAGCTGCCACACAAGGGTTGCTCCCGTCTGTTTAGGGCTGGTCCCTTTCTGGTAGGCATCTGGGGAAGGAAGGTGATGAGAAAGAACCCAGTGAAGGTCAAACACACCAGGACAAGTGGTGGGGAGGACAGCATGAGAGTTGGTGGCCGTGGGAGGCTGGTGGGACATGCTGGTGAACTTGGTCACGTCCGTTCTCCTTTCAGGAGATCACGGAGAATGACAGTAATGTCCTTTTGTGGAAGTGCTTTGAAATCTGCAGATGAAAAGCCAATACATAAAGGCTAAGTACTATTACTGCCACTTCTATTCCCACAGTATATGCTTGTGTTTGGAGCACTACTGCTTCTGCTCTCACTTTTAACACAAATAAGAACAAAAAAAACATACACCTAAGAGGATTGCCAGCCTATGGTGAGCTATCTTATATGAAATTATGGTCGTTGGAAAGAGACATTGTTTTCTTGGGACCTGCTCTGGCATCAGCCACAATTTGTCCCCATTTGATGACTCCTCACTTGCAGTTGCTGGGTGGCCATGGGTGATGGGCACCTGCTCCCTTCTCCCTGGACAGGCTGCAGAGGAGAGAGAATTTTCCCTTCCATTAAGCTACTGGTTTGAGAAGTGATTTCTATTAAAATATGGTTTGTGATAAGTAAGACTGAATAAGATATTGGACCAACCATAAATATTATTTATGTAAGATTAAAACTAAAATAAACCCCTTGGAGCTTAGAGGGAGTTTAGTACGTGACCAAGACAAAACAGGCAAGAAGCCGCCCATGCTGGGTTTTGTTGCAGATTGTCACTGCTCATAGCAATGTAGATTTTGATGTAAATTTGCGTGCTTTTAAGTACAGACCCTTTCTGCACATTTGAGGCCAGCCCCAGAGGTTCTTCTGGAATATCACACGCTGTGAGCAACACCTGTACAGCATCATTTTCCCCCTAAAAGAAAACATTTTTAAACAACTGCCTTTTGCTGTGCTGCTGTGTAGAATGACGGCAGTTCCCAGAAAAGGCCAAGCCTGCAGAACAAGCAGAGAAGAAAGCCAAGCCAGAGCAGGGTAATCAGCAGTAATGAGCTAGAAGGATGCTTGCCTTGCATTTACCTGACTGTCCAGCACATACTGCAGCAGAAAAGGCTTTAAAGGCTGATAGATGGAAAGAAGCCAGGCTTTCTAAAATTGATACACAAATACAAGCTAATGCTTAGTGAGAAAAGCTGCTTATATGAGGATGAATATGGTATCACATGTAACAAGGAATTATTTGGTTTATTTTAAGCTGATTTATTTTAAAATTATTTCTGAGCTCCTGAGGAACTACATAAACATTTTTCATAGTATTTTACAGCAAAAGTAAAAGATCTGGGTTTTAATAGAACTTCAAAGTTGTCTCCAGACCCCACTGGGTTTGTATATCTTCTGGGCAGCTAACACATCAGATTTTTCACAATCTCAGCCCAAAAGGGAGCCACTAATAACGAAGTTACACTTAAATGGCTGTGGAATATTTTAACTGTGTTTAATTGGGTTCACCTTATAACACAGACACCCTTGGTTCTCCCCACTGAGAGGGGAGAGAGACAAAAATGGCTTCCTTCTACCCTATTGAAGTTGTCTGCAATGCCAAGTGGCTATATCTGAGCCAGCCCCAGTGGTTCCCCAGTCACAGAGGATGTAAACTGAGTCATCCCAGCTGGCAGAAGACATTAGGAGTGATTCAGATGCCTTATGTGTCCTGAAGAATCTCCCACAGGTGGCACTGCCGTGGTCAGGTCTCGTGATTCTGCAGAGAGCATCTCCAGGTGTTGAACATGGCCCATCCAGCTGAGACAATCCTGCTGGGAGAAGGTCATGTACTGAACATCATACAAGGGGGTGAGCTCCAAGAGGTGGCCAAGAATGTCTCTTGTTCTCCCGAGCTGCTTCCTTGGTTGTCAAGTACAAAGTGCTGCACTGACACTGTGCTGCAAAGCCTGTGGGTAGTTACAGATTTTGAAAAGTTTAAGGCAGCCAACTCACAAAGAGTGGCTACTTCAGTGACTTCTACCAGTGACAGTCCCAAGGTTATTTCAAATGCAGAAATTAACACCTTTGTCTTCCTAGTCTGTGAAAACCTGATGGAGTTATTTTTATAAATGAGTTGCATATTTTTATGGGCTTAACCTTTTATCCTGAAATTTCTCATAACTGTTTTATTAATGCTCAAGAGATCTGAAGTACAGGTTGCTCAGCTTAAATAGGTAGGAAATTTAAATTACAGTTAAGACTTGTCAGGATAATTAACCTGAACCACAGCTTCAGCTTGGAATGAGTGGCTGGTGGGTTAGGTACCTGCCACTGACCATCCACCAGGACAACCTGGATTTGTACATTCAGGCATAAATGAGGGATGATGTTGCAGAGGGTGAAAGACCTGCTGGGACCAAGATGCATTTAGGACCTCATGTCCCACTTGCTGCTTTTCAGTGGACTGTGCCCAGGGACACACCGGAGTGTGGGAACCATGAATCCTTCCTGGGCTTTCCCTCGTGCCACGTCCCTGGGTCCTCGACAAGGGCATGGTGTGAGCCCCCATCCCTCTGGAGCTGAGAAGGACACAGTGACCCAGCTCTGCACCAGGCTGAATTCTGACAGAGACAGGAGCTGATTTTGCTCTGAAGGGGAAACTCTTTCTCCATTAAAAGGTGTAGCACCAAGAGAGCAAATTAAATCAAAGACATTCCAATCTCATTTGATTATTAAATTAGAATTGACTTCTAACTCCTGAGTTTTTCACACAGTTATTCAAATGCCATGTTAATGCTGTAATTGTTATTTGTTTTAAGAAAGCCATGAAGGTTCTCCTTACCCTCATTCCTGAGAAAAGGAGATGACTTTGGGAAAAGATGAAACCTTGAGCTTCTCAAAAAAGATAGGCACAATGATGAAGCCAGCAGTATACACCCCTGTACCTTGGGTGAGGGACTAGAAGCAGAGAACAGCAGTGTGGCTCAGAGGAACATGACACATGCAGTGGCAAGGGACAGGGAACAATCACACACAAGGCTGGGCAGAGGAGAGTGATCAGCACCGCTCCCTCTGTGAGTAGTGGAAAAGACACGGGGATGGACCGAGCCCAGCAGGAAAACTTGAACACAGCCAGACAAAAGACCCTGTCAAGCCTGAAGCATACAGGTGAGGACTTCAGACAACTCCAGAAAAGTGTAAATGAAAGGGTTATAACATGAAAGGAAAAAAAGGACTCATCTTTCTTTCCTCGTGTGGATATAGAAACCTACTGAACAACTTTCAGAGCCCACAGGATTCAAATGTCAGCCTGGGAAAATTGTATGGGTTGATTCTGCTAAAGGTTTGGACCAGACACGACTCACCAAGGGTTGCATTTGCATTATGGTCAGGTATCATCGAATCATAGAACTGTTTGGGTTTGAAAGGACCTTAAAGATCATCCAGTTCTAACCACCCTGCCACGGACAGGGACACCTTCCACTAGACCAGGTTGCTCAAAGTCCCATCCAGCCTGGCCTTGAAAGCTTCCAGTTATAGGACAGTAGATAAAGAGCTACATAATTTGATTCCTTGGCTGCTATTACAAACCCAGGTGAGAGCCTTGTGCCAGGTGAGTTTATGTGCACAGCACAAAGGAGCTGGGGCTGACATCTGGAGACCTTGACAGGTCGAAGTGAGGGCTGGCTCCCTGCTGATACATCTTCTCACAGGTTGTGTGTCAGGCTTACAGCTGAGATCATCTTTAAAACCAGGAATTAAGGGCCTGAAGGAGGGTTGTGCACTGGCATCTCTCTGAGGCTCCTGTGGGCTGGCACAGGCATTATTTGACTTTACAAGATAAATGTAAATAAAAGCAAAAATAGATGGATAAGCAAACTGGGAGTTGCATAGGACTATGTGCTTCAAAAAATAAAGTGGATAGGGGAGTGAGGCATGGTCTGCAAAGCATGGAGTGGAGGGGAGCCTGTCTGGGTGCTCTGTGTCTAGGTTTGACTTTTTCCTTAGGTCTTTCTGCTGCCAGAATATCAAACGCATCTAGGAAGGTGATGTCCTTTCCTAGCTGAAATTTCCAGTTCCAAGAGAAATGGTATGTTTTTGAAAAGGGGCCAGACATAAAGTGACTGACCTTTTTGCTCTGAACATGGGGCAGGGTATTTTTGTTGTGGGGAAGTGTCTATATGTAGCTTCGATAAAAGGGTGAAATGGAAACCTTCATGCATCACCCACTGTAAGTTTCCTGACCACAGAGGGCAATGTTTAGTATTTGTACTTTGGATGCATTAAAAGCTAAAATATGAATCAAATAGCATGGGTTGAAGCTGATTTGTTTCAGAAGAAAGTAGAAGTCAAAACTTTTATGCATCTGCACATCAAAGTGTTATTACTAGCTAAGGTTTCTTTTTATAATTTAACCCCATATCTGAATTGAATTTCAACGGGCTGGTTGTGCAGTGCACTCTGATCTTCATATCAGTTGAGTTTGATGAGCACCCTAAAGCTCAGTGGCTGAGAAAGAAAGAAGAAAAGCATGCCTAGGAACATCAAATGGGAGTGCAGGCCTGATATCTTTTGTCAGTAGAAAGATTGTTTTAATACCCTGTCGGTCACAGTAATAACCTTAAACAAATAGATCACTTGTATTTACTTTGTAATATCAGTGCTTTTACAAGATTGACTACCTAGTGGGATTGTCTGAACAAATTCCACAGTTGTCCCCAGGCAGCTTTGTGAAGAGGACACTTTAGCTCCATATGCCATAGAAAGATGCCTTCAGTGATGCTCCATGAATTAATCATATCCCTGAGGGCTGTGGGAGGATAATGGTAGAAAAACCCTGCCGGAATGACTTGGAGAGCTCCAACGAGCTGTCACAGCACCTGGCCACTTTGTGCAGTGAGGAGAAGTTATATCAAACAGGCTGTACCTGCAGGAGCAGATAGTGCTGAGCCTCACCGAGCTGTCAGCAGGAGAGAGGGAAGCATCACTTACTTTACCTATCAAATAGGCTCCCTGCCGCCTGGGGCCAAGGGGTTACTGGAGAGAAAAGGAAGTAAACATTTATCTAGTGGATTACTCCTTTTTTTTTCCTAATCCCCGCTCTTGAGTTACAGAGGGACTGTAAAGATGAGCTGTGCGTATTCTTTTTGCTGATAAAATTGCCTAGCAGTGAGCTGAAGGTTTTATGCACAAGTGTTTGGGTTTTTTCCTTTATTGGTTATCTATTGCTTCTTCCCAACTTCTAGGTTCCTACTCTCAAGTCCATGGCCATGCACAGCCATTCTATATACGCAGCATGTGCATCTCAGGGAAGGTAGGGATAATGGTTTGTGACAATAAAGTAAAATTATCACCAAGACCACCATGTGTTCTCTATTCTTGCTATTTACAGCAGTTTGTGTCAGATCTGGTTTAAATATTTTTCATCTTTTCTGGGGAACAGAAGGTTTCCCTCTATATGAATATAAATAAAACCCTTTCAGAGTAATGATGTTTTTCATGGAGGGTGTGTTAACCTACAGGAGTGTGAAGTAGGTTTACATTCAGAGAACAACATATGCATCAGGATTATTCCTTCTCCACTCCCCCTGAGCGAGACCTTTTCTCTTTTGTTTCCATTCGAGCCAGGTGCCAGTTCATTACTCTCAGACATTTAAAATACATCAAATGCAAGTAACGTATCATGTGCTTTTTCCGAAAGGTTTTTCAGTTGATCTGTTTCTACTATAATATCTACTATATTTTAAACCTTTTTTTCCCTGCCAAGACGAATCTTGCCTAGATAAATATGAGTACAGCTTTGGTTTTGTATTTTCGTACACTTTGATCTGTAGCCAGATCCTAGCTACAGGATCTTACTAACCTCTCTGACCATGCCAGGTGACTCCCAGGAGACCGCTGGAGAAAACCCTGATTTACAGTCACAGGAGAAAGCAGGAAATCAAATCACTGCTTAAAACCTCATACATGCCAGGCACATATGATCTGACCACACAGACATTTGACCACACAGGCAGGTAAGACAGATCTAGAAAGATCCAAATGCCACTCTGTCTGTTTCTCCTGGTTGTTAAGAAGGGAGACTTGGTGAGACTAGTTTGGATGCAGCCCTCTGTCCTTCAGTCATTTCTGTGGCGATGAATGAGCCTCCCATCTTCCCTTTTCCCAGGCTGTCACTCTTGCCATTTGTCTTCATGCAGGAATTGCCCTTTAAAGACCTCAAGGCTGAAAACCAGACTACATCATGTCCAAAGCGCATCACCATGGGGACAAGCTCCTCAAATGCTGTTGGCTGCTTATCTGGTTGACAGCTCTGGCCAAAACATTCTGGCTTGAAGAGGGAAGGAAGACATTTCCCCAGCTCAAGCTCTCTGGGTCAGGGGACGAGGACAAGGAAGGAGCTAGGCCTGCTCAGTGACCTAAGAGAAGATTACGGAAACAATTACTGCCAGTTGACCTCATCTCATTCTTCTCATTTTGTGCCTTTTAGGCACAGCTGATGGCAGGGCCCGACCCATCGTGTGAGGTGCTGGAGGGGTCTACACCCTAACTGAAGCTATCCTGCATTTTTCACCTGCTCTGACAGAAGAACTGGGGAAATCTTTTCTCCAGGCTGCACTGTAGGGCTCCATGTTCTATGGAATTTTGTAGCAATTTTGATGAGTTTTGATTTTTTCCTTAAAGTTTTGATAGGTCTGACGTTTTATCTCTAATGCCCTCCATGAGATTTCTGTCTCCTGTCCTTTTTGGATAGGGTAATGGTTTGTATTTCTCTTGAACAGGAGAGGGCTTTGGACTGGTCAGGTACACAACCCATTTTACTTCTACTGTGAGTAAAGCTCTCAAACTGTTTAGTCAAAACCTGTCTTCTCCAGAGAAACGCCTCATTGCCCGGCTGTTTCATTTTGAAGCCTTGTAGCCATGAAATCTGTCGGGAGAACACAAACAGCTGTGATTACCTGACAGCTCTAGGAAATGGCACAGAGACAAGATACGTCTTTGAGATAAAAGTGCTGATTGCAAGTGGAAGCTGCAGGCAGATCTTTAAAACTTCTCTGTAACCTCTGGGCTCTGGTGAGCACCAAAGGGGGGAGATGCCCTGCCAGTCTGTATCAATGAGCAATAGGAACCTGATATTGCTCTTCTGCCCAACTGAGAGTCATTAGTTTTGTTAGAATTGGATTGAGGATGTCTGTAAATGTGATGCCATTATTCTTTCTTAATGTAACTACAGTGTACCCAGAGGATCCTAATAATAACAGAGTCCTTGTACCTGCTGTACGTGTCCCATCCGAGAAGCAGGTCCTGATCTGCAGTCCACCTACTCTACAAGGGGGAGTATGGAGAGGTACCCATGGGGAATTTTGCAACATTGCAAACAGAAAATCTGTCTGAAGGAGTCAGATTTTGGAGTGCTAAGACACAAATTCTTCCTCATAGCCATGGTTGGGAAAAGCTGCCTTTGTGCCTGGTTATTTTGCAGCGCAGCTCACTGGGACTACAAGAGGCAAGTTTTAGCACCAAGAGATGCAGGCAAGTGTTACTTCCTGGGGGTCTGCTCACTGTCTCATCAAGCTCTGCTTAGAGTAGGTTTGGAAGACAACATTTATAAAATCCAGCATTTCCTTCTTTTTCTCTCATCCCTGTCTCTTGCTTGTGAATGTATTAGTCCTTATTGCAAGGACTTTCATAGGCACCGAGCCAGGACTGGCTGGGATTCTCAGCCAAAGATAACAGCTTCAGATCTGTTCATTTTCCTTTTCTCCTGCAGCCTGTCCCATTCCTTGTGTTTTTCTACTCCCTGATCTTTCCTTTCCAATTATTTTTCCCCAAGATGTTTTAGCCATCAATCTCCAAGACAGTTGTTACTGTACTGCAAAGGGCTTTATGCACTCTCCCTTTTCCTTTTTTCCTCTCTCTCCTATTTTCTTCTTATTTTCTCCCCAAAACAATATTCCCCATTAGAGCTGATATGCACTACCAGCTACAGATCCTGACTACATACCTTCACCATGTGTGATGGTGCCCCAGCACCCTTTGTGCCACAGGTGGGTGAGGAGACAATTCAGTCCTGCAGGATACTCCCACACTGCAAACTCTGGGTATATAAGCAAATCCCAGTGCCTTACTCCTGTCGTGGAGCGGTGGTGAATGTAGCGATGGGGTAACTTAAAATGCTAAAGTACCTGGTGGCTCTGCTTTTGTTGGTTTTGCTTTTGAAGAGTGCCATGGTGGAGCTGCAGTGAGACCCAGACACGAAGGCCTGAGGAGCGGGACTGTCAGGCAGCCAGGCCAAAGCAGTCACAGACTCCAGGCTCTCTGTGCTCTCCTGCTGCTGCAGAGCAATGCTGGGCCAGCGTGGTTCTTTTCACCAATTTCATGTAATCACAGTGGGGCCGGGGAGCTGTGAAAAATCAGGACTGAATAAAGCCAGCTTCTGAACTGCCCTTATCCCACTGCGTGCCACTGCGGAAGCAGCCCTGCACTGTGCTTATCCTGCAGCTGGTTTGAGCTCACCTGTGCCTAAATCTCCTGATAGCACAGCACCAAGCACGGACACTAGAGCAGGGAACAATGCTCTTTTTTAGTAGCCCCAGTCATTATTAAGAAGGAAGGGGAAAAAACTTGTGTGGACTTACCTGGATTTGACAACTAACCTAGGTTGCACTCAGTTTTAAATTCAGCTGTCCTGGAAAATATCCTCAAGAGACTTTTGAACAGGAGAGTCAGCGATATTACAAAAAGGAATTGTTTGCTTGAGATTTCTACCAATTCTAGGCAAAATCCCATGAGAATAGTTGTTCTTGTGAGGTTTTTTCTGCATCTGAACAAGAAAGAAAATATGTTCTTAAAGCATTACATCTCTCACCACAGTGGAGTGGTGTATCTGGAAATTCAATTCTGACACTTCACGAAGACTGAAAAATGAAGCTGGTTGAATTGTGTGAGACTATTTTTACCCCCTGACACATCCAATGTCTCCTATGTGTGGGACAGCTCTGCTGCCAGGAGCTGTCAGCTCTGCTGCCAAAAGAGCACCCCAGCCCAAAGGTGACCAGGTGGGATATGGTTACCGTGTGAGATGAGTGGTTCTTTGCAGCCCCACATCCCTCTCATTGCCTCTCCATGTGCTGCAGAGCTCCAAAACCAAGAAAGAGCCTAGACCAAGCAGCTGGTTACTGGCAGGGAGGTGGCAGAGGTGGCCACAGGTGACAACTGGAGCAGAATAAACAGTATTTTCGTCTGATTTTGTAGAAAGAAGAGGGCTAAAAAGTTCAGCCTTGTAGCTGCTGTGTGTGAAGTGTTCAGGTATGTTGGGTTCTGGCGATGATGGGCTTTTGGGTACCACCACCAGGTCCAGACTCCGGGGAGTGAGACATGCTCTGTGAGGGGTGGAGCTATGAGGTGGGAGCCATGCTGGCACTGCTGGGCACTGACCCACAGCCACTTAACAGGCAGAACTGGGGGGTGGCAGCAGCAGGTTCCATCCATGAGCCAGGGACAGGGCTGGAGACAGACACCTCTACAGGAGGAGCTGAAGTGGGCTTGAGGGGGTGCAAGAATCTTCCTGAGAGATGTAGCCACCTAAGTCAGTAAGACAATGTGCAAGATCTCCCTTGTGATTACAGGAGAGGAAATTCTGACACCTGACAATCCTGCCTGAATTTCTGTGATGGTAAGACTGCAAAGGGCACTAGTGCTGCCTTGGGCTGCAGCACAGGCCCAGTATTACATTGTGGCAGCCAAGTAGTGTTCTCTTCTCCTATCCCATGCCTCTGTACCCTCTGCCTGGGTCTCCTGGCTGTGGATGTGGTCTGGCAGATTGTTCATGCACATTTGTACTCCCTGGGCAGCCCACTGAAGCTGCACCTTTCTCCAGATCCATTGCTAAGACGTGGTAGGACCAAATCAAGGACTTCTGGTAATATTTCGCTGCCTGTGAAGCTTAATCACATGATTTTGTTATAGCATAAGGTGCAGGCAGCTTTGATGTGGCTGGGAATGGGGTCCACACCTCTAAATGCAAAATGGGTTGGGATAAATGCACAGATCCTCTCCTCAACTAAAGACGAGGAGCAGCTGCTCTCCTCCAACCCAGCTCAGTCCTCCCACTATCAGCATCATGAACAAAGCAGCAGCTACCACCCTGGGATGTGGGTGCTGGTGATGGAGAGCATTGTCTTTGTTCATGATGCTGTGCCATGTGGACTTCAGCTTGGAGTCAAGCACCTGGAGCTATGGTGACACCATGGTGGCAGGTGCTGCACACCTGCGTGGCTGTGCTGCTCTGACATCTGAACACTGGCATTGGCTGGGCACTTTCCTCCAAGGGCAAATCCCAAAACTTCTCACTGAATTTACCCAGCAGCGATGGGGAGGGTGATGCTGCTGGCAGAACCGTCATCCGAGGCACTTGCCCAGGGTCCATGACTGAAAGCATTGTTTGCAGCTAGCTCAGATAACAGAAATCTCAGGCTGCTGATACATTACAAAACAAAAGGTGTAGTTTCCATTTTCATAAGGAGGCTAGATACGACCCGAGGTATGCAGATACCTTGTGATGAAGAGAAAAAGATTCCAGGACTGTGGAGGTGTAAGAGTTGACAAACTATGCGGCATTATGGAATAATACCACATTTTTTTGCAAATTGAGGAACAACAGCTGTTAAGCATGTCAGTGTTTTGGGAGCAGAGGAATAGAAAGAATTGCTGTCACATACACAGAGAGGAAAGGAAGTGAATGCAGCAACGAACAGGTGAGAGAGCCTCACGTTGTTATCCATAGGAGGATAAAAGCACTAAATCCTTATTTAATCCCTGCAGAGTTATTTAAAATATTAGAAGTGGTGAGCCTCAAAGGGGATTAGGAATCGTTACAGAGGGTGAGTTAAATTACAAAGTTAACATTTGAGGTTTTTGTACTTATTTGCAGGAATAAAGCAAGTACTTCTTTTTCACAATTCTTCCTCTTTTTTTTTGATTGACAAAAACATGCACACCACATACTTAACTTACCAGTATTTGCGTCCTTTAAATCCAGAGTGTGAACCTGGAACCTGATCCCTGTCCCCAGGGTTTACCCTGCAGAAATCCCCAGCCCCACTTACCTGGCCCCCTGGTTCTGCCACTGCTGAGAACTCACGCATCTCACAGATTCTCAGTCAGCATTAATCTCTTGACTTCCCTGCCTCTTTCCTCCTGAAGTGTAAGCAGTGATCTTATTTTCCTTCGTCATAAAGGTGACACTTGTCTCCCCTGCTTTTTGACCCCACTTTTTTATATACCTCTCTCTAGAATCAAGGGAGGAGTTGAGTCTTATCTTCTAACTGCACCCTTATTCCTCCCAGTCCTTCCTTTGTCTTCCAGGACTAGTATCACTCAAGTTGCTAATGATTCCTTGTGAGAAACTGAAAAATTAATGGCCAATGGTTCAAACAATTGGCCATTTGCTAAAGCAGTGGGTGCTTTCCTGATGCTGTGCAAGGTCACAGCCCAAGTGCAGAGGGGGTGCACGCCCACGCCAGAGGCTATATGAGGGTTTTGGCCCAGATAAGGGAAGAGACCAATAAGAAGCAGACCCTGCAGTGGTGGGATAATGCTTTTTATCATGACAATGTCCTCACTTACACAACTGGCTCAGGTGTAAAACTGTCCCCCCACCCCAGCAGAGGTATCAGAACATTCACACATAGTCCTGAAGGTGTTCCTCCCTTCTGATGGGACATAACTGACTCAGCTATGCTGACCTGAGAGGCAGCTGTCATGTCTTAGAAGGTGTCATAAACCATCAAAGACCCTGAAGCACCCCTAGACTCATTTTTGAGACCTTCCACCAGAGGGCTGCATGTGATCCACTGTTACATCAGAGTGTAAAATTCCCTACCCCAGGAGGAGTATCTGGGCATTCTCACCTGAACCTGAACCTGCTGAACGTTGTGTTTCGCAGGCTTCCCCCATCCCTGATAGATCAAGACTGTGACCACCACTTTGATCAATGGACATCAAAATTGCAACACTTGAGTCTCACATTGGATCCATGGGGGGTAATATCCTTCTACTCTTACCCTTTCTTTTTCTTTCTTTTCATTATACATTTTCTAAAGTGTTATTTTTATGTTTTTATATTGCTATATTTCTGCAGATAATAACCAAAGCAGCTACATATGTACTTCCCATTGCAAGCAAATTGTTCTGAAATAAACCTGCCATATGCATATTTACAAATACTCGTCATTTAGTGGCGTTTCACTCTAATCTGCCCCAAGGGATCTATTAAGAAGAACCTCAGTTACTCTGCCTTCAGGGGTGGGTCATAACATCCCTGAAAAGCTCTACTCTTCCAGTTTAATTTACTTGGGTTCATGCTGACGAATCTCAGACCTGTCCATCACAACCTTACAGTAACCTCATATTAAGGTGGACTTTAAGCAACTGAATCTAAATGGACTGCTTGATCATCAGCACACTTTAGTGCGACACTTCAGCAGCTGACACACTTGTCTTCAGCACCATGATGGAGCCAGTTTTCCCACGTAAGCTGGTCTGGGAGGAGAGGATCTTCCGCAGGTGCTGGAGGATGGATATCCTGGAACATCTGACTCCAGTACTTGAAGCTTAGGGAGCTCTCTGAGACACCTATCCACCTGCAGCACAGGCAGTGGAAGGTACAATTTAAGTGCCTGTGTTACGAGTGGACGGTTTGCAATGTTCTGCATGTGTCTGAAACAACTTCACCAGGCTGGCAGATGCAGCACAGAGTGACCATGCGCTGCTGGTGTGGACACTGTATTTGAGGAAGAAGATTCCTGAGTATCTCAAATATCACTAGAAGCCTCTGTTTAGGCAACTGAATTCAGTCAGTTGAGCCCTGAGGGCAAGCTGTCCTCCCAGCTAATGAGAGTGCCAAAACAGACCCACTTGCATAGTTCTAGATGTCCCAAGCTACTTGGGACACTTGCTTAGGCTGGTGAGCATGGCAGCAAGCCTGGGAGGTCACTGCTGGAATGCCAGCAAGGTGCCTACAGCATCTCAAATTGTTGTTGGTGTCTGTGAATCACTGTAGATGTGACTGTGCTAGAGAGGTGAATCACTTTTTGTGCTCCACTGACTCTATTGACTAGGCTCCCCTGGAGTGTAATACGAGCTTAAACATGTAGCTTAAATGGTGGCACCTTGATTTAGTCTGGACCTGAATTCTGTCCTTAGACCTGACAGTCTAAATGTAGCCCTGTATGTTTTTTTCTGTAGAGCATTTAGCACACTTCAGGAGTTAAAAGTCTTAATAACGACAGCAATGTAATAATACCAGTGAAATAACATAATTTTTCTTATTCTAATTTTCTAAAAAGAAAGTCTTATTCAGTCTTCTATTTCTATGTCTCTTTAGAGAAAAAGAGATGAAGTTCATTTGGTCTCCAAAGTTTATCTGTAATTATATTATGTACAGTTAAATGGCATTTTGCATATAAATATATATATATATGACATATCGCTCACATTAAGAAATAAAAAATTCCCACTAGCAGAGGTAGAAACTAGAAGATGCTGGCTACAGCCCTCTTGGAGCAATGAAAGTTCAGGGGCTTCTTTGGAACAAAGTCAATTTGTTTTCTCTCCTCCACCTGGCGCCTTCAGACACACAGAGGACTCCTGCCTAATGCCGTGTTACCCAGCCTTGGCTGTCTCAGCCTCCCTGTTCTTGGCTGCTCAGCACTGTGCTGGCTTTGTTTTCGCTAAGGCTGGGCCAACAGTACTCTGGCTGAGATTTGCTAGCAGAGCTGCCTCTGAAAGCCAGGGAGGGTGGAGAACCTGGCTCCGTCTGTCCTCATGGTTAGTCTGACGAGTCGCTCCTGTAGGAGGACCAACTGAAATGTTGTTTCTCCAATTTATCCTCTGCCAGCTCTAATTTTTCATGTTGCATCTATGCTACAACCTAGTTGATGCAGCAGGTGCTTTTTAAATAAAGGGAGAGAAATACTGCTTCCTGTTTATTTATTCACGTTTGATAACTTATAGGAGGACAGATTCTGCCTTTGCCATCCTTAATAGAAACCAGATTTGAGAGATCTGCTGTAATATGAGAGAACCAGGTGTTAGAGAAGGGCTCATCCTCCAGGCAACCTTAATCTTTCTCCCATCAGGCAGGACTAGACTTTGCATACATGGTCTCTCAAAGGTTCTACTTTAGACCCAAGCAAATGATCAAATGGCAGCAAATGAGATCTTCCTTCCAAATTGGGGGTGGGGAGTGAGTTGATTTACTTTTTAAGGAAACACTGACACACACCAAAAATGCAAAAAATTTGTATCTGACTAAGTTACAGCCAGTGCAGTGACCTGTTCAGGTTCCTTAGTGTTTTCTGTGTGGCTGTGGATTGGGAAGTGGGTTATTTTTACACATTGACAAAATGGCATAGTTTGCTGCTATAGAGTAAACCCTTGCAGCTGGGGACATGAGAGAAAAAAGAGGAGAAAATCTTGTTTGTGTGTTTTAAAAACCAAAACTTTTCACAAGTAAAGAGCAACCTCCAGCCTGTCTAGCTGTTCAGAGCTCCATATACCCAAGTAACCCTGAGTCTGTTCATTCAGTTTGGCCAGAGGCCTCAGGCCACTGGTATCCCTCTATAGTTGTCCATGGCCAGCTTGAGTTTCCTGGAAAATTTTGATTTTTAGTGGGATTTCAAGTGTCCTGGTGCAGCAGCTTCTTCTGGTTGCAGAGGTGATGGAGGCAGCAGGACAGGTCATCGGGCTCTGGTCCAGATTTGGCAAAGAGGCATTGAGCATGCGATGGATCACAGAAATGTTGGAAATGTGTGAGCAGATTTTACTCTCCTCTGCTGTATTGGGAGACATCTCGTGCTCCTCCAGTTCTGCCCTTACCAGGTGAAGGGACAGAGGGAGATGTGGCTGGGTGGCGGAAGGGCTGCAGGAGGCGAGAAGGTGGCACTGGGATGGTGGAGACGTTAGATGGAAACCAACTTCCAGGGATAAGGAGGTGTTGAAGGAGGTGAGGATATACAGCTGGAAAAGAGCAGAAGTGTTCAGTTGGTGGGTATATGAGAGAATTGTTAAACTGCTTGCAGAAAGGGCAGTTGCACTGTCAGGGAGATTGGGTGGGGCAGGGCTGATTCTAAGGAGGGCAGTGAACAAATGGACCAGGCAGAGAAGAAGCCACATGGAAAAGACAGCAGGAGATGGGAAGACAAAGCGGAGGGCGGGGGGGGGGGGGGGGGGCTGAAGCAGCATGTGTGAATACGAGGAGAAGAAAAGCAAGGAATTGATAGGTGTCGCTGTTTTCCCCACGACGAGTAGAGAAACGACACAAAGTCCAGGCTCAGGGATAGATGGATGGTGTTTTAATGAATTCTCAGAAGGCTTTTATATGTTAGCTCGCAAAGTGTATTAAGTGGCATAAGGTAATTGGTTTTCTGCCATCCACCCCCTAAGGGGATTGGTCAAGTTCTAAGACACCCATCTCTGAATGTTTTTCTAGTTAGAACCATAACAATCAGCAAAACAACCTGCAGCTGCAAGAAGTTTACAAAACTGTAACATTGTTTTGAGTTACTTGCATGGGAAAGACAGAACTCTCACAAAAATGCTGCAGAGAGCTGAAGAAATTCTCCGCTAAAGCTTTTTCAGCATCCATAGATAGGGAAAGACAGAAAGAATGAATATGAAACTGTAGCTGCATTTCACAATGATTTTCAGGGGCTGCAGGAGGACTGTGGTCTGTCTCCTCCTGCATCCAGCACTGGCCACACTTCCAAACCAGCAGACACACTGGGGACAAATAGTTGTTGGTGCAACATCTTCCAGTGTGTTTGTCTGGACACAAATAATTTCACCTCCACCAACATCCTATATTGCAGTCTCATCAGTCTCCTTGTCGGTTTTTATGCTTATGCAGCGTACAACACCCCCAAAACATCAGCATCTCCATTTCAAGTATGTATTGGCATAAACATGGATCTAGTCAAGAGATTAGCGCAATATTTGATTTGCTAAAAAGGCTTAACAACTCTTAGTATTTTAATATTGAGCTTCAGGGTCTGTACTTTAAACCGAAGAGGAACACCAGTACAATTTTCATTAATAAAATGCCAGCTTAAATGGGTTGCTGCTGGTAAGGAGGGAAATGCAAGAGATACGCTTTTATTTTTTTTATATACTTATTCTAAAATTGACCTGACAGCTTCTAGCTATTGCTTGGTGACAGATTTCAAACTATTCAAACAGATAATTTTCAGCTCTAGCATTTCTCTTTGGAACTTTATGCAAAAAAATTTCCAAAATATTTAGCATGTCAAAGGCTGTCTAACAGCTCCAAGCCTTGCTTGTAAAATACGTGCACGCAAAAATGTAACAAGGATGTGTTTTGGCAATAAGCTTAAATCTCAAAGAAATGTTCCAGTACCTTGATTAATTAAAGACAACCCAAGTGCTACCTCCAGCCTGCACTGGTACTTCATTAAGCAGCCTAATTAATACTAGGACATACTGAAACAAGAGAGGTATTTTGGAATTTCAGTTACTAAGGGAAACCTAAGTGCTGTCTGTTAAATGCTTTGGCCTCCTTTTCTTGTAGAAAATGTGCTTTATAACTTCCCCATATGCTCCTGCTGTTCTCTCTCTGATGGATGTTGCTATGGAAGCAAACTGGGGAAAAAAAAATCAAACAGCTAATAATGTTTCTGCAAATGATTGCACAGGTGGAGATGAAAAGTACAGATGACACAAGTTAGTTAAGCAGGGGATTTGAGCTTCAGCAACAATTTGAGGCCAAAAATCAAAATGCACATACTTTGCTTTCTTTCCTCTTTGTACAGATTTAGTGAAATTCCAGATCTTTGCAGGCTGTTGAGGTTTATTTTACCCTTTTTTGAGTAAATACATTCAGAAATTTTTCCCTAAAACACTGAATGCCCTAAAACACTGAAGAAAATAATAAAATGATGGAGGTTTAGAGGGAGAAGAGCAGGGCTGGGTACACTGCTAGTGGGTGGGATGGCCTTGAAGGACATAGGTCCCTCGAGGCTGTGGGAGAAAGAACTTCAGTCTTTCAGTCAAATTAAAAGTTGTCCTTCAGTTCTGTGTCATATTTGAATATCATTATAGCAACAGGGGTGGATGCACATACTGGATGTTGGAAGGACAAACCTGTGGCATGACTTTTTTATATTCCTTCAAAGGAGTATAAGCTTTCTGATATAAAGTACACACCTGAGAAGCGTATGTGAGTGAGGAAATGCACCAGCATGTTGATACAGAGCATCTAGTTAAGTACTGAAAATGAGAATACAGAGAGCCAAGGAGTGAGAGTGATACAGCTCACACCTGGCATCGCTCAGGCTGCCGGCCAAGGCCAGCCGGGTTGGCTGGTGTCTCCAGGGCACAGAATAGGTAGCTACTCTATTTATTGCTTGCTTGCTTTTCAATCATGTTGGCTGCTGCTCACCCTGACTCTGTGACACTGAACTTTTCCTTAGCTTTTCTGAGTCGTAGATAAACTTACACACATGTATCCACTTCAATCTGGCTTATGCTGCCTGGTTCTGTGTCCAGGCATCCATTCCTCTCTGCTCATAGCTTACAGCCTATGGTTTCTTCCCCAGCCCCCTTTAGACATGTTTTAAAGTGCTGCTGCACCCCCTGCCTGCTCTGGGATGGGTCAGATGGCTGCAGAACTCCTCTGGCCTAGAGCTGGGTCCCCACGAGGCCTCCTGAGCCCATGCTGACACATGAGGATGGGCAGAGAGCACACTGTCAGCAGACATTTAACCAGAGACCTCTAGTCCCATTTCACCATCACTTTAAATTTTTTGGGTGCTGTTTCACACCACAATGCAGCACGTATTGGTGATGGTAGCATGGTGCTGGCACATGCTGAGAGCTAGGGGCCTTCCTCCTGGAGGAGGTCCGTGCTGATCATCTTGCTCTACACAAAGCTTTTCACTGCAGAGGCTGCCAAGCAGAGGCTCATGTCTCATGTCTCATGGACCAAATCAGAGCCCCAACCATGTTTAATTTTAAGAAATGTCCCCTTTCTGCCAAATCTCCTTATGAAACATTTAATAAAAATGACACATCCTGTCAAAACTTTATGGTGCAAACTTTTTAACCACTTGTAATCAGGAGCTAGATTTCAAGCAAGGGAAACGTCAACTCATCCACCCAGCTATGTGTGGGCCAAGTGCCTAAGTGCCTGAATGACTCCATCACACACGTGTGCTACCCCACGGCACAAGGATGAAGAAAAAAAAGAATCAAAAAATTCAAGGATGCATTAAAGCCAAATGTAGCCCATACACACCTCAAAGGTGCTGGAACACAAGCACAGGTGAAGGTGCACAAGTGTGGTCCGTAACCCCACTCACATAAGTCTTGGCACAAAATTTGACCAGCTATTTCGGGAACGGGGCATGAATCACCTAATTCAGGCAGCCTTATCTGTGTTAGCAGTCCAACAAGTGACAAAGTTCTGGGGAGAGGCTGGATACAAACCCTGTAAATTCATAGCATTGGTGTTCCATCACCACTCCCTTGCTTAGCAAAGGCACATGCCCAGGTCCATGTACATTCTTCTGCCGGTGTGTCTCACTTGCATACAGTGTATATGTACAAAGACATAAATAGCTTTCTACTTCTAAAACTGGATTAAAAACAAGTTTTCCAGCTTTTGGCAGGGGTTACAAACTGCACTGTCCTGCTCCTGGATATGTGACATCCCTGACTTGACTGAAGAAGAAACCTGATTTAGGCTATCCCATTCTCTCACACTGCTCTTGAGGGAAAAGAATCTCTTTTTCCTCCAAATGGAAGAACTTTCCAACCACTTCATCTGATTATTTTATCTTTTTCTGCTATGTCTGTGTGTTCTTGGGAGGAGGGACAGTGCACTGCATGCAGCCATAGTCACTTGGTATTCAGGGGAAGTTCAGAGTTAGTGAGGCGCCTCTAGAGCAGCTGCAAAGGGCCTAATATAAATATGAAGAGCTGCCGAGATTCATGATTGCACCTGGCTGTCCTGCTGCTTTACAGCCATTGCAAATTAATTCTTTCTGCATGTGAGCAACTAAGTCAAGTCACTTAAACTGGTGGCCTCCTGCTGTCCTCTTAGGAAAAGAAATCGATGATTTGAACTGCAGAGACCTAGTCCCATGCCAAGGGAGCCACCAGCTACTTTGCTGTGCCTTTCCATGACTGTTGGAGCAAGACAGGGAAGAAACTTCAGTTTAAATTTCAGCTCCTGTATACCCGTGGATAAGGTTCAGTTACAGTCTCTGGACCAGCATTCCTTGGGCACACGAAAGGAGCACGTGGATCTGCTCCCTCGTCCTGGTAGAGCTCCAAGCACAGCAGTGCAGAGGAAACAACTGTGTATTTTTCTATTGGCTTCACTGGAGCATGCTGGCTGCAGCTGGAACGGCGGGGAAAAGAGAGCAGAGCATGTTTGGGAAGGGACACTGTTCAAAATGGCAAAAGCTGCTGAAGAAGCTGCTGCTGAATGCCTGGGCCACATGTCCCTGAGGACCCTGTGCTGCAGGTGTAAACTCCAGCTCCCACAGGTAGCTCTGAGCTGCACAGCCATGCTGCCATCAGGAGTGAACTGCGCCTCCCATGTGGTGCTGAAGGACAGATCACCCTCTTACGCTTTCCGGAGCGTCTGATTTGCGGACGCATAGATCCCAAGCACTGCAGAGGCCCTGTGCAGCACGGCAGTGTTTGTGGTGCAGTATGTCTAATTCCTGTAATGTATGCAAAGCTCTCAAAATGCTAACTTTTTATTTCAGTCTGTGAAAGAGAAATATATTCTCTCTTGGGCTGGCAACATTATTACCAGAGTTAATACCATCAGAGAGAAATGCCTCGTGTGTTTCTGCCCTGTGCTATATCCTGGGCATTCTGCTGGGGGGGAAGATCTTCCAGCCACCCTGAGACTCAAGAGGCCCCTGTTGCCCCTGTGAACATCACTAAAAATCAATCCCTCTTCAAAGCAGACCAAGAGTGAAGTGTCTTCTAGGTTAGTTTGCAGCAATTCACCATACATTTCTGCTCCTTCAAACACATCTGTAGAGAACATCAGTGGCAAGCAAACAAGGGGGATGAGGAAAGAGTGATACAGGTTTGGATGGCTCTACTGAGGTCTAGGCTGCAGAGTCAGGACTCAGTTACTCACTTGACATGATCTGTGATCTGAACACCACACTTTGAAATAGGGGCAGAGTCCCGGCTGACACCTTAGGCATGACCCAGCCCTTCTTCCTTGCCAAGGCAGAATCAGGTCCACCAGAGACATTCCTGGTTGATACTTAGAAAATTTTTTAGTGTGTCCTAATGCCTCATTAAAGGACTGTCTAATATGCCTGAACAATCTATGTCCCTATATTTGCTATTTAGGACACATTACTGGCCAATGTTTCAGTTGTGTCAGTACTATAGTCAAGAAGCCAGAACGTCCCACTTCCCAGGGAACAAGGCTAGTACACCAAATAGGGCCACCACCTGAGCTCTGTGTCCTGCCAAGAAGAGGACTGGAGGGGTAGGTGGAAGCCCCTCAAGCCTCACATTGGTTCCCCACATCCTTGGTAGAAGGGTAGTGTTAGGTGTCCTTCATGTTCCCCTCTGGAGTTGCTTTGTTCCCTACAAAAGCCAAGGAGAGACAGAGAAGGGTCTCAATCAATTTGTTCTTAAACGGCCCTAAATAGCCTGCAACCTTCCCCACCCGGTGCTGGAGTCTGGCTGCTCAGGCTGGAAGTGCCTTCACCTGCCTCTGGGATTCGACAGAGCAGACCTCACTTGAAGGAAACAAATGTGAAATTGAATATTAGCAGAAGATTTGATGATATATCCATCAAAGCATTATGGACCTGATTGAATACACAGTGCTATGCACACACATATGTGCTTGTTGCTTTTTAATGCCTGTGGCAATCATATTTCTGCTCGACCCAAGTTTCCTTTATTTGCAAAAGTAAAAATGCTATTATTGTTGACCATAAAATTATTCAGCCCTTTTATACATAGCTATAGGAGTTGAAGTGCTCCACTGATTTTCAAGGATGCAATCGAGGATTTGTGTGCAAACAGTGCATAAATATGTACTTTCGTTACTCAGATGTAGTTTGCCTGTCAAATCTGGATGAATTTGCTGTTTTTGCAAAACTGCAGAAGCTTTCCCCAGCAGTAAAAAAAAAGACTCCCCAGCAGTAAAAAAATCCACATTGTGTCTTGTCTGAATAAGAAATTTTTTCATCTCTTAATCTTCTTTAATGGAATTGTATAAAAAACAGGCTGTAGTGAATTTTGCTGCAATATTTTGCTGCAACATTTTGCTGCAACAAGAAATCCCCAAATCATTAAAGAAATTCCTTATGATTTTCAAAGAGGAATCATCCTTCTTTTTCAACTACTTCATCAAATTAAGACCAGACTCTGCCATCTGCCTAACAATAGTTTCTATGTGTTGATTTAATAAACATATTATAGTACAAAACTGAAGAGAATTAGGATAAATACTAAGACATGTATATATCTATTCTAAGATCTATATATTGAAAGCACACACCACATCCACACGTTTACAGTCTTCTTTGATTTTCCTGGCACCAGTATAGCTGTGAGGAAAAATTTAAACTGGAGCTCTGTGGAGGCTGGTGGGCCTACGGATCAAGGGACAAAGGGAGTCCATTAGTGGGACCATCCCCAAGCCCAGAGATCTTCCCCAGGTTAGGGTGACCAAAAGGCTTCCCCCAGGATGCTCTGCTTTGGTATGTTAATGTACCCCAGTTCTGCTTCCCTGGTTGGCCCGTGGCCTCCCCGCCCCTTGTTACCTTATATGTCCCTGCCCTAGAAGGTTCTCCACTCCAGGTTCCCCCATTGGCCCTTGCCCATCGCCGCTCCCTCAGAGTTTCCCCATTGGCTCCCATTCCCTTGTCTGCCTGTGTACCGCCCCCATGCCCTCAGATCATTGGTCTCTGATGCTCTCTCTGCTCCCCTATGTAAACCTGGAGTCTCCCCTATTCCCTGTCTTTGTCCCTGGGCTGGTTCACATGTGTGGGTGGAATAAACCTCCCCCGTGGGACCCCATACGGAGACCCTTCCTGCCTTCTTTGTCCTCGGTTCATCCTTAGCTATCCGGTGTGGTGTGTGGTGGCCTCGCCGAGCGGCTTCACAAGGAGAAGGTCGTGGCACTTGACCGTGCAGCACTGTGCTGCGACAGAGCTCATGCTCCTTTTCAAGGATGGAGCATTTTATATAGCATTGAACACTGCGTAGCAGAAAAACCTACATCGTTAAGGGCCTGCACTTGTATTCTCACTTGCATTGTGGAAACAGGATAATAAAGAGCTGAGGAGATGGATCTTGTAAGAATCAGTTAAGGTATGCTTCAGTTATTGGTAAGATGGGTGGTTTTTTTGGTTTGGTTTTTTTTTCCTGTGCTATTTATTAATAGGAAAATTCCTGATATTAACATGGTACAGCTACTTCTGTCTCATGGAGATATGCAGTTGGAGGTTTTTCCTTACTTCTGACTAGGATGCAATGTTACTGCTCCATTTAAATTTGGTGTTCAATTTGTATGACTGTAGGGTGATTAAAAAAAAATCCTGTTAAGAAATGATTAATGGTCAAGTCACAGTGATGAAATAAAAAACTAAAACTAATTAATTCATTATCTCACTCCAACTCCCCAAATGACTGTATCAATTGCAGCCTAATTCCTAATGACTGGGACAAAGAGGTGACATGTATCCTTGGAAGAGCTGAGGGACAAAACTTTTTGTGCTCCACTAGATTTCCCTGAATATTCTTGCTCAGAAGGCAGAACTCAGCAGTAAAAAAGAACACAGTGCTTTTGAGCTGCAGCAATAAGATTTTTTCTGGAGTTAGCTGATGACCTTACCTATTCAATCCATCCCCTCTCTGCCCTCAGAGCACTAAAATGGGTTCAACACACATGCCATTTGTATAATACTTCTCACTGAATAAATGTGCTGTTAAGCATGTTGCTCAGGTTTCCATGTCTCTTTACAAAGCTTTTGCCTGCCTGTGAAAAGCAGTCTGCCTTCATCCAGATGTGCAAACCGTGCCTTGAAAACATCACTCCTTTCCACCGGTGCCACTTATTTAATGTCGTAAACACACCATGCTGGCTGCCCTCCCACACCACAGCTCATCCCTTCCTCTCCTCTCCAGCTCAGAGGAACACATTTTGGGACCTTGGACTTACTCAATGCTTCTGAAGAGCAAGGCAGAAAAGTCCAACATTTTGCTGGAAGAAACCCAGCACGGAAAAGCTCCAATCACCGAAATTTGCAGCTAAGCAGGCAGAAGTAGGTCAGGCCTGACGCTATTTGCAGACTGCTTTTCCAGGGAGTGAGGAATAGGCTAATCAGTGCCAGAGGTTAACACAGATGGCTATGATGTCATCTCACCCATTCCCAAGGAGGGGTTTGTATTTGACCTCCTCCAGTGATGCCTGCATGCACTTAGAGCTTATTCTAACACGTAGAACTACTAAGCTGTTCTTTCCATGTCTATTTCACCCAGGCTGCTGTTGCAAAGCCTTGGTCTTTGCATTATTCCTTTCTGCCGCTCTGCATCCAAGGAAGACCTACATAGTCTGTACCTCTCTATTTGGAAACTGAAGTCATGTTTTATATTTTACATTCAGCAGCCATGTAAAAGTCATGTTTGAGATCAAGTCTGATTCGATTTAAGACTCAATTTATCTTCGTAAAAGAAAGTTTACGGTTGTGCTTTTATATTTGGCATATTATCAAAAGAGAGGTGTCCTGCCTGGCATTCTCAGGGCGCTGCTTATTTTCTGAGCGTTTTCTGGAACTGTGGCAGTGTTATATCGCTGCTGTGCATTGGGATGTATCATGGATATAGCAGTGTCTTCCTGGGACACAGTTCACCCTGAACCACAGCTCACTCCTGTTTTTACCAGGAAGCTCCTGTTGCTCTCAGGAGGCAGGATTTTGATGAGTCTGGACAATATTTTTGCCTGAATGAATTAAAAATGGGTGATTTGTAAATACATGGGTGTTGATTCAGGTGTTAAGAGGAGGTTATTGGGGCTTTGCGAAGAAGAAGATCCAAAATACCAAAGCCATAACTCCCAAGCATGGTTGGCAGATGGGCCATTACCCTTCAAAAATTGCTGCAGTTCTCGTGCTGATACCAACTTCATGCTCTGTGTTGTTTGGTTATGTCTTTCTCAGATGTCACTATGGTGTGTGCTTAAATAGGATCCCCTTTCGAGAAAGTTCATTTATGTGGTTTTTATGTGACAAAGACATCTGTCTCTTTCTTTTGTGAGCCTGTGCTCTGGTTTCAGTTTAGTGTATCGGGTCCCTTCAGTGCCAAGAAAACACTCTGCTCCTCTCAGGCTGATAAATTCTGATGATTGCTCTCATTCTGTTTTCTTATGTGAGGAGACATTTTAATATTGCCTTCTTATCCATCAAACCTCTTCTTCATCTCAGGCACTCAGGCAAGTATCTGTTTGGGAAGTGATTTCTTGTAAGTGTCATTTTCTAAAGGTGAACTCCTCCCGGCCACTGCTTTTAATCATATTTTAATGGCAAAGGGCTTGCAGAGGGATTACGTAATCAAAAAGATGGCTTGGCATAGCCTCCCAAGGGTTATGCCACAGTTGGACTCAGCCTGCTTTCCCCATCCCTTGCCTAGCAATCATGGAGAGGAAGGGAACGATGCTCTTCAATCTGTATGTTTTTCAAGCTCAGAGTTGACTACTCACCCAAAATGTAAAGCAGGAAGCAATTCCTGGAATCTGTGAGTCTCATCTCAAGAAGGCACATGTGTTTACATTCATAACCACCAAAGGCATTTAATTTCTTGCAGTGAGTCTGCAGTTCACAGTAAATAGCTATTTGTCCTCATGTCCAGGGAACAATAAGATCACAAGTGCTTTCTACTGGCAAGAATCAAACATCTTGCTTTTGTCAGTAGGTCTTTGATATGCAGGAGCAGGCATGGAGACAGTGAAAGCAGCCTTGTACCACTCCTTTGCACCTGGGCAGACGAGCAGTAGCAGGCTGTGGTTAGGCAGCCTCCAGAGACTGGTGACACCAAACACTGCTGTTCTTAAACAAGGGAAAAATGCCGAGCCTAGGGACAACTAGAAATGTGTTTCAGCACAGTTTGTGTCTGGGTAGCATCTGTTTTCCTTCTGTCAGGCTCCATTTTAGGCACTTTGAGCAAAACATCTTTTTTGGTATTGTATTTTCAAGAACGTGGTGTGTTTGACTCAGGAACCAGATCTAGTGCTGGCTATTGGTCAGAAATTAGAGAGAGTACAGTTTGTGAATAATCAGTCTTTAACCAATACTGAAAGAAAACTACATTTGTTTCTTAATCTCAGTCCTTTGTGTGTTGGCCAGTGCCGGAGAAAAGGCACCTGGCCCCTGGGAGGTGTTTTGCTCTGTCAGGAGGCATCACTGGGTTCAGAGGTGCATCTAAGCAATGTGTCACTCATTCCTCACCACCTCACTAGTAGCTGGTGAGGATTAGTGTGACAGATGAACCTGAAATATTTTGCTGCTGCATTCTTTGACCTCTTTTTGCTGCTCTTTTTCAGCCCCACTGCAAATAAAACTTTATTCTTCTCTTAACCCTAAACTTACTATTAACCCTAAACCAGCTGTGTCTGAACCATTGGCAGTTTTCCTCTGGCCATTACCTGTGCCAAATACTTCTCACAGCTATCATCTCTGAAGTCTCTGCTTCCCTTGTGCAATCCCATTTCAGTCTCACTGCCATGGGTGTACTGACATTTCTCTTTCAACCCTAACCCTAAACATGGGTTGGGAAGTTCTCCCAGACTCACATTAGGGAAAAAAAAAAAAAAAAAAGCAGCAGTCTTTCTCTCTTTCTTTTCCTCTAGTAATAGAGCTAGAGAAGGGTTAGGATTAGGGATAGATATAGAGTGAGGGTCACAAATGGGTTAGGACTTGGATTGGGGCTGAGAAGAGGAAAGCTCTTGCTCTGCCTAGGGAACTACAGCTTTTGGAAAGGTTCCTAGTGCCTTTCTCACTACCAAGATCCCCCAGGGAAATCCCTTTCTAGTACTCTGCAAGGAGATGATTATTTCATAAGAAAATGAGGTGGTGCATTCCCGTAAAAAATAACTTGTTTCTTGGTTTTGTTCCAAGTACAGATGAAGCACAGACAGATTTATCACACTTCCTTATGAGCCTTCATTTGAACATTGATCACTTTATTTTAAGCCATTTTTCTTTCTACAGTGCCTCTTTCCTGGCCCCAGGTGTGGACTGCTGGGGAGGACACACGGACAGGGAGCTCATGCACAGCAGTGCAGGGTGGGTGGAGCAATTCTCTGCTCCCTGACTCTGCAGAGCAGGTTTGTGTCCTGCCTTGCTTGAGCACAACAGGTCTAGTACAATTACACTACACAGGAACCAAATACAACAGTGACTGAGATGTTTATGTTGTAATTTCCCTGGGGGACGTAATTATTTGGGGAGTAAAGGTTTCTCTTATGGTACAAAACCCTTCTCTGAGTGTAGTGACTGAGAAAACAGCAAAGAAAATGTGAATAGTGTATTAACACAATCACAACAGGCTGCTTCCCTTCCCCCACAGGTGCTGGAGAAAGGAAATCTGAGTGGAGAGGGCTAGATTTCTTCCATCTACACTGAAGAACAAGTACATAGCCCTGAACCCAGCATGGTGACATGCTGTAGGCAGTGTTGAAAAGCCAGCTATTGCCATGTCATATCTGGTTTTTACTTGTTCTCACGGGTCAGCAGACTCTCTGGATTTTGCAAACAGGCTCACTTGTTTTGGTTTTTTGTTGCTTTCAAAATAACCCATATGAGCTCTTTTGTAAATTGCCACTGTGAGTTCTTCCACTTACATCATAGTTTTTTGATACTTCAGTTCTGAACTATCATAAAACCTAGATTATTAGTGTAATGGGAATTTGGAGAGCTGTAACATACAAGCAGTAGGTGTTCATGAAGCACAATTATAATACTGAGCTAATCAGCACTGCATTCAGTTGACTAAATTCTCATATTTTAAATGACAGTAAAAAAATCTCCATGTAAGAAAAATTAAGGATGATGCAAATGCAGGGAAAAGTCAAGGCAAGTTCATCTATTTCAGTAAACAGCGTGTCAGAGCTGTCCTGTTGGTTAAAGCCAGCACTATTAGTGCACACCATGCTTCCCAGCTCCTGCAGGTTTAAAGGCATGGGAAGGTAACACACAGCTCCTGATTGAGCAGTTTAGGATGGCATGGGGGGAAATGGTGTACAAGAGTTGGGAGGGATGCTGGATACTGGCACCTTCAATATCCCCACAGGCAAAATTGTTTTGTTTGAGACCTGCTTCACCAGTCTCCATGCAAGGTATGGATGATGCATGTCCCACATTTCTACAGATTGTCTCTAAAGGTTTTACACTTTTTATCACAGGTTTCCTTAACCTTTCATGTTATATCAGTACACGCTCAGCAAATCTGAAGACAGAATGCACATCAGATAGGCCAGATGAGTCTTGGCTGACCTCAAAGGGTAAATTATATTTAAAAGGAAAAAGTGCTGCCTCCTTGATCTGTTTCATATGGGTTTTTTCCATTTTAATTTTAAATTTTGTGTCAAAACAGAGTAACTCTCAGAAAATGTCTCCCCCCCACTGCAGTAATCACGCAAGGGCGTGGACTTCGCACACAAGATGGAAAAGTGCAAAGCCTTTATGGAGCAGTGAATATTCCCTAAATACCAGCATACAAACAGGATATAACATCATATAAACAGGAAAGATGTTCACCTCAGTGTCCCCCAATCACCTGGGGTATTGCACAGATGTCACCTATTATGGTAACAGGTAAGCAATACCCTATAAGGCCACAAACTACAATTATCACTTCTCATAGGTCCAGCACTGTCCACAAACCCACAATCCTCTCTCAGCCCATCCCCAGTGACCTGGATGCACTCCCAGGGTCACCTCCGGGCCCAGGAAAGAGGCTCTCTCTCCGGCCCTCAGGGACTATCTCTCTTCCAGCACATAGTGCACCCCAACAATCCACCTGTCTCTCTTCCAAACATGGGCTGTTTTCAAGGCACAATGGTGCAAAGTGGCCCTAATGAAGTTCTACCTCTTGTTAAATTGGGACTTTATCCATGCAGCAGTTTTAGCCCAGTGGTGGTGGCCAAGTCAGGCACATCCACTGCTCTTTGACTATAGCACTGATTCTGCACTGATGACCGGTCCCTGTCCCATCTCTGCTGCTCTCAATCACTTAGGACCTTATTAGCAGGCCACCACTCATACATGGACACTCATTTATGTAATTCTTTTGTAGCTTTCCCTCTCTGTGCCCAGAGACACCCTTGAAATGCAAATATCTCCCATGATTTTTGAATACAGGTGCTCTCTGCCCATGAGTGAGGTGGCACAGAGAAAATAACCCTCAGTAGGATGTCTGAACCATCCATTTCAGCATTTTCTGAACTCCAGTGGCATAGGGGTTAATTGAGAAAATCGTCTAAGAAAGGCTTCACTGAGTGGAGCACATCAAGAGAAAATAAAGAATGAGGCCCTGGTTCCATCCAGAGAAGCTGTCATGATTTATTTGCTGTCACTTGAATCTACATTAAAAGGCTTGCTGCGACTTCACCAATTTCTTTCCATTCTGATTGTCTCGATCTCTGCTGATATTTGAGGCCTGGCTTGTTATATTTGAATTTGAAAGATGTGTAGCCACCCGAGCCTGGCAGCATGCTACCATTAACTTCTCCTGCCCAATGGGCTTTTGCTGGTCCTTTATGGAAGATGAAAACGGATGAATCAACTTCAGAGGCTTTCTGGATTGTACAAACCCCGTCCTTCTTCCTCCCCAAGTAAAGCAAGAAGTCCTGCTAATGAACCCATTGGAGGAGGGCTCTGTCTGCTGCTCTGTGGCAGTGACATCCAGCGAGGCTGTGAACTTTTTGAGCAGCCATTTCTAAATCGGGAAGTCTCAGATATATGTGGCCATTTTCTTGTTTTAAAAGAAGAAGTCAATACGTACTCACAGTTTGATCCCCATTAAGGGCTAAAGTGATGCCATGTTTCACCAGGAGAACGTTAATGCTATCAATTTTTCAGCTTTCTTACTTTATTTTCAGTATATCATGTCCCTTCATATTTAGCATGTTATGAGGGACCACTGGAATTCAATTACTGCCTGTCACCGCTGTTCGTATTGATTTATAGATCATCCATTTTGACAAGTTCATTGCCAAGCTTTAATATGCCTTAATAGCTTTATTGTTTATTAATGGTAATGCAGTGGTCCAATCTCCAGCCTGCAGTAAATGTCAGCTCTTCCTTTCGGTGTGGACTGTGGGCTGCACAGGATGGGTGAACGAGTGGCCACGACCAGGTGCTTGCCAGCACCCTCCTCCCCCTGCCCAAATGCCACCGGCACCAATTCCTTTAGTTAATGACCTCCATAGATTTCCTTCAGCACCTCCAATAAAGAATTAAGAAGAGATTTGTCTAACAGCCTCTTGTCAGGAGGACTAATGTGCCCAGCAGTGCCAGTGGGGTTTTGGTGGTGCCACAACATGTGGCACTGCTGGTGCTGTGGTACCTCTGGGCACAGAGCAGCCCTGGCACACTCCACTCCTGGCTCAGCACACAGACCACACCCTACCCCTAAAAAGATGTAGAGTAACACTGCCACTGGTCAGCATATCTGAACAGAGTAACGTAGCCGAGACTATTATGGGGAATACAGAGGTGAAAAGTGTATGTGCATCATGGGGCTTTTTTATGTCAGGCTATGTAGAGTTTTATAATGAGGGCAGAGTTCACTGGTGATTATTGCTTAGAGAAGTTTCCATGGATAGCTATTTTTCTTTCTTTTCTTGCCAACTGGCTTTTTGAAGTATCAATTTACCATAGGAAATATCCTCCTCAAAAGTAGGAGTCCCCAGGCACCATGGGCCAGGACTACTTCAGTGCAACTGTGCCGTAAGAAAAAGGAATGTCCTCAACAGTAACATAACGGCTTGTATTTTTTAGGCATAAGCTGTTGCACATTGGTAGGATAAGAGATGAACAGCAGCACATTTCTGAGTATTTTCTGCCTAGAAATATACAGGCCCAATTTTTCAAATGCAGCTGTAGCTGTTTCTCCATGCATGGGTTTGTGTGTTTTCCCTTTGTCACTGTCAGCCACCCTTGCAGCGCCGAGCACAGTGGTTTGTTTTTCAGGGCTGTTTGCAATCCCAGGATGGCTGCAGAGGAGAGCAGCTGCAGCTTAGAGGTGCGGGGCTGAGCTGTTTATCCAAGCTGGGGAAACATGAGGTGCAAACCCATTCCTGAACAGCCGCTATCAGCAGTTCAGGTTCCTTTGCACAGCATTGCTCTCTCCTGTGAGCTGCTGATAGTGGCAGCCAAGGATTCTTTTCTTTCAGGACCCTTCCAGAAAGGTTCCTCCTTCCCAATATCTTGCTCAGCAGTGCTGAGCACCTTCAGAGAAATAAAATGATGTGCTCATTTCTGCCTTGGTCTGCTGCATTTCCCCAGGAGCATTAGTTCATATATTCCTCTCACCTTGACTCAAATAATGAGAAATGGGTATCACTTACACTGTCTTTCTCTCTCTCTCTCACACACACACACACAAATACACACATAGATGTATTTAAAGAGACAGCTTAAAACCTAAGTTATAGCCCAGGAAAACCAAGTAAAGGTGTTGTTTGTTTTTTTTTTCTCCCTCAAATTCAGTTTTCAAAGTGAATTCAGCGGGAGTTGCCACTTTGGCTGATGAGATGTGACCTGTTTTAATCACTGCTGTCCACTGTCAGGTGTGTCAGGCAATTTAGCTTCAGGTGCATAATGGCAAATTATTATAGAGACAGAATGATTTTAAGTTTCTAGACAGTGGGAGCATTCCCAGAATCCATTACCGCCTGATTAAATTACCTAGATTTCTGTGTGTGAAGGTTTTGTACAGCAGCATGTAATCCACGAGAGTAACTAATCATATCATATTGATTTAGATGCTGCTAGAATGGGAAATCTAATTGTAATACTGTGAAAGCTTCTTGGGGAATCTGTACTAATGATTGCATTTGTAATCCCATTTGCAGGTGAAAGTTCTGAAGCGCAGCTGTGAGATGAATAGCAATGACGACGGTTTGGACACAGCCCTGCAAAATCAGGTTGCCGAAGATGAGACGAGCAGAGGTTGTCCTGATAACTTAGCAGCAAGTTAACATCCTTCTAGTTTTCTCCATCGATACTTCCTGGGACCTACACATACAAAAGAATGTGAGCAAAAGGTGCAGGCAAAGATGAAAAAGGAGGCAGAATTCAGCCCTCTGTCCTGCTTAATTTCAGAGGCCATCCCAGGAGCCAGCATTGCAGTCTGAGCTCTGCTGGGGTTTTGCAAGGACACCACTTCTTTGCACTCTCTCTCTTCTTTTTATCTGAGGATAAACACATTTGAAAAGCACTTCTCATTCAGAGAAATGAGATGTCTACCTGGTTTTCATTAACATTCTTTACTGTTGTTTGATTCTTCTTTAAATACAAGTTTCTATGGTGTTTCTTTTGTGTTTGATGATTGCCAGCAACTTGATCTGCCTTGACCTTTCATGTCTGTTCTCTGGCAATGTTATCCCCTCTCTTTTTTTTCCTTTCTGGAATATGTGGGCTATTAACATGTGAATTATATGGACTGCTTTTTATCTTTCCTCTTTGTGATATTATTGCAGAGCTGTATAAATATAAAAATGCAGTGTGATGAATTGCTTTGCTCCCTTACTCTCATGGGATTTTTGTAGCTGTTGTTTTTTTTTCAGTTTTCTGACCTGTTAATAAAGAAATATAAATATAAATAATCCTATCAAGAGAACCCTTGCATCTCTTGCATACACCAGAACTTGGGAGGTGGTTTGATGGGTGAGAGAGCACAATTACCTGGGAGAAGAGCTGCCCACCAGACTTTGACAAGGACTTGAAACACTTGTGTAGGTCAGGTGCAGTAAGCTTTCAGTTTGGGGGACAGGTCACTTCAAGACACTGAAGCCTCCTTTCCAACATGCAGTAGGGCTCAGCTCACTTTCCCTCTTTGGCCCCTGCCAGCATGTGATTTTTGAGGCCCAAACAGCCATGTCTCTTACAGGTGAGGTCTGGTTTGACTCTGAATTAGTGGCCGCTTTAAGAGAATAGTGGAAGAGACACCTTCGTCCTTCCCTTGAGAGCTGATTCAGACAGATGCCAGGCTGGATTTCACAGCCCTGTGTCCTCTCCTGCTCACCCTGCAAACCACATCAGGGAGCCCTACAAAACACCAGGGCTGCATGTGCTGCCATCACCTTGCTGAGCACTCCAACAGGATGAGGAGCAGGGCCTGGGACAGTGATTTTCCTGGGGACCCAGCCGCAAGCAAGACTAAAGGCAACAGATACAAACCATAAATTTCATTTTCATCCCTCCTGCAGGTGCTCTGCAAACTCACCAGGTCCTGCTGTGCATCAAAGCTTGTGAAGAGAGGGGTGGTGACCCACCCGAGGGAGGCTCATCCCTGCTGCAGCTGTTCAGTGCTTCCCAGTTTGCTCTTCTTGTCTATGCTTTGGATGAACAGGTACGAGGCAGAATAAGCTGGGGGCCTTGGGCAGATGCTACCTGGCTCCAAACAGGTTTTAAACTTTTTTACAGTGAAACATTAATTATTTTTATTGCAGTGTATTTTGCTGCAAAGTTCAGGTGTAGTTTAATCCCCCTTACAACAGAGAGATTCTGAATAATACAAAAGACATAAGAAAACCCTGAGACTTTGAAATAAGCCCCTATTATGGTTCCTAGTCATGAACAGACATTGCCTTTTTATTGGGGAGATAACAAAACTGGAAATTAATTAAGCACAGTTTAAATAGCCTTTAGGATATTCAGTTATATACAGGAAAGCATTTTACAAGCATGTTTAATGGATGACTGTCTACTGGGTGTCATTGAAACTCAAGGGGTGTTTATTTAATGTCAAGGCTTCTCAAAGTTTTAGAGAGCATTTGAATTTAGGATAAACTACAGTCTGCTTCCTTGACAGGTATGCAAAGGTCTAAATGCTCTGTAAAGTCATGCTGGGGGAGCTTATTTTTGGTAATATAGATTCCTAACAGCTGTGAATCATGTTTCTAAAGAAGGTCTGCAACCAGAGTCAGTTCCTCAGGCTGACATGATCCCTGCCAGGCAGGAAAAGGACAAGATGGAAGGAAGGAAGCAAGCAAGCAGGTAAACAAGCCTGGTTTGTGTACTGTGATCCTGTACTCAAGGACCACAGTAAATGTGTCATTAAAAGATATTACACTAAAAAGATACACAGATTTTCCACATCACTGAGTTTTTCATGGGGAACCATACAGCAGTGCCCCAGATATCTATTGCTGCTCAACAATGGGCAATAATAAGAAGAGCATTTAATGAGATAATTTAAGTTAAATCACATTTAGTACAAGATTATCAGATCCTGCCTTACTATGAAATTGCAGGCTCTTTTCCACCATTATATGAGTTATACATCCCAAAAGTCTCAAATTTCCCTGACAGAGATTTCCTTGAGGTCTGAAAAATGCAGAGCAGATATAGAAATGCTTTAATGACTGTAGTCTCCTCTACTTCACTGTATTACTTTCTTCTCTTTTTCTGGGCTGCAAAAAAAAAAAAATCAGTAGTGAGACTGGGCCTCTCAAAGTGATGCTGACATCCATCCAACCATTTCAGTTTCTCTGGAGATTGCTCCATGTCTATCAACATCTAACTGGGTTGAGGTTTTAACTTGTATGTTGCCATCAGCTCGGCTGCCTTCCTGTCAGCTGGCAGATCTGTGATCTGAGCTATCCTCTTTCTGATTTGATTTGCACATTTCCCAGTCTTTTGTCTGTGATGCACTCTTGGTAGGTGTCTGAGGACTGTTTCCCAGCATATATCATAGCTGTGCTCTGTACAATGCTTGAGTCAGGGGTAGGAGCCACATCAGGCCTTGCTAAGCTATCCTGGGTGGGACTTTTGTTATACACCCTCACACCATTGTAGCAATCTAGCCTACAGACCGGGCTTTTTGGTCCACAGCATCAGAGGGACTGAAAATAACTGTGATTAAGGGTAAGCAGAGTATTTATATCTATATATATATGCTGAAAATCATAGAAAATGTGGTCAGTATAAGATTGAAGAAAGCATTGAATAAAGAGTCCCAGGAAGCAGGCTCGTTCTTTTGGCCACCAGACTGGAAGGTATGGTCCACCCATGCTGGCGTTTTCAAAGCTGTTCCTGTTTCTTTCTTTCCTTGCCCAGCCTGTGCCAATGGCAGGTTCAAACTGTGAGGGTGCTGCTGCTGCCCAAAACTGTTCAGAGACCAAGTGCAAGGCAATGAACAAAAAACTCAAGTCAGAAGATTTGGGATGGATGTGTGTACAGTTCAAGGCATGGTGGCCTCCAGAGCCTGTGGACCTGTTTGCCCACAAGGCAGTGTAGGATCTGCAGAAAAGGCATCCAATGGGGTCTGGCTTCATGCCCCCCATTGAGGGCCACCAGCAGGGTCTGACTTTGTGCCTGAAGCCAAAAGGCACCATTCATACCAGGATGGAAGCTTCCCAGCTGAGGGAAGTGACACCTCTCCCCTCACCCGACTGCTGCCCTGTGCAGTTTTCACCCCAAATCCATGTTCCTGAAGGCGTTTTGCATGATGTCTGAGGTTTCTTAAAACAGCAGTAAAAAAAAAAATGCCATCAAAAATCCCAACTCTAAGGGAGATGAAATCCAATAAACAAAAACTGCTGAACAGTTATCCTTTATCATTGGTGAAGCCATAAGGGGCAATCTTGCTACAGTGGGGTGACATGCACAGGGTGCTACAAGGCATCCCTGGCTGCATGGTCGCTTGGTGAAGTCAACCATGTCAACCACTTTCTCTGGAGTTCCTGCTGTGATACTTCTCAGCAAACAGGATTACTCCCATTTCATGCTCAGTTTGCATGTTTGGGTTTTTTTTCAGAAAAGGAAAGTGGCTTTTTTTGTGTTTTGTGCTTCCCTGTAATTAATCTGTAGGACAGATATATGCTTTCTTGTGCTAGGTTTCTCTTTTCCAGCATATTCAGGCTTTATATCTCAGTCAACACATTACTTTCCCCTGAAAAAGAATTATTTCTGTAATCAGATTAGTGCTGAATTTATACTAAGTCTGAAGTACAGCTTTACTCACTTGATTATTCAGTTTTCTGTAAATGTTGGGAATAAATTCCAAGTGAGCAAATCAAGCAATTTATTTTTTTACTACCCTTATACATATTTCTACTTATTTGCCATGTACCTTTACTACCCAGCTCTAGCTGTACAGAGTAGACAAAAAATGATGCTTAGCAAGACTGTATGACCTATCTGAATGCCAAGATAAGAGCTCTAAACAATTTTTCCAGTAGAAAACTCCTAAAATTTCCATGAAATTTCTTCTGCGGTAAGAGCTGTGAGGGTTTTGGCTTTTTTTTTTTTACACACACGTGGCTCATCTGAGATGTTGAAGACGTGATGGAGAGCAGTTTCCCTTCTGCTGCATTAATGAGAGCAATGGCAACAGAGTTATTATGTTAATGCCAACCCAGGCATATGAACTCACTTCACCCATTAATGTAACATGATTCACGGTTTTTTTTGTGTGTGTGAACTTCTGTATGGTCAGCCTATGTAGAAATTATCGAGGTTGGATGGTGTCTGTGCTTTCTGCAAACAGTGCTCACTGTGAGTGGTATTGTTTGTCTTAAAGGCAGGTGTTTTATGACATTTCTAGGACAAACATGCTGGATGTGAAATATAAATGTAAGTGTGATATGCGTATGAACTGGGAACATGCACAAATAACATAATTCTTGTAAGTCTTAAGAGGTTTCTTTATTTCATAAAATTTAAGAGGATTTTTTTCTTGAGTGTTAGGGGAAGAGTTAATAAAAGTAAAGTCTGAAGTTGCCAAGTTATTAATTTTCCATTCAGGAATGGATTGCTCTGAATTCAATTACCCAGCTGGAGTAGTGCTTCCCATTATTTGATGTCATCTTCTTAAAAGTGTAAACAGTGGTGTGCACATGGTGCTACTCAGAAACGAAAGGCTCTGCATGTCATGTCAAGTTGGCCCTGGCAGAGCGTGCCAAGGTGAGATGCCTGTCCCCTGCAGGACATCACATCCCTGCCCAGCGAGGAGCAGTGCCCGGCATAGGAACCTGGTATGAACTTCCATGAAAAGCAATGGTCAGGCTTTCCATATGTTGCCTTTTCTTGGGGATTCTCTAGACCTTGAACTACTTCATCATTATTACTGAGTTACTCGGAAAAATACATTTCGTGCTCTGTTTCTTCCTGCTTTCTAGTAGCCCCAAATATCACACTGAATTGAAATAACCCCTTTCAATCTGAGAAGTGTCCTGGACTACTGGAAGTCCTATGAGGAATACGATTTTCTTGGGAAGTAACCAAGGGGCAGTTTTCAGTCTGAAAAATGCATCCATGGTGACTTGATATCTCAGCCTGCCTGGTGATGCACTGACTGGCAGGGGTTATCTTTGAATGCTGACTCCTCTTCCATCACAGCCTGTCTCCCAGCAGGCTGCAGGCAGTCACAGAGATGACATATGGGTGCTGCTGGCCATCCCTGTCACTGCTCTAGGGCATGGGGGTATTTGTGCCCAGGAGGCTCAGATATCATTTCCCAGCAAGAGGGAAACATTGCATAAAAATATTTTTTCCAGGATTTCTCACTGTCTGGTTTAGTTTTCATTGTCTTGAGGGTTGAAATTGCCCGTGCACACATTGGGGGAGTCACTCTGGAAGAGGAACAGTTAAGTCAGGTCCCCGTGGCAGGAAGTACTCCTTCAGTCTCATCTTTCCTACCCATAGTGTTCTCATTAATTTTTGCTCCTAATAATATCTCTGTGTATAAATAATTCTAGTCTCTCCTCTGTTTTCACAACCATCAGGGATTTACAGAGCCTGAAAGACGTAAGTTATGCACTGGGTGTTGTAAAATAGACAAACATGCACCACCAGAAATACCACATTATACGGGCATAGCCCAGGGCCCCCTGCTCCCTCAGGTGGGCCACATCACGATGCTCTTGCAGACCATAGCAGCATGAAAGCTAATATGCATTTTTTGGTATGGTATGGTATGGTATGGTATGGTATGGTATGGTATAGTGTAGTATAGTATAGTGTAGTGTAGTATAGTATAGTATAGTCTTTTTTTTTTTAATGATGGATGGTAAGGGATGCTTTAGTCTTCTGTTAAGTTACACGTTGTTTTTTAAGCACTAGAGAGCAACCTGAGGTGGTGCTACACCCCCTTTTGTGTATGTGTGTGGAGATCTGAAATTTTATTAGTAAACAATAATACCTAAATAATTTGCACATGATTTACCAATTGTATCATGTCCCAATAAAAATACAGGGTTGCATGTGCCTTCAGATGCTCAAGGGAACAAGCAGGAGCAATCCAAATTTCCTGACCAGTTTAGGGCATTCCCAGTTGGCCATCTTTGGCTAGTACGCATTCTCAGGTTCCAGCACTGGTGGGAAGCAAAATTGCTCTGCAAGGTAAGGTCTAGAAAGCAAATATTCTTGGTTTTACTTTCCTGGTGCCTGTTTTTTAAGATCTTTACAACAGAATTGAAATCTAGTAAAAATAATGTATTTCTTTCCCCTCACATCTGAGTATCTCCAAGCTGTTACACTCGCATAGTTTAGCATCATATGTCAAAAATCCTTTCACCTCTACTTCAGAAACAGAGCAACCAGGGCCCAGAGGAACCTCTGTCAGTCTGCCCTGGGTCACAGGTATATTAGATTGGGACCTAGAAAGCCTGATCCTTTTCCATGATGTAATGGAGTGTTCCCTAGGGACTTGTGCCTTCTGTATCCATATTGTTCAGGCACCAGGGTCTGGAGGCTGGGGGGTTTCCAGACATCAGCAGCTCCTGCCAATCTCTGCCTCTCACAGCCCTGCAGTCCTGACAGCACAGCGGAGGGTGAAGGTGGCCGGTCACCACACCGGTGGTGGCACCTAGGTCACATTTGTCCTGCAGAGACATGCTCCTGGTGGCTGTGTTTATTTTGGGGTGTTTTTTTCTATTTTTCACCTGGTATAAGGGGAGAAGGTTGACAGCCACGACACACAGTTTCTTCCTCAGGCTGCTCTGCCAGAGCTGCTTTTCTCAGCTGCAATCTCAAGTCGTTTTAAATAACTCCCCAGCAGCTCTAGCACACACTAATGTGATTAGGCTGCTAGCTTCTCTGACCATATTGCTTCATACTGCATTTCAGACAGTAAATGCATTCCTCCCCTTGGAGCCACCTCTCCCAATTGTCCCTGGTGCCTGAGATGTTTATGGCAGTACAGGAATTCATCACTGTGCCCCTGTGGCAACAACTGCACTTGTGTTCACCCTCTCTCCTACCACAGACAACACGCATCCCAGAAGATTTGAGCAAGACCAACTGCACTGTCATCCTGCATCCTATTTTGAAAGTGTGGTGATGTTTCAGGCCATGGTGGAGGAGCACAGTGGTCATGGCAGGGACAGGACACTGTGGTGGGTGCAGCAGGCAGCTGGCAGTGGGACGAGCAGGGAGCCGAGAGCACGGCAATTAAGCAACACATTCTGTTTCCTGCTACAGGCAATATTTTCATAGACTGTAAAATCTCTTTTCCTAGCAACGGCTGTCCTCTTTCTTGATTTAGTACCTATGGTGCTGACAGTTTAAAGTCATGTTTATTTTGCAGGTAGCTTAAACAAATCTCTGGGAAAGTGGCTCTTGCCCTTTGAGGAAGATAGACTGGGTCTCTTTCTGCAGAGCAGGCGGGTGTCTACAGAGCTGTGAAGAATTTGCTCTCTACCAGGATTTGAGGGGAGAAAACCCACTCCCACTAGAGAACTTACATTTCTCTGGGGAAATCTCTTTCTCTACAGATGAACAAGTAATCAGGGGAAACCCTTCTAAGAAAATAAATGTCGGAGAAATGGGATTCCTGCAGACAGTTGTAGTTCAACCACATTTTCACTTGAAGGAATTTGACCCTATGTCACTGACTTAATTTTCCTTGAGGAAAACCAATAGGCAATGTTGAGTCACTGACCGGTGTCCGTAGTGCAGACCTGGGCAGCCACGCTGCCTGTGGAAGCCTGGGCTCCTGAGATCAGAAAAGCCTTTTCACTGAGCAATTCTCTGTTAGACAGAGTGTGTTCTAAAATATGCAACTCTCTTAAAATAATGGGTCTCATCTTGATACAGCCAGTTAATTTTTCCAATGGTCCTCTCCTTCACTGACAATTACAAGCACTATAATGTAAAGACAAGATAGGGAGCTGGGCTTTATATATTGCAGTATGACACATTTAGTATCAGCTGAGTTTTCCCATGATTGTAGGATGCTGATAACCAACTGAAAAACACTTGAGCTCTGCAGGACTACTGGTGTAGTTTATCAGTCTGAAAAAACGTTTACTATCATCTTCATACGTAATTCTTGTGACATTATGTCACGTGCAGATTTTACCAGGAGAAGCTGTCTTCTGAGATTCACTGCCATATATTATTTTTACGCAGGTTTATGTTTAGAGGCACTTACAGGTGACTAAGATATAGTGGTACTCTTTACCATGAGATGAAGTTGTGTGAAAGATTGGCTGTACAACCACTGTATTTCTTTAGTTTGGTTTTTCCCTGTGAAGTACATCCAATATTGAGATGCAACAGGATGGTCCTATCATTTGATTAAATAATTATTTCTAATGGAAGGGCAAATCAGTTCATAAAAACCATAGAATCACATAATGATTTAGGTTGGAAAGGACCTCTGGGTGTTTCCGAGTGGGGCAAGTGTCAAAGGAGAGCAGGTTGCTCAGAGCCTTGCCCAGCTGAGCTCTGAACATCTCCACGAATGGAGACTCCAAACCAATTTGGACATCCTTTTCTGGTGTGCAACCATTCTCACTATGAATATTTCTTTCATTGTGACAGTCTGTCATTTCCCACACTGCAACCTTTTCTAATTGACTGTATATCACTGTAAAGAGCCTGGATTTGTCTTCTCTGTGGTACTGGAAGTCAGAACTTCAAACAGGGTAGAACAGCAGTGCAGCCCCCCTTGGTCCACTTTTCTCAAGGCCAAACCAAGCCTGTTTCCTCAGATTCCTCTCATACGTTGTGTGCTCCTGACAACCCCCTCAGTAGCCGTGAGCTGCACTTCTTCCAGTTAGTCCGTACTTATACCCTTCCAGCTTGTTGGGGCTGCTCTGAATGTCCTCCCTTTCCTTTTGCATACCCACCTACCCCCTGATTCTGTGTTACCTTGCTGAGAATACATCCCCTCCCAGCAGTCAGGTCACTGATGGAGGCATCACGAAATACCAGCCCCAGTATGGATCCCCAAGGAGCGCCACTTGGGACCGGCTCCTGGGTAGACAGTGAAACAGAAGCCACTGTCCTTTAAGTTTAATAGTCTGGCCAATTTTTATGCCCCTTCTTGTCCATCTGCCTAGTCCATATCCTTCTTACCTGGCTGCAAAGTTACCATCTAAGGTGCAGAATGTTGAAAGCTCTGTTAAAATCAACACCATCTGTTCTCCTGTACTGCAGAGCTGCGCACTGCAGCACAGGGGCAATCAGGTCAGTCATTGGTGACCTGCCCTTCTTCCTGCCCTGTCTTTGTCTTTAATCAGATGAAGTCTCTTACAGGACATCATGTGTGCCTCCAGACAGTACAGAAGTTGTGGCACTCCCTTCTCTGTTGGGAAGGACGTGCAGAGGGACAAATTTGCACCCTGTTGAAGCAAAGGCTTTAAGGATGTGAAAACTTTTCCCCTCAGTGAAGAAATTTAAGCCAAGACCAGCACCTATCTCCTCCTAGAGACAGACGATTGCTGAGCACAAGCGCTCAACTCTAACACTCAGTTTTTGTCAGCTCAGATTTTGCAGTTTCTGAGAAGAGACGTATCTGATTAAAACAAGACCCGGCTTTGGTTTCACAGTGCCAAACCAAGCTGGAGAAGCACTTTCCACTGCAGGCAGCAGTGTCAGCTGCCAAAACCCCATGTCTCCATGCACCAGAGAAAAGAAATATCCTTATTGCTGCTGTCACCATTATTTACATATTTGCGTTATCATTGCCCTCACAGACCAGGCTTCCCAATGCAGGATGTTGCAGAAAGATGAAGACAAAAGAATGGCCCCTTTCCTACAGCTCTAGTATGCTAAGCCAGTTTTCTCCTCTGCCAAACAACTGCCAGGTGCAGCTCTGCGTATATGTGAGAAGCCTGAGCTTAATTTTTTTTTTTTACACAATTTAAAAGATTTGCTGCAGTAAAGAGCTATATTTTGTGGCTAAAAAGTCAGAGAGAGAACAGCCTCAGCATAATTAATTGTGGAGTACTGCAGCCCCCATGATGCTGACTGGTCCCAGTAACCTGAGGGGGGTGTCACACTCTGTCTTACCTCCCCCTGCTAATCAGGACCTCGTTTCTTTCAGCGATGAGGAAATCACCAAATCCAGACCCTCCAGCTCTGTTCTGCAGGAATGTCTGGGCAGGATTTATCAATTGCACACCTAAATCACATTCTCTTTCCTTATACTAGTTCTGAGGATAAGAGGAAGTGCTTTTGCTGGGACTGTTCATCAGGCTTTATAGTGCACTTATGAACTGGGGCAGTGCAAGCTGTGGAGGTGGCACAGAAATATGCACCCATTTCATTTATATGATTATCTATTAGTGTAAGGGCAGTAGCCAGCCACTCTAAGGTATAAGCTCAAGCCTTATCTCAGGGGGAGACAAACACCTATTAAATAAGAGGTTAAATCTATAGAAAGCAGTGGGAGCAAGTCTTGAGAAACAGAGAGCACAGACTTTTTAGAAAGATGCTGTAATTTTTGTATATTGATCACCATTACCAATAAGTGTAAAGACCAGAGAGTACTACACTGATGAATAACACTGGGACTAAAAGATCAGAGTAATCTAGCAAGGATAAAACAGAGTTTTGGTAGGATCAGATAAGCTAGACAGAGAGGACACATAATATTCTTGTCACCTCTACAAGTTCTCTGTCCTCTACAGTATTGCCCACTGGAAAATATCCTCTCTGCTGCCTCTAAAAATAGAAATTGAGTAGATAGAAGCTGGATATCAAGGTGGAGGCATTAACAAAGATGCATTTGGCCAAGCTGGTGCAAAAGAAGGTCACAGCTTGAAGAAAAGAAGATTCTTTCTTTAAATTGCTGCTTAGTCCGGTACAGGCATATGCCACAAAAGTAGAGAAGCACCCTATATTTCCTCACGTACTGCCTTGCTAAGATTTAATGTTTGAGGGCTGTGGCTTATGTCTGATATACGAATGCCCGCTCTTCTGTCTTCCACTTGCTTTAAGAAACACTGTGCTTGCCTGAGTCTCCTGAAATCCCAACACGATCTGTGCTGTTCGGCTCTCTCCCTCAGACCACCCTGGTGGGATGTGCCTTTGACAGCCTGCTGTCAGAGGATTTCCCTGCAGGCAAATTCTCTTTTTAAAATTCCTGACAGAAATGTCTTTTGAAAGGTTTCATTTTGTAAGTGCCTTTCATTTGCTCCCATACTGAAGCCTCCTGGAAACTGGATTACCTTTCCCTGGATGTCTCTGGTGGGTGTTCTTGTACCCGAATAAAAGGATGCAGGATGCAGGTTTTCTGGTCCGATTAGAGCAGTAATTTATATTCAGCAGATATCCAGAAAGCATGTCTGAAGATCTACAGTACGTGACATCTTGAAATAACTGGAGTAGGGTCTACAGTGTTAATTAGGAATTACGTGTGTGTCCAAAAAAAATGTAAATAAAGTATAACAAGCTAGGAATGCTAAAGATCACAAAGACTGAAGGTACTCAGCAACGCCTAATTAAAGAGACTGCCAGTGTAACTAATTAATGAATCTTCTTTTTCAAGATGATTCTTCTAAACGACAATGCTCTAAAATGTGACTTTTTCATACTCGTTTGAGATCAGGCACCAAAAAGCACGTTCCAGTTAGGGAACAAAAATAATGACACTGCGCCATGACTAATGTCCTGTGGGGTAGCCACAATCAGGGTGCAGGGGTCCAGCCAGAGCTGGTGGCTGTGGACCACCTTTATGGATGTTGGTCTAAAACTAAATGTACAGCTGCTTCCTAAAAGATTACAGAATGCGGGTAAGTTCTGTCCTAAGCAAAAGCTTTCCAGAACCTTGAACTTTTTTCCTTTCTATTGCTATGTTTTTCAGACAGCATGGGGTGGAAGAAAAGGGGTTTTTAAAACAAAGCCAGACATGCAGCAAAGTGCTGTAGAGGGACCTTTGTGTTGAAGTCACTGCAGTGCCTCTGAACTGATGCTTTGTTTCCCAAATAAATCACAGGTACTGAAGGAGTAGACAGCTTGGAGCACGGCTGTAAAGGTTCTCTGTTAAGAAGGAGAAACTGCTGGCCACGATAAAAGGAACATGAACAGTTTTGAAGGCAGCTACCCCACAAGTGGGACTGTGAAGCCACTCATCAGCTTATCAATCATGTGGAAGAGCTTGGTGGGAAGAATGTCTCAAAATGGAGTTGGTTTCCTTGGGGTTTTAAAAATAGGATTCTTAGTTCTTGGGGTTTTAAAAATGATGGACACAGTTGCCCATCCATGTCTCTGGCAGATAAACACAAGCACACATACAAATATAGAAAATATATCTATGCATCTGTGTGACAAGCACCACTCATTGAAGTACCAAAAGAAAAGATGCTGACCCGCCTCCTCTGCTCCCAAACTGGCCATTGATTTTTGTCCGTTGCTGTAGAGTTAGGACTGAAAGTAGATGTGCCATCAGCATGCAGAGGTATAATGTATTGAGTCAAAGTTTATAACTATATTGCAAGAACTGTGGTTACTCAAAGCTATTTGGAAGTTGTTTTAAAGAGAAATTTCAGTTTTCTCCTTTTTCTTTTTTTCAGTGTGGGAAACAAGAAATCATGTCCTACATTTGTTTATTTTATTCAAACACTATCACCAAGATTTGTGTTCAGCATTTCTGTGTGAGAAGCTTGCGAAGTAAAATTGTTCAATGCCTGTGTCTGTAGCTTTGCCAGTAAGTGGTGCTAGCTGCACAGTTTTGTAGCCCTTCCAGGAAAATTAATGGTAAAGCTACAGCAGGTCCCATTTTAGAGGAGTATGTTTTTGAGGAAAATATGCAAATATAAACTGTTTGAACAACATAACTTGGGAAATCATCCTCTGATCTTTTTAAGGCTGTGATAGGCACATTTGATGGTGCAGAGTCCAATTCTTTAGCCATTTTTAGTTTCTGGATACATCACGTGTGCAAGCTCTGCACATCAAGGAGGTCACGTTCTTACCAGCATTTACCTGTCTTGTGCACATGCTGCATTGGCTGAGAAAGCACAGATTGGTTTGATATACGCTTAGTTTGATATGCACATGTGTACCCTGATGCTGAATATGTGCCTAGACTGCACACTGCAGCACTTGGACCTGCTGCAGCTCTGGATTCATGCGTGGATGCCCCGTTACTATGGGGATTGGCTCCGCTGAGTCCTGTGACAGTAAAATCCCAGGCTTGCATCTAGTCATCCAGGGAGGGTTAAAAGGCAGGGAGCCCTTTGGAGGGGGAAAGCATATTTACCGCTCAAAAACATGCTAAATGGGCATATATTCACCTGCACGCTTGAGTGCCTCCAAAATAGGGAAAATATTAATCCTATCATCTGAATAGCACTTATCAGCAGAGGATTTGCTTAAGAAGATTTTCTATCTTGGCCTTTTCAAGGAGGGGTGAAGCTGCTCCAGCAGCTGGTGGGCAGCTTGGAGAAGTCTGCCCGCCAAGAGAAATAAGAATGGAGGCTCAGACAGTGAGAAGGCACAAGCAGATGTGTGAGGAGGTGAGGGGCTGCCTGGCTGTGGCTTGGGGCAGTGGTGGGGCTCAAGGCCAGATATGGCATTTTACTGATCCTGCCAGATAGCCCTCTGTGCTAGGGGGACCCTCAGAGGCAAAGAACCAGAATCTCTAGGGCACACTAAAGCAAACCCATGTCTGATTTCTGTTGGAATGTGGGAGAAAAGGGACTGATGGCCATGGAGGGCTTTATGGGGTGGTCTTCCTGCATGCTCTGACTTGGAGTAAATACCCATTTATTTCAGCAAGAGGGGTAGGACCTTCTCTATCTGATTATTTGTTCATCAGAGCTGTGGGGCTTGCCAGGAGGGAAGTGGTAGAGCTTTTCTTCTTGACAGTGCCAGAGCAAGGAAGTCCCTGCAAGTGGAAGCTTCATCCAAGTTTTTTACCAGCAAATTTTGCGCCTGGGTTGTCTGCCTCCCTTGCTCCTGTGCTATGTTTTGGTGCCCTGCACACAGCCCAGTCCCTCCCCTCAGAATCAGCCCCTGAGGAGACAGCTAGAGTGAGACCCTGGTCTCTGAAGACCCTCCTGACCTGGGCGTGGGGCTTTGCTGTGAGCTGGGGACTGCCCTGTCTCCACTCTGGCGAGGCAGACTGCACTCTGGATGGGGAAGGGCTGTGGGGCTCCAGGCTTCTCTCTACACACTGAGAGCATTTCCAGGGGCTGGTGACTGCTGAAAAGACCTAGAACAGGTGCTGCCCAAGGCCAGGCAGAGGGGTTCTGAATGGTGGTCAGTGCTGGAGGGAGGGTTTTGGAAGGAGCTCTCCTGTTCTGACTGTACTGCACAGATTTCAAATCCCCTGAATTTTGATTTCCACTGCAAGGTAGAAAAAACAAAGGGGAGACGAGTTAGTCTCTGCAGAGCAGTCCCGTGGGGTGTCTGTACAATGCTGGTTTCTGGAAAGGTGAGGGAGGAGTCCTTGCAGCAGGAGGGAATATTTAATTAGAGCTACTCTTGCCCATGGAGAGGAGCTTGCGGGGAGCAGGTGAAAAAGGCTTTTAAACACTGCAATTGAACTGCCTTAATCAGAACATCTGGTAAATCTCTTGAGGAGGATATGGCACTTTTGAAGGTGATGGAAGGAATTCTCTCCTCTTGACTGCTGCAGGCAGCTGCTGCTTTTCGAAGCCCCTAGTGCTGAAAGGTAGCCAGCATCCTCACCACCTGATGGGCAGGGCCCATGTCTGCTCACCCACCAGGGAAAAGGGAAAAATTTAACTTGCAGACTGGAGTGAGAAAAAGAGGCAGCTACTCACCAACAGAGAAAACCTGAAATCTTGCCCAAGGAAAAGAAAGAATGACTGTGTGAAAATTCAATGAAACCTGTTTAAGGGCTCTAACCTCAGAAATCTCATCTGTTCTAGTGCCTGCAATAGGAATTGCTTTCTCAGAGTTTCATCACTGCAAGCAGGTCCTCTGCCACAGTGCTCCAGCCATGCCAGGGCAACACATGTCTGGGGTTTGTCCTGCACAAAGGCATCTTTTGCATTTTAAGGCCAGTGTTTTCTCCTCCATGCATTCCCAGCATAATGTGGATTTGCAAAGGTGGCTGAAAAATGGGCTGTGCAAAGTCATTAGCAACATTGATTCTCATTATTGTAGCATATGCCAGTGCAAAAACATCCAGCATTTGCAAGATGGATGGGTTGCACCGGCTGGGCTGTGAGTGCCTAATTAGTTAAAATACACAGCATCATAAATGCCAGCACTGACAGCTGAGGCCTTGCAATGTCAGTATGGTGAGCAGCGTTAATTTGTTCTGACATCAGACTGCTCCCTCAGTATGGATGCCAAGTCCTTGCTCTCTGCTGCAGCCAGAGTCCTGCACCCAAATGCAGGACAGCGTGTGTGTCATGAAACTGGCCCAAGGTACAGCAGCAGTGGCTGTGAGAGGCAACAGCAGCAGCAGCAGCAGCAGCAGCAACAACACAAGGCAAAATAGGTTCTGCAAGAGGCCGGCTAAGTGCTGTGGTGTTCTTTCGCTCAGCCTCCAATAACCCAAAGAGCTGCAGGAATGTGCAGGCAGGGACTCCCCATTGCTCAGCATGCAGCTGTCCCAGGAAGGGGAAAGTCAGCTTCGTGGTTTCAGTTCAAGATCAGAACAGGCACTCACTCAATGTGCATCCATCACTACAAAACTGCCTCGCTGAATTGAACTCTTCTCCTATCACAAAGCCTGACTTTAATCCTGACAGCGGCAGCTTTGGCACCCGTACTGGGGCAGTGCCTGAGAGTGCTCTTGGCATGTCTGAGAGGATCCCATCCTGCATGGCTGGTGTGGGGATTCTTTGCCCTCATCCCACCAAGGAAAAGTCACAGCCTCCAGCAAAATGCCCCAACTTCTTTCCCTGCTTTCCCAGCACAGTTAATCTAACCTTTGCCAAGGAAAGCATCCTGTGAATCAGAGGGCACCGTGCCAGCTGATCTGTGAACAATTTAACCGATTTTTCATTAACCAGCAGCTTATGGAGAAGTTGCTAAATTTTATGGGCCATTAGCGGCTTCTGACGCTGCAAATGACTATGAAATTCAGGGTCTTGCAGTTTTGAATCTTGTAGACTTGATAAATAGCCCTTGTTGGGAGTGTAGATTTGAACAAACGCACTCAGTATGGCCCCATACGAACAAGCTGTTGGCAGCATGGAGAACGGGGAATGTGGGGATGGGAGTGACTGCAGCAACCCACAAGCCTGTCTACACCTCCCCCAAAGCAGGGAGTTTTCTCGAGGAAAGGTGATTTTGAGAAATGCTGTCCTGAAGATGGTCCATAAAGGCGTTGGAGAGTGGGAGTGAGGCAGTAAACAAGGGTTAATGCAGCCATTAAAATACGTGTTAATTGAGTGCAGGGGAGGGCTGAGCATGCTGACTGCTGTTTATGCATGTGTAGCTGGACATCTGCAAAAACAACATTTATCCTCATTTTATGGCTGGGAAATCTCTATCACAGGACACCAAAATAAAGATCCCCAGGATCACATGCAGGCCACAGGCTGAGCAGGTTTGGGTACAGTTTCACCCTGGCCTCAGCCATGGGACTGTGCTCCTGTTTTCACACAGGTCCCACAACAGACTGCTGCCTGCCCAGCTAGCCTGTGCACGGGGGCAAGCCCTGACTGTCACAATTTCCCAGCTCCTAAAAGTGTTCCAGCAACTTTGCAGCAGAAATAAAGCTACTGCTTCGGCCTTTCTGAAACTCTCCTGTGTGGGAATGTTACCACCCACCCCTCAAGGCAAGGGCGGCCCAGGCTCTTGGTAATAGATCCCTTGGGGTGGGTTAGAGTGAGACAACACTGAATGATCAGTGTTTGTAATATATACACAGGTTTATTTTGGAACAATTTGGTTGCAATGGAAAGCAGGTATGTAGCTGTTTTGGTTATTACTATCTATAGGAATATAGTAATATAAAAGCATAAAAATATCACTCAAGAAAATGTATGAGGGGAAAGAAAAAGAAAGAAGAGAGAAAGAGAAAGAGAGAAAGAGAGAAAGAGAGAACGAGAGAGAGAACGAGAGAACGAGAGAACGAGAGAGAGAAAGAGAGAAAGAAAGAAAGAAAAAGAGAAAGAAAGAAAGAAAGAAAGAAAGAAAGAAAGAAAGATGGATAAAAGTAGAAAGATATCACCAGCCACAGATCCTGTGACAAGACTTGATTGTTGCAAAGTGATGTTCACACTCTTGTTGAAGTGATAGTCGCAGTCTTGATCTGTCGAGGGTGGGGAGAGCCTGTGAAACATAGAGTTCAATGATTTAATATACTTTCAGTCTAGGTGAGAATGCCCAGGTACCTTCCCAGAGTGGGGAGCTTTCCGAGTCCTCTAGTGGAAGGCCTCAGTAACCAGTCTGGGGGTGCTTTGGGGGTCTTTGATGGTTTATGACAGCTTCTAAGACATTACAGCTGCCTTCCGTGTCAATGTATCCTACGTGTGAATGTGAATGTGCCGTGTGAGTATGACATTTCCTGGGAGGTGGGGGGGGGGATGTAGAGGAAGACAATTGCCATGATGAGAAGCACAATCCCATCTCTCAGGATCTGCTTCTTTTCTGGCTCAAAGTACATCTTGTAATCTCCGGTGGTGGGTGTTCCCTCCCTCCGCCTTGTGTTCTACCTTACGTGGATCAGAGATTTTGCTACTGCACACCCAAATCTCATCTCCTCCCTTTGGGGGGTGCAAACTCTGCCACAGCAAAGCACTCTGCCCTTCCACAAATGGGCAATTGTTTTGATTCATTAACCATTAACATTTCAATTTCTCACCAAGAGTCGATTAAACCTCAAAATTTAAGCCTAAGGTAAACAGTGAGACTTTGAAGATAGGGTGTTCAGGTTTTCTTTTTGTCTAATGTTCAACTTCTAATTAAAACAAGGCTGCTGCTGGCAAGAATAGTCCAGCACACCCCTGAGGTCAGCTGAGGACTGGACTTGAAATTTATGAACTCCCCGACAGGCAGAGCTCCCCTCTGGAGATGGGGATGGCAGGGGGCAGAGCCTTGCCTGCCACTGACCTGGCAGAAAGGTGCAGTCGCTGATCTCACAGGCTGAACAGGCAAGGGCAGAACTCAGTGCCATATCAGGCTGGGCTGCAGCCATGGAACATAAAATTTAGCCCAGATGTTTTCACCGACAAGCCTCATCAGCCTTTGACAATCCATGCATCCCAGAACCAACTAGTAGAGCCACCTGAACACAGGAGAATTTTCTGTGATGCTCACGTTGCTTTTTGATAAAGGGACATGGGTGCAGGCAGAATTGTGGAGGATGAAGCTTGGGTCTCAGGCAGAACAAATGCTCAAATGAAATTTCTGACTCTTTTCAAAGGGAGCTGTGATTCAAGGGGCCCAGCAAAGCCCCAGATGTGTTGGGGAAGTCCTGCCTGGGAGGCTGCCCAGGCACAAAGCAGCCCTGATAGCAATGCTTGCTTGCACAGCTTGGCTGGTGATAGGGGACACCAGGATTCAAAGAGACAGATTTTGTCACCTTGCTGTGGGGAGGAGAGGGAATAGATGCCACTTCCATGCACTCTGAAGAAGGGAATGGAGAGCCAAGACTGACCCTGTTAATGAAGGACAAACCTGAGCTTCCCTTTGTGTGCTACATCTGCTGAGTGCACCTTGGCAGTCTGCAGCCTGCTGCCCTCGCTGGGGTGAAAGCAGATGTGATTCATGCATATGCCCGGGCTTGGTTTTCTTCTGCCCCTCAATATCGCACAGAGGTTCCCATTTGGAAGCCCAGGTTTATTTATTAGAGCATGGCAGAGGGATGAAAAAGTGAAGCAGCTTGTACTCCCCACTGAGCTGTGGGCCAGAGCTGGAGCCTGTCACTTCAGCACTTGCCTATGCTGGATAGCCACCACAGCTTTAAAGCATGGCTGCTACCAGAGTTAATATGAAATGAAAAAAAGGAAGAGGTGTAAGATAGAGAACTGGCTGCTAGGACTGAATAATGGTCAGCTGCTTATAGGCAAGTCAGATGTACAGAACTGGTACTGAGAATTGAGCTGGACTGCCATTTAAAAATTAAAAGAAGATTTGAAAATAGGAAAAACATGACTCAGAAGTATGAAGTCACTGGCAATAGATGTCAGAGACATCATTTGCAAGTGAAAATGCACATCCACCTCACATCAGTGTTGCTACCTGGTGCCCCATATCCAAAAAAAGATAAATGCGTTATTGCATGTGTCATCCACAACCCCCTAAAAATATAAAGATCCTGAGTAGCAAGTCAAGTTAGGAGGTTATTAAATGGTTGAATTGTGAACCCATTCCTGTAGGGTGTGCAGCTGGGCACCGGGGCAAATGTGGTCTGCTCTGAGCAATGCAGTCAGCACTTCTTTCAGTCACCAACCCTGCTGATCTGGGGATCTTCCTGGAACAGTGAATGTGACTCAATAACTGTTGGGGGAAATTTTGCATTTAATGAGAAAGACTAGGGAGAAATCAGGTTTGACAATCTGAAAGTATGTACGAATATATATTAGATCTCCTCAAGGTAGAAGGGTGCGCTCAGCACGTAATGTGTATGTTAGCAATTCAGAAGGAGATCAGTCAGCGTAATATTACAGGCATTTTTCTGTGCTGCTTTGATCAGGTTTTCTTTTGAAGTTTCCTGAGTTAAAAATACTCAAGCAAATGATTTCTCGCTGCATTTTGATACTTGTGCTTCTAAACAGTCATTAAATGAGGCGGCCCAAGAAATGTGAGGAAAAAACCTCAGCATCTGTGCCTACCTGTGTATGAGCCATCCAGTGTTTGCCATGCCCATCCTTTCCTGGTTCTCATCATGTGTGGATTTAAGGCATGAAAAAATTTGTTCATCACCTCCTCAGAATTTAAAGTACTTCATTATTCTCTGTGTGGGCCACCCAATAACCACCTCTTTGGGTGCAAATGTGTTCCGATGGCCTGCCATCTAGCACAGTTACAGCTGTTTGGAATCATGCATCAGCCTAGAGAACACCACCATTAATGTGAAAAAAAAAAATAATCTCCTTTTTAGGTTGCAGTGGGGGACCCTTCAAGAGAAGTACATGCCTGGAGAGCCCTCAGCACCCAGGATAAGTGTGTACATGGCTCTGTATTCCTGGCAGTGTTAGAGTTGTGTCTCTCCTCAGAGTTATCGGAAGACTGCCTGGTGGAGCTGAAGAATTAAGAAGCAGCCCAGTGCTGGCACCGCTAGTGCACATGGATCCACAGTCGGCATCAAAAGGCTGACACTGGAAGTAGCCCAGTGTTTGGCTGACACGTCAGCTGGGGCAGGTGCTGTCCCCATTTTGCCCCACACCTCTTTCTTATCTACCTGGACTTGTTGGCTGTCCATTACTTGGCTAAGGATGCAGTATTATGGCATAGTGGGTGCTATCTCACAGACACTACAGGCGCTGATAAATCGCACTGTTACACCCACGCAATGGTGTGCTCGTTTTAGAACTTACCTATTGTCATGCCATATTAATAAACCAGATCCAGCCTAGCTGCTGGCAATGTGAAATGCTGCTGTATCGTCAGGGGAATGTGATTTGCAAAGCGTTCGGCTCCTGAGGAAGAAAGTATGCTGTATTTCTTTCATATTCTTCAAAAAAAGTCATGGCATGGAATTTTTATTAATTTGATATCCAATATTCAACCCTGTTTGAACTCTACTTTATTTTCTTTCAAGTTTCTCCCTATTTGTATTTGTCATAAAAGAGGGTTAGGAAAGTTCAATTCCTCATAAGGAGATGGTATAGTTTTGAGTTCTAACAACTCTTTATAGGTTGAAAATGCACTTATATTAGGTGAGAAGAGTTCCACAGAAACACATTACTTCATAAAGCTGGAAAACAAACAATTGGAGAAAACACTTCTTGCACATTTTTGGACTATCTGTGCTAACCTGCTTTGACCCTTTTTTGCCTTTGAACAACCAAAGTATTAGAGGGTCTGATGGATAATTGAAGTGTAAAAGGACATTCATTCAGGATAAGTGATGGCACAGCAGAAGAGCAAAATGGATATTTGCATCAGACTTTACCAGGAAGAGGAATCATCTCACACCGAAATGCTAATTGAAGTGATTTTAAACTAAACTGACAGAGTTAGTGGTAGTGAATCACCAGGGTCACAAAGTGCTTGTCCAAGAGTTGTGTGGTAGTTGTCACAAACTGCCCATTGTACCAGAGAAAGAAAAGGTGGGAAATATGTTCAGGGCTCTAGGTCTTAGAAACAGTCAAGTCTGATTTCTTTACCAGAAAAAGATTCAATGAAAAAGACCAAATGAGGCATGGTAAGGTCTGAACTTCTCAAATTCACTCCAATAAGCACTGACAGAAGACATATCTATTTTTTCTTTCACATTCATTTTACACATTACGTAAAATACCAAATACTAATATGAATCCAGTGAAGTTGCTTTGTATTAGGACATTGCAAAAATTTCGTGAGTAGGAATGTCTTATCTAATTTTCAGATTTCTTGAAGTATTTAGTGTTGCTTTGAAAGAAGCCAAGACGAAATGAAACCCTCAAACAACAGACACTAATAGAGCAGGAGGAGACCCGTCATTCCTACTGACATCCTGAATTCAGGGGCAGAACTTAGGGATCCAGTGCTGTTCAACGGAGCTGGGACTCAAGACAAGTCTCATTTTTTTTGCAGATTACAGTAACTTCAGTTTTATTAGGAAATGTTAGATTTGGCCTCTGCTTCCTTCTCCCAAACTCTGGATTTTCCTAGCTCTTTTTTACTCTCTGTACTTTAGATGCCCTTTCTAGATATTGTGCTCCTCACTCCACTCCACAGGTGGAGCTTCTCTCTTTGGCTCAGTGTTCTTGGCCTTGGCCAACCTTCTCATCTACTCAAGAGCTATCAAGCCACAATCAATTAGAGTCATGTGTTTGCTTCAGTTTTGGTGAATAATCTAGCAGCTTCCAGAGACAAGCTAAAGCACTTTGGGGATAAAGTTAAAGCAAAAGAGCTGTAATAGTGCCAGAAATGTGAGTGATGGATATGATTAACATTAATTTAGTTTTAGTTTTTGTTTACTTTTATCTTTAGCAGCTTTTTTTCAAATTAAGTATTTTCTACAAAGTATTAGAAGTATTTAAGCCCTAGTAGAATAGAACCCCTATAGAGTAATAATTATAATTTCTCGAGATATCTTATAATTCACCATTATCTTTTCCCTGGAGTATGATTTAATTACTGCCATATCAGATGAATTGTATTTTGTCTAATGTGACTGCAACTGATTAGCAGGCATTGCTTCAAGCTGATAATGAGTTAGGCAGCTGAAATTGCACCTAAATGGAGGATAGAAATCGGTGCTCCTGGTGTTGATTAACTGATATTTATTTCACAATTATAAATAAAGCTCTACTACCTAGTTGTCATTTTGCAAAATGTGTTTTCACTATGTCTTTTGGATTTAGAATAATTGGCATTTCTGTGGGTTTGGTTTCTTAGTGCAAGAAAGCAATTTGCAGAAGTTGTTGATAGGAAGCAGTGCTTGTTACCTTAGCAGGGAATTTAAGCACAGATGTTTTTGGAAGATAATTTGTCAAATGACTCCAAGTCACTTTAAATATTTGCAGACTCTCAGAACTGTGGCTTAAATATTTTTTGGTGGATGAATAATTTGAACTGCATTTTCAAAAAGAATATTTACTGCATGCCACAAGGATTAATACCAAAGACATCAAAATAATTCAAACAGAGGACCTTGCTACCAGCTGAACTTTAGAAAATGCAAGATTTGAGTAAGTGCTCTGGGCATGGGTGACCCAATGTCTAAATCCAGCTGCCATTTGTTATTAGAAAACAAAAGTCTTGGGTTGTCCTGATTATCCCTCTTAGTTCTGAGAGGGTTATATTTAGAACTCATCTTTTACCAGTGTCACAGATGCCTGTATTCCTGGATCTCACAAAGTCAAAACATTTTCACTTTCCCTTATTCTGAAGGAATTAAACCATACAGAAATCACAAGTACAGAAGTCATTGCTTCTGGTGGCTACAGACAAGTACTTTATATGTATGTGTAGATGTATTAGATCCACTACTTGGGAAAATCTTCCATCTCTATTAAATCTGAAGTGAGTGTTTAGCACGTCTCCTCCATAATCCCAAAGGAGATGATACTTCTGCCGGAGGATGTATCCCAACACACTTTGCAAAGGCAGGTAAACAGAAGTCATCATTCATCACAGTTTTGCTTTTGATGTTGCCAGCAACATCTCCTGGAGTATTTTTAAATTCATCAGTCATAAAATTATAATTTTGTTGGTTTTTCCGAGAGGTTCTGTTAGAATGGGTAGATTTTGCTTGGTGCTTACTGCAAGCACACAAATGAAATGAACACTTGCTCAGGAAATGAGCAGGCTCTGATGAGAAGGGAAATGGTGAAGGAGCATAAGCAGTAGCCAAGCTGTGCTTCTTCCTGACATTAAACAACACATGCTCAACGTTTCTTGACAAACTGATGCACAGCAGAGAGATATTGAACAAAATTCTCCTGTCTGAGAAACTTGCCAGCGTCACCATTGTGCCAGAAATTGCATGATGGAGGTTTTAAGAAGCAGTATCACAATATCATGTCATTGGCAGATATTTTAAGAAGTAATGAAAAGCGAAAATTTGCAATGAGTTTTGTCATCCTAAAAAATTGCCTCTTCTGGAGTGTCCTGGCCAATATCCAGTCATCTCAAGCCTCATTCTTGCTTATGGCATAGAGAAGAGTAGTGATTTCTCCATGGCTTGGAACAGCTATGGCCGAGCCAGCACAGACACATCATTCACTCTGGTAGTCTGCCCTTCAGACTAAGAAACTTCCTCTCCATGCCTTGGTTTCACGTTGCCAGGGCATTGGCACCAGAATTAGTGGCTTGCATTGGTTTAGGCAGAGGATCCCACTGGGAAGTGGCTCCGGCTATTTAGAAATTATGGCCATTCACTGTCTCGCAGCCCTGTAAATACCTGTGCTCCCAGATAATTAGACTATTTCAGTTTCTCTTCCTGTAATTTGACAGACATTTGCGTGTTTCTGTCAAATATGTTTAGATGCCTATTAACTATCAGGTAGTTTTAAGGTCTGTTTTCCACACATATGATTTAGCACTGCCAGTCTGTCCTAACAGTTTTGCTAAAAGGAAGGCAATGTCCCAGACTCTGAGATGACCTGTCATGAAACCTTGACACACCACATTGCTTAGGGAGGGGTGCTTAGCACCCTTCGCAAGAGAAAAGTTCACAGCCAGTAACCAGATTTCACATCTGGTGTGATCGTCACATCCATGCCCTCAGGGCTGACGCTTGCAGCTGCAGCTTCTCTGTGCCTGCTGGGATAGGGTTAGGGTTATGTGTAGGGTTAGGGCCAGGCACCCCTCAACGTGAACAGAAAGGCAAAGGTGAAAAATGATGGGGTATGGTGAGTTAAAGAAAACAGGTAAGAAAAATACTTTAAAAATGGAAAAGATATTTGGAGAGGGGAGGTTTGGTTCCTTTCTCCAGCAAATTAAAGAAACACAACATTCAGGTAGTGAGACATAGGAACCTCCCTCACCCACTTATGCCTGAAACTGTGTAACAAAAAGACCCTTTGGATGCCTTCCCCAGCCCAAGCTTTACACTCAGTTATGAAATGTGTTCTTATTTTAAATGCTATGTAATCAGAGAGCAGAAAAAATCTTTACGTATAAACAGTGGAATAAAAAGCAATGTGGAAAATACCATCCTTCACAGCATCTCTGTCCCTGCTACTTCCGCCTCAATAAAAGAGCAAAACTTGGATTCCTCCTTCTCAAAACTTGTCTCTGAGGTCAGGACAGCATTCAGCTAAGCTCCTGATGGCCTCTGCCAGCCCCATGCTGCCAGCAGAGTTTGTCAGCGGTGGGATCCTGGTTTCCTTTGAGAAAGGATCTTGTTGATGGCACAGGAGGGTCTGCTCTGAGCTCAGGTCTCCCAGAGCTGAGAGACTGTCAGTGCTCAAAAGCCAACACTGTGAATCTTGAAAAGGTTGGTCTGCCCGTGTGCCTTTATCCTGTCTCCTTTGTCACTGATGCAAAATAATTTGGTCTAAAAATAGTGTGAGGTAGATCACAGAATCATAGAATGGTTTGGGCTGGAAAGGACCTTGAAGATCCTCTCATACCAACCCCCCTGCCATGGGCAGGGACACCTTCCACTAGACCAGATTTCTCAGAGCTCTATCTAGCCTTGACTTGTACACTTCCAGGGATGGGGCAACCACAGTTTCTCAGGGCAACCTGTTCCAGTACCTCATCACCATCACTGTATTTTCCTAATATCTAATCTAAAACTACCTGCTTTCAGTTTGAAGCCATTCCCCCTTGTCCTGTCATTACATGCTCTTGTAAAAAGTCTCTCTCCGTCTTTCTTGTCAGCTCCCTTCAGATACTGGAAGGCCACAATTAGGTCACCCTTATTCCTTCTCTTTTCCAGGCTGAACAAACCCAATTCTCTCAGCCTTTCCTCACGGGAGGGGTGTGGGACCAGGAAGAAAAACCTTCATGAGGAGGCACCAGGGGCCATTCTGTTATTTGTCTTGTTGGCCTCATGGCAGTGAGCCAGGTCAGACTCCATGAGCATTTTACATGCAATCACCCTCTTTTATACACTATTTGTTACTAGTATTGTTGCTGTTGCTGTTTGTTTTCTTATCTCATTGCTGTTTCCAGTAAATTTTTCTTATCTCAACTTGGAATCTCTACCTTTTGTCTCTCTGTCATGGGAGGCGGTGGGCAAAGGGGAGTGGCTGCATGGGGCATATTTCCAGCTGGGTTTAAACCATGACACCTCCCCAACACCCCCATCAGCTCCCCAATTGGAGCTTTCCAAATAAATGCTTCCAGCCTCAAATGAACTGAGGGTCTCACATCAGTTATTGGTTTTAACTAAACATTTGTCCTCAATATGTAAAAATATGTAGCTTCTTTTTTATTTGCTTGCCCTACCCATCTAACAAACTGACACAAATCAAGACACAATATTTTCTCCTCTTGTTAATAGCCAGAATTGCATCACATTTTAAATTGCACTTCAGCAAAACAATAGTCAAGCAAAGCCAGTGCGGCAGTGGCTGTCTCCGTGGCTTTGTTTGTACAAAGCCTGGCACAACAGGGCTCTGCTTTCAGCCAACCCCTGAGCACTTCTGGAATAAACAGAATAATAGCTGACTGCAACCTTTGCTTAGAAATATTTGTGAATGGCATTGTAAGTGTCAGAAAGCTGTATATAAAGCTTGCTGTTGCTGTGGAGGTAGACTGAGCTCTGAGCAATTTTGACATTCAGATTTACAGCAGACTTTTGGCATCCTCTCTCTTTTAGAAATGAATAAACTGCCTTCACCCATCTGAATAAAGCTGTTGTTTCATTATCTGCTGCCTCTGTCTCCTTTTCATGTTATGTTTCCTTCAGGCGTGAAAAGTGAATACACAAAAGAATAAAAGGGTGGGAATTCTTAAGTGCTATCATTGCACTGGCACCCACTTTATTTCTCTAGGAAGCTCTAGAGTACAGAATTTTCTTCAGAAGTGAGAAAGAAAATGGTGATGATCTTGAAATGCCTGTAAAGATGTTTATGCAACATATTTGTTGATAATTCCAGCGGAGAACAGCTGGAAACACATAAACAGGTGTTTGTACTCCAACACTGATCTCGTCCAGCTGCCTAATTACTACTTTGAATTGGAACAGCTAAAATATTGTTATCTATAAAACCAAACAAGCCAGCTCTCTCAATGTGTAAATAATTTAGTCTTTTTTTTTTTCTCAATGGGTGGCAGAGAGGGCTGAGGCTATCAGGATCTAGTCTAACTTCTCCATGTCAGAGCTGAAGACCTGAGCAAGCCACAGAACATTTCCGTGGTTCTGCTGATGCTACACCTAAGATGGTCATTTCTGAAAACATTGCTGTGGTTCTGCTGATGCTACACCTAAGACGCTCATTTCTGAAAACACACTGAATTCAGCTTATGCTGAACTTTGCCTGCAACGCTCTCAAACGTGGCAGTGGCTCAGCACAACCACTGACCACAGCAGGCGGGTCTCTGAGCAGAGAGGAGACATTTGAGTGACATCTGCCACATTTTCAACAGACCACTCTGTAACACACCAAATATTCTATTGTTTCAGTCATGCCTTGTGCCTGTCTATAAAGGATAGAAACAAGTGCCAGGTCTCACCCAGCCTCTGGCCATCCCTGAGTTCTCTTCAAGCCTCTGAATGCACCAGAGCCCTACAGCACTCTCCAGAGCAGATTGCACCAGCAGAAAGGCTGGGTTTAGTTTACAGCTTTCTGTGACCTACCTTGATCATCATGCCTATTACCATGGCATCTGAATGCCTTCCAGAAAGACAGCGTATGATGATGTCTTTCATGGGTTTCACTATGTCTCCCCCTCTCTTTCATCTCTAACATTTCCCTTTATATTTCCTGCAAAATATTTCCTTTCCTGGAGACCACTGCGCTGTAGTTTTCTATAGAGTTTCCCTCTCACACACCCCAGGTAATCTCTCATTACCCAGCCCTCAGCATCTGTACAGCCTTCCATGGGAGGCTAACAAATATGCACAAGTCAAAGTTCAGCAGAAATCTCTCCGAATACTTTTGGAGTGAGAAGCACCATTTACACAGTACCCAGGTGGGTAAGAGCAAAATTTAGCCACCACTTCATTTGAGAGTTTGAAGGGCAGAGCTTCAAGTGAGGAACTTGAAACAGAAATGATAAATGTCTCACAAAAGCAATTGTTACTGACTGAGAAGTAAGATTGACGGAGAGAGAGAGGGAGGGAGCGTGGGCTGGGAGCTGAGTGGAGCACAGGAGCTTCTGCTGAGGAGCCGCCTGAGTGATGTGTTTGTGGTGTCTCATAATTAACACCTAGCAGTTTTCAAGCTTATAGTAGGCGCTTGTATCGATTAGGACAATTTGCTAATTCTATGTCTGTGTCAGCTATGTCTTTCTAAAAAAACAGGATAAAAACATTTACCAAATGTGTAAAATTGATGTGCCTGAGTGCTCTGAACCTTTGCATTGCCATTGTGATGTCTGGAGCACTGTGAAAGCTCTACACGCAGCCATCAAACCCCCTTTGTGGTGCCTTTGGGTGTCCGCATTAGACCATCTATCTGCCTCCACAGATCAGCACAAATCTGTGAGGGAAAGGGGATCTTCTGTCATCCCCACGGGCCCTGTATGAATGACCGCCAAACCCTTGGGTTTTTTACATGGCACTGAGTACCTGTGTTTGGGCAACAGAATCAAGGCATTAAAGTCTTGTATTTTACACACTAGGCAATATGGGAGCAATTTTCCTTACATCTGGTCCAAGAGTCCTTGCAAGACAGACAGACATTGACATGAGCAGCTGCAGGGGCTCAGGCTTCCAAGATGGCTGGCCGGTGCCCTGTCCTCACCCAGCCCGTAACACTTGGCTGGTCTTCTCCCGCATTTGTAACTTTGCACCTCTCTGTCAATAAGACACTGGTAACAGAGTTACAGGCAAAATCAGTTGAGGAAATAAATCCTAATTATAGTTAAACCAAGGATACAAAATCAACTTTTCAATGGAGAAATTTGCATGCACTCTGAATTTATGGGCAAGACGTGGAGGTTAGTGGGACTCAGGCACATGCATAACTTGCTAAATTGCTCATCTTAGTTTACGTACTTTCTTTAACCGAAGGACTTTCTGCATATGTTTTACTTGAAAGGGGGATTTTGTTTTCTCTGCCAAGGGACAACAACCCTGCCTGAAAATCAGGTACTCAGGCTGAAAACAGGTTTTCAAAGTTTTGAATTACTTCGTAAAATTAGTACCTATTAGTGTATCTCAGGTTGTGCTCTTTAAGAACAAGAGGTCCGATTAAAGAGGAGTGAGCTTAGTAATGTTGCTGTAGCGTAAGTCAGGAGCAGCTATCATGGTCAGGCCCAATAATCTAGTATTCTGCATTAGAAATGCAGTTAGAGCTAATGATGAATTTGAAAGATTGTAATAATTATCTAGCTCAATTTATCTATTCTAACCTCAGTCAGAGACCAAATTGTAATTGCTGTTGTTTCTGGTTGAATGATGAAGGTTACCCTGCTCTAATTCCTACCAGTTTCATAATAGCTCAGACATAATAACAACAGAGAATTATAGACTTTGCTCAAATGTTGTCAGAGTGGATCAAAGCATTACACAATTGTACTATACACATAACAAATATTGGACATATTAAAAAAGAAAAATAAAAGAAAAGAGACTTTAAATAAAATCAATTATTAATTGGTGTCCTGCATTTGTCCTTAATGTGTGAACCAATTCGAGGCAATTCTGCTCCAGTAACACTGTTGTAGGTTTAATTTATATGTCATAGCAAAGTATGGACTACGAATGCTTGTCTTACCCTGTCTGGCATATTTTAGCTGCATAGAAAGGAATTAAGTCCCATTTTTAATCTCTTTAATATTTACTTTTGCTAATAATACATTTTATTTTTTTTAAATGGCACAGATGATGTAGACAAATCATCTAGATCCCTTTGCAATTACATCTATGAATTCCAAGAAACCTATAATGATTTTTTTTGAGTGGGATTTTTAACAGAGCATTTATAGCATAATAAAGGCTTCCTTTTTTCTTTTTTGGCCATATAATTGACTTGGCTCTTTATGGTCTTTGGCAAACATGACAGTAATTAAATTTACAGATCATACTAAATCATAAGGTGTTGCAAAACCCAGGATAGATGGCAAAATAATAAAAAGAGACCTGCAGAATTTAGAGGTATAAGTAGGTAATAAAATGAGATTCAGTCTGGAAAAAAGAACAGGTAGGGAACAATGAAAGCAAAATACAGAAATGCACAAGCTACATGAAAAGCAGCAGTTAAATTTAAGACCCAGGGTGTTGGTTATGGGTTTATAAACTGCAGTTGTCATTGGCTGTAAATGCCAGCCCCATAAGCAGGTAGTTTGAGGGCAGACCCGTACCCATCCTGTGGTGTACTAGTACAACAAATCCATTAATACTTGGGCAGTTGTAATTCAACCTAAGATCCATCTCATTAATTAGATTACTCTTTATTGCAACATACATTGCTGCAGTGCCTTAAATATGCTGAATATGAATAGTATTCTTTCTGAAGGAGCTGGGTACATAAAACAGGTACAAGAAATGACGATTAGAAACTGCAAAGGCCACCACAAATGGAGACTACATAAAGAAAATGAGAAGAAATACACAATATCATCAATAGTACAAGACTTTTAAAAAATTTCATGTCAGTGGTATGTACTGTTGCAAATGAGAATATATGCAAAGATGAAATTTCCAGATTCATAGTCCCACATAAGAAAATATGAGACAAACATCTCCAATGGCAGCAGGAGCAGTCAGCATGGATTCTTCAAGGGGAAATCATGCTTGACCAATTTGATAAACTTCTGTGATGAAATGTCTGTCCTGGTAGATGATGGGAGAACAGTGAATATGTCTGCCTGGAATTCAGGGAGTCATTGAACACTGCTGCAAGATTGTCCTAAAGAAGGATACCTGATGAGGTATGGGCTGGATAAGCAGACAGTGACGTGAGTTGAAAACCAGCTACACAAAAATCCCCGGGGAGTAGTAGTCAGTGGCATGAAGTGCAGATGGAGGTCTGCCACTTGTGGTGTACCCCAGGAGCAGTAGTGCATCCTACCCTGTTCACAATTTCATTAATGACTTGGATGATAGGACAAAGTGTACCCTCAGCAAGCTTGCTGATGACACAAAACTGAGAGGTGGCTGATAGGGCAGAGGGATGTACTGCCACCCAGAGACACCTCAACAGGCTGGAGAAATGGGCTGGTGTAAAGCACATGAAGCTCAGCAAGGAGGCTAAAAGTCCTGGACCTGAGGAGGAACAACCCACGGCATCAGTACATGCTGGGAGCATCTAGCTAGAAAGCAGCTTGGCAGAAAAGGACCTGTGGGTCTTGGTGAGCACTAAGCTCAACCCGAATCAGCAACATGCCCTCACTGCAAAGAAGGCTAATGGTATCCTGGTCTGTGTTTGGCAATGTACTGCCAGCAGATTGAAGGAGGGATCCTTCTGCTTTATTCAGCACCACTGAGGCCACATCTGCAGTTCTATGTCTAGTTCTGGTACCCTCAGTACAAGAAAGACATGGACACACAGGAGAGTCCGTGAAGATTGATGACAGGGCTGGAGCATCTCAGCTATGAGGAAAGGATGAGAGTTGTGTTTGTTCAGCATGGAGAAAAGAAGGCTCAGAGGGATCTCATCCATGTGTATAAATATCTAAGGATGCAGAGAGGACAGAGCCAGGCTCTTCTCAGTGGTGCCCAGTGACAGAACTGGAGGCAATGGGCACAAACTGAAACTTGGGAGGTTCCCTCTGAACATCAGGAAACACCTTTTCACTGCAAATGACCAAACACTGGCACAGGCTGCCCCAGGGAGGTTGTAGTGATGCCTTTTCCTGGTCTTAAAATCATGAATCAAACACGATTAGAAGGGGAAAAGGGGTTTTACTGCGGTATTTATTTTAAGGATCCTTAGGTGGAATCCACGTGGATCCACGTGGAATGCACCTCAATGCACACTGCAATGCATGCCCACGATAGATCAGGTATAACATTATAGGCCTTACTAATTAGCATATCTATCAAAGATTCCCCAATGAGAGGCTCGAGTGAGCCTCCCTCCCTGAGGAACCTTCCCCCTTGATGGTTCTATCTTAGCTTACAAAATGTGTTCTGGAGAGGACCTTGGTGTCTGGGGCATTCTGACCTCTAACTAGGAAGCTTCTAAGATGTTCAGTCTCCTAGCTTGGCGAATAAGTCTAAGAATGTAGGCTAAAAAACACTAAGAACACAAACGCTATAAAAAGGTATAAAAAGATATAAAAAGGGGTATAAAAGAAAAGGCAAAATATCATCATGGCATCAGTGGAGTCTCCATTCTGAGACATATTGAAAAGCCCTCTGGCCATGGGCCTGGACAACCAACTCTAGGTGACTCTGCTTGAGCTTGATCAGAAGGTCCCTTCCAACCTCAGCCACTCTGTGATTCTGTGACAGAAGGATGAGCACAACATAGTACTTAATCTCTGGGAGGATAATAATGGTGGTCCTACATAGGCTTCTATGGATACAACTTTAATGTATTCAGTCACAAGAGGTGATTCCTTTGCTGCCTGATTTTGGTTAAAACTTCTATTTAAAAAGATGGGTTTGTATGTGTGCTTTGAATTTAAAATTTTGGATTACACAAATCAGCAAAAACAACATTATCTTTCTTATCCAGGCTATGATGAACACAAATCAATGAAGAAAAAGTTCTGCATTTGACTAAAGCACAACACTCAAGCAATTTTAATGGATTTTTCAAGTAATCTCAAATACATTCTCACTACATATAGGAAAGTGGGATCCATTCAGATTACTGTATTTTGCTACTGTACTATTATTTTCATACATGGGTAGCTATCATCCCTATAAAAGCCTGAATATACTTTTCTTTAAAACTGTGCATATTCAATTTCACCAAGCAGTTCAGCCCTCTGATAAATTTTATCCAAGCTTCATTCCATATCTACTAAAGGAAGATTGCAATATATCCGTCTTTGGGGGGAAAACAATTTTTTATTTTCTGCACTTCACTGTAAAATGTCATCAGTAAATTTCTTCTGCTGATTACAGCTGCAGTACTGATGGGGTTTACATTGTGTATCCAAAGGACCTCGTATCTCTGGTCTGGATCTGCTGTATTTTGTGAGATAATGGGTGGCCAGGCAGACAACCTACTTGCAGACTTACTGTGTTCTCAGCCTCAACTGGTCCTGCAGTCTGCACTGCAGTTCTCCAGCAGCAGGTTTTGCTCCAGAGATCCCTCTTGGCTTTACCTGCTCCTGGTCCAGCTCTGCCTCCTGCCTTTGAGCTCAAGTGGTGCCAGTGTCGGTGTTGAGCACAGTCAGTTGCTGGCAGGATGGTGCACCAGGTGCCAAGTCCGTCCTTGACCCACTGACTTCAGCTTTACACGTTGAGCAGCCTCCAGGGAGAATCGGCACCTCGGCAAAATCATCACTTCTTAAACAGTGGCCATTTATTTCCCGCTTTTCTTGCTGCCTGATATTTTAAAAAGCAGGAATGAGGAGAGATATAGAGTTTCATAGCATTAAGCAAATTGAAAGAGAGATCAATTTACCTTTCATACAATACAACATCTTAGTATTTTCAAATCATGAATTTCCCTCTTAAAAACTGTTTTAAGGTGTCATGCAAGATTAATGTAGGATAACCTTCTTCAGAAAATTTAGTTATTAAAATTATCTTCTCTTTGTACAGTCTGTCATATATCATTAGTTTATGAATAGTAGAAACATATAAATAAACATAATTCCCAAAAGTTTTTGGATAGTCTTGCTAAATATAATTGCAGAATTTAATAGAAACTAAGTAAATTTATAACCCAAAATGTGCATACAGCTGAAAACACTTCAGTACAGAAATATCTAAGCACACAAAATCTCCCCTAGATTTATACTTATTCAAGAAAAAGATATCCACTAAGTTTTCATTTCACTTGGAGTGGAGATGTAATTTTTATTTGATGGAAAAGAGAAAACCCCAAAACTACAAAGGAAATCTGACCTCTTAAAAAATGAGTTGCTCATCCCTGTTCCAGCAGCAGAGCCTGTGCAGCACAGGCAGCTCAGTGCTGTGCCCAGAAAAGGGTTTTGCCACTCCAGCCCCTTCAGGAGGTAACCGTGGTCCTGGCACACAGGGGACCCTGCCAGCAGACGGCTCTGAGTGCCGACACAGCAGCTTGGATAGCCAGGAGAGCCAGCACCAGGCACATCCTGGGCTGGGAGGTCACAAAGATGCACCACGCCTTCCCACATCTGTGTGCTCATCACCCCTTTTCCTTGTTTAACAAATTTGATGAGGAATTTCTGTTTCTGTTGAGAGATTTCTAACATAATCTCATGGAAAACATGCATGTGAAGCCTCCCTGAGAAGAGAGGGGCAGAGCAGTGCTGAGGGAGTTCAGAGTGATGTCTCCTGCGGTGACCAGGCAAAGTGACATTTAATTGGAGTGAAATACATTCTGGAGCTGAATGGTCTTGCTGAAAGGTGCTGGCTTGCTTTTGGCTGGGATAGAGTTCATTTTCTTGCTAGTAGCTGGTACAGTGTTTTGTACAGCTGGGCTGTGTTTTGGTTTTAGTATGGAATTAATATTGATAACACACTGATGGTTTAGTTGTTGCTAAGTAGTGCTTATACAAGTCAAGAACTTTTCATCTTCTCATGCCCTGCCAGTGGGAAGAATGGAGGGGCACAAGGAGTTGTGAAGTGACACAGCTGGGACAGTTGACCCCAACAGACCCAAGGGGTGTTCCATACCATGTGGCATGGTGCTCAGCATGTAAGGCTGGGGGAAGCTGGCTGGGGGCCACTGCTGAGGAACTGGCTGGGCATCAGTCAACAAGTGACTAGCAATTGCCTTGAGCATGACTTGTTTTGTATATTTGAATTCTTTTATCATTTTTTTTCTTTTTCTGTCCCATTAAACTGTCTTTATCCCAATCCACAAGTTGTCTCACTTTTACTCTTCCCATTCTCTCCCCTTCCTGCTGGAGGGGCAGTGAGCGAGCGGCTGTGTGGGACCGAGGCTGATATTCGCTGTAATTATTATTAAGGTGTCGTGAAAGTAAGAGCAATTGGAAAGTGGACGTGAGCCTTCAAATAAAGACAGGTTTGAGATATGCAGTGAATTATGCAACGAATTTTCACAGAGCTATGAAAAAAATCTAGGATTTTTGCTCTGCAACTGAACAGTACCACAGCACAAAACTTGGCTTTTGATGAATAGTCTGGAGCAAAATATCTGGGCAAAGTGTGGATCTGCCCCATGTTTTGGTACATCACTGAGGGGTAATCACTTCACCCAGGCTGTTAGAGCCAGCCCTTCAGATTGTCAGATCTCAGAATAGAGATTAGATTACCATTATTAGGAGATAACTTTGTTTTTCAGAATTAGATTCTACGTGGATGAACAGAGAATAACAGGAGGGGAAGGCAGTCATTTCTACAGATGTAGTTTTCGGAATATACCTGCTGACACTTCAGTAGAAGTTTGAGGCAGTGCAGGCTTAATTTAAAGAAACAGCAAGTTAAACTCCCTTTTGAGGTTGGAAGTGGATTTGTTCATTTCATTAAGCGGCAGAGTTTGTTTGACAAGTAAGTGAAGTCTGTCCACAGTATCAGCTAATCAGGATTATCACATTCCTGGGGAGAGGATCCAAGCTGAGCTGAAAGCTATTTTCCTGATGTTTGTGTCTGCATGCACTTAAAGACTTATGTTAGGTAGTGGGCTGGACCTGTGAGACCATGGATGTCAATAATGAGAAGTACTTTATTGCTTTGCCACATGTCAGACCCAGCACAGGAATCACAGCTTTCTAAATCACAGTAGTTCCCCTGCAGGTCAGAGTACAGCCGGAGTCACAGCAGGCTGCTGCCAAGCACATGGGGGCACAGGGCACGTCAGGGTTTTGTAGAGGCAAAAGGCATGAAGACAAGAGCTCTACAGTGGGAAGAGACTCTCTACTCAACGAGGGTCCAAAGGCTACTGGACTAGGCACCATCAGCTACCCTACACCTGGTCCACACTCCTGTGATGCTCTGTAAGCAAGTCAGCAGCTGGCCAAGTAAGGAAGATTTTACACTTCATAGAGCTCTGGTTTCTCAGAGGATGGCCAAACCCACAGCAGCTTCCTTGCCCCTCCTCCAACACCAAGTGGCTGTCACATTCTTAAGGCCAAACATGGGCTCCACACAGGCCTGTGGATTCAGAGGAGGAAGGTTGGCAGAGCCTTGTGAAGTATTTTCCCGTGCTGTGCCGCACCACTGGCCATGCTGGGTGTCAATGACATGGTCTGCTCCACACTCCAGGTACTCAGGGTCTGCCCAGTCTGGCTCTCACTGCCTGGGGGACACCACCACCCCTTCTGCAGGGTCTGACACTGCTTTAACCCACAGCAGCTACCTTTCTGCAGCACAAAGAGGTTACTTTTGAAGATGTTAAGCTACCAGTAAAGCACAGCTTGGGCTATGCAGGCTTTATTCCAGCCGATGACTTCACAGAGACTATCGACTCCAGAACTTTGTTCTTTGCTCAGGGCAGCCCTGCTCACCAGTGTTGACAGCAATTATCTGTGGGGCATTTTTGCACCTATCTCCCCAAGCAACTGCAGTTCCAGAAGGGGGAGCTGTTTAAATGTGTGATAGCTTCATGTTAGGTGCCGGGAGGAGAAAGGTTACTTGCAGTCTAGTTCTACCCTAACTTTGAGTTTGTTTGCACAAACTCAGTGAAAGAGTAAATTTACATTAAAATGTATGGTATTGCACACCCACTGATGCTGACTTCTGTCAGCAACTTTGCATGCTGTGTATGTTTGAAATATATGGTGCGTCTGATGAGATTTGGCCCTTGCTCCTTGCTAGCAGCTCCAGACTCCCACGGGCTGCTGTGGGAAGCACACCAGTCTCACAGTTAGCAGTGCTGTGCTCGGATGTGGGGAACTGCACACCTGCCAAACAGCAACAACATCAGTGTTTCTGTGCATGTGTGCTAACAGCTGTCGCCAGCATGGGCCCTTCACAGAATACAGAAAACTGATCTATCCTGGGAAAACTGGCACTAAGAGGGCTCGCTTGCTCCCTGGTGTATTCATTCCTTGGCCTCATGGCAGTGCTAAACACGGGAACTCAAACACAGAATGTTTCAAGGACTCTTAGAAGCCTGGTAGCCAGTTTGAATCCAAGAAAATAAACTAAGCTAAAGAGAAAACACTGTTAGGAAATATTTAAAATTTCTTTTTAATTTCTTTTTTTTTTTGTCTCCATATCTGCAGTAAGTGTGTATGAAGGCCATGTCTCAGAAGTGGAGGAGATCAGTCAAGTATTCAAATTAAAATGCACAGTCCCACTACCAGAGCTAATTATAGGAGAGCTCCTGGTGGTTCCAGGTTACATGAGGAGTCCTATAAACAAAGCATCCACTTTGCTAAACGCCACCTGAAGTTTTCAAAGGGAAATAGAAGTGACTTTAATGAAAACTAAGAAGAGAAAAAAAGAAGGGGGGCAAGGGGGTGAGACTGAGAGTATAGAGTCCTCTTAATCTAATCTTAATCTAGAATTGAAAAGTTACGATGAATTACAGGCTTATTCATTTTCTGAATTAATGGTTATGATTTTCTGAGTGTCCATCTCAGTGGATTATGAGGCTTTTCTCCAATGCTAATTTTTCTGCAGTAAAGATTAGGAAGTAAGCAGTAATGGGAAGAATACAAATTGCATATTAGACAAAATCTTCACAGTAGAGCAGTTTCATCTTAGTTCTCACCTATAGGTTCACCTTTTCCTCAACTTAAGACAATAGTCGTGTTGCTTTAATTCCAACTTTGCACAAAATGAAAGCAGTCAAACACTCACAGACTTTTCAGAGGAGGACATTTCCTTCTATTCTAAGTATTTGAACATTTATAATGTTCATTTTTGTCGCTGTTCTCACCGCGGACGAGTAGAGAAACGACACAAGAGTACAGGCTCAGGGATAAATGGAAGCGATTTAATAATCTTTCCAAAGGCTTTTATATGTTAGTTCACAAAAGTGTGTTAAATGGCATAAGGTAATTGGTTTTTTGCCATCCACCCCCTAAGGGGATTGGTCAAGTTCTAAGACACCCATCTCTGAATGTTTTTCTAGTTAGAACCATACCAATCCTGCAAAACAACCTGCAGCTGCAAGAAGTTTACAAAACTGTAACATTGTTTTGAGTTACTTGCATGGGAAAGACAGAACTCTCACAAAAATGCTGCAGAGAGCTGGAAAATTTCTCTGCTAAAACTTTTCAGCGTCCACACATTTTAGGCAGTTTTGAGTTGCAACTGATGCACCGTCTTGAAGCATTTTTTCACTGATGACCACAATATTCTTTCTGGCCCATCCAGTGTGTAAGTCTGTTTATGAAAATGTTGCTGTCAGCTGGTAGATAATACCTAAGATTCAGTGGAAATGAAGAGCTGAGGTGCTGACAGAAGGTGTCTTCCTCGCAATGGGTGGGGAAGGGACACCCATTCCCTGGGCCCTGCCCAGCAGCTGTCACTGCCAGCCACAGCACACCCCAGCAGTGGCGAGGATGCGTTGTGTGTGCAGCAGCATCACGAGCTGCACTGCAGGCACCTTTCTCTGGAGAAAGATGGACACAGCAAATGTGATGGATAGATAGTCATCAGATTGCTTCATGCACTCCAAGAAGGCTTTTGAGTTTGATACTGTGGAGTAAGATATAAAACCCGATATAGGACAAAACTGGTATTGAAATGTACTGTGAACACCTGCATCAGATTTAATAATTGGAAAGTTTACAGAAAGCACAAGGAAGAGGGAATTCTGACAAAGTAGATTCACTCAAATACGACATAAAGAAAAACCACTTCAGTGTCTTCGATCTGTAGAAATGGTTGAATTTTTATCCCATTCAAATTAGCCAGCCCAAGTACCAAGGAACATCAGACCTTGCCAAGGACCACCAGAATCCAGCCTTGCACTGCATCACTTAGGAAAAATGGTGGCATTGCACTGCTGTTGCTGCCAGCACTACATCAGAAGTTGCCTGAAGTTTTCTGTCTATGGTGCTACATCTTGAGGATGATTCTCATTAATAAGTTTCTTTTGGCATTCAGAAGTACTCAATCACCCAGAAAAAGGCTTCTAGGTAAACCCCATTCAGAAAAAGCCCATTGAGGTGTTTGTTCTCATGTTCAGGTTCTGGCAGTCTGTAAGCAGGTATGACCCATGTGGGACAGTCATGCAAAGGGCTGTTGCTGAGAGTTGTTGCTGGGTTTGTTTAGTAACAAATCTTGAAGACATGGCCTCTGTGTATCCCTTCTTTGTCTTATGAGTTATGGTCCCTTGTCAATATTTTTCCCTCTCCTTTCAAAAAAAAGTCAAAGTAAAATAAAATAAAAATTAAAGTCTATTTTTATCCATTTGAGAGAATAATAAAATTGAATTCTTTTTTTCCTCTTTAAACTCATCTTTGTATCCTGCCTTAGAGGTGCTTGGGTCTCTGTTGTCCAGATGCTTTCCAGAGCAGCCTAGTGCACTGTGATCTAAAAACAAGGATTCAAACATAGATGAAAGGCTTATGTGCTTTAATCAGACCATCTCCTGGAACTGCAGTCCCCATTCGCTGTCTCAGCTCAGACCACAATATGACCTGCATCCAGCTCCCATTGTGCAGCACGTGGCTGATCTAAGGGGCTGCTGCAGCAAACTTCAGCTCTCCTGGTGCCCTGACCCTGTGCATTCCAATGGAGAAGAGCTTGGGTGAAAGAGGGAAGGCTACTAACACAGATCAGTGGCTCTAAGTGAGCTGGAGTTTGCAGGCAGTGATTTAGATTTTGGAGTGTCAATCAGCAGCTAGATGAAAACCAGGTGCCAGGAAATAAATATTGAGGAGAGTAAAATTTTACTGAAAAGGTCAGAGGTGGAAATATCCTCAAGTGAAAGTACAGTAGGAAAAGGTAAAAAAGCGATGTCTTTCAAAAGTTGTATTCTATCATGCTATTCATAAATATATATCATCTTTGGTTTTCATATGTTTTTTCCTCACATGCTTGGTCATATTTTTTATCTCAGTGTACTGAACGAGAGTAGAAAGTGGATATGATACCAGCTGTGCTTAGAGAACTTCAAAAAGGCTGCTCACCTGAAGGGAAAAAACAGCTCACCTTCTCTTTTGAGAAAAATTGGAGAGTCCAGGTGATCCTGTGATAGGTATATGAAAATGATCTTGTGTTTTTTAGAACTTGGGTCCTAACTTGAGGTTTTGCATAATTTAGTCCAAATTATTATTATTAATAATAGTAAGATTCTACATATTCATGATAGTTGTTCTAATTAATAATTACACAGAATCATCACAGGTTATTTTCATCCTGACTGCTCTAAACCATACTGAAGTCCATAGGGTATTGGTGTGCTCATTTTTACCACAATGCCCAAGATTTTCATACAGTTTCTCACATAGGCCAATTAAGAAACTGAAATCAGGTTTTGGTATAAAATCATGTACATATTTTTTTTTTTCCAATATAAAGTGTCATTTATTGATTCCCAGAAAGAATTTTTCTACCAAAACATTAAAGTAGCTTCTATAGAGACCTTACTCATTTTGTTATGCAGAGAGAACTCCTACCATGCAGTGACACCAAATGTTCTGAATCTCAACAGAGAGCACCTTGTCTGTGATATCTGACTGTCACGTGGTCATGAAAAATACCTGGATGGTACTAGGAATATGTTTATGTGTAGTTTATTTTAGGAATGAGGACGACAAACACATGTTCCTAAAGCAGTTGTATGCTTTAAGAAAACAAAGGGAGGAAAATATTTTATTACCCTTTACAGCATTGCTTCTATTTTGTAAGCAAAATGTGTGTATTTTTCTTTGCAGTTCTATACACCCCGGGAAAATCTTTTAACCTTGCAGTTCTTTACAGCATTGCGCATTTAGGCTGTCAGAAACCAAACTAATTAAACTGAAAAGCTGCTCACTTCTCTTTCTGTATAAGGTTAGGAAAAAAGAGATACAATTACTGGTGAAAGTAGGACACTGAGCATAATTTAAAACTATGTGCAGCCTAGAAGCATTATGAATATGAAATCTTTGTTGTAAAAATTACAGCTTGCATGCAGGCCTGGGCACCAGCCTTCCTAGGAAGATGATGACTAATTATAAAGAACTTTAAGAAGGGTAAAATGCCTAACATAAGGGCTAGAGGGGATGATCCATGGAGAAAGCTACGAGCTAAAGATTTTAAGATGCCTTACATGGTGTCCAAAACTGTTATAAGTGTTTATATGTGCTTGAAAGATACAAACAAGGAGGTATTAGGAAACTGTTTAGAGCACTTCTCAGGGGTATAATTGCAAATGAAGGTAAGAAAGTGAGCAAATGGAGATTTGAGTTGACTGTCCAGCCAAAATTTTAACAAGGATGTGTAATCGACTGTGAAATAGCTTCCCTAGGAAAAGTGGTAGAAGTCACATCTCTGAAATGATTTAAAAGCAAACCGGACACATCACGTGATAAGGGAATGGATGGAGAATAGAGAAGTGGCCCACAGTGTATTTCTAGTTTTGGTTTAGGCAGTCCCTCTGGCTGTGACCAATCTGGCCGTCCTCCTTGCTGCTGCTGTGCTTCTGGAGCAGCACTCACCACTGCTCCAGTGCAACACCCTGCCCCTCCAGGCATAGTCAGATATTTACTGGCTGAAAAGGATGACTCTGTTGCTTAAATATTAGGTAATTGAGTGGATATGGTAAGTTGTCTGCAAGGGGACTCTGTGCACCTTGGCCAAGGCTGAGTGGTGGCAGCACAGCCCTTACACTGCCACGAGGGGCAGTGCCCAAGAAGTGCTGAGGACCTGGTTCACCACCCACTCTGTGGCTGAGAGACACTTCCCAGCTGTGAGCTGCCCTGTTGAGGCTTCTTATGAACTCCCCCAGCTCTTAACGTGGCATTACATATGCACAAAACAAACAACAAATGTGAGGAAATCAGTATAAAAATGTCAGTTTTCCGTGAATTCTCTGTATTAATGCGTTTTACGCTCCATTCCTGCGAACAGTCTGCTGCACAGGAGGTTTCTCAGTGAAAATATGTGATGAATTATCACATGGAATGCACATTACAGAAATGCAAGTTTGTCCTTGTGAAAGGCCCAATGAGTTTGTTACACCTCTTCTTAGATAGTTTTTTCACCCAAAAAGTCCTTTGCATTGCAACATCGAAGACAGGAGGAGAAAGATTGGAGATAGAATGCTTTCCTCTATCAGTTAAACAGGGCATCTGCTGAAACAATGGTATTAGCAGCAGTAGTAATAGTATGAATATACCCTTTAAGTACATGGTAATGATGGATCTATGGTTAAGACACAGAGTAAGGAGACCTGCAGACAGACTTACGGCTTCCCCACCGGTTATCCAGTAAGGTAGTCAGTAAATTTCCTATTTCCCTCCAGTTTTGTGTCTTTCATCTATAAAGCAGAGGTACTAACACACATTTGCTGTATTAGAGTGACACAAGTCACAATTCTTTAGAATTCACAGTTCTTTAAAAGCCTTTGGCAATAAGGACCTCAGCAGCAAAGGCTGAAGAGCATAGGCAGCGCAGGTCATTAGTACTGGTGTGATGCTGGGCCCGTGAATCATGCTGGGAAGGAAATCTTCATCCCTGAAAGTAGCAGGATTCTCCTGGCAAGAGATGTTTAGGTGACAGAAATTTGTTCTGACTGAATTAGCTGACATGCAGCTAAAAAAGAAATGAACAGAAAATGTATTAAGTACTTAGTTTTAGAATCTTAAAATGATCTTTGTCATACAAAGCGGTTATCTCCTTTCACACTAACTCTTTTGATCTAAGCATGATAAAAACATGATGTGCCAAATTTGAAACAGAACAGCCAAATAAATCAATGGCAGCAGTTGTGAAAAGCAGGCAGTATGACTGAGTTTTGTTACAAACCTGCAACCACAGAGCCTGATGAATTTTGTCTAAAAACAGGAACACAAGCCCAGCTTTCAATGCACTGATAAAAATGAACTTCCCCTCCAGCTGGCCAGCTGGAAAATATGAAGGAATGCTGAGACCTTCTCTACAGATGATCAATACTTGATTCCACTTGATAAATATGCCCAGACATTGGAAATAATTGCCTAAGCACTACAGTCCTGTTACGTGTTTGAAAAATTAGCTATAGGAAATGTAAACCAGTGGAAGAACAAACTAGGGAGTGCATTATCATCAAAAGCAGTATGTTTATGTAGATAAAGTAAAGGCTGTTGGGGCTGGGCTGTATTTATATGTGCAAAAATCTGGGGAAATGACTGTTTAAATATTATGTACTCACTTTCTACATGTTTACTTTCCTGACATCATAGCAATTTAGTAATTTAATTATCCAAAGTTAAAAACTTAGATGCACTCTGTATGCATTTACCACTCAAAAGCTAACACAAAAAAAAATAATTTCTCCCATTTCACCCTGACTATCACTGGGAATCTGCATCAGACGATGGTAAGAAAGCCCACATGTATTTTCTTCCTCCCCTTCCCCAGTGGAAGCAGGTAGTAGCAGGGTAAACAAATAATCAGTACAGCAACTGAGCTCTCTTGGGTGTGATTTGGGGCAGAGATTGTGCCATCCAGCCTCACACAGTCCTGACCCAGGGAGACCCTTTTGGCACAGCTGTTAATGGTTACTCAAACCCTTCCTGACTGATGAGGCTATTAGTAAAAATTAGCAAAGGGGCTGAAAGAAGAACGTGGGTCTTGTGGAAGTCCAGCCTGGTTTTTTGCTGAGTTCCCAGAGACCGGTATGCTGACGGGACAGGCAAAGCACTGGCCCAATGTGGTTCTGAACCCTACGAGTTCAGTATCATGGAGTGAGGCCTGGGGACACGGGCTCCTTTCCTGGGGGAGGGACACGGTCGCAGGGAAGCTGGACCTACCACTCAACTGCCCCGGACTAACTGGCCTCTGCTGAGTTTTGTGTTTGCTGCCTCTCCCAGTTCCTCCATACCCAATCAACAGAGCTCACACACACATCTCACAGATGATATATAGTGGCACATTTTGAGATGGGGACTTGACTTACAGGGATACCTTATATTTGAATTTGTCATACACCTTCAACCACTTTATCTGCTTCTCAAACCTGATCACCTAGCTTTTACTTCAACAGTCCCCGAACAGGAACAACTCCATATAGCTAATATTTCCTCTTTTTCATTTCAGACACAGAGTTTCTCCTAAAATGACACCTGTGTGAGCTATTAGAAAGGTAGGAATCAGTGCTACAACAGTGACAAATTTTCTTTGCCCAGAAATGTCAGAGCTTTAATGTCCCATATATGTTATATTGGATATGGCTAGAAATAGAAACTTTTATGCCAATTGAAAGGAAAAATTCCCAGTCTCCCAATTCTAGAAGATTTTGAAATATCTGACCCTAAAGTATGAATTATTTTCTAGCATATAAAACCTATTTTTGAAATGTTACAGCTAATTCTTGGCTCAAAATACCTGGACTAGTAATCATAAAAGCTCTTGGCTCTTGAGATGGGAAGATATGAAAAATATACTTTCTAGATGACAAGATTTCTCCTAAACTTTATAGGTAGGTTGTTTTAATTTTGTTTTCTCGTTGGTTGGTTGTTTCTCTGTAACAAGCTCATGGACTGGGTTAATTCTCACAGTAATCAGGAACCTCCTGATTTTTGCCTGCAGCACATAAATAAGAGGCTATACTGATGCTCCTTCCCCAGAAGGCACAAAATAGCTCAACTAGACTTCCCAAATTCTCATTCTGTATAAAGCAGAACAAACAGCAGCCCATAATGCTCTAAACTCCAATTTAAATTTTTGCATTTTGAATGCAAACTGAATGATTTGGGGTAGGTTTATTAGGAAGAAGAAATAAAGGTAAGGGAATTTTGCCTCTCCATCAGCACTAGCATGTGTCTCTTACCCAGATAGACCATGGTGGATTTGTATTCACACAAACTCAAACAAATTTGGGCAACTTTGATCTATAGATCTGCATGTCTCAATGCTTCCCAGAATTCATTAGTAGGCATTTGCAGTAGATAGCTGCTGGGACAAGTGGAAAATATGTCACAATCAGCTGGTGAGGCATTGCTTGGGCATTTTCCCAATGACGTGACATTTCAACTTGGCAGGGTTTCACTACCAACCTCCTTATCAGTGTACAGCCATTTCTTGTTCTTATCATCTTGCTCCACATCAGGAATGTTGTTCCAGGATCTTTGAAATATGATATGTTTCTTTCCCCCACAGAGCACCTTTATTTCTCTGCCTTCCTTGTGCCTGGCAGCAAAAATTAGGTCAGTTTATTCTATACATTGAAGGCAAACTAATGTGACATTAAACAAAAAATTCATACAAGGATGAAGAAAAATGTGAGAATGTATCTGTGCATGCTGACAGATTGTTATGCTGTGATTTATCTGGAACAGAAACATCAAGCCAGTTTACCTCGTGGTATCATACCACAGCAGTCATCAGATCATGCCGTCTGCCTCCGCTACTTAATCAAGCACGAGCCTGCGAGAACACTCAAGCGGTGAAGGCACAGACACGACTGTGTGGGGATCACAGGAGCACATCAGCCCTACAGTGTGTGGGCAGGCATGTACCCTGATACCTTTTGGATGCAAACCCCTGACTGCCTCCGCTGCAGATCCATCCCCTTGCCTTGGTGACAAGCATCTATCCCACGTCATTCCTCACTTCTGGAGTTAGTCTCCTGTGACAGAGGGAGGCTGTTTACACTGGCACTTCTGCTGCACATTGCTACTTTACATGTCTTGGCAGATATTTGTGATATACCAAATGACAGGTGCGTGTCTTAATAAGTTCTACCGGGGGCAGGAATTAGTAGATGAGGGAGCACACAGCAGTGGAAGCATCTGGTAGGAAGAAAAAAGATTGTCTTGTACTCTGTCAAGTGTAATTAGACTTGCCAGTTGTCGTTGCTGCTAGCGTATACTTAAATAAGTTTCTCTGATGAGAAGCTATCTGACAAAACTCAAAACCATGTAAATTTATGAACAACATAATACCAGAATGGTCTTATTATTAAACAGACATGTTGGAGTTCAATACTCCCTGAGCAGCTTCTTTTGGATATGTCATGGGTGGAGGGTGTAAGGCTTAATGTCAAAGTTACCCGTTTGAAGATATTATATAGGATTTCTGATATAGCAGAGTGGTATAAAATATACTGAAAATATAACACAAATATTAATTACATTTACCAAAATATAGCAACCGCCACAGTTCAGTGGAATTATGAATGTGATTTCCCATTACCAGTCTCTATAATGTGCTCACTGTCACAATGGGGGATGTTCCCAGTTGCCAAGAAGGAATGTGTAGATTGAAGCCAGCTCAAGGCCATTGCTCTCTTTGAAATGCTTTTGCTAGTTGTCTATAAACTCCATGCGAGCCTTCTTCCATGGCTGAGGTCTCAAGCCACCAACCTTACTAAAGCAGAGGTAAAGATTTTAGCAAGTTGTAAAATTGTTACATTAAAAATGCTCTCAAAATAATTTGCTTTCAACAGTAAGCTTTGGGGGAGGCTGGCAATAAGTGTTCTACAGTCTAATTAAGAAGGATAAACATTTGCTGTTTTTAATTGTGTCTGAAAACATATTTAATTTTCCCCTCCTGGAGTGCAGCACAGAGGGGCACTTGCAATCCCCACCCCAGCACACTCTGAGGGTCTCATGCTGGGAGAGGAGCAGTGCACCACATCCAGCTGCTGCAAACAGCATCTCAGCTCTTGTTTTAGATTCTAATCCTTATTTTGGTACTTTTAATTAACTATAAATATTTGTTGCTTTGTCATTATAATAGCATGTCGTTATATAATTACTTTGTTCCTGTCACCTGAAAGTATTTAGAAAATTAAACAAAAAAAGAATGACAATGCATTTTCTTGTTTTCTTGGCTAATTTAAATGATGGTTATTGCACAAAACAGCCCACAGCTGGACACCTGACCAGTATAACCAGTGTATGACCAGTGCTGTTTATGTCCAGTGAGGAGCTTGACTTTATTTTGGGAATTATCCTATACAGTCAGTGGGAGACAGAAAGCATAAATAGAAACCTCTGAGCACAGGTTTTAAGGAAGGGGAACAAATGAAAAAAATGCTTTGAAAGTGATGGCTTTGGAGAAAATATGTATTAGCCAGACATGAACTGTAGTCAAGTAATAAACTCCCATAAAAATCACGGGAAACAGCAGCCCTCCACCCCTCTCAAGACACTTCAGGGAGTAATACTGACTGCTGGCTTGTGAGGTCAAAACATCCACATGAAATGTTTTTTAAGAACAGAAACAAAGTCATGGAAATTGATGAGCTAAAATAACATAATATACGCAAAAACAAGGAGTGAAGTCCTGACCCTTTTACCTTCAAATGGCGCAGTCCCCTCAAGACACGGTAGAATGGATAGGAAGTACAATCATTTGCCCAATTTATACAAACTCACAGCATCAATGAAAGCTCACAATAATTGTAATATTTTTGAGAGAATGTAATTCTGCTGTGTTCCTCGAAAGGGCAGACTTTGTCCCCAAGCTAGGTATGTGCCAGGTGGGTGCTGGCACCGTCCTACATTATGGCTGGGGCTGGCAGCACCATCATTCAGACTCTTGCTCTCTGAGCTATGGGCAAGCTTTCATAGCCATTTTGTCAAGTCATACTGGCAGTGAAGAAATATCACAAGCAATCTACTCTGTACATGAATTACTTTTTAAGTAATACAAGCAAATTAATAAAATAATAAAGGTTGCCTCTCCTGGAATAAAAGACAAAGAGAAAAATGGCCTGAATGTATTGAGAGCATTATTAATTATCTATAGGCCCAGCGACTGAGTTTCATCTGCCCTAGTTAGGGCTCTCAAAGAGTGAATTTCCCCCTCTGGGTATGAACTTACTCTGAGTAATGATGCAATTGCCCCAGACAGCAGATCTAATTCCCCTGGATTGCTAATAGCACCTCAGATGTCCAGACACTCATTTTGAGCCGCTCAGCCCCATTTAGGCTCATTTGCTAGCTCACACCCTCATGCCTGAGAGGTGACTGCAAGATGTGCCATCCATCACCCAGCACTCCCACCCCTGCCTTTCCCAGATGGATGCACAGTCCTGCTCCCTCGTGTCACAAGTGCCCGGCAGGCAGTGAAGGTGCCCAGTTTGGATGGGACAGGGGCTGACCACACACCTGAGAGCCGTGTCACAGTTATCCATCTCTTGCAAAGCCTGATTAAAGGATGGGGCTGCCTGACAAGCTGCCTTCCCCAGCCACAAGTGCTACTGCAGCACAAGTCTCTGGAGAGGAGAGCAGTCCCCAGTGCACACCCTAGCCTGGGTTACTGGGATCCTGTCCTTTATCCATGTTCAGGCTTCCCATATTTTTTGATGGGAACATGTGTATGGATGCTGAAAAAACTCCAGCGGAGAATTTCTTCAGCTCTCTGCAGCATTTTTGTGAGAGTTCTGTCTTTCCCATGCAAGTAACTCAAAACAATGTTACCGTTGTGTAAACTTCTTGCAGCTGTGGATTGTTTTGGTAGAATTGTTATGGTTCTAACTAGAAGAACACTCAGAGATGTGTGTCTTAGAACTTGACCAATCCCCTTAGGGGGTGGATGGCAAAAACCAATTACCTTATGCCACTTAATACACTTTGCGAACTAACATATAAAAGTCTTCTGAGAATTCATTAAAACGCCAGCCATTTATCCCTGAGCCTGGACTTCGTGTCATTTCTCTACTCATCCATTGGGAAAACAGCGACACATGTGCACACTGTGAACTTTAACTCTCCTGGGATAAGTTGGGGACAAGAGAAGGAGAAAAATATGGAGGATATTTGGCGGTTTTGAAGGAAATAAGGAGTTTCCCTTACTCAGCTTCCTCCCACTCCTCACAGGTACTCACCACAGAAGAGCCCAGAGAGGCAGAAATCCTCCTTGGCAGCATCCCCAGATGCATCAGAGTCACACAGGAGTTTCATACCCCAACCCACATGCATGACTCACAAGCCTTCCCCCACTATGCAATATCATGAAATGTTCTGCCATTACAGACCACACTGCACCTTTTTCCCCATTTGGCAGAAGTTCCTGTGCATTCACCTTCCAAGACACACAAACAAGCCACCCACACAGATAGGAGATCCCTCCAGGACAGAAGTTGTGGCAGATGGTTGTCTTGCCTGCATGCATCCCCAGGAAGCAGTGAGAGCCATGTCAGAGAGTATGGAGGAGGTGAGGAGCCAAGGACAGAGAGGGTTTGTGTGGAAGGGACTGATGGAGGAGAAGCAGTCACAGTTGTCACTCAGACTGAGTCAGTGACGGTGGGCTGTGACTGACTGGCACAGGAGTCATCAGCAGGAATTTGGGGGGTGTGTGTGCACTACCACTGGTCACAGCAGCTGGCCATTGCAGTGTCCAAAGCTGGAAACGGCACCATGGGCTGGCTCACCCATCCTTTTCACCCCTCAGCCTCAGGTTAATGGGATGGGAAGGAACTAAAGGTCTAATTTCAGCCTCATACTAGAGGCTATGCTAACAAATTGGTGTCTTGATGTACTTGCAGGGCACGTTCACAAATTCCCTCGGAGACCACGCGCTAACCAGTACTAGTCATCAGCCTGGGCATGCACGGAAAAGAGCCAGCGGCCACAATAGTTCCAGTAGGTTTCACAGGCATCTCAGGAGAGGTGGTGACAGCAATTCTGCTGACAGCCTGTCTAAAGGCCATTGCAAAGGCACTGCATAATGCACATGTGCAGCTTGACCTGAGACTTTTGATGCAGACCTTGTCCATGAGACCCAAAAACTGGATTGTAGATGAAAGTCAGAGGATTTAACAACCAAACAGCCTCCTGCAATGCCCAAGTCTGCTCCTTTAGGTTCTCTGAGCAGGAACTAGTGATAAATGCACCAGGCCAAGTGTGGCAGCTTGCATTCAGAACCTGTCTTCTGTCTCCTGCTGTGTGTGTCTCCAGGTACAACCTCTCTTGCTCCCCAGCCCAGGTAGCCACCCCTTCATGGCCACCAGACCATAAACCATCATCCTGCTCCACAGCCATGGGGCTTTCCCCAGTGCAATGAATTCCTGGCAGCACAGTCAACCAGCTTATGTACACCAGTCTAATTTATTTTATTTGCCAAAAATATTTGCTGTTATTTTTATCTCCAATATTTTCTAATCCAGGTGACCTAAACAAACTGGGACAATGATGACTGAGATTTTATCTGAGTACAAAGAAGCTGCTCTGGAAAGAGCTGTGAACCCCAGTGCTGTTGCTTTCATCTGGGTCTGAGGGGGCTCTGTGACACTGGGAGGCTCATAATGGAGTGTGATACCATTAAAGGATGGAAGGACATGGCAAAAGATGGATTTTTAGCAGAATACAAGCCATAAATGTTGACTCTAGCTGGTGACTGTGTGTTTTGTCTTAAACCTGTAAGAACTGAAGAATGGCCCAGATTACTACAAGTATCATTATTTTTTGTTTTGTCATTGTTTACCGTTCTGGTTTGGGGAGTTGTTGCTTTTTTTTCCCCCAGGTGTTGGCATGAGTAGATGGCAATATAATGGTCTTTTGCATTTAATACCGTTTTGTGGATGCCATGTTGTGTGTACATTATTTACTTCTAGCACAAAGAATATGTTAATTATTCAGTCTGGCAAGAATTGAGTGTCAAAATGCCCCTGGTAATCCTGAATTATAGATTGATCTGTATTTATTTATGTTTTGCTCTTATGAAGTGCTCTTTTAAGACTTTCCCTCAGTGGATTGTTCATCAATATGATCCTGATTCATGTCAGTAATCAACTATCAGCACAGGTATACACTCTGCCGTCGACAAGATGCCATTGCATCTAGCCTTCAGCTGTGTGGTCCTGTTCTCCTTGCTCCAGCATCAGGGACTAGCCTCATTCAAAATATACGTGTGTGCTACCTAGGCAGTGGCCATGGCCACACACAACTTGGTCACCAAAGTTGCTTACCTCCTTGCTTCGGGCAGGGCAGCACCACAGCTCATGCTCTGTGGCAGCTGCTGGGAGGGGAGCTGGTGCCATCATTCTCTGCTCGGAAGATGCACACTCCAAGACATGCCAGAGTCCTGCCAGCATTGTGGTGGGTGGAGCCTACCCAAGTGCAAGGGAAGCTGGCTGGTAGAAACTTGGCAGAGGGGAGACCTGGAAGGTGGTGACTCTCAGAGCATCAAGCTGCTGGCAGTCAGTGGTGTCTTGTCCCTGTACAAGGCAGAAGCTCTCTAGCTAGAGTCGTGTCTGTGAATGCCCCCAGCGCCTGCCAGGCCACACCTGGAGTATCATGCTCACTTCTGTCCTGATAATTCAAGAAAGACACAGAAAGAGGGTCCCAAGGAGGGCTATGAAGATGACCAAGGAACTTGAGAACCTGGCCTTTGAGGAATGACTGAAGGAGTTATGTTTTTGATCCACAGGGAAGAGAAGGCCCAGTGTGGACCTCATCAAGCATTCCAGTACTTAAAAGATGGCTACAAAGAGGATGGAGGTCCCCTTCTCTTCACAAGGCAGCTCATGGAGTAAACAAGAGGTAACAGATACAAGTTGCATCAGGAGAGGTTTTATCTCAACACAAGAAAGAGATCTTTTACAGTGGGAACAGCCATTCAGTGGAATAACCTCCCCAAAGATGTGGTAAAGTCCCTGTTGCCAGAGGTTTTCAAGATGCAGTTGGTTAGGATGCCAGGTAATGTCATCTAGGCTCCTTCTCCCACAAAAGGTTGGGCCAGATGGTCTTTCGAGGTCCCCGCAAACCTGGGCAGTTCTATGACTCTGTGGTTATTGTCTTGTATGAGAACAGTTTTTCCAGTCAGAGTTCTGCTCTCTTAATGATGGCATCATAAGGGTGTACATCCATCTCCTGTTTCAACTCTGACCATAACCATCCCCCAGTTATGTCTGTACTTTCTCACAAATGGCAAATGGGAAAGAAGCATTGGCCACGTGATAAGCAGCTATCTTCTTCTGAAATTGTGGGTCTGGTAAGGGCCATGGAGAATGTAGCTTAGGAGTCCTTAAGAGCAGGCATTTTTCAAACCCATGAAACCACAGATTTTTATACTTCAGGCACTTGATACAGCTGAAAGTAATTGCTCCAGTGCTGAAAAACAAAATTGTTCTCTAGGGATGATAGTGTTCTTTAGTTAAAATCACAGGAAAATAAATAACTTACTTCTCTAAGAGAAAGCCAAAAATGTCATTTAGAGTAGAGCAATCATTCTTAAAAGGCAGCACTTCTCTGACACAACTACAGAAACAGCACTCTTCCCAGGAAGGCGCTTCTGTGGTTATTATTGTAATTCGTGCAGGTCCAGCTGCCTTGCCAGCAGCATGTGGAGCAGCTTTAATAACAGTTTTAAACTAATGTGGCAGATATTTATGATAAAAACAGTGGTGTCAGCTGTGTCAGATGCTGTAAAAAAACCTCAAAACAGTCAGCTGTCAGATTGATTAAAAGAACCCACATTTTCCTCTGAAAGTGCTGAAGTAATTTAAGAAAAAAATTATAAAGAGCAAAATTAATTCAATCAAACAATTTTAATGATAAATTGCAGCTGGGAATGCCTGCTGGGGTTGCAAAGAGCATGTTTATATTGTCAGGTGTGTCAAAAGGAAGATTAGATGGAGACATTTTACTGACAGGGGAGAAGAAGGGACAATTGTTTCCCTCAAGTTCTCTGCTGTCGGAGCACCCCAGAAGAGCCATGTCCCCCCCAACACGGCCAAGTGATGTCCCCTGCCTGCTTTCTGTCCTCCTCAGGCTTGCACCAATGAGAACATGTGATTCCACAGAAAGAGTCAGAAACAGTAAAAAGTTATCTAATGACTCTTCTGAGCCTGCTCCTAAAACAACAATTTGGTATGCAATTATGCATCATGGTCTGGCACTGCCTGTCCTGCTATGGGGCCACACAACAGGGCCAGCCCGTGGCTGTGCTATGCTGTGGTATTGTATCACCCCTCCTCTCACCACCTTGGTGATGGTGGGCTGGGACCATGGCACTGTGCTGATCCTGGCAGGAACAGCCAGGTTCTGAGGGGCAGGTTTCCAAAGACTGCACCTCTGTGGGGAAATACATCCTGTTCCTCTGTGTTTGCTGTGCAAAATGATAAGGCTAATGTGCATCAGGTGAAGGTGGGGCTAAACCAGTTTGGCTTATGTGATATATGCAATCATAATCCATGCTGAAGAGTGAGCACATTAGAAGGGACAGGTAGGAAAATGATCAGACAGCGCTGCCTCTTAAATTTGAAAAAAACCCCCTAAACTTATCTCCTTGGTTGTTTCTGTATTTTTAATGGGAAAATTAATATGGGGAAACAGAAAAATGAAACTAGCTGATCACTTAGTGCCATGCATTAAATGTTATCATTCAAGAGTGTTGTACACAGAAGACAGCAAATATTGTAGATATGTCAGGGATGATTCAATGTTACTGAAATAACTCGAGAACATAAGCTCTCCTTTACCACTGTCAGAATAGCTAGACGTGTTTGATTTAGTTCATCCTGCTGTGCCGTGTTGCTCTGCTTTTTCTGTTAACTCCTCAATTCAACCTTACAATTGGGAATTCAGATAACACAGCCCTTCACTTCTGATCTTAGTTGAATACCAATGCCATAATTTTATGCTTCCTTGCTTTCTCTACTCTCTGACCTTTCATGTTTCTTGAGGGACATCTCATTTCCTCTACCTTTCAAACACCTTAACACTTATTTCTTTATATTGGTGATACAATTAAGTACACATCCTTAATTGAGTTACAAGCAAATACATAGAATAATAACAGGGTGTTTATCTTTGTCAACCCTAGACAGGTAATTAAATAGTCTCCTTCACACTCTTCTAGGCAAACAGAACCCTTTAAACTGATATGCCACCTTTACATAATGTCAATAGACTGTCTTCTCCTCTCCTCTGTTTAGATGGCCTTGTGTATTCAACAGAAAATGCAAATTTGCCTTTCTCAAAACTCAGCTGGAAATAAACCTAACACTCCAATTAGTCTAGTTCCTCTGGTTCAGAGTACACCGAATTAGAATAAAACATTACTTCATTGCTAGAGCTGACAGAGCACAATTTCAGAGGTCACACCTTGGGTGCAAAGTCTGTTCAGATTTTCAGTGCAATACTTCGTGATAAGTGCTTGGATTTAACATATATATCAGCTAGGCAGAGCAGCAGATTTTCACCAATGGTAAACTGATGTGGTTCTACTAAAGGTCAAAGGAGATGATTTCCATCATTGAGGACACAGATCACCAGCCATTCATGTCTTGTCCCTTTGCCCTTCAGAAGAGGAGGAAACCCTCTGGCATTCAGCAAGGTACTGACTGCCAAGGGCTCTGTTGAGGAGCAGCTGAATTTCAAAACATTTATGTAAGGCTGTTGAAGAGGAATGGTCACATGCCAAAGGCTCTAAAGCGCAGTCAGTTTGGATTTTGTAATCAACATGCCGCTGGCTGAGACTTGGGCTCAGCCAGTAACCTGACCTGGGATACATCAACTTGCAGAGGTCTGGCTTCAGCTTGTAGTTTGCTCTGCTCTGTTTTATTCTCCACTGCTACCCCACAGGGACTGGTACTTCTCCTGCTACCTTTTCAGTAGATTTGTGTTCTCTGTTATCATTTTCCACTACAGGCCCCAGGGATCTTAATACTCCTGAATTAAAAGATGCCCACAGAAACACAGACTGCACAGCCCTTTTGGCCATAGAAACAGCCGTTTTCTGGCTTATGGCTTCTGATGAAAGCCAGTTACAAGCATTAGGATGCACTTCAGTCGTGTGCTGTGTGGATTATGGATCTCATTGTAAACAAGCCAGCTCATAGTAAGAAATGCAAGGAACACTTGCCCTGAAATCACTCCACCCTATTTTCTGCAAAATTGCTCTTACACATATATCGTTGCTCTGCTATAGAGAAGAAAATATGTAGAGCATAAATATTGATATTCATATTGTTCATACTTGTACATGCTAAAGAAATCATTGTTTTTTAAAGGCTTTCTATAAAGATGGCTGTTGGAAGGTTAAGAGAAGGAACAAACACCTTAGCAGTGCCTCAGAGTAGTTCTGTTTCCTTGGAGATACCTTTTAATGTAGAAATAAATAAGAAAAGCTCACAGCAATGTGCTTCTTTTACCTAGTCTTTTAGACAGAAAAGAAGTATGAACATGACAGTGCCTTACCCCAATGGTGACGTTATGGTAGCCTCATATCAGTGATACTTGGTTTTTAAATGCTGCCTTGGGGACCATGCACTTATTTGCAATTGAACTATACATAACAAATAATAATTTCCTATTGCTCTTGTCATTAATTTATTATACATCAATATTTCCCCCTGATAAAAGGAGTTTTGGAGAATTTTCAAACACTCAGACAGAAAAACACTCACAAAGCCAGAAACCCAAAGCTAATCTGTATGGCTTGGATATACCACAAGGTAAAAAACCCTTGAGTGCACAAAGACATGTCCAGATGTCAAACATCTCTTCTCAGAGATGTACAAGTGAGTCCCTTGTTTCAGATATAGGTCTGCATCACAAAATCGAACAGAAAAGTTCTAGACGAGAAACAACATAGAGAAGAGCTTGATAGCCTGCGTGCTGGAGCAGCAGGCAGCCAGACTGAGGGAGTGGAAAAGGTGGAGAAAAGGAGACCAAAGGAACCGAGAGCAGTATTATCAGGCCAGTACTACACGTACTATACTTGAACTCCAGAAAGGACCAATAAAACAAAGGTAACAGGATTTGTGAAATGTCAGGACAGCAATGAGGAAGGGGAAAAGCTGAGGGAGAGCAGGAGTGCTCAGAAATGCTGCTATGGCCATAAAAGGAGCAAACAGGGCTGGGTCTGAGAGCCAGGAAGTGGCAGAGAAAGAAAAATCACACCAGATCTAGTCAGGTTTGCCCCCACCTCCCATGCACTTTGTGGCACTGACTGAAAACGACAGATCATCCTGTCTGTCCTTGCAGGCTCTCTGCCTAACACATATGGCAGCTGATTTTCTCTATTTATGACATTTGTCCACACTTGCTTAGGGCAGAGCAAAGTGAGAACTAGAACTACCTGAGACCTGGTGGAAACAAATATTTAAGGCATCTTTAATAGTGTGCTCAAGACACTTGCAACACAGGCAAATTCAGCTGAGTTGAGAAAGTTGGTACATGAACAAGGGTCCCAGATGCTAAAACTTATTATTGCACTTTTCCCCTGCTTGACCTATGTTTCTGTCCCCTTTTAAGGAAGACACTGTTCAAATTGTTCAGTTCTTTGAGACAAAAGCAACTACATAGCATCTATCATTGTTTGATCACATTGAATCCTGTAGAGAAAATTAAAAGTAGAAATCACTGGTCTGAAGTGACATGTAATTTGAACTGAAATACGTTACTGCAAATCTCATCTGTAGGGAGACATAGGAAATGGAGTTTCCAGACTACCTTAAGAATGACTGCTGTATTTTGAAATGTGGAGCTATTTTCAGGGGAACTAATTTTCAGTAGAGGGAGCTGCAGGATCAGGTCAGACTCAAAACACTGACTAGCAGTCACTGCAGTAAAGTAGATTAAAAAGTATTTACGTTAACATGCAGAATTTTTAAACAGTGTACCAGAGGGTTTATCATCATAGAATTATTTAAACTTTGGAACTCTCCACTGCATCTTAGGGTGTGGAAAAACAAGTGATGTATATAACTGCATGTAAAGGCATTGTCTGACATTTTACTGAAAAATAATCTTCTCTTTTCCTGGATTATAGGCACTGATTTGTCATACAAAGACTCCAAATGCAAAACAAAGCTATATTTCTTTCCTTATTGAAAGCTAGTGGCAGTACTTCCAATATGGTAGCTGTAGACTGCAGGTTCAGAGATTCAATCAGTGCACATGGGAGAGCAATAGGCAGAGTTCTCTGTGCTGTCTCCATCTGCTCATATTTGTATGCAAAATAATCTGCTTCTACCCAAAGGCAAAACTTGTGTGTGTGCAATTTTCTGTAGATGTGTCATTTTCAAGGGTTATCCTTTAGACTCAGCACGTGCTGAGCCTTTTTCCTCTGACATGTCTCTACCAAGGCAGGCCAGCCAGTGACATCTGAGCACTGTGCTGTTCACAGATGTTTAGCATTGCTCAGGCTAGCGAGCCTTCTCTGTGCTGACACCACTGTGTCAGCAGTGTCAGCCAAGATGGAAAAACAAGATCTTGACAGGTTCTCGAACAGAGAAAAATGAGGTTACAGCAAAATATTTGACGTTATTTACAAGTCTCGGACTACATCCAAGAATGCAAGCATGTCTTCCAGTGGACCTGCATGAAGAGGCCTTGAAAATAAATACACCTTTGTCACAATTATTTCAACACTTCAAATTGCTCTGAAATATTCACAGTCAAAAATATGCTGTACCACAGGAGCAGCAGCAGTAGGGCTGCTCTTCGGTCACTCTGTGAGGGATGCTTCACTGCACCAGTCCTCTCCATGACACATCCATGCCACCTGGCATGTGACACAAACCCAAATGACAAGGCTGTGCTCTTCCACCTGAGTTCTCGTGCACTACATAGGCCCTGCTGCCATGTATAAAAGGTCATGATGCAGCAACCTTCCAGTGTCAGTATTTTTCCTGCTCATTAGGAGGTTTTAACAGGTTGATATTCACAGAATCACCAAATATGCTGGGTTGGAAGGGACTAAGAAGGATCATCTAGTCCAACTCTTGGCCCTCGCACAGGACACCCCAAGAGTCACGCCATGTGCCTGAGAGCGTTGTCCAAACAGTTCTTGAACTCTGTCAGGCTGGTGCTGTGACCGCTACCCTGGGGAGCTGTTCCAGTGTCCAACCACCCTCTGGGTGGCTAGATTTCTAATATTCAATCTAAACCTCCCCTGACATAATTTCAGATCATTCCCTTGGTCACTACAGAGCAGAGATCAGTTCCTGCCCCTCCTCTTCCCTCACAAGGAAGTTGTAACTGCAATGAGGTCTCCCCTCAGTCTCCTCTTCCCCAGGCTGAGCAAACCAAACGACCTCAGCCGTTCCTCATGTTGCTTCCCCTCAAGGCCTAGTTGGCTGCGAGGAGAGAAAGGCAAATGAGCAAACAGGAGCTTGGAGAGAGCTTTGGGTATGTAAAAAAACCACCATGCTGTACCCCAGAGCATTTCAGAAGCAATGCTGCCCAAGCCATTATTTAAACAATGGACCATGAGTAACTTGCTGGAGGCCACCACTCACGAGATCAGGCTTGCTGTCTTAGTGATCTGGGACTTGCATCAGGACCTTTCAACCTTTGTAGTACAACATAACCACCTACGAGTGCTTTATTTTTAGATGAAGACCTGACTTGCCAGTGCACTTGTTTCCAGGCCTCATTGCTTTCAGTGAGCTGGCTGTGCTCAGCCCCTGCAACTCTGATGCACCGCAGTCCACAGTCACCAAGTCCATTACAGACATTTTTAACACCATCTCTGCCCTCTCCTCTACTTTGTACAAGCTGTTTTGCCTGCTCTCTGTTGATTGTTGCTCCCAGTGTCACTTCTGCATTCTAGAGGCAGTGTGGCTTGTGTCAGAGCCATCAATGCCATGCACATCCTAACCTGAGGTCCTCTGCCAGGCATGCTCCACATTGGTGCTCCTGAGGGCCACAGGTCACCCCTGCTCACCCATACTGGCTGCCCAGCCATGGAGACACCCACCTGCTCCTCCTGGTACAGACCTGGGTTTCCCAGCACACGTTTCAACGTGTATGAAAGACAACTGCATAGTCACCAAAAATATGCACTCTTCTGCTAAAATGTCTGAGGCCCCAACTCAAAGACAATGGCCACCTCATTTCCTGATGGTTGTGAAATTTCCTCTAACAAATGAAGGCAGGGCAGACAGCAATGGCCTTCAGTCCCAAACCTGAGCAATTGACACAGGTATGGTGCAACGCTTTATTTACTGGATGGGTGAGTTTGGACTGCTGAGTCTGGATAGCCACTGATCTTTGGATATTCCCACTCACTGCATCCCTCTTCTGCACTGGTCCATGCATTACTGCCTGGTGTTCCCACCACAAAAGCCTCAGGATGGACTCCCTGAGCACAGGAAGCAGCAACCTTGTGCTTCTTCCCCACCACACCTTCCTCCACTTCCTCCACTGTAAAATCTTTTATGCAGCAAAAAATACAAATGCTTCTGTTGGCTCAAAGCTTTGCCTACACACAGAGGAGAACAAATAGTACTATCTGCTGTTCTGGTGAAAGAATACGCCCATGTTTACTCTTTCCCAAGCCTACTACCAATGTGTTGAGGATTTTCTGAAAGTCTTTACTAGAAAATTACAACCACAGCAACACTCAGGTGTTCAGGTTTTGCCTGTTTTCCATAGAAAATTCACACTGTGAGACACAATGGAAATAGGAGGCTCCAACCATCTGAGAACTACTTATTGGCTTGGGGCAGGGCAGCATCTACCAGCAGAGTAATCCTCAGAGTAGTTGTTTATCTGATAGGTATTGCTGAGGGGAAATATCTATGTTAAATGCATCCATCAGAGCTTTAGACAGCATTCTATGAAAACATGCTATCTAGGTACTAAACAGTATCTGATTTGATTGAAGACTATGCAGCTACTCATTCTAGAGCAGCCCTGTCAGTACCAGCTCTCTTCTATAGAGCCCTTTCTTTGGTGGTAAACAAAAATCAGCTTCAAGCAGTTTTTCTTATCAATAGGTACTTGAATGTTGTGGGGTTTTTCCTTCTCTGTCTGAATAGTAATACTGTTTAGGCAAAGAGCAGGAGACTGAGAGGGAACAGAATAGCCCAGGGAGTGAATTACCCAAAGGGAACAAGCTGCTCTCTGTGCCCACACGTAAATACAGCGAAGGAGATTCAGCTAAGTGAGTGACCAAGGGTTTCTAACTAAAAATCTTTAAGAAATCTGTTTTGATGGCTAATCTGCTTTGCAGAATATACATCACTGAAAGCTCAGAAGAACAGGTTGCACAAACACATTCTAGGAACTGCACAGGTATTTCTGTAGGGAAGCATTTTCTGTGGGGACTTCCCCTGACCACAAGGTCTATGGGACAGATCCTTAGCTGGGGTGAGTTGCCACCTTGACCTCAGCAGCATTGAAACACTAACCTAGCATTTCTTCTTGTTGTCCAATCTCCCCTTTCCTAAAATACAGCTGCTAAATATTAACATGAAAAATACTTGGCAGATTAAATCGAACAGTCATTTCAGAAGGTTGCACATTGCTACAGGAAACCATGAAGCTGCTTTTACAATTCTCATTTAAAAGCTCTTCTAGCAATGCTGCTGTTATGGTAAAGTTTGTGAGTGGAAATATAGAGGGTGACCCAGCATTTTTCTAGAAATATGTCTTCATAACAGTGATGAAGCTTTTATTCTCTCTACCAGTTGTAAATAGTCAAACTTATAGGAATCTACTCAAACCTTTAGTGCTAGCTTTACTGTGCAGTTACAGTACACGTACCCAGGCAAAGATTTCCAGCAAAATAATTGGAAAAAAAATCAGTATTTTGTTTTCTTGTTTCTTCTTTTATTTTTCTTCTTTTTAATATTTGTTTTGCAGTTGTTATCTTTCCAGAATTTGGTCTTCATGATATTTTTAATTTGCATCACTTCTGTTATTATTTCAATATTTTTCCTTTATGAATAATTATTTTTCCTTTACATTTTTTTCTGCCCTATACTATTGAAATATTGAAAAAAAAGATTAAAAACCTATTAATTTTATCTATTGCTGGAGGATTTCTATGAAATAAGCCAGAAAATTGCACCTTAGGTGAAATAGCTACCAACAAGAGCAAATCATCCTTTCAGACATGCAATAGTCTCAAAGGAGACAACATTTTTTGAAGACAATCTCATTGGCAATTTTGGTAGGTACATATTATGAATCATTTCGAAACAGTAGAAAATTGAATAAAAAAATTGTTAATCCTCTAATTGCAGAGTATTTGAAAGGCATGACTAAAGAATGAATGCCCCACCCCCTTCTAATTAATTGGACTAGCCATGTATTAATTAAGAACATGCATAAGCCTTTGCAAGATGTACATCATGTACATAGAAGTGGGTAAGACAGAAGTCTGGGAAGACTGTTGCTTCATTATGGACTCATTCAAATTCATTCATTTACTGCAACTTAAATACCAGTTAGAATCCACTGAATTACTTAACTCTCCTGTTGAAAAGTTGAAATAAGAGCAATGTCACTAATGAGAATAAAAATGATGAATTCCTATTACTCATTTACTTCATAGGGATTAAGGCAGGAGTTCTAGGGAAATTAATTCTGTGTTCAGTTCTGAGCCCCTCATTAGAAGAGGGGATTGTGTCCAGAGAATGGCAACGGAGCAGGGGATGTGTCTGGAGCACAAGTCTGGTGAGGAGCTGCTGAGGGAGCCAGGGGTGTGCCTATTCTGGAGAAAAGGAGGCTCAGGGGAGACCTTATTACACTCTACAACTACCTGAAAAGAGCTTGTAGCCAGGTGGGGGTCGGTGTCCTTTTCTGTATAAAAGAGATAGAACAAGAGGAAATAGAGGAAATGGTCTCAAGTTGAGGCCAATATCAGCTTTAGACTCAAGCTGATCTTTAAAGTCCCTTCCGTGTCAGGGGAGGTTTAGATTCAATATTAGGAAAAACTTTTTCATGGAAAGGATTATCAAGCATTGGAACAGGCTGCCCAGGGAAGTGGTTGAGTGACTGTCCCTGGAAGTATTTAAAAGACATGTGGATGCAGCCCTTAGGGACATGGTTTAGTGGTGGACTTGGCAGTGCTGGTTTAAGGGTTGGGCTTATGATATTAAAGGTCTTTTCCAACCTAAATGGTTCTAAGATTCTATTATTCTAATACTTTAATTGCAAGACACATGCTTGGAGAAATTTCTGATTCTGGACCATCTTCCTCAGGATGGGGTGAAGAATGATGAAAAGCACATGGGTCAAACTGAGGACAGGGAGGCCCCTCAGCAATTACAGTCAGGGGCAAAACAAAGTCATCTTGGGGAAAATTAATTTAATTTATTGCCAATTAATACCAGAGTAAGACAGAAATAAATCCAAACTCAAACCTCAACTCACCACCTCCTCCCTCTCTGCCTCATTCCTATGCTCAATTTCACTTCTGACTCTTTCAGCTCATCCCCTCTGCCTTGAGCATGCAGGGGGATGGAGAAATGCGGGTTCTAGTGAGTTCAACATTTTCCTACTTCTTCCTCCTTCCTGAGGAGTAAAGGGTCCCCCATGGGCCACAGTTCCTGCCAAAAATACCCGCTCATGTATGTGCTCCTCTCCATGGCTGCAGCCCCTGCCAGGAAACTTGCTCCAGATGGGCTCTCCATGGGTTGCAGCTTTCCTCATGGCACATCCACCTGCTCCAGTGTGGGGTCCTCCATGGGCTGCAGGGCAATCTCATCTGGTGCCTGGAGCACCTCCTCCCCCTTCTCCACTGACCTTAAATGTCTGCAGGATGTTTATTTTCCACTCACTCCTTTCACAGCTGTTGAGCAGCATTTTTTACCCTTTCTTATTTATCATGGAGGTGCTTAGCAATGCCATCCCATGAGCTCAGCTTTGGCCAGTGGCAGGTCCATCTTGGAGCTGGCTGGGTTGTCTTCTTCCAGAAGTCACCCTTGCAGCCCCCCAGCTACCAAAACCTTGCCACACAAAACCAATACACTTCAAAAGCAGAAGTGTCTACAGTGCTGAAAACCATGCTCTCCTGTGCCCATTGTTTATCTACAATGAACACGTTTTACTTATTAGAATACGTACTTCATCTGTAGCAATTATGGCAACAAAATTCTAGCTGCCCCATCTATTTATACTATTTATACTATAATACATATTTCATGCTTCTTAGAACAGCAGTTTCTTTTCACTTCCATAATAATAACTCTAAATATCTGCATTATAGTAAATTTCATATTTAGTTTACCCTGGCAGAGTTGCTTAGTATTAGCCTAAGTCCAGCTTCACTAGTTGCTTTCCTTCACTCTCAGTGTTTGTTCACACTCACACTTGCCACAAAGTTGTCGTCAGCCCCACTGGAAGGATATGAATTGCTTCCCTTGGTTTGATCTGCCCACAGTGCTTACATTAAGTGCACTACTGCTGGATTTCTGTCAAAGTGAGATTTTTTTTTCAAATCAAGTTGTGATAAGAAGAAAACCAATGTACTGTTGTACAATGCAGTTTTATTTTTTTAATGAAATGCCCTAGCATCATAAAACAGAACTCATTTTCTAATCTTGAAGCCAGCAAGATTGGGAAAAAAGAAAATCAAAGTTTGTTTTCCTATACATAATTTCCATACTAAGATTACATTCAGAGAAAAAAAAAATCCCTAGAATTAAAATGTAAGCAGACATTACTTACACAGCTCTCTTAAAAACAAACTGGACATGTCATAAAACTCACATATGGTGCTTTGCTAGTTTAATATGCTACAAATAGAATTATTCAAATGCAACTATGCAGCTTTTCTATTACCTAAGACCTTTTAATTTTATTATGCTGCAATACCTTTATTATTTACTTCACACTTCTTTACCATACTATACAATGTTCTTTCGTCCTTTTCTGGTAGCTTTTTCTCAAAAAGGAGACCTTCACTGTGGCTTTCTTTGAAAACACCAGGCACTCAGTTGCAGATACTCAAATATTCAAAGTATTTCAATATACATTCACTATGCGATTAAGTCTCCGTTTTTCAAGTAGGGGTCTCATGACTTGCTAGTAAACTAATGGAAAGAGCTGGTTAGTATTTATTCCAGTTCTCATTGATGAGAGTGTGCTCTGGATAGCTGCAATGCCTCTAACTCCCCCACTGTTGGTAAGCTGAGTGTGCACCATTACCTCCTGCACAAGAATTGCTGTAACTTGGAAGTCTGGGTACTCTCACAGTATTCATGGATTAACCACAATTACCACAGACATTTTTTAACAAATGACACTTTCAAAAAATATTCACATTTGTAGAACTGCAAAATTTCATTTTCAGTGGGATGTTAGTTCAAAAGTACTATTTCACTTACTAAACATGGCTTTAAAAATACAGTATATGTAACACCTGTGTTACAAGTATCAGAAAAACATTGGATGAATCAACATTTCAACTCATTGTATTAATAAGGAAAGCAAAGAGCAGTAGTTTTGGAAAAGTATTCAAGTATTTTCCTGAAATACTATATAACAAAATAAAGATCCTAAGCTTCGTATGATTGTACTTGAGGCAAATATAATTTGCAAGTGCTTTTTGTCATATAGAGCAATATGAATAATACTTTGTAACAGAGATATAGCACACAATTTTGATAATACACAAAACTGGAATGTAAATAACTTCAATAGAAAAAAATAACCTGCCATTTATTACAATATTCAAGTGCTTCAGTAATGAAATGACCCATCACCATGGCTTACATTGACCAAATACATGAGAGACATGAAACTAACACAAGCTGGATGACAGAAGTACCAATAAATATACATGAATACAGGATCATCAGCTGTTTGGATGCAAAAAAACCCTCAGACACAGTAAGTTTAAAGAGAACTTTAAACTTAAAAGAACACTGAAAAAAAGATAAAATAGAACTGGGGCTAACTTCTGTCCTCAAACAGGAATAAGTCTGTACAAGAAGAGCAAAATTTAGCCCCAACCCTGGACACAAAACATGTATGTGCCACAATACACATAACTATACACAACTTAAATAATCACTCCATAGCTCTATATGACAGTCTAATGTTTTTTGTTATAAAAACAAATCAGCATAGTGAATTCATGATTTGTCAGATGCCAGTTTCTTCCCTTGGCTTCACAAAACAAATTATTTTGTTTCATATTTAGTTAAATTATTTTAAGGACTTTCAATCATCAAATCATATGTCTAAACTTAACATTTCAACATCTTATTTTGCATGTTAAAATGTCATTTTAACATGTGAAATATATTTAACATATGGAGTAGAACGTCCAAAGAATTGTGTACTGAAGAGGGAAGCTTTTAATATGTTAATATTAGATATTTTTAAAAAATTACAACTTGCTGGTGTTTGAGAACTTATTTATATTTTCCCTTGTCTGTGCCTTCCTGATATTATACAAGTATTCCTGCAATTTGCTTGCAAGACTTTTCAGTTGCACTGTGTGGTATTTGGTATCATCCAAACAGTCATAAAACCTTTTATAATCCCAAAAAGCATGATGCAAGGAAGCCTTCAAAGACAGAATATATAGGATGAGGTGTGACCTGTATATAGTTGTGCTTTTGTTTTTCAAATATTTGTACACTATTATTATTATTACTACTTAAAGCCAGGAATGTGTGTTTGAATTGCATTGATAAGTTGCAAGGTATTGTCAGAATTACAAAATGAAAGATTTTAATTAAAAAAAAAAAGATGCGAATGACAACACCGTTGTCCAGCATTTAAGCCACATGCAACTACATAACGCTCCCAGCAGAAAATGCCTTCTCAGACACTGAAAATGTCTTGTCTTGGTGCCAATGGGAAGTCCAATGTTTCATAACATTTAGGTATTATTGCAGCACAACTACAAAATTAGCTCTCTAGAAAAGCACATAGAATTTATCAGTCATCATGAATACACAGATATAGGCCAATACTTTCTTTTCTAACATAAAGATTACATTGCTCCAAGATATATTTTAATGACTATAATGTTTTTTTAAAAAAAATTACACAATGCAGTAAGATATCTAAAATTATACTGAAGCCATAAAAAAAAATCTAAAAGTTTAAAATACTTGTCAATTTGACTAAAATGCATATTTACTCAATTTCCTTGAGCTTTTATTTTTTTCTTCTCCCCATTGGAGGAACAATGTCTATAGTAATTGTTCAACGCTACTCTGGCTGTAGGCAGCTTCATCTTTACAGTTTTCCTCAATTCCCCTTGCAAACAGTTTCATTAACTGGCAGTGAACCCTGAAACATATAGAAATCAATTAGCAAGAAATAAATGGGTGCCACATATTTAATTCTAAGAATTTAATTCTAATAATCCATTAATTTCAAGCAGTTGGACAAAGTTCCTTACTCCCGACTACAGAAACCACAGCCTCATTTTTGATTCAATCCTCCCCTGCAAAGAGGGCTGGATGCTTTCATGTATCCTCTTTTACTCCCCTTGTCTACACAAGAAGTTCTATAGGCACTTAGATGAGCCAATCTTTTACAATATACAGCATTTATAAAACTCACCTTTGGACTGCTAAGTGATTATGTTTTAATGGAACACACTTGTATGTAAATATTATGGGTTTGGTTCCCTTTGTTCTCAAAACAACAGAACATGCAACCAAAACTAATCCAAACAAACAAAAAAAACCCATTTGAATTCCACAAACTTCTTTTCTAATTTGATTATTTGCACAACTGCAAAATTCTTTCTCTGTATGCAAAGATCAGAAATAAGACTCTGTGCTCTGTGCCAGAAAACACAAAGTAGGGGACATACTCAGTATTTCTGTAAGACAAAGATGCTTACTTAAGCTAAATAGGAAAAGCTATTGCTCAGAGTAATGAGGCATTCCACTCATTTTAAAAGAATCCTTCCAACACCATCTTCACTTTCAGCACTTTAAGCACATAATACCAGTTCCTAAGAAGTAAGTATGACTTCAAAGGTAGGGCCATCCATCTCACTCAGAGTGATCATTTACAACACACATGGTTGCAGTATTCTCTGGAAAGGATTCAAAACTAACAAAAATATTTAGGTTTATTACCAGAAGACTCAAATTTGCTATGCACAGGCACCTTTCTGGGATGTCTTTATGAGCATCTTTAAAATCAATGAGAAGGCTTAATGTGTTCTGCTATATAGACAGAAAAATCGAAGCTTACCTCACTTCAATTGCTGAACTGTCCAGAGTTTCTCCATCACAATTCCAGGTGCTATTAACAATATTACAGCAGCAGGCTGGATGATCTCTGCAGAACTGGCCAAAACGTTTCTTTCCTATGTCCATGACATTGCTTTCATTGTCTTCTGAAAGCTTTGATGTAAATTGAAAACACTTCACCCGATAAACGTCTACAAATGGAAAGTCAAACTAGAAAAAAAGAAAAAAGGCAAACCTGGCAATTACAAGTTAATACATTTGATGTGTAAAGCAACTCAGCATGCAGCATTTTGTACTCAAGGAAAGCCTGTCCACTCCAATCTTCTAGAGAAGCTTACCTGAGACATAAAGTGATTTTTGTTTTTGAAAAACTGCACAAGTCGAAAACAATAAAGCCAAAATGAAACCTTACTTCTCAATGGTCACTGTATAGATAACCAGATAACAGGTTCTGAGATTATGAGTAAATGGATTATAAAGACTATTTTAAATAACATATAAAAATTACTATAACATGATATCAAAGTGTTGGAGACTGATGGTTTATGGCTTAAACATCTTTATGAAGGACTTTTGCCTATTATAGCAAAACCGTATAAAAAAAACTGCATGGAAGACCACCACACCCTGAACGTGCCTCCTGACTGAGGCCCTGCACTGCAGACTGGTGGAGATAAGATACAGTGATTCAGGTCTGGGCTGGGGGAGAAGAATACATTCACAGGAGGATGAAGCCCCGCACCTTCGGGGTGGAGGCTGCAGCCCCAGGGTTATCAGCTGCCAGGCTCAAACAGAGCCTCACACCAAAGGGTGGGGGGCAGAGATGTTCTGGGTGTGTGGTGGAAAAGCCTCTGGTGAGAGGCAGTGACTGCCCGTCCTCTGCTGTGCAGACCAGCTCAGCTGTGGGGCCCCTTCACCTCAGGAAAGCCACATCTAAGGGACATCCACATGAGGGACAGCAGAGGGGGTGTCATGGCCCATCAAAGGCCCCCCCAAAAAGGGGTCCCCAGACCCTGCACCAGAGCACTGCATGTGATACAAAATGATGCAACAGATCCCCAGTCTTGCAAGGGACAGTGTCAAACTTGACCTCCCCAGAGAAGGCACATGGGCGTTCCCATCTGGCCCAAATGTATACCAATCCACTGGATTGTATACTTTTTGGCAGGGGACCCTCACCACCAGGAAGACCAGATGGAGGCAAACAACGAGACGTTGTTGGGATCCACGGAAGGGTGATATGTTTCCGCTTAATCTGTCTCTGTCACTCTCCCTGTCCCCCCCTCCCGCCTCCCCCTTTTTCTATTTCTTTCTTTCTTTTCTCTTTCTTTCTCTTTGCCTTTTTTACTATTAAATAAAATACATCATTTTTTTGGTATCAACATCTAACCTCGTTTGGTTTTAATCAAGTTTTGGGGTGTATTTCAAAGCTTTCTGAGTTCGATCCGTTTTATTCACAGAGACTTAGTTTGCACTGCTCTTCTGTGCTTAGACCGGATCTCAACACAAAGTCAAAAAGGTCTGGATTGTATCTTTGCACCATCCTCAGGACCTGTTCAAGTACAGTCCTTACGACTCATAGGCTTTTCTGAAAGTCTTCTGCTTTTGCACTTGGAACAATGCCCTGAAGGTGAGAATTCCATGGCAGTGTTATCAAATCACAGAGCTGAGGGTATGTGAAGAATAGAGGGCAATTATTATTGCATTCCAAAAAAATAATAATAATTTTAACTAGTTAATTCAACTAGAAAAGCAGGTCAATTAGAAGATTGCTCCTAAAACCGAGGCTGCAGATTAACACTACAATACTGTACAAATGCTTTAAAACAGGCTTCATTAATTGAAGGAACAATAAATTAGAGGATGCCCCCATCTGCCCTGAAAGCAACTTAACAGATACAGAGCTAAATATTCAGCAAGGTGTAGTAAACACAGTCATTTAGCAAAGGCCATGGAGTATATCCGTGTGTGTCTATGAGAAGGGGATGGCAAGGAAGCAAATGTGAAGGAACAGTTTACTGACAAATCAGTATGTATGGATGTACAGTCACCCTTTTCTTCCCTTTTTTTTCACATTTCCTTAAGTTTTCAAAAAGGGCTTCCCACTATTATGGTGCATACTAACCTGAGCTAAGGACATATGTACAACCCTGCATTTAATCTCCACTGCAAAACCAGCATATCCCAGAGAGAAATGGGAAGCACTGGAAAGGAAATGGCCATAGCGAAAACCAGAAAAAGCAGAGATGGAGAGACCTCCTAGGTCTTAAGTTCCCTCAGCTTTTAATCATAAAGAACTGTAAAGTCATCAAACTCCATGCTTGGAAGCAGTGGCTCCTGGACCCAGTGGGGCTCACTAAACAGTGTGCTGGTCCAGACTGCTCAGATGCAAATGCTGGTATCCATGGCTGCATCGTCACCCGTGTCTATGCAGAGAGCACCCGAGCTCTCACATCTCAAGCCTAAGCAGAATGTTGTCCCTTGATAAATGTTACAGCCAATTTGAAAGGTAGCCAGGGATAGCTTCAAATGGTCAAAAATATCAAGGGAACAGTGAGTGAGAAGGAGTGAAGGGAAGAGGAGGAGACTGAGAACAGGGGGAAGGATGAATATGGACACATTCACAATGTCCCAGGGACTGGTAATGAGGAAACAAAGGGAAAAGAATCTATACTAATTCTTTTACAGAGGAAGAAGAATAGCATCATAAACATGTGAGATTTGTGTTGCTTTTATGCACTAGATATGACATTAGTCCCTCGTTCAGAAAATTTCCAGAACATATTAATAATATCAGGTTGTGACAAATATTAAATATGTGTATTCACAGCCATAGCTCTGTTTCAACAGATACTATGAGCCAAAGCAGTGATGAATCTTCCCTCCTGACAGCTACAACCCATGCAAGAAATAATTCTGAAGCTGAATGCATAAAGCTCATATCCTGGTCACTTATATGTAGTAAAATACTGCTAAAAGCCTGCAGTTTACAATCAAACTGCAGTTCTGGTAACTTTCTTCTAAATCACATTTTTATACAGTTCACAAAAGTGATTTATTATTCTTCACCACATCTACCTCAGCTACTCATGCTGTGAGCAGTTTTTCATGACAGCTACATAATGGCACAGTTGTGATAAAATAACTTTAAATATCATCCAAACAGCAAATACATGGAAAATGTTACAAAACTGAATTCAGTTGGCAAAAGGGGAATTTTGTTAGACTGCTATGGCCAAGGAGTTGACTTTGGTAAAATATTTTGAGCTGCTTTATTTTTTATGATACGCATGCTGAGATTGCATCACCCAAAATGTATAAATTTTAGAAAAACAAACAAACATGCTTTATAGATGTTATTTCTGTCATATAAGAATACCAATATTTGCACCTTTGATGGACTGTCTATAATTCACTGCCAAAAGGAATACACACCTGATCATCTTGGTTTGTGTGTCTGACAAGATACCGTAGAAAATCAAATCTGGAGCATTTCCGAACCAGAATGAGGTCTGCTGAACCATCTGCCAAATGAGCTGCTGGTGAAAGACCTTTTGGACTTCGTGGACAGGCACAGCTCATATTTACTGCATTGATGGCTAGAAATTTCCCTTTTATAACCTTCCATTCTTCTTCACCTTCTGAAACATATCAATAAAGACATGGAGATAGGTAATCATTTGACCTACTCACAAGAACACTAAAAAGCAATCACTGGCAACTTAAAAGTCTTCCCTGGGCATATTCATGTATTGTCAATAAATATCTAAAATAAACTACATTTTAAAAATTACATTTTTAAGTATCTGTTTTTCACACACTAGCATGGAAAGTTGCTTTCTCCCTTCAGACTGTGACTATCTCCCAAAACTGCTTGTCTGTTCTGGCATATGCATGCCAAATTCAGGAGCAGTGTTATTTGGGTAAACCAGCAAAGCCATAGGAACGGAAAAGAGAGGCAAGTTACAGCTCTTGTAGAGTGAAAGTTCAGAGGGATTAACTTTTAAAAATGCTATTCTTGCTCTTCAACTTGTTAATCTTATATAAACAATGATGCAAAGATCGTAGTTCAGTATTTGGTTTCTAAAGCAATATTCCTCTTCTGCCTCAATGCTACAAGTTAATATTTTAAAGAAAGACAAAGGGAAGAGATGACTCGGGGTGCAGCAAGGACCAGCAGGCAGCATATCAGGAGTCTGTTTGCACCCCAGCCCCAAACGTCTGAAGATTAGAACTATTAACAGAATTAAATGTCCCTGTGTGTAAATCTTCAGAGATTTCTGGAAAACAACACAAATTCTGTTTTCAACACCATGAAACTCTGTTGCAGATTACATCTAGACTGAGCTTGAATGCGTGCTGGCCTCGATACTACCAGGACGCAGAGGAATTTTCTAGAACAAAGAAGCATTGGCAGGCAAAGCAGAGTTGTTGCCTAAACTGTATTTTCTTGAATATGGATAAAAATAGATGAAAAATGCCTTTTTTTTTATTTTTAGATTACACATAATTGTCTTCCTTATCACAATAAGAAAAAGCCAAAAAGCAGCCATAACACTCTTTTTCTCCTACCAAAAGTGGACTCATTTCAAATGAACAATTCCACAGAAGTAATGACTGCAGAACAGAGTATGGACATATATATTGGGAGTTCAGGAGTGAAGTGTCATGAGGGGTAAAATTAAGGAGTGAACAAAAAATGCTGAAGTTTGTTTATGTAAACAAGGTAGATGTTTTGCGAATGTTAACTAGTATGGACTTGAACATCTAACATTATTCAGTTCCCCACATTTTGGTTAACTTACAGTGATTTTCAAGGTGCTTTTGTGACAGGACTACAGACAGTGTTTATGCTATGTATTTCATGTCCTGAAATTCTGATATTCTTAGTGTCTCAGTTTTAGGAACTTCACATTTACTTTAGAGAATCAGTATCACAATTGTCTAGGTTATTTTGAACCTGAAGTCTATTATGCATTAATTTTGAATTGACATGTTCCAGGCTCTATACATGAGAAAAAAGAAAAAGAAAAAAATTATGTCCAAAGTAATTTGTAGTTGTTCTTCACTCTTTGAACTTCTCTCATTTCCTGGAATTTTTATTCATTGGAACTTCTTACTATCCATTCTCTAGTAACAGAACCAAGAAAAACAGTGTTCCAGGAAAAACATGTAAGCTTATAATGTGACAAAAGACTTCAAGAAAACAAAAATTGTTATTATAATTTTTCCATCCAAACTATCCCCTCTATCTCCTGATAAACAAATCAGAAATAGCAAGAAAAAACCGCAGCTTTTAAATTCAGCATTTTTGCTTCATTTGCCACAGTGCTTTTTAGTATTGCTTGCTTTACTGCTGATCTTTTTATGTTGCTTTCAAACAGGACATTACCAAAAGAAGTAATTTAAATCAGATTCAAAATGTGCATGTTAAGAGAGATGAGACAGACCTAAATGTCAGACTATAGAATGACTGTTCAGGCTGCAGGCAAATGACAAGACCCTGCTCTGAGATGTAGGTAACTGAACAGAACATAAACTACTGGAACTGGAAACAACAGGCATTTTCTGATACACAAACAAAAAAAATGAAAACAACACCTTCTACTGATAAATCCTTTTGCTGTTTCTCTGAGAAGCATTAGTAATTTGGTCATCAGTATTTCTAGATGTGTATTAACATTTGAAGTATGCTCACTGTAGTAAGTCTCAAATTACTTAAAGTAAAATGCTTATTTATGTTACTGTAATAGATGGTTTTCATCTGGTATAAATTTCAGCATGTTACTCAAGAACACCTTCACTGTTCAAAGTAAGAACAAAGTCAGGGTTTTACCCTGTGGTTTTACCACATTTTAAATGAACAACTGTTTTCATAACCATTTTGCAGTGTGTATCGCTGTAATAGCACAAGTTATTTGCTCAAAATATCTTTCCTACAATAGGGCAGTCATAAGCAGGGAATGCATAAGTGGCACTCATTTCAATGGCCTGTTGTGTACACACGCTGCAAGTTGCTGAAGTCAGCATAAAGTACCAGCACCCAACATTTACTCAGCACATGCACAGAGACTCCTGCACAGTACAAAGAAATGCGCTCAGTAACAGCCAATCAAGCATCCTTCTAAACGTATCTGAATCATACATAAACCCAGTAGGCACAATGAAAGAGTCTGCCAAGACACCCTGCTGAGTGGAAAGCTTATCTGAAGTGGAGATTTAAAATCCTTTCTGTTGTGAATCAAAAGTAGCTGATTGTATTGTTTCCTTACCAGCACTGCATGGAGAAGAAACTGGACTGCAAAGAGAGCCAGCTACCAAAAGTAGAATGGAATAAAGTAAACAATATCCTACATAACCAGCTGCTTAATGTCATGTGCAATGTTGGCTAAAAGTGTCTTGATTGCTAACTAAGTCCTTTGCTGGATGAAAGGCAACAAAATGGTAGATTTAAAAACCAGCCAACAAAAAAACCAAACAACACACACAAACATGAAAAAATGCAAATAAAAACCCCCACAAACAAAAGAAAAAAGGTTGGTAATTTCTAACTACAATTATCTCCCAAAAAGACAGAATTTATTTCTTACCAAAAAGCCTACTGTCGTATTTATGTTATTATTTATGACCATTATTTATACTCTAAAAAAAGTCTTTAGCTGAATCTGGGCATAGATTAAAACAACCCAAGAAATATTCTGATTTGGCCATCTCTTGACTGTATCAAAGATCTGAAAGCAGCAGCTGGGATGAAAGCACTAAACATGTGTAACAGGAATTCAAGTTGCACAGAAATCTTTGTGCTACCAGTGAATCTCCACAGTATGATGATCTTTTTGCTAACAAATGCCTAGAACCTGGCCCAGACACAGTGCAAAAAAACTGTAATTGTAAAATAATCTAGGTCACAAGGACCAAATGTTCGTGTCAAGAAAATTACAGTTGTATGCACTGGGCTCTACAAGAAGAAATAAAAACAGAGTAAAAGCAGAAACAAGCACCCACAGGAAGCCTTCTTGATCTTTAAGAGGGGTTTATCCAAGATGATGAACCAAAGCTGGAGACAAAACTCCACTGAATCTACGTATCTTTCTCTAGCAAGGCCACAGGTGTAGCAATATCAGTACTTCTTCCCATTAGGATGTAGTAGCCAGAAATAAAGAGATACAACTAGGAGAATGACTGAACAGAATTCATTAACAGTTGTTTTAACAAAAGGAAAGGAGAGTTATGTCCATTAAAAAAAACACCACACAAGTGTGCACAGGGGCAAGAATGGGGATAAAGAAGAGAAAAAGGACAGCATAACTAGAGAAAGAGGACAGAAATCTCATTTATCATTTATAGAGAGTATTGGTGGGGTGTTGTACAGAAATACTTAAGTCCACTAGACCAGCTACTAGTTGTCCAAGTTCACTGCCTCATAGTAGGGTGACATTTGTGCTAACAAACGCAAATTTTTACTCCTGATCTATTCTAAAAGTTATCTTAATGAACTGGTTCCTTCTATGACACCTCAGAGTTTATCCATTCAGTCCTCACAAAAACCCAGAGTCCTAGCTCACAGAATATTATTTTTCCTAAAGAAAAGAAACTAAACACACTGAAATATAAAAGTAATTAGTATAATTTTATCAGAATTTTCTGAGGTTTGGGTGGAGGAGACACCTTAAAATGTTTTTCACATACTTAGAATCATACTATCACAGAATCATTTTGTTTGGAAAAAACCTCTAAAATCAGAGTACAAATGTTAATTTAGCACCACTAAACCATATCTGCCCAAGTGCCACATCCATGTGTCTTCTGAACACTTCCAGGACACACAAATGTTGATTCTACCACTTCCATGGGCAGCCTTTTCCAATGCTTGACAACCCTTTCCATGAAGAGATTTTTCCTAATATCCAAACTAAACCTTCCCTGGCATGACTTGAGGCCATTTCCTCTTGTCCTATTGCTTGCAACCTGGAAGAAGAGAGAGAACCCCGTGAGGCTACAAACTCCTTTCAGGCAGTTGTAGAGAGTGATAAGGTCTCCCCTGATGCACCTTTTCTCCAGGCTAAACACCCCCAGCTGCTCCTCACAGGACTTCTGCTCCAGACCCTTCACCAGCTCTGCTGTCCTTCTCTGGACATGCTCCAGCACCTCAATGTCCTTCTTAAAGTGAGGGGCCCAAAACTGAACACAGGATTCGAGGTGTGACCTCACCAGTGCTGAGTACAGAGGGCAGTGACACTTACACATGTTTTCTGTAAACTGAAAGAAACAATGGATTATCTAGTAACTCAGTGTTTAAAAAACCAAAATATATGAGCACTTGAACTGATATATTCTGAAAAATAATTATTTGTGTAATACTATCACATTTTACTTCTTTTGACAAATTACCTTCATGTTTTAATCCATATTCCTTGTGCTGTTCTGCCAGCTGTATCTCACTTTTCTTGCAAATGTGACATCTGAAAACAAAAACACCATTCAATTCCTGGAAGACCTCCATATTATTCATTTCAACTTTATTTTACCCAGTCATTACAAGATCTTCCCCCATCACAAGATGCAGCACAGTACTGACAACCCTCATGTGGCATGAATCATCACTGCCCTGCAGGCAGTGCAGTTATTTAAGTACAGTTCTGAAGATTACTGGATGTCAGAGGTAACAGCAGCAGAGAGACGTAAGATCACATAGGTTGGGAGGGATCTCTGATGTCATCAAAGTTGGTCTCACAGGAGAGCTCAAAGTTGGTCTTACAGGATCAGGATGTTCAGTGTCTTACTCAGCTGAGTTTTGAGGATCTGTGAGGGTAAAGTCCACAGACCTCTGGGCACCTTGCTTTTGACTGCTCTAACAGTGAAAGACACTGACATACTGAAGACAGTCCATCTCACATGTGCTGAGCACAGGGGAAGAATCATTCCTACCTGTTGACTTCCTTTCTGCTTAGAAAACTCAGTATAAGGTGGGCTTTCCTTGCTGCAAGGACATACTGCTAACTCAGGTACAGCTGTTGTCCACCAGGATCCTGAAGTTATTTTCGACAGAGCTGCCTTCCAGCCCAGTCAACATTCTTACATGGGACTATTCCACCCCAGGTACAGGGCATTTACATCTCCTGAACTTCAGGAGATTCCTATCAGCCATTTCTTTAGCCACCAAGATCACTCTGAATAGCAGCCGTGACTTTCAACATAAACCACTCCTCCCTGGTATCATCCACAAAACTGCTGAGAGAGCACTTTCTGAGGCCGTCCCAATCATTAATAAGGACTCTGCACAGTATTAGGTCCAATACTCCCAAGGGACACCATTAGTAATTGGCTGCCAGCCAGACTTGGCATTCACAACCTTTCTAGTAGTCCAGCCAGTTTCTAACCCACCTGCTTACCTAGTCCACACCTCATCAACTTAGTTTTAAGAGTACTACAGCAAGCAGGACCAAAGGTCTTGCTGAAGTCAAGGTATGTAACATCCACTGTTTCCCCTTCATCCAGGAGCCTGGGGACCTGTATGGCTTGGGGTGAGACTACATTAGTGAAAAATGGGATAAAGGGGTAACTTTGCAGCCCTTTCGATGTATCTTATCACTGTGTTCCCCATGCCACTAAGCAGCAGGCCCACAGTTCCTTCAGCCTTTTGTTATGATTGGTATATTTAAATAAACCCTTCATAAGAAGCAACACCCTTCACATCCCTCAGTGATTTCAACTCCGCCTGAGCTTTGGCTTTCTCAATTTCATTCCTGCATGTACAAGCAATATCTTCTGTGTTCTTCCAAAGTAACCCATTCCACTTCCATCTTCTTTTTACTACTCAGTTCCTTGCTCATCCAAGTTGCTTTTCTATCCTGGTTATTTAAGTTTCTGCATATCAGAGTGGATTACTCTTGAACTTTGAGGAGGTACCAACTAACTCTCCTATGCCTCTTTATACTCCAGGACAGTCTCCCATGGAATCCTGCCAAGATCCCCAAATAAACCAAAGTCCAGGGTTGCAATTCTGTCTTGTCTTGTTTACTACTCTCAGAAGTTAAAACTCTATAATCTCACAGTCACCATTGCCAAAACGGTCCTCAACCATCACATTCCCATTTTTTATTTTCTGTAAAAAGACTGGCAGAGCAGTTGTTCTAGCCAGCCTAGCAATCACCTGCATCATCTATATCATTACCTCACTCCAGGATTCTCCTAAATTGCTTGTGCCCAGCTCTATTGCCTTTTCAGCAGTTACCAGGAAGTTAAAAATCCCCTGTGAGGCACCAGGCATTCTTTACTCCATTCCTGAGACCTGGATGACAGCTTTCTCCCCCTGGAGCCTCTGCTGCATCAGGGCACCTGATGGGTCGGGATTGTTGCTCCAGCTGATATTAGAGACTGATCTGCAGCATGTCACAGCACTAGCACAGCAGTCTTATTGTTTCTGGACAAAGTTCGTGGTTCCTCTGTATCCTGCTGTGCTGTTTGGTGCTGTGACAAGTACTTTATGTCTGATAGCTAAACTCATTGATAAAGAAGAATAATAAATACTAGTGCATTACTTCAAGCAGGTGAAAGCAAAGAGAAAGGAAGGAACATTGGGAGATTAAGACAGGCCCCCTGACTAAAGAAACACAGAATATCACACAGAATTTATACAGCATCATAGTAGTACACAAAAAACCAGGGTAAACAGGCTGATTCCTGAGAGGACTTGTCCTTAGGACAAGACATGCCAGCTGTTGTCATGGCACTAAAACAACTGCGAAAATTGCTAGATCCAGTTACAATGTTCTTGAGAATTTCTGAATTATTATTTCCCTTCATGGAAGCTACAAGGCATCCAGACTTTTGATTTCTTAGTAGTAACACAGCACAGTATCCTCAGCATCTTGTAACTGAGTCCTGCGCTGTTACATTTTGCTTCCCTTAAAACTGAGGGAGGAGAAGAACCAGCTAACAAAATTTTATTAGATTTTTGTTTAATGACCTGATAAAATGAGGTGTTCTTTTTAATGAGTCAGTAATTTTTTTACAAGCTTATCTCTTTTAGAGTAAGTGTTTTGATATTAAAACCAACACTTCTGTAACATCTATTTATGTACAGACGTTTTTAAATAGTTCACACCAAATATCCAGAGATAAACATTAGCCTACCCTGTTCTGCAGCTCTCTTTATCTCGTGGAGATCCATGTGTATGTTTTGCTGGTTGATAAGCAATTGTTCCTTCATAATAATGATGAGAAAGAAAAGTCTTGAAGCCTACATAAAAAAGGCATTATGTGGCATTAAGTCATTATAAATCCACATGGCAAACATCTCTGCATACATTCCTTGATTTTTCCTCTTTCCTTCTCTAAGGACTGCAAAACAACAGTAGTCCTCCTCAAGCTCAGAACTCTTTTTCTTATGATGTTTTAGACTGTAAGGAACAAGAAAATATCACAGTGCCACTCCAATGTTTTAACATTTGTCAGAAGTGCCATTATTGCACTTGACATCTTTAAAAACCAACTAAAAAATTGTAGTTATACATCACTGCTGAATCTTAAAATTGGCCTGCACTAAAATTCTCCTAATGCATCTTCTTTCCCTAACACAAGATAAATCAAAGGAGGCAAAAGATACTTTCCACTAGGAAAGTGCCATAGGATTTATCAAAATATTAGGTAACAAGACTAAATCACTCATCTCTCTCTAATCAGTGCTAGAATAAGGGCAAAATTGACAATTCATTCCATCAGCTGAATGTTCAAGACAGAGGAGTGCCTATGTCTCTTTAAGTGACTAAAAAGAAAGTCAAAATGATTAGGACAGAAGTTATTACTTTTTAGGCCATTTTCAATAGGTGGCACATACTCAACACAATTTTACTGAGCCCACTGTCAATGTTAACACCAAAGTTACAGAGATTTACATAACGCAATCCAATATACTTGGTGCTACAAGGAGTTTAAAACCAAGTCTGTTTCTGATGTTTACAAACTTCAGAGAAGGTTGGTTTGGAGAGAGTAAACCAACTGCTCCAATGTATTTACACACTGACAAAGGAATGGAATAATTACACAAATTACCTGAGTAGTCATATCTCATTGGACCCATCCACCGCTTCTTCTCACTATCTTTTAATATATCTCCATAGAAACCATAACCCAGCAATGACACAGAGTATTTCAAAAACATGTTGTTGTGATGTACAGAAGAGACATCCAGAGGCTGACAGTCACCTATGAAGATTAGAAGCCCAAGGTTTGATTAAGACTTATTTTATTTGCAGCTGCAAACATGATAGTAACTTGAACATTGCAAAATCATTAAAAATAAAAAATACATATTGCATTTATGTCAATATATATGTCATGAATGCGTATACTTCTTATGCATGCAGAAAAAAGAAAAATAATTTTTAATACTAATTGAATCTCATACTTTAAAAGCATTAAACACTAAGCGAGAAGAAAGGGCTCGGTATGCTAAAAACGTATAATGAAGAATTTACACGCCTTTACCCTGTAGCAGTAGGAGGGGATAGAGTCACAGAATTATTTAGATTGGAAAAGACCTTTAGGATCATTGAGTCCAAATGTTAGCCTGGCCCTGTCAAGGCCACCACTAAACCATGACCCTAAGTGCCACATCTACACATCTTCTAAATATCTCCAGGGATGGTGACTCAACCACTTCCCTGGGCACCCTGTGTCAATGCTTGACAGTCCCTTTCCCTGAGCGGATTGATGCAGTGCCTCCTGTACATCTCCTGGGTACTACTTAAACCTCTATGTCATACTGTCAGAGGATAATTCAAGCTGGAAGGAGCCTTTGGAGGTTTCTCATCAAACCTCCCACTCAAAGCAGGTTCAGCTATGAGGTCAGATCAGGTTACTCAGGGCTTGTCCTGTTGTGTCCTGGAAAACCCTAAGAACAAAGAGTACACCACTTCTCTGATGTCCTCCACGTGTAAGCTTTGGAGTGATGGTGGGCGTTATGGGGCTGGGTTCTTTTGCTTGTTTGGTACTTTGGTGTTTGGGGTTTTTTTTGTTTCACAGGAGAGTTGGACCAGATGATCCACTGTGGTCCCTTCCAACCTGACCCATTCTGTGATTCTGGGACTTAATAACACAGCTAAAATACTATGATATACTAAAGCCACATCTCTCCAATCCTAGTCTAAAGGCCTAAACTCCACAGATGCTGAACAGAGTTAACCATAGGTTAGTTAGAGAAGCACATGTGCAACTCTTTGCAACATGAGATCCTAAAACTGCAACTGTTAAATCAGTAATGATACCAAAAGGTATTGTAACTCTAACTTGGCAAGGGAACATTGAATTGCCCAGGACAATTCTAGCACAAAATACTACTATTGAAGTGTACACTCACTGCTCATAGCTTTCTCTAAGATGGATATACATATTTATAGAGAGAGAGATAGTCCAACAACTTATGCTGCTTATTGCATTTTACTATTTTCAAAAGAATGCCAGAATTCATGAAAACTTTAGCACCAAAGTTTCAAAATGCTATGATCTCTTGAAAACAATGAATCAGTGCAGACCAAGCAATTAATTTTTAACCTCCTGTATTTCAAATCAGAGACTTAAATCCCAGACAAAAACTTTGTATTTCAACTTAGCCATTATGTTCAAATCATATTTCACACACATAAAGACAGGACTAAATGAAAACAGTATTTTGGGCTACTTTCATAGTTTTCGTAACAAAACTGCAAACTGCGGCCACCCACCTACAATAATATGAAGAGCTGAAGTTACTGGATCAGAAATGCCCACAGTTGAATAGCATACGCAATCTGTTGATCCTGAAAAATAGAAAACTAGGCATCAATTTGTATCTTTACAAAACAAGTATTACTGGCATAGTCCTCCAAATAAAGGCATTATGTTCCTTTGGTTTGCTCCTTTCTATTTTATGGAACAAAGTAAATACAGAGATACTGTATTATTATTATTATTTAAACTGTAACATTCCCCTCCCCCCCAATGAGTACAAGTTATTGCTCTCCATACAAAGTACAAAAATTTTCACAATGTAAGCAATAAATATGTAGCAGTTAGTGAAAGGAAGTAAGTTAATTAACACAGAAAATTTCATGATTACATTATAGCTTTTTTTATCAAATGAGGCAGGCATACATTGATTCTCCTCTGTTTAAGATTTTTTGCTCATTGAAATCTCATGAAAAGAAGAGAAATTGACTGGTCTGCTGTTTATTGTGGTACTGATCTAAATTCCAGGATGTCATCTTATACCAGAAACTTCTGCTCTGTTCTATTATTTGAAAATTAGTAAAAATCCTTGCTTTCAGGAATTAGTTTCTAGAGAGGGTAACAAAATGGATAGAGATGTACCTTTACAGTCTTGATGCAAAATACCTACAAGAAGAAAGGGGGGAAGCTTTAGCTTTCACCTCTATGCTGTTTAGATATGGACAATTCTCCCTGTCCCCTATAAAAAACAAGAGCCTAAATAGGGATCTGGTTTCTACTCTGCAGCAGGGACTTGGAATTCAGGTCCAGACATACAGAAGTGTATTTGTTGCAGCACCTAACTCCAAATTTATCTTACAGTTTCTCCCATGCCTTCCATGAAACCGAATTCCTTCAAAGTCAAGGCTAGATACCTGAAAAGATAAAATTTGCCCACATACATGTTTTCAGATCTCCTACCAATACATTAGGCTGAAGAGCAGCTCAAATACAGCGTACTTGGTTACTGAGGCCTTACCAAGTTGAAATAGAAACTAAAAATGGAAGAATGAACAACCATTATTTAAAAACCACTTTTACTTCTTTTTCATTTTGGAAATAGTCAGGGCATAAGCAGTTAAGAATAGGAGCAAAGAAAATCCTTTCTTCTCTAATTCACTTTTCAGGAAATTGATACCACTTCCCCAGCCTGTGAATGGCATGACAGAAGCTTCTACCAAGTAGACACTACACAGAAATTTGCCACAGTGAACAAGATGCAGCTCCGGGATCCAATTAAAAAGAATAGAACAGAACCATAGAACAAAAGAAACAGTGGGACTAAATAGAGCTCTCGCTACAAGGCTGAGGTTCAGGACGGTGCCAGTGTACCATTACAGGCATATGCCATTGCAGGACAGAGGATTCCAATTTCCCTAAGTATTATAACAGATGAGGTACACAGATCTCATGTAACATTTAAAGTTTTATAGCAGAAAATATTAAGTGGAGTTCTGAAGCTGAAGCTATACTTTACTGCCAAGTTTTTCCTATGTTCATGAATAGAACATTCTACTTTTGAAAAGAAAAACAAACAAATAATCACTGAGAGATCTGACCTAAACTTTTACTGCTGAATGTACAAGCCTAACACTTTATCCAATGTTTCTCATTTCTTCCATATTTCTGTACATTCTGCTCCTAGAATTACCTCAGTCACGTTTGTCTTGATGTAAACAGAGCTTCCAAGCAGTCTTACCCTACAGACGGAAGGAGAAGAGGGGAATTCATGCAAGCTACATTTCAACACCAGAGGTTCATCTCCCTATGATCTTCTATAGTCAATTAAAAGCTGATTCATCTGTTTGGCAATTACACAGAACTTATTTTCATTTCTATTCATTAACTAGCAAGGAAGGGCTAAAATTAAAACTGAAGTCTGAAATTAATTCTGAGATTCTAAAATGGGAGACTGGGGAACATACCAACAGTAAAACACTGTTGTTTTTTTTCTTTTGGAGCTGGTAGTGTGGAGCAACAAAACCAGTGACCTATTTACATGGATGCAACTACGGCATTCCTCACACACATGCCAAGAGAATGTAACTTGCCACAACTCCACACCAAGCATGAACATAACAGTACTTGTTTAAAGGTCTCAAAAATGTTCATGATGACTAAGGTTTTGAGTCCTTTTGAATACTTCTTAACGAAATAAGACTTCTAGATCATTAAGTAGGTCTTCACTAGATGTGGAATCTACAACCGCTGAAACAGCACTCTGAACAGACGCACACACAAACCCACCAAAATCTGGGTTATTTCATCAGTACAAGTTAATATGAAAAGCAGGATTAGAATGTAAATATAGCTTGAATAATATCCCAAGATTAATAGCTTTGGATTGCCAGAGCACTCAGTTTGGGGAAGATGCTTCCCATAGAGCATGACCCTTGACTAATGTTAAATGGTGGCTATTGTACACTCTGGCTAAACCAACAGAAAAATCATATACATACTCTGTGAGATTTTCTGTGGGGATTTTTAAGGGCAACAGCTGGAGTGAAGGAACATAAAAGAGGCTTTTATGGATTGCAGAGAACTACATGCAAATGTGAAGAAAGTAGTTGGACTGCTTGCTAACTGGACCCTAATTCACTCAAAAAAAAGGAGAGAAACATATTCAGTATAGAAACTAATTTTTGCATTAGTTTGCTAGTAGAGAAGAAAACCAGGATGCAAAGCAATGATTGAGTTGCAGGTTAAGACACTTACACACAGCTATTTGTGTGCATGTTACACTGCAGACAATATGTTAAAGCTTCTGTTCTGGTCAAGGACATCTTGTCAGGAATAGCTGATGGCAGCTTCAGCTTGAGTCAAAGTACTCACACATAGGCCTCAGTGGAAGGGCCTTAGGAAGCAAGTGACAAGCAGATGCAACAGAAGATCAATGGGCTCTGCTGATCCTATTGACCAGATGCCTCCCATTATACTATGAATTTAGATGCCCATCTCACTTGCAGACACCATATGTAAGCATGAAAATTTGAGTGTCAGTTTCAAACTGAAACTTACCCTAAGGAGATTAATTCCTTTACCTAAAATGCCACCAACCACCAGGGACCAAGTGCTGCAGATTACTCTGCTTGTCCTCCCAACTCCTACTCTGGTACAACAATTGTCTTGCACAGGGCCAGTACATTTCAACAATGGTGGCACCACACCACGATACCATATGTAGATGCTGAATGTCTGAAATCTCTCAGCTAAAGAAAGCTCTCATCCCAGATACTTTGAGATTAAGAACTCATTGAAAATATGAAGTATGTAGAGGGCACAAGAACTTGTCTTTGTTAAAGTAAGCATAATTACTTTTAATCTTTACCATGCATTACTCATTTTCCCCAAAGTCTGTTTTTCATTAGGAGGTATCATACACCCATGTAGTTGTTATACAGGCAAGTTCTTCTGTGTTCTTTTCCTCCCCAAATATGAGAAATGCAATCTTTTATATAAAATACATTTAATTATTTAAAAATTAAGGAAATACCTCCTTTTAATTAATCAATCACAAGGAAGAATGATCAAGATATTTATTGAAGTATGAAAGAGCATGTACTCTGCATGAGTAAGTTTTGCTACAGCAATACTAATGAAAGCAAAGTGATAGACTGCATTACACAGAATGTACTACAGCTAAATCACCAGATTTCCCCTTTCACATGAACATTGCTAGATGTTCGTGAGTAGAAAAGTCATGCAGACAGGTACACTCAGACACCACTTCATAAGTTTAAATTGGTAATAGAACCACCAAAGTGGTTAAGCAAAACCAGAAAATTTGCTGGTTGTATGGAAGAGTTCATGCCATTGATTGATGGACCAACAACAAAAAGTCAAAGTGCTAGACTTAATCATCCGAAACATGATTAGACTACCAACTTAGAACTAGGGCTTCTTAAACCAAAACACACATATGGTGTAGGCTACAAGTATTTATTTTTGTGCTTTTGTTGATGGAAAACTAAACAAACTACAAACAACTGAAGCACTAAACTAAGCAGGTGACAGAAGCAAGTCAGCTTGATGTTGATCCTATGCAAAACAGTGAATTTAACAAAGAAATAGAAATATTTTTAGAGCTCATGAGCATTGCTCCATGTGAGATACTCTTGACGGGGGCAGGTGCTCTCACGGCACACACAGAATCCTCAGACAAATTAGTATGAGAACAGTATTTTTAGTGAAAACAGGCAGAATAGCAACTTCAGTGGGGGTCTCATATTTGTGCAGAGTTTTTGTGAATCCATAATCCATGCAGTCATCGCACAGACGAAATGTCAGGTAAGTCACCCTAATGGCATAGTAACCGCATGCTTTTGGATCAAACAGCATTCAATATTTTGAAAAATTCTAGGAAACGACTTTTCTGATAAGCAATTTTTAAAAGAGAAGGAGCTGGCACATTCAAAAGTAAGGGGAGAAGCTACTGCTGCAGGGAGAGATGAAGGGTCTGGGTTCACACCCATGTACCTACTTGAAGTTTTATACATCTTCCTTTCTGCATACAGAAACCAAAAAGTCAAGTTTAACATCAGCAGAACAACAGACTGATTTAAAGAGAAGCAGTCCAGAAAGACTTCGGTGTAGGATTTTTTGGTAGATAATTGCTTCAGCATAAGTTCAGTAACAGAGACAACAAAAATGGATTAATCCAGTAATGGCAGATTTTAGACATGAAATGAACATCACAGGAATAAGTAATATTGACTTAGTTATCTCCATGGCAGGCCCACTATATTAAATGCAGTATTTAGCCCTAAGACTGTAATTTCAAGAAGTTTAATGGATTTAAAATGCTGAAGGAGGAACATAAAACATGCACTTCAGATTTCAAAGTGGATATACTGAATTTTGAAATGAGACTCTAACTAAATGGCAAAGATCATTAAATATTACAAGCATTGTAACTGAGAAGGCTGTGAACAGATCACTTGGAGTAATTAAACAAGAAAGATAGCTTTTATTGCTATTCTTTAACACATTTTTAAGGTAATTTTTACACTCTAAATGACAGAAGTATGAGTCCAGTCACACTCCACAACTTGACTTGAATCTATTTTTTAACTTTGTGAATGAATCCTCCATCTTTTTTCTGTATTACATTCATATAGGAAGCCTGCACTGTCTTTAGCATTCTTAACTTCTACAGCGACACATCAACAGTCTGATCATACTGCATCCTTCAATCCTAAACATTACAGAGCTGACCACCAGCAAACAGATACACTAGAAGCCTAAAATCACTACAGTTACTAACTTTGTGTCTATACTTTACTCAATATTCCCAAGTGCTTAGATTTTCCCTCCAGTGTGGGTTGCAGACTTAGTTTTTGGAATGAATGCAATAGTATTATGTCACAACACAAAGTGAAGTGGGATTTTTTTTCCTATATGCTAAGATCATTAGAGTATTTAATCTAGTAAGATCTTTTTAACTAAAAAAGAACAGCAGTTGACAGCTTTGTCCTCCTATTCTATGCCAAGTGTAATAAGAACAGCAAATTACTTTGGCTTACTCCTGAGGGTGCAATTTTAATACTAAAATATGTGGATGAAACCTCAGTGTCCAAGCTGTATGAAGAATGAGTCTCTGTTTTTAAGTTCTATGGAGACATATTACTTCTCTGAAGGCAGTGAGACCACATGGCTTGAACGTGCTTTTTAAGGCCAGTAAGAAATAACTGGTTTTTAAGGCTGAGAGGAAGAAATAATTAAGCAGACATTTTAAGAGATGCACTACAGCCTCTAAGTACTCTTAACAGCAAATCCATTTACAAGGGCAAACAGTCAATTTCCACTGGCAGATTTGAAGAACGGCTGCAACTAAGAGAAATTCAGAAGTTAAAACTGCCATTTGAGTAGAAGTCTTTTATTCATGTCAACTAAAACACAAGTTATTTCATAAAAATGTTCCATAATGCATAAGAATAAATGGTATTTTTCAACCATAAGACACACTTAGGAAAGAGGCTGTCTGAAAACTGACAGCTGTTCAAGAAAAAAAAAGGAGCCAAGCAGGGACTTGCTCCAGAAAGTTAGAATCATGACTTACAAATAGTATTCAACATTCAAAAAAGAGAGCCTGCACAATGGAATTCTGCTATGAAATAAAGCTTATTACTAGAATAACACAGTCATACAGGTGAGTGTTTTAGAATTAAATACCTTTCACTTGTAATTTTGAACCTTTGAACAATTAAATTGTCAGTCTCTGAGCAAAGACTGACTATCTGCTGAATTTAGTGTTTGTTTCAATACAGAAACTGTTTAATCACAACCACAAACCACAGCCTGCCACATTTCTCTTCACACAACTTGATATCAGGAACTAAATGATAAAAAAGGGGAAAACACTGATCTACTGTCACCTTACCCCAGGCTCCTGTCAACACTGAGTAAACTATCTCTATGTATCAGAAGACACACAGAGCTTTAGATCTTCATCTCTAAACTATGGGTAGTCTCTGTTTTCAGTATCTATTAATGAGTTCTTAGGATTTTTAAAAACAGGTTGGCTATAAAGAAGTAGAAAGAAGATAATGGATGAAGTTTAACTAGATGTATCATTTGTATTTCATTACTACTTTTGACTTGCTGTGTTTCAGCACTATTAGTTTTGTTTAAAAAAAAAAAGTTCTTCTTAAGAAGAATTTCACTTATTTTTGGAACAGACTTCTTGCACTAGTGATAGAACTAGGCGATCTGTTGGGGTCAATACGTGGCCAGAACTCCATAATATCAAGCAAAGATGAACAGAGAACAGATTCACCATGGGCTGGAAAAATACAAACCAGAACAAAAACCCAAATCTTGCTGCCTTCAGGGTGGGTTTAGCTATTTCATACTCAATTTAAGGTCCCTGTAATGACTAGATGTGTTAAGATTTGTTCAGTGACTTGACTACCTTTTTCAGTAAATAAGCACTTCCCCATATATGCAGTAATGGATCATTTTAAATACCGAACAATATACAAACAGATCAAGAAACATATTATCCTCTGTATTTCCAAACACTTAATTAATAGAACTTTAAGGTCAGCTTCCTCATACATCATTATAAATAATTTCTGAGGGATTTGAATAATGACTTGGAGAAAATATTTGAACTATAGCACTGATTACAAGGCTGTACCTCATGTCAGTTCAAGGAATAGAACATACAGTATACATTCAAATAGCAAAAGGATACAATGGACAAAACACAACAAACAAAACATTAAAATATGTAAGAGAAGTGACTTAATACATGTTAACAACATTAAAATGTCAGTGAATATCATATTTTTTGGGTGCAATTGGAAAAAATGCATTAAGAAAATGTTGAAAAAGCAAGGTTAATCTTTCCTGAGGACAAAGAAATAGCTTTTAATATTGATGTTCTGTTTTTTCAATTGTATCTTCTTATGGTCACATATCACTAGTAGGCAAAATCTTCTGAAACCAATCATGTAAGCAAAAAACCTTTAGTTCAAGAAAGTTGCCCAAACAAGAAAAAGGAGGAGTAGAACACTTCAAGTTCTATTCTTGTGAAGTTTATTATACATACTGACTTTAATACAAAGCTTTAACAAATAAAACCAGAATATACTTAATTATAGCAGGAGATTAAAAAACCATAAGGGGATATTCACAATGCAACTTTTATACATTTATAGTACTGCAAGCAGAACAGGTTAAGCTTCTTGCAAGCAACAATTCAGATCATTTGAGTCTGGAGACATTCTTCACAAAAATGTAAGGAGTAAAAATTAGTCATCTACAGCTTGAGAGTAGAAACATCATACTTCACTTGGTGTATTTTTACAACCTACGCTAAATTTTGTCAGAAGCCTTTCTTTTAATTCTAACCAGAAGCTCACAATATTTATTTTGTGTCCAGTTCTTTAATTCAAAGCTCAAGCATCAGACAAGAAAAGAGAACAGCATACAAAGGATATAGAACTGTCCATTTGTATTCCTACAGATACTTCAAAATTACCGATTCTCTTAAAGAGTTACAACACTTAATTCAGTCCTGGAAGAGAAAGCAAACTTGTTAATCTGCTTTTGAAGGAATCTTTGAGGACCAAATGGGCATGATGAGGCAACACCTGGGACACTAGATTGAAAACAGCAAGGTTGATCCAAAAATGCCTTTGTGGTCAACAATAACAATAATAAAAATATCAAAAAAGACCTCAATTTGAAGAATGAGTTCTTTCAAATGACAGCAGCCAGGACTGCCTGAAAAAGTGGCTGACATTGAGAACTGTGAATGTGTAGCACCTCTAACAAGAGGCAGAAACTGCAACTTGGTCTGGAAAACAAGAACTGTTCCTCAGCTGTGGTTGCCCTGTACTTGCTGTGAGAACAAATGGAGGAAAAGAGAGTCAAGAAAACTTAGCATTTGTTTGGAGTTTGTCAGACCAGTGGGAAGTTCTCATTACAATTCTAACTAAATTAGTGAAGGATTTGGAACTGAAAAAATATTTATCCGGTAAATTTCCGTTTAGTAAATTCCACTCCTTAATGTATTTAGAAGGGTATTACTGTCAACATCTTATCTCATATTAATACACAATAAGCCACAAATAAAGAAGTAGTAATTAAATTCTAAAGTTATACATTAAGATTTGATTTCCTTTACAAAATATTCTTCCTAAATAAAATTGCATGTGATCAATAATTTTATATGGAAACAAACAGCTTTAGCTAGGTGTCTTTATAAAATATCATTGCTCAGATCTTATACTTAGGCCTAAATTCAAGAAGTTATGAATAAGAAAAAAATTCAAGAATGAATTAATAAATTAAACTGAAAGTTAACCCTTTCTTACCAGCAGGAATTATGCCAATCCTTATATTGCACTGGACTAACGATGCTTTGGGATTATTTTGGTCTATGCCAGAGTCCTTCTGCATTCTTCCAATGAGACCATGCATCACTTCACTGAACATGCCGTCCCCACCAACACAAACAACACTGCCAGGAAACACAAATTAGAATGCACACTAACAGTCAATAAACAACACGGCAAGTGTTCTACTTAGGGCATGCACTGGGCACACCAAAAATAGTTGTTCTATTCTCCTCCTCCATTTTTACAGGATACAGTAGCCCACAGTCAACTAGGCAATCAACAAAACGCAGAAAAAAATTTTCAAGCTTCAAAACTGCAAATGCACCTAGACATATCTGTAGTGTTAGGAAAAAATGTTGGAATGCAACCGGCAAAAATCTTTATCCTCTGCTACTGTGGGCAGACAGACAAATATCAGTGGAAATTCACTATACAAATAAAACACTGAACAGGACTGTACATACAACTTTCTAAGTACACAAAATGGAAACAGGGTACCTTTACTAAAAAGTGAAAAGTTGATACTTGCCACTTCAGGCAGAAGTATATTTTACACAGTTTAGTAGGAATACACATTATATGAAAGTCAAAATCTAGAGGAGTGCATGCCTGCATCCTCTTTCCAACATGCTGAGATTCCAGCAGACAGAAGTCATGTATATCTACAGAATCATTCATAATCAGACAGAGTTCTAAATGTTACCAGATGCAAAACCTTGTTTCACAAATTTAATTCAGGTCAGAGCTGGTACAGCAGCTACACAGATCCTCAGCACGTTAAAGCTCAGCAGAGAGTCCACAACCAAGCAAATACTAGGAAGTAAAGCAGTATACATTTCATGAACAATAATCAAATGCACTCTGAACTCTAAAAGCATAAACATTCTTTAACTGAAAAACTAATTCAAACACACTTTAAGGGAACACATGAGAAATCCAGAGTTATATATGTAGTTCCTAGCACATAAGTCTAGGAATGCGTACTGTTATGTATAGCAGTAATTTCCAGCTCATAAACTAATACTCTTTCACATCATCGGCAACAGATACTGCAGATACTGCATACTACTTATTTCATAGAACAAATTAATCTAATTTTTAAGTATAGAACATTTAAGTTTAGTTATTCTATTTTTAGCAGGTGGAAAGCTTGAAAAAAACCAGTCATTTTTTCCATGAATGGAGAGGGCAGTCTTAAAAATGTAAACTCTTCAACTCCAAGTCAAGACCTAGGAGACTGAGAGAAGGAATAAAAAGATATTTGTTTTCAATTTTTAAATTTTTTTCTCTTCCAATAGCTTAACTACACTATTCCTCAATTTTAGCTTTATCTTTCTCTCCAGACTCAAAGAAAGAGGCTAAAGAAACAAAAATTTCCATGTCAGTTCATGGTCAATGTTGTCTCAGTACTAGTTTGCTCAAAGCTCCATCCATCCTGGCCTTTAACACTTCCAGGGATGGGGTATCCATGACTTCTCTGACCAGCCTTGTTCCAGAACCTCTCCACTCTCACAGTAAAAAATTTCTTCCTTAAACCTAATCTAAACCTGCCCTCTTTCAGTTTAAAGCCATTCCCCCTTGTCCTATTGTTACATACCCTTGTAAAATGTCCCTCTCTAGCCTCCTTCTAAGCCCCTTTAGGTACTGAAAGGTGCTCTAAAGTCTCCCTGGAGCCCACCATTCTTCAAGCTGAACAAGCCCAGCTCTCCCAACCTGTCTTCACAGGAGAGGTGCTCCAGCCCTCTGACCATCTTCTGTAACAAACACTACATCCAGGCTCAGAGGGGACAGTTACATGAACTGTTATCTGTAGCATAGGTATAGACCTATCAAAAGTAAATATGTTAAAGAACTTCACATATGCAGTAACAGCACAACCAAATTCATAGCAACATCAGAAGACTAATGTACAAGTCACACATATGCCGCACATGTGAAGGCCCCGAGCGAAGAATGTCTGAAAGAAACAGAGTGATTCTTACTCTTCGGCTTTATTTTACTAGTGGGCAAGCATTTCACTTTTTACATAGATGATAACAGCAAAGAACAACTGCTAGAGGACTTCAGAAGCTAATCCACAAGTCAAATGAGTTTTTAAAGAACTGCAGTCCCTTCTAATCTCAACCATTCTGTGAACTAACTCAAAAACTAGGAAAAAAAACCCCCAACCAGAACAATTTTACAAAGGCTTGTGCAACAGACATACGGCTAAGAAACCACAGTGATACATGTCACTTACTCCAAACATGGCTATTACCTGCACAATATTACAGAATGTTCTAATTGTTCTGCACAGTGATGTACAAAATCCTGCTATATTGTAACAAAATGAGTATTTTAAGTAACTGTGCTTAAAGAAAAGCTGTTGTATTACTGAGCTATTAGCTTACTACATTCACCATAAGAATTTCCTATAAGGCAAAACAGGAAGAACAAACAGGAAACATGCATAAGATATTTAAATAAGCTGTCTAAAATAAAAACATCTGAAAAGCAGTGAAGCAATTATCATTAAGAATCCTGTATCTACTCGCAGAATTCCATGTATGACTTTGCCAAATAGGGAATCTGGAGATTAAATGAAGAAATTCATCACTGAATGAAGGGAAAGCCACACATCAGAACCAGTCTACGAGGACAGCTGAACGACAATTAGATACAGGAATCCAAGGAACCTTTTATTGTATGTGAGAAAAGTCAAACTTGAAGAAACACATATGTATGTGGCTCAACCATTTTTTAAATCTTCCAGATGACCATGTGATCTGTTATTTAAAAAGTAGTTTTAATTCAAGAAGTCCTTCCTAACATCACTGTTAACCATAGAAAAAGAGTTATACATGATGTACAAAAGTCAGTCTTGGAAAGATAGGCTGCAGATCCCAAGCAAACTGCCTTTCAGGCCCAGACCAGGAATAGAAGAATCATAAGATTCTAAAAAGATGCAGTTCTCTGGCCTATTGTTCATCTTGGCATGTTAGAGAGACAAAGCAAACAAACAAACAAACAAAAAAAACCAAACCAAACCAAAAAAAACCAAAGGAAAAACAATTCTACAATATGAGACTTTGAATCTGCCAAAACCATTTCAGATACCACCACAATTGGTCGCTCCCACTTGCTGTAAAAAACAATTTGCTAGGAGTGAACACGGGCTCACTTGCCTCCCTTTCTGCTCTGTATTGAAATTTCACCAATCATCAGTATACTTATTTCAAATCAAAAATCAAATGAAAAGGAAAAATCACAACTAACTAGGTTTTTCTAGGATCAGTGTTCCCTTCCTCAAACTTCTGAAAAATTAAGCAAAATCATAGTACAGACAAAACTGTTTATTTAAAGGCAACTCATTTTTAAGCACGTGAAGCCTGGGAACTCAGCCTGTGAATGTCACGTCTTACTAACACAATTTCCCAGCATCATGCCCTTACTCAACACAGTCAATGTACATAGCAAAGTACTACAGCAAAAGCACTCTGGAAAGACCTAATGTGTTTTCTTTTTGCAACTTACCAGTTTAAATGTACCTGTCAACAAGCACGAGATATAATTTTAAAATACTGTAGTTATGAGAGTTTATCTGCATACATTTTCATGTTTTTCCAGACTTGTAACTTCTTTCATGTCATGAACTGGAAACTGAAATTACTAGCTTTTTGATTAAAATATTCTGCTTCTACAGCAGACTTAATAATGGAATGCAAGATCACCATTCAGTCAGATCTTTTTTAAAAGCAGTAACTTCACAGCAGGAGAAATGCAAATAAAGCCAAACAATGTAGCCACTATCGAACAGTCAATATATAGCAAGAGGAACTACCTGAAACATTTCTAAACAGTTCATGGTTTTTACACACAGGCTCAATGCCACTGGTGCAGTGTTCTGAACTTGTGTGTCAAGACCACAAAACATTTCTGGGTAGCTTTTGAGCTACAACAGAACGCTCAAGTGAGCAGAATTAATCTTACATTCATCTTTTGAACATAAATCTCCTGCAAACATTGTTATACTACATTTGAATACATTGTGTTGAACGAGTTCACTGAAACCGTTTATTTTTCTTTTTATACTCATAAATGTGGATCTCCTACAAAAAGGAACATGCCCCAGGACTTTCAGCTGTTGCAATAAATGCATTAGTAATGACGGCTACTATTTTAAATTAGAGACAAGAACAGGCCAATTACATAATATATCAGCTTGAAAAGATAAAAAAAAAAAAGTAAAGTTACTTACCCATCATATTTATAAATATTAACTTCAAATAAGTTGTCCTTGGCATGGTTAGCATGTTCAGTTACTATGAAGAAATAAACACATTAAATTTTATTATTAAAACCACTACTATAAAGCTGCATATAATATAGAATTATAAAAATTAATTCATTAATAACTATGATTCGATTACTAATGTGACCATAAAACAGCCTGTCCATAAGATGTGTCTCAAAAGATTTTTGCTAGGGAAAGAATTGAAGGAGACATGCACAGCACATAGGAAAAAAATATTTCACTAAAAATTGTGCAAATGATCAATTAGTTTTAACAGTGAAACTGAAAAAGAGAAGAAAGGCAGAGTCTTGTAAATTAAGAACTCAAATAGCTCAGGAGCACCAGAAGGTTTAATTTAGTAAGCAGAAAGCTGATAGAAGGTTGCCTTTTATCTGGCTACCTATGTTTTAATTAGAATACATTGTCTACCACTTTGTTTCATTTCCTTAGTAAGAAAAGTAACTAGCAGAAAGAACTTTAGCTACTCAGGGATGTTTTAAAGAGTTCATACTGTGCTTATTAGGAAATTAAAATATTCATTACTCACTAACAACATCAGTGGATATAGAAGCCAGACTGAAGAGTGGAGCAACTTTCTGTTCATAAATCCTCTTCCCTTGTCTTTTTCCTCCATAGGGATTAATATACACAAGCAACTGCTTTGGTCTAGACTCTGCAGTAAGGAAAATCATAGTATACTGCTTTTGTACACAAAACAAAAATTCGACAAGCCATACAAACCCAAACCTATTAACATCAAAGCAAACACAGCATAAAACACTTATTAACCCTTTATCAACTCTTAAAACTCTTTAACAAAGAGCTATAAAAGCCTGCTTTGCCTGCCCTTTTTATTATACTGATACCAACGGTATTGAACAAATTTTTAATAAGACAGCAGGTAAAATTCAGAATAATTTCTTTTGACTCCCTATCTCACATTCTTACTCATCATTCTTGCAGTACCTTCCCACTACACAAGCTACATTAATTACATGAGTATTATGGGCATACAAGACTAAAAGAGCAGCAATAGCAAAGGCACTTGTAAGTGAAGCATACATAAAAATACTTTTACATTCATTTATTTAAATTATCTTCTTACTTTAATAACATGGTTAAAATGCATTTCTTTTCTGTGATCAAGTCACAATAAGAATGCCTCACAAAACTACACGCTGCACAGCGAGTGCTTGTCCTACAGTGTGAGTTGCCCTAAAGTGCTACCCCTTCTTTCCCCCAAAAACACCTTTGATATTACTGTCTCAAATTTGTCCAAACAGTTATGGCTTTACACTAGTAGTGTCAATGAAAACAATTATTACACCTCTGTATTAACAGATACACAAAACAGTAATGCTTGCTGCATCTAGAAAACCTCCTTTTTTATGGAACAGACAAAAACCTTAACATCTATACTTCCTCAGACAGCATTCTACATTATTACTTTAAAAGGAAAAAATATCAGACTCATTACATCAGCACACTTTTACAACAAATCCACCCAAGCTAGATAGACTGAGTGGTTTAAACCTGCCGGGCACTTAAAGCACTATTGAACCTATCTGAGAACATATTCCCTTTCCTGAAGCAGTTTGTTATCAATAAAATGAACAATTGCATTCAAATGGAATTGACTGCTCAGGCCACAGTTTTCACAGGTGTATTGAATGGGTGCACAAATCCCATTTTTTGAAAAAGACCTTGTGTAATGTAAACAAAACAAAAACATTAAGAATGTTTCCACTGACTGTTCAGAACAGTTTTTCTTAAACTTACTCATTTTTATTCTGTGAGCCTTAAGTATTTGCTTGAGTCACACTGTAGGTGTACTTGTATCCAATCCCTTCTCCAGCTCTGTATCTCAGATGGGCCTCAGACCTACACTGTAGGGAGCTCATCCCTAGTCCTGTCTCCAGCTCCAGCTGTTCCACTCTGGCCTCCCTGGATGGACCCAACTACTTTATCTCATCTGGGCTGTAAACTGGACCTGCTTCTATCCCCATCCCTGTTCTGCTTACCCTGCTCAGAGACAGTGGGACGCTGGTCAGCAAGGGCACTGCCTCTGCTATGATCACCCTTGACCTCCTTCTGTCATAGAGTTACTCTGCTTCTGCTGCTTCCTGACATCTATCAAGGTCTCTCTCTCAGGAATAACTCCTTCAACACTACTTTTAACCCCCCATGAAGTAGATGTCCAAGAGTCTCAGAAATGATTAATGGGAACTCTTACTACCTAAGACACATTTTGTTGATGACAGAGTCTGGAAAGATGAAATACACCCATAAATCTTTCAATTGCTGCAGTCCTTGCCCTCAAATCTCTAGAGTACCTCAAATCCCTGAGCTTACATCTCCCCATTACTTTTTCTGAAGCTACAGTCATTTAAAGCCTCTGCTAAGCTTCCAATGTGTCTCTATTTTGTGACAATAGTTTATATCTGGGCAAAATTATATGACATCTACAGTCCTGACTGATTAAAGCACTCAGTACAACTTAGTGAATATGCAAGATAAAGTAGTGATAAGGAGACACTTCAACTCCTGGCTCCCTCATTTTGAGCATAAGCTGCTCTTAAAAGCTCAAAAAAGCAGATATATCAAAATAACCTTGATTGATGTACAAGCCTACAAAATGATGGTGCAAATATTTATTCAAACTTACTCTGCATTTCAAGTAATTCTTTCAGTGCCTGTATCCACTGATTACATATGGGCTCATCAACACACCAAAATGTCATATCACGGCACCGCCAGCGGTGATTTCGGGCTTTCTTCACATAATACACTGTTTAAATAAAAAAAAAAAAAAGAGGCATAATGAGATGGTTCTGTGAAATGAAAAATGCATTTCAGAAAGATCTCCAAAATACTGACCTGTAATTAACCTCCACTACACATTTCTACAAACGACAGAAGCATTCCGATGAACAGCACATTTGCAAAGAGTCCAAATGAAAACATAAATGAAAACACTTGCTCTAGGTTTCTGCTTACTGCTTATAGCAGACACCCAAACACAGACTTCTTTTTAAAGAAGCCATTCCTCATCAACTTATTATAGACATACTTGTTCAGAAGTTCACTGAGCTCATGTATTATCTGTATTAAAGTCTGCAATATCTACATAAAATGCCACAAGCTTAAGATGATAAGCCAGGCTGACATCAGCTCTCATGTAACCAACAGGGTGAATTTCATTACATAAAGCTGAAATTTGAGAAAAAAAAGTTTTCTTGTGCATTAAGACCTCATACTTACTTCATCTACAGTATCTCCAATCACTCTCACTGAGGGACTAAATGTGAGGAAAGTACTCCACAACATAAACTTTTGGCATGACATCTTTTTAGTACAGAAGTCACCACTCTTTTCCCAAACCAGACATTTATTTCTGGCACTTTGTTTTAAGAATGCAGTCAATAATACGAAGAAACTTTCATGGATACATCCTGATGGTTAGGGGTAATTTAAAAAACCCCAAATATTTAGGACTCTTTTTTTCAGCCTCTCTTGATTTTCTAGTCAAGTAGTAGAAATCAGGTGTCCTGCAGCAGAGTCATTCAGCAGCAAAAAGACATTAGAGCAAACACTCATACATTAGTTTGAACTTCATTGAAAGTAACTAAACAGAGCATGTGTTCTTAAAGGAAGAGTTTTATTTTCCAAGTAAGAATCTTTAAATGTAAACCAACAGATTTTTGGTGGGGGTTCTTTTGGTTTTGTGGGACTTTTGCTTGGATTTATTTCAGTTTGGTTTTTTGTTTTGTTTTTTTCTTTTTTTGTTTGTTAGTTTTTGTTTTGGTTTTTTTGGTATGGTTGTTTTTTTGGGGGGGTGGGATTTTTTAAACACATCATTTCTTTTAAAAAACCCCCCCAAAACTCTGACAATTCCTTTTAAATCTGCCTTAAACTACCTTCAGAATAAGGAGCACAAGCATCCAGAGACTGTTACTTGCCTTACCGGTGAAAGCATGCAGCTGTGCCATTTTGTGCCATCTGCCAATGTTACGTTGTTTCTTGTTCAGCTCAGTTTCTTCTACAGCAATGATCTCAGAGATTGGTACAAAACAGTTTTCTGTATGAACACAAGATCTTACATATTAGATTCTTCAAACAGCACCTGAATGATTATTTCTATACCTAATATGACACAGACATATGATTAGAGCAGCTGCTCAATATGCACAACCAAGAGCATAACTAGCAATTTTCTGAATATTTTCAATTTTCTTTTGTCTTTAGTCAAAGCACATAATCCATAACCACCTACGAACTACCCAAGACACTATTTTAAATGTCTATGATTTCTCAGAAAATTAGGTATTTCATGTATAAAAATATTTTTGCATGAAGCCAAAATCCGGCAACATTGATTTGTTAGGCCCCTTCTATGAGGCGTAGTCCAGATACTTGACAGTGAATAGCACAAGCTATTTCAAAGAATGTGCAACTAAATCCAGTGCACAGACTACAGAGGCTATTTGTTATTCTCAAGTAAGTAGCTGGCTTATGAAAGAAGGGCATTCATATGAATTGTTAAGATTTTAAATCCCATTAAGCTTTTAAACTTTAGTATCAAGAAAAGAATTCCAGATGTTATGTTCATGTACTGTGAAATATTTTCCTGGTATCAACTTCAAAACTACTGTTTTTCAGAATTAAAGGCCTCTTGTTCTTAGACTATGAAATAATTTCCTCCAACCTCAATCTTTTTTCTCTTATTGTTCCCAAACATCATCTCAGACTTCTTAACTCCTGTCAAATTTTGTCTCATTTTCATTACTGATTTCAACACTGCTCTGCTTTTACTTCATCTAAAAAAAGTAGAACTTAAAATGCATGCTTTGTATTTATGTACAAGCAAATGCTCTCTGTATACATGCATATGTATAAAAGATTCATATTGTTATAATAGTCTAGTCTTACGTAAATAATCTCTTATATAATAAGAATTATAATATACTTGCTTCTCTCACATATACAGAGAGAGTGATACTGAGATATTAAACACATAAAATACAGACACTAATACCATTGTTGCTGGGGTTTATTCTACATTTCATTTTCCTCACTATTTTGTAGAGGTACAATGGTAGTGGTGAGGAACGTAAAATGAGCGAAAAGTTTTCCTGACCTCTTCACAGTGATGACTGCAATTCATTTGCCACTAATTAAATTTCATTATTTTTTCCCAGCCTATTTAAAAGTACTTCCAAACCTGTATCACTGAATACATTTCTTTGGAGTACATACGTTAGTACATACGACACAGCTTCTATTAACAACCTTGAAACAACTTCTAAGGTCTCCTGATTCTGTGTTCTCCCTCTGACAGTTGCATGACTGTTTTGATTTTTAAGCAAATCTCTTCACAGATGTGGCAAAAAAAAGCAAAAAGTAAATATTTTTGTTATATATGTACATTTTTTTAATCTATGGCAGCAGAGCTACACATCTGAAAAAACAGATTCCTGGAAAATGGGGGGAAAAAACCACCAGAGGAACAAACCCCACCTTCCATCTGTAAATCTTTGTGTTTGGTGAAAGTCTGAGGAGTTTCTGTTCTATGAATACCAGCTCTGCCGATTATACCCCTCAGTACTACTTAGCACCATAAAAGCATCGAGCAACTCCAGTGTCCTGACAATGTACTCTAATCTTAAGGCAGTCAAAACCACACACAACTGAACCCAGTAATTGCAGATGGCCAGAAAGATGCAAAGCTGTCTCAAAAAACATGTGTTATTCAGAATGTTCCCTATCGCTTATAACAACAAATTCTAATGTGTTTAAAGAGAACTCAAGAATTTCTATCAGTCCAAATATCTCTATCACTATTTGACCTAGTGCTACATACGATATTGTTTAATCACATTGCAAACCAACTACTTAGTCCCACCCTTCCCCCTTTTTCCCAGAAGGAAGAAGCTTTCAGTGTGAAGCAATCAGAGACCTTCAGTACGAGCCCCACAGTCCTGTTCCTATAAACACAATGTCCTCATCTGCCATTTAGTCACCAAAACCTGCCCCATGAAAACAAGTACTAACCCAGTCTCTCTTCTAGGCTCAACAAGGTTCACGTATGTACTAATTATAGTCCTTTCCCACACCTACTTTTGTAGCTTTTACCCTATTATCAAGCAGCATGAGACATTTATTTCACTGACATAGCATAAAGGTGTCCACTCAAAGGCCTTCACCTTTATGTGTTTCTCCCAAAACATGGAAAACCTTACTGCCACATTAACAAAACAAATACATATAAAAATGTTGCTTACAAAAAGTACTACAAGATCAACATTAATGAAAAAAGGTTGAAATATGCACTCAGACAATACCAAACAAAGAACTTTACTTGGCTCAGTCCAATCTATTCAACCAAGTAGCACACAACAAAATTTTCACCATGGTCACTGTCTAGCATACTAGAGACAAAGAGCTGACCATCCAGAGAAGGTGGATGAAGGGGCATGGCAAAAAAAGAGTAAAAAAAGCCAAACAAAACACACAATAAACAGGTGTCAGTCTTCTCAGCACTCTGGCTGTGCCAGTCATTACTAATTCTGGGTCACGGTGCTTTTAATCTTAACATTCTTCCTAAATGCAAACTGATAAATCAGCAAAACACTGGATTAGATGCATACTACTTTTCTCACATTAAGCAAGTGGGAGGGGAGAAAAAAAAACCCCACAGAAACAAAATCAAGGTAAGCACACTAACAGTGGGCTTTCTTTGTAAAAAATGCAACCAGCAGTTGGGAAGTGTGTTTTTCTGTGTTAAGAAAGGATTTTTGGTGTGTCATTGCTGTCTGCCACTCCCACAGAACACTTCCTGAGTTTAGAAGCAAACTCACTCAGAACACCTCAGTCAAGACTTGTTCATTCATCACTGCCAGCTACGTATGCTACACGGCCAAATTTCTCCCTCAGAAATGTGTTAGCTCAAAGCAACCTAGACACATGCACAAGCATAAAAACATTGCTGATCACAGCATTTGGTTTATTCTTAAAATTCAGCTGAGGCCCACAGATGCAGTGGCACTTAGAATTAATTTAAACTATTAGTATATTCTCATGACTTTAAAATATCAACAAGTAAAAAGCTGGGATGTAGGTTTAAAGAAAAAGTGTATTTTCAGTCACTTTGAAAACTAATTTGCTGTTAGAGCCCACATGAAGGGTCAAGCTTTCAGGTTTAAGATTTGCCTTCACCTAAAAGCAAGTGAACAGGAACACTTTCTATCAGAAGGTACACAGTACTATATCAATCATGCACTACAGAAAGCTGTGTTTAATAAACACTAGAGTAAGAGAAGGTAGGATATAGAGCAGAATTACTGACAATTCACATCCTAAGGGAGGGGGAAGAAAAAAGGTATCATGATTGATTTGATTCAAAACTGTGGAGGAGTCACAGAAACATCCAAAGACCACGATTTCACCATATACTGCCATGTAGAAGGAAATCTGCTTCTTTTAAGGTAAATCTTCAAGTATTTTGTAAACCAATAGACCAGTTTCTACTATGATTACACAGCTACTTCACATCACATGAATCTGAATCAAAACACAGCAATTTGAACTTGGGTCAATTTGAATATTTAAATCATACTATTGAATGTCTTCCCATTGTTTGTTTTTCATTTCCAAATAAAACCTTTTCTGCCCAACTATGAATATTTCAATGATAAAGCAGGGAGTAAGATGCACTTATTCGCCTTAAGGGGGGGTAACAACCCAGCAAAAAGAAGTATGCTAAAGAACATGTATTGTTTAATGTAGTGTCATCTCTATTTGAATAACGTATCTTCCAGAAGACAACACATTCCAAAGAAGCAATGCCTGCTGGAGCAATTATTTCCCACATCCTACCTGCGTGATGTAGTTGTGGCATTGCCTATAGAGAAACATGGTTCACATTTCAGCACACACCCACTGCCAGATGGGAATGACTGATGAAAAATGACCTTGACTAAGGATGTGCCAACACATCACAGGTACCAGGTGCTGGACAGACCTTGTTCCCAAGCTGGCCCACCCTCTGCTGTCTCAGCACCCTGTTCATCAAACTGAGCTTCCTTTAGAATCCACCAGAATGGCATCAGTCTTGTGAACACTAGTACTGAGGCTTCCTCAGGCGGTTGTTTTGGAAAAGACACATGGAAGAGAATCCTGAAATACAAAGGCTAAAAGAAAGCACACTCCTTAAGTGAACACATAGAGCTCAGGGTCTAGTTTGGTCATCCCCTTCATGTTTGTACTTTATAAATAAAAAAAAAAAATCCTAGAAAAATAACAGGAGAATCTCATTCTGCATTTGCAATGCCTTAGTACCAGGCACAATAAAATCTTAGCCAATGCTTCTAAAATACCTGTAAGTATATACGTACAATATACACTCTGTTATGAATTTGGTACAAAACGTTTTATCATGTGTTACTTGAGAAAAACCTGACTGTGACATCAACGTGAGGGAAATAATAAAACAATTTAGCTGACCAGCTTTGCATACACTATTGATGATTAATGACTAAATCTCATGGAGAAATGTTACAAGGCTGAAAAATAATGCTCTTCAGAAAATTTGAAGATAAAGGCATCCCTAGGAAAAAAAAGATGCATAGCTGAAAGTAACGGAGAAACACATGAAAATTTATGGGTAAAACTTTTCCAACGAAGTTCAAACATGTCTAACCATCAAAGAACAGGAAACAGGAACCTGATTACACTGAAGACAGAACTCGAAACTATGATGCTGTTAAACAAAGTCTAACTGCAGGAAATAAATTGTATTTAGGAATTTAAAAATACACCATGACTTGAACAAACACTTGATGTTTTTGTTATTGCTGGTATCTTCCAAATGATAGCATTAAAATGAATTCACCTGAATTAATGATTCTGCATTTTGACAGAATAGGATTTAAATACCTACATATATATATGTATGTAAATATCACCGTGCAGACACAAGAAAATGTAAGAATCTCCCCATACTCTGTAAAACTGTATTTTCCTGGACAACAGGACAAAGTCTGGATTGTTTCCTGTCTGTTTCTGATTTTGGATACAACAGGGAAAGGTAAGCATTTGAACACTTCCACAATACACCTAGCTACAGCTCTAGTTCTGTACATGTGAAAGTCTGAAAATCCTGAAAAAACATATACAAAATGATTTTTATTTATATAGCTAAATTTAAGACAGTAATAAATGCTCAGAAAACAAGTAGCCCTGAGTTTTTACAGTTTAAAGACAACTGCTTCACTGTAATAACTACCTACTAAACAAGAAATATAGCACTTTTATACTGCATAATTTTGTCTGTATTTAGACACAATGTAGTCATGTAGTCAAAGGCTAAATGGTAGAAAGATACCAATCTTGGTCAAGCAACTCTTCTGAAATTATAGGCTTCTAACTAACTATCTTCCATATTATTAAGTTTATTTATATACTGTCAAGTATGCTGCTCATATTTCCAAAACAATTGCAGAGAACACAATGAATCATCACAGGTCTTAAAAAGAGCTTAGAGTCAACAAGGCAGCAATAATACAAAACTGTGATGGTATTAAAGCACAAGGGCAAGGAACACATGAATTAATCTGGGTGTTAAGAAGAGAAGGTACATATCTATTGTATTGCTCCCTACATAAATTATACCTGTGCCTCCAGAACACTTAGGCATTTCTTTTTCTTCTCTTTTCTCCTCTGATTCCACATCACGTTTTCCAAAATCTTGTAAACAGCTGTGCTGCAAGACAGCAGCTGCACTCAGTAACCACACTTGCCTCTTAAGGAATGTCCAGCTGGGTACTACTTCAGAAACTGCCTCATAAAGAATCTAACTTACTGTGTCCCACTCTCCTTCCACCACTCCCAAAATTCTGACAGTCGGAACATGCTTCAGGGCAGGTTCACACTCGGTCTACCAGGAGCAAGTCAAGAAAACTTACATAAACTTAAAAAGTAGTAAAAATTCACAACTGTAAGCAGCTGTAAACTTTAGAGTGCTCATGAGAGAGCTAGTGTGACTGGCACTCATGCTTGGTCTAAAGGAATTCATCAGACAGGAGAATGGCACTCCACTTGAATTTGCTCTAGCCTACAGACCAGTCAGCTAGTGACTTTGCAAAGGCATTTTCAGAAGGATTTTACACAACCCAACCAAATTATCTCCAAAGTAGGAGCTACTTTACCTAATGGGAGCAATTATCCCAAAAGGCCTTGAAACTTTCTATTTTAAATTTAAGATCCAGGTATCTTTATCTAGACTAATTTTATTTCATTTTGAAAAGTATACAGCTTATTTTTCACAACAATATATTAAGCTCGGCAGAATTAAAGAATCAATTTGTCCTTAAAATCTTAAATTCCTTTAACTGAGAAAAGTTCAGGAATTTTTGACTACTTTTTTCACCAGTGCTGCTGATAAACACTAGATTATATCAAACTACTTGCACAATAGCATGGGAAGGATAACAAACTATTTCTATATTATGAATAAGAAGGGTTGTACTTAAAACATGACCAAATCTCAGTTATGCAAACTGTAACACCAAATTCTTACAATTCTTGAGTTCTCCTTTTTCCCTCACCTTCTTGAAAAAAGCCTCAGGCCAATAAGATATATGATAAAATCTGAAAAATATTTAACAAAGATACACGGTAAGAATGGAAGAACTATTTAACTTTTTGAGGACTTGCCTGAGATTGGATACAGCTATATTCAAACCTTTCTCAGATAAAACTTCTAGTCAGCCTTTCTATTATTAGTTTCTCTCTGTCTCAGATCCTGCAACCTCTAAAATGAGGTTGACAGCAGTTTCCAACTCTACAGCAGCTGCTGTGAAAAAAAGGACATTACACATTTTCGGACATTCACACGCTGTGTTAATATGGCTACATTAACAATGGGAATAATTACTATATAAAACCCCCAAGGTCAAAGACCCTGAAAAATACCCCTTAAAAGTATAGTAGAAAGTTTGCTATGCAGACATTTTCAGAAGTTAGTCTGATTTTTTTTCAGGTATTTTCATCAGTGACTTCTGACATTGGCAGTTTTGTACATCCGCACTACGCTAACTGCACAAAAGGGGAACTATAGACATCTTTGTTACATTGCAAACTAGCAGCCTATATTAAATATTTCCAAACCAGTAAAACGCAAAAGTTAAACTTTCTTTGTAAAATTTCCACTAAGCCCTTGAGAACGCTAATTTTTTTTTAAAAGCTTCAGAAAAAAAAAAAAAAGTATTAATTGCCTGAGACACGGCCTCAGTATGAAAGTGTTTTTAACCACAAGTCTTGTTGTAACTAAAAAAACAAAACAGCTTTTAAGGTTTTTCAAGTCTCTTGTGTACTGCTACGATTACTTTAAATACATTACAAACTAGATACTTCTCCATACTCGCGGCGCCAAGAAACAGTGGGGTTCAGCTGACCCAGTCTGTGTTTTGCCCAGCCAGCTGCGGGGACAGGTGTGCCCCCGTGCCATCAGCGGCACGCTCGGAACAGATGCTCGGCCGGGCTGCTCCGCGACACGCGGGACGGGCTGCGCTCGCTCGCAGGGGCTGCGGCTCAGCGAGAGCAGCTCTCGGCTTTGTTTCGGAAGGCACGGCCCGATCAGCGCTCAGCACAGCCGGCTGCTGCCGGGGACAGTCCCGGCTGCATCTCCCCGCTCCGAGCGCCCGGCCCGGCCCCGCGTGGGATTGGGCCACCCTCCGCCTGTCGGACTCTGAACCCCAGAGGCGACGCGAAGGCTCCCGAGCGCAGGAAGCGCTCACGCCTACACGGCGCTCCGGATGCTCAACGCGCTCCGAGCGCGGAGGCGCCGCCGCGGGCGCCGGGGCAGCGCTGGCCGCAGGCCGCCCCCGCCGGCACCCGCGCCCGCCGCCGCTGGGGACGCTGAGGACGCTCTTCCCCCGCCGCCGAGGGCAGGCGCCCCTCGGGCGGCCCCGGCCCGTCCCAGGCCGCGGCAGGTGCGCCCCGGCCCCCGCCCGCCCGCCCCACTCACCGCCGGCGCGGCGCGGCGGGCGGGGGTCGCGCCAGGCCAGCCGCCCCCGCTCCTCGTCTAAGGTGACCTCCCAGGAGCGCCGCCCCAGCCCCAGCGAGGACACGAGCCGGGGCCGGCGGCCGCCGGGGAGCCGCTCCATGGCCGCCGAGAGCCCGGCCCGCCGCAGCCGCTACCGCATGGCCCGGCGGAGCGGGCGGGCGCCGCGGGGCGAGCCCAGCAGCAGCTAACGGCGCCCCCGGCCCGCCGCTACCCCGGCTGGCCCGGGCGGGGCGGGCGCGGCGTCAGCGCTACGCCAGCGCCGCGGGGCGGGGCCGCGGCTCCCGGCACGGCGGCGGCTCCCCGGCCGGGGCCGGGGCCGGGCAGCGCGGGGCCGGGCAGCGCGGGGCAGCGGTGGCTGCCCGGAGCTGCGGGGCGCGGGGGACGCGAAGGGCCCGCCCTGCTTTGTCTCCTTGCCCCGCTGGAGAGAGTCACTGCACTGCGACCCACGGCAGAGGGTCGCCCGCCCCGAACCCTCGGCTCCGAGCAGGGACACCGGGGCTGACACCATAACGGGCTTGGATTGCTTTCGTGGGTTTTTTTGCGGGACAACGAAGCACCTATCTCAGTGTCGATGGACTCTTCCCTCTTTCCCTTTAGACAGTGAAAATGTATAAGTACGTATAAATGTCTGATGATACAAGCCTCTCCATCTAACTTCACCTCTCTTTACATAAAACGTTTTGGGTTTGCCTTAAATATAGGGACAGTGATTCACTATAATAGAGCTCTTAATTCTTTGCTGCCTTCCCTCCTTGCTGTTGCTGAAGCATATAACCATCAGCATCCTTCCAAAATACAGGCCAGACAGAGCAGTAGTAACTCCACCTCCAACCTCCCTCCAAATCTGAGTACTTCCTACAGAAGTGGAAAATGTCTCTGGTCTGTTCTTACCTGGGTCCAGCCCAGGGCCAGCTTTCCAGCTGGCTTTGCTCTGGCTGAAAAAGCTTCTGCGCTTCAGCTCTGCTTTGAACCTTGTAATATACTCACATTTCACTCACATTTTGCAAGGGGGAATGACTTTAAATTGAAAGAGGGTAGGTTTAGATTAGATATTAGGAAGAAATTCTTTACTGTGAGAGTGGTGAGACACTGGAACAGTTGCCCAGAGAAGCTGTGGATGCCCCATCCCTGGAAGTGTTCAAGGCCAGGTTGGACGGGGCTCTGAATAACCCCATCTAGTGGAAGGTGTCCCTGCCCATGGCAGGGGGGTTGGGACTAGGTGATCTTTAAGGTCCCTTCCAACCTATTCCATTCTGTAATTCTATGATTTCATCTTCTGAAAACAAGTGAGCTAGGCACTGTCATCCAAGTTACATGTTGAAGATAGACTTCCCGTACAACAAATGATAGTTGTCATCTACCACAGTCATTCCAACAGTCTTTCTTCTGGCCTTGAAAGACATGATGTTACCTTTATTGGTGAACAAACCTAGGTACGCCACACCTCCACAATTTCAAGGAATACTTTGTCAGTTGTTTTGTCCTTTACATTTCTGAATCTGTCCTTCCACAAACACCTGTAGAGCTCTTTATACTGAGGCTTAAAGTTTGTTGCGAAGATTGATTGTGAACATTAGTCTGCCAAATGCAGTTCTGAGCAGTCATTAATATCTCACTGGTTCCTTGTATTTTGCCACCTGCATCATCTCTTATCATCCATCTTACACTTGGATGGTGTAGTGGGTTGACCCTGGTTGGATGCCAGGAATCCACCAAAGTCTATTGCTTCCCTCCACAGCTGGACACGGGAGAGAAAATGCAACGAAGTGTTTGTGAGTGAGATAAGGACAGAGAGAGATCACTCACCAAATACTGTCACAGGCAAAACACACTCAAATTAGAGATATTAGTTGAATTTATTACTAAGAAAATCAGAACAGGATAATGAGAAGTAAAGTAAGACCTTAAAAACACCCTCCTCCATCCCTTCCTCCTTCCCAGCTCTACCTCCTTCCCGTGCAGTGGCAGGGAAATGAGGAATGGGGGTTACAGTCAGTTCATCACACATTGCTTCTGACACGGCTCAGGGAGGGGAGTCTTTCCCCTGCTCCAACATGGGCTCCCTCTCACAGGAGGCTTTTGCTGTTGAACCCTTCAGACATGCTCCTAGATTGAATGGATCACTAATTAATACAAAACTGTTATCTTAAAAATAGTACACAAGGGTACTTATTTATCATTTCTCCAGTGGGAAAAGTAGATTTAATCTTTTATAGCCTACGGTCACCAGAATCAATATTCTTACACTGCAATCCATGTTAGCTGAAGAAGTAAAAAGTTAATTCCTTTTACCACTACTGCCTATGATGGTTTCTTTTTATTCTTATTAATTTGACAACTCTTTCTTGCTTAGTTAAGGCTAAAGTCTTGAACTGTAAAATACAGAACTGATAAAATATACTCTGGTCTGTTAGAAGCCTACTAAGGTGTACTAGCACCACTAGCAGGAATGGCATTCCCCATCCACATTTCTTACTTGTTTAGATAAGAAGAAGCCACTTATTTTTTCCTTGCACACTGTTTTAGTGTTTTGTTGACAGAATCACAGAACGGGTAAGGTTGGAAGGGATCAGAGTGTGTCATTTGGTCCAACCTTCCTGCTCAATCAGGGCCATCCTAGAGCACATTGCACAGAATTGCACCAAGATGGTTCTTGAAAACCTCTGGTGAGGGAGGCTCCACATCTTCTCTGGGCAATCTATTCCAGTGCATGGTCAGCTTGACAGTAAAGAAGTTTGTCCTCATGTTCAGGTGGAGCTTCCTCTGCATCAGTTTCTGCCTGTTGCCTCTTGTCCTATTGCTTGGCACCACCGAGCAGAGCCTGGCTCCATCTTCTTGACACCCACACTTCAGATACTTATACACATCAATGAGGTTTGCTCTTATTCTTGTCTTCTCAAGACTGAACAGGCCCATCTCCCTCAGCCTTTCCTCATAAGAAAGATTCTCCAGTCCCTTAATCATCTTTGTTGGCCTCCACTAGACCTGCTCCAGGAGCAACATGTCTCTCTTGTGTTGAGGAGCCCATGATTTGGGATTCTCCACGCTACTACAGGAATGTCTTGCAGGAATTCTTACCAGTGCTTTGTTTGGTCTGCTCTGGTACTCTCTAATAGTTCCCTGAATACCAACATGTGTATCTGTCTCTAGAAAGTAAAGGTCAAATTTGAGCCAACATTTTTTTTTTCAATCAGTTTTAGTACTTTATGCTTTTCTTCCCTGATTGTAACAGAGAAAGAATTTCTAGAGGATGACTGATTTAGTAGACTAAGGCACACACATTAATTATTGTTTTACTACTTATTACCTAAGCCTTCAATTACCACTGAGGGGACATAACTGTGGATGCAGTGATGCCAGTAAATTGCAGGACTGGAAATTGCCTTGGTGGCAAAGATGCTCCATCACAGGGCTCCACCCTGAGAAATGGCATGGTTGTAAAAACACCTCACTTTATTCACAGGTCCAGAGAGGCCACAGGAAAGGTTGCAATTGTAGTTAACTTGGGAACAATAATATATTATGCAACAAGTACAATTCATGATGTCAAGTGCGAAGAATGCAGGAAGGTAACACAACTTACAAAGTTTATTGCTGTGATCCATTTACTACCTATCTAGCAAACAACACAACGTATAAAGCCAAATTTCTCTCTTCAGTGTCTGATTTTAGAGTAGGTCATTCATCTCAAATGACACCAAGTTAAGCGGTGCAGCTGTTACTCCTGAGAGAAGGGGTGCCATCCAGAGGGATCTTGACAGCCTTGAGGAGTGGACCTTTGCATCCTCAGGAAGTTCAACATAGGAAGGTGCAAGGTCCCACACCTGGGTCAGGGTAATCACGTGTATCAATATGGGATGGGGGATGAAGTGATTGGGAGCAGCCCTAAGGAGAAAGACTTGGGGGGTACTGGTGGATGAAAAATTGGATGTGACCTGGCAATGCATTCTCACAGCCCAGAAAGCCAATTGTATCCTGGGCTGCATCAAAAGAAGTGTGGCCAGCATGCCTCACCCTGGGAGACAGTTCTCCCCCTTTACTCTGCTCTTGTGAGACCTCACATGGAGTGGTGAGACACTAGAATAGGTTGCTCAGAGAAGTTGTGGATGCTCCATCCCTAGGAGTGTTTGAGGGCAAGTTGGATGGGGCTTTGAGCAGCCTGGTGTAGTGGAAGGTGCCCCTGTCCATGGCAGGAAACCATTCTACGACTCTGAGATCTCTATAAAAAGTATTTACCTCTAGCAACTACTCTATGTATATATACTAAACAGGATCATTACATGATAACGCAGGCAGTCAATTAAGGAACACTTCTAAGGAGGTACATCTTTTTAATCAACTGCAGCAGAGAGGTATTCTCCAGCATGACCTGCATTACCAAAATATTGATTTAAATCATTCCAAACTCCAGCTATCACTCTTCTTAGTCTCTTGCAGGTGTACTTCTTCATTAGGATCCTGCAACTAATTTATTTTTAATATATTGATACTAATTATATTTTAAATATAATTTATTATTTAGTTTTTGATAGTGAAAGTCAAGCATGCCCTTGTAGTATTTTGGCAGAGGTAGAAAGTACTGTGTATTCAGTCTTATCTGAGACAGTGAGTCTAAAGTGAAAAAGATCTTAACCACAGTGAAAGCTGGATAAATCTCACATAAGTATGCTGAAGAACAAAGAAGAATCATATTCCACCATACCTGGCTAGTCTACTCAGTTATGTGTTGGAATTCTAGAAGGACTCACAGATCTGTAGCAGGAGCTCTGAAAAACACAGCTAGTCACAGACATGTAAGGGAGCTCTTCAGCTGCTATGCCCTGTGCTTCCAGGGAGATGGTTGCAGGCTCAAGGATTCCTCCATGTCCCAAAGAACATCTCCAATTATGCTCAGTCCCACTGAAGGAGGAGAAGGAAGTTTGAGATCAGTGAAGGTGTTCCTAATATTGTTCCTTGAATATGTATGTGAGAGTCAGCTGTGGTCTTGTCAAAACAAAAACTAGTGCAGAAGTGAAACTTTAATCTCATTGCTCAAGAATTTAAAACTGGAACCACAATCAGGAAAGGGTTTTTACTTTTTCATATTTTTTCTTTTTTACTGCCTACAGATAACTATCAAGTATTTATTTTCTTCCAAAGAAAAATACCCCAAGAATGTTTTTAAGACAGCTGCTTGGGAATTATAAAAAAAATTATCTCAGTTCATGCCAGGCAAATTGAAGTACTTATATATGAATCAAATTCTGTTCTCAAATACACACACAAATCACATTAGAACAGTGTAAATACATCAAAAGGTCAAATTTGGCAATTGAAATACTTTTGGAAAAGGAGAACTAGCTGACAAAGATAATAGAACAGAGGAAAATAATTAATTTTAAATATCAAAATAATGACTAATATTCTAATTCCTTTTCTACTTATCAGCAAACAAAGACTAAAGCATGAGTAAAATATTCTTTCTGCTGATGGAAAGAATGACATCACCTTCTTTACAAAAATACCTGAACTATTTTAAAGCTCTTCTACACTCTTATCATAAAAGTTTAAATTGCATGTATTGTTGGAAATGATCTGGAAAATAAAAGAAAAGAGCAATTTTAAAGGCTTGTTAAAAAGGATGATTGCAACCCTTTATTCACTTGAGCCAAAAGGTAATGAGAGAAAGTTGTTGATATACAGCAGGATGTGGGAAGAGATCCAGAAGGTACTTTGTTTCCTTGCGAAGACAAATGTTACATGCTGTTCCTGAACCATTGAAATTTACAGAATCCTTCCTTTCTTCCAAAGCTCTGACCTCCCTGTATATTCTCTGCATAAACTGCCTATCACTGTGAAAAATACTAAACATTATTTGTTCCAAGCTGTTATAGCTGTGGCTCCCACCTACAGATATACACAGAAATACTGATTTGTGTTTCTTTGTTTAGGTCCTTATTCCTATTTTAATTAAAAGTCTCAACCAAAGTCCCAGAGGAGTTGTCAGACCCCACTCTTAACTAGCTGTATCCTTTTAAAAAACAATGAAATCTAAAGGTCCCTGTCTGCCAGGACGATGATGCTCTTTGGCTGTGTCAGAGCAACCTTCCAGTACCTAAAGGGGTCCTACAAGAAAGATGGAGAGGGACTTCTTGCAGTGGCATGGAGTGATATAACAAGGGGGAGTGGTTTTAAACTGAAAAATGGTAGGTTTATATTGGATCCTAGGAAGAAATTCTCTACTGTGAGGGTGGTGAGGCACTGGCACAGGTTGCCCAGAGAAGTTGTGGATGTCTCCTCCCTGAAAGTGTTCAAGGCCAGGTTGGATGGGGCCCTAAGCAACCTGGTCTAGTGAAAGGTGTCCCTGCACATGGCAGGGGGGTTGGAACAAGATGATATTTGAGGTCCCTTCTAACCCAAATCACCCTATGATTCTGTCAGTCAGTGAAGAAAGTGCTGGTAACATCAAAAAGTTTCTCTCTACTGTCTGCCCCTCAAATGTATAATATATATTTTTCCCTACAAGATACGCTTTGCTGATATTTCCAGTCCCTCAAAGCTGCAGAAAAACTGCTCTTTGCCAGGCCCATGCAGACCTTGCCTGGAGCATGCCCAGATGTTTTTTTACAGAACCATGTGTAGGGACCAGTTCTCAAGAAGAGCTCTAAGAAGCCATAACTCTGGGCAGGCAGATAATTTTTTATAGTTCTGGCATCAAGGTATTATCAAACTATCTATTATGTTCAATAGCAACCTCCCTGATATGTACTAACTTTTATACTTTCTGAGTATAAGAACAGCAAGATTTTTTGATGGTTTATAACTGTCTAAAGGGTTTTTTACACTATTACAGGGCATGTGTACGCCACCAGCATGACACTATTGACAAATTTCAAGTGCGGGCTCCAATCTGTGCAATAAAAGAGCTTCAGGATGAAAGTATTGTTAACATAAAAATTCCTGCCATCACCAAAGCAACCATTTTTCTCCCAACTCATTTTTAGACCTCTAAGTGGAGCCATTTTAACTGGATCTTTTATTCCCAGAGTGCTTCTCTAAATACTTTGCTTCAGCAGGCAGGGCTCTAATCCATATCAGGGCTCTTCTAACTGGCACCAGACAGTGTGGCCTTCACAAACTAAAAAAATAAAGGAAAATTATTCTTCCATTGAAGATGGAGAGACTTATTTTTATGCCACTTTTAGAAGAACACATTGTAAAACTACTAATCAACACTGCAAGTGAAATATTAGGAAAGCACAGGGGAGAAAAAAAATCAGACTGTGGAGGCAGTAGAAACAGCCCCCTTCCAGAGAGAGTATAAACCAAACCAGTAGCAAGTTTCTCAGCCTCTTCAGAAGCAGAAAATAAAAATCTGTAGAGTATATTTATAAGACTTAAAATAATCAACTAGTGAAATATTTTTAAAATAAAACAATCTCACAATGGAAAATATTATTTACTTCCTTCAGTTCTGGATTAACAATGCAGGAATTATAAAAATACAGATAATCAGACTATCAATACTAGCAAATAAGCACAGACCCATTATTTATCATGATACTTCAGACCAACTATTACCTAAGATATACTTAGTTGGAATAATTAGTCTAGCAGATGAGACCAGATAAAGTATCTAGTACTTAGACAACCATGGAAACATCTCTGTATGCACCTCCTATGGTCTTTATCATCTTACTATAATAAATAATAAAAAAAAATTTAAAAAACCTCATATGAACAGCAATGTCATCCATGACAGTCAAATCAATTCTTCATTACCAAGCATCAGTGGAAATACCTGTAGCCTCCCAATGTTAATAAATAAAAAAACAACACAGACATCAGAATGTTTATGCAAAGAATCTACATTCCTAAAAAAAGTTCTTGATTCTGTAATAGCTGCCAGGATTAAAACTCTACCTGATACAGACTGAATCAGATGGAACATAAACCTAAATCATATTATTATTTTAAATAATTTTCATTTTTTTCTTATCACCAAGGAGATGACACTGATGTATCATTTCTGACTAAAGCTATAATCATTCCTTTGAACATAGGTAGATTGAGCTCACTCAGGAGCTAGAAAAATGCCTAATGACCAGTTACCAAAAAATCCTCCCACTTCCTATCTGACATTTGGAACGTTCTTTAACACTTTCATCAATTTTTCTCCTTTTGAACTCATCACCTGTCAAATATACCATGAAACACAAACATTCACACCAGCCTTCTTGGAAGACATTTTGACTGATATTCACAGGCTCATATGTTTTTCATTACCTCAACATGACTATGAATAATTGGTTAAAGGTGGATCTTGAATTCCATCTCCTTACAGGAGCAAGAGAGGTTCTAAGACACAGCCACTATTTACAAGACAGCAGAGTTACTATATGAGGAAGAAGGATGCTCAGAGGCACAAAGACATTTGCCTAAACTAAAAATATTCGACAGATTAAATTCTGTCTTTCTTGTGAATACTGTCATTTTAAAATTGAATAGCATGGAGTTAACTTTGATGAAAGTCTATTTTGAAAAATTAATTATTTATAATCAAGATTTATATTTTAATATTTTCATTTAAACTATTCCACCATTTTGATTTCAGCAGAAAAAAAGCAAACCTACACAATACCTTTATCAGAACAAAGTTATCCAGAAAATATAGGAGTGTATAAAATAAAAAATAATATTTCTTTTCTCCATCTGATGACTTTTTGGACACAGTTTCATCAGTCGTGTTATTGATTTATTATATAATTGGAAAGTTCACAGGTGCACAAATTTATTTTTTCATAACAACTACCTTTACAAAGACAAAGATCCTGTTTGTAGATTCTTCCAGAGTTGCATTTTCAGATTTAAGGTAAATAAAGGAAGGGGTTTTTTCTTAAAATAACAGTGAATTTTCTCCTAGGCACAAGTGTAGTTAATTCATGTGATTTAATTAACAATGTTGCTTTCTGTCATTATTACAATATTTAAAAAATACAGTATAAACCTGAATGCTTAGAAATGTAGATGAAATTGTCTTTTTCAGACCAAGGTTCTGAATGGTAAGATCAAAGATGGATTGAAGCGGTTTATCTGAATAGAGTAATTTTCATTTTGATTGTTTTTCAGAACACTGCAGTAGTAGAGATGATGATAGCTGGTAGGAAGTTGTCTGAATCAGTGATACTAGAATGCAAATACATGCCAATACTTTGCATAAAATCCACAAAGCAGAGCTATTTATGCATATGCCTTTTGACATCTCACCATGCATGTTGACTTGAATTGACATACTCTCTTTTTGATTTTCTGGTATTATATTTAAATGGAAAGCTAAGAACAGAATATAAAATCAGGCACAGTAAAAAAGAGGGCAATGGTGAACAAACAGGTTCAGCTCACGACTGAAGTTAAATATTTAGTTCTAGCAGACAAATATATTTAAGGAACTTTGCTGCACCCAACTTCATAGTTGTTCAAAGGGATGACAGTCATTTTGGGGATAGTTATGAGTATACTGCAAAGAAAATTCAAAGACTGAAGAGTAACGTAATAAACACTAATAAGCTGTTTATCTTACCAGGTGGCAATGGCTGACTAATTTGGAGCACACCATTTTCTCGGAAACATATTTAGAGCTGACTAGTCTACATGTCATTTGAAATACAATTTATACAAATTGTAGATTTTGATGAAAGTTATATGTTTTCAAAAGATTGCACAGGTTTTTAGTCAATCAGCTCGTTTAGTCAGAACTATGAATCAGACTTCGGTGCAATGCTTTGAAAAATCAATCACCTCAAAACTATCTCCAGACAGTGTAATGTGAACTGTTTTGCAAAAATCATGACTCTGAAAGACATAATTCTAAATCATTATGGATGAGAGATGACAATTAGTAGTAATCAATGTTTCAAAAAAGAACCTGAATGCAAAGGAACCATTCAAACCAATTGCTTTTATGGTTGTACCTATAAGTGGGAAAAAAGATGATATTCTTAATGGAAGATTCTTTGTCTTGATTAGAAAAGAAAATGCAATAATGAGACTTGAACTAATAAAACATTCATACTAGATTTAGCTGTGATTTACTGTCACAGTAGGATGGGCATAAGCCCATAAAGGGACAGAACAGCAACTATAATAGAAACCAGGGAAGTAGTATTGAGTTAAAATAAATATTCAGTCTAATTAGACTTGTACATTTCATTCCACTTGCATTTTTTTTAGAAAATTATGAGGCTGTGACTAGAATTCTTAGGACAGAAGCTAATGTAATGCTGTATGTGTCTTTCACAGCCAGCAATCACTGGCTACTGAGAAAGCATGTGTGACTTACTGTACCATATGGTTAATAACCTCAACATCACAAATCGTTCTGGTCTTGGATGGAAGCATTATGAACACTGTGGGATAGAACATGAAGTGGGGAGAGAGAAATGGAGAAGTGTGCTACAGATTGTCTCGGTAAAAACCAGAAATGCAACTAGAGACTTAACAGAACCTGATAGTACCCAACTACAAACTGGATGAGTAGAAGGAGATAAACCCCCACATATTCCCTTTTTAACCAGTGCAAACCCCTGTACTCACAATGCAGTGTTTCAGAAGACAGGCAATGAATGTTTCATGTGGCTGATTAGAGAAACATGCATAGCAGTGTCAACAGCAACACAGCATGAGGTTGGGTTAAAACAGACAAACTCTTCCTACGTAACTGAATCAATGGCAACATGGCTCTCTGAAAACTATCAGATAAAAAGCAACACGAGCAATGACAAAACTAAAGAAAGACGTTAATTCCTTTCACTCTCTGAAGACGCTGCAAAGCATGTGGGTATGGGTGCAGGTGTGCATGTACAGCCAGGTGGAAAAACATTTACCTGAACCTCCAAATTCACTGGGTAACAATGATGTTAACACCTCACCTACTATTTAACACTTCAGAGTAATGAAAGTATAATGCAGCAAGACTTCTTTATCTTTGAAACTTAATTTGCTAATCCTAAAAGTCTTAAAAGTTTCTCCTTTCTGCATTCAACTCTCTGGTAATCTATTCAGCTGTTCAGAGAGTGTGATATATGAAAATAAATCATGCTCTCTTCACAGAAAGTGAGATACAGCCTAATGAGTGTTAGAGTGTTTTCTCCTAAGCTACTTACAAAGGTATGGATTATGGAAAGCCATAAACACAGGTGGGTAAAGCAGACTTAAAATGCAAGTCCTCACCATCACTTTCTATCCCCCTTCCACTTCCTGGACAGACACCAAAACTCTGAATTTGCACCCAAGCCATGGAAGCCATTGAATTTCTAATCTCTTCTGACATTGTTCACAGCTCCATTTTTTTTCCAGATTTTTTTGGTTTTGTTTAGCACATACTTGGGTGTGATCCAGCTGCCTAAAGCAAAGTGCCCAGTGCTAATTGAGAGGCCTCTGGGTAGCCAAGATGCTTGTCTGGAACAGGCAGATTATGACACAGGGTCTCAGAAAAGACCCACATGCTCTGCAGCAGCAGCTGGTGGCTGGGGTGGGTACCCTACAGCTACTCTACATCTAGAACCACACTAAATGCCTAGGTTTGAGCAGCAGAATATCATGCCTCATGGCTGACAACACTCCCTAGCAGGGAGACCTCAAGAGTTTTATCACCTAAATCCCAGGATTAATGTCTTAGCCAAGGGAACTTCTAATTATACTAATTTTGTCCTCTACTAGAAGTGCAGTCAGATGAAAGTGTGTCGTGCTAAGCCTCCTCACATATCCATTATATGAGGGTTGGGAGGCTCCCCCTTGTTTAGATGTGAACTGATTTTGCAGTTAAGATATCTGAACTGATTTCCCAGTTAAGACATCTCCATTACGTAGGTGGTCCAATGCCCAAGGAAAAGCAGTAGGCACAACCAAAGCAGGAATGTTCTTGAAAAACATTGCAGAACCTGATTTGGTTTTCTTCTAAATGGAATCTGTTTCATGGGTACCACAGCTGTGCTCACAACTTACTAACAGACAGTAAAGGAAGTTTACCAAGGTATTTGCTTCAAAACTGCATTATTGCTCTGAACCATATTGCTAAGGTTACACTGCTCATTCAAATCTTAGATTTGGCCCAGGGCCACAAGACCAGACCATTTATAAGGTTTTATCAGCTTCACTTTTTGGTGTAGTAGTTTCCACGGTTTAGAAAATATCATCTTTTTTAAAAAAAATGCACTTCTCCTGCCTTTACTGGCCTTTGTATGTCACCCAATGCTTCGAATCATCATGGACACCTGGCAAAAAGGGGCTAGGATAATCCAGAATTAATGGCCACTACCTGATCTTCCAAAGTTTCATGAGTTTCAAGTTCCATCTGCAGTTCAAGTATTCAAAAAGCCAAACAGGTTTCAAGGAAAGTGATGGCTGTTATAATGACCTCAAGCTGATATCTCAGTAACTTCAAGAGACAACAGCTAATGTAGAAACATTTTGGTGACCACCAAATTAAAATACCCTGGTTTTAAACAGTTTTGTAATGGTGAAGTTATTATCAGGCTCAAGTAAATCTTGTATTCACCCATCTGGAATTGAGTCTACAGAGACACCTTCAACAACATCAGTATTTGGCTGAGTAGCTTACCTCATTATTTCCTCTTCCCCAATGCTTATTTGTCCACTGCTACAAGTGATCTATTATGGATGCTGAAAAAACTCCAGCAGAGAATTTCTTCAGCTCTCTGCAGCATTTTTGTGAGAGTTCTGTCTTTCCCATGCAAGTAACTCAAAACAATGTTACAGTTCTGTAAACTTCTTGCAGCTGCAGGTTGTTTTGCAGAATTGTTATGGTTCTAACTAGAAAAACATTCAGAGATGGGTGTCTTAGAACTTGACCAATCCCCTTAGGGGGTGGATGGCAAAAACCAATTACCTTATGCCACTTAATACACTTTGCGAACTAACATATAAAAGTCTTCTGAGAATTCATAAAAGCGCATCCATTTATCCCTGAGCCTGGACTTTGTGTCGTTTCTCTACTCGTCCATGGGGAAAACAGCGACAATCTATCACGCCTTAAATAAATAGTATAGAATGTCTGATTCCTTTCATATCTATTTTTATTGAAAGATGTAATGGACAGCTAGTGAAATGGCAGTTTTGTGAAATCACAACCATGTTCATCATTATCATGGTCTCAAAGACGATGTTGTTTTAAGGGGGCAAGTGCTAACACACTTGTAACTGCTTCTAACCCCATGCAGAAGACTCCTCTTTTTGTTTTAGGAGTCCAGAAGCACCAGGGGCAGGGTATGTTCAGTCAAACTTGCTTCTAGGGTATCTTTGAGTTATTATCATAACATCCATCTTCCTTTTCACAAGTTGCAGCTGGCTGTATGGGAATAACTTGGCCACTTCCATATAGCCTATCCAAACCACACATACCAACCAGTGCTGCTGGGACTTTTTATAAATGACTCCATAAAGATTCAATCAATCCAGCTGAACCCAAAAAGGTATCATATTATTTTGTTAAGAACAGGAATGCAGAATACTCCATTGATCAGAAATCCACAGGTGGATGCATTTTCTATGGAAGTCTCTGACTCATACAGCAGCATGGTAAGCACAGAAGGGCTGGGTCTCTTTAATTTGGTGAACAAGCAGTAGCTGATGCAATAACTAAACCACACAAGCAGTCAAGTTTCAAGTTTATTCCTACCAATTAATTTGGAAGGCATAATGCATTTTCCTCTCTAGTAAACAATCTTTTGTTTTCTTTGGAGACACCAATACTTGAAAACTGATAGTAGAAGCAGAAAATCAGCCTATAAACTAATCATCTTGTTTAGAGCAATCTACTAGTGAATGATCAAATCCTGCATGAGATTTAGTAGTATGGAATAGCTCAGAAGTAGATGTTGTTCATTATTTTAGGGCAGCACATAGCACAAATGCACAAAATAACAAAAGCAATGCAGTCCCTAAGATGCAATCTCATTTGCTGCTATTTGTTGTGGGGGAAATGGTTGGCTTGGAATTTGGTTGACCTTTACAACGCCCATGGGCAGCTCTCTCAGACAGCTAGCTTCTTCCATTGTGCTTTAAAATCCAGTTCATTTCTGAGTGGGCAAAAGCTTTCGTCAAATCAAGGGCTGTTCAACAAATTATAAGATTTTTCTCTTTGATGCAAAACGATGCAACTTTAAGAATAGTTTCAAGGCTTGTTGGAAATGGTTCCAATTATAAACACTTTATCACAGTATTCTAGGACAATCAACATGAATCGGTTTTAATAGTTACCCTTCTTTCCTCAGGCTGCAGTGCAGCTGACCTCCCATAGCTGGGCACTGGTCTGAATTGCAGAAGGGAAGCTGCTTTGAGAAGCCTTGGGGATGCTTTGGAACCCATAATTACTTTGATCAAATGTAGAAAATGTTGGGCCTGCTAACTTTGCAGTATACAACCAACTTTTCTACCCTTTACTGTCATTATCACATGTTAACCCCTATAATGTCCTGATTCCTGCTTAGAATAAACACACATTAGAAACACCAAACTGGTGAAAAACGAATGAAGAGAAAGGAAAGAAGGTCTTCCTCAGATTTTATCAAAACTTTTTTATTAATATGTATGAATTATATATTAATCAATAAGTAGTAAGTACTGTTTAAAGAGATTTCATGCTGCCTCTTACATAAAAGAACACCCTAATTTTCAGTTACTGATTTGTTTTCAGCCTGCTTCTGTAGGGCCACTAGAATAAAAACAGGAATGTAAGGGAAGTTTTTTCTGAAAATTCTAATGTGAAAAAACAACCATTCACAGCTTCGGTATTAAAAAATATTGCAAAGAAGACAGAAGCACTGCACATCACTCAGTGCAGATGACTTTTATATTGAAGCTTTGGGAAGAAATTAATCATTGCTGTAAGTAGGCAGAACACAGCTGGGAGTGGCTGAATTGTGCTTGCAACCAAGGCAAACTGAACAGCACTCTGTAGGGCAGCTCAGCTGGATTCCTGAGCAGTGAGAGGCTGCTAACCATCACAGCCTTTAAAACACCACAGTAGTAAAAGCCCACCAAATGGCTGCAAGAAAATGTTTGGTCTCAGACCCAGTGGGAATTTCCTCAGATTTCAAATAGTGGGGGCCATATGCCAAGATCCCTGCAGCACTTCCTAGCTTGAAAGTAAACAGCTGAATGTATTTGGCACAGTTTTTACTACTGCTGCTCAAGCAGTTTTTGTATGAGTTTGTATGGGCACAGCTATCCTAGCACTGGAATTATGAAGAATTCTTTTCTAAGTCAATAATTTGTTGCTAAATCTCTGGACAGTGTGTATAGGGAAAGTATGAATTGACAAAAAAACCCATCTTAAAAATAGATAAAGAAACATGCAGGAATTTTTACTCATCTCAAGCAGAAATCACTCTTCAATCATTCTTCTGTATATAAGGACAACGCTTCCAATTGTGGGATAAAGTAAGATGTGCCCTTCAAAATTCAGGAAGAACACTTTTTCTCCTTTCCAATCTTAATGTTGTCAATGTTGCAGTTACTCTAAGAAAAGCACTTTTTTTCCTAATACACTAATGCTATTATCAAAGTAGGTAGGTTCCAAAAATGCAGATTAACCACCCTATGGTCATGCTGGCATGAGAAAGGCCAGGTTCAAACATCATGCAAGAACTCTTTGGTCTGCAGCTGGCTGACACCTGGACATGCTGCAAATGATGCCTGACTTGATCTTCAAGACTGGGATTACCAAAACATTACAGCACTGAGCAGTATCAACACATGTACTCCAACAGCTGTTTTGCTGGCAGACTCCAGGGAGATGTCTTATCATAATCTCATAATGAGATATTAACAGCAACCTCAGAGAAAACTGCTTGCTATTTCTCAGAGAGGAATTATCAGTAAATGCCAAACTCCATTTATGGTAGTGTACAGGATGGAAATATTGGTGGCAAGGAAAGCATTCCCTGGCTCCTCCTCTGCTGGTGGGAAGACACTCCTGAGCTATGTCCTTCCTTCAATAGGAAAAATTGAACGTTTGAAGTCCAATACTTGGTCAACAGAAAACTGAAACCAAGACAGTGGGCTTTGATGATACTTTTATATGAGTAAGAAAAATTTTTATTTTTGCCTGCTTAAATGAGAAAAAGCATTGATCTTGTGTGAAAGGATAGTGAGAGCTACTTATACAGTCATAGAATAAGTTCAGTTTGTTGCGTAATAGAGAACAAATGAGGTGGACTAACTCTAACAGAAGGGACCAAGTCATAAAGCCCAGTCCTCTAAAAAGCACACAAGCCTCTTCTTTCTTGTGTCTGTTAAAAAGTTCTCAGATATTTTCTGAGAAAAAAAGTCTCTGTTCAAGGTTACTGTTCTCAGAATCTGAGCTCTTTGGAAAAATCAGTGTTTCTCAGAGCAGTGTGGAACCTTACCACCTAGGTTCAGTTTCTCCAAGGCATTGTATATGTGTATATTGAGGCCTACCTGCCAGATAAAAATCAATAACAATGCAGGTTAGATGAGCAGGTGGCAAAAGAAAAAAAGACTGCATGAAAGAATAAACATTCAGAGAACCACAGATGCCTATTGCTGCTGATTTCTTCAGGACTCCTAAGCTTACAATAGATCTCTCAGATACTGATCCTTTTTCCTTGGTATCAAAGAGATGAACAATCCCACTGAAGTTTTCAGGAGCTGACGGATGCTATGAAAGGCTTTTCGCAAGAGCACTGATAAAGTTCCTTGCCTGTTTCTTCAGCCTGAAGACCATAGGGCTTCACTGTTGAAAGAAACAAAATAGCAAACAAACACTGAGGAATTCTTTTAAGGTGAAATAAGTATTCAGGCTGACCTTGCCTTCCAGATGCAGAGAATTACATTGTTTCTGTATGAAAAGCAGCTTCTGCATTGGTTAGGTTTGCAGAAAATAAGCATTGTTTTTGTCAATAATTCTGAAGCTCTTACAAGCCGAATGTTACAATCAGTGTTTTGATGGTGGCATGTAACAGTTAAATCGAACTAGAATGAAAATGAATTCTTCGAGATTTTCAGCACCTCAGAACACGAGGAAGAACCTGGAAGCATTTTTGACAAATTAGGCCCGAACAAGTATGATAGAAGTGAGTAGGCATTGTTAAGAATGCCTTCTGTCAAGGTAAATATATCTGTTTGCTCTGATAACACCAATGAGCAACTTCTCCCTGTTAGACAACTCAAATTCATTCATTAAACTGTACTAGGTACTGAGTCTCTAGCAAGCTTAGTATAAACAGAAAATTAATCTAAAAAGTGTTAGGAAAATTTATACATCATGGAAAGATTTTGAATTCTCCTTTTTTTCCTCTCCTATATTGAGGTTATTGGAGTAATTATTTTCCTCATCAGTATAAAAGGAAAATGACCTTCACAAAATAATTCCATTTATGCATCTAAATCCTCAAATTTGATTACTTGGGACTTGAGCCGATAGAAGAATTAAAGGTGTCAACAGCAGGGTTAAATGATGCTTTGATATCTAGCAAGGTAGTGTTTTCCCCTCAGATGACAGGCTGTTCATAAGGAGATACAGGACTTCCATACAGCCTTTTTGCTGAGCCACCGCCAATGCATGAAGAGGATACAAGAATACCACAAAAAGTTTTTAAATTCATTTTGCTAACCAGTTACATAATCCTTGAGTGTTGTATACTTGTGATACTATCCAAAGTGATACTAGTTTAGCACTCTGAACAACACTAATCTCTTCTAAGACTTGTTTCTCAGCAGAGAGCTGAGCTTGTTCCAGCAGAGACCCCTTTAGCTCTATCTGTCCTGCCTTTCCCAATGCACTGGCCCAGAGGCCTGTGGCTCTGGTTTGTCTCAGCTGCAGATCCCGAGGCAGACACAGATGTCAGCACTGGCGCTGCAGCCTGGCCGGGGAGCTGGCTGGGGGGCAGCGAGAAGGTCTGCAGCACTGCACCTCTCAAGGTCTGCAGCACTGCACCTCTCAAGGACTGCAGCACCGCACCTCTCAAGGACTGCAGCACTGCACCCTCTCAAGGTCTGCAGCACCGCACCTCTCAAGGATTGCAGCACTGCACCCTCTCAAGGTCTGCAGCACTGCACCCTCTCAAGGTCTGCAGCACTGCACCTCTCAAGGATTGCAGCACCGCACCTCTCAAGGATTGCAGCACCGCACCTCTCAAGGATTGCAGCACTGCACCTCTCAAGGTCTGCAGCACTGCACCTCTCAAGGTCTGCAGCACTGCATCTCTCAAGGATTGCAGCACTGCACCTCTCAAGGTCTGCAGCACTGCACCTCTCAAGGTCTGCAGCACTGCATCTCTCAAGGATTGCAGCACTGCACCTCTCAAGGTCTGCAGCACTGCACCTCTCAAGGTCTGCAGCACTGCATCTCTCAAGGATTGCAGCACTGCACCTCTCAAGGTCTGCAGCACTGCACCTCTCAAGGTCTGCAGCACTGCATCTCTCAAGGATTGCAGCACTGCACCTCTCAAGGTCTGCAGCACTGCACCTCTCAAGGTCTGCAGCACCGAACCTCTCAAGGTCTGCAGCACTGCACCCTCTCAGTCAAGCCTCTGCGGGGCTGCCAGCCCTTGCACCCCACCCAGTGAAGCGCTGCCAGAGCTGTGCGGTCACACAGACCCAAGGGTAGGCTCGTCTTGTCTCAGCAGCAGGAAAAAGGCTAAAAGCTTTTCCTCTCCTCCCCACTGAATTAATTGTTGGTATGTGAAGTACTTCCTTCACAAATAGAGTATACTATTTAAATGGCTGAAACGCTGCAGCCTAATGTGGGCAAAAGATGCATTTTTTCTTATTATCTGAGGTTGGCAGACATGTATTTACAGATGAATCAACTCATTTTCCTGGGCAGAGAGACAAATCAAATCTCTAGAGATTCATACCATGGGAAATGCTTTGGAATGTGTTCCAAGTGGTCCTTTATAAAATAACAACGCAGTTTTGAGCCAGCAGCTACTCGTCAAAGTATTGATCCTTTCCTGGCATAACGACATCTTGCTTAGATGACATAATGTTTCCAGTAGAGCCAAGGGCACCTCAGCCCTCTACAGACATGCTTGAGCACACTCAAAAGAGCAATGAGATGCAGTGCTGATGAATAGCTCTTTGCCTTCAAGAAAGGAGAACTTGAATACAAACAAGGATTTATTAACATATATGTTTGTTTCCCATTTTGAGATGGGTGAGAACAAAAGTACAAGCTTCAACCTTATAAATACAACAGAAAATTTCCAAGGCTAAGTTAGATACTGAAAGGTTACAGGACAAGGGTGTTATGAAAAACATCATGGCCAAATTGAAAGCCTGCTAAAGGCTGTTTTATCCTAGATCCATCCTTTCTAAAAACTAGATGAAAACTGACTGCCATAATAATTTTCTCATTAATTTTACTGGTTTTCAGCATACTGCCAACTATTAGCAATGAAATAAAGTGGACATTTTCTTCTATTGTGCAGTGTGAAAGACAGAAAATTGGGATACTATAAAAAACGCATATAGCTGCTGCTGTGATGATTTATTCCTTTGCTGTTCCCATGTATTCACACTTCAACTGGATAATTACTTAAGAACTATGAAGAAATTGCTTATTACTCTTTCCAAAGGAAAAGGTTCCAATACAGACCCCATCCCATGAGCCATGTTAGAGAAGGTGACAACTCTCCTGACTTCTCAGTGAAGAGAGACAGTACATTTCCAGACAGAAGTTTAGATTTTAGTTGGACTAAAACCTATGCAGAGCCATGTGGCCTCCTTTCCCCACTACGCAAACAGAGGAAATCTCATTTTGAGACTTTAGACATAGCAATTTAAATAAATTTGTTCCATTAAATTTCCTTTTGCCAGAAAGTTGAAAAGTCCACTGTTCTTGGTGATAATCTAACAAAACCACACTTTAATTTGATTTCTAAATAAGAGTAAGCATCTGTATCTAATACACATTCATATATATGTACATATGCCATATCTAAAACAATAAAATGCTGTGGAGAGTTTAATACAGCCAAAGAGAGCTGAATAATAGCAAGAAATTCAAAAGGGAATACCTTTGAGAGCAGTTTATAGGTTGTGCAGCCCAAGGGATGGTTATGATCATCTCCTCTGATCTTCTGCACAAAGAACATAGATTTTTCACACAGTATGAACCTCAGTCAGGACCGATGAATTATAGCGAAAGCACAGCAAAGTTTTCAGCAATATAACTGAAACTAATAACACTTTCTCTAGTATTACTTTCCAACGACTAGTTCATGTTACGGCTCTGCTACATTCTGGAGTAGTGATTGCCATTATCATTACTTGCAACTTTTAAGTTTTGCCACAAGTGATTTCGTATTTTTAGAGCATTAGTAAAAATGTTGGCTAGCATTGACTGAGAACTGGTATAAACAGAAGATCATCACATACAAATTTATATAAGTCATAGACAACAAAGATGGTATGGGATCAGATAGTAATGATAATTATAGTATTATCAATATGGGAACAAGAATACAGCATAACATGAGCTTTTTTTTTAGGGTTTGTAAAAGAATAGAAAAAGTTTTGACTGGTAGAAATCTATCTGTTCTTCCCTTTGCTACATTAATTAATCCAGTGTAAGACAAAATCTCCTTAAGCAAATTTTTTACAAAACAAAACCAAGAAGGAAAGAACACAGGGGTTTTCAAACTTCATTAGTATTTCAATATTGTTCCTGTTCTACAGTCTGTGGCTGAGTTTCAGTGTTGGAGAGACCTTTGAAAAATGACACATTTAATGTATTTATTTCCTCTGGTTACTTGTGAAATCTTATTTTAATGACCATGCATACTAGAATTATTACCACTATACTTCAAGATTTCAGTAGAAGAGATTAAATCTTTGAGCTCTTTAGATGTAAAATGGCTTTAACTTCTGAGAGCTTCCTGTGATTACCTTATCATTTTCTCTTCAAAACTTGGGGATTGGCTGGTGGTTTTACATCAGTATTTTCAGTTCATTTCTTGCACTAAGACTGCCAGTCCTGAAACAACTGTTAAGGCCATTCAAGCAAAATTGCAAATTTTCATTTCAAGGTTTAGAAGCTAAGCTGTTCTCTTTTATTACTTTACAACATGATGCTACATACTGTGTTATACCAGAAAGTGATACGAATAGCAAAATACTTAATTCTCACTTTTTAGTCTGAGTTTTCTTTTTTTCACTTAGCTGAAAACCTTCTACTATTCCTACCCACTTCTCAAAAGTAACAAGATCTAAAAAGAACAAAATTGCAGGTTTTGATTTTTTTTTCCCAGTTCCCCCAAAAATATTAAATATGGGAAAACATTTATCATCTTCAGCTAAAGACTACTTTGTAAATCCAACTCAATAACAGAGTATACCTCTTGGATAAGGAGCAGCAATACCTAAAAGCAAATGTATAAAATACTTTGTTACCTTCATCATATATTTTCACCCAAACATCTGCAGCTACTCCCATTTTCTTTGCACAATAATTTTGCTTATGTCTCTTTCACCAAGCTCTCAACCTCTCTGTTGCTAAATCCTAAGCCTTGCCAACACTCTCACTAGTAAAATGGGCAGCTCAGCCAACAGCATTACCCCAGGAGCACTCAATAACTCTTTTCTACTGAAAGTCATGCTGGGAAGACTCTGTTACTAGTACTTGAACAGCATTATCTTCATTACACTCGTTGCTCAGTTTATATTTGCTCTCATTCAGGCAAAAGCATACACAAACCACAAAACCAGCAATAAATATTCAATAATGGACAGTTCATAAGACCTGATACAGACTTACCTCTTAAGTAGCAAATTCCGTTCCTCTTTCAGAAGAAGAAAATGTGACTTTGATACAACTCACTTGACTTGAATAATAACTACAATGTATTATACTGAAGACACTTCTGGAAATTACACCTATGCAACACACTGTAAGACCAGCTGTAGATTTTTTTATTTCATCCACTATTTTTCATTCACCTTACACTACCTGAACTTACTTTACCACTAATCCTTTTTTACAGAAATTCTATTAATAGGATTTCAATGCTGAAAATACGTGGAACACTAAGAAAGAAGAGAATAAGACTCTTTTCAGCTCAAGTGTACATTTCAACTGCTATGCAGAGAAACTCTGAAATGGAATTAAAAAGCAAACAGTGAAACTTAATTACCTTCTAATACACATTTGGATCAAAGAGAAATTAATTGAGAGATAAATAGGGCCAAACAGCATGGTAAAGGCTTTGCTATCTTCAAGAAACATCAACAAAAACTAATTCCTCCCTCAGACACAAATGACATGAAAAATGCACTAACAGGGGCTTAGAGACTTGAAAAGAGATGTCAGTGGTAGACTTAGACACAGAGATCCAAGAAAAAACCATAAAAGCACTGGTGATGAAGCTGGATAGTCAAAGACAAGACTAGAGAAAAAAAATCCCCAAGCCCCAAAACCCAAACCTCAAATCCTGCAGCAGTCAGTCATGAATATTGTGAGGTAACAAATGTGTGCTCTCAAGATAAATGGTAGATGTCAATTACACACAGCTTGATGCGTTCTAACACCTGAAAATATCTGCTGAAAATAAGCCATTGAAATTTCTATTAATCATCATGTCTCCATTTTTCTTAGATACATGGGAGGAGTCACAGATTTACTTCTAAATAGCTTTTTTTGACCAAAACAAGGAAGGGACCACGGACATGATTGATACTACTGGCATGCTAAAGGCAATGCCTCCATGCTGAATATATCTTCCGGGAACAATGGACCAGACACAAAAAGAAACACAGACTGTGCAGAGAATGAACTAAAATAACAAAAAAGTAAATAATGCTGATAAATATTTCCATCTGTGTCTGGTGTTCTTCCTGAAATTTGAGATTAAGTTGTCCATTAGAAGAAAAATGACCAAAACAGAGTGGTTGAACCAAAGCACTTAAGCTTGCTGTTGAATTCCTTCTTGGAGTTACAAGACACTTTGTTTCAGGTACTTTCTCAGAAAAATTTCAATAATACAAACTGTGAAAAGAAGAAAAGAAGTGAGGCACATAGTAAGATGAGTATGGCTGTTTTAAATAGAAATCTAAGGGATCTAAGAGCCCTGCTCACTCTCATATTACACGCCCAAACCCAGCTTTGCACTCAAGTACATTACAGATGATTCTTAAGGAAAAAAAGGAGCCAATCTGTAGATTCAGCAAAGCTCTAGATACATCTTTTATATTCTGTCCTGTTACATGTCCAGTTTTTAGACTAAAGCTATAGCTTTGCTATTTGTTATAATTTGCCATTAAAAAAAAGGGAGGGGGGGTGGTTCTGTGTCTGTTCCAAAGAGTTGCCTAGTCTTACTGATCTTATAGAAATGGTATTGCCTATTTCCTCATCAACTCACAGTACTAAGCAGGTCTCCTGGCATCTCTAAAGCTCTCCCAATATCTTGAGATCTTTTAACTCCAAGAAACATAAACTAATGCTCCAATGATTTTGCTTTTCACCTTGTTCTGATAGTAAGTTGAATGTGAAATTCAGAAACTGATATGAACTATATAATTTAAAGAAAATAAGTTTCTCTCAACAATGAACAGAAGAGAATGATCATGGCTCACAGCCAAAGACACATTGATTTATTACTCTGTGTTTGAAGTTCTGTCATGCTACAATGCTATGTTTAAACACTTGCTGTACATACAGGAGGCACAATTAGGTGGAATTTCAAGGAACTAGAAATATGTTTGAAAGAGGACCTGTTGCTATTGCCAACTTCTCTGTCTTCTACCCAGTACTTCCACTTAAAAGCGTCCTTCTTTCTCTGAGTCATTTAAGCCTTAACTGTATATTGCATCAGACTTCAGGAAAGAGCATTTCCATCTACTGGGCTGCCGGTGAGCAGCAGTCCTTGGACACAGAGTGCAGCTCCAGGCTACACCCAGCTACCATCCATATGTCAGTTGATGTGTGGACACAGACAAAAATAAAGCTAAAAACCTTCACCTAAAATGCATAAAATGTCAACATGAGCACTGTCACTAATAATTTAGTGAATGACAAGTTTTGAAAACTACCCACATCAATCACTCTCCTAGGCAGAGAAACAAGAGACAAAGCCATTTACCCCAAACCAGCACGTATTTATTTATTTATTTATTTTTCTGTCTCACCGATATTGAATATATAGCTTTCTGTCACTGATATTGAATATAGTGTGAGTGTGCATGATTCCATACATGTGCATTACCAATGTAAATGTATTTTGGCAAATTTGCTATTATTTTCAAAATCTTTTTCAATTCATGTGTAATAGGAAAGGCCACTTACAGGGAAAAAGTTACAAAATGCTATGGTGATGGCTTGTCTTCAGTGATGACTCCTCCTCCGGCCATTACTCTCTCATGTTGATTCTTTCTCTCTTTTTTCCTCTCCAATTTTCTGGAGAAAAATTGCACTGCCCTGAAAGAGGTTTTGTGACTATGTGATTTGCCAGACCATATATAACCTTCTTGAATGTAGCTAGTGCTTATCCCTCTTCTTTAACATCCCTGTTTTCTTTCTTCCATGGTTCTACTGGATTGCTTATTCTTTTTATCTTACCTTGCCTCATATCTTTTTGTCCAAGTACCAAGTACTGTACAGTCTGGGATTGTTTTCTACTCAAGAATAACTGTTGTCTTCCTCTCTCTGATTCTACCTGAATTCTGGTTTTGGGTTAGCTTGCTTGGTAACTTCACTCTGTTTGCTCAATTTTACTTCAAAGAACTGTTTCTTCCGTGTTATTTACAATAAAGTACATGGAGACAATGGCTTGGTAGAAAGGCATGCCCATGGACCAGACAAAATAGTGACTGGCAACCACAGAAAGCCTTGTGTGCTTCAGAAGAATTTCCACTAGTTTGTTAGAGCAGTAAAAATGCACATAAAATAATTCTTCAGCATGGAAGTGTGTCATTTGAATTCACTTTAATTTTTTTCCTTATTGATTAAAGCAAAGAGAAAAAATGCATGTAGAGACACATGGCCTTGTCAGCTTGTAGAGTGAGTTTTAGCCACACCTCGCAGTTGCATGAACATTGCAGCATGTTGCTGACACAGCAGTGTAAGGATCAGCATGAGAAAGCACTCCCCAGCTTATACAACTTTATCAGCAAATCCTCCTGGTCTGAGTGCAGCGAAGTTAGCAGGGGAGTGCTGCTGTCAGCTTAGTTAATTATATTTAGCATCACTCTATACTCTCACATCTATTGTCAGAAAAACTTCTTTTTCCAAGGCACACTGCACCTCCACAGAGAAGGCTACCTGTGTAACCACACCAGCACAGCAAAAGCTTTCCAAATCAGACGAGCTAAAACCAAAACTGAATGTCCACCTAGATGCATAGCTCACCAGCTATCACACTAAATAACATCTCTGTGCCCGCTTAGTTCAAAACTTTAGTAGTGCAAGCTACAGCACTCCTCATTTTGACCAGCCAAGAACACGGATACATGTGTACATTTTAGAACATACCAAAACTTCCCGAGCATCCTCAGTAACAGTCACCAACTGTATGCAGCTACCAGATTGTGAAAAATGCTCAAGTTAAAAAGAATGCAAAGGGAAAAAAAAAAGAAAAAAATTTCAAAAGGAAAAAAAAAGAGAGAAAAGGAAAAAGAAAGAAGTCTACAAACTCTCTGTAGCTCAATACATTATTTGACCGTACTGGCAACAGACGTTTTCCTAACTATAAATTCTTGCACACAATTTGCATGAAACAAAACAAATACTACAGTAGACATTTTAATATTTTTTTATTGCTCTGGAATAACAAAAATTCTCATTCAAATGGTACCTGAAATATCACTGCAGTCACCATGAAGCAAAGCCTAGTTAATACAGCTGTGCAGATTTGAAACAACTGGTTTGGATATTTGGATGTTCTTGAAGACTGTGCTCACCAGCTGCAGTAAGTGAGTCTCAACTGTGACTGCAATGTCGTTGCACTCCTTGAATGCCAGCACATGGACACTGGCAGTTCTCCTCAAACGTAAAGAGACTGACAGTGGAGACTGCGCGCACCCTCAGCTGCCCATGTTACATTTGTGTAACCAGAAAAGTTAAGCAGGAACACTGTTAAAATACATGCTCAGACCAAATTCTCCTTCCATAGCTGTGAACTTACCTTCTTGAAATACTCTATTAGTACCATCTTGTAAGTCCTCTTCAAGGACACACTTTTTGCAGCCAGATCACCTTGAGTGGTGGGCATAAAGAATTGCACCTAACTTACTTGATGAGGTCTTGAAAGGTTCCTCCTTCCAAATCCCTTGCATCTCCAGAACCTTGGCAACGCAGTTCTGTGTCAGGGATAAAATAAAACTCAGGATAAGGAGAAAATACAAAAATGAATGGAAAAGGAATGAAAACAGTGTCTTTGCCTTCTTGAAAGTCAACAGCAGCTGGCTCTGTAGGACTTTAGTCCACAGGTCTAAAACTGGCCGCAGCCCTTCACAGCAGAAGACAGGGGCACTTGCAGTTCTTGATACAAAAGTAGCCCCACTTGCACATCAGATTTATGCATGGGAACAATCCATGCAACAGTCAGTTGTTTCCAGCACAAAATTCTGCAACACATTAAAAACTTAGGCATAAGGTAACAAATACTTAATATAATGAAATATTAATAATACAATTAACCTTGTACTGACCTGATTACATAACTCAGCAAAACGTCCACTGCTAAAATGAACCAGAAGTTCCACATGGCTGCACCAGACTGACACAAAACTTAAATGGTGTCACTTCAGGATTCAAGTCAACTGTCATAAGGATGACAGATGGCTGGGGCTATCTAGGCTGAATCTAACTACATTTCCCTTTGATAAATATCAACAATGAACAAATAAAAATAACTGAAACACAGTTTTAACATCCATATTAATGCTAATGATGGAATGTATGTTTTATTATCACTTTTTTGACAAATCACTTTTGATTTTGATCACTTTTGCCACAAGTGAAATACCTCATTTTTGTATTCTAACAGCAACAAATATAACTTAAATTTATCTAGCTATGACCAAGCAAAGTTCCAGTCATGACTTTGCAGGTTTCATTTCACTTCAGCTAACAGACATAGATCATATTACATATATTTTTCTTGTGTATTCCATTAATGCTGATGATACTCAGGGTTCAGAATCTGTAAGAGGAATCCTACCTAAAGGACACAAATGGAGAAGATGATACTACTTACAGCAAATGTATCTATAAATGGCAATGAAATTACACTTGTGGATGGCAATTTCACCTGTAAATGGTGATCCAACAAGATCTGTGAAACATTTCATTTTTGTCAGTTCTTAGAAGGCAACTACTAAAGTAAATCCCAAAGCAGGAAGAAAACTTTGGTTTTTTAAAAATTCTTAAGAAATAACTTACACATGAAATACACACTAAAGAACAAACATTGCACTGCAGATGAGGACTTATACTACATGCCAATTTTTTGGCTTAATTGTGGCAGGATGTACCCCAAAGCATTGTTGATATGTTAAATTATATGCTAAATTGCATTGATATGCAGCAAAAAAATCCTGTAACTCACCACTGTTTTCTCAGGAGCCATACTCCAAAGAATAACATAAAACCATACTTATTTTCTTGGCAGAAACGAGGTATCCTTGGACGAGAATTGCTGGGAAATCTACAGATACAAATAAAACCCCTCAATCTTGTACCATCTCAAAGCCTTAAATGAAGTGGGTACAATGATTGGAGAGCTTTAAAACAAAGGAAGCTTAAAGCCCCCCCCCCCCCCCGACCCCACTAATTGGGTTGATAACTGGAAATAAACGTACAAAGATAAAGTGGAAAAAATGTGACAGATTTTGTTATAAACCGATGCCCGCTGATCTTCAATTAATGTCTCCATCCATTTACAAGGCGAGTTTTGCACTTCTAAGGAGTACTCTGAGGAATTGCTCTGTACGGCTCAATCAAAAAGGATTAAAGTCTGAACACGTCACACTCGGAGAGCCGCGAAGTAACCCCTGAGCGATCGGAATGCTCTGGACGGGGAACACCCGCGGCAACCTCGGTGACGGGGCTCGGGGCCGGGCCGGCCGGGCCGCCACCGCCGGGGCCGCTCCCGGGGCCGCCCCCGTCCGCCCCAGCATCGCCTCGCTGCCATTGGCCCGACCGGACACACCCGGCAGCAATCTCACTTCTGGTTGGCTCAAGCTGCCGGGCCCCTTCGACGGGCGAATGAGGCGCGGGGTTGTTTTCCCGTCCCAAGATGGCGGCGCTCAGTGCTGCTTCTGTGGAAGGGAATGGCGGGGAGTGAAGCCTAAGGGAGCGGGCCGGGGCCGGGGCCGCGAGCGCGGAGGGGGATGAGGTGACGCCGCCATGGCGAGCGACGGGGGCAGGAAGCAGTTCTGGAAGCGGAGCGGCACGAAGGTGCCGGGCAGGTGAGAGGAGCCGCGGGAAGGTCGGTGTCGCGGGCCCCTGGACGGGACCGGGCCAAGGGGGCGGCTCTGCCCGTCCGGCTTCGCTGTGACCGCAACACCGCGTTCCTGCCCCCTCGGGCGCCCAGTCCGACGGGACCTCGCAGGTCCTGTGAGTCTCTGCTGCAGGGACTGTGTCCGGTCGGTCACTGCTCGGACCCGGTTCTCTTGTTAGCGCAGTGCTCGGAGCCTTCCAGTGCTGGGCACTTCCCGTTGTCTGGTGGAGATCGCTGGTGGCCAGTAAGCGCTGGTGATAACTTGTATCAGAAAGGCTGTTAAATAACTATCTGAATGTGAGTCTCCAGCCTGACACCGTGGTTAAAGGAGTTAACGTGATCTTGGGGATGTATTCACTGGGAAATTTTGAGTGGGAGAATGTGTTTGTAGATCTTAGCAGTGCTAAGTTAGGATGTTTTGAAACGTGATACAAGTTATGATACTTTTGAAATACTTTGCAGGAAACTCCATTTTCTAGGCAAAGGGGCATGTTTTAGTTTCTGCTACATATTTCCAAATATTGTCAATTTCTCAACTTTCTTTCTGAAGTGTGAACAGCAGACCAGCTACAGGCACATTCTCTAATTCAAGATTTTCCAGGGAACAGATCCCCAAAGTCTCATTCACTCTTTTGACTGTTACATCAGGCTGGGAGTGCATGTTCAGATGATTATTTACCAATAACATTCTCTGGTCTCATCCCTAAACTGTTCTCACAGTACAGTTTTCTATATTCTTTTTGTAAGAGTGAAGTGTACTTGTGGTTCTCAGAGAACAGTAACTCTGTATTTTATACACTTTACCTGAATTCAGCAGCATGGTCCCGCTCGTCATTTACGTTCTTACATTTTCAGTTTCCCGTAAGCACTAACTGGGAGTGGTTTTGTTTCTGTAGTTACAAACTAACTTTTTCAGTCCAACTGTTGTTCCTCTAAAATGTTTTCTTTGTAACTTTGCTGAATCTCTTGAGGGTAGAACACTTTTGGCCCTCTCTTGCAGAGGGTCTATAAATAGTTGGAGTTAATGTGCAGGCAACTGCAGGCTTGTGGAAAAACAAGGACACTGTGGAAAATGTGCTCTCGATTTTTATTTATTTTTTTATAGCGTGGAGAGGATTGTTGTTGCTTTCTATTTGAGTGGATTTCCACTGCAGTTGTTCACAGAGTGGTGTAAGGAAAAGGCACGTTCTGTGTGTGTGGAAATGGACAGTGACACCTGACCGTCACGTGAGTGTAGAGCAGGAAACTTGGCTGTGGAGAGGATGGTGTATGGTTGTGTGGAAAGGCTCGTGGGGGACTGTCTTTTTTATGTCCATGGAATCACGTAAAAATCGTGACGAGTTTTTATGAACCACCATTTTCAGTCTCCACTAGGGCTAATTTCACTGGTGTTAATGCTGCACCTGTTGTGAAAGTCTAAGCCTCTCTTAAAATCTGTTATGACTGCAGTCTTTTTGGCTTGGTTCTATCTCAGATTTACTAAGGTTGGACTTACTTATCGTTATGGTCGGGAGATTGGTTTTGGTGTGTCAGGAGGGTATGTTTGTGTCCTTCTATGTGGTTTTTAGTACAGGTTTGGGTAGATGTTAATGTTGCATGTGATTTATTTCTCTTACAATTAGAGAGTACTGTAGCAATAATTTCTATTATGAAGCCACATGTGAATTTTGATGTGTCTTCTGTGGAGTTTTTTTACTTACAAAATAATTTTCTACCCGATAACTGGGAGGTTATGAATTTTTAGTTTGTAGAGAGTTTTGGTTTTCACACAATAACATTCTATTTTGTAATGGTAGCGGCTAGTGAATAAGTCTGTCTTTGGAAGCTTATTTTTTTCAAAGCATTCTTTTAATACTCCTGTGGCTTTTATTCTCTAACCTGTCACCGTCTACATTTTTCTGTAGCTTTGTTGTCCTTGTACTTTAGTAGTTGTTAAGAATTGTCTGGTTGCATTTTGGGTGACAAGGGTACATGGAAGATTAAGTATTTATAGATATTTCTTTGAGAATTTTTAATTTTTTGCAATAGACAAATGGAGAAATGATAAGCCAGAGAAGAGAATTTTTGTAGATTCTTACTGCAGAGTTAACTTATTTCTTGTTTTAATTCCTAGTAAGAAAAATAAAATAGCCTAAGTTAGCTTAGGTTCTCACAAAGAGTTCCTACTTAGCAATTCTATGATTTTTATTAAATTGCTCAATTGCAGCTTCATTATTTTTAGTGGTATGTGAAATTCTTTGAAACAGAGAACTGTTGGAACATTTCAATTGTGTTTATTATTGACTATTTAGTACACAGAATGTCTCCAAATATTTATTATTTTTGTAGTAACTCTCTTTCTTTTCCTTTAGTATTCAACATGTGTATGGAGCTCAGCATCCACCTTTTGATCCATTATTGCATGGAACGTAAGTTAACCTCATATTTAAATATTCCAGATATTTTGGGTCTTCTCTGTCTTCTCTCTTTTTTTTTCTTTCATTGGCTATAAAGTTTATTGTTAATCTTCCTTTTTCAATTTTTGTCATAATCTTGACTTCTCTGTTCTGGCTTCTCCTTTGTGACTTCCTGATAGTTACCATATTTGCAGGAACAAATCGGCTCTTTCAGATCTTAGCTAACATAGATTGCCAGCTGTTATTATTTATTTGTAATGCCATATACATGGGAAATTGTGGTAAAGTAAAAAAAAAGTGTTTTAAAGAAAAGTATTTGGTTGGAAGAACGTCATGCTTCTACTGGATTTTTTCAAGGGCTGGCTTAAAATAGTACAAGAAGTAAATATTCTAGTTAATTTTCAGATGATACAGAGTTGGAGGCAGTTGAAATGTGTGATCCTAAGGGCTGAATTAAAAGAAATGAGATAATTGATTCAAAATATGGAGGCATAGATGCCCAGTAACAAAAACTGGAAGCTTATTGCTTGAAGTGACAGAGTTGGAGAAAGACCTTGCTGTTTTAGACAGTGATGACAAGTCAGGTAAAAGTGTAATTGTTGTAGCACCTGTTAGGGAAGTTACTTCCTGTAAGACATAACAGAAATGTTATAAATGGCATTGCATTACAACTGGGTAAGGACTTTTTCTGATTTGCAGTTCTGCCTGCCTTGTCTTAACAGAAAAAAGAAAAACTAGTCCAGGTGGAAAGACAGGGAAGTCAGAAACGAACTCAAGAACCATCTTGATGCAGTTCTGTGCAGGATGACCCTGCTTGAGCAGGGAGGTTGGGCCAGATGAGCCACTGTGGTCCTTTCCCACCTTACCCATTCTGTGAAAGCACAATTAAGTTAATGGCAGTAACTTCTCTATTTTTTGAGAACACACTGAGAAATACTCTCAACTTTATACCTTATTCAGCTCAGTTCTGAAGGGAGATGTGATTGCTCTGCATTACTGTAAGTGAGAACAGGTACCAGGCTAGGGAGGGATACTTGGTTCATATCGCACACTGCATGCTGACAGAGGAGCAAAAGGTTGGGAGCTGATCAGGGTCCACTCAGACTAGTAACCAGAAGAAATATCCTTCCTCTGAGAAGAGCAAAGTTCTGAAGGAAATCCATGCTGGCATGCCTGAATGGGGAGGAGTGGTAGATTTAATGAGTTTTAAGGTGTGACTTGATTTGTTGATGACAATGATTGTGTTGTGTGATTGCTTATGATGACTTAGGAGTAGGCCATGACTTGATTACAGCTCCTGTGCTGTTATGTAGCAATTGCATTGAAAGGGCTGAAATCTACAGAAATGTATGAAGCAAGAGCAGTGCAGTGTGCCCTGTCTATTTTATAAGCTATTCTAGTAATAATCCTTTCATGTGACTTTGGGGTTGGTCTTTTTCTTTTTTTTTTTTCTGAAGAAAAGGGAAGGAAAGATTTGTTCAGCTTCTATTCAAAGCAACAAAGTGTCAGTTTTTACAGCCCTTGTTCTCAGACTTGTTCAGCTGTATGTTACCATGGGTGGATGTAGTGGTAACATGTGTGGAGAGAGAGAAATATTTGCTACCTGTGTGGTGTCAACTATGAACGTTTGGGGTTTGGTCCTATCCATAGTGTTTTGCTTCCTTCCTGGTTTTCTAAATATTGTTTATTTGGGTTTGAACAGCTTGATAAAACCAGGTTCAAAGCCACCTACAACTCCAGTGAAATTGAAGAAAGTCAGCACCTTCCAAGAATTTGAAAGTAACACAAGTGATGCTTGGGATCTTGGAGATGACGATGATGAACTCTTAGCAATAGCTGCTGAAAACTTAAATACAGAAGTGGTCATGGAAACAGCTCACAAAGTAATTCAGAATCACAGCAAGCTACAAGAACAGCATAAATTTCAGGAAGAACAGCTACAAGAAGAAAAACAAGAGGAATTTGCACAGCTGACTTCAGTTGCATGTGGTGATAATAGGCTTGTTAAATCAGTCAGTGAAGGTCATACATCGAGTTCATTAGGTATGTTGAAAAGTGAAAAAGATGTCGAAAGTTAAAGGATGAGAGGTATAATATTTGCCCCTATAAGACAGGAAACCCTTCCCAACCCTTTATTTATACTGCAGGAAAATACTGTTTATCACCAGTGATTTATTTGAGAGGAAGACTGCATGCCTTACTAAATTGTAATGCATATGAGGGAAGAATAATTAAGCTTTCTTTGTTTTCAGCCTTACAAAGTCTCCAATTTTGGAAGGAAGTTCCACTATTGAATGTATTTTATTGGTTAAATGCACGAAGATGTATGCAATTAATAGTAATACTACTATTCTGAAAAATTGTTATTAAAATAGTGCTGCATAAAATATATTGAAAAGCAGGTGGATTGGGAAATTAACCCTCATGTGATCTGTTCTGTGGTTTGTGTATAAGCTTTAAAGTAACCAGTTGCAATGATTTCAAGATTTCTCAATGGTTGATTTTTGTTTGTGTCCCGGTTTGAGACAAATTAAGGGAAATGCTCTGGGAGGAACATCCCCTCCAAAGAAGGCAGGTTTCAGCCACCCCTCCCCCACCAGGTTTGGAAAGAAAATTCCTCAGACGAAAGTGAAAAAGGAAAAAAAGTTATTTTTTTAACAAACACAATGCATGCAGGCACGGGAAAAGAATAATGCTAAATAATAAAACCTCTTGCTGTGGAGAGAACCTGGGTAGATTTCAGAGTCCTTTCTGTGGGTGTGGCTTTGTCCTCTTTGGAGCTGGGTTGGCTTGGGCCACTCCGGACTGAGGTGTAAGGTCTCCCGACCGATGTTTTGGTGGTGTTGTACAGTCCAGAAGAGAAGAGGGAGAAATGGAAGTTCCAGGAAAACTCCTTGCTTTAGCTAACAAACAAAAAGCTAGCTAGAAGGTGGGAGAATGCCACTCTCTTCCATGATGCAGAGAGCCGAGCTGAGCAGCCGGGCAGGAGAAGCCAGCGAGCTTATCTGTGTTTTGAACACAGCACCAAAAGAATTCCACCGGCTTCCCCCCACTCTCTCCTAAAGGTCTGCCTTAAAGCTACAGAAAAGGCACAGGATTCATGTCTGGGCATAGAGCAGGCGATAGGGGATACACATCATAAAGTCACACCAAGACATTCCACCTCAAAGACTGTTTGTTTGGTTTATTTCTTTTTTAAGAATGGCAAGGAGAATGAAAACAGCTTTTAGTAACACAGAGATTTTAGAAATCCATTAGCCTTGCTATTAATATGATCTCTAATTGATGTATTTTAATTGTGGAATACTGCTTCAAAGAGAAATGCTCTTTCTGCTAAATCCAAGTAACTTGAAGTCCAAACTTCTGCTATACTTGAGTTTGCATTTTTCAAAAACAGAGTTCTATTTTGAATTTACAAATTAAGTTCAACTGATTAGTAGCCTTCTTACTGGCTGAGGCTAACTGCTATGCTTCTTTTTCCCTTCAGATAATGCTAGTGAAAATTCCTCCATGCCGAGATCACAGTCACTTCCACAAACTTCCATACCTCCCTTGACAAGTGGAATGGCAGACTACGGCACCTCAGTTACTCCTGCATTAACTGAGAGAGAAGCGTCTCGATTAGACAAATTTAAGCAGCTACTTGCTGGCCCAAATACAGATCTTGGTGAGTGTTTCTTATCGGATCTGTGAATTACATCTAAATTATTTTTAAGCTATAGAATTTTCCTGTTTGATCTACTGTCCTGCCATATGGTTTGCTTAGAATCTAATCCTTTCAACATATAGAATTGATCGTACAAAAGAAAGAATAATATTGAAAGCTTTTAGTACTCATGCTTTTAATAAGTAATTTGCATACATCATACTAATATGTAGGATGTTCGATGGCTTCTTGTTCTTTCTCACGTTATTTCTTCCTACTAGATTAATCTCTGTAGAAAAAAACCCAAGTGTAATTAGTGGTGTTTATTGTTAATGCCTGATAATGGAACAGTTTGGAATATAAGAGTTATTTTCATGCTTGGAAATAAATAGGAGTGAAAAACAATGAGGCATGTAAGTATTACTGCTTATCTACTCAGTGAGCCTTCTTCATGTTCACGGGCTGATACAGTAGTTCTGTGTCTCATCTGTGAATGCTGACAGCAAGTCAATGAGAAAACAAATGTATTGTCAGATAACTTGACTGTTCCCTTTGTATACTGGATTTTAGCTGCTGAATAGTCAATACAAGTGCTGAGAGGGTATCACAGAATCAAATGGCTTTGTATCCCAAGTGAAAATCTGAAGTAGAATTAGTACACTGTGTTTGGAGAACTTGGTGATTAGGAGTTTAGGGCAAAATAATGAGTAAAGAAAGTGTCTTTGAGGTAGACCATTCTGGAAGATACCTGCAGGAAACTTACAGAAAGAGGTACAAATTGCATATTTGCCTGGTCATTGTCTTGAGGCTTCTTCAATATAATGCAGTCTCAGTTGTGGCTTTTTTTTTTTTTTTTCTATGCTGTGTCTTATTATCAGATTGATGCTAGGAAAGTACAACTATGGAAACTATCATAACTGGATGAGATTTAGCACTTCAGTGAGTTATAGGACATTCATATGAAATGCAGCCGTGAATAAAAGGAGGTGTTAAAACATATTTTACATAAACTTGAAAATAATAATCAAATATCACTTTTTAGCCCTTTGATCTAACAGATGTTATGACCTTTGTGATTTTGGCCAACATGAAAACTCATAACTTAAGAATGTTTTAATGGTAGAAATCTTTGTGACATAAGGTTGCAAAATCAGAGGAAAGACAGCATTTAGTTTAAACCTATCCATTTCACTTTTACTGTCTAATTAGTTAGGAATACTTTACCAACAAATCAGATTTATGGATTAAAGTAAAATAATTTTGGAAGAAAATTTCCACTCTTATTAGGAGTGCAGTCACCCTGCCTGTGGTGATTTTAGTCAAAAAAACCCCTGGGTTTGGGTTTTTTTTTTTATTGCTATTGAACTTTATGAATCTCACACTGAAAGGTATGAAGGAAAGTGAAATTTGAGTATGTTTCCTTGATATTAAAGTGTGAAAAATATCTAATAAGCTCTCAATATTATTTCTCGTACAAACCACTAAATAATGCCTTTTCTACCTCTGTTTATAGGCAGCTTGTTCTTTCTGTTGCTGTGTAAACTGATGAGTACAGTTTGAAGTTGTGTGAATAGAATTTTATACCAAGTTTTGATTTTTTGGATGCAAATATTTTGACTTTTGTATCTGGAATATGTCCAATCATACATATATATATATATATATATATATATATATATATACTTATATATGTATATTTATCTACCGGTAATACATGATTTTTTTTTTAGTGAAAGAAATAAATTCTTTATTGATGACATGCAAACTCTTGATGTTCATGAAGCTCTTAGGAGTAGATCATATATGATGGTAGTGCTTCGACTGCATTATTGGTATATATTAGGGAAAGTGTGTGTACACATATATACATATGTAAATGTGTGTGCTTATTGCCATATGCACAATTCACCAGAATCTGGTGTGTGCATGTCTATGTGCATTTTTAATGTATGCATTTTTGGAAGATGTTTGGTTTAGCTCTGTGCTACAATGAAGATTATGTTTAAAAAGTATTCTTGACTTATAATGACAGCAGTAGCCTGGGAAACTGTTGCAGGTTGTGTGTGGGTTTTTAAATTTGTTGTTGGGGTGGTTTTTGTGTTTTTTTTTCCTGTTTCTCATCAGAACAGTACTGGAAGTCTACTAAGGTAGAAATTAGGTAATGGGCTCCAAGCTAAAATTTGTGGTAAGTAATGTAGAGATAGGTGGCTATTCTGATGCAACTGGCTTATTCTCTGTGTGTATGGTGATGTGGTATGTGTGGGTCTGCTTTGTGTTAGAGCCACAAATAGTTGGGCTTTGTTTGTCATGCTGAATTGAATTAGTAAGTCTTGGAGACATTTTTGTAAATATTTCTGTTCATTTCTGCATCTATTAGGCTTGGTTTTGCTTGGAAGTAGAAGTAACAGAAGTAAAGTGTTTCTATTTTGTTTGTTTCCTTGATACAGTTTTGCATATTGTTGAAATAGATTACGTAGCAAGTGCTTTCAAAGCAAAATAGAAGTAAGTTAATCTGTGGAACTGTAGCCGTGTCGCATACATTTTCAACTCAAGAGTTTTCTCTTATCATAATGTGAGAAATCAACGTTGACTATGAATACAAAGTGTAAAATGCAATTTTAGTCTTGTATATCAACTAGAGGTTGTGAAAGAGTGTGTTCTTTCACAAGAAAACTCTCAGAAAGATGGATTATGTGTATAAATTTGGTAGTGAAGATTATTTTAGCCATTGGAGACAACTTACACGTTTTGGAGCTGGGTTTGGTCCACAGGTTGGATATTATGAACTTGTGGCAATAGTTACTGCAAGAAACGTGGGCTGGTAGACGGAGCCTATTGTAAGAAGCAGTTGTGGTTGCAGGGGGACTTGAGGACTGACCCCTGTCAATTAGATCACAGGGAGGTGATGGGTGCAGGTTCAGGAAGCAGGATGGGACTGTCAGTAGTACAGCTGAGTTCAGGAGACAGCTGCTGAGTAGACTGTAGGGTCTGTGTGTCTGCACAGCTTCCTGCTCCTGGTACGGCATGCCAGGTTATTCAGCAGGAATAATTCACAGTAGTTTTGTGCAATCAACCTGTGCTTATGCTTGACTTGCAATTAGTTTGATGCAGACTTACTTAATTTCAGGCCTTGTCTTTCCTTGTAATGGACCTTGCATTACTGAGTGAAGATGGGCTTGCAGAGTCTGTTGCAAACAGTTGCTTGCTTTAAGAGGAGGGAACAGAACTTTAACAAAGCAGCGTGGGGGGAATGTTTCTGAGAAGAAATTTCTCTTTCCTTCAACAGACCACTTTACATATTAGAGGAACAGTACTGCTATGTCTATCAGGTTTCCCATTAAAGTTTTATTCTATTAAATGTATTAAACTTGTGTTTTTTAGTAATCTTGTACAATGTTTTAGGGAGCTGTTTACTGTGCAAACACAGTGTAAGCAGACTGTTGATAAAATTTGACAAAGCAACAGACAAGTTACTGCATACTTGCAACCTCAGCACAGCAGTTATATGCTGGGTTTTTAATATCGATTTAAAAATTAGCTGAGTAAAGCACTTCCTTAACTCCTTCTTTATCTTCAATTCAACTATTTTTCTTCTTTTTTACATATGTATGGCTAATGAGTGTGTAGTTGGATGTGAGAAACGTTTATTTGAGTCAAACAATAGCCAGTGGTAAGCTTGGTGTACTGTGTTCTCTTGATTTAATAAAGCTTCGTAACATTGTAATGCTGCTGTTATGAGACATAACACGTGTATTTAATTATTTCAGAGTCAAACCAACTAATTTCTTAAGTTGCAAAATTGTTTCGCATGTTAAGATGACTTTTTTGTACTTAGTCATGACAAATCTCGAATTGAATAAAATAACATATTGAAGTTTTAGCATACTACCTTGATGAAAAGAATAGAAGGCCTGTAAAAGCACCCATGAAAATTGTCAAGTATTCCCATCTTAAATTTACTCCAGCTGCTGTACACATTCAAGAGCACTTTTCATTGTACTTTTTTTTAAACTCATCTATTTCTCTTCCTCCTTCTAACCAAATCTTAAAAAAGAAAACTTTTTCAGAGAGTACTACAGGCTGCTGAGTTGGATGCTGTCTCTTGGCTAGTTCTTTGCTATGGAAGTAAGATAATGTTGTGAAGTCTTACAGAGCGTGTAAAGAATAGCTGAACTTTTGATTCATCTGATGGTAACAAAACTTAATTACAAATTCTACAGGAATTAAAAATGCTGTAATCTCAGATTATCTCATAACAATAGCTGGTTGTTTCTGTGTACTATAATAACAGAATTCAAGAGTGGTTCTCTAGAAATTAAATTCAGAAAGAAAACTTCTTAGACATCTCTTTTTCCCGTCACAGTGGTCTTACGTATTGTTGCACCAACTTGAAAAGTAGGATTTTCCTATTCATGGTAACATCCATTCTAGATTTATATTAAACCTGATCTAACATAGTAATTACCTTTTCTTTCGCTTATGGCTCATAAATCTAGTATTCTGTAACGGCAGTCTGTTATGTCCTGTAAAATTGCTTGCCAAACTGGTGCTATTGAAAAGTTTCAATAACTTTACAAAATGCATTAATTGAAATGAACTTGATTAATTTTGTTCCCAGCTTCATTAATTTATCTGCACTGAGCTACACAGTGATTTATCTCTGTGCTCCTAGTACATCCATGTCATTTAGAATTTTAATGCCTCCTGCAGATGTGAATTACTTGTAGTTGATCATGTGAGCGCTTATTCTCCTTTCAATTTGTTGATATATAGTATAAAGTGAACATGTGTCCTACTGCTGCTTCATGTGATGTGCCATTAGTCATATCTGTCTTTTCAAATTATTGTCACCAAAAGGTGTCCTCTCTGATTCTTGTTCTGTTCTAGTTAGCTTTTTTCTACAAAACATGCTTTCCTATTTAGCTAATAAAAAAAAGATTAATAAAACGGGGCAGTACTCTACCAGTAGACTTTGTAACATATATTTTTTTTAATCCAGAATCTTCTGAAAGAAATGAATGCTAAATATCCATAAGTGATTCCTTTTTTAGTTACTTTTTGCAGGATTAGTATTCTGTCTTCTTGTTTTCTGTGGGTTGGTCTCATAACTTGTATTTTCATGTAATAGTAAGCATTTATTCTGATTAGTGTTCTAGTGGAGTATTTCAATGTAAAGGTATTAATTTATGGTTTTTCATTGTAACTAGATAATAATAGATTTTTGAAACAATTTTGAGAAGATTTTGCATAGTTTGTCTCTTCAGGATGTATTTACCTTCTTTTTTAAGATCCTTGATTGACGTAGTAGTTCCAGACGTGCTGATTCTAGTGATGGCCCCAGTACAGGTGCAGGACCTTACACTTGCCTTTGTTGACCTTCTTGGGGTTTGCTGGGCCCACCTCTTAAGCCTGTCCATGTCTCTCTGGATGGGATCCGCTGCTTCCAGCAAATCCACTGCATCACACTGCTTGGTGTCATCTGCCACGTTACTGAGTGTGCACTCGATCCCTCTGTCAGTGTCATGGAGGAAGATATTGAATGGTATTGGCCTCAGTGTGGACCTTTGTGGGACACCACTCGTTACTGGTTTCCAAGTGGAGTTGAGCCATTGACTGTAACTCCTTGGATAAGGAGCTGACTGAATGCCCATATCCATCTAACAGCCCATCTCTCAAACTAATCTCTCCGGTATTAGTGGCAAGGATGTTGTGGGGGTCTGTATCAAAGGCTTTACAGAAGAATTGTAGTTGGAATCAAATTTTTTCAAGTAGAATAAAAGTAGATTAATATTGTTATCTTTTAACAAGGATTTGTTAATTTTGACTTGAGCGAAGGTTCCTTACTTTTCTGCGTTCCAAACACCACCTATCATTGAATTAAGTTTTTATTGACGGAAAGAAAAAAGAGTAAGACTGAACAGCTGGAGCTCCTATTAACAAACAAGATAATCTTTCTCTTTTCTCAGTTTTGAAAAAGGAGCCTGTACCCTAAAGCTTTCTCCTTTTTTTTGGTCAAGAGTTTTGGTATTCAAGCATGACTCAGATTAATAAAATGGATAAGAGGCATTGTGAGCTACAGAGATGAGCCCTAGTTATGAGGTTCTGGACTTCTTGCCTGTAAATCAAAGATCTATGTGATTTTTGTTAGTATCAAAATGTATCAAAATAGCTTAGGGAGTAAGCTGTTTCTTTTTGTGTGGTAGTCCACAATGAACGTTCCAGGTTAAAACCACTGATCCGCTCAAAAAGAAATGTTCTCTTAGCACAGTCCTTAAAACTCCCATGTTATACTCATGGCTCCATTAAAGAAGAGCGGAGTTCTGTGCTATGTATGTTTCCAAGTGGATTTGGATGTAGAGCATTACAGTGGGGCCCTAAATTCAGCTGATGTGAAAGGGTTACTGTTAAAAAAAAAATAAATCCCTAAATTATCATTCAAATTCCTGTTCACACACAAAATTGCCTTGGTAGTTACCGCTAACTGATCATAGCAAAAAAAAAAATGGGGTTAGACAGCATTCTACTCCAAATTGCAAGATTGATTAATTAAAAGGGTGTTTTTGTGTCAGTTAAAGTTTTAGCAGAATTTTTAGGAGATCATTGTACTGATTTGTGATGAGGTGTTCAGAAACAGTCTGTGAGTCTGAGCCACGTGGTGAACAATAAAGTGAAGAGGGATATTTTACTCTGGATGAGCTGTGAGAAAGAGAGGTACTGTATGATGAGATGTTCTTGTGGTTTTTGTGTTTGTATGGCTTTTTGTTTTTGGTGTGCTGTCTCCCTTCCTTACCTGATAGCATCATGAAAGCTGAACTTACACTTGTTGAAATCTGCATTATCCAGTAAAATAGATTTGGGTGAGAGGTTCAGTGTTCTCTGTTGAAGTGATAGACCGAGGGAGCAGCTTTGCCTCTTCCCATGACTTCTTGCAGACTTTGTGGAAGGGGAGGAATTTACCAGGAATGTCACCAACAAGACTACTGAGAGCTCTTAACATCCTGCGGGTCCTGAAGCTTTTGAACATCAAGATTAGCAATGTACATATTGTAATGAGTGGCACATACAGCTTGTCAGTTTACGAAGGCTCAAGGAAGTATAATTAATCCTTTAGGTTTTCTTGCCAGCATGTTTTTCACTATTTATAAAGTAGGAACATAAGTCACTGTTACTTCATTAGCAGCATGCCCAGAACTGGAAGATGTATGTAAAACTTGTCTGGGGAGGTAATCACAGTGGAGCAAGTTTCACTGTGTATGCCTGGGCTGTGCTGTCTCCCTGATGCATATTATTAGTTAGGTGTGCTCTCACATATGTTTTAGTCACAATGGACAGCTACTCTGGAGATGTAATGCATGCTTGCAGTTAACTGAGAAAAACTTACGTGGATTAGAGGTTAAGGGCTAGCCTTTTACAGGAATTTGATATAATAGAACCTAATGAAAAGCCAAACTAAAAAATATTTCCAGTGCAACCACTGGAGTAAAGACTCAAATCAGTAAGAGCTGCAATTTTTTTTAAACATTCAGAATAGGGTTTAAAAGCTTTTCTCTTAGTTCTACTTGAAAAGTTAGAGACTGTTTCAATGCCATTAATGTAAAAATAAAAACAGTTGATGATGCACAGAAATTGAATGTTTTGGGAGAACTATGAACAGCAACATCTGCTTCTGCCACAGTTGTTCTCCGTTACTTATCGTCATTTCCATCACTGGCTTCACTTGTTGCAGGTCTTAGCAGTTTCAAGAATCTTCCTTTAGCCTTAGTTTTCCTAATCACTTGCTTTCTTGTACCTTCTAACACCAACCTCATCTGCTTCTGCTTCTCTGACTTTTTATGTGAAATAGCAGACAAGATGTACTTTCCTACTCTTTTCTAGCGAAGGTTCTGAAAAGGACCTTACCCTGTATTTACAAAGGTGCATTGGACTTTATTTCCTGTTTCTGCAGCATTCAGAATAACTCTTTGTTCCATTGAGAAGATTAAGGGCAGTGTTTGATTAAAAAAAAAAAAATAATGAAGTGCCTAACAGAGCTATTATTCATTTTGAAAACCAGTTGCTGTGGTTGCCATAGTAATAACAAGCCCTCTATTAAAGCTATTTTCTATATGTACTGCCTGTATTATAACATGCTGTTGGGGGAGCTGCAGTTCTTTGCATCTATGCCTTTGAAAGAATCTTCCAGCTTTGTATAGTTAAAATATCCAAGGAATTTATGTTATAGGAACACAGAGCATGTAGATCTAGTTTATCGTATCTATCATGGAGTTGCTCATGCAGGCCATCACTTCATGTAGCCATTTATAGTAATTTCAGTGAAATAACAGCTGTATCAAAAATGAATAATACATACATAGAAATTTTGAACTTCTTTAATATTTCTGATTTTTTATTCATTTGTAATGGATAGAATGATGAGCTTGTAGTTCCAAGAAAAATACTTGTAGTCTTGGTTGTTTGCCCTCATGTGTTTTAGGTGTAGTGGGTAACAACTCCAGTAATTGATTGTACAGTTGAAAGCTGGTAAACTAATGGCATGTTTTTTTTGTAAAATGCCCCATGAAATATTTATGGAATATGAGAAGTCTTTCAATCTAAATGCAGTAAAAGGATACTGTCCTAAGATTTCTGTTAGAACAATTGCTTTAAACTTTTTCTTCCTCAGAGAGAGGAAATGTGTATGTAAATGTATTGTAGTAAACCAGATAAAACAATTTTGTTCTGAAATTAAATTAATTGTATTAATTTGAAGCATTTTCATACCACATTATCCCTTCATGATAAGATATCCTAACCCAACAACGTTTCTGTGAAAAGTTACTGCTGTCTCCTGAGCAGAAGAGATGGTTGGCTAGTGCAAGCAAATTGAGATACTTTTAGTCTAAAATCTATGGGGATTTATAAGTATTTTTGTACTCATTGGTCATTGAATTATATCAAATAATGAGGTAGCTGAAAGAGAGAGTAACAGTTGGGGTTTAAACTGTTTCTTCAGAAAGTATCCTTTCAGTTTGGGACAGAGTTCATAGACACGGTTTTACGAATACTGTTTTTGGATCTGCCTAATTTCAGCTTGTTCTTTGCTCACACTTTTTACAAGTAATCATGTCTGTAATTAGAACTTTTACAAATGCTCATTTTCGAAATAATATTTCTGGAAGTTTAAGAAAATATTAATTGTATTGAAACAAGAATATTTTTGCAGTACTATCTTGATTGAAAATATATGTCTGATTCGTAGATGCTACTAAAACTCTTTTGTAGAAAGGCCTGTGCTTGGGAACATGCTCAACAGCACACAACTAGGATGTCTAATTCCTTGGGAAATTTACAAGGGGAAGGAGATACTCTAATGACAATTAATTGAAGTTATGCTTCAACTAGAGAATGTAACATTTCAGCCAATGACAAATAGTTTAATAATTAATTATTTATTTAATACACATCAAGTTTCAAATATAAATACAAGCACATTTCCTTGCTATTCTCAGCATCTTGGTTGAGGATGGATTTTTTCTGGCACCTCAATTTAAAATCTTGCTAACTATGAGGTAGATGTATATAGTCAAGTATGTTTTTACAAGGCAGCAGTTTTCGAGTTTGAAACTTTGTCACCTGTGCTGCTGCATTCTATGCAATAGAAGTTAATAAATTTACTGTGTGGTTGGAGTCTATTTGTACTCTACAGCAGCAGAAATGTGGTACCTTTAGATTTGTTTTGCAGTTTCCCCTAATTTCATTCTTTCCTGTTTGTCTTTATTGAAAATTAAATTGAACTGACCAATAGCCATGGTCTAAATTTGGGGGGAGCTTCATTGAAGGTGACTGCTTTTTATCATCTTAATATTGTTTGGCTTGTGATTTTAGGTGTCAGTGGACCACCTTTGCTATGAAGACAGGCTGAGAGAGTTGGGGTTGTTCAGCCTGGAAAAGGGAAGGCTCTGGGGAGACATGGTTGTGGCCTTTAAATACTTAAAAGGGAGCTTATAAGAAAGATGGGGACAGATTTTTTGTCAGTCTGTTTTGATATGACAAGGGGTAATAGTTTTAATCTGAAAGAGGGTAGCTTCAGACTAGATATAAGGAAGAAATTTTTTACAGTGAAGGTGGTTAAACACTGGAACAGGTTGCCCAGAGAAGTTGTGAATGTCCCATCCCTGGAAACATTCTGGGTCAGAGTCTCGGACCAACCTGATCTAGTTGAATATGTCCCTGCCAATTGCAGCGGTGTTGAGCTAGATGGCCTTTAAGGTCTCTTCCAACCCAAACTATTCTATGAACTTAGTATATTAATTCTGAGATAAAAGTGTTAGAATGATTTCATTCCAGCTCTTTTTTTTTTTTTTTAATTTAAGATTCTAGCATCTCAAGGTAACCTGAGAACTGGAATGCAAGTATTTAAATTATGTGCTGTTATTTGATTTTTAGGAACTCACCTGTTGAGTCATTTGTAAGAATAAAGCCCATCTTAAAGACAGTAATAGAAATGCTGTAGAATTTGGTTATGTATGTCTAATAATATGCACATGTAATTACTGTATTTTAACAACAGTATTGGAATTCAGCCTCACTGGCAGTCTTTTATGTATGTCTAAAATGGTACTCTTGTGTATATGCTTCAATTTTTTTTTTATCTCTCTTGTCACCAGAAGCATTTTTATTTTATGCTATAGTAGTGTTAGATTAAGTCTTCTAGGAGCGACTTTTGTCCTGCTGTTGTAATTGTTGTTGGAAAGGGCAGGGTTCTTTGTTTTCTTTCCTCGTGTTTTGGTGTTGAACCATCAGAGGAAAGCATAATGTGAATTGATGCTTTAGCAATAGTGACAGGTGAGGGTCAGACTGTGTGCTTTTGGGGTTTGCTACTACACCTGATAAGAATTCTTGCATAGCCCCTTTGAGTTTTACTGTGTGCTCTTTGTCACTGGCAAAATACTAGTTGAGTTCACTGTAGTGAAAAGTTAGGGCCAGAATTTTATATGATTTTTTTGGATTAGTCTGAGATCCTGGAATTTTGGAAGACTGTGATATAGGACAGCAGTCGGTGTGAAGAAATGGAATTATCACATACCCAGGGCTAATGGTTTGTGATGGAGTTGACTTAACTCTCAGATGTGCAGTCATCTGTCTAACAGTTTCTGTCCTGAAAGCAATTACTATACCACTTATGAAAGCAAAACCAGAAACAAAAGCCTTGAGAAAGTTTAGAAGGATGGCATGACAACAGAGCAAAGTAGGTTATTAAATACAATAGAAGGTTATTAAATACAATCCAAAAGGTAAAGTTCTGTGTCAAATAAGGAGAGCAGAGTGGAATGTGAATCCTGTCAGGCCAAATGAACGGAAGGATTTCTAAAAGAGAGTTTGAGAAACAGTTTAGAAACATATAAAAACTAGCTTTAAGTGGTTTTTCTCAAATATATTAGGAGAAGGAACATTGCCAAAGATTTTGTAGGCCCAGCAGACAATCTAGGTATAAAAAGAGCTCCCAGAGAGGATAAGGCAGTGGCAAAGCAACATAAATAATTATTTCTGTTCAGCGTGGAAGAATGCAGGGACGTATTCACTCCCAAATCCTACATTATAGATAAATAGAGGATCTGTTTCAAATAAGTGTTATGTTGTCAAAAAAAGATGATTTGTCCTTGGTTTTTACTTCCATGTCCAGTGCTGAGATTTCCTTCCAGAAAGAGCGGTCCTTTGGACCCCAGTCCCATAGGATATGTGTGTTATTTTTTGGAATTACATGATACCCCAAGCTATCCCTAATTAAAGGAAATGTGTGTTCATTGCAGAATAGCATCAGGAGGGGAGGGAAAATAAGCTGTGTTCCAATTTGTTTGTGTGTTTCCTATCTTTGGCCTTAAATGAGTTACTTAAAAGTAAGTGGAATTTTTGTACTGGGTGATTTGGGATGATTGTCACTCATTTCATCACATGCTTCACATTTCTGGTTGTGACAGTAAATTTGTGTATTTTCTTGTTTTGTACTTTTTTTTTTCTTTGCATGGGTTGGTACCCATGTTTGGGCATGGATTCCTATTGAGTTGAGTTAAGAGTGGAGATAAAAAAAGAAAGGTGAAAGATCAGAGTTCGGTGGGTATAGAGTTGAGAGTGGACAATTGATGTTAATAGAAAATAATAAAAGTAGTTGCTGAGTTGCAATTTATTTTCTATTTTCTGCATATACTAATTACATTGTTTGTAAATGGTATGGTTGTGTGTAAAGGTAGCCAAAACTTGAAACTTGGGCAAAATGATTGTGTAAGGAAGTAACAAACTAATACACAAGAGGCTGATTCCATTCAGCCTGGACACAAATAGACTGGATCCAGTAAAACGTATTTGTTCATAAATACTGCACAAGGAAGAGTAGAGCAGGAAGATGCACAGCTGGAGATTTTGCTTTTGAAGACTTGGGGCTTTCATTGGTATTAAACTAACTGGAGCTAACTATCATGCTCTGGGGTGGAAGGGAAATACATATGTAATTTGTAGATTGTTTAGTTAAGGCAGATATTATCTCTTTTTCAAAATTGTTTTTGTTCATAAACTATACAAAATACCATTTTTATACTCTTGTTCATATTACATGTTTTCTTTGCCTTTACATTTTCTGACCAATTCCTGTCTTTTGGCTTTTAGAAGAATATAAAAAGTGGTACTGTTACTTATGATGTAGTGCTTGGTATTGTGGGGATTTACTTGGCATCAAATCATGGGTGGAATTGAAGCTTGTTGCAGAAGTGGTCGGGGCTGCAAGCCAGTACTGAAGCTGCTTGGAGGCTGAGCAAACTCCCTGGGGTGTGGAGAACTACGGTAGGAGATGTGAGAAATTGCTGTATGTAACAAACCACAGTGTGAGAAGCTGACACAAGTTGTAGATAGCACCCTATGGTGTTCCTGGATTTCACAAGTAGTAAAGGGGGAGTTGTGTGAGAAATGCCCAAACAGTGCCGTTGCACAGAGAGGAGCACTGGGGCCACTTAGGGAAGTGCGGTGTTACAAGACCAATGGTGCCCGGTAATCATTTCAGAAATACCAAATTTGGGTATAGCAGTAGCAAAGCTGGAACCATGAAGGGAAGAAATAATTGGAGTGGTTTGTTAAATAGGGGCAGAGAAAAGGAAGTAGAAGTGTGCTGGAAAAAGATGATCAAAAAATGGGAAACAAGGTTAAGTTATGTGACCAGGTGCTGTCTGGGGTCCCTGTTGGGCAGCTCGTGCATGATCATCACAGCTGGAGTATGACAATAAATTAAACTTGTTTCAGTTGCTTATTGCATTTTTTCCCATTCAATCCTTGTGTTTTCAGTGACAGCATACTCATGATGGAAGTGTATTTGTTGTGCCAGCCTGTAACTTTTTGGATTTATCTCTTAGTACAAGTTCTGCTTTCATTGTTTCTTCGAGACTTTGGTTCACACTGAACTCTAGTAGTGTCATATTTTTCTAATGTTACTGATCCTTTGGTCATTTTTTATTCTTCCAATGCCTCTCAACTCCTTGAGATGAAGGATAAGGGAGGAATTTATTGTGATACTATGAAATTTCTTGGGGTTATGTGTATAAGCATGCTTTCGTGCTTTCTCCATCCAGGCGTATTTAGTATGCAGAAGTACTGTGAACTTTTTAATGTTTTTTGAAAGCATATGCTGCTGCTCCTTATTTTGTGTAGACTTTAATTATATTGCAACTGCTTTACCTGCTTTGATACACTGTATTCCTTTCATACGTATCTCAAAAATACTTGGAAGAATAATACATTTATGTAGTAAGTTGCCAAGTGAGACAATATAAGGCATGTATACCAAAAAGTAATGCTGAGAAATACTCCAGAAAGTTACCTTATCACACTCAGTACCTATTACCACAGGTGTCCCTATGGATAGCAGTTATCCAGTATTTTATTAATTCATTAGGATTGCCCTGTATTTCTGATTTCACTGGATTTTCTAAGAAGATGCGATCATTGTTGTAAGCACCTTTGTGCTAATTTGAATATATCTGTGTATATAAATTGGTAGTAGTTTCCTTGCTTCTCATGAAACTCTTGTGTTTTAATAGACGAATTGCGAAAACTGAGTTGGTCTGGCATTCCCAAACGTGTTCGTCCAATTGCATGGAAGCTTCTTTCAGTAAGTTGTATTTTTTTTTATTCTTCCTTTGCATTTAGTGGTAATAGCTTTTTCAAGCATTGCAAATGATTTTGCATGAGTTGTAATCAATCAGTGATGGTTGAAAACATGTCCTGTACTGAATTGTAATGGAAGTTATGTTCTTTTACTCAATTTCAAGATTAATCTATCAAATTGAATGGAGGGGGATGAGAAGTAGTAGTAAATCATGTCAGCTGTGTATCTTTATTTTTCAGCCTGGCTTTCTATGAAAGAAAGGCTTGTGATAACAGTGGCCTCTTTCAACCACTTTCGATGGAATGGTGGAGAGTTCAAAGACAAGTACATTCTTAATAGTTTTCTTGGAAATATACACACAGTAGGGGAAGCAAAGACTATCGGCATCCTATGAAAGGCTTCATTCTGACTTCACATTAAAGTAACTACAAGAAAGGATTAACACTGTCGTGAGGAAAAGCTGTGATAGGAACTATAGGGTTTTTTTTGCTGATTTTTCCATAGTGCTTTAAGATGAACAACTCTGAACCACTGTTAAGTTGTGTCATTGGCTCTCCTGGGGTCAGACCTGTGAGTTAGTCAGAGACAACCTCATTAAAAAGCTAATCACTTTTTTGTAGTGTGAGTTTTTGGCTGGCTGAGTACTCTGAACTTTTCCCAGTGGCTAGAGGATTTTGCAATAGCTGTAGCTTTAAGAGTAGGTTGACTGAAGTACCATGGAGCAGCACACAGAGCTAAGTTGGGCATCAGAGAGAAGCTTTTGGGATCTGTGACAGAACAAGTTTTTTGTCATCTTGGTGTTTGCACTATGTTTAAAAAGGGTCTTCTGCAAAAATACCGTGTATTCTTCATAGAAATATTTTTCATGTCAATCTTTTCAGCTATAGTGCTTGTGATGACAAACAGTACACATTTTAGCTGTTGTTTGTCTGCCTGTGGTTGGGAAAAGGTTTATGAGGATGTTTGTATTAAAAAGAAGCAGAACTCTCATGATGTCTACTCTCCAGAGGCTATGAAAGACACTTTCTCAGCAAATCTTCATGCATTTAAGAACTGTTTAAAATTCTGAATTATACACACACCAGTTTAACACTATTGAATTTTTCAGAGAGTAGACTTAAATAGCTTTGCTTTTTATAGAATAATTCCATAGGGAATGCAAAGTATTTACTTCAGATTGACACTGATTTCCAGTGACTGAAAGAATCTCTCTTGCTGATGAGTTCTACTAAATTTGCAGCTTAGTTCCTTCTAATGCTAAATGCAGATGCAGCTTAATGGTGGATGTTCAAATATCCTGCTGTAATTGAAATTAAACATGGAGCTTAAAATTTATTTTAGTTCTGTGTCCAAAGTTATCTGTGATTTTGGTAGTAAAAAAGGCATTTTTTTCTCTTGAAGTTTAGGATGTCTGTTTTAAAATACTCAAAGTAAGAAAAATTAAGGCTAACTCAAACTTAACTTTGAAACACAGTAAGCTAAAGCATAAGCATTTCTTAAGTTCTGAATCAGAAGACTGACACTGAGGTTTAGAGAGTCGGAATTATGCAAATTATAAAAATATAAAGTGACCTGACTCCTCTTGCTTTCTAGTGAGAGCATGGGCTTTCCAGGAGCTTTAACTTAATTCCATAAGTTGATTTTAGTTTAGTATTCCTGGTCTAGAAAAATGCCTAAGTGTAGAGTTTTCTTGTTCTGTTGCTTTAACCAACTCCAGGATCTATTTCAGTTCAATTCTTAACTTCATTTTGCCATACCTCTGCAAAAAACCTGCTTTCAGATTACTTTTTTATACTTTAGAAATTAAGTGGATTTTTTTTTTTTGATTAAGAGATGTACGAAACTCTGGCTTTTTTTTGGTTTTTTTGTTTGTTTTTTTCTACCTCCAAATTCTTATCTTTTCTTAAGAAAGTCCTGCTGTGATTTCTTATCTCTTACGTAGTCCTCATTTACTGCATTTTGGAAACCCAAACATGAGTCTTTTAGTGATCATTACTTCTCTATACTGTAAGGCAGCATTTTCTTTCAGTTTTTCAGTTTTTTAACTTCAGAAAAACACTTTCAGTTTTTGTGGTCAGAAGCTCCACCATGCTTTTTTCTGATGGTAACCTAATAGTGACTTACTGTTAATATGTCCCAAGTAAGGGAGAGTAATGGTAATCCCTGGAAGTGTTTAAAGCCAGGTTGGATGGAGCTTTGAGCAACCTGGTCTAGTGGAAGAGGGGCTGGAACTAGGTGGTCTTTAAGGACCCTTCCAACACAAACCATTTTATGATTCTATACAGTGCACCAGGAGCTCCTGGGGATCCAAGTGTTCCTAAAAATCAAGTGATATTTTGATTAAATAAGAGTTGCAATACTGAAAAAACAACCAGAAAACTGAAGAAACCAATGTATAGTTATAGTTTTAGTATATGTTTGTTTCAAAAGGCTTCAAAAGTCTTACTTAAAAAGCCGAAACTTAATTTTTTTCAGGGAATGGAGCACACTTGGTAGTATCTGAGGCAAATGATGATTGTCTTGTTTGTAAAACCAGCATGTAAATTGGAATTTTAAAAATAAGATTTAGGAAAATGATCAGTTGAGATATTTATTACATTGTCAGCAGGTTAATAATGTTAACAAGTGTTTGATGAAGACAGTTTTTCAAAGGGAAAGCATTTGAAAATAATATAGTACTCTGTTGATGTTATGCATGTCTACTGATAACAGTATATAAAAAAGTTACATGATTTATTTTTAAAATGTAGCAAAAATGTTAGGAACACTGTACCTGAACAGGAAGAACTATACAGTCTCTCTTCTCTTTTGAATAACAAAACTGAAGATATGTTTGCAAAAGCCTTTGGAGGAAATTAATGAATAAACTGATTAAACTCTCCCCCAATTTATTTGCCGCTGATACATTGCAAGCCTTCCCAACTTTTAAAAATAAAACCTAATTTGTAAAGTGAACAAGAAACATGACGTGTCGAATTGAAAGATTAGTTCAGTCTTTGAAACTGAATAAGTCAAAAGACTTGCTGAGAAAGTATTGGTGTCCTTCAAACAATTGCATTTGATCTCACAAATGAATTAGCTTCTAATGTAACCAACTAAGATATCCTACAGGGAAGAAACCACAACTGTTGAGAATAAATGGGCTGCAGAATTCAATATTTAATACAAAACACTGGGACAGGATATTAAATGTCAGACAAAGTCTTTAGGCAAAAGTGAAGCTGATGGGATTTAAAGTACCTGGAATCAGACACAAGTCAGTATATCTTAAAGGAATTCATTTTGCCAAAGCAAGTACCTCTTATGGTATTTGGAATGTAATATGGCTTGTACTTATTCTGTTGTCATTATAAACAAAGTAATTAAAGTATACAGGAATAATATTTTCAATGATTTTAATATAGAGTCATAAAATCGTATAGGTTGGAAAGGACCTTTAAGGTCATGTAGTCTAATCATCAACCCAGCACTGCCAAGTCCACCACTAAACCATGTCCCTAAGGGCCACATCTACATGTCTTTTAAATACCTCCAGGGATGGTGACTCAGTCACTTCCTCAGGCAGCCTCTTCCAATGCTTGATAATCCTTTCCATGAAGAAGATTTTCCTAGTATTGAATCTAAGCCTCTTTTGCTAATGTATGTAATTCCTACTTGAAGGCAACTGAGTTAATACACATTGTTTAAAAATTTAATAAAATTGCTCCAGTACTGGCCACATAGAAATTAAGGAACTCACATGGTATTAAATTTACCTGGACTTATTTATATAAGCTTTTCTCCTTGAAAGTCAACACCATCTTAGTATTTCTGATGAGAAATTGCATTTTGTAACAACAACAAAAAAAATCAGCTGTTTTTATAAGGTGATGTATCTGAACTTTTGTGCAAGTTGGAGTGATTAGAAAAATAATTTACTAAAGGCTTATTTAGATTTGTGTAGGTGTACATGGCACTACATCAGTTTATTAGATCTCCTGTCACATGTAATCAAATGCCAGCAGTGCTTTTTGTAAGGCAAAGAGTAATATCCTTCTCATTTTGCTGTTTTTTCAGGGCTATCTTCCGGCAAATGTGGACCGAAGAGAAAGCACTTTACAAAGAAAACGCAAAGAGTATTTTGCATTTGTTGAACAATACTATGATTCCAGAAATGATGAAAACCACCAAGATACCTACAGACAGGTAGAACACCTATTGAGCTGACTTTTATCTACAGAACACTTGCTAAAGGACTTCGAGATTATTTTTGAGCTTTGCTACTGTTTTCTCTGTGTCTTTAGTTTTACCTGATAGACAACTCTCTAATAATTTTCCTAAATTTTGGAAGCAAAAATATGAAGTGGTTTTGGTCTGAAATTCGAAATAGTCAGCTTTAGTCTTGCCATGGCTTTCTGTTTAAGAATAGTTGTATTTTCAAATCTTTCATCTCCTGCTCAGACCCTCTTTAAAATGAGTGAAGATGGACAGGGAAGGTACAACAGTGACTGTTTCTTACTGGCTCCATACTTCTGCTTGAGGTGTTGAAACTGTATATGATGTGCAATAAACATAGGGGTGTCAAACTTTCATGCCCACCCAGATAAGCAGATAACTTTTCTTCAAGTTTTGTATTGAAATAAGTAGTTTGTAACACTAAGTATAGACTAAGCAATGATACTTTGGCCTTCCTTGGGATGGAAGAAGCTAAGATCTTCCTTTCAGCTTCAAGACTAATCTTTACTAGCAAGAAGTATATAGCATTAATAACATAAGGTACCTGTGAATGGAACCCAAAATTATCACTTGAACACTCTGTTGCATAAAACTCCTTTGTTGTGAAGTTTGGAATAAAAGTTTAAGAAATACTGGTATTTTGTGCTCTCTTCTTGATTGTCAAATACATTAAAATAGGTGCTAAAATCTGTTTTTACCTTTGGACAATTGATGATCTTACAGGTCTTTTCCAACCTAAATGATTATATGACAGTGGCAGTTGAGTATGACTTTATAGAAGCAGTAGTATGTATTTACTCATAATTATGCTGAGGTAATGAGTATTGCCAATATGATTATAATTTGCAAATAATTAAAATGTGATATAAAGATCCTAGAATGTGAGTACAAATATATATGCTTTTAAATTTTGCTTCATTGAAAGATTAACCTAAAGATTTGGCTGTATGTTTTGAAGTACGATAAAAATCCATGTTATCCCAAAAGTAATGATGTAAACAAATAGGATTATTTAAAGTATTATGTTGTTTAGAAAGTGTGCTGTTGGTTCCTTTTACAGTATTCTTCTTTGTCTAATTAGATCCACATAGATATCCCACGCATGAGTCCTGAAGTTTTAAGACTTCAGCCCAAAGTAACAGAGGTAAGAATGATATATTTTCTTTTTGAGAAACATTTTATTAGTGAATCTGATATCACAGTTTGATTAATAATTCATTTGGTTGCACTTGCTATTTTGACTTCAGAACTGGCTTAAAGAAGTTAAAAAATGACGATATATAAGTAGAGGCTAAGAATAACAGTGTAAGTATGAGTAATAAAATCGAAGGCACCTCATTAATTTCTTGTATTGAATCTGTCAGTTTTTATTGTAGTCTTGTGCCATTGAGGTTCTTTTTTTCCCCTTTTTTCCCTTTTTATATATTTTGTTAATTCTGTGTTTTATAAGTAAGCCAGAGCATAGTCCTGTGGTTCCATGTATTTGTCAAAATCACTTAAGATCTAAAAGTTCTTAGAGTGTTCCACTTGGGAAATTCTCTGTTTTGAATTTGTAGCACAACTGGTTTGAGTGCCTTATCTGATTTTGCTTCCTTGTAAGTTTTGTATGTTGAGCACACTGTTTAAATTGTTTTACTACTGTTGTAATTATATAATTAATGTAAATATATAATAAAGTGATTAAATATGTGATTAATGGTAAATATATTAATCAAATTGGCCTATATTGTTGGGTAATCAAATCTCATGGAGACTTTTCATTTTAAAGTATATAGGTCATAAATAGCATAGATGGTGTGGATTATCCTCTTTTAATTATTTTGTTTACTTCTTCAATTTATTCTCTTTTCTAATGGTTCTAGTTAGACCTTCAAATGTACTTCCATATGCTTCTGTTCGTAGCATTATAGACCCAAATAGAACATCATCTGATAGTTCATTATGAGAACTTAAATGCAGAACTAGCTTTCATTTGGTTTTCCATTGTTGCAATTATTTGTTTAATGGCAGTGCTCTTCCACACGTTGGAGAAATTGGTTTGAAGAAATAGCCTAGTACAGCATTTCAAAAAAAAAATACTATAAATATAGGGCTTTCCACCTGCTTTCTACATAGTGGGGTTTTACCTGGGGTGTTCTAGGGATGAATCGAGGAGTAGTGTAAGTAAAATCAGGTGACAAGAAGGAAACAATAGCAGTAAGAAATAAACTATTAAAGAAATGAATTAAATCAGTGGGCTACTGGGAGGGTGAGCTTGCATCTGTCTTTTACTCTCTCTCTGATTTTAACCAAACCCAGCTTGCTTGATGCCCATGTACAAAAGATGCTGAAAGGGTCATAGCACCCGATTTCTCCCTTGTTTCTTTCTCTTGCTTTCTGGGTTTCTGGAGACCTCCCATAGCACCAGTGAATCCCTCAGCCCCACAGGGATCCTTCCCTGCTCCCAAGGGCTCATGCAGATAGGATGTGTTGTTCCCAGAGCTGACTCCCTCCTCGAGAGAGAGAAGATGGCGCTGGTCTCTGGTGAGCAAGTCACTCTCCCCTTTTAAGGTGAGATGGCAAGGTCTATAAAGAGGAGAAAGGAATCAGGGGAAGGGTCAAACACAGATTTCAAAGGATGACACTGTGTGCAAAACTATTGTTGTGGATATTATGGTGAGTTTTGCACAAACTTTTGACGCCACAAAGATTTAGAATAATTATACCACTTCTGGGAATAATCTCACGTAGAATGAGGTGAAGAGACTAGTTGACAGAACTAGACAAAAGCACTAGTTAAAGCTTCAGAAAGACAGCACATGTATAAACCTCATAGTCTCCTGACTTAAATCTTGGAATAGCAGCATTTGGAAATTTTTGCTGTTCTTGGTGGTATCAGAGTCTAAGTTGCCAAAGAACTTTTAATTAGCGCTAATAAGGCTGTTTTAATTTCTTATCTGAACTCGGAGTTTGGTTTCTGTAATAAAACGTTTCAGTTTTGAAAAAGATGTTTTGAATCCGTTGTGTGGAAATAAATAGTTATTATATGTTCCTTTTGAAATCAGTTTAAAGTGTTTATTTTTTTATGGGAGTTATATAGATCCTGAGTGAGGGGAAGGTAATGTTGGAGCGAGGTCTTGACTGAAAATGACTTACTAGTGGCCTTGAAAGAGAAGAACAGAGGAGTCGGTGGTGGTCTTTTTTATAGTGCAGTCAAGTTATTTTAAAGAGCAGTGATTGTAAATTTAGTTTTAATAAATTTGATTAGATAACATGGACTGGTCTAATTTATTACCTTTTCTTGCTTTAACTGAATTTTGTTGAAATAGAAAGCATGTGGCTGTGTATTTCCCATCTATGTTTGCATATTATACATAATAATTTCAAGAAAACTGCACAATTTAAAATAGTTCATAATTTTGTCCTCTCCTCTTTTTTTTTTTTCCCTCCCCTACTTAGAAAACAAAAAGCAGATTTTCAAAAGCTTTTGGATTAAGGCTGTGGGAGTTTCAGACTTCCTCTGAGGTGACAAAACCCACAAGTAATTCAATATGTTCATTTAAGCTGATGGGTTCTTCTCTTTAGTATACGAATATAATTCTTGCTATAATTATGAATGAGGGTTAAATTCAAAAGAGAATAATAGATTGGTAATGACATCTCGTGAGATGTAGTGGTTCATAGTAGAAAAATAATTCCACTTTTTGTTGCTGGTTTGGAAATCAAGAAGGGATCCCTTTGGGAAAGTGACCTTTTTAATGAGTCCTATTTGAACACAGTCATGAGTGCTGTATAGAAACTTAAGTCAGTCTGCTATTCAGGTTTTCAGTGCTCATTTTTTTCAATTCATAACAGTAAATGAAACTTTATGAAAATGAGTAGGAAATTGAAAATGCTATTTCAGTGTGTATTTGAATTTCTGATTAGAGGCATTTGGGGATATTAAAGCTGATGTGCCATCACTAAGTGGTGCTTCCTGCTAAAAAATATAACACCCCCTCTCCCATCTCAACAAACACAAACACCATCCCCCTCTTAGTTTTCATACCTGGATTTTAAAAATGTTTTAAAATCCATAGGCTTCGCAATTTGCAATGCAAACTGTGTATCCTATCAGGTTCTGAGGAAACGAAAGGTTGGTGGTACAAATTTGTGGATTATTTCACTTCACACGTGCCTTCATGAAAAAACACTATGTTTGTAGTTTTTGCAGGGGGTATTTTGATTGTTCTTACTGAATTGCCATGGTTTTTTGTTTGGATGCTTGTTGACTTTGCATATTTTGCAACCCCCATCACACCATGAGTTTTTTATTTAGCCTAGTGCATAGCCCTGTTCTACACTCTACAATTGCTACTTAAATAGGTTTCCCTAGTCAGCTCTATCCGATATTTGTTTTTTGAGAAAGTTATTTGTATTTGCAGTATGTTAAACGTCCTTTTTCAGAAGTGAAACACAGAACAATATCTCTGATAATGCTGAGAAACTACTGTTGCTGAAAGTAGAAGTGGCAATGGACAGAAGCAGAGTGGCTGCGAGCTAACTAACCTTGCTAGATTGGCAGTTTTCCAGTAATACTAAAAATATTGCATAAACAACTGTAATTTATTCAGACTATAATTATGTAAAATGTAAAAGCATGTTGTAAATGGCTGAGTGTAAAATCTTTATACAGTTATTGATAGACAGAGAAACACCACTGGCTATTGCTTAAAGGGCAGAGATTGGGATTTTTTCAGTTTAATATGCAGCACATGTTAAAAGGCATGAGGTGACAGGACTAGCACCAAGAATTTGTAACTAAAGGAATAAGCATCTTGGCTAATGGAAACAACAGCCTTCTATGGAGAATTTGCTAATGAATGCTTTCCTTTTTGCCTAATCTCTGAAATCACACTTAACAAAAACTGAATCTCAGTTGTAGTTGTAATGGATCAGATGAGAGCTGCCTTTGTTTTTCAGTGCCCACCAAAATTTTTTTGTACTTACTGTTGTTGACTGTCTCCCCCGTTCTGTGAATTTTCAGCTAGGGAAACATAAGACCTGGAGGTCAGTTGACTCTCAAAAGAAAGCCTGTAGAAGGATAGATGTTGATATTTGGGACTTGTTTTCAAAGCAAAAGGTGCAAATATGTTTCAGCTTCAGGTAACTTATGTGGAAGCCTGTGATGGGACTTTCAAGCACGAGGATGTGAGTCCTTTATGCCAAGACCTTTCCTTACTTAAAAGTGACTGCAAGAGGGCTTTTAAACTAAATAATAAGATTTTATTTAAAATTGAATTAAAACAGTCAACTTCTTAATCTAACAAAAACCTAAAGTGAGATTGAATATAAATAATCCTGACTTCACAAATAAACTTCCTCCACCTGTTGCATCCTTTCAGGGCAGGTCTTTTACCAGCTTTCTTGAGGCCTGAGCATTCACTGACTTCTGGAGTTGCAGCAAACCACAGAATCCTTTGGATCCTTCCAAAATGTCGCCTTTTTTATTAGTATTGGGGCCTGATCTGAAGAACAATGTAGTTCTGTAGAACAATGAGCAAACATTTTTTTGTTTCGGAAGATTAGGTATCCCTGATGCAGTGCCCGTAGTTAGGACAAAGCATGTAGCAGCTTTCACTCTGCTGCTTATTTGCACCCTTTCAAAGGCACATAATATCTTCAGAAGCAAATAATTGAGAGGAGATACAGCCTGTCACAGACCTAAATGGAGTCAGAGAAAAGTTCTGTGATTTCCCTGCTCTCTACTCTTCTCATGCTGAGATATGGTGTGGCCTCATGAGCTTTTGCAGATCCTAAGCAAGCTTCAGTTTGCAGAGTTGAGAGGGTGGGGCTCTGTGATATGGCAAGTAGTTGCCTTATTTCTACATTTCCTGATTGTTTTAGAATTTTTATTAACCATTATTACAGAATTCTGGAGTGTAAAACTCCACACTGCAGTATTAGGCAGGCTTAACTGTTGTGGAATCTCTTTTTATCGGCATGTTATTAAAAGATCTAAACTATATCAAGTCCTTCTTTCTGTTACTTAGGAATAAAAAGAATACTGCATTAGTAGAATACTTCTTTCAAAGAGATGAAAAATGATGGGAAGATCATTTAGTATTTCTTTCCCTTGAGAAAAGAGGATTTTTATATTATTGGAAAAGCTCCAGTGAATAAGTGCTACTTTGTATTAACTACTGTAACTGAATTGTATACCAGGTTGGTCTTAACATGTGCTAATACCCTGAAAATGCTTCCTTTTGAAGAACTGAGAAGCTTACATAGCACTAGGAGTTAGTTATGAATACCAGTGTTCATTTTTGCTTGTGTATGCATGTTTTTTATACTACTTAACTTCATGATATTAAATTTGTCTGCAAGGAGGTCTTCAACATCCTCGCGAGGGGAAGCAGATGGGCAGGTACTGACTTATTCACTCTCATGACCAGTGACAGGACTCAAAGAAATGGCACAAAGCTGAGTTGGTGAGGTTTGGGTTGGATATCAGGAAAAGGTTTTTCGCTCTGAGAGTGGTTGAACACTGGAAGAGGCTCCCCAGGGAAATGGTCACAGCACCAAGCCTGAGAGAGTTCAAAAAGTGTTTGGACCATGCTCTCAGGCACGTGATGTGATTCCTGGGGTGTCCTGCACAGGGCCAGGAGCTGGACTCAGTGATCCTGATGGGTCCCTTCCAACTCAGAATGTTCTATGTTTCTATGATTTTATGATAATTTACAAGTGTCTTGTTTAAAATGTGCTTATTACTTGTTAAATTACCTGATGGCTTCTTTACCTCTTTTTCAGATCTTTGAAAGAATTTTGTTTATCTGGGCAATACGTCATCCAGCCAGTGGATATGTTCAGGGCATAAATGATCTTGTTACTCCTTTTTTTGTAGTCTTCGTTTGTGAATATATAGGTAAGATTTGTCTTAATACTAGATTATGAGTTAGTATTGGTTTTGAAACATCATTTTCATTTTAATCTGACTAACAGTTTGGATGAGCTAATCAAAGCATAGATTGATACATTAATTTTATCATAAATGTTTGTAATTATAAAACTGTATCACTTTAAATATATACTGAGAAGCAACAAGATTTTAAGTAGTCAGTGAAGTTCAGGAATCATCTTGATTTCTACTTTAGCAGTGTTCATTGTTCTATTTTCCCTTTCTCTTTTAATTTATGTTTTCGGTGAAAAATTTAAATTGTACGTATGAACCGGACAACACCAGCAAAACAAGAAAGCAAAACAAAAAACCCAACAATGCCTGCCCCACAGGAAAAAAGTCACCAAAACAAAAAAAATAACCCATGAAACACAGATATTGTGGGGAAATTAAAATAAAGGGAACCTATTAAACTGCATCTGTGAATGAAATAATGGCATCCTGTAATTAGGGTCTGAAAATTAAGACAACAGTAATTAAGTTTCTCTGTTTAAGAACTGTGCTCTTCTGAGACTTACAACATTAGTAACTATGGTAGTGTCAACAGCTCTCTTTGCGTTGAGTTTGTGGTTTTATGTGTAAGTATACTTTTGGAAACATAAACAACTTAGATGTGGGATAAATCTTAAATTTACAGATTTGTATTTAAATTGTTATAAGCATTAAGAGAATGACAGATTGTTATCAATAATTCATTAATAACTTGTGTATAACCATGGATATAAAAGGTAAGGTTTAATAGTAAAAATGACAGTGTTAATCTGGCTTGAATTAAAACTGTTTTCCTTGTGCTTGTGTTTGTCATACACACATACAGTGAAAATTTAAGTGTGTATGTAAACTTGAGCAATGTACTGTCTGGCTACTTCAGTAGGGCTGCATATAGTGGATTCTTCCTACCTTGTCTGTGCAAGATATCCATTGGTGTATTAATCCAGATTGATTAGTTTTAATGAAGGACAGATTATCCTTGAGTGGATGATATACTATCCATTTACTCATTTGCATGGCAACACCTCTGTTGCTTTTTCATTTCTTGTTTCATAGGAGGACATTTCATTGCTAAGCAACTAATGAGAACTACTGCTGCTTTCTCCCTAATCATCTCTTAAGTAGGGTAGAGGCCTACTCCTGAGAGTATTTGCAGTTTCTGCCTTTTACTTCCTCATTTGACAGATAATGAAAATGTTCTTAATGATCTTAGAACAGTAGGGTCTCTAGTAGACTTTAGGGTTGCTAATTGAAATAAGAAGTTCAAATGAGATGTGATTAGAGAATTGATATTCCATGTTAAATAGGCCATTTAATTAATATGGTAAATAAGTTTGTCTTTACCACCAACTTACATTTGGAGACCCTGGTGATTGTTAATGTATTTGCCACTTTGTCAGGATTTTCATATTGGAGAGCATAGCTGCTCCAGTAAGTGTTTGGTGAAGAAAGACAAAACTTGGAAACTTTCAACCATAAAAGATAGTTGGAGGAAATGTATGAAGCTCAGAAAACTGGATTCTGAAAGCTCATTGAAAAACTAGTATCTATATATCATAAGAAAAACAGCAAAATGAAGGTTTTTTGGTTTTTTTTTTTTTCAGTGTAGTGGTGATCATGGTTAGGTGCTAAGAGCAGTTATTTCTCCCAGGGACATATAAAAACTTTCAAAGATTTTTCTTTAAATAGGTTTTTGATTTGAATCTTTCTAATATATTCAAGTTACACTGAGTGATGCGCTCAAGTTAGAATGAATAAATGAAATGGGGGCATTGCATTTACAAAGTACGTCAAAAATCCTGTGATAAAATTATAGGATTCAAAACTAACACTGTGATTGGGCTTTAGTAATTTATATAGAAATAAACACAGAATTGCAGAATTTTCCTTTCAAAAATGTTTAAACTGCTAGTGTATTTAATATGTACTTCAGTAATATTCTGTATTTACTTTAGATTTTTACTTGGATCTCATTTCTTGGTTTTATATGAATATTGGTTTGTACATTAAACATCTTTATTGCTATCTTTTCACTATTGATTTTTGTACTTTTTTAATTTAAAAGAAACCTTTTTTGCTGCAATTCTAAGTCACATGGATCCTAATTTGTACAGTTGAAAGTGATAATACTTTTATTTTAGCTTCTTTCTGTAGTAAAAAAAGTCCTAAAGAATTATTAAGTATTAATAATAAATTCTTATGCTTAAGAATGCCATTAATAATAAATCTGTGCTGATTAGGTCATCTGATGGTACATCCTGGTAATGTTTAAACACATTTGCAGTTTTGTCAAATATTTTGGTGGGAGGAAAGCCATGTTTATTTTAGCTTTACGACAACTGAGAGAGCCCTTAATCCTTAGTCTTGCATAACAAGTGTGTGACATAGTTATTCTAGTGATGGGAGTCTTTTTGCTCTGCTGAAGACCTCTGCAAACTGGAAAAGTTTAAAGAACTTCTGAAGATACAGATGACATGGATGAAAGTGCTAATTTACTTCTCATTCAAATCTGAATGCCATAAAGGAGGTTTTTGGGTCTATAAATAAGGACTGAAGTCATAGATGTTTTGATGGTTTAGTATGGATTGAGGTACCTAATTTTAGCACATAGATTAACACATGTAGAATATATTGAGAGATTGAATGTAGGAATTGAGTATGTTAAATGTTCAGGACATTCTTTCAAACTTTCCATCAGCATAAGTATGATGAAAGTGTAATCTGGTAATGTCTCATTAGTTTCCAGTCTGCAATAAAAGCAGAATGCCGTAACATTTTCAGCAAGATAAAACTTAATTGTCAAACCAAGCCAGGAGAGGAAAAACCATAATTAAAGAAAATTTCAGAGGGGGTAGATACTGGCCCCTGCTGGAATACAGTAGTTCCAGTTTTGAATTTCTGGTCTAAATTAGGAGGAGGAGGATTTTAAACATTAGCTTTCTTATATCAGATGATTGTGTGTGTTATTCTTAACTTTTTTTTTTAAGTTTTTCCTCCTCATGAGAATGCTAGAGGTATTTAGTCTTATTTGTCATATTGTAACAGCCTCTTTAGAGGTGTGGAAAACTATTCTAGGCTTACTTCTAACCTCCTGCATGACATAGCAGTGTTGTAACGTGCTGTCAGAACAAATGCTGATACTGTCAGGGCAGTTTTCCGGAAAGCCCTATGTGTTTGTAGCATATTAGTTTGTATCAAAATGAGTCTCATCCCTGTGGATGCACCAGAGGTGTTTTTGTTAGTGAGATAAGGTATACCATGTGATTGCTCACTGTTTGTAGACTTAACGTGGACAAGGAAATTTTGCACTGGATTGCAAGTCCTATTGCAGGTTGCCACAGCTGTGCTCTTTGTACACCTTCCTCTTGCCCTGAGTTCCTGTAGAGCTACATTGTTTCCTAGTGCTAAGTTGTGCTGTACAATTACTTGTGGTCTCTTGCTCACCTACACTTCGCTTTATCTGACGTTCCAGTACATTGTCGTTCCCTGGGCTTGCGTGTATATCCAAAACCCCAGAGAGGACCTGGATTTATTCACCATCCAGAGAGATGAAAGTTTCAGAGACGTACCACCATGATAAGGATGCATGTCAGATTGTTGCTAAGTGGAATAACTGTATGAAATACTTCTAAGACACCCAGGAGTATTGGATCAAGGGAAAATTAGGAGTTAGTAGGAAGTCAAGGGCAGAAAATGAACACTGTTGTAGCACTTGGTCATTTTATGTTGGATAAAGGACGTCAAGAAAAATGAGGCTGCTGAAGACTGGAATGGTGATTGAGATTTTGTCTGCAATCTTCTTGAAATAGAGGAGCCTGAGAAGTTGATGATGCTTACAGGAACTCATGAACTGAAAACTTTGAAAAGAGAGATCTTACCCTTGTAAGTATTTTTTCTTGCCATCTTAAATCCTTTTGTAGAAGGCATTAAATGAAATTTCTGTTACCTACTGTTTTTTAAATTGATACTGCTATGACTTTATGGGATAATTAATCTAGGCCCAAATCCTAGTGGAAATGGGATAGGATTTATTCCTAGACTTCTTTTATTATGAGTAAAGGAAGGTTCTTTGGTCCTGAAAAAGCCTCCATCTGTCTATATCTCCCTTGCTTACCCTTTTTTCCATTCCCTCTCATATGTTACAGGAAGTCTTCCTGCCCTTATAACTGGTATGCAATCTCATTTTTGCCTTCTTTTCCTCGTTTTCAACAGTGAATAATTGTATTTAAAACTATTAATTTTGCAGGTTTTTCCCCACAGTTTGAATACTGTATCCAAAGTGATTCTTCTCATTGTATAATTGGAGTAAAGTTTCAGAGCGTTTTATCATGGCTATATCTGAGGTGATTCCTCAGTGTTTGTTTATAAAATATGAAAAATTGTCAGTTAAGCAGAGATTTTTTTTTTTCAAGAGAGTTGTAATTTTTGTGTAGTAAATAGATCTGTTTAGAATGTACATAAAGCTGAATTTAGGTATGATGAGACAGCAAGCCAGAGAGCAAAGAGTATTAACCCACTGACTTTAGGGAACTGCTTTTCTCCATACTACATAAGGTAAAATTTTGTTTAGCATGCATTATTTCATTTACAAGACGAAGCTGAAGCCTTGATTGCTACAGTATATAAATTAATTTGAGATAATTTATCCTGCTGTCATAAATATCTAGACCTTTATTATTCAGTTCCACCGATTGACTAGTCCTTGGAGAATTATGAGTAGGACTTATACACTGAGGTTTTGAGGAGAGAAAGTGGAAAAGATGTACCATGTTTGTAGTTGTTTAGAAGAGACTGACTGACACTGAGGGATGACAAATTGTTTTCATAAAATAGAGCAAAGAGCTATAACTGGGTTAACTGGATGTGTCTCCTTCTCCCAGGTCCTTCAAGTTTCTCTGCCTTCTGATTTACCGGGAAAGAAATTCTGGAAGACTTCCCGGGACTGAGGTTCAGGAATATGAGGGATTTCTTCAGTTTGAGAGAGATGCAAAGATTGTACTTGCAATTGTAGTATGCTCTTCAACTTTTCTTTTAATTTTGGCATTAAACTTTGTAATAAACTTCTACTGTTTTCATGCTTTTCTTTGTTTAAATAAATACAAGGTTTTGCACAATATTGTGTTAAAATGTTTTTATTTACACATTTTTTTGAAATGATTTATGAAACATGAAACGAATTTGCATAAAAGCAGGGACATGAAGCATAATTGATATTTTAATGTTTTCCTGCAAGTTGTAAAAGTATTAAGAAAGTAAATGGTTTTGTAGAACCCTTTTAAAATTTGTATGAAAAATTATTCAAAATAATTTAAATCACTTTTCTGACAAACAGAAATTCCATACCACAAGTTCCATTTAATCACATTAAATTTTTTCTCCATTATGCAAATTACCAGTAATGTAGTTTCCATATACAAAGGTATATTTCAGTGCTGTTTCTTAATGTTTCCATACTTTTGTACTAATACTTGCGACATCAGGAAAGTTGACTCAAGTTGTCATAAACATGAGCAATATTCTATGAAATACTCTTTGATAATTAGATGGAATATTGTTATCTGTGTGAATTGGGTGAGCAAAAAATGAAGAAATCTTACAAAAAACTGTTGAATTCAAGACTTGAAAGTACTGAAAAGTCTTCTATGTAAGTCCAGAAAACATCATCTGCATTCCTCTGAAAAAGCTGCAAAACACGAGCCACTCGGTGACCTGACTGTTTTTACTTCCCCTTCAGTTCTCTTTGCTGCACTCTTTGCTTTCATGTATTATTGAACACTTAGTATATGTACACGTGTATATACATATATATTTGTAACTGTAACATGGCATAGTTGTTCAGCATTATCTTAGCTTGCATTGAGATAACCACTGTTCACTTTTTCAATTTCTAGGAATATGTTGCCCCACTCTCCCCCTATTGCTGTGCTAATCTGTTGTCAGTGAAAGTAATTTGTAAGTGCTACAGGGTAGCTGAAGAGAGGGAGGACTGTAATGAATAAGATAGACAGTATTTGAATTTGGTTTCACAAAGTGATGATTCCTGCTTTGCACTATGGAAAAGGTCCAGAAGTAAGCAGAACCTTTGTTGAGCCCATCCACAGAGGTCTCGGTGCTTTTGTGCCAGTCTTCTGTGCTTTGAGGCAGGACTGATTTTGACTGCAGTGGGAAAGCAGTTAGAAATTTTTTCCATTAACTTAAATATTTTTGAGTTGTAGTTTTTGAAAAAGACTCAAAGTTCCTTCCGGTAAATTACATGGAAACAAAGACGATAAGAATATAGACCTGAATTTTAATGCTTTAAAAAGCAAGCTTTTGAAGCACTTGGGCAGATTATACTTTTAAATCGTTAATTTGTTTTTATGTATGTCTGACTTAAGAAAAAAATGAATTATTCACGATGTCTGAGCAATTGTCTTTATTAATATATAATACAGTTTTTCAGGCCTAATTGGATAAAGAAATCTTACCATTTTACATTCTTTTATTAACTTTAAACAAGTAGGAGAATCCATGTGAAAATAACTAGCACTGCATTGTTTGAATTGTTTGTCAGCTAGCAGTGCTTGCCATGATATACTGTCCTGTCTAGGGTTGGTTCATAAAGTGAGATAGTTGGAGGCATTCCAAACAGAACTAAGGAAAATGTAGACAGTATTAAGAGGACATCTCATGCTTAGTTTGTGAGGGGTTAGGGAATAAGGGAGCATGAAAACGGGCAAGTAAGTTGGCAAAACTTGTATAATGGAGAGAATTGATTAAGAGAAATCAGTGAACTATACATTTCTTTTAATCTTTTGATCCTTTTATTTTGTGTTTGAATATTTATTTTAATTATTTACTTGGACAAATTAATCTTTATCTTTTAGCATGAGTTGTTGGAATATTAATTTTTTAGTTGCAGCTTGACTTATTCTGTAGTGGGCACTATGTTCTGGCTTAGAGTTATAAAACTATTTGATTTAAGGATTATTTTTAAATGTAGTTACAATAATATAGAAGTCCAAATGAACATAGTTAAGCTTTACTCAGATATGCAGTTTGTGTGTGACTTGCTAGTGGTAGAGTTTATTCCCTGCTGTTTTTCCCTAGTTGCTTAACCTACTGGAAGTTTGTGGTCGCATTTAGTGTCAACTATATGAGTGGATCTGTTTGCATAAGTGCTCTCTATAGGCTTTGATAACATGAGGTAATTTACTTATTTAACTAGTGGAGTTTTGGCTAATTGCACCAACCCACTTTTGGCATATTTTGGAATATAGTAACCTTGAGAGAAGATGTCAATGAGCAGCTGAGCATATATCTGCAAGTAACTGTATAGTGTAGTTGGGTAGTAGTATATTGCGTATGTTTTACTCATTAATGTATTTGATTCCCTGTGAGGGCTTGGAACAGTGTGAACTGGATTTTTATGTGCTGTAGAATCTTCCAGATCGCCTTTTTTCTTTCAAGAGGTCAGTGTACCCTGCCTCTTCTAGCTTCATTTCTCTATTCCTTAAACTTCACGGTAGAGCCACATGTTTGAGTATTTCCAGATTACGTTTAGGTGGTCAGAAAAGGGTTTGCTTGCTGTGTGCTTAGATGACACAGCTGAAGCAGGGCTTTCTGCTATCAAAAGAGGTGGCTTTGCTTTTTCTTTTCCAGCCCAAAACATGCATTCCAATCTTTTCTTTTTGGTCTGCATTGGCTTTCCTTGCGCATAGTTAAACTGGCTGGAAACTATGTCCATAATAAACTGAATTATTTAACTTTCTACACTCATCTTGAGGATCTGAGAAGAATATCAGTGCTGATGTGAGGATGGGAGCATATTAGGGAAGAAGGGAGAAGCAAAGGTCTGTTTAGTGCCAGGTAGCACTGAGACTGCTTTAGCTGTGTAATAACACATGCTCATTATAAGAATCTGTGAATTACACTGACTTTCTGCTTAGCAGGTTAGGGAGCACAACAGACAGGCATAGGATATGGCAACCTGCTTTTCTATTATTTGCTTCCTAATACTGTCTTGAATAACTTTGATTTACTATAGACAGTGCAGTTTTGCAAAATCAGTTCTTAGGTCTGTTTCAATTTTTATTTCGCTCTCTTTAATATACTGTTAGATCTCTGAGCTAATTAGAATGGTTCATCTGAAGTGTTGGATGTATTGTTGCATCCAATAGACTTGAGCTTTGCCCACTTCCTTTGCTTTTCATATGTAGACTTTTTTTTATGTTAATTCTGTCACGTTTTCTATAATCTTACTTTTTTTTTTTAAAGTATATTTGTAGTTCTTAGTAATCGAAGTGTTCAAGGTCATATCATACTGATGGAGTGGAGAAAGTAACTCCAGTAATCTTCATGACCTCCACGGAAACAAAATTAATTTCTTGAAAATCCATTCAGTTAACCGCACAAACTATAAAATGAAAATTCTTGTTCTTGTGAACTGGCATATATTACTAGCTTGAATAAAGTGTGGGCTGTGATAAAATATTTTTTATCAGTTGATTACAGATATAGAGTAGTAATAGTCCTGGATACTTAAATCATAAGGATGTATTAGTTGACAAAGTAGGATGTACCTCAGCTTCACTATCTTTCTGGAAAAAAATAATGTAATTCAACTAAAACTGTTTTTGTGGATAATTTTAAAAAATGCATCTATCTATTTGCAGTGGAATAAGCCTAATTAAAGTTAGAATTCTCTGGCTGTTATTAACAATAGCTGTCAGAAGTGAAAAAGAGACATTACGATTATCTTAAGTATATCCAACAGCTTAATTGCCTGTTATTTTTAGCTTTGCATGTGAGAGAAAATCAGTATTTTGAGTAATGGTATTAATTGCTTGTAGTCTCTTATGAGTGTCTGTTTAAAACAAAGCAAAAAAATCCCCAGCCTCCCTTAACACCTGAAATTTTAAGGTCTATTAGTCTTGCAAATTTTTTAAAATTTTTAAATGATCTTCAAAGAAAGAACAATCTATATAACTTTTTTTCAAAAAAGCTTCTACATACGGAGTTGGTGTGCTCAGAGTCTGAAACCTGTCACTTTAACCTACCTAAATAAATGTTTCAAAACAGTATCATGACTAATTATCATATTTTCATTGTAAGTGTAGCAACAGTTGCTGCATTTTCTGATCTTTTTTGCATTGATTTTTTGCATTTTTTTTGACTTACAAGCTTTAAGAAAAGTATCTCAAGGGATTAAGAAAGGTTGGCTGTGGAGAAAAGCTGTAAGAGCAACTATGGAAGAAGCAAACACCTACTTTTTCAAAGATTAAAGTAAGCGTTGGACAGAGGATTTTTCAGACCTAATGATTTCTGATGCCTGGTGGTAATTGCTTCAGGGTACTGCTGTTTAAATTAAATGTTCTTTTCTTAAAGATGTTGCTGTATATGACTGGCTTTCCTGGTACGTAGGGAATTAAATGAAGATTTTTAATCTTTGGTGGCATGAGATACTAACTGAAAAATTGGTAATTGCCATTTCATAAAAAAATTTTTGGCTAAATGTGTAGGTGTGAAATTACAACCATCTTCCTGCTCTTCTTAACATTACAAAGATTTCTTACTGGTGTTAGAGCAATAATAATTGTATTATATTTCCTTAAATTTACAGCTTTGTGTTACTCTCCCCATTATTGCGAGTGGAGGCATCTGTAGGTGGAATTCAGTGTTTTGGGTTGGCCTTTATTTTAGCTTGTTTGTTTGTTTTAAATATTTGTTGCATGCTTCTATGTCATACCAGAGAAGTTTGTCTTGAGAATACTGATCAGCATACTACAGTGTATGGCCCAGCCTCCGTTTACTTTTTATGGTAAAGCTGTTCTTTAAAGTGAATGCTCTGAAAAGCAGCTGAGGAGTTCAAGCCCATTTAAAGCCCGTCTTTTAGATGACTGTCATGGTTTTACACTTTAGACGAAAAGCCAATTAGGGACTTGAAAGTTACTAATAAAAATTTCTTCAATCATATCAGTGCCAGGAAGTCTATCAAAGAGGCAAAAAGTCTGACATTGGTGTCATAGAATCTATAAAATACCACCTCATAGCAGGAGACATATGTAGATTTTTTACATAGATGTTTCTTGTGAAGAAACTTTCCAAATCCTGTCTTATGGGCAAAATCAGAGGCATTCTTTTGAATTTTTGCCATAAGAGATGTATAGAAGAAAATTCTTAGGTCAAATGGGACTAATCAAACTTCTATCATAAGAAATCAGAATAAATAAGTCAGGTCTAGCCTTTCTATTGATTTGAAGTGTTTGATGTTTTCAGCTAAATCAGATTTGTCTTTTAAATCACAGTCTTTTTGTATTATTCAAGTTTGCTTTTTTTTTTTTTTCTTCTGTGATGTATACTAAAAAGAACTTGAGGAAAAAGAATTTTTGTTCCCCATGTATATATTAAAACAAATCTGTTAATGAAAGTCCTCTTTTACTGCATAGGGTGATGTGGATTTAAATTACCTGCTTTTAAAGTTTATTTTGCATCTATATATGTGTTTCTAAATTTTCAAATGTATCTGTCTAAAGATGTGCTATTTCATGATGCTTAGTGCACACTCTCAGTATTTTAAAAATGAAATTAATTTTATAGTATGAATGCTAGTGTAAAAATGCATTTCTCAAGTTTGAAATACATTTTGTTGTTTATATTGTCTCATTTTTGAAGGCAATTAAGAGATTAATAGACTCATATGGTGAGGAAGTCATGAGAGATTAGTGAAAAGTATTCTGTTTGAAACTACAGACTGGAAATGTTGTGTCACGGGAATAGATGGAAAACAATATCTTGGATTATGGTAGAAGCAGTGAAGTAAAAGAGAAACCAAAAAATTTCTTTAGGTATAAAAGTACAAGAATTGTGAAGAAGAAAGTTAATTGCAATGAATACAGCTATGGGAGAGACATGTATTCCAAAGGGAGCAGCATATTTTAGTTCTGGCTTCTGCATTCTTATTTCTCCTCTCCCCATGGTCTCCATATAGTTATAATTAATGATCATCTCTCTCTATAGTGAACCGGCACAGAGGTGGTTGTACTTCCAGATCTAAGTCTTCTCAAACATGCTTTCCAACAGACTGGGAAATTACTTTAATGGCTTTTATGCCATTAAAAGTGGCTTTTGACATCCAAATATCAAAACTTTGTGTGTTTATTATGAAGTAACTCATGGGAAGAAAAGCTAAAAGAGTCGCTTAAGCAATGACAACATGCTTTACGAATGCCAGAAGCATAACATTCCAATCCTGTTGCATAGATCAGTAGCAGCTGAAGATCTAAGAAAAGATTTTCAAATTAGGTGGATCAGTGATTAAACAGAATTGTAAGAAGTTTTTTTTTGGTCTTATTTTCAATGAGATATATGGTAGTTAATAATTTATGGATTTCAAACCAATACAAATAAATTTGTCAGAAGTTTGTGTGCTGCAACGTCAATTTGAGTCGGCTTTGCTTGTAGTTTAAATGCAAACCGTTTTACTCATGGTAATAATATGGTCATTGGGTTTTTCATTAGCATGGCGATATTTTGCTTGTTTTTTATTTGAGAAATCTGATATTTTTAATTTTTACTTTAAGCTGTGGAAAACAAATTTATAAAGCAGAAGTGAAAAATTAAGTACTTAAGCACAATAACCAAAAAAGGCAAAAAAGTTTTCTTGCAAAACAGTTTTTCTTCTGTAGGCTTTCATTGCATTATTTCATAGGAGCAGAAAGTAGTTAATGCTTTTATAGCACATTCATTTTGACAGAACCCAGTACACTAAAAAAATTGGCTTATGAATTGTGTTCTCATCAAAAACATTTGTGAACTGATTTACGTGTTCCAGCTTTAGTCCATTATGAGATAAAAAGTTACTGCGGTATGACTGAAGTTTAAAGACAACTACCTTTCTTACAGTAACATTGTTGAAGAAAATCAGAGATCATACTATTTTTGAACAGACAGAGCAGGCTTTTTTTTCCCTAGAGGTTTGATTATTTCTTTTTCTTGACAATAAATACCTATATGCAATGTAAAAATATGTTTGAATTTTCTGAATAAAGCAAGCCTTGTGGCTTTTTTGCCTCAGAAGCATATGTAGCAGTTTCATTAGGAAAGTGTAAATCACAGCAGATTAAGGTAGTTAAGGAATGCATTCAGCAATTAAGCAATATCAGAAGTAGTGTTTCCTGCAGAGTGCATTCTCCTCAAATATGCTTCTTCTAATTCAGTATTTGCAGTTTGTGCTAAAAAGTGGAAATAATGGATGGTACTTAATTTCTGTTGTAAATAAGGCAAGAAGTCTGTAAGGTGGATCTCTTATTAGCTGTGAATGATGTGGGACCTTACAAAATAAGGAAGCATGTAATTTTGGTTAAGAAAATGGACATATTTATCCAGTTGAGAATTGGATATTGCATAGCGTGGGTTGCAGCAAACTGCCACTGTCACAGATGTGAGGGGATGATGTCACTGAAGGGCAGTTGTTTCCTCTGCTGTCCATTTTTCTTTGAGTTTGTTATGCCATTCAGTGACATTAATGGGTTAAAGTAAAAATTGTTTCATGAGTGAGTGAAGTTATACTTACATAGTTATGGTCATATGTAAATGGGTGGTAAGCTTACTTGGCAGTGGCAAAGTTTTCAGTCTTCTGTCATGGAAAAAATTACATTTCTGAATTTTTAGAAGTTTTTATATTTACATATGAGTGTGTGGATAATTTGTATTACTTTTGTATTTACCCACGTTAGAGTTGAACCTTTGGGCTTTTGAAGTTATCCAGGTAGTGCATTAAACATATTTCTGTTTATGGAATTGTTCAAATGAGTTGTCTTTGCCAGCCTTCTATTATTAAGTAATTACATGCAAGACAATTTCTTATTTTGATTTTTATTTTTTTTAGTAGTTTCAGTTAAGAAACATTAATTTTCAGCACTTTTAAAATTCACCCCTGCATATGCAGATACATATACTGGTTTCTTTATCTTTTAAATATGTTGTAGCCTTTAGTACAGTTGATTTTTTTCCATCTCCAATAAATAGTTCTTTTTCAAAACTACGTTAATTTATAGGTTCTTTTTGAAGGCTTTTCCAGTGCTAGAGTGATAGTTCTGAAATAACTGTCTAATCAATCCTATACCTGAATACAGGGAAGGCCTGGGTTCCTGAGGTTTGCTTTAGACTTGTTTGACCATACTATGGTTTGCTCTTGTCCCACACTTGGTGTTTTGTCTCTGCTTGTTTGTGGTTATGTGTGTTGATGCTTTGAAAAATTAAATGATAAAGCACAAACTAGTTAATTAAAAATGCAATGTGGGAGACATGTTCAACCTTTAATCTTTTACTTCCTATTCTCCAAGCACCTTTTGGATTTCTCAGGGAATTCCCTTATGAGGCATTCTAAGAAAATACTCATCAGCATCCTGTGCTCATCATGCATACTGGTTGCTAATTATGAGTCCTGTAATTTGGTGTCACATGCACAACTTCTCCCTGGCAAGCTGCTTTGGTTGACAGCAGCAAACCTATTGAAGTGAGTACTATAAGAAGAATTTGTGCTGAGCATTTTATTCATTGTTGCTGAAATCCATTTTTGAGAGCTGCCATCTTAGAAGCTTTGAAGGCTCCTGTTTCGTAATAATGTCATGCCCAAGGATGTAGCTTATACTCCTTACTGTAATTTCAAACTGCATTTACTGGCTGATTCCTCACCTGTGTGGAAGAGGTTCCCAGTCTTGTATTGGCATTATGCAAGTTCTGTGGGTCAAAGACTTGTTGGTACCACCAGGTTTACTTAATCCTCCTTTGTACCCTGTTTTGGTCATAGAGCATTTGAAGTAGTAAAGATATTTTTGGTCTTCCTCCTGTCTGGCTTGTGGAGCAGTAATCTCAGTCTGCAGCCTATGAGGAACCGATGTCTTTTGTTTAATTTGCAACATGAGCTGAGAATTTCCTTTTTTCAAATAAATTTGTCATCCTTAAAAACAGGTCTGATTTTGTGTAGGTATGTGCAGTGGATTATGAAGATGAATTTAGGGCAAATTCTGGATTATTTAGTGTGGAGGAAAAAGAGATACCTGCCATTAAAATCTAGCCAAGAAAAAGCCTATGTAGAAAAGATCGTATGGGCAAGCAATGTAGGCCCACTAAAGGAAGTCTCTGAATGATTTACTGATTACTTTCATACAGAATCTGGAATTAGGGAAAAGGATATGAAGTATCTACTCTTTTGTGATAATGCAAATGAAGAGTACTTGCACGGTCATTTTTTATTTATACATTATTTTTATTACTTATGCATTAATTTTGATGAGCATAAAAATTCAGTCCGTGTCATCAAGGCGTTTTTGGACAGGATAATTTACCTTGCTCGCCAGGTCACACAAGATTGTAACCGTTGCCATGTGCAGTAAAATTATTTAGAGAATTCACATTAGTAAAATATAATGATTAATGTTTGAAACATCATTCTAATATTGATGTGTAAAGATATTTATCTTGCTTCTTATTGCATCTGAATGAAATTGTGTAAGATTATTAACTGTTAAAATGACAAGTCATCAATACATCATGTATGTGAGGACATGACTGGTTATAGGGGAATATTTGAAATGAAGTGAGATCATGTTTACCTATGCCTGGATTGATGGGATGATTAAGTTTTTAAAAAAAATTTACCATTGTGACTGCAGTACTGTAAAGATAGGGAAGATTTTATTTTCATGATTCATCCTTAACAGCTCAAGAGCTATTTCTATCAAGATTAATATGTAACTAGGACTTTTTCAATGAGAGATATTGATATGGTAATATACATATTTAATTAGGCAATTGTTAGTGAAAGAATTTACATTTAAATGCTCTATTATTTCCTGATCTTCTTAGAAAAACATTGCCTTAGTGCAGCAGTGACTGAATAGCTGTTTCATAAGGCTTTTTGAAAACTGAGTTTGGAGTGGAATAGGTAAGATCTTCTAGATGTGGAAATATTACTGTGCACCTCTTAAATGCAATCATGTGTGTATGATTTTGTACTCTGCATACTTGGGTGGTAACTTTTATGTTAGGTCTACCTGACGATGCAACATCTGAAGTACATTACAGCAAAGTAATCTTTATACAGACAAACCTGTCATGTGTGGTCAGAATGGTTTCCTTGCTCTGCTGCAAGAGATACGTAATTTGAGCTTGAGATATGTGGTAATACTTTTTATACATTATGCATTTACACAAATTAGTGCTAAACCCCCCCCCCAGTTTTAAAATATTCAAATAATTAACTGATCTGGTGTTTCTATTTATTTTTTGTATATTGGGTGTATGTAAAGAACAATCATAATTTGTTGGTGACCTTGCAGTCTGTTTTGGGCTTCAGCACTGCATCTTTCTTACCCTGCCATCCATTGTCCCCTACCTCCCACTCCAGTGGATTCATCTGAGTTTTGCTGATTCTGAGTGTTGAGAAACAATTTCAAGATAAAAAGCTACAGTTAAAACATTAATAGCACAATTAAATGTCTTTCTTTAAAAAAAATTCCTTTGAGAGAATGTGTGCTTTATTTAAGAGATATCTTTTGTAGGAACTTGCTTGGTGTAACGAAGTATGAAAACTATCAAGTTACATTTTTTTTTCCCACTTTATAAAGGCTGAGTTTTGGTGTTGGTAACAGGTTTAGAGAAGTTCTGAATGCAAGCTACCTTTTTGTTGGTTGCATGTGTTTTTGCCCCTGATGTGTACTGAAAAGGTGAAATTCCAGCACTCTTTAGAAGAAATCAATTACATCTAAAAGACAGAAATCAGTTGTGACCTTAATTTTAACATACTGAACAACTTCCATCAAAATTGTCCATTAGGCTTAATCTTGAATTAAAACCTACTTTTAACGGAGGCAAGCTGTTTAGCATGTTTATTTTCTACTATCATTGGGAAACTAAATCTGTAAGTAGCTGTAAGTAATATTTTTTAAAATTTTGGTTTTGTCCTTATGTCTCTGCCTTTGTGAGTGGATCCAGTTAAAGCTGTTTAGAAAAAGCTAGTCTTTTTGCATGGTGGGGAGTTTCAGAAGCATACCCTGGGAATGAGTAAAGAACAGCTAATACCATGCTTACAGCAATGCACGTATTCAGATCAGCATGTCATAGACTCCATGCTACAACAGTTTTCCTCCAGGCAACTATTTTCCTGTCTTTTACAGTTGTATAGATAACATGATAAAGATCTCCACAGGAAACTGAAGAAAATGAGAAATGTTTCTGTAAGACTTTGTAATTGGGAAATTTTAGGCAGTGATCTTTTCTCCCCCAGATATTGCACACACTGGCCTGCTATTTCTATCCATATTCTTTTATTCAGTCTTTATATTACTGTCCATTCAGATTTCACTCATTGAAAATAAATTTAATGTTATTTAAAACCAGAAATTGCAATTATGTTCTCAAGCACAAATAATATCTTATGTACTTTTGGGATGTTTTTTTGTTATTTTTTACTTCTGTTGTTTTTCCTGAAATCCCTTGTGCCTTTCTTTCAAAACTTTTCTAGTGTGTTTATTTCTTCATCCCAATAAGAAAAAGAAAAAGAAGAAAAAAAAAAGAGAGAGAGAGAGAGCAACATGGAGCTTGACTGCTTTTCCCCTTAAAACTGCACAGGAAAAGAAGCATTTTGCACTATGCACATACCCAAATAAATGAGTAAATGCTAAATATGTAGATTATGATTTTGCATTGCATTCTGCCAATCAGATGTTCCTTAACTGGAGCTTGTGTTATATCTGAGTTTATTATATAGAGTATTTGAAATCTGTTGAATACTTGTTTATCTGCTTTTAGAAATTGGGTTTTTAAAATTGCACTCCAATGTAAAGGTGGCATTCCTTTAATTACCAGTGAATGACTACTGGTCCATTGTTTACAACCCTGCCACCTCTGAGATCATCCCATGCTGTTATTTTATGGAGTCTGCTGAAATCCCCTGTTTTATTTACCAGATTTCCCTGGTAAGTAAATATCTTAACTAATGCTTTATTGGAACGACCTAATCTTCTTGTCCTACAGCTATTAATATTTCACAATCCCAAGCCAGTGATCCCTTAGAAGATGTACACCCACATATAGACACCAATGCAAACAAGAATGCTTTGGTAACACCTTGCCACCAGTGTCTACTAGTAGTGGTAAAATTACTGGTATGTTAAAATTATTTTAAAACATATGTAATGATAATGGTTGTTACCAGTGGACAAATAAGTGCTTTAAGGTACCACAATCAACTGTGACAACCTAAAGATGTACTTGGGGATCTCTAATTACATACTGCAAAGCTATGAGACAGATAATAGAGGACTTTTAAGATACTATATAGTCTTGGTTTTCTCTTACCTTTTACTCTATGCTACCTTGCAGTTGTGTAACGGAGGAAATTCCTTCTTGAGTACACTATGCACAATTTAGGTAAAATTAATCTCTTGTGCACCTCCCTCTCCTTGAGAAAAAACCAGGGCCGGGACAGATGCTTCTTTGTGACTTGTTTTGATACAATAAGCCACTGTGAGCCCCTGCAAGAAGGAAGCTACAGCGTTTACTCAGAGCCTTCACAGGTCATATTAAACTCTCTTCTGGAGCTGTATGGGAACTTTGGGAGTTAGGTGGCAGGACAGCACATTGTGTTTCTTTTCAAAATGGATTAATTCAGATGCCACGCTTTAAAAAGACAGTGTAAAATTTTGGTTGATGTTGAAGTGTGAATTTCTTTAAATGCATTTGTGTGGAAGACTCAGTTTCCATGAATGAGACATCATTTAGGTTCTGTGCTTTTCCAGTGTTGAGAACCACAGAGTTTTTTGTGGAGTAGGAGTGGGAATCATCTGTTTTCTTTTGTCTGATTTCCTTCTAATACCAAATGCTTGCCTGAAAAACAAATCCTCCTTGAAAAGCTGTAGTCTACTTTCTAAATAAATTTCAGTGGTTTTCTGAAAAGTATTTTTCAGGGCTTTTTCTTCTGTGAAGACTGGCAAAATATTTGCACATTCTGTGCATGGTGCAAACACAGTCATCTTCTTAGGGATTGTTCATATATAGGGCTCTCAAAGTGCTTCTGATCCTCTTTCAGGTGTGAAATGTTTAGAATAAAGTAATTTATTATGTATTAATTCTGGTTAACCAGGCATGATTTGAGATTTTCACAGTCTGCAAGAAATTAAGTATTCATTAACATTTAAAGCCATTAGATGACACAGTTGAGCAATAAATGATTCATTTAGTCCCCGTTAAAGTAAATGTGCATTGAAGTTTCTGACTAGAAGATAAGTGGTGGCTGTCTTTTTTTCAATTATTTTCCTCATTCTTGCTTTATTTATTCTGTACACTTCATTGACTTGTCTTTCTCTCTCTTTTCCTAAAACAGAAGAAGAAGAAGTGGAAAATTTTGATGTTTCCTGTCTGCCTGAAGAAGTGCTGCAGAACATAGAAGCTGACAGTTACTGGTGCATGAGCAAGTTGCTTGATGGCATTCAGGTAAATTGATTTTTCCTGTCTGTGAGTAGTGGAGTTAACTGATTAATGTCATGGTTGTGAACTACTTTAAGGTTGAAACAGAGTACGTCTATGAAAAACAGGGGAGAAGTCGATTTTCCCATTGGACAAATCCACTGCTAGTTTGGCATAGAAAGGAAAGAAAGGAAAAGGAAAAAAAAGCCTGTGCAACTTCTCTTGGTCAAAATGTCTTCATGTTTCTTTGTGGTGTGATGTTCTAGAGCAGAATTGAAACCTCCGGTTCTAGAGGCATGTTTTGCAACTCTGTCACCAAGCATGAAGAATGGTTGCTCAGGATCTCACTGAGGTGGTGAAAAACTGGCTTATTTATTAATTTTAAGTCAATAATATAGCAACAGTGATTTGTCTTAATAGTTCGTGAAATTATCTTCATATTTTTAAAATACACATTTAAAACTTGATACTTATGCTACTTTACTGACTGAATTTTTTCTATGTGGAAAAACTATAAATTAAGGCCCAATTTTTGTTACATGCAGCAAGTTGGAGTCTAATAATCGTAGATTTTTTGTGTAAATGTTCATGGGCTTATAAGTTTATGAAGACGAGAAGTATCTACAACATTCTTTCCTATGACTTATGTTTTAATATGAATGTTTCACTGGCTAAGGTGCACTGTGAATTGGAACTTAGAGTTCATTTTTGACAAAACTGTTATAAAATTAAGTCAACAGCAGGAGGCTTAAACTTTTTTGGAGGTGTTTTAAGTGTATTTCTCCTGGTTAAAGGTCAAGTCAAGCTCAATGTTCTGTGTAGCATTTTTGAAATGCATAGTCATTTTCTCATGTCGATTCCTGTAACAAATCCTGGTTTGCTTATTTCAATCTCTCAGAACTCCTAAATTTTAAAGTACTTGACCACATAGCAAAAATATGTGAAAAATTGTAAAGAAAAAAAAGTGAGGACTTGAAATCCACTGGAAAGGAAGGAACCCAGGTAAAGAAATGCAAACCCTCCAACTGTTTTATCTACTTCTGGAACATCATTGTCACTGGCCTGTTGCTCTGTTTTTTTTTCTAGGAAAGGATGTTCACAGATTAGGTAATTTCTCCTTAAAATTCTGTTTTCATGCAAAACCGTCAGGCACTGAGAAGCAAAATATGGAAACTAATTGCAATGGAATTAAATTGCGTCGATGAAAATTTAAGCTGTTATATAAATGGAATGGTGTTGGATGTATTCAAGGATTCACTTATCTATCAAAAGCAGGCTTGAAAGATTATGCTAGTGGTGTGACTAATGATGCTACAGTTAATTCAGTGCAAGTGCAGTGGTGCTGAAATAAAGGGGTTTCTTGTTTTTCTTCTCCCATTCTCCTGTTTTCTTTCCTTTTGTGATGATACCACTTTACTTAAGAGATGAAACAGTCATGTAGTTGCAGGTTGAGTTGGTTGGAAGAACTAACCCTGTAGAGAAGGACGTGGGATACTGGTGGACACGACCAGCAATGTGCACTTGCAGCCCAGAAAGCCAGCTGGGTCCTGGGCTGCATGCAAAGCAGGTGTGCAACAAGGTGAGGGAGGGGATTCTGCCCTTCTGCTCAGTTCTTGTGAGACCCCACCTGCAGTGCTACAGCCATTTCAGGGTTCCCCACCACAGGACAGACATGGACCTGTTGGAGTGGGTCCAGAGGATCAGAGGGCTGGAGCATCTCTCCTATGAGGAAAGGCTGAGAAGATTGGGGTTGTTCAACCTGGAGAAGAGAAGGCTCTGGGGAGACATTACTGTAACTTTTCAGTACTTAAAGGGGGCTTTTAAGAAAGCTGGAGAAAAACTTTTTGCCAGGGCCTGTAGTGATAGGACAAGGGGCAATGTTTCAAACTGAGAGTAGATTTTGACTGGACATAAGGAGTACGTTTTCTGTGATGAGAGAGCCCAAAGAAGTTGTGGATGTCCTCTTCCTGGACGTGTTAAAGGTCAGGACTGAAGTGGCTTTAAACAGCCTGATATAGCTGAAGCTGTTCTTGCTCATGGCAGGAGGTTTGGACTAGATGAACTTTAAAGATTCCCAGTGGGTTCATTGTGTGATGCTGTAGTTCTAGCTGACTTGCATTCTGGATGCACAATTATTTTTGTCTGAAAATATGGCATAAGAGACCCCTGTATGTGATGGTTTTGTCTGAGATGTCTGAATAAACTGTACAGGGATTTTAGATGAGAGGAATGTGACATGTGGTAATAACTGCAATCAAAGAATCTCTGCAGAATATTTCCATTAATTTATTCGTCAATATAAGCTTCCATTTCATGTTGCCCTACCAGTATTGGATAAATTTAAAGAGTGCACTTTGATAACAGTTAGGGTCATCCTGTGAAATTTTTGGCTAATATGAGCTAGATACATTTTTTGTGTGTTTTGTCTTTTCAGTGCAGAAGAGTGTAATGGAAGAATGATTGTATGATTGTATTTGTACCCCTTTATTATTCTTAACAGAAAACTCATTTATTTTTCCAATCCATCCAGACGGTCTCATTTTCTTGATTCCAGAATTGTCAAAGGTGTTATTAAGACATATGTATTTCTTGCTCGAGTTTTACCACACATGGTATCTATTATTTCTTCATTCCTCGCTCATCCACCCTCCCTTATGTATCTAATGTGACTCTGTGTATTTTTAATATAAGAATACATCTTTGAACCACAGAGATGTGTAAAGAACAGGAGTTGGCACTGGGCAGCAAGACACTCACTTCCTGACATGCGTACAGTTCTTAGCTGAGAGAAGAAATAAAAAACTTGTTCAAATCATCTGTCACTTTAGCAGGTTCCTTCGTGCTTTTTTTTTGTCATCTGGAGGTTCCTGTGTAAGTATGTTTTTGGCTCCAGCTAGGGTTTTGCAGAACTTTTCCAGTAGTTAATGTTTGATCTTGCATTATAGTTTAATCTATTTTTTCTTCTTAGATTACTTTGCATCTTCTTTCTCTTGGTCGTCTCTAAGTTTAGGCTTCTAAGTGACTGCGCATGTGTCATATCACAGTTCGATTAAAATTTTAAAAATTGATCTAACAAATACTAGGGCATTTTTTAATATAAATTTATCTCTCTAAAATATCATTTAATCTTGAAATCTGTAGCTGTCTTATAGCAGTCAATTTTGGATGATGATGTATGTAATGGTTTTCCTTTTCAGTGCTGCATGAGTGCTCTAAATTTTTTCTTTAATTTTTGTCCCAGAAAAACTATGCCTCACTGCAATTGCTTCTTATTTATTTCAGGAAAACATATGAGAGCTTCTGAAATTGTAATAACATAGGATAATTCTGCTCAATGTATGGCCAGCTCTGAGGTCAGATTGAGGTTTTCAGGACTTTGTCCAGTTGGGTCTTGAGCCTTCCAAGGACAGAGACTTCACAGTCTCTGGGGGTTAATCTATTCCAGTGCTTCCTCGTCCTTACATTGAAGTTTCTCCCCAACAGCCAGCTGGAACATTTTTTGTTTATGCTGCTTGTCTCTTCTCTTCCCACTGTGTACCACTATTAAAAATGGAGGTTTCTCATTGTGATAACATTGGTTTTATCAGGCTGTGATTAGGTGCTCTGGAGCTTTCTTTTCTTCAGGCTGAACAAGCCCAGTTTTGCCAGCCTCTCAAAGAGCATGTGCTCCATGTCTCTGAGCATCTTGGTGACCTTTTGCTCTTGCTTCAGTTTATTCCCATTTTTCTTGTATCAGGGTCCCTAAAACTGGATATGGTATTTTAGATGTGGTCTTGAAATACAAGAAATTATTTTTAAACATTTTAAGGGAAATCTACACAGTAAAGATTGAACTCTGGAACTGTTTGGTCAGAGAGATTGTAGAATCCTGATCCTGGAAGTTCAAAACCAGAGTCCATATGGCCTTGAGCAGCTTGCTCCAGGTGACTTGGCTTTGGGCAGTGCTTGGACTTAGATGGCCTCCAGAGGTCCCCGCCAACCTCTGTGATTTCACAGTGAGTGCTGAGTGGGGGTAATCACTTCCCTCCACCTACTGGGCCAGGAGGCTGCTGGCTGGCTTTGCTGCCAGGGCTTACCAGTGACTCAGTCTGAGCTTTCTGTCTGCTGAGATTTCAGGTCCTTTTCCACAGAATTCATCTCCAGCCTGTGTTCTTACAAGATGTGCTGATTTATGCTGATTTATAAAAACCTGCTTCTGAGGCTGTGTGTGGCCATATGCAAAATACATCTCCGTATGTGTGATAAAGCTGGTTGTCTTTAAAAGACTTCTAAACTGTAGATGATGCATGAGCATTTTTGTGTTTTCATCTGTCGCTGTTCATATGGGAAAACTAGAATTATCCCATGAGTATTTTTTCCATGTAATTAAGTAGACATTCCCATATATCCAGATTATTAACTTTTTTTTTATTACTAAATCGTCCTTTATAACACTTTCCTCAATAGAGTCTCGTTAACATTCAAGTAAAAAGTTCACATTGATCTGTGCCACCTGAAAATGTAATGTTCATGTATAAAATAGAGTATAACTTTTCATTTTAAGTTCAAGTATACTGGTAATAAAATAACCAAAGGGGAAATACGTGCATTGCATTATGATCTAACCAGATGTATTAAAAATAGTCCAGAAATATTAATATAATTATTTGTCAGGGCCTGGTAATTTTTAGAATAAAAGTGAGATAATTCATATCCAGGGACTGGAATGTGCTGAAGTACATATTAGCTATTCCTATGGCTGATAAAATAGCAAGATTTATGACCTTCAAAGGGAATCCTGCAGAGTTCTTTCTCACTCCTGAGGAAAGTTGTTGCTAACGTATGCCTGAAGTCTGGATTATGGATGGATGGATGGATGGATGGAAGGAAGGAAGGAAGGAAGGAATGCTGCTTGGAAAGCCTTTCAGAGGTCTGCTGGATCCAATAAATAACATGAACATGCATTTCAAATGTTGAGAAGTACATGCAGAAATAACTCTTCTCGAAACTCTTCACAGGACCTTCGTGAGGTTTATTTTAAAGGAAAAATAGGTCAAATACAGCTTTCTTTGTACCTTTTCATTGACCTCCTGCAAGACAAGTTTCTTGGTTATGTCTGCAATTCGTTTGGGGGGTTAGTTTATGTGTATATGAGTTCATTAGCCAAGATAAAAAGAAAAAAGGAGTATGTACTTTAAGTGTCTCCATCTGTTACCTGTCTCTTGTCATGGGAATCCTCTGTCTGCTGCATATGTGCTTTCATGCAAGGGTCAGGTTTCTGTATCAGGCTGCAGGGTCTACCTGTGCAAATGCAGTGACATTGTCTAGGATTTCTAGGCATGCATCAGCCCTGCACTTCTGGTAAGCTTAGCTAAATTGAAAAAGTAGTCTTTCTTCCTGCCTTCTTCCTGAACACAGCATGGCAAATGTGGTGTGTTCAGGGAAAATGGGATATATGATATTACCATCTGAGAGGCAGTCTAAAGAGTCTCCATTAGCATTATATAGCTGATACTGAAAGACAGTACTGCAGTCATGCTCCAGTTGCTGTATAAGCAGATCCTAATGCCAGTCAGAAATGGATGCTTTACGAATGTGGAAGCCCTGCCAGGGATTGTCTGAAATTCTGGCAGCAGTTATTTCTGTACATTATTCTCTTCAGTGTTTCAACTGCACATTCACACTGTGTGTCTGTCCCTCCCTCTGTGAGTTAGAACTTCTGTGTGGCAATAACTGTTTACTAATTTCCAGAAATCCAGGTTGTTCATTAATGTCTTGTCCAGGTTGGATTCTGAGAATGGGATAAGACATAGTGGGTTTTTTTCTTGAAGGTATGACTATTCCAGGGAAAAGCAATGGTTTGTTTGATAAGAATTGTGCTCTAAACCACTAAAATAACAGATTTTTGCGAAGTCATAAACTTGAGAAATTTAATGAGAAATAGGTTCTGCAATTAGGGCAGGCAGTTGTGCCCATTCAAGGTTCTAGAATGGCTTTTCTTCTAATGAGAAATGGACAACTTCACCATTTTTAGTAATCACTTATCAAATGATACTCCTAAATGGTATTTTTCTTACTTTATCTGCATGTCATATATGAGACTGAAATCTTCTGGAACATAAGCCTGCCCACAATAGGTAATTCTATACAGAATCCTTTCTGTCTTTATGCTCAGATGTCTGATTTATGTCTCTTAATAATCTCTTGGAGCAAATACTGTTTTATGGTATTTTAAACTTTTATTGAAGGACAAGAAAACTCAAGAGCGGGAGTTTAGAAAGTTTTCTTAATTTTACCCACCTTTCTCAATTCAAGAGATTTCTAGTAGCTTGCTTGGTCACTGGAGAACTTACATTCCTCCCCATCAGTTTGAGAAGATTGAATGCATCACTAGGGTACTGTGCATGGATGCCTAGTAAAAATTTCAGAGTCAGTTGTGAAGTCTGCTCTGTTTAATATATATCTGTGTTTTCCTCCTACTACAGACTCTGGTAATGAGTAAACAAGAAAGCCAATACTCAAAACTGCTTTGGTATTGGGTGGAATGGAATAGAGTAGATAGGACATTAGATTTTGAAAATGATTTCAAGGGGATTCAGGAGAGCACAGACAATTAGCCATGTACATCAGGGAAGTTTGGAGAAAGTGTAAAATAAGCAGAATTAATGCTTAAAAGATAAAACCCTGTATTATTTAATATTTTCTGTAGCTCCTGTAAAGCAGAACAAATCTGGAAGCTTTTGGAAGGAATCAGTGAGCCTGTGAACAGCTTTATGGTTTAATTTTATTTCCAAAGTGCATTTTGAAAAAGTCCTTTTACTAGAAGTTCATGAAAAAGCTAAGCACCCGTGGTAGAAGCATTGCCTGTTACCATATAGGGAGGAGAAGGGTTTGTATAAGTAGTCCTTGAGAGGAAACATCACTTTGCTACTTTTAAAATGAGCTTGTGCTCAGTATGCTCTGTGCTGTTCTAATCTCTTTTGTCTGTCCCATTTTAAAAAGATGGCTTGAAAGTTAAAAAAATAATAAGGGAACAAGATATGTGTGATCAAAGGTATGGAACAGTTTCTGGGTGTTGGATTATGTATGGATTTGGTTAAGTGGAGAAATGTAATATAAGTTTTTAAAATGATGAGGTGCATGAAGAAGGTGAAGAGGGAGTAGTTGCTTTCCATCTCATCTGATGCGAGATCTAGATAGTATCTTGTAATTCTGCTGAGTGATATTCTTAGAAAAAAAGAGTGCTTGAGTAACTAAGCTGCTGGGCTACTTGTCAAAGGATGAAAAGCATTTTACATGGGTTTAGAACCTGAACAATTTGAACTTTTGTTGAATAAAAAATCTTCAAACAACTTTAATTACGAAGATACCACCCTGAGTTAGGGAAGTCTCTGTGCTGCAAACTTGAAACTGAAAGAATGCTGCAAGTGCATCACTGTGGGCTTATTGTGCTCCTGCCATCCCCTATAGTCATTTGCTGTTGACTTCTCTTAAAAGGGAAAGGCCAAGGTGTTTCTTTTGCTTGGCCCAGTAGCCAATTTTAACTTTATAACAGTAAGCTTTGTTTGGTACTAGAAACTTTGTTTGGTAATAGAAAATTGAGGGCAGCAGTAGGATTTATCCTGAGGGCTGTAGTTTTTGTTAAGGATGGGTGTCTTCAGAAGCTTTTAAGGAGGCTGTGTCCCTTTGGAGGCCAATAATGCAGTTTTCCAGCCTGTCACTGAGAGTAAAATTTTCAGGAAGACAACGAATCTATTTGTAATCAATAGATGAAATATACTGTGCCATCAGTATGCTTCAGCGTACAAATATTTTATCTTCTACCTAAAATTTGCAGCATCAGCTTTTGGGATTGTGCATGTTTGTATTTATGATTTCTAGCTCTTATCCAGATTTGAACTGTTGTCTGGCCTATGCTGTAATCCAAAAATATACCCTTCTGTCATTGCTACTTTCTGTAATTTATAATTCAGCCACTTGTTTAAAACTGAGGTTTGATTACACAGACCAGTAGGAGGTTGGATCTTTGGTTCTGGTTCTGTGGATACTATTCTAACATGAGAATCAGTACTTGCATTTTAATAAGCTGTTGGGTTTTTTTTGTCCTATTATGTAGGAATAAGTAAGATACTGTTTTGCATGTAAAAAATTTTGGGTTGCAACTATTTGTAAATATTTTTCCTACTACTTAGGAAATTTTGAATTTTCAAAAGTCACGTTTAATAATTGCAATGGTTGACAGACGTTTTCTTCTAAAGGAAGTGTCCTGGAGAATTATGGAACATGCTATGGACTGTGCTAACGGCATAGTCCGGCACACTCGTGTGTTTGTTCTTGTGCATGCACATCTCTGTGTCCTGAACTGTATGCAGGAGTGAACTTCCATTATAATATCTATCTGCAAGAAACATTGTGGGTAAACTGTGCTTCCATTGATAGTGTTAATATACATGGTGCCTATCATTATCTAGTGTCATGCTTCCCTCCCTCCTGCCCCCATCTTTTTGCATAACTTTGAGAGCAAGGTAAACGAAGATTTTTAATAGGAGTTTGCTTAGAGAATTCAGAAATATGTGAATGAAGTACTTAAAAAAGAAGAATTCAGGAGCTCTCTTTGTGACATAACAAGGATAAGAAAACGTTTTTCTTTCAGTTATTTGTTCATGTGATACTATACTTGAACATACTAAATTGATGCATAGGAATTCTTAAATATGCATCGGTAGAGAAAGTAGACATCCAAGTCTGTATGTCCATATGATGTATATGGATTGCTCAGTGTATCCTCTATATTTAGAAGCTCTGATCTGATTGATACAACCTTGTTAAAATGAGCAAACAACACATGAACACTTTGTGTCAAAACTTTCCATTTGCTTCTATGAATGTTTCTGATATTTTCTTCCGTACATTGTTGGTGAACAGTGTGTACGACCTGAAAAGATGAGAAGCATTGTGCCTCTGCTTGGCTGCAGTCATTATGTCAAATTATTGACAGTGTTTTTTCTTTTAGTTTGGCTGGCTCTGTTTCTCCTTCATGATGACATGAAAGATTGTTTTCCATTCCTCTTCAGCTTGCTGCTTCTTCTCTTAAAATTATCCCATCATCATGTATTTAAAGATGGGGGATTTTCTTCAGCTAGTGCCTGCAAAGTCTCTCTCTCTGTATCTCTCTACTCCTCTCTCTGAGAGGACAGTCCCAGTTAAATTTGTTATGAGCATTTTTCCAAATTTTTTCCGTTTAGAATTTCCCTACCCTTAAAAAGAATGTAAGGAATTGCTTAATACTTTTTTGAATGTTTAGTGAAGTCTATAGTTTTAGTACTTTATTTTAAATTATAACAACTGGACTTTGAGAAATCCTGCCAGACCTTCCCAGTTGCAGGGAAGTGGGGTGGTTGTACCAGCTTCTACAGAATAAGTACAGACTGCTAACACAGATTTGAAGCTGAAGCAAGTTTTGATCTCTTGTGACATTATGAAGTCCTAACCTTCTGTATTGCAAGTTGAAACTAATTATGTGTCAGTCTGAAGTAGATGTTATAACTATTCAGCTGTGAAGCAGGTTAGCATAGTTCACTGAAAGTGTGTTGGCAGCTATCTGAGCAGAACGTCAAGGAATTTAGGTATTGCACACCAGTGCATGAATTTTTATGTTTATCATGGATTCTGGTGTGTACCCATGCATACTTTGTCATATGTGAATGCTTACTGGAAAGTATCAAGTACAGTGCTTAGAAAGAAGAGATATTTTATGTGAACTCCTTGTTTTCATCCTGAAAATTTTTGTTATATTTCCTCATTTGAAACTTTGGCCATCGATAATGAGCAAAAGACAAACTCTGAAATAGTCATAATTGAGAAAAGGATTGTTTTGGCTCAATAGCCGTGGGCAATAATTTATGGATTTTATGAGTTTGGCATGTTTTTTCTTTTCTGTTTTACTATTTTACCTTCACCTATAAGCACAGAGGAAGCAAGAACAGTGGGTAACAGAATACCTTTTATGTTTACAAAGTCCTTCTCACAGTTTCACAAACTCCAGAAAGTCAACTAACAAGTGTCATAGGAAGGGATATGTACAACACAGTTTAGTTAGGAGAGAGGACTGGGGGAGCCAATAAAGATCTTTCCAGTTTAGGTGAGTCAGCACAAGTAGAAGAGTGACCCCCAGCTGTGTTCATTTGCAGCTGAAATAATGAACAGAAAAATAAATAGGCAAAAGATCAAACATAGTGAAAAGCAAATTTACCTGTTTTCAAATCAAGATGGCAGTTTTGGGTTGCATTTCCCGATGTGTATGGAGTAAATTAGGCTTTGAGAAAGAAAGTAGTTTCGGATTCATAGATCACAGTCAAGAGTTGCCCTACCTGGGGAGAGACTAATGATCGAAGCACTAGTGTTTTAACTCTGTGTTGACTTTCAGTGTTAAATACAGGAACATTCTTTTACAGAGGATCTGTTACAGAGGAAATAATTAAATACCATATTGTTTATAATACTATATACCAAATAAATGTTGCTGTACTCTGAGTGCAGTACTACTTCTAGAAACACCAGTTAACTTTGTTTAAATAAATAAATAAATAGAACAGTGTATAAGCATTTCGGGGGGAAAAAAGTGATTGCAGTTTTTGCTTTAGGAGTACGTTCTGTAAAGAAAGCGATTATGATTTCCTAAAGATGCTGTATCCTGGATATTATCCATGACTAATACAGGTGTGTGTCAGAATTGTATAAAAGGCAGTGTTCCAGTGCATGGGATAGTTTCTTTCTCCCTGAAATGAGATTATAATAGATCTGAATTCTGTGTGAGTCTTTCTGTTCTTTCAGTTTTGGTGCTTTATTGCACTACAAGGATGCTCATGTTCTTTTTGAGAAATAATGTCAAAAAGGTGAAATTGTTGCCTGTTTTACTTGGTGATTCCCATGGAAAATTAAAAAATTCAGAGAATTATTCTTACTTCCTCATCCATACTGTTTTGGTTTATACATTGAGTTCTAATATTAATTACTGTGAAAGGGCCACTGCTACACCAGTAGAAAATTTTGCCGTAAATTTTAAATTAGCTACTGCTGTGGTCAGGTACAAGTGATCAGAGCATACAGTAGACTTTTTGGTACTGTAAATTACCTGTTGGCTGATGTACTTACAGAATTATTAGTGTATCATTTTGCCTTGTGAACTTTTAGGCTTCACACTTTATAGCAGTTTTACAGAATCTGAAGATTAAATTGCAGTTCAGTTTCGTAAGTCAAATATCACCTAAAACAACTCCATGTGAATATAGTCAGAAGGGTCAGTAAGAGTTTTTTTTGTTTTTAAATAGAAAACCATATCAGGATACATAAAAATGAACTGATAATAATTTCTTTTACTCTAAGACCAAGTTAAAATGTGAAATAAAGTCAAGAAAAATTAATATTTCAATGTAAGTGAAAATTTTTTTAGGGTAATTTTTGGGATTACTCAGCTCCAATTGATAAAGGAATTACTCAAACAGTAGCAGTTAAGGCAAAACATTCTTTACCCTTCTTTTCCGTGTATGTGGAGGTCCCACAAAAAAAATTATACATAGCAACTTTCTTTTAAAATATGTATGTGTAATTTTCTTGAATCTCTCAAGAACCACAGGAAGACAACTGTAACAAAATGAGCTGAATGGAGGGATTGTCAATTAAATATTCAGAAACGTTGTTGTATATTTAAATAATTTCATTGTTTTAAAAGATCGAACACTTTGGGTTTCAAGCAGAGATATCTTTCTTGCTCTCATTATTTAAAACTCAAGTCTATTATAGAGTTGCAATCTGCAAATTAAAAATGCATTTAGAGTTAATCCATTCAAAGAAATATATGCAAATATAATGCCCTTTTAGCTACATAGCTTGTGTATTAGATTTTGATTCATGATATTAACTGTAATCTTGGGTTCAGAACAGTTATGAGTACATTAAAACAGACTTTTGATTTCTTATGCTGCTTGAAGTTATCACTATGCAATTCTAAAGATCACATTCTTTCCCTGTCTCTGATTATAGGCTAAATTTTCATATTTCCTGTGTTATTTGTAGAATTGTAAATTTATGAGAAAAAAATCACCTTAAAAATCTCTAGCATGGCGCATTTTGGCATGTAAGATGAGCACCGTTTAAAGTTACTTGGATTTCTGCAATGAAGTAACTCCACTAGATTAGGAAGTAGAGAGCAATTGATGCAGGAATAACTATACAGAATATACTGTTAGAGGTGGGGACTCACACGACTGTACAGTGTGATGATTTACTATTTTACTGTAGAAGCAGACCCAGGAAATATAGACACTAAACACCGTTGATGCCTTATCAGGCCTCCTAGACACAGAGACTAGACAGAGTAAAGGAACAAAAGTAGGTATTTATTTGAAGGGCCTTCAAGGTACACCCTGGGGAGCCAGAGGCTATTGCCAAGATGGACCCCAAGATGGACAACAGGTCACGAGTTTTCCACTAAGTTTGGTTCATTTGCATATCAGGGTCAATTCTCCAATTAAAACCCCAGTTAAATGATGTAATTCCCCTTAGCTACCCCCCCTTTAGAGACTCCTTGGTTTACACCCCTTGGGCTCAGGATGGTCCAGGTGTCCTTGAAGAGCAGTCCGGAGAGGCTTTGTTGTGTCTAACTAGCATGAGAGAGCAGAAAGTAACAGGCTACAAGAAGCTTCAAAGTTGCACACTAAGCAGTGCAGAGTTTAAAAAATATAAAAGTTAAAACCTAAGGCATCACCGTAAGAAAACAGAGAAAAATACATGGATTTAGATAAGTTATTGAAAGAAAAGAAACTGCAACTAATACTTTTATGTGGTCTCCTTTTTAGGACAACTACACATTTGCACAGCCAGGAATTCAGAAGAAAGTGAAGATGTTGGAAGAACTTGTTAGTCGGATTGATGGTAAGTCTCAAAGGCTAAACTAATTTCTAACTGATGTTACATTGAAAGTGTTCAGTTAAAATGTTTGCGAGAAAAGCCAACATCACTGCAGTCACCTGCAATGGTGCGGTAACATCGCCTTCCTCAGGTGAAGTGTCATCATTAGTTTGTGGCACACTGGCCTTTGCAGATCACTGTCGTGTATCATTTAAAAGAAAGCCACTAGAGCATGAGCCTCTTTCATTACTTTTTATTAAGGCAATATAATCAAAATTCAATGGCAATTTCTTTGCAGCAGAGTAATGACCACATACAAAAGGCAGCCAGGATTCATTTCACATTAAGCCTCAATGGTTGTTGTAATGCGGGCAAGTCACAGTGGTTGTTTATGGTTGTCCTTCGGCACTATGTTTTGTGCCTTTGTGCATCATTTTGCTATCTGGAATGCCTGCATAATTTCTCTGTGGAATCCAATTAATTATGAACTCTGGAAATAACATCTTTAATTTTATAGATAAATTATAGTGTGTGCAGGGGTAATTTTAGATTATGCTTTCATGTTTTAGCAGCGCACTTTGAAATATTTTCTACCTTCATCCTTAAAATAATTCCTTTCGTGAAATGCTGACTGTCATATAGCTAGAACAGAGTTTAATTAAATGAAATGCAAGAGATAATGCTTGCCCATTCTAAACATACTCTCTTGATAGTTTGTTAAATTAATGAACAGAGTATTAACAAAATGCTGCCAAGGAGAACCAGGCATATATTTGCAACACTAGCCTGTCAGTGATGACTTAGAAAAAATATTTCTTGTGTGGCTTAATATTTGGTAATCTTCTTGGAAACATTAATTCCCTCTTTTTGTTACATATACTGTGAAGGTTCTGTTGTGGCAGTGCTGGCCGTAGGAGATTTTGTCTGCTTGTGCGTGCATCCTTAATATTTGATAATGGTCTTTGTGCTTTTCTAGAATATTAAAGTATTTTTAATGATCAAAAACCAAGGGCAGGAGAACAGTGTTTGTGTAATATTACATTATAAACTTAAATGTATGTAAAATTTTTTTTTGTAGGTATACTTTTTTTTTAAATGCAAGTGAATATGAAAAATATAAGGGCATATTTCTGTTTATTGGGTAGCTAAATATTTCTATTAAAAATACAGTTAAATCAGTGTATTTTGTTACTTCAAAAATAATCTAACTTCTTGTAATGTGACTTTTTCTATGTAATTTTAGTCTTGTGCCAATATTGATGTTTACATTTCAGAAGCAAATGATTATATAGTAAATGAAGTGTATAATTAAAATTCCTATAAATAGACTTCCTTAACTTGGTAAATGAACATTTATATAAACAAATTTTTTAACCAAGTTTTTAAAACTAAAAATAACATTCTGAGAGTCAACTTTATTGTTTGATTTAATAAAAATATTAAGTATAATACAATATGTTATTGTTTAGTTTAAGGAAAAAAGAAATGCTGAAGTCTTACTTGTACCTTCAGTGCTTTAGGGATATAGCTAAATAATTTCTCTCAATTATTAGGTTTAGAAAGCATTATTTTTAAAGCTTCACACTTTAAAAAATAAGTCAGTTGTTGGAAATAGTTGTGTCATCTTTTACTGTCCTTTGATCATCCTTTGTAACTGAAAGTAAAGTGTGGGTTCCTGTTTTTTATCTAATATAAAATAAAGTTGTGAGGTCTTTATAATTTTTTTGGTAGTTCTCAGTAGACATCATGAGTGTTGGCTAGTAAATACTGATGGAAATTTAGAACTGCTTAGGTTAAATGGGGCCTCTGGAAGTCAGTGTTCCAAGCCTTTGCCCTTGCCTCGATCACTCTTTATCTAATGGCACAGGGCCAACTTTGATCAGGCTGTGTGGAGTCTTGCCCTGTTGAGTTTTGTGTGATTCCAAGGATGGAGATTCTGGAACTTCTTTGGGTAAGAATATTGGAAGTTTGACTACTTCTGCTGTCATTATATTTTTTATATAAATAATTATTTTTTTAAAAGGAGCTTATGTCTACCGCCTTTTATTTTATCTCAGTATACCTCTGAGAAGAATTTGGCTCCACGTTCTCTACGTGCTCCCATTAGGTAGTTGCAGCTATTCATAGACTTTTTTTAAGGTTGAGCAAACTGAGATCTATCAGCCTCCTTTCATGTGTGATGTACTCCAGCTTCCTCTGCCCCCACTGGACTTGCTCATGTGTGCCAGTGGCACAGAATTGGAGGCAATGCTGCAGACATGGTTTCCCAAGGGGCGAATACAGAGGAAGAATCACTTCTCCTGACCTGTTGGCTTCTTTCTTGCTTAGAAAGCCCAACATATATTTGGCCTTGCTTTCTGCAAGGACATTCTTGGGTACAGCCTGTTGTCCATGAGTATCCCCAAGTCCTTCTTGGCAGAGCTGCTCTCCATCAAGTTGTGCCCAGTCAGTGCTTGTTGAATGAGACTGTTCCATCCCAGAGAGAGGACACTTGCCTCTCCTGAACGTCAGGAAGTTCCTCTCAGCCATTCCTTCAGCCTGCCAAGGTTCCTTCAAATAGTAGCCCTCACTTTCAACATGTCAAGCACTCCTCCCAACCTGGTAGCATTTGCAAACACAGAGTCTACTCTGTGCTATCGTTAGTTTTTAACAAAGGTATTGGCCCCAGTGCTGACTCTGGAGGGATACCATTAGTAATTAGTTGTCAATTGGACTTTGTATTGCTGATCGCAACCTTTATAATGCAGGGGTACGGTTAAAAGTTTTGGATAGTAAAGGTACACATTTTTCAATATTCTTTGGGCTGCTTCTTTTTGTCTAGAAGTCTGTCCAATCAGTTACTTTCTTTTGCAAGGAAAGCACACCAAAGTATGTGTAAGATTAAAATAAAGTTTTAGTTGTTAATTAGACAATGCTGATTGTGTACTGCAGTACATTTCGGATACCTCAGCTAAGGGATCCTGAACTTGTTGGCTTTTTGGTGGAATCATGGCATAGTTTGATTGAATATTGTGGTTTAGCCTTTATTTCCTTTTTGCTTTTGTCTTTTTATACTGGGTTTGCTATACTGGAGTTAAAGGGAAATGTATGGTTGATATAAATTCAGTGGCTTTGCCTTATAAAAAAGCTCCTCATGATCTGTATTTGCTGTGCTTACCCTAAGTACTCATTAAGGTTACTGTGCAAGAAAATAATATTCCTGTTGGTACTGTGTCACATTATTTTCTCGATGCTGGGTAGCTGCACGGTGAAGCGAATCTTGATATAGTAAGTAGCTGTGTGAGTGGTTGAAGCTTGTACTGCTTATTTACTAATAGTAATGGATTACCAGTAAATGAAAGGTGATGCTTGTGCTTTGGAGAATGCTAATGCATTATGTCAGTGATTCAAGGAACCTTCATCAACCCAGCCTTATGGATCACAACTCCCCTCAAAGTAACTGTCCTTGTGTGTACACTCCAGAATATTACAGAAGACTTCGAACAGCCAAAATACTCTCTTAATTTAATCATAATTTCATTCTGCTTAAACTCCAGAAAATAATTTTGATGAATTGTGTTTAATGGAATTTTTTTAGTTTGTTAATAGAATATTGTTATAGATGAGATGGAGTTTGAAGATAAAATATTATTCAATCTCATTAGTCTTCTTGTCATCATCATTCAGGTTTTTCTCAGAATTATACAAAAAAATTGAGAGGGAGGGTCAATAATATGAGGAATCTCATAACTGATTATCTTTTCTGTTTCCTGTAATGGCAGTAGAGCTTCTCTACTCTAAATCATGAACCATTTCTCATGGTTTGTAAAAGGTCATACTCACGTGGCATGCAATCTTCCACTTTTGCTTCATTTAGGCTAGGAAGCAGAGACATGTTATAGGAAAGCCCAAATTGATTCAGGATTTGTGTTTCCAGGATTTACAGGTGCTTAGCTCTTGGCTGGTTTCATGTTTGGAAGAGTCTCAACTTCTTCAATTTACTGTAAGACAGCTGGTAATTACATGAGAGTTTGAGGTAGCCATTTGGAGAAGGCTCAGCATTTGTAGATAAAAGTAGTCTGGGGATTCCATAAACATTGATAAAAGATGTTAAAATCATGTAGCATTCTCTCCAAATTAACAATAAGGCAGTTCTAGGAAAAAAACCTTAGCCTATTGTAATGTTAAATATATTTTTTATATATGTTGGCTTCTTATTAGTATTACAGAAGATTATAAAGGCAGTATTGATGACTCAGTATAAATATTCTGCATCTTGTGTGAGGATAAGTTTGAAAATATTTTTTCTGCATCTTTTCTAGAACAACTCAGCCCAGGTTTTGCATTTGTGTTCTGCACAGTCTGATCTTATTTTTTCTTGTAGATAAAGAAATTCCATGTTATTACTCTTTCACATTTTTCCACCAAAAATCACCAATTTTTTTGTAGAATTGGCCCTTGAATTTTAGTAACAAGAGATGGAAAAATGCAGAAAATTATTAAAAATAATAATTAAAAAAGCCATTACTGTGGCTGTATATACTTTCCCCCTTCTCTTGAACATGGAAGGGATGGAAGAACACCTAAGGATATAAAATGAGTGCTGCATTTTAACTTTCTCATAAGGAAGTTTATCTAGAATTCATTTTATCTAGTTTATCTAGATATCTAGATATCTATATTTATCTAGTTTATCTAGTTTATCAAGTATCTAGAACATTTTTCAAAGGTTCAGTAAAATTTTAGAATTTCTGCTGTTTCCACTGTGAATGCATCTTCTGATTGTTTGTTTTGGAGAGTTACCACAGCTATTCCTCCATATGATGTTTTCATTGGGACAATTTCTAGTTTATATTTATTTTAATGTAAAAAAAAATTATTTTTTTTTAAGAGGAAGGTATTTTTAGTGCAAAATATAAGTTGTTATATTTGGATTGCTTCAAAGAATGACTTTTAATAAATACTGAATAGTATTGTTTGGGGAAACACTTTTAGTTATTCCTAAGTGCAGTTAAAATGCTGTTTCACCTTTTAAAACCATATTCTATTAATAATTTTAAAAGTCCTATTTTTCTTATTGCTGCCATGTTTTATATGTGTTCTCATTAACATCAAATGACGGATAAATTAGATAATGCCTTTTGTCTTAATGTTCTAAGCAAATTTATCTTGACTCTACTAATCATACTTTATTTACTTGTTTCTCTCAGGTTACAAATATCTTGGTTGGCCAGTTATCTAAAGTTCTGTAGATAATGCCACGACTAAGGACATGTAATAAAGGACTTTAGTGTTGTGGCCTTAAATTCATATTTTGCATAGTTTTGCTACTCACATAATTTTTTAAAATATAACTCTTGTAAATAGTTATGTGTTGTGCAAATCAAGTTCTTCCTGAAATACGGTCAGTTAAAACTTTTTCATTTTTATATGCATTTTTGTTTAACCACAGTGAAAGAGCTTGTTTAATTGTACCATTCTGTGTAATTCTTATGCTTTGAAATATTTGCTGTAGATATGCCTAAAAGGTTGGTTGATGAAGCTCTCAATATTTATGTATAATATGTTTTCTTGTTTAATTGGAGAAGTTTATAAAACATCCTTCATTAGAATAGGATTAGTACTGGTGGGATTATCCTTTCTACCGTCTGAGTTTATTTAAGAGCTGTGTGTTTTTTCTGGGCTGCTAAAGTTTAAAATGCCCAGACTTCACTTGGGATTCTTACAGTTTCTTCTCTGAATGTTGTGTGGGTGTTTTGCATTCAGCAGGTTCTTGTCCCAGGAGATAAAGGTGCCTATTCCCATAGAACTGTCCAATGCTTCAAACACAAACGTTTCGCAGTTCTGCTCAGAACTTAATTTCATATGACGAGTTAAGCCAAAAAGTACTTAGAGATACCTAATGAGTAGTTTTAATGCTTCCATAGTTTCTGAAGGACATTCAGTTTCTCTGCTGATTGAACTTTTTAAACTGCAGAGAAAATGGTTTTGCTTTTTTCTTTAGGAAAATCTGACTCAAAAAGGCAAAATATCAACCAAGACTAATACATTTGGTTATTAATCTGTTTACTGTTGTTTAATAAGAACTCGCAGAACAAGTTATCTGTTCAATATATGTGATAGATATAGATTAATTAATTTGGTTTTTAATTTGAATCTTGGGTGTTCATACGATGAACTGATAATGAAACTGTGCTAATAGATGACATTTGATCTATCTTTGTTACGTATTCAATCACGCTAATGATTTTTTAGTTGATGGTTAAAGAATGCGTAATTGTATGTGCAAAATTATGTTCATATTTAATTATATTGTAAAACATTTTACTGACATCAATGACTTTGAATTAGGATTGTGTTGAAGTATCTGGAAAAAAGAGCTCTAATTGCAAGAGTTGCAAAACTGGTATTCTTAGCCATGCAAAAGCCTTTTGAATTGGAAATGGACATAGAATTTATTTAGGCCTTACTGCTGCTATTGAGAATGAGTGATTAATAAGGACCTTGTTTCTTGGTCCATCTTTATATGCCAGCTTGGTGCTGAAGTGATTGGAAATCTTGTAAGCATTTCATAATTGTTTTAATTAATTTGCACTGTAAAGCTCTTTCACATTTTAATAAAGCTATTTTATTTAGCTCACTAGTAGTTATTTTATATCTGACTTTATGGTTATAATTACTGTATTATACTTTAATCCACTTGTAAGTGCTGTTCACTGGGCATTATAATTAATTAATATATCTTTTAAATCATATTTTTATGTTTTACTGTGGAGATTATATTTGTATGCTATTACAGAATTCAGAGATCTTAGCAAGAGTTGAGAATGACTGTAAAATAATTTGTGAATTCCTGACTGCTGTAAGCACTTTAACTTTTAAATAGCCAAAACTTACTAGTTTCATGGTAAATTAAAAAAATAAAAAGGGGAAGAAAAAAGATGTTTTGTATGATGGGGAATTTAAAAAGTGTCAGGCATAAACCCTTTTATGAATGCACACAGTTATTATTTAGAAGATCAGGTTAGAGAAGTCCAGTGGTGGTACCTAGAAGGAGAAGTGTCTCATCAAACATATTTTTCTCTGTTGTTCGTTTTACTCAGAATATTGTTTGAGGTCTACCTGGAAAGATAGGATTTTTTTTGAACTTTGAGCCAGAAGGGTAGATCTTCCTTGATTACTACTAAATGTTTTTCCTAATGTTTTCCTCCATTTAGTGTTACATACCACAGAATTGTTACTTTCATTTGATTCCATGAGGCAACTAGGCCTTTCCTTCCTCTAGTATTTTCTTCTTTTGCTTCTAGTATTTTCTTCTTTTGCTTTGGTATCAGTGTCTTGGGCTTTTCAGTATTAGAGTATATATTTTGTGTATGATGATGCTTCTCAGTTGTAGCTGTGAGCTGTACATTTAGTGAGCTAAATTCAAATAGACCATAATCTTTAAACTGTAGGTCATGACGAGATTGTAATTGGTAATACCTCTGAGTTTCTGCCAGTCATATTTTCATTTTTAGGACTTCTCAGTGTATTTTTTAAAGTGCTTTTATTGTAATTTTTTACAGTGGACAATTTTAACCAGTTATAAAAAATAAACTAAATCTGGAACAAGATATAATCAGCATGTAAATATTTTACTTGGATCTCTACTATAACTTGAAGTGGAACTATGTATCATGATGAGATCTTGTCTTGAGGTGCATATCTTTAGAATGTCTTCTTCTGTCAGCAGGAACATATTTTGTAATTAATGTAAATTAATAAAAGTTAATATACGTAACTACTGATAACTCATTGCTAAGCTGTTGTCTTGACAGAATTACTTTTGTTCGGAATTTCACTTTGGGGGTTTTAAGCCCTTATCTGCATCTGGCAACATCTGGTGTTGAGATTTTGCTTCCAACTCTTACCTTTGTATCCCATAAACATCCTGGCTTTGAACAATGTAGAAATTATTCAGAAGGAGAGAGAACTAGATCAAAAATTAGCTTTCAATGGGTAGAGTACTAAAAAAGGAAGCAGTCATTGACTGGTGACAAGGACAGCAAGGTTCTGTATGAGGGAACTGTAACATAGGGATGGAGTGCACCTTCAGTCAGTTTGCACCAAGTCAGGTGGGAGTGTTGGTCTGCTGGAGGGGAGGAAGACTCCAGAGAGGGATCTGGACAGGCTGGATCATTGGGTCAAGGCCAATTATGTGAGGTTCAACAAGGCCAATTGCCGGGTCCTGCTCTTCGGTCAGAACAACCCCAGACTGCGCTGCAGGCTGGGGCAGAATGGCTGAAACTGCATGGCAGAAAAGGGCCTGGGAGTGCTGGTCAACAGCTGGGTGACCATCAGCCTGCGTGTGCCCAGGTGGCCAAGAAGGCCAGTGTAATCTTGGCTTGCATCAGAAACAGTGTGGCCAGCAGGACCAGGGTAGTGATTGTCTGGCACTGGTGAGGCCACACCTGGAATCCTGTGTTCAGCTCTGGGCCCCTCACAGCAAGAAAGACATTGAGGTGCTGGAGTACATCCAGAGAAGGGCAATGGAGCTGGGGAAGGGTCTGGAGCATAAGTCTGATGAGGAATGGCTGAGGGAGCTGGAAGTGTTTAGCCTGGAAAAGAGGGTCAGGAGAGACATTACTGTTTTCTACAACTGCCTGAAAGGAGGCTGTAGCCAGGTGGGGTTTGGTGTTATCCAGTGACAAATAACAAGTGACAGGATGAGAGGAAATGACAAGAGGATATTGTGTTAGGAGAGGTTTAGGTTGGAGATCAGGAAACATTTATTCACCAGAAGGATTATCAAGGACTGGAACAGGCTGCCCAGGGAAGCGGTTGAGTCACCATCCCTGGAGATATTTAAGATGTGTACATGTGGCACTTAGGGACATGGTTTAGTGGTGGGCTTTGCGGTGTTAGGTTAATGGTTTAGTATCAAGATCTTACAGGTCTTTTCCAGCCTAAATGGATTTCCATGATTCCATGGAAAACAGGAGTGCTAGTGTGTTTCTATAGCATGTTTTCATAGGTTAGAGATCAATGCACAAAAATCATTGTGCATGCAAATGGCAATGCCAATAAGCTCCTGTGGCAAAGATTAGCTCATTATTTTACTTTCCTTTTGCTTTGGTATCAGTGCAGTTACTCTTGCACTTTTAAAGAAAAATTGTGTGGCTTTTCATGAGAAATACTGACTTTTCTTCCTTTTGTTGAACTAAAATGCCTCTTCATGAGAGATTGTTAGCTTACCTGCATTTCAGATAGTTTTTAACACTTAGTGCTTTTAATATTTACAATGAAAAATGTAAAGTATCGAAAAAATAGAGTTAAAAACAAAGTGCTCAGGGTAGGAAATATGACTAAAAAATGAACTTTAAGTAATATTCAAAATTTCAAAACTAGGTCAAACATCAGAAACGATTGCTAGGATTGATAGGAATCTTTGAGTAGAGGTGAACACCAAAAGGCTAATGTTCTGAAGTGATGAATTGTACAGATGGATGTGGTGACACCATGCTGTGCCACAGTAATTTGGCAGTTCATGCATAATCTTACATTATTTTGCGATTCCTTTTTGCTTATGTGTAAGCTTGCTTAGGGGCTTATTCTAACAGCATCCTTCTGTCAGGACAGCAGTTGAGTCATGCTTTAGTACAGGTTGTTTCTGTCCTTAACTGTTTAGTTCATGTTTGTGTAATCATATAGATTTTAATTTTGAAATCAGTGGAACAGCATGAGATATTGACATTGAACATGAAGAATAAATATATGTGTGGGCCCGTCTAGCATGAGAAGCATCTGTTTAAGGTGGCTGTGATCATTCAAAATAATGTACCAATAAGTGTATTTAATAAAAATATGAATAGTTATAAATGGTTTTTGTCTACAAGTTACCTATTTTTGAGAGTATACTACTTTGGAATGCATCTCTATAATGTATTTTATTCTTTAATCAGAAGACTTCCTTCACCCAAATTTTATATGTAGATTTATTGAAAGTGTTGGAAAACTTACTAAATATAATTCTTATTTCTTTTAAATTTTGATTAAAGAATTATTTTTTAAACTGTAAAATAATTTTGCTATCAGAAACTGCAGAAGTAGTTTTTATAAAATACTTGAAGTCTTAAAGCTGACAGTAATTATATATCTTCTTGTTCATTGCACATGCATACTTATTTTCATTGAAATGGAAAATTTAGATTTAGATTATGCTGGTCCAAATTACCTTTATCAGCAAATTAGCCTGTACTTAAAATTACTTACAAAGTAGGAAGAATTAGCTTCTTTACTCAATGCTTCTTCTATTCCAGTCTTGCATCAATTAGGTATAAAGCACAGAGTTTAGTAATCCATTTTTCAACTTGTTTAGACTAGAAAGCAACTTTTAAGAAATTCATTACGCCCATTAACTACCATAGTTGAAATATCACAACTGGCACAATTTATTGTTCTTCATTACTTACTTTTAATGGCTACAAGCAACCAAATGAAAATTGTTTCTGCTGTGTGAAGAACAAAAATTTTGTGAGTTAGTAACTTTGCTTAGAAATAAAACTGACCTTTTTGTTGCATCCTGCTTGATGTACTAGATTATCGAATCATAGTAGTCTGCAATTTAGGTATCTAAATGTGACAGTCAAACAATAAATTTAACCTAGTATCTCACTTCAGTATATTTAGCTTGCAGCTAAATTTTTCTAAAGCAAAGGCAGACACACAATAGTAATTCAGCATTTGGCATGAATAAGTGATCTAATAATAGTGCAGTGGATGGGGAACTGGCAGAGGACAAGGCTCAAAGGGTTGTAGTGAGTGAGGCTACATCTGGCAGATGAGCATTCACCAGTGATGTCCTTCAAGGTTTAATTCTAAGGCCAACTCTAGTCAATATTTTTATCAGTGATCAGATGCAGGAGTTGAATGCACCATTACCATGTCTGCAGATGATGCTGTACTGGGGGGTGCTGGTTACTCTTGAGGGACAAGATGTCTTGCAGAGAGATCTTGTTAGATCAGAGCATTGGGCAGTCATCAATGATTTATTTAAGATTTAAAAATTTAACAAGAACAAATGACAAGTTCTGTGCCCATGATACAGTAATTCTGAGCACAGGTTATAGACTGGCAGAAGAGTGGCTGGAGAACAGCCCTGAGGAAAGGGATCTGGTATGTCCTGGCCAGGAGGGCAAATCCCGTCCTGGGGTGCATCAAACACAGCATCACCAGCTGGTCAAAAGAGTTGATTATCCCACTGTATTCAGTGTTGGTGCAGCATCACCTTGGGCACAGTGTGCAGTTCTGGGCCTCACAGTTTAAGAATTTGTCTATATTTGTTTATATTTATATTGTGGAAGGGTATGACTTCAGGAACATAGATACCAGGTCTGCTGAAGACTGCTTTAGCCACAGATAAATGGAGGCTGACAAGTGCTATGGAGAAATACCAGTGCTTAATACATTTTCATTGATATTTGTTTTCAGCTATCATTGGAGACAAGATGTGATAAGTGGACCTTTGGAATAATGTGTTGTGATGTCTTATTTTTTTAAAAAACCCTTATTTTTAATTGTTTTTAAAATCTTAAAGATTTCTACTTCCAGCTTCCATATTGAAATAACTGTTTTATATTGGCTGACTCTTTCATATAGCCAAAAAATACATCTTGAGGGAAAAAAAAAATTGAGCAGCTTCAGTCTTTATTATAATTTAGTATCGCTTAACTTCTGTTACCTTAATTTCGAGGTAATGTTTCCTGTAATAGTGCTGCCATACTCTTGGCATTATTCTTTTAATCAATTTAGAGATTTAGTGCCTTTTTAGATATTTCTTAGACATGTAAAGTTTGTAAGATGAGCATTTACTCATTGTTTTAGCTGATAATACATCTCTGTGAATGTGGATGAAGGGATGATCTGGGCAGCGAAAATCTCTAAACAATGTATTCGTATACAGAAAGACAGTAGGAATGTCTTATTTAGGCTTTAATAAAGACTTGTCATAAACTTGTCCAAAATAAGACATTGGCATTTCTGCAGTATTTGTCATCTACACCATGCTAATATCATATCTGAGCCCGTTAACTAAAGCCTATTAACAGAATGTCTGTGATCCTTTTTGGAGAAAATTCTGCTCAATATAGACAAACCATGTAGTAGATTAGTTCTATTAACTCCAGCAATAACCTTGGAAGTGACTATCACAGCTTTCAAATAGTATAATGTTCTACAATAAACACAGTGTGTGTGGGTACTGGTGTAGAAACCATTGATTTGTGCTGGTTTTATTTGCATTTATTTGTAATACTAAGAAATTATTTAAGCTGCAAATTAGTAAAGTTTCTCACTGTATTTCCTACACATTAATCTCATTTTTTTTCTCAAACGAATGCAACCTTTCTATGTCCTTTCCTTATATTTCTTTGCCGTCTTAATTTAATATTTTTTTTTTTAATTGCCAACATTTTCTTTTTGGAGGCCATTATGTTATTTGGAAACTATGTTTCTTGTAGTCTTGCCCCAAATAATTTGTAGCCTAAGAAAATAATGAGGATATATGTACCTAATAATTTCACGTTATAACTTTGTATATTTTTGTGGTATTGTAAAGCTCTGATCTTAATGTTTTCTTAAGATAGTGCAACTCAGATGAGTTATTTAATCCATCTAGTGGCAGAAAAATCAGTGCAGTGTAATGTTTAACTAATTTGTATATTCAGTGTTCTCATTTGGTTATGAGAATTTGCATGCACTACCCCAGGTTGTTTTCATGAGATTGGAGGAGTATTTTATTGTTTTAGACAGTGCACTTGATACTTCAAGACTTCAGAAAATTTGCAGTAAAATACCTGTTTATTCTGTCTTCAGAACAAGTTCATAGGCACTTGGATCAGCATGAGGTGAAATACTTGCAATTTGCTTTCCGTTGGATGAATAACTTGCTGATGAGAGAAGTCCCTTTACGGTGTACCATCAGGTTATGGGACACATACCAAGTAAGTACTTTTTTAAACCTCCATAACTCTGGTAATGTGTTTTGGACATGCCAGTATCTTTGTGAGTGGTTTTTGTTGAACCTTTTGCTTTAGTGTCATCTGAGAATTACCATAATAAGAGAGAAAACCTTCACTGATCACCACTACTTAGAAACATTTAATGTCTTCAGTCTTCTTGCCCTTCAAAGCCAAGCACTTGATGTCATGATAGTTTATAGTCCTAAAATGAACACTCACTCAAAGTTGATGTCAATATTCTCTTCTGTCCCTTCAGAGGAGCGAAACATTGAATTGTGCTTAATCAATGCCCTCCATTGATTCTGAGTTCCAGGCTTCTTATTGTCCATCTGCTTAACTACTCAATCCAATAATAGCTTTCAATCTTCAGTTCTCAGCATCCGTCCTTTGTCATGTCTTCTGTCTTATTGTTTGTCCAGATAAACCTCTTTATGTTGCTGACCTCTTGTTGCGGTAATTATTTTTCCTCAGTAATTTTTTTTTCCTATTGTCAAGAGAAAGAATTGATATTTGAGAAAAGTGGTTTACCCGTTCTTAATTGTATTACTTGATGTTCCAGTAACTTCTGGTTGCAATTTTTTACTATATGTTTAAACTATATATCCTTATCTACCAACTTTGTTGTTGAAGTCAATGGGGGAGGGAAAAGTAATATTTTAAATTCCGTAAGCATTTTCAACTGGATTAGTCCGTAAATATGAGACTAACTCATAATTTATGCCTTGTAAAGAGATGTAATATCTTTAAATATAGTTGTCTTTATATCTACTCATTATGTAGAAATGTTCAGTTAGTTTCATACGCTAATAGTTTCATACACATTAATGCTAGAATGTCTACTTAGACCGTCTATCCAGACCCGTAACAGAGGGTGAAGAACTGCTTGCTCTTCATTTAATGGGTCCAGTAAGTTGTTTCAGTGAAGTCTGATGGTATCCAACTCTGATAAGAACATGTTAGGAAATGAGGAATCTATCAATCCTACTGTTAATCTGTTCTAAGAGGTGGTATCCTTGCAGAGTTTATTTGGTTGCTCATCTTCAACAAATTTCTGAATTGAGCATGGCTGTTGTTTCCATCTGAGGTTCTTTTGCCTCCTTTGTTTCATTATAATATCTGTTACTCATTGTGATATCTGTTATTACCTGGTGAGTTATTCCAGTGTAAAATATTTATTCTTTGTAAGACCTTTCTGATAATTTGTAAGATTGAGCTATTTAAGTGTTTTACTGTAACTAACTTATCTACTTTTGAATAATTTTTTGTTGCTGTTGCTGAAGTATTTCTAGCTCATGAAGGTTTTTTACCATGCTAACTCTAGCACTGCACTTGGTACCTGATCATTAGCGTTATCTATGCAATAAAATAATGTAAGAATGCCTCCTTAATCCAACTAACCACCCATGTGTGCCCCAAAAATAGATGTTTTTGCCAGAATTCCAATTTGTGCTCATTTCTGAGCTATGATTCTATGATAATGTTGAGAAATTTCCTTTGAAAACCAAGTCTGGGGTTAATTTCTTGAACTATTGCCATGCTGAAAGGAACACTTTCTCATTGCTAGTCTGTAGGTACTTCTCAAGTTACACTTCAATGGGATCTTTATCCATAATAAGTGTTTCTGATTATTTAATTCTGATTTAAAAAAAATTCTGATGTATTTAAAGTAGTATTTAAAAACTTAATACCTAAGTCTTTGCATGCAATTTCCAACTGTATCTTTTAAATCAAGGTTTCTTATATCTAAATGCCGAAATGAAATTCTTATGCCCAGAGTGGGGACTATTTTTGTATATTAAACAAGCTTAAGGAATAATTCTGTGTTTTGACTCAGCAGATGCAGCAAATCTGTACTACGTTCTAGGTTTCGTTATTTAGTAGTTTGTTCTGTATGCATGTCTTGTCTAGTGTATTTCAAACCAGTAAAGATATCTTAGTGTAGACACCTCTATTACCAACCCTTTTTCTGAAACAACCTCAAGCAATTCCTCAAGTTGCTAATCAGATTTCAGTTGAGCTTATACTACACTGATTATCAACCTATAATATGGATCTTTTCACCCTGGTACTATGGATAATAAATGCAGTGAATCTGCAAGAGCCAGTAGAGTTCGTGCAAAGTTTTTGCTAAAGTGTTAAGGAATAATGTTACAGATTTTTACCCAACTTGTCATTAAGCCATTCTGTTGCATGTGATTTTTAACTTAATTGTTTGCAACTGTATTAGCAGTGCTGCTTTCTGAATGGAAAACACTTCAGAGACAGAATTTGTTCAGTTGGTTGTCTTGTCTGTTTCATATTTTTAACGTAAAGCCTGCTATAGGCCAAAATTTATCTCTCTTTTTGAGATGTATTGTTAAAGAAGTTTTTCAGAGGGTTTAGCTATGGATGGACGTGTGATGTTGGATTTGAAAGAGAGGTATAAAATGAGTAAAGGCAAGAAATATAATTAGCTTTCCAGATACAGATGGGAGGAACAATCCTACTAATAATTGTAAGGGCTGGATAGATGCTTAACTGCTTTTCTCCATGTACTCAAAACCTGATGATCCTGTTATCAGGCTTGCTTTTGCTACCTCATGTGTCCTAAAGCAGTAAATTAAGGAAACATGGGAGTTCTGCTTAGATTTACACAGTTTTGCCGTCTTCTACTTCAGTGGGTACTTAAGATGTGCCTGTACTGACTTTTACCCCCTGATAATCTTGAACTGCTGTGAACAGAAATAGCTTTACCTGCACTTTAAGTTCAGAAAGGTGAACTAATCATGTTGTACTGTAACATCAGCAGGGACTACAGGCATTCATCCCTTCACTGTTGTTTTACGGCTTTTGCTCAGACTCTGCCTACCTTGTGGCTCATTTTGAAGGCCCTGTTTACCATCATCTCTAGTCCCAGTATGTGTCGTGATGCGGGAATGGCATAGGAGCAGCATCAGAGGAGGGTTCAGGATGGGTGGGACAGTCAGATCCCTTCATGTCTGCACCAGGAGTGCATTCTGGCTCCGTTTCCTGCAGAAATCCAATGAGTAGAGAACAGTGGCACCTCTTGAAAGAGAGGATCTGCTGCTGATGTTTTCACAGAAAATAACATTTTTCCCTCTTGTGTCTTCCTCTCTCCCCATTAAAGCTGAAACCATGCCTTGTTTCGCCAAGCTGCCTGTTTTCCTCTGTTGCATTGGAAAAATAAATACTGTGCTGTTTCCAGCTTAAATTCTAGATTGGTGATTCTCACAGCAGGCCCCAGTTTCTCATGAACTGCAACAGAGGGCTTTCAGGGGAATAACAGCACACTTAAATAGTCTGCTGTTGTGTATTTCCTAGTGTGACAGATAACCGCTGTTGGCTGGAGGTGTTAGAACTGCATTCTCTCTCTTGATATTTGTCACTGTTCTTCCATTGACTTTGGTGGGAATAAAATTGGACATTTTAATGATGTCCACCTCTGCAGCAGAATGTACGGTAGTAAGAGTACTCTAGCTGGACTCATATTCTCTGTCTAGTTTAATTTAGGATTCATCAGTCATTTGTTAGGGCATGTGGAGTAAATCATTGAACATATCCAAAACACCTGCACTTGAGCTAGTTAGAGTTGAGGGGAAGAGAAATTTGGATAGGTTCCCAAATCCTCACTTCAGTAAATACTCTGTCATTCAGTAACTGTATCTATGAAATCCACTAAAATACATCACTGTTATCTGAAGAAGAACTGTGTAAAGTAGAAAAAGTAAAGACATTATCCATTTTGCTTACGAAAGATATATTGAGAAAGCTTTGTAGCCATAAGTATTTAGTTTGATTTATTCTTTAACCTGAATTGCATTTTAATGAGTGGATTATCCCACTTCTTCACTTGTTTTAGCCTTTGTTTTTGTTTTTGTTTTTTTTATATGTATAAATGCAGTAAATACCTTGTAAATTCTTTCAAAATAAAAATTGCTTGTTAAGTTATAACCAAGACATTTAAAATTTAAATCCATAGAACTGAAACTGATTAATATGATGTGCATGTCCGCAAACCAAAATAGTGTAACTTAAGACCTGAGTTTTATCTTTTATTATATCTTGCCTTTTTATCTTATATGTTATCATCTTTTTTGGCACAAAGGATTGGTAAAATGAAGTAGCATGATGACTGAATTATTCAGGATATATAAGTGTTTAACATATTTCTATGGACTTACAAAATGCAAGTTAGTTTTATATTTGGTCCTTGACAGAAGGTGCTTTGACACTATTTTAAAGATTGCTATTTGAAACTGACTTTTGTGGGCTTCTAACTTTAACTCAAGATTCAACATACTGTATTAGAAAAGGTGGAGACATCTCAATGCTCAGCATCTGTGCTGTCTTACTCTAGATAAATATTTTATATGCTTACCATCAAATCTCAGAAAGTATCTTTTCTTCAGACTAAGACTTTTTATTGAAGTCTCCATTGAAATTTTTATTTTAATTTATTTGAATTCTTAAAATGTGTGTCGTCCTTCAGGCATTTCTAACATCCGCTGTGTTTACGTAGCTGTGCACTCCTGTGTTGGGGATAGGAAGCAATGCCATTACAGTGGCGGAATCCATTTCCAATTCTTCATCCTTGACTAGAAATGGCAATACAGGACTTGAATGTCAGTGCTTGTATACCAATACTTAGAACAGAACAGTGTTTAGAACTGCTTAAATATTGAGTTCAAAAGTACATTTGATTTGTAGGTAGGTTGCAGCTGGAAGGAAGTCTCTAACAATGCCATCAAATCATCCTGATGCAAGATAACAAGGTGTTATACTGACTGGTGTTTTAAATAGGATGAGAATTTTCACAGACATATAAGTAGTTAATTTTATTTATTTTTCATGTGGAATGGAGTGCATGTATTTTTCATTAAAGTGTTTACCTTTTGATCTGATGTTCTTATATAAATTACCTTTTTGTGCTATCTTTTTTGAAGTGATTTCTCTGTGTAACTCACCACAGTGGTAGTACATAATTTGCAGAAGAGACACCAGCACAGATTTCATAGCTAAAACCTTGCTCAGAAAGAAAGAAAACGGAAAAGGAAAACAAAGTAGCAGCTATGTATTTTAGTTTCCTATTCTAAATACGTGCTGTCATATGCTGTGTGAATATTTAGAGTTGAAGTGGACAGCCTCATATTTTCACCTGCCAGGAGGCCTTTTTGTTTCGTACCATTTAGCTGACTGCTGTAGTGCCAGCTCACCAGTAAGTAGATGATGCAGTTGGCATGAATAATGCACTCAGATTCATTGGAAACACAAAACCAGGCAGGTGAGATAGGTACTGTTTACAGTGCCCTGCTGTCCTACTTTACAGCATTGCCCTGTTCTTGTATGAGGAAAACTTTAGTGTTACCAAGGTACTTTAAGGCTTACTGCGTAAAATTAAGTGCAAATGAAAGAATTTATAAAATCCTACCATGTAAAATGCAAAACAGTTACAAAGATTAACAAAAGACACAGAAAAAAGCAAACAATAGCACTGATAGATTTTGACAGTATTGGTGAGTTGATTTACTGTCTCACTGCTGAAACAGATTTTTCTTCTAGTTTCTGTTCCCCTCAGCTCCTTGGCAGTATCTGTTAGTTTTCTTCACATGAGGGAAGTGAGGAGGCTGATGAATACCACAGCCGGTGCAAGGGAGAGAGGATGAGAGTGGAGAGCTGTGATTTCAGCCCTAGTGTTAGATCAGAATGATTGCTTGTCCTTATTTGCCATTTTTCCTAAGAAGATTTTCTTCTTTGGTAGTTAGTACATTTCTCAGGCTGCATCCCTTAGGCAAACTTCAGCAGGGAGCACCTGTTGCTGGTGGAGCCTGCTAGCTTGTGTCTTTCTTCCTGAAATCCTGCAGGTGGGTCTAGAAAAAGACATTTTTTTTCCTTCTTGACATTTATTCTTTTTTCTTAATCAAGGAGACTGATGCTTTCTTTGCTCAAAATAAATGCTATTTTTTTCTGGAAAATGTAAATGTATTATCACATGTAATTGACCACCATTTACATCCTTCCCTTCTTCAAGGAAGGCTGAAGTGTATTTTTCATTTCTCTGACTTAGTGTTCATTTTTATTTTCATGTATTTCATATTGGACCTCATATGATTTATTGACCAATATGGTAACAGACATATTTGTTTCCCATTTATTTGTTGGTATCATTTATGTAGCTCATTACTAGCTTTTGATTAAGGGTATTTTGTTTAAAAGTAGGCATCTAATGTTAAGTTTTAAGAAATAATATTGGTACAATTTTCCAGAAATGCTGAGAATCCAGCAATCTTACTAAGCTCATGAAAAACTGCAGAAGCACAGGTTTTCTCTTTATCCAAATGGAAAGTAGATGTCTAAGTGTAGGAAAGTATTAAAATAAAATTTTGGTTACATAAATTGTAACACCACCACCTCTTGCTCCTGCTTCACCCTGCCCTCCCAGAAAAAAAAAAAAAAAAAGAAAGGAGATAAAGAGGGGAAAAGAGTTACACATAATAATGATTTTTGTCTGGCCATAAGTCATTGGAATTTAGGAAGTGTTCAAAAATGCAGCTATGGTTTTTTCCTATGTTTCTATTTTTCACATAGACTCAATCAGAGACTTTCATTCCCTCAACATGAGAGTGATTTAAGTGTTTTCCAGTAGAGTTGTCTTGTGTTTAGTGCTTATTTAAAAAAAAAAAAAATCGATTAAAGTTGAAACTGGAGCACATTTCTCAACAGACACTGTAGAATCTATACAAGAAAGATATTATTTCTACTCTGGTCTCAATCAAAGCCTTAAGCCACCTGAGACAAGAGACTCAAAATACAAGTGCTGAAGTCAAATTTAATTTTTCATGGCCAGGAATTTAGAGTGTGAGACATCTCACTTTTCCAGTCTGGTCTTTTTGGACCACAAAGATTCTTGAACCAGATTAAGTTAAGTGAGCAAAGACAAACATTTAGAGTGAGAGCAAAACAGTGGGGAAGGTATATACCCTCCCATCTTCTTCTACTTGCAAGCTTTATTATATATTTATCTCTTATACTGATTTTTTTTTTTTAATGCCTATTGAGTATTGCTAAATGTGTATCTAATTGTTTTAAAGTATACTGCTTAAAGCATCCTGTGGCAGTGATTTTTTTGCAATTTCTTTATGCAGTGTGAAAAGAAATTTTCCTTCTTTGATTTAACAAAAGATTCTTTTGAATTCACTTCCACTTATTTCTTTGATGATGAGAAATTTTGTCAAATCATTCTTTATTCACTTTTCTCCATCAACTGTCTCAAAACTGTTTTCTATGTCTGTATACAATCACTCCTTTTACAAGCTGAAAATATCTGTACTTACAAAAGCCATTTCATGTGCTTTTTGTGCTTATTTCTGTTGTGTAGTAAATGGAAACTTCTTCAGGAGGTGAGAATACCATGGATTCATAAATGAGATTTATGTTGTTTCCTATTTTTTTATTTCTTTATTTATAATTTTTCATGCCTTTTCTCCTGTGAAAAGTACTTCAAGTAATTGCTCATAGTTAATCCAACTTGACTGTCTTAGAGGTTCATGTCATGCATGACATCAGATGTTTATGCTTTGCAGTGTTTTTACCTCTGTGTGTATATCCAGGCTGAATTTCATTTGTCATTTTATTATTCAGTAGGTCAACAGCTTTCTGAAACTTCTTGAAGCCAACTTTATTTTTTACCAGTAAAAGCTATTCTGAATAATTTTACATCTCTACCAAACTAAGATTTTTCAAGACCTCTTAGTATTTTATTGAAGAACACAGATTCTATTCTGTTATTTTTTGTCCTTTTAATTCATGAACACTTTCTCTCTCATTTGACAATAACCTAATTTTAGAATCTGGCTTAGTTACCTTGTAAGAAGTATCTGGACGTATGAATATTTAATATCCAATTACTAACGTGGGTAGAATCGCATCTTTCAGATTTCTAGGTATTTGTCAATTTGAAACTGGGCAGTAGGTTAAATGTTCTGGAGTGAAGGAGACAGACATAGTGGGATATAACCTTTCCTGCCAGATGTAAAACGCGAACATGCAAGTTTAATTTTCTTAGGAAATAAAGGTAAAAATACTGTGTGTCTTGGCAGTGACTCTTCTTGTCACTACCTGCCATATACTGTAAGAGAAACCAGCTCCTGGGTTAAAAAGCACCAGTGTCCTCAGGAGGCTGTACTCAGGTCATGCCTCTGCCTTTGATTCTGCCACCTTGTTTTCTCTTGGGAATTTTTTTAGCTCCCTACCTCAGAGCTGGAATTCACCATCCTACTGTCTACTGAGCCCAGCCTTGATCTTGCAAACTTCTATTATAGTTTAGGAAAACCTTTTCACATTGTTCTTTTTAAAAGTAAATGTAAAAGTATGGTTTAAATAATATTTAGTTATTTGGAACCATAGGAAGACATGAACAAGTGAGAGAAGAACTTTTTATTGCAAGACTGGCAATCTGAAGATGTACCTTATGTTTTAACATAATGTCCTTGTTCTAACTCTGCATTCATTTGGAAGTTTCTTAATCCCTTTGTATTCAGCAAGTCAGTATTTTCCCGTGTCAATAGACTCCTGGTACATCAAGTTTCCGTTGAACTTGAGCAATTGAAAAGTTTTTATAGTTTTCAAATCTTTGTCAGACAACTGACTGCCGTCACCTTCTACCACATGGATAGTTACCTTCTGGGATAACTTTGTTGCCAGGGCAACCTTCCATTGGCAAGAGTTGTGCTCATTAGGAATTTATTGTGGCAGGCAGTTGTATTTCAGTGGTACAGCAATGAAGTCACTGACCTCTTACTGTTTGTCTTAAGTGCAATCTGAAATAATAGAAAACGCAAATAAAAGAATGTAAGAGTGTTAGTCAAAAAAAGAACCACACTGCTTTAACCATGTGTATATGTATATAAAACATTATGTACAGTCTTTAACATGCCTAAGAATTACGTGCACAAAGGAGAAAAAACCAAGTTTTTTAAACAGTAGTTCAGCTTTTCAGTGTGAATTTAAAATACTCTCATTGACATTTATATATGAATATAACTCGCAAGTTTTCTCCTAGACTAGAAAAAAGCCAGATGGTATTTATAGAATTATAATGGTGTGTATGTACGATTGGTACTCATTTGTTGATCATCCAAATCTATTTTGTTAGTTTTTCCTATTTATTTTGTAGTTTCTTGTGGAGAAACAGAGTTCCCAAATTCTCAGTGAAAGCAGACTAAGTGGGTCCTGATTTTCTGCTGGACCACATTCTAGCACAGAGCAGTGTGCACATTCAGATTCCCAACTGTGATCTGCAGTTTCACTAGCGCTGGCACTGGCAGATATAAAACTGACAGTAGCAGCCTCTATGAGATGCTTAAATATGACTCCCCATACCAGTTGAAGTTGTTAACTGGCACAAGTGCATGCCTTTAAATGGGTTTGCATATTACTCGCCAATACATGGGTATTTCTGTGTTTAGAGGTCTGTCAGATCCAGAACTCCAAAGTTCCTAGTCTGTCTTTCCTGCCAGTGGGCTTACTGTGAACAGCAGAGGTGGGGTTCAGGTTGAGATATAAATGCAAAAAGATAGGTGTCTTTCTATAAGTTTGTGTTCAGTGCTGTGTTGGGTATCTAAGCTTCACCCAGTAAATAAACTCAGGAGTCCAGAGAGAGATTTAGAGTGATTTTTGAGGTTTATGGTTTAGAGTGGCTCATCAGCTGAATGCGTTTTTAGGCTCCATTGAACATATTGACTCTGTCTTCATTACCTTTGTAGAATAAGTACACAGCATGCTGGTAGGCACTCAAATATAAAAATCTTCATCTCAAAATGGAAGGTCTCTGCATTTTTGCAAAAAGTGAATTAAAATTCCTTTCATAATATTTAAAAGGACTTTTTATGATGTGAAATTCTTGACCACTAGATCAACTGTTTTAATGTAAGTAAGTGTGGATTGCAAATATGTTTTCTTATTGCTAATTTTTGTCCATTTTTCTTTGGTAGCATTCGTTGACATCAGGGAAGATTCAGTGTGGAAAATAAAAGAAGGAAAAAGATGAGAACCCATGCTTTTTTTTTATGAGGAAGGTATTTAGACATGCAAAAACCAGAAAATCAAAACTCAGTGGTATGCGTAGGGAAGCCTGTACATTTTTCTAAGTTCAAGCTCTTTAGACAATTTCCAGTACTGTTGAAATAGATGTTAATTTTTCTGTGGCTAAATAAAAGTTGATTGTGAATGCAGAGAGAAAGTACTTTTCTCTTATGCTTAGCTTATCTTAAAGAATGAGACTAATCTCATTGACTTCAATAGAACAACTCATGAATTTTGTTATTTAAGCGTGTACTCTCAAGTGCTTTATTGATCAGGATCTTGATGAATGAGTATAGGATACTTGTAGAATGTTAGATACAGTCTAGAAAACTGTTTTGCTCCTTGGCTACTTTGAAGTAGCCAGTGTTTCTAGAAGGAGCCTTTATTAAAATTAATATTGTTCTCAAAGACCAAAGTCTGAAAGAGAATTGTGTTGCTATACAAGAAGACAAAAAGGAAAATTGCCTTTCTTACATCCATATGCTCTTTTAATTTTATCCTCCTTCCTCCCATAGAGCCCTTCCTCATTGAGCTTCACTGATGTGTTTTAAGACTACATTACAATTAAGACTACACTACAGTTTCAAGTTGTTCAGTTTAGTATTTTAAATCTACTTGGTTTTCTTTTCTGAAGCTCCAGTTAGTTGTGTCAGTTATTGTTGTTCGTAGAAGTGAGCACTAACAACTAAACCATGACTGCCATTTCCCTTTTTGTTCTGATGTCTTGTTGTTGTTAAAACCTGAACAAATGTACAAAAGTCCTAATATGTTGTACAGTTCTCTGGTTCCTCGTTTCAAATTTATTAAGACATCTCAAGCTAACGCAGCCTGCATAGAAAATCTATTAAACATTAAAGATTATTTGAACTCTTTGCCACTGTGTAAGACATAATACCTAAATGCGAACACAACCTTGGGAGGGCAGTGGGGAAAAAGGACAAACAAATATTTGACAAATCCAGTAAAAATAGCTTATTTATAGCAGCATAGGTCCTTGTGGAGGGTGTATGAAATTAGTATAATTACTGTTTGTTTCTGGAATGCACAACATCATTACAACAACATGAAATATTAAAAATCTTATCTTCTTTTGTCTCTCCAGTCCTTTAGCTCCTAGTAATGATCACTACTTCTTTAATATTCTGGCCTTTCTTGTATTCCTGATACATGACAGTCTTGTGCTTTGCTCTGCCACTTGCATTGTCCTTGGCTGTCTATTTTGAGAGCTATTCTGCCCTTTTTTTCAGTCTCACAGGGGTTCTTGGTTCTTTTTCACTCTTCCTCCTCCATCCTATTCATGGGTGATCTGAGACTTTCTTACAACTTCACTGTCAGCTTATGCTGATGATTTGCATATCTAGTTTTTTCCTGACCTGTCTTCCTTAGTTAAGATACATGTTTCAGAACGTCTGTATGACAGTTCTCCTGAGAAAGCTGATGACAATTACTGATACCAAGAATTCCTCTTTTCCTCAGTAGAGCTCTTGCTTCTCTTTTTTCATAACTTTTTCTAGTGGATTCTGCATAGGATTTTTTTGTTCAACATATTTTTCTCTTACATTTTCCGGACAATCTGTACTGTACTTTTCCCTCACAGAATTTCAAAAAGCCTAGTTCTTATTATTTTTTTTGAATTTTCATCTAATACAAATAATATGAATCCCTTAAATCAGATAGAAGATGTAATTTTCTTCTTCTGTCATTACTCAGATGTTCCATCATTCAGTTGCTTCATTTTCTTGACATTTTTCTCTGTAAGTATTCATGTGGTTATCCCAATTTAGTTTCTATTCTCCCAGCAGTAGTTCAGGATCAAAAAACTCCAACTATTTCAAAGTGTGTATAAATCTGATAAATTTTGGCTGTTCTGTGCTTAGTTGGAATTAATATTTTTGTAGTGTGAAACTGAAATAATGCTACCTATGCTGCAGTATGTAGGTGAATATGAAGAAGTTCTAAAGTGATGCCTAATGTGGCATCAGAAATGGACAGTGGTTTTCAAATTAAATCTGATTTCAGCAGTCCTCTGGGCTGTCTTTAGTAGTTATTCCACTAAATCTCTGCCACCTTTAGCTGTTAAGATTCAGTTCTACTCAACAAAAACCTTCAGCATAGAAATCTTCAGTTGGGCACTAGTTCAGAAATAAAATTGTCCTGATTATTTAGACCTCTGAACAGAGTATTTTCTGTGAAAGTACAATTTGTGAAATATGAAGTTACTCTACTGGTTATTCTGATTAAGTATACAAATCAGTTATTACTAACAATAACTGCATGTTTTAAATTAGTGAATTAAGTTGATGCTTACATCTTTTGTTTTGTTTTAAATTTTGCCTAGTCTGTTTACGTTTTTGAAAACATATGTCTGTGAATGAACATTCATTTCTTTATTCAACCTTTTTGGCTGCACCCTAATCCACTTTCACTGTGTGTGCAATAAACCATTTAATAAACTTGTACATGGGAGTCAGTGGGTAAGATTCATTTCACTAACTCAGTTGTCTTCAATAATGTTCCATAGGGTAATGATATCTTTCAATGAAGCTAAAATTCAAATTTCTCTAAAACGCTCACTCAAGAGTAAATATAATGTCTGAATCACAACTTGAACATCATTACTGTGCTGCAATACTGTCATGACTTTGTAAACAATGAAAGAGTTTACAAAGTGAAAATAGGTGTTGTGGCAAACATCTTTCAGAGCTGGTGACTCCACATCTGCTGTTGGAGTTTTTGAAAGCTGTGACTGGTGGTAATTGAAGGAAGATAAATTTCATTTCAAGCTAGAGGTATGCGGGTTAAATTCTGGAACTGTATTTTTCCACAGTGGAGAGGGAAAAATAGGACTTGATTTTTATTTAATAAAAAAGTTAATTCTAAGATAGAATAGTCTACTTTATATAGCTTTCTCAGTTTGTATTAACCCTGATGGTTGAGAAATACCGAGTTCATGCAATCAGATAGAAGTTGAATTGTGCGTTGCAAATGGCACGAGTTTGTCATTCATGTATGCTGACAGAGGTTGCAAAAAATGCCGTCGGGAACTTCATTTGAAGGTAACTTATGAAATGAACTTTAAAAAGTTTTTTTTTGTTGTTTTTTTTTTTTTTTTTTCTTTTAAGTGCCTCTGGTTGAACTGGTAATTTGTGAAGTTGAACAATATCCTTTTCTCTAGTTTTTATAGTGGGCTGTATACTGAATTTAGCTACTATTATTTTTAAATGTTGAATATTATTACACTAAGGATACTTCAGCTCACTTTGGCACAGTAATAAAGCACACTTGTATTTAGTTGATTACTGTGATATATTTTCATTCCATTTGCAGGGGTTCACAATGCTTTAATTTCACACAGGCTAGCTTTTATTTCTCCACTGTTTTAAGCAGCACTGACATTTCACCAACCTTCCCACCTTTGTTTCCAAGTGCTCCAATTGCAGCTTTCGTATTTTCCTTGCTTTTTGAAATTAAAAATGTTTTCTCTCTCTACTACCATTAAGTTGTTGTTTTAAAGATGTATTTTTTACAGCCATGGAAATGAGAACTTCTAGCTTTTTTGGACAATGTGGTACTAACAGCCATGCTACTCATTATGAGGTTTGTACTTGCAGGTGTTTATAGGCAACATCCTGTAGAAACCTCAGCCCAGCCTGCTCTGATCTTCCCGTCATCTCCTATTGCCTTCAGTTACTTGCTAATATGAATGCTGAGATAAGCTTTCAGATAACCCTATTCGATCCATCTCACATAATCCTGGATTAATTAGACATTATGTCAAGTCCAGTAGTGCATTTTGTTATTATATGGTGATCAGTGCAGTCTATCAAATGGTTCTCAGTCAGTATCTAGTATTACTCTGTGCATCTTCAACGTCTGCTGAAAAAAGTGGAAAAGCTGTGCACATTTTACAATAGTAATTTCAGACTATTTGTGCTTGGTTAACAAAAGTTCACATGTATCTAGATTTGATGACATTGCTGTATCATGATTATGTGATAAAATACATGATAAAATTCATCATTTATTTTTGCAACCATAAATTAGAACCTAGCACAGCAGCTCACCTTGTAATAGAAAGAGCTCTGGTTAGTCAGGCAGGACCTGCTTTTCATTAACCCATGCTGACTATTTTGCAAATTTTACAATTTGTGTTTTAGTAATTTTCTTCCTGTATAGTTCAACAGTTCCAAAAATTGTCATGTAGTTTTCCATATACGTAAACTAGTTACAAATTCCATGTACATTTTTAAAATTCTCATCTTCATGAGAAAACATACAGGTAGTTGTGCTTTATTTCTTTTTAACTTACTCTTTTGTGAGAGGACTGTTTATAAATGCCATTGTCAGATGCCGTTCAGTGTATTTCAATTTATTTTCTGTGGAAATTTGCATTGGAAAGATGTGATACCAGTGCTTTTCAATTTAAATGCATTAGCATCCACTAAGGAAGTTGCAATACCTGCATTTTGAAGAGCGACGTATGTTGTGCAACCTGAAGGATTGTGTTAATCTAATCAAACTGTCAAAGCAATCCTTCTTACAATAATCTTCTTCATAAACCTAGTAAGCATTTGAACTTGTGTTTTATGCCTTTTTCCTAGCAGAAAGTAAGCACCGATCACACTCAAAGCATTTAGAAATGAGAATATTAAAAAAGATTTAACTGGTAAACTGGTATGCAACTGTGAGTAATGAACAGGAAAACCTATATCATGCCAGTTGCTCATCAACAGTAATTAAAATATAGTTTATAAATTTACAGCTGATACTTTAAAAAGAAGTAAGGTACATATTTTCTATCCTTTTTAATGTAGCATTTCAATCAAAGATACTTTCCTTTTTGAGGATAGCTGATTAGTAGTGATTCATACAAAGCTCACATTATCTTCCCGTGTGATTATCTTTCAACCTGCCGATTAAGTCATATTTTAAAACAGAGATTCATTATAAGAGGTTTATTTCTAATTTTGATGTGATGTTTTTTTCCTACTGACTAAAAAGAAGTTTAAGTGTCATTTTATCCTAGTATACTTTAGATATACTTAGTTATTTTAACTCTGTTATTACTTTCTGTTGTATCACATTGCTTCAGAGACTGAACACAGGAAATATTAATAGCTGTGGTGATTTATTATTAAAATGTCAAATTGGAGAAAAGGTGCACAGAAGTACTACTGTTGGGGAGCAGACCAAAAAAACCCCACTAAACACATTTCAGGATAGTTTGCAGTTAAAGTATCTTTGATGAACCTTTTCTTGTTATCAGTTTTGATGTAATACAGTGTCTGAGTAGTTATCAATTTAGAGAAGACAGTGCGAGCCTCTGGGAAGTACTAATGGAAAGATATTTTGATATAATGCTATTTCTCCTTTATTCACTGTGAAGGAACTTACTTTGTCGATTAGAAATTTAAAAAGGTCATTCAATTACTTTGTAATGCACAGTAGGGGAAGTTGAAACAAAACTTTTTTATATTCCTTTATTTCATATCTGAACAAAAGAATAGTATCTGGTAGCATAACAAGTAGAAAGTTTTCAGATCAAAATACGTTTTTAAGTTGATGAACAGAAAGTACTGCAGATGTCTATGTATTTTTCCTTTGTGTGCTGGTTGTACACGTGTTATGCACGTTACATATTTTGTTTTGAACATGTCTTTAATATCACCACAAGTGATCAGAAAAGTGAATAACAGAATAGGAATGCCTGCAGCTGCTAAAAGCTCATTCAGAATAAACATAGAACTGAACTTATGAACAAGAAAAGCCGAAAGACCTTCTGAGACAGAGTGACAAAAATATAGTGACACTTGAAATTCCCATTCATGTAAATGTAAATTGACATGGAAAGATTTGGGGAGAAAAAGAAAATTGTATTCTGGTACATAATCTTTAACTGTGAACTGTGTGTTGCCAATTAGGAACAAGAACTAAAGGTCATAATATTTTTATGAAAGTGTTAGAATGAAGAATGAGGAGCCTAATTTTGCTATTATGTAAATCTAAGGTGTTCCTATGGAACAGGTTGGAGAAAGTCAAGGATAAGTAAAAGCGAAGAATTGCACCTTCAAGATTCCTTAGCCTGGGGGAGAAAAGAAAAAAAGATTGAGAGAAGAATGTAGCACAAGTGTACAAAGTACATGTGACATAGGGAAAAGTTTAGTCACATTTAAAAACTGGTGTTAACATCCAAGACTAAGATAGTTCTTTACACAGCACACAGTTTAATTGTTGAACTCTTTGCCATAACACTCCGTGGGTCCTGAATGTTATGTGGATTCAGAAAGGGACTGAGCAAACTTATGAGAGAAAAATCTATCATTAGGAATTGAAGCAGATGCCGATATCTGGATCAAGATGCCTCTGTGCTATGATGCTGGTGGATCGGAAGAAGTTACCTAAAGCTTGCACTTTCTTGAATTTTCCCTTACAGTTAACTGTCAAAGACAAGACAACCTAGATTCTTTTAGAGTAGCCATACTGGGACACTGAAGCTCTGTTGATAACATGTGCATATATTCCACATAGAAGAAGAAGGTTGAAGAAAATACTATTTTTTACAGTTTTTTACAAACTCCATATGATTCAAGACTGTTTTTTCTTCTACAAGGCATTGTGTTTTTTCATAATCGCATCATGGTTGGAATGTTTTATGTTGCCTCAAGTGTCTAAGGAATGCAAAGTTGACATGCAAAATTAGGCAGCATTTCTTCATTCACAGTATTGTTTAGCTTACAATACTGATATTGAATTTTTCTACTAATTTACATATTTAAATAGAAAAGTGCAACATGTTGATTTGTGAGATACTGAAATCTGTGTTTTCTATGTAAATTTGTTTTGTTTAAAAGCAATACTCTTAAATGTGTCCTCTTTTGTTTTTCAAGTGTATTTTCTGCTCTTCTTTCCACATGCATTTTATTTGAGCACTTGGCAATATAACACAGTAAGAAAATTTAATTTCCTTGTTTGGTCTTTAAATATATGAAGAGAGCTGTGAGGAGAGCTGGCTTCTTCATTCGGTCCAGGTCAGCAGGTTGCTTGATTTGCTGACAAATAAATAAGCAGACAAAAGCGTGAAGAAAAAAATTGATACAAATATTTTACATAAAATATGATTTGTATTATAGGAATATTATCTTTGGTTCTAATTGAGAAAGCCTTTAAATAATTATTCATCAAAGTTCTTATTTTTAATGGGGTTATGATAGGTAGACCTTTTTGTGTTAATAAACTTACTTAAAGTGCAAAGTGGTTTCCTCTAGGTGTTAAAGTTGCTCACAGAGTAAAGACCTGCGTTTTGTTTGTCTCCTTTCTTTATTGCTTCATTTTCCTGGTCTCAAGCAAGCATCCATTTTGACCTCCAGTGTTTCCAGTAATCCACTTTTTAATAATTTATATGTTATTTAGTTCTACATTATTCATATCAGAAGCATTTTGTTCTTCACAAAATTTTAATATCAGTTCTATATGTGTTTAAATGGCGGGAGAACATGTATTTGGAAATATATATTTCTTTAATTTTAAGCAGGATAGTTTTCCACTATGGATAAGACATTTATATTGTTTAACAGCATTAACAAAACCTAATGTTATTCCTTCAGCAGGGGAGCAGGGATGAAGCAGGGAGAACAAAGTGTAGGAGAGATGAGTCATGTTGTTCTCAATATTTCTAAATAAAACAGTTGTGTTAACATGCTTTGATCCCTCAATAAGTGCTTGGAAAATGAAGGAAAGATAAAAAAATTCTTTCATCTTTTTGAATAATTTAAAACCATTCGGAATTTGGTTTTCTTCCAGGTTGTCCCTTTATATAACTACTAAATACCATATTATTAGGTTTTCCATCATATTGCTAAGTCCAAGTAATTAACAAAAAATTATGCAAAGTCAGAGTAATGTTGCAGGTGCTTTTATCGTAGTAAATAAGTCTTGTAAAGCACTTTTTAATGAGGAATTTAACAATTACTCATTTTGGTATTAAAATGTAATGACTATCTATTTTCTTTTAGATGCATTTGAATTTATGATTTAAGCTACTCTATGCATTTTATCCCCTTAGCTTTTATTCAGATTAATCAGCTTGTTGCTATAAATATTTTTTCCTGGTGTCATTTCCAAAAATTCTGCTAGTATCAATAGAAAAGTAGACTTTGTAGAGTTTAATCTATATTAAATGTTTTTACTCACCAATGCAGTTATTCCTTTTTCTTCTTGCCCTTATTTTGCTTCATTGCTTTCAGAAGTGCAAATAAATCCTGAATCAGAAACTTCATATTTAGAAGGAGTTCTTGGAAGCGTGAAGATGAGCACATGTGGAATCATGCATATCTGTGCTAAAACAAGCTTAATCTCACACATAATCATGAAACGGATGCCCATGAGTTCATTAATGTTGTGCAAAAACAGAGCGTTAACAACCTTGGGAGGTCTTTATCTCATCAAGTATGGGTCTCCTTGCAGTCTACCTTTGGCGCAGCCTAGTTCTTTTGCATAATGCTATTTACTGAAACCAAGAGTGAGTTGTGAGTGCTTTCTTGTTCTCCTGTCAGTGAGAGGGTTGAACTTGCGGTATCTCAGCTGCCATTAATTTCTTTCCTTCTGCCCATGGCTGTGAGGAGGATCCTTTTCTAATTTAACTTTATTGTTTATTAGACGTGGTTAAGTTTAGGCAAGGCATAGGGAGCTAGGCAGAGCTGGGCAGTTCTGTGTTGTGCTGTTGTGAGAGGAGGCAGGGAATGGCCTGCTGACCATGTTAGAAGCAGTCATTTCTGCCCATTTCTACATGAGATGTGAGTCAGTTTTACTGACTGCACGTGCTAATAACTGTTTCTTCTGATGTAATTAGTAGAGCAGAATAGAATAGTTTATTTGGAAGGGACGTACAATGGTCATGAGTCCAGTTGCCTGACCACGTTATGATAAATTTTCGTTGCTCACCTACACAAAAAAAAAAGAAAAATATCAATGCTTTACTGACTTCTGTCGATGCCTTCTCTTCCTTACATTACTAGGAAAGGGTGTCACCAAAATACTATATATTAAAATCTAGCACCACTGCAGATACAATTTTAGCTATATACTTTCACTGGGGAAGGTGTTTTGTAGGGCTTCATCATGAGTTTTGATCTTTTTACAAGCATGATTGAGAGGTGCAGGAAACTATTGAACACATTCCTACTGGAAAAGTTGCTGTTTATGTCACAGGAGCAGTGTAGTTTCTCAAGAAAATGTGATCAGTTGAGTCACTCATGAAGTTTTATTGCATCTCTGGTTTGCTGAGATGTCAGTTTGTGTTCTGAAGACAGTGTTCAGAAGCCTCATTCACTTGCCACATCAGTGCCTTATTCCTGAGAAGAGGTACAAAAGTCGTTCTCTGTTTCTCCAAGCTGGATTTGATGCTGGCATACTTCACAGCAGAGAGATTTCACTGTGTTCCTGTTCGCTCTAAAATGGACTGTAGAGTGTTGTGCACTATTGAAATAATCTGCTTCTGGTCAAACACAAAGGCATTTCACAGTCTACAGCACCATCCTTCATCCTTTATGGAGCAGCACAAGAATTTAAATAAGCTCTCATGCAAGGAAGATTATTTCTTTTTAATATAAACATTTTAACTGAAGGGAGAAAGAACATCTTAGTGAGTGTCAGGAAACAGAAGTGTAAACCCGTTAGCTTTGTGGTTATGAAGTATAAGATTTAGAGAATTAATGGACTTGCAACTTAGTGTTGATTTAAAAGAGAATGTCGTACAAAAAGAATTAAGGTTTCCTAGGTTAGTTGATTCATTTTCTTTGCCAGCTTTCTGGTGTCTTTCCTCCTTTCAGCCATTCTATCTTATCTACAAGACTGCGTAGATTTTTCCAGATCATTGTGAAAATAAGTTTTGATATAAATATTTAAAAATATTTAGTAGAAATAACTTTCCTAGAGGAAGGACACTGCTTTATAGCTGGTCAGAAAGTGGAATTTATCATAACTAACTACTGAAATATAAATTTTTGGAAAGCACTTTATAATGTGTTTATTACTGAATATCCACTAATGTGTGTGAGCTAGAAAAATGCACTTTTTATTTTTCCTGCACTTTGTATTTTTCCTGCTAAAGCGTAGCTTACTTTCATGGTGGAGTGTTGATTTTTGTATTTGAAATTACAAAAATAAAAGTGAAAACCTCTGAGTTTGTCCTAAAAGCAATATTAAGTTATGAATGACAATTCAGTTGCCTTCCTGAGTTGTCTGATAGCTTTGTCGATATGGCAGTCTAGATTCTGGGGGCATATTTGCTGAGATTTAGTATCAGGCTTAGCCCCTTGTTTCAGCTAAAGTCATGTACACACCACTAAACAGTGCAGGAAGGAGACAGGCTGAGCTGCTAAGAGATTCTACTTAGAATATCAACCATCATCCATTTTTTGATCTGACCTCTAGTTTTCTTCACTTTATTAAAATGATTAAGAACAAGTCTGTGCTTAGGTCCTTGCATCAGCAAAAATAAAAAGTGCTTAAGAAGAATTGAGTATTAATAGATGAGACATTCTGTACAGAAATTCTGAGCCTTTCTCACTAGTAGCACAATTATTCCACTCATCCTTTTCCTCTGACAAATGGAACACAACTGCTGCCAGTTGTCTGTTAATTGCATCCTTTTTATCAACTTCCAACTCTTTCTGTTAAACTGTGATACGCTCTATTTAGTATATTATTCTGTAGATTTGTTTCTTAGCATTCCCACTCAACAGATATTTATTTTTGTCATGCATGTGTTTCTCTGCGAGAGTGAGGGAGTGTGAAAGAACGTGTTGAGCAGTGTCAGAAGAAGCTCATTGCTATTCTAACAGCATGACTGCGCTCCTTTAGGAGGGCATTCAATCCTTGGCATTCATTCCCTCACACTGATGTGATAACAGAATAAAAGAGCTTTACAGCTGATTGAAGTCAAGTAGTAGAGCCATTGTAAAGGCTCACAAGAAGATTACTGATGAATACCATTACTGCTGGAGGTTGGACTAGCAATTGTGCATGTCCGTGCTTTCTTAAAGAGAGTGAATAATGAAAGAGAGCATGTGTTAATAATTCTGAATTAGCTATGCTTTCCTTTCCTAAAGGGAAGATTGTGGTGTCCATTTGACTTCAGAGTGCTAAGAATTATGTCATAAATGTTTACCAAGTTCTGAGAAATCTTAATTTTAAAGTGGTAATTGGAATTGTGGTTGTATTAGTTCTCTATTTTTGAATATGAGAATAAAGGAAATTTGGCATGATATTCTGCTTTAGTTTGGAGTCAAAAGTTGTTTGGCCGCTTCAGGTATTAATGGAAATTCATAGTTTTTCCCATCTTTTGCACTGCAACATTTTAATTTTTCTTATTACAGGAAACAGATTGAAAGCTTTGAATTTATTGCAGTACATGGAACATTCTTTGCTTATAAATGAAACAGATGACTGAGATAAAATTGAAAGCTCTTCTGTGGTTTAGTTTGGCTGAACATTTTTGAAACTGAAGTAGTTTATGTCTGATTGTTTTTTCCTGCAGAGAGGGAGTATATGGGAAAACATTACGTGAAATTCCCAGTCTGACTCATTTTTTTTCTGTGATGCTTTTAAGTAATGAAGGAATAAGACATAAATAAAACTTTGCAAGAAGACTTTCATGTGCAAGAGTATAGTTCATAACTACTTGTACTACCTCTGACAAGATCCTGGATGCTCCATAGAATCACAGGTTGGCCTTAGCCATGGTTCAATACATGACTGTATGTGAGAATGTGTTTCAAAAGAATGGTTGCAATCCAAACCAAACCACTGCAGTAGCTGTGTCATTCAGAAATGACTTTCTGAATCCTAGCAAGCTCCTCAGAGCCCTCTCTGGCCTCTACAAGATTCTTTTCATCAAACTCTGTTTGCTTCCTCATCCTCTCATCAGTCTTTCTGGCTCTGGTTGGTGTTCTTTGCTGTAGTTTCTCTCCTGGTGTTCACTGTGGTCCCTGGAACTTTCAATTCGCCTGAAGGGAAGCTCCTAAGGGATCTCACTTTTCCTCTGGAGACATCATCCTGACCTCCTGGTGTCTGTTTTTGAAAAGGAATAAACCCCCACAAACTGAAAACATATAATACTCTTTTACAATACTCTTCAGTTGGATCATCATAAATATCCATAGGATTACTGTACATTGTATAACCTTTAATACATATTCCATTGGTTTTGGTAGATTACAATAATTGCATGCTGTGATTATTTTTTTGTCCTTTATCTGTCTTTGAGAACAATGGCAGAAATTCCGTAGATAGTGTTGATACCTCTGAATGAAAAAGGTATTATGAAAAGTAATAAATGGAAATTATGCCCCCAACTTCTATTTGCTCTGAATTTGTTTCTAATGGAACTTTTATGAAACACGATAAATAGTACTGAAAAATGCAAGTTTTATGTAGTGACTTAGGAAATAGTAATAATACCTTGAATAAGCTCAATAGATACCAATAGCTATACAGCAGGTTTTTGCATTCTAGGCAGAAATTAATATTTTGGAGAGGAAACATGGTCTAATAGATAGGACAGTAGAGATAACAGTTGACATGCCTGTGCTTTCTTGCTTTTTGATTCAAATACAATCAATTTTTCTCTCTTTCTTGCAAAAAGTTATGGATGAAAATTTCCAGATAACATTGCCTACTGTTTCCGTAAAAGGAGAACAGACTTTGTGAAAGTTTTATATAAATTATTAAATACAAATCAGCTCAACAAAGACTGTATCTTCTGATTATCCTGTAATAAATTCTCATGTTGCTGAAAAAAAAAAAATCTTATACCTTGTACTCAAAGTTCCACAAAACTAATTGCAGCATTTTCATGATTGAGCGTTTAAGTTCTAATAATCTTCCTGCTTGTTAATAAACAGGTTTTCTTCTCTCTAATGGGATTCTTTCCTTGTTCATAGTAATTTATCAAACCTGTGGAAAAGCAGTGTGTTAATGGGAAAACAAATCAATCTGTCCTTTTTGAGAAGTATAAACAACTTTCATTGGTGATACTTTTTTAAAGCTTAGGTCACAGACAGAGAAAAGTTGTCTCTTAAGTATGTTCTAACTTCATTTTAATATTTCAGAAAAAAATCTTTTTCTGCCAGTTATATACTGTTGGCTTGCTTTGAAACAAGCCAACACCTGCTTTTTAATAAAACATTTTCATGATTAAAAACATCAATTTTGTTCAGTTTTCCATAAGATACAATTTGAAATGTTCTGTTTCATGGTACTGTATGACTTTTGAAGTTAAATATTTAAGTGCAGACTAAATGTTTGTATGATTGTAGTGTATTTATTTTTTTAAGTGTGATTATTAATATTATTTCTGAATACCTGCTATGTAAATTAGGTATATGGTAAAGAGATTTTCAGGTTTCTGCCTTACAGACTTCCTTCCTCTCTGGTATTGAGTCCTGTTTCATTACACATGCACTCTTCATGGCTTTTATTCTATCTGGGCTATGACTTCTTTTTTTCTTATTTTTCTTTTTGTTTTAAATTCTCTTTGCCTCTGGTCCTGTACCCGTTATGGAAACAGAACTCTGCTGTTTGGTTCCCTGTAGGCTCCTAGTGAGCAGTGCTGACAACCTTTGCTTCCCGCCTCTTTCCATAGTAGCAGCACCTTGTCATTTTTGAGAAATGATTATTAATTTGGTTTATAGTTTAAGTGCCCAGGCATGCAGTGAATTTTACAGCCTTCAAAGGCTAGCCAAGCTTTAGTGGGATAACATGAAAAATAAACAGCCCTTGGAATGCTCCTGACAGAATCCTTGCTGTCTGAAAGTTATGTGGCAAATGCAGATTCTTGAAAGGTGGCCAGGATCCATCTTCAGTAGCTCATCACTAGTCCTCAGAATTGTAAAACTTCTGGAATTAGTTTGCCACCACTGTTTCTATCGCTGTGCCTGGATGCATGGCTCTGTGAGTCTCTTTGGTGTATAAATGCTCAGTATAACTTTGTGTGAGCTGATCACTCTGTTTTGCAGCTCATTTTGCACATTGCTTGTTTCGAGCATGTTTCTGTCAGCTACATGCACTGTGCTGCCTTTGTTTTGGCTGGAATGAGCTGCAGATGTTGTCAGTGTGTGGTGAGCTTCATCTTTCACAGAGCCATTCTGTAATAGCAGAGATTTTATACTTGTAAGTTTTTAATGCTACCCTGAAAAATGAGGTGTACAGAAAATGGTTCCGAAGTGCTATTGGATGATAAGTTATTGATCATAATAAAATCTCTGCTTTGTTTTTTTTGTAAGGCATCTAACTGCATTAAATATGGTTTATTTTTTATTTAATTTTTCTATATCCTTTGCTATTTTGATATTGATTTAAGGTGTTTGGGAATCAAGGAATCACAATGTACAAAAAGTAACCATGGATGAGTAAGCTGTGTCAGAAATCTTGTAGCTATGTACCAAATGAAGTTGTATTTGCAGTTTACATTATTTGTGAGATATGAAAACATTGGCATTAATGTAAATTTATGCTTGAACATACAGCTTTACATCCTTCTTTCCAGCATTTTGGAATATATATTAGTCAGATTCTAAAGTCTAAAAGTTCAGAGTCTTCAGTCTTCATTGCTACAAGCAAAATAATGTGGGAAAAATCAGTTTAATTAATTTGAAAAATATTGTAAAGTTGAAGGACAGATACAGTTAACAATTACATTTTGATGCCACATCCTTTAATAAGTAAATATATTATTTTAGTTCACACCTTGGGTAGATAGTATTTTGTTTGGTTTCTGTTGTGATTTTCTAGAGGCTGAGTTGTTACTGTGCAGCATGTTTGTTTCTTTCACATTCATTTTGTTGATAAAATTCATCTTGAAGCCTGGCAGCATAATTTTTTTTATGGTTGGTTTTTTTTTGCCAGTTACAACTTAATAAGAGAGATTTAAAGAAAATTGTCTGTAATTTTTTTTCTTTTATAATAGTAGAAAATAAATCCAGTGAGAGTTATAAATAACCTCACTATGTATTCTTGTAAAGTCCTAAATAAAATAAGTAAGTAAAATGCTTCTGAAAATTTGGAGAGATGCTTAGGAATCTAATGCAGTGTCCTGGTTGTTTCAGTGGGACTAGTATTGTCCTTTTAAAGTATTTGGTCAATAGTTTTTGATAAAGGAATTCACAGAAGTACTATACTAGATGTTGACTGTGAATTTCAGCTGAAGAGTCTGTGTTCAGTCAAAAAAATCAGCAAGAAACCTTTTCTTTGGATCAAAGCTGTCCTCCTATTTTGAGCTGCTTAAGGGTAGAGGTAGTGATTAGGGCACTCTTGTTTGCTTTGTCATCTGTTGGAAGTGTCTCAGGCTCCTGGTACTAAAGACTCAGTCCTGTAAATGTCAGCATGGATTAGTGGAGAGTTGCTCACAAAAGCTGATGGAAAGAGAACAGCAAGTCATGTTTATTGACAGCAATAAGTGATGTGAGTAACTTAAACTTCACAGTCTGATGATGTCATGTCAAACAGGAGAAACATGAAGCTGTGCAGGTTACCTCAGGCTGTCAGTATGGAAAAACCTGTTGTAGAGCAGGAGCTTTTTAAGCCCTTGTGCTGTATTTGTGATGGAGTAAGGATTTCCAGAAAAACCCTCAATGCATTATTGATAATATTAAAATTAATACAGTTGCATGCAGGTGGTAGTATCTTAAAATCTGCCTCACTTTCTGCCACTTTTTTCTTCATTTACACCACTACTGGATATTCTTGTAGGAGCTTTTCCAAGAAAGTGGCTGCTGGGAAAGCATTGATGGTTAGTGTCTGATATACCTGAGATGGAGAAAAGTACAAAAGTGTTACTGTTGTAATCATCTTGTAATTGCTCAGGCCTCTTCAGGGTCAACATAGAAATTTCCTTTTTCAGAGATAAGAACAGTAGCATCAGAGGTAACCTCCAGAGAACCTTGATAAAGCAGATTGCAACAACTCTACAGGTGTTGCCATTCCCACATGAGTCTTTCGCTTTATGCTGCTGTCTTCAATCAGTGGTCTGGTGTGAAAACTTATTACTAAAGCAGACTTTGTCTTGATTGTTCTACAGTTGATTGTCAGCATCTTAAGAAGATTTAAATCAAAGATCTTACCTTGATTCAGTGTCCTGAAAGATATTTAAGTTCTGAGCAGGCTGTGGCATCTATGGAGTCATTACGCATTCTCAGAACTTTGGTGTTATTCACAGGAAATATTTTTGCTAAATCTAATAAAGGCAGTCATATTTAGTGGATGTAGTCTCTCATTCTGATCAGAGTTCAGCAAAGCTGCACCTGATCATCACTATTAATTCTTTGTATGCTAACCAGTTGGTAGATGGGAATAGAAGTGATCTGAAAAGTAGTTCTTGGATTAGCTTGGTGAGTCTTTTGTATTAACAGAAGAAGCAGCTAGTCTTATTCATCCCAACAGGATCAAGCTCCTGGTGATAGCTATCAAGTATTTAATGAATTTAATTAGAATTTGTGCATTATTAACATTTCCATCTGTGATATTGTGTGACTAGCAATTTTCAGATACTTGGAATGAGTAATGATGTTGGCTTTTCAGTTGCTTTTGACATCAGCCCTTTTATAAACCTGCAGTTTTGCACAATTACGACTATAGAGCCTCTGTGCTGGACGTAGCTGAAGAGCAGCTGAGTAATGTTCTCAGATGCTGTGCTTTTTCTTCTCTTTAATCAGACAAGATGTTGCTGCATTCAGTCACTGCCTACTTTAGTTTCGGTGGCATTATTACTTTGTTTTAATAGAAGTTGAATGAAATGTGAAGTGTGCAGACCAAGGAATGTTGTAAGCAGTCATATGGTCACAAAAAGCTTGGTGTAATTAAATCATCATCACGAAGCAAGATTGAACATTCAGGCAAATTGCTGTCCCTAAGTGGAGTCTGATTCAGATAGTGTTGCTCTGCAATGAAACAGTATTTTCTTGAATAAGATTTTTGCAGCACAGCAAATGGAGGAAAGTACCACTCCCAGCTATTTCCTAGCCTCTAACCGGAATAATGGTGATCAGAAATTAAGGATTTTGGTGTTTGTTTCTTGTTTTGAAGAATGTAATGTGGTTTAATGATGGGAGAAGGGGAAGCAGCCAGTGATGTGTCTTGAGTATATTGATAATGGTTGTGCTAGAAAGTTGGATGATGTTCTTGACTCTGTGTTGTGACTTAACTCTGTCATGCCTAAACTTGTAAAGATTAGCATGGAAAACAGGGAAGGAAGGTAATGTCTCATGCTTATTGCTAAATACATTTTTGTTATTTGCACTTACCATCTTAGTCAACAAGACCACCTATTAGAAAACATGTGACTGAACATGTGACAAACTTCTTCATTCTCAGCTCTTATGGTGTGTTCCTTGAAAGAAAGAAAAAGTTGTTGAAACATTTTGCTTGAAAATTTGTTGTTATTATTAAGAAGAAAATAGGTCTTTCTTAGAACACACAAGGTTGTGGTCAATCTAATAAGAAATCTTCACAAAACTTTTACATTACGTTGATGTAATCATCCCCCGATTTACAGAAGTAGGAATTTGAGGATTGTAGAGTTTTTATTCACTGAACAAGAATTCAGCAATATCTTTGTTGTATTATTTAATATCCTTTGCTCAAATGACCTGTAATATTTTATTTAAGAGTGTTCATTGTAATCAAACTAGCAACTTTGTCCAGAAAGGCACATGAGAACCTTGCTATCTGGAAGTGACATATGTAGCCTAAAACATACTTCATGAGAGGATTTCTTTGAATTACGTGTCGGCAGTGTGTCAGTAAGCACTTTCTTGTTATTTGATGAGAAGTTGGGATAAGCAACCATTATTTTTTAATACTGTTACTTAGATTTTGCTTTAGTCTCTCAGTATAAATATGTGATATATATGTGTAGAGGTATTCGTACTATTTTTTTCAGTTGTGAAATGGTAGACTAGCACTTACTAGTTTCTGTAGGTCTGCCTTGAAGTATTAATTTGATAAATTTTATTAAAGCTAATAATATGATAAAGCTAAAGCCAATTAATTAAACAATGATACAACTATTATACAACTATTTCAATATCTTTGAAATCTGTGGACTAAAAGCTCTAGTAATTGTCTTGAGCATGTATTTCAGTAGATTTGATAACCCATGAATATCTGCAGACAAGGATATCATTGTGCTCTTTTTAATGAACTAACAATTTCATACAAAAAATTCAGCAGTACCACTGTTTAGAATAAAGGGATACATGTAAATGAGGCTAGTGCTGAAATTATATTTAAACAATGCTGACAGTTCTTCCATTGTGCCGATTAATTAATTTCCCAGCATTGAGGTTCTCTGGGAATGAACTATAAAAATAATTAAAATGATACATGAGGTAAATAATTTTGAAATTCAAAAGGTGAAATAGGGAATTAGTTTAGTAAATATTAGTCGTACTGCTTGTTTGTGCTCATTTGCCTTTTAAAAGCAAGTTACTGAGGAAGTGTGGTCTGGTTTTGGTTCACATGGTCTGCTGAAGTTCTCACAGGTGGAAAACCTGCCGTATTCTTTTTTAGTCAGTAGTGCTTGTCCCTATTTTAAATCAGTAGTTTGCTTAAAGCAGGTTGGCATTTATGTAAAGATATTTTGCCTTGCAGCAAAGTACTTCAGAATTAAATCAGTTGCAGCATATATTTACTAACGATCTGGATTAAGTTTGTGCTTTTTAAGTTAAATCATACTTTTAAGTAGAATTCTGTGAATAAGACCAGTGTTGATTTTAGTGTGGCACAGCTTTGCTGTTTTTCCACCACATTTTTGGCCAACTAATTGGTCTCAAGTCATGCCTTGAGACAGAATTTAAATGTTTAAGTACAAATTAAATTAGTGATTTCAGATAGAATGAATGGGGTTTTAATTAGAAGGAAACTTCAAAACAAATTTCTTTCCAGCTGAGCAGTCATGTCTGAATAATTGAAACCCAGTTTTAAGCCTAGCTTAAAATAAAAGAAGTCTTTGCAATACATATTCTTTCTATCATTGAATAGTGAAGCAAAGATGAAATCTAAATTTTGGTATCTCAGATGTGCATGCCTTTGAAAATATTTTGTCTGGACAGTTTTAGTCAAATCTGCCATGTAACCTATTAAAAAAGAAATAGCCTGCAGGTTTTAGAAGGTGTTTTCTGCAACTTCACCTATGCTGGGGAGGCAGCTAGTTGGTCACTTCTGGGTTTATCCTTATCTTTTTGCTCCTCAGACTTTCCATAACAACTCGGTACTTCCATAACTTCACACCTGCAAGAGGGATTTTAAGTTCAGGTGGGGTAATCTCAGCCAATTAAAGATGCAAAGTGAATTTTCTGGGAAATGGCTAGAGATTTAGACTTCCCAAGGGTGTGGGAGTTTTTGAGAAGTCTGTTGGTAGTGTTGTCTTCTTATACCCTCTTACAGCTTGTGTGATCTGTGTGCCTAAGCCTTTTCTGAGGAAAAGACTCAGGGCTAAGGTGTGTAGGGAAGCATATGCTTCACCTTTATATGTATGAGAAACAGAATGAATTGTGTGCTTGCATTTCATGCTGTTAGAGGAAGTAAAGGACATAGTGATGTTCAGTGTTAATTACACAGAGATTCGCTACTTTGAGTCATTACACTGTGTCATGGTTTGGTAAGATAACTAGGAACCATATTAATGGCTCTAACCTAAATACTTTGTTTTTTAATACATCAACTATGGTGAATGAAAGAAAATATAGCTATAAGTAATCAACTGCACTCTAAAACCTAAATTATCTATTGTTATTGATGTGGGCTTATAATGTAATGTGGCTCCTACTTGTTAATGCACTTTAAACCAACCTGGAAGAGTTTCATTAGTTCTTGCTGCTGGTTCTCCTGTTCTCATCACCAAACAAATAACTTGCAGAAAATAATTTTTTGTTTCTACTAGAGGACTCACAAATATGTATATTAGATTGGGGTTTTATATACATCCCTCACTGTTACTGTTATCTAAAATCACAGTGACTGATCTATCACTGGCAGAATTCATGCTCGTATTGCCACGTCCCTGTTTTTGCTATGTTCTATGTAGTAATAACTAGTAGGTCAAATGGAAGTTGTTTGCCTTTTCAAGTTGTAGAAATTCAAGGCAGCACATTAAATAATAGTTTTTCCAGCAAGTACAAAGAACAACTCATGGTCACTCTTCACAAGAGGCTTATTAACATGGGAAATTAGGGAAGAGAAATTATATTTTCTGATAGTCTCACTATCCATAATGCTTCTGTGTCTATCTAGGTTCTTTTCAAAGTAATATTAGAAATAAGTATTGCAAAATGTTCTCCTTGTGTAGAGTTCAGCATCTTCTTGCATTTGTATCAAAGCCATTTTTCAAGAGATCTGCTTTACTCCACTTTCTTCTGTCAATACCCAATTCAGCAAGAAAGGGCTATAAGGGAGTTGCATAAGAAGCTCCATTCCTTTGCTAAGATCTAGCAAAGGAATGTGTGCAAAGATAATAAACCACCACACAAGAGGAGAAAAATAGCTGTAAAAGACGACAACATTTCAGTGTTGGATGTGAAAGTGTTTCATTGAATGAGAATCCACTTGACATCCTAGTCATGATTGAACTCTTTAAAAACTTTGTGGTGAATTCTTTAAAAGAACCAAATGAGAAACATTGATTTTTGTTTTCCACCACAGTTTATTCTGGAAAAGCTAGGACAAAAAAGTCAAATACACACTTTGTTAGTTATTTTTTATTCTATTTGAATTGAGCATGTTAGCAAGTGAAGAGGGCAGTAATTTAAACTCCGTTCCAAAAATACAAGGTCATGTGGAAATTTATATGAAAGATGCTTCATGAAACTAAATTCTTAGTTAAAGAGTGGATAAATCAGGTAAACAGTAATTATAACTAGCATCCATTTGTATTTGATATTGATTCATAGTCTTAACATGCATTTTGCATGCCATATGGAGCATTCCAACAGGGCAAGGTATTGATCCAAAAAAATTCCAGCAGTGATCTGGGTTCTTTGTGGCTGGGATTTCACAGCCGAGGTTTATATCACAAGTCATATTTTAGGAATTGTTGCCAAGTTGTTGTTGACTTGATCAGAGAGGCCACTGACTAAACTGAATGAAAACTGATCTGCACCTAGTTTTCAGCATAAATTTGCCAAACCTAATAGAACTTTGTATGATAAGTAATTTTTTTAAACATGCCTAGCAGAAATAGGAAATGTGAACAGAGTTCTTGTAGCTTTTTTTTAAAAATAGCTCTTCTATAAGGGATTTAGTGAGGTCTAAGAGTTGAGATATTTGCATAGTTTTTTGGCTGTGACAGATACTTCTAGGTTGATGTTATGACCTGGAAATGTTACTTTCCATTAAAGATTTTGAAATGCTGTGAAATGTGTTTGGATCAGATTTTTTTTATGCAAAGATCAAACCTGCCCATAAATTTTCGTGTTAATTGTTGGATGTTTGCATTAGAAACAGCTACTTGCAGGCCTTACCTATAAGTCAGGTTTTATGTTTGTTTTTTTTTTAAAGCATGAAAGATCCAGCTTCGTTGCTGAGCTTATGGTGAGATTGGATTCAGCTTAGACAAGTGCTCTTGGTCACTTACTGCTTTTGGGATCATTGTCTTGGGAATAGTCGTAGTGAAGCAAAAACAATGCCAGAAGACAATCCAAAATGTGCAAACTCAGCAAAAGTGTTTTTAATAGCTGTTTTTGCATATAACCGTAAGAAAACTTTTTAACATGTATAATGAATGAAATTTAAATTTTTAGCACCATTGAATAATCGAAATTTCATTATGTAACTGACTGGAATACTGACAAGTGGGAGAAGGTTATTATCCAACATGAGCTGGTAGGCTGCTGGGTATAATAAAAACAGTTGCAGGCTGCAAAGTATTCCAGTATCTTTTAGAATCACAAGGTTAAGGTGACTTCAATTCAGTTTTCTCTAAACTTGATTGTAATATTCTTTCACCATGACTAAATATGTTATTTTAAGAAAATGTCGACATGATTTTTGTAGGGAGAAATCACACCTCACAAAGCTTGAGAGCCAGTGAACACATGTACCAGGTTAATGTAGAATATTGAGATTGCTGAAAACAGTGAAGAAGGTTCTTCACTAAACATTATTAAAGAAGAAACACAGCTGTGAAATTCAAGGGAATGCCCTTGTGTGAATAATAACTGCCTGAAAGATAGAAAACAAATGTTAAGAACAAGCAGGCAAGTTTCAAAATTAAAGGGAATAACATGTAATTCTTTTGCAATTTGTCATGAGGCTTAAGATCTTTCTGCTGAAGAGATAAAAAAGGGGTACAGGAGCAACTGAGACAGCAAAGTTTGCTGACAACATGTTACTAAGCGTAGTAAAGGTGAGAGGTGTACAGCAGAGTCGCAGGACTTCATGTTGCTGTTAACAACCGGCATTAATAACAGGTGAAATTTGGTGTGGACAGATATAAAGAGATATTGTGTGTTTGGACCAATCCTAGCTTTACTGGTATAACTATGGGCTTCAAGGTAGCTTCCTACAGTCAACCACAAGAGGAAAATATGAGCTCAGTAGCAGTCAAGGATAGAAAAAGAAAAAAAAAAAACCAACAAGGTTAGAAATTACTGGCAAAGGTAAGGAGAACAAAATATCATTTTCCACTATGAGAGTTATATTCTTTCTGCTACTTACATGGTGTATACAGCTCAGACCATACCTATTTCAAAATCAGAAATCTACAGGAAAGGGTGCTTAAGAAGGCTGAGCAAAGGTGGTGGAACTGGTACATTATGAACAGTGGAAGAGACAAAATAATTCTAGTCTGCAAGAGAGAAGGAAATATGAATGGATTGAAGAAAGTGAACGGGAAGTGATTCATACTCTTTCAGTGCAATAACTGAACTACTGTGCATGAAACTAACAGGTGTTGGGTTTAAACCAGACATGCTATATAGCATGCACTTGTGTTTTGGAATTCTTTGTTCCAGGACTTGGTGGTTTACCAAAAAGCTTACAGTTGCAAAAAGATTTAGGAAGTTAAGTGAAGACAAATCCATTAACACCTATTAAATGAACATATTCTACAGCTTCTCTTAGGACATCTCTGAGCATGAAACCTTTGAAACTTGGAGTATACTGGGGAGGTACTACTATAGCTTGCCCTCCTATACTCAGTCATCTATGGTTGGTCGTTCCTGGTGAAAGGCTAGTTACTGTGATGGACCTCACTGGTGTGATCTTGTTGTGTTCTCAGACTAGAACTCTTAAGTCTGTTTTGACAGTGGATTGAGTCTGTGCCTAGGAAGTCGAAGCTCCTGGCTGATCAAAAATGAAAAACTTGGAAGAGCAGCCAACATATTCTACTTTCCATGATGTTCCTGGGCTGGTTTTCTTTCTCTTTTTCTGCCATAAACTGCTTGGATATTTTGGCAAAATTATTTACATCTCTTTTCACCTAAACCATCTGTTCTTTGTAATGTGGTAGAAATGGAGTTGCTTAAAGTTGCTTTATTCATGTGTAATCATTGAGTGTTTGGAAGTCCTTGTGTCTGAGCTATTATTTGAATGTGAAATGTGGATTAATACCTAAGCCTGAAAAAATTTCCTAGATTTAATTATTCTAAGTACTTAAACAATAATCTTGTGTCATATTTATTAACAAAAAAAATAGCATGAGGTGTTACACTCCCTAAATGTTGAAGTATCCAGGGCAGGAGGCAGCTTAGACTAATCATTGACAAGACGATAATCAGTGTTGTCGTACAACAAAATTAGCATTCTTTTGGTGGTCATCTAATTCAAGAAGTTTGGGGAGTGAAGTACAAAGAATGCCTTTCATTTCAGCTACAGAGGAGATCCAGCATTTGCAGGGCAATGAGACATTTGTGATGTTAACAATCTAAATGATTTTTATTGATAATGACAGATGGTTCTTAGATAATGTGCTTCGAGTCGTCTGTAATATGTTCAGAATAAGTCTTCTGGAAGATTGTACATCTGCCTTTATATTTTTTGCTAAAATATTTAAATCAAGGTCATTGTTTAGACTTGATTTTAAATAGCTTTTAGCTGGTAGTCTGCATTTCTGTACATTTAGAGATCAAACTGTTTGTAACTTCAAAAGCTGCAAATGGAAAAGTATAATAGGTATCAGGTGTTAGAAAAGGCAATTATGCATTAGCTGTTTTACTCAATTTCTAAAACTGTCTAAAACTATCCATTGGAAATACTTTGTACCTAGACTTATCTCTGAAGCATGATGAATTTTTAAATCTGTAGGGGATATGCATTTTTTCTCTAATGAATTGCATTTTTAAACCTATTTCGTTTCATTTAAAAGAGCCAAAGAAACTTGTATGGGTAAAAAAAAAAAAGTTAAACAGAAAAATCACAAGACAAAGTAGAGGTTCTTATACATGTCCAGATAATTTTTCTACAATTCCTTAAAAGTATTTCCAAAATTAGCTAATTCTTATTTTCAGTTCCAAGTATACTTTTAAACTTAAAAGCTTCCCTCCAAATAATTGGCATTATCTCTTTTCTGGAACCTTACTGATTTGGTGGACCAGATGGTCTGTAGTTTCTGTAGCTGTTAACAAGGTGTTTTACAAACCTTTTGTAGCACACTCTGTTCTTTTATCAGTCAAGGATAGAGGAGAAGGAAAAGTAGTAGTAGGAGAATATTTTTCCTTGTCCACTTGTTATAGCTGGGAAGTTTATTTATTGCACAAATTTTAAATACCATGTTGTTCTAGGTTAAATAGCAATAAAATAGGTATTTTATCATGTTATTCTTCATGTAAGAAGTGGTTTCAGTTCACTGTACTTGAGCAGAACACTGTATTTTTCTAAAGAGTAAACTTCAGTTTTGAAATGACCAGCAGAGAATATGAAAAAACTTGCTATATTTTTAAAGAGCTATAATTAGATCTTGTAAATTATATATGTATAACCATTTAAATATCTCCATTTGCCAGATTGTGTAGTTTAATTTTATAATTATTATTTTTAAATTTTATTTTAATGAGATTTTACATAGCATTAGTTCACAGTGATAACATTGATAATTTAGTATCATAATTATTTTTTCGGTACTCAGTGGTATGGAAAATAAAATCTAAGATTAATTTGGTAATATGGAAAAACTTAGCGATGTCTTTTAAAGACAGCATCACAAAATTTTCTAACCTCTTATGTATACTTATAAAACACTAATTTCTAGGGGGAGGTTTATAAAGTGATGGAAACGAATGACTCGAACTAGAACAGAAAGCTGCAGATCTGAATACAACACTGAGCTGTAAATGTTTCACCTTACAAGTAGATTTTTTTTTCCTGTAGTGAAAACATCTAATTAGGTTCAATATAATCCAAGTTATTTATTTTTACAATGCTTAATAATTTCCTATAGCAAAATTTATACTTCAAAAGCTACTGCTAGTAATAGAATTGACTATTAATAATGGAGATGAAGCATATGTTCATGCCACAGTGTTGAGCTGGGCAGTACAGTAAAACATACCAGATATAAGCTAATGGATAAACCAGAAGTGGAAAACACATCAGTAAAGAATGAATTTAAATATGAGAAATGGATGCTGCCTCACCTCTGTCCCTGTTACAGATAATAGCAATGAATAGGTTTGGCATAGATGAAATGCAAGTGTGTTTGTGATACAAAGAGAGACAGATGTAGCTGACATTTGTAGTTAGAAGTAAATGTCATAAAAATACACTTGGGGCATATGGTGATCAAAAGTATTATTATTTGTGTATTGAAAGGATGATCTATTTTTATTTTTTCTAGTCTGAACCAGAGGGTTTTTCTCACTTCCACTTGTACGTCTGTGCTGCCTTCCTTGTCAGGTGGAGGAAAGAGATCCTGGAAGAGAAAGATTTTCAAGTAAGTGAAGGGGATATTTTTCAAGCACAGGGTGGCATTTCTTAGATTTACCTTCCTAACATTACTTGGGGATGAATTTAATACAAAATAGGAGCAGCAAGACTGACAATACCTTACTGTTAGTTAGAGTTGCTCCAAAACAGTTAGATCTGAAGTGATGCAGTAGGAGATGTTTTCTTTGTCCACTCTGGAAAAAAAAATGCTGTTTTAAGTGAGGCAGACTTTGAGAAGATGATTTCTGGAGATGTTGTTACCTTGGTATTTCGCAGAGATTTTCTGAAAATCTAACTGAGTTTTTTTAATATTAAATGCATCACTGAAGTATTTATTTATAATTTCTCATCTGTGTAGCATTCTCTAACAAGGTCATGGTCATTCTTTCAAAAAAGCTGGGCAAGCAGTCTTTAAAAATAAGGAGCCTATTTTTCATCAGGAAGTAAAAGGACTTCAGGCCCCTACGTTTCAAAACCTTACATTTTTCCAGCAAAGAGCATATCAGGAAGTTGTTTGTAAGAAGACTTGAATATGGTAGTTAGGCAAATCATTTGCATACATATCTAGAAGTCCAGTTATTTTTGTAAACAGATGACAGTTCACTATCATAGAAATATTTATACTGAATTTTACCCTGCGATACCCATTCGGTGCCTAAAAGGCTTTAAAGTCTTGTTTGAAGGCTGAACGTGAATAGTCTGTGCTGCAAAACCCCCACCATTGCCTACCCCGGGGAAATGGCCCATTAGCAGCTTATTTTCTCTCCGTCTGACTGAACTCTGTGGCCCTGTACAAATGAACCGTTGTGCAAATTTGTGTATTACTTCAATCTATTTTGTCTTTCTTCATGAAAGGATTTATTCAGAGCTGTCATTGCCTGTCTTTGCAATAAATAAATCCCTAAGGGCACAACATAACAGCTTTAATTTCTACTACCTGCTAACACTGTCAGATTTTCTCATTTTGTGGTACTTTGTCAAAATCAACTCTGATGTTGGTATCCATACCTCTTGATTACAATTGTTCACTGTTAATCATCCCTATTAAATTTTTCATGTTCCTGCACCAAAGAGCATAATTTTCCCCTCTCTACCAAATCTATTACAACTATGCTTTAAATAAAAAATCCCAGGGTATATACTATGAAGATTGGTTTTGTTCTCCTTACACACATTCAGATTTGTTTACTTATTTAATAATTAAGGTATTTCTTTATGGTTAATTTCTTTACAGGCTGTGTAAACTAGACTATAAAGTACAAAAATCAGAAATACACTGGAATGCATTTATCACACTGCTTTAGATTGCTTACAACATAGAAATGCAATTGGTAATTTTGAGGATCTGTAGATCCATGCTGGTTTTATCACCATCATATGTTATCACTAAAAGGCTTGGCCTTCTTTATTGTCTAACATGACCTTTTAAAATGGCTAAACTAAAGTGTTATCAATTCTCTAAATGATACTTCTGTCCCACAGGCAAGAATAATATCCATTATTCTTCCACTTTGTTAATAATAGCTGTAGATCATTGCCTAGTCTTCAAAGTAATAAGCACTTAAACTACATTGGAAAATTGGGAAGTTCAGTATATGCTGTTTGGAGTACTCTGATTGCATTGAATTCACATCATTGAGAAGTCATAGCTATAGTACATTTTGTACAGAAATTTTTTGTTCCATAAACTGTATCAAGAATCACATACATTCAGTCATTTCTCTTGCACATAATGTGTGTTGTATTTGTTTTTTTGCATATGACAGGAATAAGGGAAGTCTTCCCTAATTGTCAGTGAGAGGGCCTGGTTCTTTGCTGCTAGCTATGAAAACTCTTGCTCTTCTTTTACATGTCTGGCTGATCTCTTTCAATAGAATTACACACCTCACAGGAATTTTAAGTCGGGATAATTTCCCAAGAACATCAGGTGTGGCAATGTGCCAGATGAGACACTGAGCGGGTTTTGAATGAAAGACCAATTTTAAAGGATATGAAGGGAATTAAGTTTTGATGAGGGAAGAGTGGAAGAAATAAATGTGTCAGCTCAGACCTCCAGATTTTCAAATGTTCATATGTATATATTATATGTATATATTATAGATGTACATATGTTTATATTATAGATGTGCATGTATATACCTTAACAGGTGTATATATAGACTTGGAACACAGACATATAAAACTGTGTTGATGCTCTGCCATATTTTTCATGTCAAACAGCATAATAAAATCATTTTTTCATTGTAAGACGATAATCAAGTCATGATGGTAGTTGTCTTCTTATGAATCATGTGAACAAGTTATTGCTCTCACTGCCATTTATTTGATTAACTACAAAATATCGGTGTAGACCTCCTGTGAAACATGAGAGTTGCAGGTTAATGTAAGTTTTATCAAAGACAAATGAGAAGAAAGACGATGCTTTATATGTAAATCTCAGGCAATTTATGTTATTTGTAGAAGTTGTCCCATGTGTTGTGCCTTATGAAAACTGGGACCTCTTGACTTTTCAGAGAATATTCCACACCACTTCTCCATTCCATGGCCTTATAGATTGTTCCTGCCTGACTACTGTAAAATACACTGGAGAACAATGAACAGCTATTTCAAACTCCAAGAAAAAGCATCTAATTTTAGGAAGATGGGAAGAGGGGGAAATGTGGGAAATGTCAAATGGTTATATTTTCCTAGGATCTTATAGTTGCTTACATTTTGTCCTGTTTAATCAGTAATCTTTCTAATAAGCTTTAATCCCGTTTTGAAATTTGCTACTTAATGCAATGAGCTGCATGATGCAATGCTATGTAATGAGGGAAAAAATTACTACATTCAGCACTTTTCAAATTCCCCAGAGTGACTTTTTGATAGCAGTGAAATTAAACTGACATGTTTTCAGGGAGATGTTTTAAATATTTCATGCCCATGTATAATACAAAGATTAATATTATGGAAAGGAATGAGGGTTTTTAAAGTTTTCATTAGACCTTGTTATTCTCTCTTCTCACTTCTAAAGAGTCCTCTTTATCTAGACAGGGTGCCCCACAAACCCAGGTACAGAGAGGTCGTTTGGATAGCTCTGTTACTCTACTCATAGTTCAGATTAGCAGTTCATATGTCATGTGTGGAGAACGAGGGAACATAATGGCTAGACAGTAAATGGCAGAAATTTTAATCCTGGCTCAGATTTTCCCTTGTAACCAGTGTGATGTTTTATAGAATCAAACAGGTCATTTTTAGTTTCTGACATTTCTGTTGATGATATAAATATTCTACATTAATTTAATGGTTCCATACTAGTGTCAGACCAAAAAAAAGAGAAAAAGCAGTAAGCTTAATATAAATAAAAAAATATTTTTTAATGTGATAAAGTATGCCTTGTGAGTGCAAAATGTGAAATGAATTTAGCTTCTACTATCTAAGCTTAAGTAATTAAACGTGCAAGTAATGAAAACCTTTCTACTCATCAGCGCGTCTCAGACTTTGACTTGCTGTTATTCATTTTCCTAACTACAGTCATAATTCCAAAATTCTCCTGAATTCTTGAGAGGTGTGAATGGCTGATGCTGTTAAGTGCTAAAATATTCGTGTATGATTTTGAACATATTTGGAATTAAAATATTGATAGAAAATATGGCTACTGAGTTTACTGTGGGAATGTACAAGATACATGAAAGATTTTTACAGAAACAAGACTTCCGGGACTAACTCAACTGTTGAACTGAATATAAACTAATGGTAATTATTATTAAGTTAGCAAATTAGTCCAGATTTATACTTCAGGGAAGTTATCATTTTGTTGACACAGCTGAGCTACAAAAATGTCTTCAGTGTGCTGTGGTAAGGAATCTGTCTTGCAGATCTTTCCTTATTAATGATTTTAAGTATAGGCTTTTCTCTCTGTCTCACAGACATTTTCACCCATGCTGTCACCAACTCACATCTTTATTACTGCATTGTCCTTTTCTTTGTCTTTGACAAATGCATTTTTGCTCCAGTTATATTCACCCAGACTGCAAAGAAGCTGTAAAGATCATTTTTCAGTCCATCATTTTTTCTTGCTTTCTTGCTCTGCATTTCCCTTAGCTCCCTTTCTTTTAGAGCACACCAAGGAAAACTTAGACATTTTCTCTTTTGAGGCCTTAATGTACTAATACTGACACCTTTCATGGCATCTCAGATCCAGCACTGAGATGCTGACTCCAGTTTATCAGCCTGTGATGACAGCTTCATCACCCACTTGAGCTCGCAAAAAAGTAGCTGTGCTATCTCCCACTCTGCCACCTTACTTAAATGGAGCACCTAATGCAGATATTCTACTTTTTTCTAAGTCCTTATGTTAAGTTCTGTTTTTTCGGAATACCCAGAATAGATTTGACAGGTAGGCTTGAGTCTGTTAATAGCACTTACAGTCATATTGATGAGTTTTGTGTTGCTTCTTTTTACTTTTCTGTGAATTTATTGTCTCTTGTTTTATACTTGAGCGATAAAATCTGCAGGATAGCAACTGTGCTTTATTCTTATTTATATAATATTTTAAATAATTATTATTTCATTATTATTTTATACAAATATAAGAAGTAATTCTTATTGACCTGTTTACCAAAATGAATGCATGCATAATTGTATATCTTATTAAAATTTAGATAAGTGCTGAATAACAAGATCTTTAGAAGATAAATTCAATTCATACTCCTGTCCGTATAAGTAACAGGCTTTAGTTTAAAAAGTTTGATATTACTATCTTTCCTAGAAATTGTCTACTATAGAAACATGTCAGATATCAGAAATGTAATTTCATACTGTCTTTTTACACTCAATAATACAGATTTCATTAATCTTTTGTGATATTTACATAGTTTATGATGTAAATTTTCAAATTTTACTTTTTCTGCCTGGAAGTATAGGACTGCTCACTTCATATTATATAAGGTATAACTAATAAATATATTTTAATTTAGCTTCTTGGTACATACTGTGCTAAAAATTCAGTTTCCATTGTTCCAGCAGTAAAAATAAATGTTTTTCAAATAAAGAAAAAATTAAAAATTTATGTTTCTGAAAGGATTAGTTTTTTGAACAGAGGAGTGTTTGCCCTCCTTCTCTGTAAGCTCTATGATGAGATGATTGTGGACCCTGTGCCGTCATTCTTCTGTGTATGGAAGCTAACAGGGTCTTTTCTGTGGATGTACCAAAACCTGTAAAGAATTAAGAACTGTGAACATGGAAATCTTTCTAACTGTAAAGAGCCTGACTACTAACACTGCTGTGGTTTTATTCTCTGCTGAGAGCACTTTTGGAAGATGTTCAATATGTTGTCATGTGTTTCAAGAAACTGGAAGCTCTGCTGTTTTAGACTTTGAAAATCATAGCTGGCAACCTAACATGAGATCACTCCTTAATCTCTGGGTACTGGTAGCAGACAGCTGGGATTCAACACTCTTGAATCATTTATGTTCAGAAGAACCAATTTGCAATGATAAAATTACTGACTTTATTTTTGCACGCAGAGCTTAATGAACAGAGAATGATGTGAGTGGCAAAAGTTTAACTGCTCTGTTAACAACCCCACTTGACTTTCTCAAAAGCTTCTGCATATTTTGATTGTCATCTTGACTTGGTCTCCACATGTGAGTGTATTGTAAATTAAACATAATGATGCAAAGATGTTTTAACATGCAGTCTTAGAGGTACAGGTTTTGTCCCACAGAAATTATTATTGCAAAATTTTAATATTGAACTGAAATATAATGGACTGTATGTCATCCTTCTTTTAATGATGATACTTGCCTTGTACCTGGAGGAGGACTTGCCCCCTGTCTGGAAAGTTACTGGAAGATTCTGACTAGTTTATATGGTACACTAAAAGTGGCTTAAAAAGCATGAAAAAGGAAATAAAAATTGTAACACTACTCTTACTTATATCTTTCATTATGGCTTTCTGTTTTCTTTTGGTGATAACTGTAGGCCTATTTTTCCTATGTTATACATTGTTTTTCCCCAAAGCTTGGCTTCAAATGTGCAAAGCTGAGAATGAAAATTATTTTTAAAAAAGCAACAAGCAAACCAACCCCACTTTTGATTTACATTTTCCATAGCTAGCAATGTGCATATTTTTATTCCTAAATTCACCTCTTTTTCCTTATTTTGCTTGAGTTTATAGGCCAAGAGTCTATAGGAGTAATGTATTACTCATGCCTGGCATATTAAAAATAATATTTAATATACTTCTAGTAATAAGATAAATTTTGTAATATCTGAATTTGAAATCTGCCCGTTTCTATTGCCCTCCTTCCATCTAGCTCTTTCCCAGAAGTCATCCTTCCTCCTCAAGATATTTGGAACAGTTGCACATAGTAAAATTGCAAGCTATAGTACAATAATATTGAATTGCAAGTAGCTTAAATATATGTATTTGCTACTGAAACTCAGAAGTTACTCTGTGATATGATCTACTCTAATATTATCAGATAAATCACAGGAGTCAGTGAGAGGAAGCCCTGCTCTCTCCAAAGCAATCGAGCAAGGACAGAAGTCCTTGAACACCTGATTACTGCAGCCATGACTTACCTTGGGAAATCTATCTGGGTTTTCTTTGTTCTGAAATAGGTTGGTCAAAAAAGGAAGAAATTTTCAAATTCTTTACTGGAGGAGACTAGTTCTACAGGGCCAGCATACTGTATCAGTAGAAATTTTATTTGGAATGCATCATGAAAAGTAGAAAACTGAAACCTTGCTGATAAGAAACAGGACAAGGATCTTCAGCTTTTGATATTGATATAAGTGGAATAAATGTGTTTCTAAATTTTTTAAAGATCTTAATATTTTATAAATATTTCTAACTATAATCTTTGTTATGTGTATTGAGATTTAGTAACTTCATTTTTACCCTCACCTGTTTTAAGTGTAATTCCAAGGCACATGGCTTTTACAAAGTCATTTATTTCTCAGAAGTTTAACAAATCTGAAAGTCAAGGTACTGGGACATAGTAACTGGTGCCTTCTTCCCCAGCACAGCAGTTGAGAGCATCTAAAAGGGAATGAGGCACTTTAATGTAAAAGCTGCAGTGGCTCTTTCTAGAGAAAATGTGTAAGATGTAAGAAAAGTGCAGAGAATGGTTTTGCAGTGATGACCAGCTACTTTTTCTTGCAAGTAGATGGGGAGTATGCTTGAAGAGCAAAGGTCTTAAGAATTTATGTCTCTCATCAGAACAGTTTGGAGACATTTTTTGACTCATTGTGCACGAGTGTCCATTTGTAATACTTTCACATTTACTTAAGATTTAAAAAAAAAATTCAAAAATGGATATAATAATTTATAATCCTGAATAATCTGTTTTTTCTTCCATGCAAATGTTCATGCAATTTGAAAAATTGCATTTCATCAGGTTTTTTTATACGGTTAGTTTCAAATTAAGTTGTTATTTGAATAGTTTGCTTTTCTGATAGTCAGGGAATGTGTTGCAATTTTAGATGATGCATCACATTAAAAAGTTCAAATGTAAGCACTGAAAGTGCAGATTTGTGCTTGGATTTCATGTGCAACATACTGCAATTCATTAACTTATAACCCTTCTTTCATACAGAACAAAATCTTTTACAATAGATTTAGTGTATTTGACAGCTGAGTTCATTATACCATATGTTAGTGGGACAGGGTTCTTATTCTGGTGTTTCTCAGTGTTCTTCAAAAAAACCCAAAGCAACTATATGACAAAATGAGCAGTTATTTATATTTTCTAAATCAATTATATGTGATATTAGCTAATGTCTTCCTTATTTTTCAAATATTAATCTTTTAAGTAACAAAGAAAGATGTTAACCAGGTGCATAGTTCAGTACAAATATTATAGGAAGATATGATTCATGTTTCAGAGACCAGTTAGATTGAAAATGTGTTACATTATATACTTTGGCTTAAGGTTTAGTGAAATAAAGCGAATCCTGTGACTCAGGTCTAAATTAGAAATAAAGTCACTTTAAATTACATGTGTAGTCAGTGAAAATATGTGTGAATCAGCCACTTCTGATCTCACGCTATCCTCTGCAAATATTTATTTCACTGTATTATTTACAAAGGAATATGGCCTTGACAGAAATTAGAATTCATCTGTTAAATCTTACATTTAATGGTCTGAATATTAAATACTCTATGAAGACTTCCTTGAAGATGTGAATGTCTCTTTGCAAGCCCAGATGTTGCTTCTTGTACTGATTGTTACCAGTGATGTTGCCAGTAAGGAGGAGGGATGGAAGTTCTGAAGCATCCAGGAGCAAATCCAGTGGAGACTGCTCAATAAAGGGAAAGAGATATCGAACATAATTCCTCTAGAACTTGCTGTTGTGTGGAGAAAAACTGTAGGACATAGTGTTTATACAATTCATAGTGCTTGGAAGATCCCCTTACATTCTGAATGTTTTAATGGAAAAGGTATCTGTTTCTTTAGCACGCATTCCTTCTTCAGACAGAGTTACTTGACTCTTCAGAGACTCCTGAGCCCTTGCCTTTGTGTGCACCTCTATTCTTATTATTTGAATTTAAGGAATTTAGTGTTACAAATTTGAATACAATTTGGGGTGTTTTTTTGTGGGAAACACATCCTTTTGGTTGTAATAGGAAAATAGCTTGTTTAGTAATGGATCTTATCTTTTACTGTCACTGAGTGAGCTCTAGAATTAATTTTTATTTTACTTCATAGTTATTCTGTAAAATCATACTATGTGTTCTGTATATTCTTGCCAATAATTGATTTAATGTATTTTGTTGATTGGGTTTAAACCTTTTCATTACTACCCTTTTTGCATAGTGACTAATTAGCAGAGCAACCTAAAAAAGAGTATTACCAACATATCACTTGGTCCCTGACTAACTGCCAGTCTCTTCAATATCAGAATGTCTTGGAGAAGGAAATATAAAGGATAAAAAAAAAGGGACGTGGAGACTTTCCTGGATGTAGAACTTCAGAGACCATTCCAGTAACAACGGCATAATAATGTTTCCCACAAAAAAAAATTTCTGTCTCGAACTCTGGGTACCATAAAAGCTCTAGGATCCTAACTCTTTAATCTTGTAAAGCTGATTACCTAGTGTTGCATATCTGCAAAGTTCTGCAGTTTACCAAAATCTTTATTTCATTTTACTCCCTGAACATTGCACATTTTGAATGTGATTAGATTAATCCCATTAACCTTATAGTGTAATTGGTCAGCTTTTCCTCTTTTCCCCAGGAATTAATTCTCAAATTTTTAATGGAAATTGCTTAGTGAAATTTTTGCTAGATTAAGTGCTTTTTTCTCTATTGTTTTTGTTAATGTTGTTGTTTTAATTGCAGGAAAATGTTTAATATGGCTTTATGTCCCTTATGTGATTGTTTTTCTTGAAGGTTGTCCTTACAGAATTAACTGCCACCTAATAAATATGCCCAGATGTAGCAACAAAAATGAACAGCAAATGCAGCTTTTGGAGTGAATGAGACTGGCTTGTACTGAATGTAGGATAATCACTGCTATTTTAAAGGAGGTTTCTTTATGAGCAGTGTTACAAAAACTAGTTTTTGGATCCAGATATTCTGACGGGGTCATAAAGCATTCATGCATAAGACATTTAACGATGGACAACCACTTTTTCCTGAGCTGAAGGGCAGTACCTGGAGTTTCACACTTGCTTGCCTGCATTAAAAAATATAAAGAAAATATATATCAGGTGAAATTAATTCTAGTGATAAAGAACCATTACAAGTTTCAGATATAGTCACACAGAACCCTATTTCAATGAGTATACAAATATACAGCCATGTTTTGCCAAATGAAAGATTTAGCTGTTAATTACATGAGAACAGCTTATTTACGTTCAGACTATAACAAGAGTTTTAATTTCCTTTGATCCAAAGAGTCTTTATTTAGCTGTGTGTGTTCTTTGTATCTTCAGGAACACTGTGGTTTGGATTTTTCTACTGTGGATTTTAGTGTGCAAGTACTTGAACAGTACTTGGGCACTGAAAGATCAGAAAATGATTTTACAATGCTGTTTATAATGTGGGTTGTATATTTTATTGTTGGTTGGGTTTTTTTCAGACAGACCTGTAGATGATGTCTTACAACTGATGGTACCCATATGGTTTTTATATTTCTTTACATTATCAGAATATTGCTCAGGGTGAAGACAGGGTTTTTAGGAAAAAAAAAAAAAACCAAACAAACTGCCCAAAACCCTAGTACCATGTTTTTCTGTCATACAGGGGAACCACAGTTTTGTTATATTCTACTGCAGAAGATAGAGGATGAAAAGCTGCAGTAAATCTGTAGTGTTCAGAAAGACAAACATCATTAATGCTACTAATGTGCAAAGAGCACAATGAATTCAAATTTATGAAAATGTAATATTATCCTAGAATTCATAAATCTGTAGGTTAAAATGAAGGTGGTCAGAAACTTTTTTTCTCCTCCAACTCTTTAAAAGAGAATCACATATGAAGAGGAAAAAACACCTGTATAGAGACAGTGGACTCTTGACAGTCTCTAACAGATCTGGTCTTTTTTCACTAAGTTTATATAAATAACTTTGCTAAACCTTTATGGTGTTGGCACAATTTTCTAAATACTTTTAAGTTAAGTAGTTGTGATTACATCTAAAAATCACATTGTGTATGTCGTAATTGAAACAGAATTCTATTTTGCTTATTCTAGAAAAAAGAATAAGGTTAAAAGTCTTCACATAGAATGCAGCAGGTGATGAATATTGCTGGGCTAATAAGCCTTTGGGAAGCATGCAAGAATACAGATTGATTTTTGTTCTCTTATCCATAAAGCAGTTTCTTGATAACCCTCTAGGTCTTTGGATGGCTTTAAGTGAACCAGAATAACAATTTGATTTTGGCTTCAGTTGACTTATTTGACAAACTGAACTCACTATTTTTAGTAATTGCTGCTGTTGAAGAGTTAAATTGATCACAGAGCAAAAAAAAAAAAAAAAGGCATAGCAATGTTCATTTGGGCACATTGAGAATCAATAGAATATAAGTTCAGTAAATAGGCTTCAAAACAAAAAATGTTTTGCAAATATGCAGAGCAATTCAAATATAATTTGCAGAGCATTTTACCAAGATGCAAAGGCTTTGGTCTTTCTGTTTTATAGTTAAGACTTACACATATCATTGTTAATACTGCATAAAATCCTGATAGAAAATTGGATGGAAAAGCTGAGCTGAGGTTTTTGCATCCATATTCTTGTGTCATCTGTGCTTTTAAAAAGTGCTGTTTCATTCTGGACATGCTGTTCTTAGCTGATCTTAAGTAAGTAGTAAAACCTGATAAGGCCTTCTACGAATAGAAAATAAAATTAACCACCAGAGATTTTCAGTCTGGCAAAACCTCAAAGGTATTGAATCTCCCTTACTGTTAAAAAAACCCAAGCAAACAAAGAAAGAAGCCCCAACAAGCCCAGCCAAAACCATCCAAACCAGAAAAGGCTGTCTATGCTCTCTGATAAAAACCCCACAACTCTGCTTTTTAATGGGTTCATTTATATACATTCCAACTATGATTTGTACATTGGAACAGCACATAATGTGTAGCTTTCCATGATGTTTGTATTTTCACCTGACAGAATAGTACACTTCTTGGCACTGGAGGGGATTTTTGATTCTTCTAAATTCCATGGGATGTTCTTGTCAGTCTAGATTTCATTTTTGCTACATTACAGTCATGCTGTATCTTGAATGGTTTCATCATAATTACTTCTTTCTCAGAGGAAGCATTGAGTTCATCTTAATTGCAGAATTATCATATTTTAACTTCAATAAAGTTGCCTGTCTTAACAATTTGAGCCTTAGGATAAAAATATCTACATAATAATGGACATTTGCTGTAGAAAAGCAATGCCAGACTGTCAGGGTGTCAACAAATTATACTGAAGCTAATTCAGCTAAAATTGCTCTGGTGAATGTCAACAGAATTGAGAAAGTTGACCAAAACAAAATGACTAATGCTGGAAACATGAAATTGGAAGGTGGTTTAACATTTATTTTATATAATGCCCATTTCTACAGTCTTAATGGGAAGAGAATTAGAAACAGAGTAAATATAGATTTTACTTACAGAAAGATGAAAATATCTAAAAATATGTTAAGTAATAAAATGAATGTCACAAAACTGAAAAAATATCCCAGTTTATTTCAGAGCAACTAAAGTCCAGGTATTCAGCAAAAGAAACTCAGTATCCAAAATTATACTCCAATGGAATGATCGAACTAATTTGAAGATTTGATCAAAATTAGGAATTAAAGGTGAATTTTTGCTTGGAGGTTGCAGGTGATCAATAGACAATATTTCTTTAGTGCTTTCCAAATCTGGCTTTTCAGATAAAATCTTGTCAGTAAGCCAGGGGCTTTTTTTGCTGTTCGGGTTCCCAGGAATTTTATTCAAATTATTTGGTTATAGTTGGCAAATAGAATTGCTGAATATGCACTGTAAGAAACCCTAGAAAAATCCAAACCACAGTGTTCCTGAAGATACGAAGAACACATACAGCTAAATAAAGACTCTTTGGATCAAAGAAAAAGAAAAACTCTTGTTATAGTCTGAACGTAAATAAGCTGTTCTCATGTAATTAACAGCTAAATCTTTCATTTGGCAAAACATGGCTGTATATTTGTATACTCATTGAAATAGGGTTCTGTGTGACTATATCTGAAACTTGTAATGGTTCTTTATCACTAGAATTAATTTCACCTGATATTTAGACTATATATTTTAATGCAGGCAAGCAACTGTTGTTTCCTCTTGACATGTAGTTCATCATCTGCTCTGGCTCTGACCATAATGAAGTCTCCCATCATAAAGTAGCATGATAACAGCATAAATATAATGTAGTAACAGCATGATTTAAGTGCATGAATCAGCAGTGGACTGTGGTGGCTTTCCAAATCCGTACTGCAACTTTGCTATCTCAACACAATGTTAGAAAATAAATGAGGTAGCTTTAGGCTTGGAATGGTTCCAGTCGCCATAAGTAGTCTGACTTTGTGCTTTGCTGGGGCTGCAAGGATGCTATTTCATGCTTCAATCCTGTCTTGGTCTTGCTGAGTGTGTTAGCATTTCCCTTGTGGCAACATGATCACTCACCAATAAGCAATACACTCTAGGTCATGAATGTGGAACTGTAATGAAATAATTTGCCATTTTATTACCTTTAATTATGTTTACTTTTCAGAAAGAAATTAAAATTATTTTGGATATTTTTAGCTATTTGGATAGTCTTGGATATTTATTTTTGCCTCCATGCAGGTTTTAAATAATCAATTTTTGTTAATATATCTTCACATGTATCAGAACTCTTCCTATTGATAGGCTTGTTCTCTTTATCAGTAGGCTGTCCAAAGCTTTTCCTAATTTTCAGGAAGATTGTCAATAGAGAAACTCCAACATATCAGAGGATAATACTGTAATGAGACTGGTTTTCCAGTGACCACGGTGTGTCCAGCTAACAATAGTAATGAGTTATTAATTAATATTGTCTGCAAAAAGACCTTTATGTTCATTTTCCTTAATGGAAATCTTGTAACATGTAAGTGCTTCCTATATCTGTGACAATTCTTGTTTATCTATCTCAGAAGACACTGTGGGAAGAAAATAATATGTTCAGGAAGATAAAAAAGATATAGTTTTGATTACATGTAATAAATTCTATCATCTTTACTTATTATCTCTCTAATAATTATTATTTATTAGCCAATTAGCCAATTTTCTTACTATCAGCTAAGAAGAACAAATGAAACATTTTTTCCCCCATGTCATTCTTAACAGCTTCATTTCTGTCTTTAATTCTGAAAAGTGAATCTACATTGGCAGATGCAAATGTGCAACATTATAATTTCATTTAATAGCATTTAACAGTATCAACAAAAATATAATACCATGTCCTATCAGGACATCAGGATTTGTTAATCATCTTCAAGAGGAGGCTTGTCTAGTCAGTGTCTGTGGGATTCAGTATGAAGCTATTCAGCATTTCCACCAACAAAACAGCTGGTAATAAAAATCTGTGGATGAGAGAGATTTACCATTCTGACAAAGTGAGGAGAACAGAGCAGTTACATAAACGAATCTTGAATCACTTGTTCGTTGAACTCTTCAGGAAAACAATATTTTGATATAGTCAAATGAAAAGTTTTGCAAATAAAGAAAATTAGAATACGTCATACCTCTGGAGTGTGAGACTGTACCCTGTGATGTCTGGCTCCAAAAGAGATCTATGGGGTGGGCAATGCCTACAGCTCTCCTAATGAGCTCCCAGAATGATGCTGTGGCACATGGGACTGATTGGATCCTTGAATTAATAAACCTAAGAGCTTGTTTTGCCTTTTGGTGGTTTTCTTTCTTTGTCAATATTGCATCCAGTTCTGATGTTTTAAGTCAAAGACATAGAGAGGGCTCAGAGAGCATGACTGAAGTATTTGATATACTTAATTTGTCAAAAAGAAAACCAATAGGTGAATTGATTAATATATGAGAAATTTGATATGGAAAAAATCCCATACACTAAACAACAATGAATTTCTGCAGCTCTTAAAGATTTCAAATTGGTGTTTTTTCTGAAATTTAAAAAAAAAAAAACCCAAAATAGGTTTAGTTTTAGTTCCTATTATCCACACAAGAGGTCAGGCCAGGATAAGTAATGATCTTCTCTGGGAGTATCATCCATGACTAGGAAACAGCCCCAAATTTATGTTGTGTAGCTGTCAAGTAATACTCCCACTGACATACATGGTTGTTATCATGTGTAGGTACAAAAAACATCTGAAGCCCTCACAGTTGTTGAAACAGTTAGATAATGAACTGGGCTTAGAGTGTAATTTTGAAATGTCAGTCACCATTTCTAAAACATATGTAATGTTTTTGTCTACAAACAAATTACTTCTAAACATTTTGGTATCTAGTAATTTTTAGTTATCTTTACCAACTTAGAGCACACAGTGTTGGAACCACATTGCAGTGGTAAAATATGTCTAAAATTCTATTCTCTGTAAAGCCTAGTTGCAGAGGAAAAGCACTGTTTTGTTTAAAAAAAGGTTCAATAGTTGTTGAGTAATCACTGGTTTTTTCCTTACTGTTTTTAATTTTTGTCACCATATCCAATAACATTATTGAACTCTAGAAGCAAGTTGATTTTGTTCTGCCCCTAAGTTGTGTCCTTCCTCATCCTGGAAGGCTATATTTCTGGAAGGCTATTTTCTGTTCAGACCTCTACACCTCTAAGGATGCTGGGACTAAACTCCTTAGGGATCGAGCAGTGTGTTTTGGAGGCTGGGAGGAGCATGTTACAGAATTGGGGTCCCCTTCACCTGCACATGTTGGCAAGAGTTGTGTTTGTCTGACTCCTGCTATAGCAAAGGAAAGACGTGGTGCTAGGTGTGTATAATCTGAAGGGATTTCCAGTAAACCTTGCTTTATGGCTTCTACTTCACAGTGCTGCTGTTACTGTCCAAGTTTTAAATCAAATCTTCCACATGATGAAAATCTGATTTTACTGTCCTGTAAGTTTCTAGAAAAACCACTTTCTGGCTCCTGTAAGATGTATTTCTCTCACCAACCAATGTTTTTATTTATTTTCAGTAAATACCACAAAGGGATCTCTGCATTTTCTCCATTTCAATATAGAAAGGATTTTTCTTGAACAAAGGAAAAACTCCTGTTCATCCTGAGCAATTTAAGTGACCTGCTAAACTAAATGCACTGGCAGGACTTCCATTTAGTTAGTAATTCACAGCTGTCACTGGAGACATCTCTCTACAAAGAAAACTGTTTTCTTTCCATGTTTATTTGGTCAGCAGAACCTGCAGCATAACAATGTCAATTATTGGCCTTATCAGTGTGCAACCCTGGAGAAGGCTAAAATCACAGGAGCCCGTACACTTGACAACCAAACTCAATCAAAACTACTGATAAGAGAACAAAGAGAAACCAGAAGCTTTTGGAGTATGAGCTGAGTAATAGGATGAAGTGACATATGCCTTTCTTTGAGACAAGCAGATGGAGGAGGATTAATTTTCTTTCTTTCAATTTTCTGTTCTCTCCTATGGTTTCCTAAATGCTAGTGCATGTAGATTTTGCTGTCTTACAACAAAATTGTCTCTTTGCAACTGCAAGACAGTAAAAATAAAAAGAACTGAAATGCCTATTGTTTTGTCATCCTTGTAAGCAAATCAGAATTAGATTTTTTTCCAGAAATGTCATTATGGCAGATTTACTATCATAGCCTTCTGGTTAGATCTTTCACCTGCCATAAAGAGTAAAATCTTTGCACAACTTGTTTGCTGTCTGTAGTGTTTTTTGCATTAGATGCTCCTTTTCAAATATACTAAGAGCTCTCATTTATCCCATCTTAATTTTTTTTCTTCACAGTAGCATGTGCTTGCTGTTAGCTGAATGAATAACAATGGTTCCATCCAGTCCTTGGCAGCTGATTCACTAAAGCTTTGTGTTAAGTTTTTTTCCTCGCAATTCTCACACATCTTGCTTAGTTTCAGGTGCTGATCCCCATAGGTCAGCAGGTTAAACAGGGGCATCTGAAATCCTTAATAGCTGTTGTTCTCTCCCACATCCTTTCTTAAATATTGCCACCCCTGAGAAAAGATGACAGAGCATGGCATGGAACTGCTACGGCAGCGCCAGTTCACAGGCAAGCCTATTAAAGCAACCCGAAATTGCCAGCAGTAATGTACCTCTGAAAGTCATATTTCATGTAGTTGACGTCTTTATTCTCTTCTGTGAGAAAAGGTCACATCTCCCAAGCTGTGCTATAGTTTCCTTTCTAGGAGATTATTGTGATAAATACAGGAATTCCTTCTCTCATCTGCCTGCTAAAGAACAGGTGAGACATGTGTCACTGTAGGTGACCAGCCCATCAAACACGTGCGTTATACCACTCAATGCATCACTGAAATGTTTATCCATTAGAACTGTTAGTGTGTTTTTTGCCAGACCCTGAAACACTTTTTGGTCATGTTTATTTATTTAAACAAAATGACATTTTATTCACAAGGTGTGGTTTTGTAAAAGAAATAATGTTGTCACAAGTGCAGTTATCCAAAGAAAATGAATTTGGGTATAATGTTGTCCTTAAAACCTATTAGGTTTATGTGCGGTTTTTCTTTGGACAATCATTTCAGATAGATTTTTTGAAGCTTTTCTTTGAATCTCTGAAGTCCACAACCTTCTTCTTAAAGTAATTTGAATTTTTATGAAACCAAGTGGGTGTAAGAACCCAACACCTGGGAGAAATACAGCAAAATATCACTCAGTTTATGTAATATTATTTGTCACATGCTAAAATAATTATTATGAAAGCAGTATTTTTCTCTCCATATTGATTCTCTCTGGTTTTAGTAACATTTCTCCTTACATAGTGGGAAATTAAGGACTTTGACCTATTTGATCTTTGATGACCATTCTGGAGCTGCTGTGTAATTGTCAGGGTGTTCCTTTGCCAAACTGCTCTTTGGGTATTGATACCATGGCAAATGCCACTGCTTTCAATGTGCAGATTCTTTTAAAGTTTGAGTGTGAACTTGTTTATCTTGTTATGTGTGTGGACCAGGATTACCAAGAAGAGGTACTCATGGCCTAAGAGCTTTTAGGACTTTAGCCTTGGAAATCTTAAAAATGAGCAGTCAGAAAAGATTAGCCTAGCCCACTGTCACCCACTATACTGAAAAAACATTCAGTTCTTTCATGCTTGTGCCTGGAGGCTGTTCTTTTGTAGATAAGTAAAGAATAAACCTTGCATTCAGCTGTTGGTTTACAAATGCATATTTTTCATGAAAGTTGTGGCATTTATTATCTTACATAGAAGTTTGATCTGAAATTCTGGCTGGCCAAAGTTGAGTTGTAGATGTCTATTTTTATCAGTATAGCAATGTGTAAGAAAGGCAATTAAATATTCTACAAAGAAAGCGCGATAGTATTTTAATTGTCTTAGAAGTCCAGTGCCTTAGGATATTTGTATGTACCTTAGGGCTTCCAAGTACTGCATTTAGAGTTATTATTTTTCTGTGGTTCCAGTAATATATTCTTTGTTTTGAAAAATTGCATTTCTCTGGGTCTTGCATGAGAATTATGTATTTGGGTTTTATGTAATTTCTTTAGAATTGTGTTTAATGACAGTAGACTGGGAAATGAAGAACTGACCTTAGGAGAGAGTATTAAAAGAATGTTGTTTGTTTAACCTTGTGAGGCAAAGCTTGAGAGCGAATATGATTATCTTCTAGAATGCCTTTGGGTTGCTTTCTAGTGGGGTAGATTTAAGTCATAATGTAATTTTGGTGAAAGATCAAAAGTATATAAATTTTTTCACTTTGATTTTTAAACCATTAGATAAAGTGAAGCATCTTGTGTGCGAAATACCAAGACATAAAGAGCAGCATGTATTTTCCAACAAAGCTTGATGAATTTATGTTATTGTGTCATACAGGAAGATGAATCCTGGTTTAGGATTTTTGTTGTCCCCAAATAAACTAAAGGTGTCTTGAGTACAGTCTCAGTTGTTAATCATGCTTCTCGTGTAGTATTTATTGTTTTAGGATATTTTTATTCTTTAGCTTATAGTGTACAATTGGATTACATTGTGTTAATTTGAATTGATGCTTCAGTCTCTTGTCTATGGATTCACTTTTGGAATTTCTCTCTGACTGAAGCATTCTATATCATATTTTTCTCTTAAGGTATCAAGGAATGGATGGAAATTTGTGGGGATGTAGTCGTTTTTGTACATTGGGAAAAGCTATGCAGCTTGGCTGATCCCCTGTCTTGTGTTCTTGTGCCTGTGTGCTGTGCTCACCAAGGAAGCTTAATTGATTTCTTAATTTGAACAGTGGCATTTTCCTCAGAGATGAAGGGATTTTCAGATTACTTCTTATTGATTTTTGTGAGGCTTCTCAGGTTAACTGGGAAATTTTCAGTTATCAGATGGGGCAGGTTGTTTCCTTTAACTGTGATATCTTCATGGAGTTCTCTTCCACTGCCAAGTCGTTGGTTCTCTGTACTGTTGTCCTTAAGTCTCTTAGAAGTGCACAAATGCTTTATGGGCTTTGACATGGCAAGTGGGGCACGATTGTTTGTTATTCAGAACAAAACACCAAAATACGGCTTCATATGGTGGTGATTGAGCAATGTAATGGAAATGGCCTCTTTCAGTCCTATATCCCCTAGGATACTGACCATATTCTATTTGAACTGTGTTTAGGACTACTTGTTTTACTTCTAAAAATACACTAGTTTAAGTAGGCACTGCACTGTGACATTTTTATTGAATGTAAAATTTTCATATCTCAGACAGCACTACCTAAATTACAGAAAACAGGCAATTTTGCATCAGCCATCCTTAATACATGTTTTCTCTAAAACAAGATGAGATTTTACTCAGAACAATTTGAAGTGTTTTGTCAAAACATAATAATAATTACTTTAAGTTTGAAATACATAAAATTTTTATACACTTCTGTCCTTTGCTTCATTATATTCAATTGGTATTTTATGATTTTCTTTCTTCTTTCTTTTTTTTTTTTTTGGCTGAGCTTTTAGCTATTCATACTACAGTGTTAAAATCTAAGTCATTGTAGATAAGGGAATGAAATATGTGTGACTTTGTAGCTGTAGAAATTGTCCCTCTTAAAATGCATTGCCAAATTATGGTCAGGAAAACCAAACCAAGAAAAGTGGTTAAAGAGTTGTTAGCATATGGACTTCATGGACAGGCAGAATTGTAAATTTTCTCTTGGAATCTGCTATAGAAATATTTTGATCTTGCTTGACTACAGGAAAAAATAGATAGAATGTGGTAACTTACTCATTGGTAAGTCATTTCAGAAATTAAATTCTGCCATAATTGCTGCAGCCTTAATTGGTACAGTACATTCTATGTTTGGATGAGTTCTGTTTGGATTTTCTTTTAACAGAATGACAACTGATCTTCATGGCTTTTTTATACTCTGGATAGTTGCATCTGTTCTCCTTTATTTGTTGTGTTTTGGATGGAACTAGTGGTAAATTACATACTTGGGCTTTTTATTATTTATTTGTTATGATTTATATTTTGGTACATAAGAAGTAGACATATCTCCAGATACCATCAATATAACAATATTTCATTAAAAAATATGGCAAAAATTATAATCAGAGTGGTTCAGGGCTGTTCTGTTCTGAGCTCTACCAGCTGGAGCTTTCAACTCTATTGGAACTGCTCTATCAACTGTGCAACTTTCTTGGCTGCTTCCTGAGATACTCAGTTTTCAAATGAGATATGTAAAACAGAAGTTCTGTTTTCTCTAGTTTAAGTGTGAGAAAGAACCTAGGACTGTTTTTGTTTGACTGTCCAATTTAAGTATGAATTTAGATCAGTGTTTGAGTATCATAGAATCATAGGAGGGTTTGTGATGGAAGGGACCTTAAATCCTTAAGGTTCTGTGGCAATGCTTCCTTTGATTTTAACTCCTTGTCTTATAAACTTGAGATAATAATGTGTGGATAGTAAGTTTAATTGAGAAAAAGACCTAGCATGCAAATGTGATTCCTGTTTTAGGGATGGACATTACTTGTGGGTTTGGTTTTTATTTGAGACCAAGGAAATAAGACTACCTAAATACCAGTGGAGATGTGGTCCTTTAATGTACTTTTTAACCAATGCCCTTGGAAATGAAGATGTAAATCTTCTGTTCATCTAAGTGAGCTGAAGCTAAGCACAGCTCCTCTGACATAGTCCTTTAGAACCACATATTTTATGATTAGCAATTAAGCTTGCTAATGACTTGTGTAAGTGATCCATGCTGGATGAAACAGGACTTTAATTGCTATTTTAGTATGCTGAGTCCTGGAATCTTCTTTAGTAGTCATGAAAAGAAAAACATGAAAGAGAAATGATAAAACCATCAACTTTCCATAAGCTTTCATTTCCAGGATGTTAAGGTGTGTTTCTATGAAGTTCTTATTAGGAATATGAAATTAATTATAAGAATAGCATACTTCTTTATGTTTTCATAAGAGTAATGGGGGATTGATCAGTTGAAATGAAAAATTACAATGTATATTTGAATCAAAGAATATATATATATGTATATATATTTATACTATATTTGAATCAAAGGATAAAAAATATATACTTGTTGAGAATGACTGTGTCCCTGAGGTGCTGAATGTAAGCTGGTAGCAGAAGAAAGCAACCTTTAAACTATTTAGGTTTTTTTAAAAAGTATTCATTTTAAGATGCAACAAATCTAGTTAGAATTCTGAATAACATTTTTTCTCTGTAGTTAGATTCCTACTGTTCGAGTTCTGTATGCTGTGGTCTGTTGATTGAGATATCATGGTGTGTGAAAAAAAGGTAAAAATTAAGATGTATAAGACTGATTGAAATAATTAATGTTCTTTTCAAGGAATTCTAGGTGCATAATGTAAGTAATGCACAATAAAGGAATGCACAAGAAAAAAAAATTTAGCATTGAATTTAGGAAGTTTAATGTTACAGTACTTCAGCAAATATTTGGGTTGGGGTCTAGTTTTTTTCCTCTAAACTTTCACATTCCAGGTGGAAGTTCTTGAGTGACACTGATTTATGACTGGCCAAGAATGTGTCTCTTAAATCCTTCAGACTGTGTCCAGTGCAGACTTCAATGGTCTTAACACTTGGCATAGATAAACCAGTGTTTCCCGTCTTGTGCTTATCAAAGTTTCAGTTCATCCATAGTCTCTGAAGTTACAGGAAGGAGGAAGGCATTGTTGCATCCAGTATCCAAAAGGGACTGTTCTGTGCTATCTCAGCCATTGCTGCCGTGTGCTTTCCATGCTCAGGAAGCAGCACAGGCACTCAGCTGTACCACTGAAGGATCTGGGTCCACGTATGCCTCTTAACCTGTATCTGCAGCAAATATTTCTTAAGCTGCAGTAGGTGACCTATTCCTACTATATTTTTAATATTACATTTTGAAATCTTAGTAGTCTCAATTCCAGCTGTGCTCAAAAGGAAAGAAATGTTTTCTCTGACTCTGAGACACAGGTAATTAATAAGATGCACAGCACTCCAGAAATAGAGCTCATTATTTGCAACTCCATGTAGCAGGTGGAGACATCTGGAGAAGTAAGAAGAGGCAGCAGAACAGGGAATATTACTGAGCACATTGCAAGAGGAGAAACAGTACTCAAGAAAGCAAAGAATTTGTCTCATAGCTAGAGCCCTGTTGATTTCGTGCACTATCATATCAACAGCAAGGGGCAGAGAGAAGGGAAGAGCAGCACTAAGGCAGCTGAACAAGGTCATCCAGGCTCCGCAGTGTGTGCTGGACCTGAGCTTTCATGCCACCGGCCAGTGCAGTTACTGCTTTGATAGCAGGCTGGAGGGGGAGGATTTGTAGTGAGCTTGGCTGAATCCCAAAGCAGCAGGTATCCTTCATCCTAAATATCTGGGAAGAGGATTAGAGGTTAACCTGGCACAGCACCTTGCCAGCCTGGTCACTGCAGCTCTTACAGGGTCTGAGGCACTGTAGCCCTGGCACATCTGTCTGTCTGCTCCATAGTGCACGGAGAGGGACCGAGGCCACAGAGGGGAGGCCCACTTGGCACTAGCCATCCTTTCCTTTCACACTTGACAATCCCAAATGCAGTCAAGTGACAAAGAATTTTGTAAAGGAAATAGGAATTAAATAATCCCTCTATTAAGGATTTCTTTTGCCTGTATAGTGGTTGCATCTGGTTGCAAAAAAATGTATGAATCATCATCTAGCTCTATCTCTGGTGCAACATTATGCAATTTCCCATGAAACCATAAAAACATTTAGACTTAGATAAAACCTATGCATAGGTTTTATTTCTCTTTTCTATTATCTAAAAAGATAAATGAGCTTTTTTTTTTTCCTGGCAATATTTGTTTTCCTACTTAGGTTGTCTCAATAATTACTCTAAATAAATTTTAGTAGAATTTCACCTCATTTGTTCTTTAAAAGTAGGTGCTGTGTTCTGGGATTTCAAATACAACTTCGGAAAGTAAAAATAACTCTCATAAAGGGGCCATTTAATCAAATTGCCCGCATCAATTTTGCAGTGTTTTTATGTGTTCATAATGTGTAATAGGTACAGCTCTTATTAAAAATATAGTTGTTAGCATTTTCTTATCAAATCATTGAAGATTATATATAAATTTAATTTACCTTAAAGTTACTTATATGCAGTCCTAAAGTATAATATTGAAAAGTTTATAATCATAAAATACAGTAAGATTGTAGGTTCTGCTTATCAGTATAAAATAGAGCTGTGGTAGACCAGGGGTACTCAGACCATAATTACATTGCAGTTAACAGCAGGAAGGATTAACAACTCCCATAGAAAAGTACTGCATTTTAGGAGGGCCTTTATTTGTTAAATTAATAGACCAGTTCCCAGTTTTGACACTAAAACTAACTCTGTTAATGTCCACAGTATGTTCAAATTTGATTTTAACTTTAGTTACTGCCATTTTATATTACCTAAAATGAAAACACTATTACTGGTTTTTATGTCCTGTTAAGTTTCTTCTATTAAAAAAAAGAACAAACCCTTGCAATTGAACTTTGTCAATAATTCACACAGACAAAAACTATGTATTTTCAAAGTAAATATATTGCTTTGCTTAGCACAGAAGACATCTTAGTGCTCTACTCATTAGAATAACATGTTTATGTTTTGTAAAGTATCAACATGTTATTTTTTCTGTAATTGGTTTTGATGTTCCTTCCTTCAAGATCCACATGTGGAGTCAGAGTAGGGGTGGCAATAAATAGCATAACAACTACAGATAGCCATTGCCAAATAACCAATATTATTGCCCAATCTTATGCTAAAAATTGTATTTAATAATGGGATTATAGCAGCCATCATACTGTGAGGAGATTTGGTAATGAACCAGATTTCAAAACATGATAAAACTTGCTTTCTTTGCTCTGGGTTTGGGGTTTTTAAGGATTATTTTAATATGCTGAGGTTTCACTGGGTTATAATCTCACTGAAGAGAAAGAGGCTGATAACTTTGTAATAATTATTAAAAATATATTTTGTGAAGTTTTATTAATATTCAGTTTTGATTTAGTCTACAAGGAGCAGACCTTGACCTTTTTGATTTTAGAGGAAACTGAGGAATAAGGGCTTTGGAAATCACCTTTTAGTGCTATCTGGTAGTCTGGTATTGCATTTTAGATGTGTGTATTGGATCTTGTGGGATAACATTTTTTTCCCTCAAGAATAATTTTGTATCTGACAACAGCCATTGCTTAACCTGCAGTATTGCTCTTACTGTTGTGGTGTGCAAAACATAGACCTCATACTTTTACTCTTCACACATCTAGAGGTGCTTTTATGCCACAGCACTTCCAGCATCTTTACCACTGTCTTGTCTTGACTACAAGATGAAGAGAATAGTTCAAGAATACATGTTAATTATCTGAGAAAAATTACATTTTGAAATTACATTTACTTTAAAATTTCACTCTCTATAGCTGCTTCTAAGTATTTAAAAATACTTCATATGTAGTAGCATAGTTGAGCATGCTATATATAAAGTGTTTTAGCATATTTTACAAACACACATATGTAAAGTATAGTGTAAATCCAAATGTAGTTAAAGTCGTAGAAATACAATGAGTGAAATTCTATGAAAGATAATGTTTTTGTTTGGTAACAAAAATGTTGAATTTCAAATGTACTGAAGATTTATTTCAGAATTGTGGTTTAAATACGTCAGTGTAAACCAGAAATCTCAAAGGCTAGTAGGAAGTTTACATTCAGATCTTTTGCTGTACTTAAAAGTCAGTTTGATATGTAGATTTTTAATTTATTCATAGTCTGACCCAGCAACTCTGCTACACAGCCCCCTATATCCTTTAAATACAAATGAAAAATACATATTTCTACTTGTTAGGAAACATACCTTTATTAGTTTCTTGGAATGGTCTAAAGTGTTAAATGTTTAGCGGGTTTTTTTGTTGCACATTTGGATTTCTTTTCTAATTAAGCCCATGTCCTTTAAAAAAATAAAACACTGGAAAACTCCACTGTGGAAGGAAGGTCCATTGTGCAAGTTGCTGCTGCAAGCCAGGCTAGCATCGGAGCTCATCCCCTGTTCAGGGGGTTGCCAGGCGAGTTGTGGAAATCCCAGTGGACAAATTCTCAGTTTCCCAGGCAAGCTGCTCAAGCACCCTCATTGCAAAGGATTGTTTTCTTATGACAAGTTAGCTTCGTATGACAAGTTAGCTTCTACTTGTTACTATTGCTTCTTGGCACCTCTTTTCTTCTTTCCAACCCCCTGTATATAGAACTGCTCTTACATCCTGCCTTAGCCTTCTCTTCTCGCCTCTAAAAAATGCAGATTTCTCACACTGTCCTGGGTAACATCAGCTGCAGCCCCCAAACCATGGTAGTAACACTGTGACTAAAATCGCTTCACTTTTTGTGCTTGGTGGGGGCAGGAGCAAATACAAGTGATACCCTGATCCTCCCCTTCTTGGCTGGCAAGGAGGGAGGGAGGGTGGAGATGCCTTTCCATGGTGTGTGGCATGAGAGGGCAAACACCACAAATAGACCAAGCTGGAGCTGTGCTGGCAGGCTGGGCCGTGCAGGTGGGCTTGGGGCTGTTTAAGGGATTAATGTGGCTCTTCTGCTCAGTAAGAGTACAGGAAAACAGGACACACTATTTGCCAAATTCAAAGGATATAATTTTGAGCATATTTTTTGTTGATACAGCCAAAATATAAACAAACATTGGACTGGGATTTTGGAAACCCCAGATCTGATGATGATCTACTGGCTGCCCTGATTCTTTGGCCAGGTGTCATCACAATACCATTTAAATTAAGCAGAAAACAAAATTCTTCCAGGAATATTTTACAAATACTGATTTTCAGACTCAGTTTTCTTCTGAAATAGACCAGGCAGTTTATCACCTACAAGTTTTTAATGGTAACTATTAATTCACATTATGATTCATCATATTTCAAAGAGTGCCTCATATTTTAACACTGGTGTGGATAGGAAAATGAATCTAAGCAGTTAGCATGCATGCCTTATTTGCACATGCAACCTAGTAGTTCCTGTTTATCTGTTGGTGAAAAAAATGATAATTAAAAATAAATTAGTAGGCTTGAGTCACTTGTAGTAATCCTTGCTTTTTTTTTTTTTTTTTAACTGTAAAATGCTGAATTGAGCAGTTTTAGACAAATTTCTCATGTGGTCTTATTAAGTAGTGTATGTCTGTACATTTCTTAAAATCTAAAGACTTTGTTTGGGGTTTTTCATTGTTTCTTTATAGTAGTTTCCTTGTTCCAAAGAATGCTCCATATGCAGCAATAAAGGCAGCATGATTTTCTTTAGCAGTTAAAGGAAAACAAAATTTTCTTATTTAAAGAAAATGACATTTTTTTTAGTAAGGTTTTTGCCAACCTCTACTTTATTTTTAAGAAGATGTAAGTTTTATTTCTGTCTGAGCAAGTTTTGAAGCTCTGTAATAGATCACAGTAAGATAAGCCTTATCTTTAGACAATCATACAAGTAGTACGTCTTTGGCCAGTTACTTTACTTGGATTTATAACACATATTCACTAGTCAGGATCAGTCTTAGACTTTGGTCTTTTCCCTTGGTAAGAGTGGCAAAATGCCCACTCAAACAGAAATGGACTTGGACAGTCAATGCGTTACTCTGCCATTTATTTATATATTTAATTCTGATGAAAATTTTTATCAAATTTGAAGATAATGGCAGAAGTATTAAACTAGTTTGTAATTAACAGTCCTATTTCAGATTTGAGCTATATGCTAAATTTCATGTAGTATGGATATTGAAGCTGTAGTCTTTGGATGTTCCAAAGTCCAAAGAAAACCAAAGCCCAAAAGAAAACCAAAACACTGCTCCAGCAGTATGAATAGTTTGCACCAGAAGTCTGACTCAGAAAAGTCTTGAGACTACAAACAGTAAAAGGTAATTTCACAAAGCTCACTGAATTAATTGCTGTGTCTTAGGGCTGCTTGAAAGTTACTTTTGTAAAAGGAGAAAAGAACTTTCATAGAGGTAGGCATTTATGATCCCTCCACACAACCCTCCTACTCTCTACTCCTAATTTATTAATTACAGTTATCAGCGTAACTGTCAAATAAGTACATAGAAATTTTAAAAAAAGAGTGAGATTTTGATAATTGTACAATATTTTATTAAAAATGTGTTCTCTCAAGTGTAATAGAGACATTCTCATGCTAACTTTGTTGTATTACTTATTATTTATAATTAAATATACAGTACTGCTCAGCTTCTATCCTTTCTCTTTTCATATTGCAAGAACCAGTATAGCAAGACCGTGAAATAAATGAAGTCAAAATAATTTTCTCACAAACACAAAGAAATCATCTAATGTTAATTTCTGCTCCTGGCTGTTTCCTAAAATCACTGAATCCTTGCTAAGGGCTCCTACAGACATCTTCTATGAAAGCAGGTGCAGAGGAGGGAGAAGGGGGGACAAGGAAAGGTAAAACTCTTATGAAGAAGAATCATATCCCTGGGTACTTATACGTGATACTGCAGCATTCTGACTTGTAACAAGATAATGGCTGTGGTTTTAATTGCATTCCCGTTCACTTATTTCTGATCTTTAGAATAAACCTTAACAAACATATTCACACAAAAATATACATATGCACATCCTCACAAATACATATGCATGTATACAAATGTGCACGAATTGTCTGCATTTTTTCTGCAAAAGTAGAGCACCTAGAAGATACAAGCAGGCTTAACAACTTCACTTATTCCTAAGATTGCCTTACACTTCCCATCATAAAAATCTACATTCATTTTGTTGTGACTCATCCAAAACTTCTCTTTTGCTGTTTTGCCACAGCTTATCAAAACAATTAAAGGCATGAGACAGGTGATCTGCTCTATGGAAATTTTCAAACATGAACTTCAAAGTTGTCTTAGGGTGGCTTTTGCATCACATTTGACCATATGGGTCACCATTTTTTTTTTTAAAGAGCAAACTAACTTCCTGAGTTTGGTCAAATTATGGGCCTTATAAAAATTGTCATTTGCATGAAGTCAGGAGACAATTTGTGGTAGCTGATCTTCCAGAGTCCTCTCACAGCTGGCAGGTTTCAGCCCACAGATGAGGATTTGAGGCTTTGTGCTGCTGAGGATCGTGGTGGATTTTGGTGCATGTTCATCAGAACTGAACATGGAGGCACTGTCCCAGTGAGCTTCTTGTTACCTCTGTTTCTGGGCTTCGGCTTCTTGGAAGTGAATTTTGCCAAAACCTGATATGAGAAAGAGAAAAAGCTGACCCACAGGAATATATTTGGGGATCAGAAACCAGCAGAGAGTGGAAAACCAGGGCTAAGAATTGAGGTGGGAGTTGACTGCAACTGACTGAAATAAAAATTTATTTCATAATTCTTCATGTATAAATAAATAGCTTATCTTTGCATTGGTGTGAGAGAATCCCAGACTTAGCAATCATCCATAACTTTGAAAATGTATCTAACAGTATAACTTCATGCCCTGGAGCATAAAAATAATTTGGATAGGCAACAACACAGATTCTTTTTCTCAAAAAAAATTATCTAGCAAATTTCAGCTACAATTAATAGCAGGTTTCTGAACTGAAAGGTTGAATAGCAAGTATCTCTGCAAAAGTCACTAAACCCAATGGGATCTCAGGTTTGTTTGGGATATAGAGGTGCTACATGAGTGATTGCTAGTAAATGATCATTGTATAAGTAATACATAGTTACTACACTGCTATTTGAAAAAATATATTTATTTCTTTTTTTTTTTTTCTTTTCAATTAGGAGTTACTGATATTTTTACAGAATTTGCCCACAGTACACTGGGGAAATGAAGACATCAGTGTACTCCTAGCAGAGGCCTACAGACTGAAGTTTGCATTTGCGGATGCCCCCAATCATTACAAGAAATGAATATAAAGAGACAGAAACCACTAGAACCAATGTGTTCTGCAGTATTATGGCATCTCTTGTTCTGGTTGTGCTTTCAGCTCATTGCTCTTTCGTTTGAAGTAAGATGACCATTAAAATTCTGTTAGAATTTTCAGAATGAGAACAGAATACCAAAGAAGTGGACAAAGCAGGATATCGAGCACTGAATGAACTTAAAAGTGAATTTTTTTGCTCAGCATGAAAAATGAGTTCAGAAGTCTTATAACATAATTTTCTTCTTTTTTCCCCTTCTCTAAATAGGAGAATTGTAGTCTAATTTATGTTAAACAATTTTTCTATGTACTTCAGACTTAAAACTACTTATGGAACGATTTTGTCATTACTTCTGTGTCACCTGCCATTACTTTAACAGCCAGTTTTGGTCAGTGAAATTTATCTACTTTGAGTGGCAAAAAATAACTTTTCCATGATCATAAAGACCATATGAGACAGCAAGGCCTGTGTTTTAAGGTCTGGTTATAACTCAAAAGACACTCAAAAGATATTAGCACATCATCTGTTGTTTTTCTATGGAATTAGGTTAGAATACTTCCATAATATAAGAATTTAGAAGGCTGTAATGGAAGTTGGTGGCATTTTTCTAAACATTATTCAGTCTTGAAGGATGCTATAGAAGCTTTTTAGCCATAAAAAGGAGTTACTTAAAGCTGAAGACTCATCCATTACACTAAAAAAAAATCCCTCTCAATATATTTTGGAGTGCTTTAAAATAATGAATTAAACAGAAAGCATGGTCTTGTCAAAGTAATTAGCATTTCTCTTTAAGGCCTTGCAATTTTTCAGCATGAAAGTTCACTTTTAAGAAATGTATTAAGAAGCATGGTTTACAAAGCAAGATATATTTTTATCTCAGTTGTTGCCTTATTCTCCATTTCTAGCAAGTTAGAAAAGGAAAATTAATATATCTTTCCAAAGCTTTTTTGTTAAATAATTTAGTACCTTTTTTTCCTGATTATTCAGAGGAAGAGAGCTAGTTCCCAATAACAATAACTGTATACTCAGATTGCTCGTGGGTCATTAGCAGAACAAAAATTCTCTATGAATTTATTGACTAAAATTAATGTTTCTTCATATAACCATGGGATACTGAATAATTTCTTAAAACTTACATAATTTAAGTGCACTATTTTTTTCAAGAAATAATTTCTGATAAGAATTCTAATTTTTCTCTGTTGGATGTAAATAACTCATATTAATTTGTGCCTACCATACACATACAGGTTATGAAGGGTGAGAGTTGCAATAAGCAATACACTTAAAAGTTCAGACTTACTATTCCTCAGTTTGGTTCTTGAGTTGCACAGCATTGCACAGGAAGTGTAATGCATTTTTAAGTTTGGGAAATGAAAAACCTTCAAGAGATTTTCTCATATGACTTGTTATTGGAAAATTATTTTCAACTTGTTAAAAATATGTAGATACGTATTTTGAAGAAAGCTTTCTAAATGTGTTAGTTACATTGCTTGCTTTAGGGGCCTTAGTTCTTGACATTGACTTCGAAATAATTAGGTGTTTCGGGGTAAATAAAGTAAAATACATTTTTACCAACATGTGATTATGAGACCATCTATATTTTAAAAGTATATGAAATCTTTGGTAGAAGAGAAAAAAAAGAATTATTTCAATAGAAGCAGGAGTGTTTGGCATTTCTTTTAGGGTGCATTTCTTTTCCACTGGTGTCAGCCAGGTGTTTCAGTTGTGATGGATACAGGGTCAGGCCTCCCAGATGGCTGCATTTGTGCCTGGAATGTGTAGTGGATCTGTGCTTCTTACGTGTCTGTGTACTGCTTCCTGTAAGTTCAGTTCATGGTCTAATGTATCAAAATTTATGTTTACAAAGAATGTCATATTGTGCCTAACAGTGTCTACCAATAAGAGAATAAAAGAAACATGAAATTTATGACCATTTGCTTTAAACTTAGTATCTGCAATCATTTGTTAATAGAAATGCATATTATTGTAACGAGAGAAGACAACACAGCATTAACTGTTGTAAGGGTTTTCTATAATTAACTTTTTTCTATTAAGACGTTATTTAGGTAGTTACATGTAACATGGAAAGTTGACCCAAAGTCATCTGCTGTGTCAGATGCTCCTGCATAACATTTTTGGGACTGGATATAGAAAGTTTCCGTCATTGGGTCCACATAAGTTGTCTGCCATGTCTTCCAAATTCAACAGATACCTCTTCCCTTGGAAGGAAGTATTACCATTGGAGGTCACATTTACTATTGTGTCTGTGTCAGAAGCTGAATATTGTACTTGAGCACATTGCTTTTTAAGGATAGTGGGACATTTCCTAATATAATACCAGTGGTTATTTATGTAGATATAGACTTTTCTGGAAAATATGATATAGATATATAAATAAAATTTATATATCTATACAGACAGGCATAGTTCTCAGTAAATAGAAGGCCAACATTTATGTAAAATTTCAAATTTTTATCAAGAGCCCACACATTTAAAAATTTTACATCTCAGGTAAAATGTCATTCCAAACAAAATATTGCATAGAAGAGGAAATAGCATTATCATTATTACATCCCATGTACTTAGCTTTTTCAAAATTCAAGATTCTGAATATTATAAAATTCCTTTGTAATATGTATTTTCTTATGAAGGAGGCATCTTGACACATCACTAGTGAAACCAGGCAGTAATTTCCTAGAACTCATGTGAAGTATTGAAATTGCAGTGTCTAAAATGCGTGTCAAATAATTTCTGTAATAAAAGTTTAAACTAGAATGTACAATATAAAAAGATTTATGACTACAGAATTTGAAAAATGTAAATAATAAATTAGTTAACTGTGTAAATACAGTACATGGAATAAGATAGAAATGTAAGTTGAAATCTTATGTAACTGTAATATGTTATAAGAAATTAGTTTCATTATTTTTTGGCGCAGTTCCGTATGGAAAGGCCTGTTAATTTGTTTTTAATTTCATAACTACAGAGTAGAAGAATCTGAAGTTCCATTGTATGCTTCTGACAAACATTACCACTGAGGCACTGGTTAAAACTGTAAAACTGATGAAAGATGAGGAAATAAACACATATTTATGAAGTGCTATATAGAGTGGAAAGCTTTTGTTTAAGGTTTTCTTCAGACGTGTTGCACCCTACGCCAAAGCATGGATTTGGTGTGTTTCTGTTTTACAGCCTCAAAAGCCTTTATCACGAGAGCAAATGCATCAACAGAACCTCAGGTCTCAGTTACATTTCTGCCACTCTCTGCCCGTGTATCTTGTAGGTTTTGCAAGTTGGTAATACAAGCAAGTTCCAAGGGTGTGTCTGTGCATAGACCATGTACATGCAGGGTACTGAGCATTTTCTGGAAAAAGCAGAAGGCGTAGATAGATTTGACACCACAGCAGAACTAAACTGAAGAGAAGGTGGAGCAAATCAGGGCAAAGCAAACAGAGGAGGCACAGAATTCAGTATGGCTCTGGGGGTGCAAGAGAAGGGGAATCTTCAGCTCATAGTGGGGAAACAGTAAACAGGTGATGGGGTCATTAAGATCTGGAAACTAAGATGATTGAAGTAGATGAACAATCGGGGGGAGATGTCCTGTAAACATATACATATACATATACATATGTCGCACTTGGACACGAAAGAACTACGCAGACACTTTGTTAGGAGAGAAGCAGAAAAAAGAGAGGGTCAGAGACCCCGAGCTTTATTATATATGTTCTTAAAAACCACCGTGGATTGGAGGGAGAAATTACCACCCCTTAATCACACTGGTCAAAGGAAAAGTCCATTAAATGTCTCCGCCTAGGAGAATGGAATGAAAAACAATAAAGGACGGTTAACAAAACATGGCTATGTTTACAGAAAGTGCGTGAGAAACTGTTACAGAAAATGAAAACATCGAAGAGCTGCAAACTCAGGGCAACATACATATATATATATAGGAAGCTCAAGCCCCTTATGTCAAGGAAGCTACTGGGACACTTCCAATAATCCAGTGTGTCTGGTGAAAAAAACACGAGGAAGGCAAAGACAGTAAGTTCTCTCTTTAAAACTCCACACCGCATTCAGGGGAAAAGAGGCAGAGAAGCAGAGGCAATCTATCTGTTGCGTGCTTGAATGACAATGAATTGTAATCATGCTGGTTTTTCACCTTGAATAAAATTTGTGTTTCTTCATCTGCTATAATCCTCTGAAGATCCTGCATAAAATCAGCAATGGGAGATCTTTCAAATTGTTTTTTCGAAAGCAGAAGAGATCAAGAAGGTGGAGTAAAGGCCCAAGGTGTCACAACGTATGTGTTGGTAGACAAAGCTGAAAGCTATTTGTTTGTGGATTTTCTTGTGCAAAAGGAGCCCTGGAAAACTGATATTCTGGGCAGATGGAGGACTTTACATGGATATAAATGTGAAGTACAAACAGAAAGGACTTTCTAAAAATGCAATCTGTACTTCAGGTGACTTCCTCCTTGAAAACAGAGTGGGGTGGAAGATAAGTACTTTGTAGCACATTAAATTCTTTGGAGATAGGAAGAGGAGGTGAGGTGGAAAAGCTCCCAGTCCAGCGATCACTCAGGCAGAATTCTGTGCCATGGGAAAGAACTGCAGTTCAAGTGCTTCTTATCACTTGTGTATGATGGAGAGTCAAGTTCCTGAGCAATTTAATTCCAGATCATTTGCATTTTTATAAGTTAAAGCTAAAATCTTGCATCCCATCTAATTCCTTAAGCTTAGTGTAGCTGAGGCAGCATGGGAGAAAATAATTAAATTGCTATGGCACCATATCAAAGACTCTTTTAACACTTCAAAGTCTTCTGTACGGAGCCCACAGTAGAGTCAATGCATATGCCAGAAATGAGAGGCTGAGGGATGTGATGCTACAGAAAGCCTCTCAGAGACAGGTACTCTGAAACTTGGGCTTTTTTTGGCCACAAGAGTTTCCTACAAGCTTCCAAAGGAGAATTAATGTGCTCAGTGCACAGTTGTTTGAACTGGACTTCCACATTTGTTCTTGTAATCAAGCTTCCACATCAGAGAAAATAAAGTCTGAAATTGCAATCAGTATGGATGGAGCTGCTTGGAAACTTATGCTCCAGGCACAAGCTGAAAAGTCTGAACAACAGCACAGGTTTTCATTTTGTTCCTAGTACGAACTGCCTAGAAAGGTAAGTCAGAAATGGCCAAAATTTCTAGCAGAAGTCTATTGCAATGTCTGTTGGTCTGTCTTTGTTATCAAATCAATCAAGATTTAGTATACATATTTCTCTGATTTTCCTGTTATGTATCCTTCAGGACTGAGACCTGATTTCTGTGAGATCTGGATTTGGGGACCCAATCCACTTTATTCCAGAAATTTCTTATCCAACCGTCACTTACCTGTGCGTACTCAGAGATCCTCCTCATGGGAAGAAGACCATTCGGAAATTTAGAGCAATAGAAGAAAAAAAACAACCCAAACCAACAAAACCAAACAGGGAGAATAGAAGAATTTTATTCCCATTAATTTCTGATTTCCAGAAAGAAGAAAATGCGCCTCTTGGGATATTTAGACAACTTCATCCTCAAACTCAGGATGCTGTCTCTCACATAGAGAATTTTTTTTGAAAGTCAGCTTGTGTATTTTCATATATTTCCATCTTCCTCCAGAAAGATCTGAGATTTCCAGTGAACAGTTCCTGCTACCAGCCCATTCAATCAAAAAATACGTAGCTGTCATGACAGCTCACAGGAGGTAATGAGATACCCAGGCTTATCAATAGATGGCTATCTCACTCATAAAATGTCATTCAAACAGCGAACAGACTTCGTAATTTTTCATCTCTTGTGGTCAAAAAATAAATCTGTAGCTCCAGCTCAAATCTGTGCTTGTAGAAGCACTTTCAGACTGTAGTTAACAATAAACTATATACCTGGAGAAAGAAATGTAGTCCTATACTTACCTGATCAAGTAAAAACTTTTCCTAAGACATCAACAAGTATTTGCTGCAACTGTATAGAATAAATTGCCTCATGCAAATAAATAATTCAGTTTTTGCATGCAGAAATGAATAAAGTTGGCATATCAGTAAAGAAAAATTTTACTGTTATATTTTTCCCCAGATATTTTACCGTTATTGCATCAGTGAAAAATTCTATATAAATTTTAAAAAGGAGTACTTTTCTCTTCATCACTGTCATCAAATACAGGGCATCAGACTTCTTCACATTCAGGTGCAGCAGCCATCACATTCTCAGTAAAGAAACTTTATGTGAACGTTTTGATGGTAAAGGCCAGCCTGTTGTTGCATGTGGAGTCATCCTCTGGGTTGTAATAGCTACTCCAAATAATTCAAATCATGCTGGAAAATATTGTCTCTGTTATCCATGAAAGAATAATAAGAAAAAAGTCCATCTTTCCTCATCCAAGAACACCTGTTTGGTTTTGGGAACTTGTATTCATTATGGAAATGCTCTGAAAAGAATATATTTTTATATAAAATGCATATATAATATTATTCAATTTTCATATCGATTTAAGTTAAATCCATACTTGTAGCCCTCAAAGGATACCCAAATCCAACAAGCATTCCCCACGAAATGTAGTAAGCACAAAACATTTTTCCTGACAGGGGGATGTCAGTGGACAACATAAGATTTAGTGTTGGTTAAGTAGTAACTTTGCTCATTTATGCAAGTTATTATCTCCCCAGTCATACAGTATGTCAGAAATGGAGAGACATCTACATCTGAGCTTTGCTCACGCTCCTTTTCCAGCCAATGGAGACAATCAGGTCTTTAGTTCCAGACCACAGAATGTTCTGTGTTGGAAAGGACCCACAAGGATCTTGAAGTCCAGCTCTTACACGAATGGCCTGTTTAGGATTGAACCCACAACCTTGGTGTTATTTGCACCAGGCTCCAGCCAGCTGAGTTGGTCTCAGGCCCTTCAAGGTGCCGTCGCCTCTGCCTCTGAGCACACCCCTGGACTGTGCCAAGGGCCAGAACCAGGTCCTGGTGCCCCCAACATATGAAGGACATGGACCTTTTGGAGCAAGTCCAGAGGAGGGACATGAAATTTATAAGGGGACTAGAGCACCTCCACTATGAAGACAGACTAAGGGAGCTGGGGCTGTTCAGCCTGGAGAAGGTTGTGTGGAGACCTCATAGCAACTGGGAAACTGGAGAGGGACTCTTCAACAGGAACTGTAGTGACAGGACGAGGAGTAATGGGTTCAAACTGAAAGAGGGGAAAATTAGGTTAGATGTATGGAGGAAATTCTTTACTGTGAGGGTGGTGAGGCACTGGAACAGTTTGGTCAGAGAAGCTGTGGAGGCCTCCTCCTCGGAAGTGCTCAAGGCCAGGCTGGATAGGGCATTGAGCAACCCAGTCTAGTGGAAGATGTCCCTGCCCATGGCAGAGGGATTGGAACTAGATGATCTTTAAGGTTCCTTCAATCCCAAACCATTCTATGATTCTGTGATTCTAAATGAGTGACACCCAAAAAGTTCTCCGTCTCTTCACTGGCACTAAAGGAGCCTAGAGGACAAATAGAGGACATCTATAGGCAGATGTCAACATTACCAGTTTGGTATTTTGAAGTGGCTGCTACAATTGCAGTTTGAAACAGCATTTCTCTACATAAATTAGAAAGAATCACAAGCTGTCTCAGATGCATTCTTAAAAGGCACACTTGAATTTCAAATCTTATATTCATTCTCATGGCCCAAATAAGTTATAATCTGCAGCTCACATCAATGTGTTTGCTGCAGCTACTGTACTGTGACATCAACCTAAGGCAAGCTTCAGCTCCAGCTAGATGGTGGCTCAGCCCATTAGCTTGCTGTTTATATTTGCTCTCTCTCCTGCTGTGAATAAACTATAGCCCTGTAGCACAGCCAGAGATAAAACTTAGTATCCTTGCATGCAAATTGAAATGGGTGGAAAAACAAATGTTGACAAATTACTTCATTTTAAAATGGAATCTTTGCACTGTGATCCTCTTCCTACCACTTGTTATGTAAATAAACGTTATAGGCTGCTAAGTAAAATGTATAGAACACGAATTCCCATTCTGTCTAACAAAAAGTAATAGTAATTGTAGGGTTTACTCTTCCTATTTAAGTAACATCCAAACTGTATAATCTATTTTCCAGACAGTAAGGAAGATAAAGATCCTACCTCACAGAATGGAACGTGTGGAGCACTACAGGGAGTGTTGGCTGGGACGGTGATATCTGACAGGGACCGAGGACTTGACAAATGTCCAGAGGAGGCCCTGCTTAGCTGACCAGATTTCCAATCCACAAACTAATGTGAAATACATTCACTTCATATACCAGCATGTTTCCTGGGAACACAGTATGTTAGCAACAAAATGGCCTGATTGTGTCCTAACTGAATGTATTCTTTATTAAAACAAAAATAAACAACCCCCCCAAATTAGTAACCCACCAGTAACATATTATCGATCCATGGGATAAACAAAATAATTCCATTGTTGTGAAACCATTGTTGAAGTACACTGATATAAAGCAACAGTATTAGCAATGGAAAAATTGGCGGCTCTTGCTGAAGTTTAGAATGAATCCAACAGCTATCTGAGAAGTACTTGCATGGGATAGGAGGTGACACACAGTGTCTGCATATTAGAGGTTAGACTAGCTCCAAACCTTGCATTCATTTTTATGAATGGAGTTGTATTTTTTTACCATGTCAGGAGAAAAGGCAAACTTTGCTACAGACTGCTTCAGAAATGGCAAGTTTCCATGTCATCTCCTCTTTAGTTGAGAGACCCATCTCTGTATCACAGCCCAACCAGACCACTTTAAATTGTTGTTTCTCAACTAAATAAATAAGATCAATCTTTTGTCTTGTCACTTGCATACACTGATTATATTTTATACGACGTTCTTGTAAAGTATTGATGTAGAAAGTTTCTGTAAGACAGCACTGGTACTCTCTTAATTTCAAATTATCAAGTAGAGCTAGGGGAAAATACATCTAGTTTTATTGAGCAGGAACATTGTGAAGATGCCTCTTTTCATTATGAATTATTGCTTCAGTTCCTCAGACTGCTCTGGGCTCTTTATGTAGATTTTCTTAGACTCCTTTCTAACAGGCAGGACAAACCCAAATTTCCTCTAACTTGGGAGATACCAGAAATGGTTGGAGGGAAAGGGTGGTTAGAGGGAATAGATGCCATAATTGGTAAAATATCATGGAACTCATCCAAACTGCCTATAAATGATACCTATGGATTGATACAGCCCCATCAAATAGAAGTTTGGTTTCAAACAGTATAGTTTTGGGATCCTGAGGGCCAGCATGTATCTTGGACAATGTCTTGGAGACTAATAAATATTACTAGCTAGGCTTTAAACTTAGTTCAAAAAACAATTCTGCAAAATATTTGTGTGTACTCTTGAATGTTGTATGCAGTAAATATATTTGAGAATTAAATAATGGCAAAAACATCAATCTCCACTTTTATATAGTCATCTTTATAAGCTTTTTTTTTTTCCCCCACTGGCTTTTAAGGCACACTAACAGGAGCTACAGAATGAGAAAATGATACAGCATCAGCTTCTGGCTTATTGAAAAAGAAGTGATTTAAACTTCAGAAATAATTGGTAGGTTTCTTTTCTTGGTTGGCCTAAGTGAAAGGAAGTGTCATTTAAGGACCTGAAACCAGGTTCCAGTAAGATTCTTTTTTATTAAAGGAAAGAAACAAATTTGGGCAAAAAAACCAACAACAAACCTGATAGATCTGAGGCAGCCCACAGCATAAGAGCTGCCAGTGCCTGAATGAGGACTAAGTGTTGCTTATGTTTAAAGTGCAAATTAATTTTCCCTCTAGAGAAATGAAGTAGCTCAAAGCTATGAAAATCTCATACGTGAACAAGGACTATAAAAGAAACTGCCAGTTAAGACAACTGATGGAACAAATGCAGCAGAGGAAGAACATTGAAATTTATGGTGACTAGGCAAAATAGATCAATGGAAACAAAATACATCTGGAATTTCCCTACCTACAATAGAAGATGAAGAGAAATAGCCTGAAAACTATCCAAAGACAGAAATACCACTCCTTCCTGTAGAAAAGAAAAGGAAAAAAAGAAGAGACAAAAATTAATCTGACTGGATAATCTGTTGAAAGGGAAGTCCAATACATCTCTAACCAAACAGAGATACTGACCATTTGATTGTCTTGGATAGCAGGGTAAAGAAAGAGGGAAGGCAAAGCATATTTTTGAAGCAGCTCTGTTGTCACCCAACAGGTATTACTCACAGTACCCACCTTTAAATGGCCAGTTTACTGCCTAGACTGCTCAGAGGATCTCTGTAAGTTGCTTCCAGGGACCATGAAGAGACAAAGATACAGAGACAGCCTCCAACCTCTGCCCTGCTCCCAGTCACTGGGGAAGACTTGTGCCAAGAACTGAGATGGATTAGTCAGCGACATGAAAATGGGCAATAGGAATACCTCCCCTTCCTACTCCATGGCATTGATGAGGGAAAATATAAAGAAATAGCTGACATAATTCTTCTGCTACTTGAAGCAGAATTGTCTCCAGGACCTTTTCTTTGCCAACAAAAAACCTCTCTTGGGCAGTTTGGAGGTTCTTGTACTACAGCTCTGTAATGTGGATACCTTACAATTTAATAATGTGCTCTCATATTTTAGGAAGAAACATAGACTCTTGAAAAACAGTAATTTCCATTGTTGTACACAGATGGCCACTATTTTGATTCGATGTTTTGTGGTGAATCAATGCAGCAATGATGGTGTCAAAATCAAAGTAAGTAAAAATTAAAAGATTTCTCAGTGGTTCTAGCTAAACTGCTGGTTCCCTGAAATTAAATTTACAGCTGCTGCTACACTCCTTCAAAGAAGTTCATGCAAAGTGACTGTCACCTTGAAATATTTCTTTCTTTACCCTGCTCTATTTGACAGAAATGTTACTGGCTTTATGAAAGGTGGATGTATAAATTCTTATTAGACCATCTTTGGGAGTAGAAAAAACTCTTGGGGAATGTACCCTTGTTTGTTCTGACTGGGGTTCTCTGCATAAGCAAAAAAAGCCATGTGGGGAGGACCCAACCCCACTACTTTTATTGCTGTTTTGCAAGTCTAAGCTTCTCCATTTTTTCCAAATTAAATTTTTATCAATAAATTCTGGCAGATTGAACAATAGTTTTCGCAGAGTTGCTATTTTGACTACATTTTGTTAAAAAAAAAACCAAGCCAAACCTCTAAACCTCGAAATGTCTAGAGAGTTGCCTTGATGTCCAAACGCTGTGCTCTGCAAACACTTCGGAGCTGGTACGCGGGAGGGCGCATCCACCCTACAGTTGCAGAGCCTGAGCCGCACTCGGCAGTCGGCTCCGCAGCAGTAACCCTTTACTTCTGAGACACAAAAGATGACTTTAGCAATCAAATCTCCAGCTAGAACACAGGAATAGTAAAAATTGCCGCAGTCCAGGAGCTTATGCCAGACAGGGATAGTTACATTACAAGCCAGGCTTCAGAAATTACTCGCCTCCCTTCAGTCAGGCCAGTCAAAAGAAATTTGCTTAAACAGCCATGATGCTGCCTTCAGAACCGGGAAAATCATGTGTGTGTTTTCTGTGGCTTTTTGGGGGCTGGCGAGATCTGACAGGACACATCTTCAGGGGAACAAATCTAGCAAAATGTGGCCTTTAGTGTACATCTTGCTATGCTTTGGTATATGGGCTGAAACTATAGGAAAATAGCATACTGAAGACATGGACCATATGGTAAAATTAGTGAAATACCAGCAGCAGTAAGACTGGAATGACATATCCTCTCCCTACTGGTACTGTGTCTCATTAAAGTTTTATATTATGGGCTGTCCCAGTCAGAATTAGGGGCCTCTGCGTGAGGTATTCAACAATCACTTTGCCTTGAGCAAACAAAGCTGGGAAAACAACAAAGACTGGGATTTAAAAATCCCAGCCTAAAGCAACAAACAGCACAAAGCAGAGTCTCATAGCTTGTTGTAAATGCCTCTGATCATGGGATTTATCGCTTTCCCACCTGTATTCTTCTAATCTAGCTACTTAGCCTCTGCAAGCTGATTCAGAAAATGACTATCTGAATGCTTCAGCTGTTCACCTTGAGTAATACCATGGGGCCAGAATTTGTCTCTGCAACTTGGTTCAATATTGAAATGGAAGGAGACAAAATGAGCACGTGCATCGTGTAGGGATGAATCCCAATTAAAGTATCTATAGTTCCTTTGTTACTAGGACAGATATTGGCCCACGGTATCATGAAGGAGAAAAGCAGAGTCATGCTCCTGCCTCATTTTTTGCACAAGGCAACACTCCTGCTACAATGGAGAGACCATGCCAAAGTCCTTGAGACACAACTGACCTCTGAAAGTTCAGCTATGGCACTTATCTCACCTTTTTCAGTTTGAACTCACTTGTCCTTAGGCAAGACAATCATCCCCCACAGCAAAAATTTCCAAGCGGTTCTCTCCCTGCCTCTGAAATCTGGGAAGCTCTGGAGCTGCTGCATTGCGTATCAGCACAACATGGTCTAGTACTTGGGCACTGGTCTTAGCATCTGGGGTAGTGCTTCTCCTAATAAACCAAAGCAATCGATTAAAACAGCAAAGGCATGCAAAACCCCCTGAAGCAAACTAACAGGTGAAAAAATGCACCCAGATACCAGTAAGGCCCCAGTAAGGCCCCGGATAAATTAAAATCTGCAAACTAATTGTTTCCTTAATGGGATAATTCCTCTGAGGATTGCTGTTTGGAAAAGCAATGGCCTGGAAAACGGGGTCAATAAAGCAACAAAAGGACAGCTAACATAGCTGAAAGGGGGAGCATTTGATGGAAATAATTTAATCACCAAACTAATTCCTTATCTGTTAAGTAGGGAATGCTGGGTTGGGAATGCAGTGGAGCACGCTAGTCTTAACAGCCGAAGTCCTAACAATGTAGTTAGCTGCTCTTTGATGTAGCAACACATACCCTATGGGATGGAGCAGTTGCTCCATCCTCTGGTGCTGCTTTTCTCTAAAAGGTATTAAAATGCCTAGAGCCAGTAACAACAGCTGTTTTGTTGCTGTTGTGACCAAGGTTATTCTATATGTACCACACACTACCTTCATATTTTCTTTCTTACCATATTTTTCTTTCTTACCAAGTCACCCTGGATGCTGTGTACTTGATGCCAGGTCTACCACAGTGACTCTGGTCTGACAGCTGATGGCAGGCGCTTTGTGAAGTCCTGCACCATTACCACTGAACTCCATTGCTCAACATGGGACACGCTTCAAGGTGAGGTTTAAGACACTCAGATGAAATGTCATCCCTTGTAAAAATTCCTCCAGTGTAAGTTGTCACCAAGTCCTCTTTCTCTACTGCCTCTTATCCTGGCCAAAAAGCTGCATAAGTGGTATCAGAGTTTGCTGCCTCTGACCATCATCATTTTGTGACATAATGTCATGTAATTCAGACCAGTTCTTCCAGACAATCAGGAACCATTGCTGTACAACATGGTCAAATACAGTCTGCCTTAAGAGAAGACTCAAGGAAATAATACAGCATCTAATGCAATAAAAGGCAGTAGGACAAAAAAAATAGCAGAAATCTGTATTTCTCATTGACAGTCTGCAGACAGACAATCTAATGTTACCTGAGATTTTTGAGCCACAGCCCTTTCTAGTGTTAGTTCTGTGCTTTTACATGTTTTCCACAGATATGTTTTCAAAAGATTCACTTTGAATTTGTATATAGCACTTAATCTTTCAGAAATATGCAGTTAAAATTGAGCTAGGAAGTACAGCTGCGTCTGTCCCTCCCAGATAAGGGATAGGAGTATTCATCTTTTTGTTTGTGGCAGAGAAAGGCTGGAGACCAGCCAGTGTTAAACTATATCAACATTGTAAGGTAGACTCTGAGGGTACCAAGCAGTATCACAAGTCTGGACAAAGTGTGTTAGCAAAATGACCTGCATGGATTAATCCAAGGAATTTCAGAGAGGAGAAAATGAAACCATCAAATATGTAGATAATCCGGCTCATAAGATATAAGGAGACCAAAGAGTCAAGAATAAATAGTCCATAAATAATAAGATGCCATGCTTCAGGGATAAGAATGTTGCTGATTTAATATGATGTGATTTAACTGCCTGTGTTTTCTGTTAACAGACCCTTTCCAGCACAGTCTGATCATAGTTTAGGTTTTCATGTTCTCTGCCAAATGATGCAAATACTATGCATATGGAGAACTGCACTGGAATGTGTAATACAAGCAGAAAGAAGATCTATACCAAAAGGTAAGCTCAATAACAAAAATGCAAGATATAATCAAAGTTTCAGAGTTTTTTTACTTTGCCTTATTAGTATATTTTCTCAGCTTTGATGTAGCAAATCACCTTGAAACACAGGATGAGTCTTGAAAGCTGTGTCTCTGTCAGAGCTGATGCTGTTCACTAATGATGTGCTGCTACTGTCTACTGGAGAGTACTCTCATTAAACCTACAAGCCCACTTTCAATCAGGAGAGCAACCTGGGGTAGATGAACCACAAAACATCTTAGTTTATAAGAAAAGGTCTCTCTCTCTATTAGCCAGAAGAGGCAAAATTTTATCTATGGAGTTGCAAAGAAGCTTGTGATATTTTCTGAGAGGCATCAAGGTGTGCTTCCACAGCAGCTCCAGGTAATCTAGGACTAGGTAATTGTAACCTGCACATTCCCTGTGGACCAAGGCTGCACACCTCTGTCCCCACTGTTGCATTAGCCCTGGCATCTCTCTGATTTCACATGGATACCATCCTGGGAACTTACGTTGCTGAAAGCTAATTATTTTGTTTCATAAGCTTTCAGTTTTTCCAGCTCTGTGAACCACTTCACTGTGCAATCAAATAAGTGCCTGTGCTAAAGTAATAGAGAAAAGCATAAAAAGCTGGGGAAAAAAAAAAAAAAAGCTGGTTAGGATAGTGGGACCAGAGCTTGATCTAAATTAGCTTAAAACACATGCTGACCTAAGGGCTCTGAGTGGGACAGGCCACAGAGGTCTGATCTTCCACCAGCTGCTAGCTAACCTATGCTCACATTTTGATACTGTGTTCAGGCCTTTCTTTTTACTCTACTGCTTTGTCCACACAACTTAAAGAAAATAATTATTTTTTCTAGTCAGGCTTTTTGTATCTGCTTGGTGTTTGCCACTGGTCAGAAGAGAAGCAAAGAAGTGCTGCTGTTCTGTTGGACTCACAGAAAGAGCACATCTGGTGTGTGAGCAATGATGGGCTGCCCTCTCCGTGCAACAAAGATGGTCAATATTCCCAGCATTTATTATTCAAACTCTTAATTTACAGAGAGCGATCTTCTCTTGATGAAAATTATCCATTTTGCACAAGAGTACAGCAGAGAACATGTACAAGGTACTTTAAGGATGCTCATCTCCCTTCAGCCTTGCTCTCTCTGGTCATTAGAGTGACCTTTCTCTGACAGCAGCCTGCCCTCTTCCTCCCCCCACCCCATTCCTTTACTGTGCTTCTATTTCCTGTTTGTTGGCACTTTGCTTTTCCAACTAGGCCAATGTTTGTGTACTTTTTCTTTTTACTTATATGTAAATGTTTTTTGTCTTTAGACTTCTAAAAGTGTTCTAAACAAATCTTTTTTTTTTTTTTTTTTTTAAGTTCTGGCTTGTGTGCTCATTTAGTCAGAATCTCTTACATAAAATGTTCCCCAGAAATCAGTCATCTCTCTCTGGTTTGCATATCTTGTATTAAAAATCTTGCTTAAAATTCACACTATAATTCTTACTCCTTGCTTCCAAAGCCAGTGGATAAATCCTGCCACAGAGATGGACTCTGTTATATGACAGCACATTCATTATGTATAATTACAAATCGCACGAGCTGTTATTCAATGTTGTTAGCTTGGCTTCACTGGAATTCCGGAACACATCTGTACACAATTTATAGTTGCTTATAACATATGCTAGCACACAGTGTGTGAACAGCTAGAATTTAAACTCAGATCCTGCATGAGGCTCTTTACGAATCACAGCTGCTGCCAGTATTGCTCGGTCTTGGAAAACAGGAACAGTGGAATTCTACTCAAGGCAAAATGAAGGCGAGGTGTGAATGCCAAGGCTCTAGGAAGGGGGCAGAGATTTGGCTGACTCTAGAGTAACTTTCTTTTTCTTCAAATAGGGATATGGAGAACTGTGGGTGGCTTTTACTAGTTTTTTTCTGAACATTCGATTTATTTTTTTTAAAAGATTAATGATTGCCTGACAAAACAGGAAATAAACTTTCAGAGTGCAAGAGAAGGTAGTAATTGTACTGTAAATTAAAATTGCAGTGCCTGCATTGGACTGACATGGAGCCTCTCAGAATGTGTTCAGGGGTCTTGTATTAACATTAAACAGCTGTTGAGATCTTGTCTTTAATAATGCACAATGTTATTACTCTGAAGAGTACTGGCACTGACATCTCCAAGCTCATATTAGAAGGAAAGCAGACTACTTTAATTGTATTATTCACTATTTCATATGTCAGCACTGCCACTTTAGCTTTCAGGCTCTGAAGAGGGACTACATTTACTGCTGTGTCTTGTAGTCTGCAGTAAAAACTTTCAGGCAACAGAGAATGCTATTTAAAAAGTAACCCTTCAGCTTTTCTAAATTTCATGGATTAAAGTACATTATTTCATCTCAACAGACTGTAAATATAATTTTTCAGTGGCAAACAATGTAGGTGTTACTGTACCTTGTGAAAACCAAACACTGTAATTTCCCAGCCTGGATGACTGAAAGTTTTTCTTCTTTCAACTGCTTCAGACAGCTTGGCTACAGATTTGCTGTCTTCTGTGCCTTGAGTCAGCTGCATCTCTTATAGCCATGTGTGGTCTGACAGGTGCTTCCTAGGAAACCCAGCCCATGAGTGTCTGTTTTCAGAGTCCAGCAAATTTAACTGCCATCCTTCTATCCAGCTGATTGTCTTCAAAGTGAACCTTTAAAGTCAAACTTGTAGGAGAGAGGATGATGTGAGGATCCCAAATTCATTCCCTTCTCAGAGCTGGTTACCATCCTATCTAAACTGACTGTTGATAATACACTGCATGTATCAGTCTGGTTGTGACATCCTATTAAATATGATTAACAAGGTGGATGTATATGCAGAACTTAAGGTTTACATGTGAAGAAGTTTATTCCTGCCTTTGCATAACACCCCTGGACAAGTTGTTACGATAAACTAATACTCTGCTAAGGTTTATTCTGGGTGTGGTTGCTTCTGGTCAGCAATGGCCAGTTGAGAGTGGCACCAGTGCAAAGTAGTTTTAACAGGCAATGACTTCGTGTGAGGGAGGTAGAGATGTTTCTGCTTGAGGTAATAAACAAAAAATCAGAGAGAGCTCAAAATTTGACTTACACCCAGGGGTGGAACTGGGTTGTGAAAGAAACTAGGATGCCCTCCAACCCCATCCTCTTCTAAGAGTACAAATGGAGGACACAAGGTTGGATAAAAGTGTCCTCAACAGAAGGGCTGGGAGTGGCTGGCAACTTCTCAGCTGGACCATGCCAGCAGAGCAGTCACGTGTGAGGCATGCTTCATTTCCCTTCATTTCTGTCCAACTGTTTCTACAGACAGGGGAGCTGCTCTCCTTAAATTTGGTATACTGATTTGCTTTTGGCTTTTCCTACCCTTTCCTAAGGGCAGTTTCAGACTAACTGGCAAAACTGCAAGGCTCCTATAATTTTTGGATGGTTATCCTTAGGACAAAAGAATGGGCTTCCACTTAGCCAACCTGAACTCCTAGAGAAAGAATGGTCCTCAGCAGCCAACGCTAGTCAGGAAGCGTCTGACATGCAGCTGGAAAGTGGGAAGGATGAAGGAACAGGCAGTGTCAGTGCCACTGGCAACTGGCATTGCACTGAGCTGACAGATTGTCCTGGGTGGCCCAGCTGGGCCCTGACACCAGGGCTGCTCAGCCAGGGGATCCCATTATTCCCACTTCCCCAGGCTGCATGGCTCAAATGGAGTATAGGGACTGGGGTACAGCCTCAAGGAGTCTCTTCTGCTGGGGCTGAGGATAAGCCATCTGAGAACCACAAATACTCCAGTTGAATCCAGTCTGACAAGAGTCTGTAGGGTCCTTCTTTCTGCTTAGTGGAAAGAATCATTGATACTGACTTTTTCCCACAAGGAATTTTGCTTTCATTTTCAGACTGTTCTGTGACACAAACTTTGTGAAACAAAAAATTATCAACAGGCTACACAGAGTGCCAAAGTTATGCTCAGCCATTGATCTACTGTCCAATGTTGTTATGGTCAGAGTGGATTGGTATGACTATCTTATTCGATCTGATTTAAATGGCTGCTTCTAGCCTTGCCTCAAAGGCCCTACAACTTCCTTGTAACTTCTCTTCCAGTCAGAAGTTGAAATTCAAATACTTCAAGTCATGGAAAGTGATATTTTCTTCTTTCTTTACATCTTTCCCAAGGCTCTAACAATCAGAAATATGATTTAAATATTTTATAGTCCTGTTTGTCATGCACCAAGAAGAACTTCATGGATCTCAGTGCTGTGAAGTGAATTCAGTTTTATAGCTGGTGTGTCTGAGAAAGAGCAATTTGGGACATTTTGTTGGTAGTTATAGAAATCACTGAAATAGGGAACTCTTTTGTTAATGCACTGACCATTGCAAAACGCAATTATGTATTTTTATTCCCTCCACTTTAGGAAGTGGAACCACCGGTGAGTGATGGCTGTCATCAATGAGTGCCCCGGAATTCATATGTTAAACAAAGTGCCACTCATGGAAGGACAAAAGTAGAAACCTCCAGCTTCATAAAATCTCTTCCTGCTTTTTCCAACTGTGCTGAAAACCCTTTTCCAATTTAAGCTAGCACTTGAACTAGTGTTCACCACCAGCAGAGAAGGACTCATTTGGAGGTAACACAACTCTTTCTAAAAGACTTTCTAGCTTAATTTTGAGACATACCATGCTTTTCTGGTTTCTCCTGATGATAATGTGGGCTGCATTTTTTTCCTGACACTGAGAGAACCAAAATGTCCTGAATAAAAGCACCTGTGTTGGATGACAGACTTACATCCAAATCCCATCAAAATCAGTGGCAGTCTTTCCACAGAGCTCCAAGAGAGCTGGACTAGATGTGTTAGGGATCATATTTTATCTTCGCTCCATGGTTCCTTAGAGTACATATGTTTATTCATAGCCAAACTGATTACAGGTCAAGATGACTCCACATAAAACTTGACCCTGCATCTGAAAGGAATTAGTTTCTCCTTGGATAGTACTTAAGGTGAACTACAGGCTTTCTTCCTTTAGAGTAGACTGGCTTATCTTTAAGAAAAAAGTTGGTTTTTTTTTTTTTTATCTGATTGTAGGACTTGCTTGCTTGTATCTTTTTCTTGAACCATTGCAGTAAATCTTAGCAGGATTATCAGAGTTTTACAGGCTTTTGGAAGCTTTAGATTTGCCTTCATGCTGTTAGGCAGCGCAGGCATGAGAGGATGAATCTGCATCACAACTAAACACCTGCCACTTCAAATCCTGCAGTGACAATCAGAGTGTCCCAGTAGGATCACCCAATTACTGCAGCCTACAGCACACATGATTTTTCCTGCAGCCACAAAAAATTAATTCATGTTTTGTCATAGGCTTTCTGCACCATGCTATGATGCAGACAAATCTGAGAAGGCTGGAGCCTATGACAGAATAAAAATGAATTTTCTCTGAAATTAGGTAGTACTATGATAGGAAGGATAAAGATAACTTGTTGTCCTAGAAAGCAGATTATGTATTCTTCAATTTGAATAGAAATCCCTTTGACAGATGATATATAGGGCTGTGGAGAACAGAAGGGCTGTATTAATGCAGACATAAACACCTTTAATGGTAAAGACCAGGTAAAACAATAGTTTAGTAGAAAGGTAATATCAATGAGCTGCAAATAACACTCATGCTCCAAAGGAACTACTGATTCTGCTGGCCTGAAGGAGAACAGGTGGAGGAGTGCTGGGAGTCTGTAGTGACATCAGTGAAGAACAATGAAATGTCATCTGCACCTCTGCATTACTTTCCAGACCTATAACTAGGTGACAACAAAACATAGATGCAACAATTTAGTGACAGTTTGGACTGTTACTGTTTTGATGAATTTGTGCTCTTTTTTATAAAGATTATTAAAATGTTATACATTTTAATTGAGGGATTTGCGAAAAGGTTCAATTATGTAAAAAAAAACCCCACAGCAAGTCTCCAATTTCACGCAAATGTTCACAAGATAAAAAAGGCCAAGTATGTCTTTTAATTGTAAAGCTATTTGATTTATAATTGTAGCTTGATACAGGTTATAAAAACAGTTTTAGAGAAATACTTTATACCAGGAACTAAGAATATCCTAATACTTAGTACTAGCAGCCAAGCAAAAAGAGCTTGTTTTTCAGAAGTGTGTCCAATTATTGCCAGGCAGTAGATAATTCCAGGTTCTTGAAATCAAGACTCAAAGAATTTGACCACAATTAAGTATTGCCTTGAATGACTACTGACTGCAGCATCATACCCCATTGAAAACAGCTTGAGAACATCACCTGAAAACACCCTGAGTTTATGTACCCAGTGAATGGCTTCATGCAGCATCATAGTTTAAATGTGATGGCATCCACCACCTCTTCTGTGCCTCCTAGTAATGCACTGTTTACTTTGTGTGGGATCTACCATTCAGAGACAAAGCTCTGATGCAATTAATGTTTCCAGTAGAAGATTGAACCATAAAAATTACTAAATTAGTGAATTTAAAACATCTCAAATGAAAGCAGAATTGAGGGAACAGATAAAAAGTGACAAGGATGAGGGGGAAAGAAGAGGAGGGAAGCAAGATGGATGAGTGAAAAAGAAGAAAATCTCCCTCTAGGAAAGCTGTGTTCAATCCCACAGCTCCAGATATTGACTGGAACAGGGATGTGGAGCCCAAGTGCTTTAGCCTTTTACCTGTCTACTTTACTCTCGGTTCTTGTCACAAGGGCAGGTAGTGATAGGACAAGGGGGAATGGCCTTAAACTGAAAGAGAGCAGGTTTAGATTTGATATTAGGAATAAATTTTTTATTGTGAGGGTGGTGAGGCCCTGGAACAGGTTGCCCAGAGAGGCTGAGGATGCCCCATCCCTGCGGGTGTTCGAGACCAGATTGGACGGCGCTCTGACTAACTTGGTTTAGTGGAAGGTGTCCCTGCCTACAGGGGTTGAAACTAGATGATCTTTGTGTTCCTTTCAACGCCAACCTTTCTATAATTCTATGATTCCTGCGATATAAAGCATGAAGTAACCACTGCAAGCTGCATCTACCTTTTTGACTGACTCCCTAGTTTTAGTTTTTAGAAGATTAACCTCTCTTTTCTCTCTGCAGTCTCAAATTCACGTGTGCAAATGGTACATCATAAAAAAAATTTTGAAGCAACAGTTTCTATAGGTTAGGAAACGTAATAAAGATTCCTGTATGTGAACCAAAGGTTTCCCAAGTCCATCAGTATAGTGCTGGCATCTTAATTTGTACCATAGGGGCATCCTCCAACAGTTTGTTATAGCATCTGAATAGGGTGCAAGAGAGGACAGATTTATGAGCTCTCCAGAAGCGAGGTTTCTGGGACTAAGACAATAATCATAAAGTGGTTTTTCAGGTTCCATGGTTCCATGCCAATTTTCTCTTGTGATGCAAATCTTTCCACACCCTCCCTGCAGGTGGTCTCACAAACGCAATTGCCTTTTGCCCATGATCCAAACCACTTCTGCAATAGGATCAAGGTAAATTATTTTTGACTGGTAGTTGGTTTTTTTAAAATTTGTTTTTGTTTTTAAAAACACAGTCATTTGACTGGTCCTGTTTAGAATACTTTTCCAACAGATGCTTGCACAACTGGGTGCAGGAAATTGCAGTGAGGGAGGATAGACAGAATGGGAACTTCTTATACTGCCTTTGTTGTAGAAGACTGGCATCTAGTCACTGCCTGAGACTGGATGAACGAGGTTACTGATTACAGCAGTATCATTCCAGTTCTCTTGTCCCTTTTCTCACTCTGGGATCAAAAAGTTGCAGTTGCAGGTCACACGTTTCCATGCAGAGAGAGAATTTTCCATCAATATTGCTGCCATGGCATCTGCTATGTGCACTAGATGTTAAGAAGGGGTACTTTACTGGCCTACCTTAAGTTAGGAGCGACCTTTGAGGAATATTCTATATAGGTGGCTCTAGGGGAGTTTAATTGGCTGCAGCTGAAGATGTTGCTCTGAGCATTGCTTTTTTATCTCTGGTAAATCTCCTGGCAGTGTACTAGAACAGTGACACTGGATGCTGGGTGTAGGCAGTGAGCTGCCTTGAGGAGCACTGCTGGATAGGACTGGCTTAGCAGTCAGGCTGGTTCGAGCACAGCAGCCTTAGTACAGCACTGTGTCAGCTGCAGAGTTGGGCAGGCTGGGGACGGGGTGTTGTTTAGGATGCCAGGCACAAAGAAGACTGCTATTTATCCTTTCTTCAAAAATACACAGTAATTGAAAATGCTTCTGCAAAAATCTGTCACAAGCATGTTGTGGCTGGCTCACTATCTTACTCTCAGTGGAGTTACATTAGCACCGTGTTAAATACTCCATTGATTTTGGAATTGCTGTAATGGCCTATAAGTATTGCAGGCTTCTGAGCGTCTGTATTGATCTCAGTGGCTGGTCTTGCACCGAGCCTAGATGCTACACAGCAGGGCTTCTTTCGAAGTTGTACTGTAGGATATTTGAAAACACAGGTGCAGAACTGTGCCCTTTTGCTTGCTGAGCATGACTCTTTAGGCATTCATTTGCAACAGAAGTCTGAGACTTTGAGTCAAACTTATAGTTGCCATTTTTCTATTTCTTTAATAAGATTTCTATTATTCTGACAGCCTTTAGAACATTTTGTCTACTGTTAATACCTAGAGAGGTGTTCACTTGAAGAACTGTTTTATTTTATTAATTACAGTTTATCCCTTTTTCTTTAGAAGAGGAAAGTCAACAAAATGATAAAACAAGATATTGTCTCTCCCCTTTCTTTGTCAGGACTTCCAATTTCACTTCAATGGAATACAGCTGAATGCAGCAATCATTTGATGGCTGATGCTCCTATTGTTTGGGGAAGTAGCTACCAGTGAGTTAAATACAGGGAGCCCAAAAGCTAAACTGATTCCTTTATGTGTGCACTCTGTGAAGACACACGAAATGATCTCAGTTTTGTGCCACAGGTGCCTTAGTGTGCCTCAATCGGAAACACACATTTCAAAATGACCTTGGCTATCCAACAGCCACATCCCATGGCACTAATTCCCTGAAAAACAAGTTGACTGCCTTTAAATGCAGAGGGATGGAAAAAAGCTATTGCAAGGAATAAACTTCCCATGTATTTTTCAGTGGTTTTGGCTATTAGCTGCTGATTCCTAAGAAAGAGGAGTCTTTTTGTCTGAGAGGAGCACTGGGCTCAGATCTTTAGACTTCTGAGGTGACTTGAGGTTTTCAGTCCTTGAGTAAATGATCCCTCTTTCAGTGAATAACCAGAGTTAAACAGCAAGAATTAGTTTATGGTTTCTGAGAGAACAAATATGACTATGAGGTATTCTTTCGGAGGTATGGATGTGTCTCTATTTAGCTACAAATGACAACTGAAGAGGGGTTTCTCAGGTCCCTGCAGAACCCTGTTCTATCCCAGTCATTCTCAAGCACATCCATCTGAAGTGCCAGCAGGGCTTGCTGGCACAGGCAGCACACTTGGATTGCTGGTTATCACTGTATACCAGGTAGCAGATATGGACAACAAGGGAAGGACAGAAAAAGACATTCCTTGAATATTCCAGAACTTATGGACTGCCAAAGACAGAGGGAAAACTGTAAAGTTCAGACTGGGAAATATGTGGCACAGAGGCACAAATGTTAGTATTTAGCAGCTCCTGAAAAAACAAAACAAAACAACCCCAAAAAACTACAGCGACTTCTGTGAGAAATATCACTGACATGGGGGAAAGATGATGAATAAAATGTATGTGTGTATTTCTGGTCACTCCTGGTCAAGAAAGGGGATGATTTCTGTGTTGATTGGCTGCAGGCAAAGGCTGGCAGAATGGAGGAGCGGCAAGTCTGCTTTAGAAGGTGGGAGTTCAGCTTCTTCAGTATAGAAGGGAAGTTGAGAAGGGGCTTTCTCTCTATAAATTCATCAAATATATGTGAATAGTCCTAGGACAAACACTGAACAAACAACAAACACTGAAAAAATTCAAATGGCTGTCAAAAAACCATTCAAATATGATTAGAGGCTGGGAAATAAACCCAATATTATCAAGTTTAAAGAGATTGCTATGGTTACGTTTATCAAAAAGGCAAGAGAGATGATTTACTCCGAATGTGTTAAGTACCTCCCAGGACAAACACATTTGATGGCTAGGAATCATAGAATCATTAAGGTTGGAAAAGACCTCTGAGATCACTGAGTCCAACCTTTGACCAATCACCACCTTCTCAACTTGACCATGGCACTAAGTGCCACGTCCAGTCATCTCATGAACACTTCCAGGGACAGTGACTTCATCACCTCCATGGGCAGCCCATTCCAATGCTTAATCACCCCTTCTGTGAAAAAATTCTCCTTGATGTCCAACCTAAACCTCATCAGGCGCAATTTGAGGCTGTGTCCTTTCTTCCTGTCACCAGCTGCCTGGGAGAAGAGACCGACCTCTGCCTGGCTACACCCTCCTTTCAGTCAGTTGTTGAGTGATAAGGTCCCCCAGTCTCCTCTTTGCCAGACTAACTCGGCAGCTCCTCATAAGACTTATGCCCCAGACCCTTCACCAGCTTTTCTGCCCTTCTCCAGTCTCACTCCAGCACCTCAACGTCTTTCTCTTGTAGTGAGGGGCCCAAAACTGAGCACAGGGTTTGAGATGTGGTCTCACCAGTGCCAAGTACCAAGGGACAATCACTTCCTGCTGGTCACACTGGTTCCGATACAAGCCAGGATTCCACTGGCCATCCTGGCCACCTGGGCACACACAGGTTCAGCACCCCCAAGTCCAGCACCCCCAAGTCCAGCACCCCTAGATCCTTTTCTGGCAAGCAGTTTTCCAGCCACTCTGCCCCCAGCCTGTAGCATTGCATGGGATTGTTGTGAGAGAGCGCTCTCAAACAGAGCAGGAAGATGCTGAGCAACCACTGCCCTGAACAAAGCTCTTTCCCTGTTTCAGAGAGGAAACAGAGCTCTGGTCCTCCACATGAGGATTATCTGTTACAGCAAACCATGAGAGAGTGCTGAATGCTTCAGCTCCTAATACCCATCTAGAAGACAGAGTTTTAGTCAAAAGCAGTTATTGCTCCATGCAAATGTGTGTTAGGTAAAGCTTCACACACTGAAAGAGGTAAGGCCTGTTGTGACTTTGAGATCTAAGAACATAACCTACAACAGAACACAGATCATATAGCTCTGCAGGAAATAAAACTCGGCTAAAACCCCAAAGACGAACAAGCAAACACAGGGACTTTTTCCTCCTTTTCTGAATAAGTTTGATTCATTGATTCTGGCTGTTTGCTTCACTTAGAGACTCTCCTGTTCTGAACTAAGTCATTGTCAGTCTCTTGCTCCTCTGCTGCTTACAGAATTGTTCATGCCCAGCGTCTCTCTGACAGCCATTTGGTTCAGTCCACCTGGTGGCACAAATGACATTTTACAGCTTTAGTCACCTTTGGTTCCTTCACCACTTTGTGCTACTGGAGCTCATAATCCCTTTTCCTCCACACCTGCATAAACCAACCTTGTGATTAACTCTGGCTGTGTCCACAATGGACAGACCTGCAGGCAGGTAGCTTTGATCTTGGATATCAGACATGCCAAACCTTACAGCTCACTGCATGCAAAATCCTTCCAGATAGCAGGGGACATTCTGGTGTTTACATTTCATATCTACTCCCACTTTCTAGCCCCAAAGTCAATTACTAACAGCATTTCCTGATAACTTTTTAACTTCAGAAATGTAGCAACCAAATATATATATACAAGTGCATACAAAATATTTTACAGTAAAAAAAGAGACCGGATCATTATTGCAGAACTTCGATGCAGCCGACTTTTTATTTGAAAATTGATCAACTTGCCAACTAATAACTGGTAATTGTGACATGGCACAGGGGATATTTTCCAGGCTGGATTTCATGTGGAGAAAACATAATTAGGAGACAGTTTTGCTCAGAATTCATGTGCAGCTATCCCCTTGTGCTATGTGGAATCGAAAAACCGATGCTGCCCTGTTATTCTGACCAAGCTCAGGATCTGACGTCTTTGTGGGGTGATGTCAGGCTTGCAGGGAACTCTGCTTGTAAGCCCTGTGAGCAGAGGATGCAGCCAGCCAGCATGGCTTTAAGTGACAAAAGGCAGCTTAGTGGGCTCAGGCACTGCTCCTGCCTGGGTTCCACTAGCTCGCTCCTAAGAAGGCTCTAATAAGCTCAGGGCAGGATGAGAATCATAACTGGTTCCTATACATCATACTTCTCCCCACTCTTTCTAATTTTCCTGTGGCATGTAAACATTTACCTGTCAGCTTCAGAAGCTGAAAATTGAGTGAGATCCCAGTAAATTCTCTCTGCAGCTTCATGAAGCATAGCTGCAGAAATGGGCACTTTTATTCCTTCATTATGAACCTACCTCCATGAGATCACCACAGGCTCTGATTCGCAATTTAATATCTCTTCTGCTAATAGTGAGAGGAACTGGAGTAGCTGCAAAGAAACTCAATTAGTATTGTAGCTAATAAAAATGATAGTTATGATAGAAAAATGATTCATAACTGCAGAATGTGCTTCTGCATGTTTTTCATTACTTAGCCTGCACTAACTCTTGTAATATAATATTTCCCCGCACTTTCTGAACCACACGTCTTCCCACTGAGTAACATCTAAAATTTGTGTTTACTCCAGAGTGGTTTTTACCAACACTTCCTTTGCCAGTATCATCTTCTTCCACCTAAGGCAGTAGTGTAAACATGACCTAGTATTTTACGCATTGCGACCTGCTTCAGCACATAAAAAAAACTCCATAGAAGAGACCACATAATTGTCAAATAAAAGTTGTCTACGGACATGCTTCCTTTACTGCTTACCTGGCAACAGCAGTAGTGATCTTTTCATTCATTAGACTTTCACAAACCTCTGGATGTCAACTGTGGCATATGTAGATTTGCCAATGTTTTTCTAGTGTTTTATTTTGTAAATAGGTTATAACCTATTTTAGTGCTCATGAAAGATGCTAAAATACATTAACGAGGAGATTTTTCACAGAAGCATTGATAGCATTCAGTGGCCATGGAGATTCCTGGAGAGGTTAGTGTATAATTGCCACTTGTGACTGTGAAAAGCTGTTCCTCTTCTGATGTCTTTTACAAATAATACTTTACTCTGGTGGTAATTATCTTCCACCTCTGATGGCGGAAAGAATCATTCTGTGTTTCAAATTGCTTTTCATATTTCTATTTCTGTAATTAAAAAGCCCAATTTATTATACAAGCTTAATAAAAGATAATTGGAAACAAACTCAGTATTTTTAACTATAGAGATGGAAAGGAAAAGGAGATGTGTGATATCAAAAAGACAGATCCTTTTTTCACCTGAATTTTCCAGAAACTTTGTTATTGGACCTGAGTTAAATCCCACTGAGTTCAGTAAGTTGAGAACTACAATTTGGCCTTTCAGAGTGGGTTTTTATCTCCAAAAAATGTTTCCCCAGTAATCATGGTAACACTCTTACTGGCACAAATTGAAGGTCTGATTATTTAAGAGCAATAACATCTGCCAGCATGAAAAGGTAACATTTGATGACACAAAATCTCTACTGTGAATACATGAACATTATTCTTTTCCTCTATGTTGTAGAAGTGCATACACTTTCAGAATGGCAAAAAAGAAAATAACCTGAAAGTTGATTCTGCCCTGGCAGTGATGAGCTAGAACAATCACTGAACACTAGGATGCAACTTCTGAAATAATTTGATTAACAAGTTGCTTATGCATTTTGATTAGTACAAAGTAGACTGTAAAAAAATGTGCCTGTGGTACAGTTCATCTCTAGTGTAACTCTGCTGATCAGAGCCCAGTGGGAGTGATAAAAAAGAAAAAAAAGAGATCCATTCTTCCATTAATAATTTATATTCTCTTTTTTGTAAGTGACCTACTAAATGGAAATATAAGAATCATCTGGAAATGTCTCAAATATAAAACTAGGTGCACAGTGTCTTTCTCACTCCCAAGATTTTCAGTTGCTTAACAAGAGAAGCTTTTTCTGGTTTGGGGGGTACATGGCCAGGCATTAGAAGAAAACAGAGACATAAGGCAGCAGCTGTAGAAACAGCATGATCTTTTCCTTAGTCCTTTGTGATAAATTTCAGCCCTTCTGAAGCAAGTTATGATTATGGTGTGGAAATATGAAGATATTCTTAAAGGGTACATATTTTTACTGATCACATGAATACCAGTAAAATTTAAATACCCACCAAATTATAGTTTCCGTAGTCAAACTTCTCATTTCAGCATAAAGTGGAGATACTAACATAAATTTTTGAATGATGGGATTAAAAGACCATCCCCTCGCACACATGAAGAACATGGGGGAACAAGGGAAGGCAAGAGGGTAAGCTCCAGTCAGGCAAACAACCCCCACTCTGGGATGGGCACTGGACAGTCCAGAGATTCTGAGAGTTGGCTACTTGAGGGACTGGAAGTCTGGTGTGAATGACCCCTGGAGTCCCATGGATTCCCAGTAGGCAGCAGGGACCTTCAGGTCCCTTTGGGATGGCCCTGGCAACAGGGAGCAGTGGCATCCTCTCCCCTGCCTCTCCCAGGCTACTGGATTTGACAAAACCTAACAAAGTCCAACCTTCGTTCCTGGCAGTTTCACAAAGGAAACCATCTAAGGAGAGGAAGTATAACATCAGTACAATCCCAATCCATTACCATGCTGAGTAGTGCTGAAACTCCTCCTGTGGTGGGCAGTACTCAGCAGAAGACAGAGCTGCTTTGTGATGGCAGGGAAGAAGCACCATACAGCCACTGGAGAGGGCTGCCAAGCCTGAGAACCCTTCCTCTGGACAGGACCAGACGGGCTGACAGAGCCAGCTCTGGGGTGTCCCAGCCCTGCAGCAGCATTGCCTGCACGCAGGGAAAGGCCCATTGCATCTTCCTCTCTGGAGTTTCCAGAGGGGACAGGAAGCAGGAGCTGGAGCTAGCACAGTGTTCAAAGACACTGCAAACTCCAAAGCCTGGCTCCCTCCAGAGGACCCTGTCTGTTTTTAAGTCTTGCTGCTCCCTGAACTGAGGAATGAAAGTGGCTGTAAGGGAAGAAGGAATTTGTTGTATGGGCTGGCTGCTCTGCATTTACATCATTGCTCTGTTTTCAAAGAAACTTGACAAAATATTCCCTGAATGGGTCTCTACTGTGGACAACTGAGTTCTCATTTTTGTTGCTGAAGTTGGGTGCTGAGGAAAGTACCTGGGGCCTGGGAGATGTGCCAGGCAGGTGCTGCCAGGCAGGTGCCCACACATTGTGCCTTGCTGTGCTGTGGGTGCTGCCAGCCCAGGGAAACCTGGGGATGAGGGCAAGGGAATGCTTGGGGGAGACCGAGTGCCCTTCTCTCCACAGCTGGTCCCTGTGAGGCTGAGCTGTCCCCTGAGGTACAGAGGAAGGCTTTGTGGGGATGTCACAGGGGAAGCAGACAGGGGAGCAGATTTCTGTGCTGCTCTGGTGTGTGATCCCCCCAAAAGTTCTCTCCTCTTGCCTTACAAGTTAAAGCATGCACTGCTCTCCTCCATAGCTGGCTTCATGCTAACAGGTATTTTTACTGAGATTGAAGGCAGCACTTATTTGCAGAATAATCATTTTAGGCTGCATTTGAAGTGTTCCCTTTTTCCCTTTACAATGATATTTTCTGTTTAGTTTTGCTGGAAGCATTTCTTAACAAGCTTCTTCAGCTTGCCTTGCAATCTCTGCAGCTGGGCAGGTGCTGGGCCACTACAGCTGTTTCATTGAATATCCACAGCTCTTTCCAAAGGATTGCTGCAGTCCCCATGCCTGTGGATGTCTCAGCATCTGTTTGGCTTTAAAATTGTGAGCCTGCTCACACCACATGTGTTTGGAGCATGTCCAAAAAGTCCACAAAAGAGATTTTTCAGGTCCTTATCTCTCCTAACTCAGTTGTGAGCTCTGTGCCCAAGCTCTCAGTTGACTTTTAAGAAACTTTTAAAGCACCTCACAGTCACTCTTGCTGCTGCTTGGGACCTGACCCTGGAGGGAGCCAATGCAGGCTCTTGCAATACTGAAGTTGCTTCCCCCTATGTAGTGGCCATATCACTTGGGACTTTCAGGCACCACTGGTAGTAATCCAGTCCCCTTAGCCAATCTATGTCTTAATTATTTAAATCTGCAAAACATGTCTCACCTTCCATTCCTTTCAGAAATGTACAAAGGTTTAAAAATAATGCCATCCAAAACTTGCTCTTAAGCAATCAGTTTCCAGAATATATTTTTTACTCTAAATGTCTTATTCAATTTCCAGTGGTTTTGGAGGTGCTATAAAACTGAACACATATTTCTGAAGATTAGGTTCAGTATTTGATACTTATTCTCTGCAAGACAGTGGATTTTTTAAAACAGAGAGAGAATAAGTGGCTTTAAAATTTGTATGGTTTGCTTTTATATTTTGCATTTTCAGTAGGGTAACATACTTTAGAAAGTAAATTAATATCTTGACCCAGAGTAAAAATATGAATTCCTCATGAAATTTGCAGAAATTATTTAAATCAGAAAAGCAACTACATAAGATAAATGTGCAAGAAAGCCCGGGTTACAGCTTTCTTACTGAAACTCAATCACTCTTTGTCAAGTTTGCATGGGAAAAAGTTGATATTCAAGGGACACTAATCATCCACTTTTGTAAGCAGAAAATGAAAGAGCTTTGTAGGAGAGACACAATTATTTCATGCTAAAATTCTCTTAACCACTTAGCATATGCAGCACTACCACTTTTGAGTTTGCTCAGACAGTCATGTGAGGAAATTTGATCCCTTCACTGTACTGTCCTTTTAATATCCTCTCTCCTACAAGTTTTCAATTTATTCCAATTTCTCTGGTATGCTTTTCATAACTATAATATATTCCAATATCAGGTTTTATAATTACTTGGACTCTCTTCATTTCCAAATTTATATTTCAGGGTGTATTTCCTCCTGTGCTACAAGGAACACACGATTGTACTGAAAAGCAATCTAGGATGTATGTTAAAGTTATTGCAACAGTAGTGTAGGAAATCTAGTTTAATTTGGGGAGTGTCTGGGGTGGCTGTTGAAGAGCATGGGGGAATTATTCAACAGGGAACTGGTAAAATGACTTGATACATCTACAGACAGCTACTTGTTAATGTGCTGACTGGCAGGTGGGTGTGTCTGCCAGCATTATATTTGGTTTTACTGAAATTAAATGTCAGCACTGGAGGACACAAAGGCACAGAGTTCCCCCTCACTAGTATTACAAGAAATGTTGTGTTTTAGGACCAATTCTGGAAAACTCAGTGCTGCATGGATGTGGTTCTGTACTGAGCAGCACCCCAGGATGTCAGAGGAAAACATAAGGCTCAGCTCTGTGACTGAAACCATGAACCCTGATCCACCTGAGGACTTAATTTCATACTTAAATTTAAATATGTGAACAGGTGCTTACAGCTGGGGCAGATTGCACGTGTGCTGAACACTAAGACAATGTTTCAGTGCTCCAATGCAATGTTAGGTTTAGTATACTCAAAAGCAGAGCTCTAAGTGGCTCGGCACAATGGTACAAAAATAAGTTATGGGTCAGAAGGATGCTGATTCTTCAGTCTAGAGAGTAAGTACCTCACAAATATGAGGAAAATCACAACATGGGCATTGTTAGACAGGGAAAACTGTAAACTGTGTTCAAAGATTAGTGGAGGGTGAATGTAACTACTTGCAGGAACACTTGTTTCTGCAGAGCAAAATATTATGACTTTTACGAATTGGAATAGCAGACATGAAACAAATTTCAGTGTACTAATGTTCAGAAGGTAAAATGTGTAGTTTGTCCAAAAATATGAAGGATTACAGTAACTGTGCTGTTTGTAACATGGGAACCTGTGTGAAATGAGCACTGAGGAGAAGAGAGGCAAGAAAAATACAACATAACTCTTCAGGGATCATACTGAGGGAAACGGAGATTGAAAATGTGGTGGGAGTTGACAAAAGATACCAGCACTGATAAAAGAGTTCTCAAAAGGCACTGAAGTAGTGATTTTTGAATCAAAAAAAGGCATATACTTTCAAAAAAAGGGGCTTAACAATGACTTTTGTAGAAGAAATGGAATAAGAGTTAGTACAATGAGCACTGGAAGTGGATCAAAAGAAAAAGTGATCTTTTTTTCCTAAACAGAACAGTTATATTCATTGAGTTCATAAACCAAATAGCATAAAGAGGAAGGAGCACAGGAAGGTGGGGAGGGGTGGCACAAACTGAGCCAGAGGGAGGAAGGGAGTGCTGAGAGCAGAGTCCTGAGTTCAGCATGTCACCAATGGCATCAAAAAGAAAAGAAAAAAACCCAGAAATAAAGGAAAAATGCAAATTTTTCTTAGCTACCATTCTGAAAAGAACAAAGTTTTGTTGGGAAATAGGTCACAGAGGCAAGGAAAGAAAGCAGGACCTTTGTTTGCAAGTGCAGCATAAAAGTAGGGCTGTTCTGACAGAAACATGGTGATCAGAGAGGACACTTCTGAGGCTGGAATGGACAGTCTGCTGCTTTTCAAAATCTTGTATCTAAGATCAAAGGATGGCCAGAGCATCATAGTATCATTGCTTACAGATAAAAGTCAGACAGGTTTTGAGACAGGCATTTTCATTATTAAATGGGGGACTAACAGATGTATTAACATTTGCAGTGATTACCATGCTTAGGAGTGGATGAAGTATAATTGTTTGTTCACTTTATACTGTTTTCCATCCCTGGGGTATCCCAGTGACTGCCATGGAAAACTGATAGCTGAAAACTGAAGTCCAGAGGGTGGTAGAGGGTAGCCAGCCTTCCTGACAAGATGTCCCACTAGTTTGAGAGTACACAGGGAATTTTATACCTGGGGCCACCCGTATGGCTCTTGCACCCATCTGACTTTGGGGACCAGAGCCTGATTTACACCCCACTATGTCCCCTGCTCCCTGGGTGGCTCAGCCCCAGTTACATGCTCTCCCTGTGCAGCTGCAGGGCAGTGCCTGGCCCTCCCACGCCCCACTGCTGGCTCAGGTGGGGACACCCAGCCAGAGCAGCAGCGTCATCCCTCTGACGCCTGTCTGGGCTGGCGGCCACTGCTCCTCCTTCCCAGCTCCGGAAACACGAGGTGCCACTGCATCCATCCACAACCACGGGCCAGGCTCTACACGTGCTGAACGTGTCCTGCAGCCCAATACTCTTCAGACACCGCGATGTCCGTGCTCTGATACTGGCAGGCTTCAGGAGCATCCCATCATTGTGCCTGAGCTGTTTGCCACCACTCGGCTTCTGCAGCACTCAGAGAAAGATATTGAGATCTCAGGGGCTACTTGGTGACTGTGGGGACACTGAAACATCTGCCTCCAGGAGGTACAGGATCAGGCTTCAGAGCTTAAACTAGGTGCCTAAAAAGTCTGTCTGACTATGGCCTTCCTACAGTAAGTAAGAACTCGCCTAACAACAGCAAAATAGAACTCTGAAAAAATATTTTCTGGAAATTTTTTTCTAATTCTTGCTCGTCCCTCCATTTCTATGACAAATACCCTTTCTACAACTGAGGTGCTGTGCACAGGAAAAAATTGCTTGAAGTAGTTTGGTCAGTAGGCTGGTTTATGAATTTATAATTAGGGTTACACTGATTAAAAACAGGAGAAAATTGAATTACATAGTCTTGCAGGTCCATGAAGTCAACATTTCCTACGTCTTAATCTGATAGTTGACTAATGATCACCACCTTACTCTAACTAATTTCCCCACATTCACAGAAGAATAAATGTACAAACACTTCAGATGAATTTTAGGCATTTCAGGTATGTGTATGTGGCATTAATTTACAGTTCTGTCCTGTACAATATTTCACTTAAACATTAGCAGTTCTATCCAGTAAGTTTTTCTTTCCTACCCGAAAGTATTATTACTGAATCATCTTCTATAGAAAGAAAACAATCATTAATCTGCTGAAAGTGAATCTATGAGAATAAACAGAATCATTAAGAATGTTATATGGAATCAGAATATCTTTATCACCTGAGTAGTGCCCCACTTAGGCCAAGAAAATCTATGGCCCTCCATTGTACAGGAAAACAGAGAAAAATTTCATGAAAGCTATTTGGCAAGGGCTTTGATTTTTCTCAGATGATGATGTGATTTCATTACCTTTACATACCTGTATACACTGAGCTTAATTTTCATGTGAGAAAATCACAGTCAGTGGCAGAAACATTTCTATTTGGCTGCAGCTTCAAAAAGGGAATAAAAAATTTAGAAGGTAAGATCAATAGCTGGGAAATGAAGTTCATCTTAACAAGGAAACTTAAGGCTTAGAGCCATGCAAAACAGCTGGAGAAACTGTGACTTTCAAAATCACACTGGATGAGAAATTATAAAGTTCAACTGAATGAAGCAGCTGCTAAGCTAAAACAAAGAAGTGAGAAAGGAAAAAACTCACCTTTGTTCCCCCATTCTCAAATAACTTGGAGATAAAAATTTGGCACAGTGGCTCAATCAACCTTCCACCCCCAGCTGTACAGGCCAGGTTTATCTGCAGAGCACTCACCTTCCCATCCTAGTGTACCAGGTATCGAGAAGCCTTTAAGGAGCATAGAGAAGTGGCTTGGAAGCTGACTCCACAAAGAGAAGAAGGCACTGAAGAGCAGTTTTCTATTTCCTAAGTATTTGCATCATCTGGTGGAGGTGTTGTAGAAAAGAGAGGAAAAGGTTTTTGGTCCCCAGCCCCAGGCAGAGACTCATAACCACGACTGAGTTCAGCTGAGGGGCACCACGATGGTGGGGAACTGGAGCACTTGCCGTGTGAGGAGAGGCAGAGGGAGCTGGGGATGACTGGCCTGGAGCAGAGATAGCTCCTGGTGGGCTAAAGAGCCACTCCAGGTGCCTGCAGGAAGTCATTGAGGGGGTGGAGCTAGGCCCTGCACAGCAGGATATGGAAGGAGGATGAGAGGCAACAGGCATCAGCTGAAACAGGGAGGTTCAGATGGGAACGGAAAGGAAGGAAGGAAGGAGAACCTTTTTCTCTATGGGGACAACAAAGCTATGGGCTGGGTTGCCCATAGATTATGTGCAGTCTTTATCCTTTTATTTTTTCAAGACTCAGCTTGGTAAAGCCCTGAGTAACCTGGTCTTATCTAAGAGCTGACACTACTCTGAGGAGGAGGTTGGTCTAGAGACATCCTGAGGTCCCTTCCCACCTGAATTTATTGTATTAAATACAAACATGCACACAAAAAATCCCCCATAGATGAAAGGTCTGTATATCAAGACTGATATGAGTACCTCACCCTAAGAAATGTTTTCAGACCCCCTTTGCACAAAATATTTCAGATACAGGTGTCACGTCAGCATTTCTTTTTTGCTGACCTCTCTCCACACTCCCAGTGCTGCTGCAACCATTCCAGACCAAGGTAACCATTTCCTCCTGTGCGCAGAAAAGGGAATCCATGTCTGGGACATAAAATGTGGCAGTACTGTGTGAGAGAATATACAAATGCATTTGGGACTTTGGTCTGGAGTGCATAATAAGCCAGATAATAAGATAATAGCTACTAATTCATTTCCCTATATTGCAATTAGTTTGCAGACTTATCTGCTACTTTGGAAGCTGTACCACACCTACCCATTCCTCACAATACACAGTCCTGTAGACTGATTCCTAATCCTGCAAATTAAATGAGCTTAATTCTTTTCCGGTGGCAGATTCCACATGTTAAAAATGGTTGGTCCCGGAGGAAGCTATAATGGCAGGCTCCAGATGGGCCAGTGACAAAGTATCAAACAATAATCCCACTCACGGGTTTGAAGATCAAATCCTACATTGCTCTGAAAGACATTAAGTACAGTTTGATGACTAAATCCCAAAGCATTTTGCTCAGCTGCTGCATAACCCTATGTACTATAGAAACGTGGAACTTCGCCTTTGTGCAAGCTCACAGATGCCTTATATTTGACAGTATCGAGCATTTTGGCATCTGTGTTACACCTGAGTGCTTTCACGTTTCACAAAGTGGATGCTGTGCCATCTGTCTCAAGCATGGATGTTTGGTGTTTTAGACATGCTCTCAGCCTAGCTTCTGGATCAGAAATTGGGATCCTCACTTGAAAGAGGGGAAAGGAAAATCCTGCGTTGCAGTCCTTTTCTGAAGACTGTTGATATATTGTGCAGCATCTGAGTAAAATGCTATCTAGTTGTAAAATGCTTACACTGGGATCTGAAATGCCAGAGCTCCCCTTCCCAACATGCTCCCTTGTGGTGTAGGCAGCAATCCAGTTTCATTGCTGGGAGCTTTCTTTGTGCCTTGGTTGGTTTTGCAGCCAGGACTGCACCGAGACCCGTCTTCGACAAGGGCGACAGCTGATGCTATGATTCAGTTAGTGAGAGGTGCCTCTGCCTGAAGTGAAGTGCAAAGGAGACCATGTGCCATAGTCAGTAATGCAGATTTTATTTAATAGTGAGAGAGAGAGATAGAAAGAAACAGAAAAGGGTGGGGTAGGGCTGGGTAGAGCGAGAGAGAGATCAAGCAGAAAATAGGCACCACCCATGGATCCAGCGGCGTCCTGTTGGTCCTTCTTCACCCTGGGTTTCTTGGCGGTGGGGGCTCCAGAGTTGTTCTTCTGTGGGTACCACCTTTACACAGCCCAAGTTCTGGGTATCCACAGGGTGGTTGCAGATGCTGTTCCCATAACTTGGGTGATATGTGTATGAGCAGTTGCTTCCTTTCTCATAGCTTGCCACAGTGGGAATTTTTGTCTGGGTGCATCACCCAGGATGTGCAAACCAGATCTTGCCTTGCCAGGCCATGAATTAGCACCTTCCTATTGCAAATTCCTCCCCTCTGTGCTTATTTCAAGTACCTGCTGTGGTGGCTTATCTTATGGCAAGATCCTTCTGTGGCCCTGATAGTGTTTTGAGACAAGCTACTGTGCTCTTTAAGTCCTTAGAGCCTGTCCTCAGCCTGGCCAGCAGTTTAGTCTCCTCCAGGGAGATAGTTCTGAAACTGCAGTTTCAAAATATGCAGAGATGAAGGGAATGAAACAGCCTGCATCTTAGGTGATGTAAATACCATGCAACAGCATGAAGGGACTGGATGAAGACTGCTACTTTCAGGGAAGAAAGATTTACCCTTGGGCAGTGAGTATCTCAGACAGATTCCTCCAGATGGGAGGAGACGGAAAGGAAGGAGAACACGGGGGAAAAAAAGGAAAAGCCTGTTCTGTCTCCTCTGGGCTAGATAAGCAGCTTCCCCTTCAGCAGGTTTATTTTGTGATCCTTTCTTGAGGCATCTCTTCAGATAGGGAGCCAAGTTCCTAAAATGGGGCTGTGAGACTGAGCACCTTGTCTCTTTGTAATCTGGGCTGAGGTGTTTGTAATTCAGAAGCAGCACATAGCTCATTCCTCAGGAGTATTTCCCTTCACTTCAGGGTAGGCATAGATTACATACAGTGTTTGATCAGGTTTTATTTTAAATTGAGCCTTGGAGTCTCTGTTGTTCTATAAAGGGCCAAGTACGCTGACGAGTCTGTCTGAAGGACAGCCCTTATGCAAACACAAGTGTGCTGCCTGCAGCCAGATCCCTTAATAGCTTTCCACTGCTATTTTATTTTCCTCACTTTTACCTCTTGGGCACTTTAAAGTGATCTGTACTTTATCCCACACCTTTCCATTACTCAGTCAATCAAGAAAGGATGGACAAAAGGATGTTCAGTCCTTTACACCACTTCTAAGTTAGTTGTGCTTTTTCAAGTACTCATTCCTACCATGAGTTATTTTTTACTAAGGGTTACTTTTATGAAGGGATTTAATCAGTGTAATGTCTATTATGGCTAACTTACAAAATATAGAACAGTTGCCTTATAGGAGGCAAAAGCTGAAAATAAGACAATACTTAAAATTTGGAACAAAGACAGCTTTTTAATTGACTCTTTATAGTGTATAAACCACTGAGATTGTGTTTCCAGGCAACAAGTTACCTAACTATATGTGACCAGCAAAGACAACTGCCATCTTTAACTGTCCTTAAAAGGATCCATGATGCCTGCAGTCTCTTTTAATAAGCCTGGAAGGGTGGGTAAACTCCTCCTTTGCATGTTTAACCAGAAGATTTGCTGGTACTAACTGTCCTAGTCCATCAAACTGGATCACTGACCTGACATAATGAAATCATCATGCAGGTTTTCTATTTCACTGAATATTTTTCCCTTTCCCTCCTAGAGAAACAAAAGCTTTTCTCCTTAGGTAATACCCACTCCAAACCAGGCATGTCATGACCTATCAGCTTTTCATGAGTATTTCCTCCCACTTCTATTTTATCTCATAGAAAAATGAGATGCTCTTTTCTGAATTCATATCCATTAAAAAAGAAAATCATGTAAAATAAAACACTTATTAAAATAATTATTAGAAATTCTGCTTTGCCTCCTTAGACATACAATTCCCTAGCAGAGCTGTTGCTCTGGTGTGCTGGAATGGGAGACAAAATGTGTAATATTGCCCACAGAGAATTCACATGATGCCTTTTCTGAACAGATGATAATTCAGGATGTTTAATTACTTTCCATTTGGAAACAACATACCCCATTGCTTACACTGCACACTTCTCTTAGATTGGACCAAAGTTGTATTATTATTTCACAATTACTCTTGCAGAAGAGCAAAAAAGAATGTCCTAGGACAGAGTTACATGAATCTAATACCAAATAACTGACATGAATCCAATACCAAATAACTGACATTTAGCTTTGATGGCTCTAAAGCAAATAGACTTATTTTCAGTGTTCAATGAAAATTCTGTAGGATGTAAATAAGAGTTTTCCTGTAGTTTTATAACTATCTGTAACAGATTTAAGAAATGCTTGAGGCACACATTTACATGGTTAGGGCTATATCTAGCCCGCTTCTCTCAGCATTTGAAGATTTCTCAGTGAAGGGAAGGAGAAGGGTGCTGAGCATCACTGGCGAGAGCAGGATAATCTCACACCGTAATTCCAGGAGCTGGCACTGGCGCTCAAAGCACCAACATTGCTGAGCACCCTTCCCCAGCAGCTTCTGCCTGATCTTGTTAGTTCTCTGCCTTCATCCTTGTGCTTAAATTTCTCATGCAATAACGTAGTGAGCATTTTGTCCCCTCTCCCACTTCACATTGAGCTTGGACCAGCTCCCTGTCCCAGTCTGCCACTCAGCTGCACATAGCTGAGAAATGCAACAGCAGGCAGGAGAAGTGGAGGAAGTCAGCAGGGCAATTTTCTTAGGGTCAATGATGGCAAATGCCAGCTTAAAGCACTTGTGAACTTCTGGCCTGAAATGTATCATGAAAAAGAATGCCTTGGAATTCAGCAATAATACACATTTTTGTGGCAGAAGGGCAAATAATTAACAAAGCTTTTCTCTATGTTTAAAGATGGTATCTCACATAATTAAAAAGTAAGGCACTAGCTGCAGCTACTTGAAAGATTCTTAGCTCTTAATAGAGTAACACAATTTATTATAGCTTCTTTAGTCCATTCTCCAGTTGCACAGGTCTTGGGTTCAAAGTATAGTGTTTCCCTGCAAATTCAGACTACAATAAAGGATTGAAACTATCCTTCATCCAGCGAACTCTGACTGGATCGACCCAAAGTCCATTTCAGGAAACACATTTCTTTAATTTTACCTTGAAATCATATCATGTGTTGGATACAGCTTTCAAGAGGGAAAGATTATTATTATAAATAGATAACATGGCTTCAGGCTGTACCGTTTGTCACTTCAATCTCAGTTAGGTCCATAATAATGTTTGTGCTCAGATAATCCTCAAGAGCATGAGAGTGTATTTGTATGTCCTGTTAGGCACAAAATTGCCTGTTTTATTGGTGCAATACAGGTGCACCTTTAAAAAATTTTACTCCCTTTGTTTATAACTGATCAACTAAAAGAAATCACAAAGCAAACGTGACATACTGCCTGGTGACATGGAGATAGTGGCTGCTAATGCAATGTACACATAATTTAATATGTCACTTTTCTTAACATACTAATATGCTGCATTTCTTCAGCCTACTTATCAGACTTCTTTCCTAAGCAACATCCACACCAAAACAGAGCCAGAGGCATTGAAGCATTGGCATTGCATTGTGATCTCATGAAATAAATATCAGCTTTCCTTCCTTAGATGGAACTGAACAGGTTGAACTCTACTACAAGGATATAGGTTAAGAAGTGCCTGCACTGTGTTTCAATACAGAAAACCTCTAGTTGTTTCACCTATATGGTTGGCTAAATCACACCACAATATTTCAGCATCCTGTGTTTTTGCTCGCTTCAGTACCAGTTATCAGCTTAACCCTAGGCATCATTGTTGTGGTCATGAGCTCATGAGTATATATCTTGGCTTTTGAGAATGTGCATTACTTTGTTGTAGTCCCACAAATGCAGTTCAGGTTTCACAGTTCAGTTTATAATAATGCAACCACATAATGATTCATGTACCCTTTGCATTTGACCAGAGAGGCATTCTCACTGACAAGTGTCTTCCATTGCTGCAGGTCCATAAGCCAGTAGCTCTCATTAGGATAAGGAATTAACCCTTTTTTATCTCTTTTTGCTAAAGAGAATGGAATCTTCAGGTAATTTACAGCTCAGAGCCAAACTCAGTGGTCTTATGCAGGAGCTTGAAGAAGGCAGCGGGTCTTCCTTTGGATTTTCAGAATGGAAGGACACAAGGTCTGGGTAAGCTCATGAGAAATCCTGTTTTCCCCTTTCACTTTCACTGCAGACAGTGTTGTGTGCCTGCAGGAATCATCACTTCCAACTGGTGGAAGCAACAAAGCTGTGGCCACTCCATCTCCAGTGTTCCCTTCCCCTAGCACTAATATTGTATTCTACCACACCTAAAACCTAGGATATTTTTGTTAATGGAAAAGCTTTTGCAGCAGTGTCAAATGAGAGAAACTGGACAAATTCTTAAAGGACACCCAAAGGTAGGTTCTTATTACTTATCTGTATAGGTACAATTTCTAGAATTAAGCAAGGGCTCATTGTCATACACTGACTATATATTGTCTATATATCAGAAACTTTGGACTGAAACAGAAACAAAAAGGATATTACACAAGATTCCCTAAAACGTCTGTGCTGGGACTAGAAACTGAGCTGAAAATGTCCTCACCCTGGAGTGAAGCCACTGTCTACCTCTGTTTCTTAAAGTGGCTACTGCAAAACGTATCAGAGTACATTGAACTTCTAACACTATTTTTTATTAGAACAGAACAGTAAGTATTTTTTCAAGTGAGAAACTCATAAGGGGCTGAAAACAAAAGACTGCAAACCTTCATCTCCTGTACTGGACTGGGCGGGATTTTCTTTCCAGCCCTGTTTTTAGTCTAGAACATCTAAATAGTCTGCTGCTTTGGATCAACTTCCACCATCCCATCAGGTACCTCAGAAAATTCCCTTTTCTTTAGCTCTGGGCTACATGTGTGTTTTCTGCTCCCCTCCACCTGTTTGTCCACCTTAGCAGTTCCCTGCCTGCCAAGTCTGTCCCTTCCCAGATGCCCAGCTCTGCTCTCCTTTGCCTTTTTCCTGCTGAGCAAGTTCAGTTGCTGTCAGAAAAGAAGCAACTGCCCTGTCTGTGAAATGTTCCTCTATTGCCAAAGCCCAGAGGCAAAGTGGTCAAGGCAAGGCAGACAAGCAGTCTTCTTGCCTGCTACCAGCCACTGATTTTTAAAAGGAACATGAAAAACACTAACTGCAAACCAGAAAATTAAACAGATGCTATTCATCACAGTCCCACCCGCAGCATCTGGACTGCAACACCATCCTCTTTCTGCCTCAGCTCTTCTCTCTCCTCTACACCTTTTTCCTGTGGGCCCATCTATCACTGTCACCCCAAATCCTTTCATATTTTCTGTAATCTATATCAAAAGAATTTAATTTTTATTGAACTTTACCCCTCTTGTTCCAAAGACTTGATGTTCCTCAGATCATCTTTTATTTTTTTCTTCTGCTCACTTGTAAATTGCTTTTCATTCAAGAAGACTTTCTTTTCTTTGCTTACCTGAAACCTGATATGCTGTTTCTGATTATTTTTCTTCATTCTGAATCTACTCATCTCAGTCTTTCATTTCCTGACAAACTGTGCCCTTGGCTTGCACACATTTTTGAACACCAATTGCAGTGTATCCAGACCAGATCCTCGCAGGGAGCATATCCTGTAGGTGGGCTGACATCAATTTTGATTTATTTGCAATTACGCCAGCTCAGAATTTAATTCCTCCTTTTTTTTTTTTTCCTGTCATTTAAATTTGGTCTACTTAAAAAAAACCCTGACAATGATTGTATACCTTACCATTCCTGGTTTAGTTTGCAACCAGGTAACAATGCCTACTTCTCCTCTCTTTTTTCCTGTTGCTGACAAATAACTGCTGTGCCTTTTCAGGACTGAAGCTGTCTTTTTTTTGCTTGTGTTGCTACTATGGTCACTAATATCTATTCTCAAACTCCTTATTTACTTTTTTCCCTTTATACCCCAGAAGTTTTATCTGATCTGTCAAGCTTCCTTTATAATTGTGTTCATATTCTTGACCTTGTCATACGTTATTTTCTTTATAAGAACATGGGAATTGCCAAATCAGAAAACAAACAATGATTCATCAAGCCTACTAGCTTGTCAAAGAGGGCAGAAAAGGCTCACAGGATATCTAGACAGGAATAAAATATTATATAAGAAGATATAAATCCTCTTTGGCTTCCAGCATTGATCAGTTTGAGCCCTCAGGCTTTAGTTTATATAGTTTACTGTTCTTATTTCAGCTAGTATGAACTACATATGGCCTTTTTGTGTGCAGGTGTATTTTATTCTAGTAAAATTTTATCATTTTTACATTTTGGCTAAAAACTACTGTGTTGGTTATTTACATATTATATGAGAAGCCTTTTTCAATGGTAAGAAAACGTCTGCTTACAAAAACCTTCCTGGTCTACCTACATATAAACAAAACAATTGGAAAAAAGGTATTGCACTTTATGCACCTTCTCTGAAACAGGATCCTTCTTCTTTCAGTTTTTATGTTTATATATGACTCCTCTAAATTTTTCTTAAGAACAGTAAATGATTTGAATCTTGCAACCACTCTGTCTGGACTTGTGGTCCAAGATATAAGAAGAAAAAGAACAGCTTCCCAAATGGAAAGAAAAATGACTTCTGTAGATTTCAGCAGGAGAACACACAGGACAGGGTTGCAGGGTTACTTCTGGTAAAGCTCAGTGGTGAGGCAGGGAACTGAGACAGTCACTTTAGAAAGGTAGACTTGAGAAGACAGGTTTAGAGAGAAAGTTTTGGATAGCCTTTAGCTAGAAAATAGTTTTGTTTCCTTGAAATCTCTGCCTTTGGGATGAGAGAATCACCAAGATGCCACTTGCTAAGGAACTTCTCTTAAATGAATACCATGGATACAATGTCACTTACGGTTTTTTAGGTACTTTACAGTCTTTACAACTTTTTCTTTCCCTCAGTTATGAAAAAATGCTTGAAAATGGGATATGTAGGTGCCTTTTGTGGGTAAAATATGTGAAGTGTTCTTTTCAAACAGATGAGTAAAACTCCAGCAGGAAATCAGCCGTATGCTGCAGTGCTGCTCCAGTTGGGAGGTGGTTGTCCTGTTTGGAGCCAGTGCTCTGATACTGTCCTCCATTCCACTTTGAACCTTCACTCACAAGTTGAAACTGAGCATTATCTGCTTCAGCTGCAGAGAGAAGGCTCCCCAGTGCCAGCAGAGCCATTGCTTTCCCAGATGGCCCAGTTGGCACAGCAGTGTCCCACAAAACAAGCCATCACAGCATATCATGGGCCAGCTGGGAAACCTTGGAGAGCTCATCTCAGACCACCTTGAAATACTCTTTCCCAAATGCCTGAGGGACCATGGCCAGTTCATGACTGTTTACAAAGGCGTGCTTTGAGCAGTTCAAGGAACATTATCAGTTAGGTTGATTGAGTCATTATTAGTTGTAAGTTTAGTCTGAATAGTTGTAAGATCAAAATAGGAAAGCTCAGAGTGATGTACTGCATGCTGTACTACACTTTAGGTGAATAAGAACAGCTGGGATAGAAATCATAGAGCAGAAATTAGGTTTTTCCGTCTTTAGCTTGTAGGTGGTGGTAGATATCTCTTTTATCTCCATCTACTAGTACTAAGACTAAAATAATGTAACTAGCTTGTCATATAAATGAACTTTACCAGAGCTAGTAGAATTTTCCAGTCATCTCAGTTCCCTCTGGTATTTTCAGCCCAAATAGACGATGGGTGAAGTATTCCCCTGGTTTAGTATCACAGGGTGACCTGTGGCCTTCCTGGATTATTTTCCCTCTTTTCCACTGAAAAGAGTGCACAGCACTTCCTCTTCCTATAATTTATTGATGTGGCCTTTGACAACTTTTATGTACAGAACATGGTGTCTAAGCATTGCCCACTATTTCCTCTTGTTTCCTACCAATCACAGCCCCAGAGGAGGTTTGAGTATTTCAGTTTCACTGATTGCAGATGAGCAGGAACTTCAGCTGCCATGTGTTGTTTTGTAACACACCCTTGTTAATCAGAGAGGCACCCAGAGAGACCAGCTGTGTGCAACTGAACCTCAGCCATCTAGCCGAGGTGTAGCGGCTGTGTTCCAGCTTGTCTGGGTTCCTTCTCAGGCCCCTCTCTCTCCCAGCAGAAATTCGGGAAGGGCAGTGCTTATTCTCCCCATTTAGTGAGGAGGAGGGTGCCAGTGTGCATGTCCACACTCTGACTTTCTAGATCAGAAGGGTAAATTCTTTGTTTGAAGCGTGTTTTCTGTATCTAACTGAACAATGTTTGGTGGTCATTTGGCATCATTACACTCTTGAGGTATAAGGATTTAAAAATGAAAGGAGAGCTGGATCTTAAGCAGAACAATAAAACATTTGGTCTGAAGGATTGCTCCTACTGACTTGTAATGGTTATGAGGCTGAAGAAACTATTTGCTCTTGAATGCTTAGCAGCTGATTCAACACAGACTGATTAGATAAAGAAAAGAGAGTGGAAGGATAATAAATAAAAAGAGTGCTGTGATGAGAGTTCTAAGGAAATGAAAAACACTTTATTGATAATCAATCTGTGGTAGATTTTTATAATGAACTCCTGTATAATAAGCAGCCCACGTGTTCACCCTGCCACTGGAATTCTAATGAGGAAGATAATAGATCCAAATTAGAAGTTTGCCAGTGAGCCTGTTATTAAAACAATTAAACATTTTAAATGCAAGTAAACAGAATTTGGAACCCCTATTTTGCTATTAGGTCATATACTATCTTCCTTTTGTTTCCTTACTAATGTATGGGCAAAGTTATCCTTGGGATATATACCTTTAAGGATTTTATGATTATCTTCTTAAAGCAGGTGGGACTATTGTGGATGAAATGGTAAACATTGACATAAGAGCAGGTAATTATGTTGTATGGGACAGGTAAAAATAAGTTTTCATGTCAAGACACAGGAATATGGATATGAAAGTCCTTCTCTTAAAAGTTATAAGCTCTATTGAACTATATTCTATTGCAAGGCAGCAGGTCTGTACATGGCACAGTAGTTAAAAAATATAAGTCTATCCATCCAGGGGTTAATCAGATTTCTTCTTGCATCCAGGCAGCTCTGATCGTCCCCTTGCTGAGCTCTGCTGGAATGAGCATTGACCAGTCTTTCCCACACTTGAACAACAGTGTTTTCCCAGCTCAAACCCACTTTCTGACAATGCCCCTATGCTTAATTACTTGCCATAATTCTGTCTCTGTGGCTGTAATATCCTCCATCAACTGCTTCTCACCAGCCTGTTGAGAATCTGCCTTTCTACCTTATTTAGCTACTGTTTAGCTCGTCCCTTGTTATTCTCATTTTCTTTTTCCAATGAACTTACTGCATGATTGATTCTTGCTAATTCTGCCAGATAGTCACTAACTGTTGCCAAACAGACTTGTCACATCACTTCAGCAATTTTATACTTTGCTCTTCCTCTCCTCTTGTTCCCACTGCTGCCAGCACTGAAACCAGGACCCAGGAGGTCACCTGAAAGCTGAAATGGGTCACTGTGGCTCCATGCACCATTTTGTGTCTCAGCAGTCTCCTCTTCCCTTTTGCAAATGCCGGTTAAGCAGTTGAGCAATTGACTTGGAGGTGGAAGTGGGTTTAATCTTTCCTTTTTCTTTGAATAATTCAAGGCTAATTTAATATTTCAGCTTCTACCACGCTTGGCAGAATACTTCATGTTTGGGAGTTGTGTGTTGGGAGGAAAACAAGACGAAGGACATGAGAAAGGAAAAGAGAAGGACCTGACTGTTTTCAGAATGCCTTAGATAGCTTAATGAATTTCAGTTTTCCCAGGGAGTGACCCTTTAGGGTGAAGGATGACTCAACACAGAACAAGTTTCACATGTACACTTGTGGTAGGTAATATGCTACTGTTGAGTGGAGAAAAGCCTTTGAAATTTGTAGTATTGGATCCTCAAGGAACCCCTGACCCCCCTCACTTCAGACCTTACCTGAACTCCCTGCGCAGGGCTCCAGGTTCTCAGTTCACCTCAGGACTGAACCCCTGGCCCATGCTGCTTCCTACAGTTACCCAGAAGAATACCTTCATATATATTAAAAAAATTAATTACATTTCAGAAGACTGCAGCATGACCATAGTCTATGGACAGATACGTTTCCTCTGGAATTATGAAAAATATCTGTGCAACTGATAAGTGAAATGTTCACAAATCATGATCAAGGGAAAAGATTTAACAACTTTTAGTGCAGAAGAGATTTAAGTATTGAACTAAAATATAAAACAGTAGCTGCTTCAGTCTTTTTTTATGTGCATCAGTCTTCCATTTTATTGCTACCTCTTTTTGACATGGACTCTTAAATTCATCTTACAAGTTCTGTTGTTCAGAGAAGACAGCTCACTTTTAAAGGAGACATGAAAGGTCTAAAGATGTGTGGTTGCATTACTAGCAGTTCAATCTCAGACAGAGATTTCTATGTAGTGATTAAATCATTTAATAAGACTTTTACTTATGTAGGAAAAGAGAGGAAAAACCTACGTAACTGAAAACAAATTGAGTAGCACAAGGCATTAGAGAGAGATTGATTTAATACCATATGAAAACAAGAGATCGACATTTTGGAGATCATCTAATTTTTCCATTCAAGAGAATTTTGGGGCTGAGAGGGAGCAGAATTTTTTAAGTTTCTTATTAAATATGTTTTACATCACATGTGGCTGCTCTACATTATCAGACATATTTCAATAATGCAGATCTGTGCTAGCTCCACTCAGAATGTGGTCTATTTTAAAACTGGTGTTACCCAGTGGGATTTTAAGAGTGTATGATAGCTGTGGTGGAATGTGAATCTCTCTGAGCACTCTGTAAAAGCAAACAGATTCCATGACACTAATTTCTTAGGAAATATTTACATTTTTTTCCTACAAAAACTAGAAATTTCGTGGTTTTGTTCTCTTTTACAGAAGATGGTCATGTCAGTATCAGACTGAACTTTTAACTGCAGTCAAGGTACTTCACAGGTTCTTGTCCTGAAGGGATTTCATAGCTTCTCCTTCATACTTTTTCTTGTGCATGCACTCCATTTTTGACAACAGCACTGATTTCCGCTAGTCCAACCACTTCTACAGACAGCGTGCTCTTTGCTCCATGTCATCAATCCTAGATAGAAGAAGTTCCCAAAGATAGGTAATTTGTCCATGGTCCTTTCCTCTTCCCTTGTGTACATATAACAAATTCTTTAATGTTAATAGTTAACATAATAACCCTGGAATTTTTTTCCAACCTTCTTACTCCATTCCTTCTCACTCATTTTGTTCCAATTGAGCTGCAGTCCATAGGGGCCTCTATCTATCAACAGTATTTAGCGCAATAAGTGCTTAATAGGGTAAGACATGGTTAAGGGGAAGGGAAAATTCTAGGTGTTATAATATAATTGGCAATGCAAATTAAAATCTGTCTTCTTTAAAGTCTATTTTTCTGTGCAAGAGGGCTGAAAAATGCCTTGTATTTAGTCTTCTACACTCAGACTTCTATTTCAATATGCCTAAGGTAAAGCTCAGAGACAGAGCATTTCCCTTCTTGGGTCACTGCATTAAGATACTCTGCCATCAGGAAGGATACTGTTAATGGCATTCATGTAGCATGGTTTTCCATTTAAGTGAACTATCATGAGCAGTCTGCCTTTTTTACCCAACTCATACAGTTGACCTTCATCAAAACAATTTGCTTTCTACAGGAAGATGAAACCAGCAAGTGACACTTGCATTGTGAAATGAAAAAATAGTGATAAATCATACATGACAAATGAAGTTCTAGAAAAGTTTAAGGTTCTATTTACCACTGCTCCCAAGTAGATTCAATTTACTGTTCCCCCAGGAACAGATACTGTACATCATGCAGTAAGGTATTGATTTTGCCAATTACTGAGGATAATATCTTATATTTCTGAATTTCTGCATTATTCTTGAAACTTGTTTCTTGGTTTCTAAACAAAAATGGTTTTTATACATACGTTCTTCACCCCTGTCAATTTTAAAACCAAATGTGTTTTATATAGTTCTCTAAAAATAGAATCACCATTACTGTATAAAATTCTTTCCCCATATTATTGGTAGAATTTAGGTTATATCCATATATGTGTTTTTAAGGACTTCTTTCAGAACTGCCATGTAACTAATTGGTTCTTAATAATTGTCTAAGTTAATAGTTTGACTACAAGGAACTGAACCAGTCATTTTTCTTGAGTTGAAATAACAAGTTCATAATGGGTTGTTTACTCCTTAATTGAAAATGCTTCTTAAATCAGCATTAAAGAAAAAAGAATCACTGGAAAATCAGAGGAAATCTGTATTAAGAAGGAATTATTTATTCCTAGATGAAAAGATTAATTTGCACCTATTCCCAGCCAGAAGATAGCTGATTTTCAGAAGGAATCTGAGCTAGACCATTATAGGGACCCTAAGCCATTCATAACATTGCAGCACCACTTTTATGCTTTCTGCCTAAATACTTCTGACTGAAGGAAACAGTTTTGACTTAGAGTATGTCTTCTGTAGATGACTTAAGTACCATATGGTAAATTTGCACCCAAACTTATGGTTAAGCACTATGGACATATGGGTCAAGTCATGACTTTGCACTGCTCTAGTCTTCATACCATCTTTTCCAGAATTTTGTTGAAATGTCCTTAGGGAACAGGCCTTGAAAACAGTTCTTGGGCTAATTTTAAAATTTTCAGTATAGTTGCTCACAATTAGAGTTGAACTTTGAGAAAACGCGGAGCTCCTAGTAGACACCTTGTGGACTCACTTTAAATTAAAACCTGGTCACTTCCTTTGGTGTCTTAGTGAGATCTGATTTTTCTTTTAATCTTTTGTCCCAGCTATTGAGGTTTAGTTATTCTGAAAACTGTAGCATGAATTGCTGCCTTGATACTCTCCCTGAATTGCAAACAGGTATATTTTGTCACTCGAATGTTTTTATAGTTGCCTATAACTTGCAATGTTCTGTCATTGCAGAGTTTGCCTCCTAAACTTTCAGAGGAAGTTGGACTTGCTTGTACCAAATCTATATGTGAATTTTTGACACAGAGAGAAGTACAGCAGTAAAAAAGATTTATGCTCGGAGTTTATTACTGATGAATAGGATCATGCTAGAGTGAGGCTTGGAAAGACATGTTTACTGATAGTAAGTCTTCTGTTTAAAGTGGCAAGTCCCAAGTTTGATGGGGTATGTGGTATGCAAGCAGAAGACAAAATTTTACTGAGGTGATGAAGTGAATATAGTTTTCAGAAGGATTTTTGAAGGAGTGCAGAAAAGTTGGCCATTTACCTCCAGCTGATGTTCAGCAAAAACTGAGTGCCAAAGTTCCTTAAGCTCTCCTTTACATTTAGTGCAGCAACTCTACTGGAATTTTCTTAGCCTTATTTATGACCACAAGAAGAGGTTCAGACTTTTTTCTTCCAATTTCCTTTACAAGAGATGGGAAAATTTGTCAACTTGCTTAGTTAAAGAGGATGGGTGTTGTTTGTGTTTATGAGAGGCTTTGTTTTGTTCACTTTAAGAAAATGAAAATGTTCCTGTTCTATTTTCTCTGGGCTCCTTACTGAAAGTGTGCAGGGTCAGGCTAGTTTTCAGCATGAGAGAAGATTATTTGCTTGGAGATCATCTCAGTGTCATGAACAAAACTTATAGGTAGTTTGGGAACTATAATTTTTTTTCTCAATTTCAGAATATTTTTTACATTAAGATTTGCAGATCCAATTGACTTGCCTCCCCCTTCAAGCTCTAACTCCATGCAGGTGTGTCTCTGTAGCCATTACACCTGCAAGCACTTCTGGGCTCTTTTAGGATGCAGACTGGGATGATTCAGTAGTCCAGGCAGGCAGGTGGGAGAAGATCTGTGCAATAGGGTTTTGCATGTTTTACATGTTCATACTGGAAGATGCAGGGCCTTAGTGCATCTACATAGTACTTCTAAAAAAATATCCCTGAAACAGTGCTCCAATAAAAATGTCAAACTCTGTATCCTGGAGTATCTTCGGGGCTGTGGTGGAGTCAACCTGCTAGAGATCTTGGAGAGCATCAAGTGGGTCTTCTACTTCCCAAGTGGACTCCAGGCCTGATTTACATGCAAGATATCTGGCACTGGCTCTCCTTGCAGTCACTGGCTGCCTCATCAGCTCCTACCATGAGATAAGGGGTATACACTTTCAGAGCAGGGGGAATAACCAATTACTTTTCCTTTCAAGACCCAAGACAGCTCTGGGGCTATCCATACTGTGGTGGTGGGGAGTTGTAGGGAATCTAAACACAGGCTGAATGCTGGTTGCCTTAAAAGAAAAGTTTGGATTACCTGCTGTATGCCAGGAGTGCTCAGGGCTCCATGGTGTGCAGTGTCCAGCTCACACTACAGCTTCCTTGGCCACCATGCTCACGTGTGTGCATGTCTTCATGGGAACCAAGGTCCCTGGGCCAAAGCACCATGAAAAGCTGGGACGCAGCCTCAGCTGCACTGTGCAATAGCATAGCACTCTTGGGTTATGTGCTCCCTGTACTGTGGTGGAGCAGATGCATGGGTGTTACGTTGCACTTGTTAGGGAAGATCCGACTTCTGTCCTTGGAAAACTTCATCCTATACACAAGTTCAGATTTGATTCTCTCTGCAGTTCTTAACAAAATAACCCCTGTACAGTCTTTCTTTTTTTTCCCATTCCCATCAAGCTCTTCAAAGGTTCACTGGACATGTTTAAAGCAATTTCAGTATATGTTAAAAGAGAACCCTAAGAGGATGCCAGGAAATCAGTCTGTTATGGAGGATTTTAGTTGATTTTTCAAATTAATGTTTCAGATCACCATGCAGCAGTAGATATAATTAAGTGTCAGAGAGTGAGGGCTAAATGCATGAATAAAATATCTTATTGTATCATTACACTTTTATAATAAGATTTACTTGTCAACTTATAATGTAATAATGTAACTAACAAGATAATTTATTTCTGAATGTAATGAAGATGTACAGAAGGCAGAGGCAGGACCTTGTGAGATGCCAGCTTCACTCTGTGGCTGAGCCTGCTGGGTAGCATGCACATATAATGAAGGAAAAACCCTACTGAACTGAAGGAGGGGGCGTAGGATGGATAGCGGATGAGGAAAGAGCGGGAGTAGGCTTGAAGTTTGCATTTGGGAGAGGAGTGAAAGATGAGAGAAAAACTGTGATAACAGAAGGCATAAGAGTCTGCTGGGGAAGACGATACTGAGTGTATTTCTCCAATTGATAGAGCAAGACATTTCCATAATGTAAACTTTCAGAGAAAGAAGGTTAAAATAGCTAATTGCCTTGGTGTGGGCTGAGAAGATATGTGTGGAAAGCTATCCCAGACTGGATGACACATGCTAACTTGTCTGGCTATGTAAGTTTAATGATGCCTTCCTTAGGAAAAAAGAGGTCTACTGGATGTCAACCAGGAAGACAGAAATCTTTATGAATTTTCTCCCAGTTTAGCTACATCTGATAGAGACTATGATTTATAAAAATGTGAGAGCTACTGAAAGAGGATGTGAGGAATAATTTGCTACCATCTCATTTCTAAGACTATGGATGCACCAGGTCCTGGAAAGGTCCTGCTTGTTGCTGTTTCTAGGCCATGAGCAATGCTCCTTACTTGCCCTCTCTAAATTTCTGTCAGTGGAACTCTATAGGGACAGGCATGTATTTGCAAAGAAACAGAGGGCTGTGCTGCCATTCTGGCTGGCTTCAAAAATAACCCAGGGAGCTGCAAACATGAGACCCTGAAAAGTCTGTGGTTGCTTCCTTCCTGGCTCCTTCCCCCAGACACTGCTTCTTCCAGGGACCACCATAATCAAGCAAGGCAGACAGGGAAACATGTCTCCCCATGTCTGGGTGGGGAAAAATATAGGTGCAGGTGTGCTGGGGCTATGTTCAGCATCACTGAAGCAGGTGAGTGGATGCAGGGTTGTCTCAGAGAGAGAATGGTACATCCTAAACTAATCTGTTGATTCTTATTAGACCTGAGGTTTGGCCAAGTGCTGAGGGAGCTGGCTCTGTTGATATCTGTGCAGTTCTGCAGGGATCCGGTGGGAACAGTTGCAGGATAGGCTGCAGTCTGTGGGAGTCCTGGAGCAGGCTATGAGGTGGTGACAGGGTCCCTGTATAGTCATGGTGGAAGAAAGAGTTGCTGTGATTATCATCCGTGGTGCAGTGCAAGGCTGCGTTGTGGAAAGTGTGTGATTTCTGTATAATGCACTCTCTCTCATATATCCTATGTAATCTACACAGCCGGGCAACACACGGAATAGCAATGGCACACAAAGTAAGTGCATTCCTGAGCTACGTAGCATAAATATGAATGAGAGGTAACATACTGCACTTTAAATATTTTGTATATTGTGCTGTGTGTTATGACAACTAGTACACTGTGGTACATTATTAAAAACGTGAGAAGTACAGTAACCTGCAAGTGATGGTTTGTTTTTCCCTTTATAGCTGCCAGATGGTGTGGAACCATTTACACAACATCTGAGTGTTAGTGCATTTTAACCAGGGAAAGAAGGATCTTGCTCAGTGTTTTGCTTTTCATTTTTTTTTTTTTATTTTTTTATTGTAACTACCTAGCCAGCATATTTGAAGATTTTTTTTGTGCTGGACAAAATAAAGCCTACATAGTGTGACCTTATTTTGTATTTCCAAGTCATTTCAGGAGCTTCGGTGTAAGCAGAGAAAGAACAGTTTCTCATTGTTGCTTTTTTGGCAGTGGAAAAATAGCGAAAGCTTTATTTACTATGATTATTTTGTTTCTTCACAGAGGTCTAGTATGAAAAGATAGTGCTTGGAGATCCAACCAGACCACTTGCTTCAGGACTATTTTAAAGGATCTCCTAGACATGAAGGAACATACGTACCACATAGACTTAATGACATAAGGCAACATTATATTGTCCTTCTGGTCAAAACAGCGGACTTACAAAAGAGATCTTCCACTTGTATGCAACTTGATAAGCATACTATTCCTAAACTAAGACAGTAGGTTATTAGTCTTAGCTCGTTTGTATTTTCTTGGCTGAGATGGTGGCACAAAGCAGGCCACAGATGAGGCTCCAAGTTAGCTCTTCAAAGAGACCAGGAAGTTTTGAAAATCAGTATTGTCTTGTTTTATTTGAATGGAACTTCACTTTTAAAAATAAAGCTCTAAGAAAATAGAGATCACAGACTGGAAGTTAAAATAAAGAATAACAGTAATTTTATATACAGCTCTTATATTTCCCACTGTGTCTCAGCCAATGAGTTCTTGCTTCTGAGCTTTACTCCAGTTAACATTGTATTGGTAGCTTAGAAAAAAACTGCTGTGTCCCCTTTGGTCTTGGTAAATCCCTTATCATTGCCTCTGAGGTCTCTCTGCGCTGTGATTCTTACATGCATCATAGCATACAACGTCTTGATTCTTTTCTTACTGAAGAAAATGTGAAATCTTGTCTTCTTCCAGAAGTTCTGCCAGAATTAGTCCAAAAACATTTTTCTTCTTAAAGACAATGTTTTAAACAAGTCAAATATACCCCCAAACACACCACGGGTATTATGATGATGCAGATTTGAATTTTGCCTTCTGCAGTGAAGGCCAAGGCCACAGTTATACTGTGGCATGTTTAGAGAGACCACAGCTAGCTTAAAATTGCCTTTCTTGGATTCTGCTGGCAGTGCTGTTAGGATAACACATTCTTGCTGTGGGCTCCAGTGAAGCTGGGAAATGCAGTAATCACGCAAGGGCATGGACTCTGCGCACAAGATGGAAAAAGTGCAAAGCCTTTATTGCGCAGTGAATATTCCCTAAATGCCAGTACCTAACAGGATATCACATCATATAAACAGGAAAGATGTTCACCTCAGGGTCCCCCAATCACCTGGGGTATTGCACAGATGTTACCTATTATGGTAACAGGCAAACAATACCCTATAAGGCCACAAACTACAATTATCACTTCTCATAGGTCCAGCACTGTCCAGAAACCCACAATCCTCTCTCAGCCCATCCCCGGTGACCTGGATGCACTCCCAGGATCACCTCCGGAGCCAGGAAAGAGGCTCTCTCTCCGGCCCTCAGGGCCTCTCTTCCAGTACATAGTGCACCCCAACAGGGAAAAACTTCAGATAAAAAGATTCACTAATACAGTTATTCCATGGGTACTGACCTACATAAAACTAGCAAAAGTATGTATATGTGGGCTACAGATGTTGCTGCTTAAGTTTAACCCTAATGAACAGTAAATCTTTTCTGTTGCTGAAGTCATAAATTTGATTCATTAACTGTCATTTTTCCAGTCGCCTTTTTCTAGGTTTGAGGTTTTTTTATTTTCTGTTACTAGTTCCAGTCATGTCAATATATAGCTCTCTGTATATAAATCCTGATATGTTCAATCCCATCAATGTATTTGGCTACCTTTCCCTCTTAAATGAAATGAATCAATACACCTTGATGATCAACTGAGAGAAATTACCATTTTTCTTATTTTTTGTGGAAAAATGATAAAAAGGAGAAAGTTTTGGTAGATTTCTGGACCTGGCACAGTCTTCCTCCTTTGAAAGTGTGGATTAAAGTAGTGACCTTTGCTGCATGTACAAGGGAGAAGGGAAGGAGAACTGTTGCTCACCTTCAGTTTCCAGCGTTCTCCCACCTGTTCACACTGTAGGAAGTCACCAACATTCAAAGTCAAATTCCAAAAGTATTTGAGCATTTGAAGTCCGCATTATAATATTGGCCTGTGTCAGTAACTTCTATCCAGTCTTGGAGAAAGGGAGGATGAGAGGAAGGGAGGAGATATTGTATTACATTGGTAGTCGATTAGGGTCATTCAGCCTTACAGAATACATGTATTTTGATATAAACTGATATAGTACATCTTCCAGAAATACAGTTTTCACAGTGGGTAGAACCTTGTGGACAGGTAGTAAAATCCCTGCACTGACCAGAAACTGTTGTGAACATCTGTTCCCTGACTACTTAAATTATACTTGGACAGTTTGATGCATCTCTGGCATCCATCCCATGTGTTAGCGGAATGAAAATAGAAGAGAAGAAGAATGTAAAATCAGGAATCCTGTTGGGTTGTAATATTTCTGCTCTTTCTGTTTTCTTCTCTGTCCAGCAAATGTCACATCTTTGTTTAGCAACACATGGCATCCTTTCTTTCCCTCTATTATATTTGCAGCTGCCTGCTTACTTATTTTGTGTACATTACTTTGAGCCATGCAAGACTTTAAACTTAAATAAAAGGCATGACAAAAGAAAGAGAGAGATTTCTATAGAAATATCTTCTTGTGGAATGTCCTGTTGAGTTAAATCCACCCTACCAAATTCTTTCATGAATCTCATCTTTCAGTACCATCTTCACTTGAATTCTGCTGCATGACTTGTGTCATGCTCAGGGGTTTTATATAGCCTTGGAAATGAGGCCAGGAGAAGGATGATTAGTTTGGTTGAAACTAATTGTGGTGGCACTATTGTGGTGGCACACGGAAATCTGAATTGCCTTCAGCTTCCCCAGATATTGCAGCAAAAGAACAATTAATTCCTATCCTCATGTTAAGCTACGCATGCTCAATTTTTAGGCTGTACTTATGCACTTGAAGTGTTATTGCAATGTGACAGGTTTTCCATTCTGGCAAAAACAGTGCTTGATTTAACAAAAAGTGAAAATCAAAGCCACTGCACAAATTTTAAACTCCATTTAAAAAGAGCAATAATCACTGATTAAGTCAGAATTATTAGTGTTTTTAAGGGCCTTTTTAATCGCAGTTTGGCTCAAGAATATAATCTCATTTTGGCATGCTTGCATGAAAATGGGTTGGTGCCTGGGGGTTGGCTTTCCACAACAGTAATTTGGAATATGACTCATCTATCATTAGTTTAAGCACATGTGGAAATATAGACCTTGTGTTTTATAGCAGTGGAGAAAGACTATAACATGTGAAAACAGGTGTACCTCAACTGTGTGGCCTTAGGAAATGCTCCAGATGATATTCTTCACTGCCAATGGCAGAGAAAGCCTTTTCTGTGTACCCTGGTATAAATCTGCTCTATACATAAAAAGGAACACATTGTGATTTCAGTAATCATACTGGGCACAAAACACAACTACTAGCTTGTATTCAAATGAAATTCTGTAATCCTTTCCACAAGCTCAGAGCTACATTCAGCTGGGAAATCTGAGAATAGATTATGTGCCTTATGAGAAATGGAGTACAGTGAAAGACAGAATTATGTGCCTCATTCAACAAATATGTTAATACTGAAGATTTTTTTCCCTTTGAGGGTAAAGGAGGAGACAAAATCCTGGAGGTTCCTGGAGGAGGCAAAAATCCTGGCCACCAAAGACAACCAAAGTTTCTATGCTGAGATTCACGTGCTAATTCTGTCAGGTATGCTATCTGTCTTCCCAAGCATTTAGGGCTTGCTAAAATCCTTTTTTGCCATTCCTCTCCCTGCTTCCCTGATGTAAATCACTTCTATGCAATTCTTTGGTCTGATTTGCAATCAACTCATATATTGGTACAAGTAAGAAGATTGAGTTTAAATGCAAAATTCTTCCACATTAATCCTTCACAGAATCATTACTTTATAAAGCCAAAGCTTGCTTCAATAAAAGGAAAAAATTGCAATATATGTAAAAGATTTAAATACTGTATTAAAAACATAGAATCTTCTTTCCTCCTCTTCTAGCCTGGATTATTTTTTTCTTCTCCTTCTCCTTCTCCTTCTCCTTCTCCTTCTCCTTCTCCTTCTCCTTCTCCTTCTCCTTCTCCTTCTCTTCTCCTCTCATATATCTGAGTGCCACATCTCCATAAATAAAGCACATCATATAGTTAAAATGGAAATAATAGCTGAACTCATGCTTTTCCTTTCCTCAGTTTTTAAGACAAATAACTAGGAACAATTAATGTAGGAAGATGTGCGTGACGCTATATTTCTTAGAAGAACTAAAGTCAAGGAGTTGTATTTTGTACTTTGTCTCTTCTGAGTGAAAGAAGACCGCCTCTTGCCTCTTCTGGCATGAGTTCTGTACCTAAGAATGGCAAAACAGGTTCCCCTTACAGATCAGTACACTCCAGTGGAAGCTAATGGTCCTGGACTAAAAGGAAAAACAATAGCACAAATAAGGAAAAAAAAATATGTAAGAGAAATCAAAGTAAAAGAGCAAAGCTAAAAGCAAAGGATAAGTGATTTGCTGTGATTATTGCAATCAATATGTGCTCCTTTTTCTGTCCATGGAAAATGTATAGGTATATACTAAAAAGATCTCAGAATAACATTAGCAGGGTATATAATATGAAGCACATAAAAAAAAAATTCCCCAAAACCCCTCATAAAAAACCCCAACAAAACAAAGGCAGGGATTCTATGTAAGAAGATACAAGTAACCTAGCACTTTTGACCTGGGAAAAGATAAACCTGATAAGGGATCTAGTAAATGATGTTATGTACAGATTATTAGGCTTGCAGTGGTCATTACAAAGTTGTGTAAAGTTAGTCACATCTCTGACCACCTCTGATCATTTTGTTTCTCTAGAGGATTGAAACAGAAGCCAGGTGTGTGTTCATCTATATACAAGTCCCCAGTTGGGTAACAGATGCTCATTTCTGCTAAAAAAGGCATTTCTGAGCATGCACAACTGATATGAAATAGAGAAGGATCTAACAAGATTGAAGGACTGGGTGGGGTTAGGAAGGTTGGTAAGAAGGTTTACTGTCTGGCACTTAGCAAGATATAAGATGCCTGGTAGGACTGGGGCAGGCTGCAGAGCACCCCAGGTTTATGTACAAAACAGTGATGTACAATCTCCTACCTGCAGGATGGAAAGACATTTTTACAGCTGTTATATGTCACGCAGTCCATGGCCCTGTGTGTGATAAATACATTTTCTGGGGGTGGATGCCCTTCACATTTGGTGTTGCTATGAAGGAGGCAACTTCTTTAGTGTATTTTCTCAGTTCTTTTGATTCCTGCATCTTTACTCAGGCACTGCTTGCAGGCTGCTGCCAGGAGAGCTCACTGAAAGAGCTGCTCATGGTTCTCACTCTCACCTGTGTAGTGCTATTGATTCTGTGTACATCATTCTATCATCTCTCCCTAAAACTTCTGTAGGTATGGAGTAAAATGGAGAAAGGGGCAGAGCTTATGTGGAAAACAGGTCATTGTAATCAGCCCTTGAATTCAGCTAGAGAGGAGAAACTCGAGCCACCTCAGGGCATTTCCATTCAATGTATTTTTAAGTTGCTCCTGAGAGTTTACACATGAAATATATTTATTAAATGTGCTGTAAAAATTGTTCTTCAATTTTTTATTAGCTTAATTAAGTATTAATATCTAATTTACTTTATACCTCAAACTTCAAATTCTAATTTTTTGCTCACTACAATTTATTATGAAGAGTATTGTCATAATTATTTTGTTATGTTGAATGAGTATGCATCATTTAAAATGTAAGTACTTTTACCCAGAATAACAATCAAAGATAAGATTGGTGCATATGCAAGCTATGATCCTATCTCCAGAAGAATCCACAAACTTCCCATTATATGTGTCAGGTGCACACGAAATATAAAAACCTGCAGTGGAGGTTCACAGCTGCACTTGGGGTACCTGTACACTGTAATGTGTGTAGTTACAGCTTGAATGCAGTCTGAAAGCCTCTTCTGGCTTTGGTGCAGGTACTTGGTACAGGTCTTATGCCTCTGTTCCAGGTATGGCAGCAGAGGATGCAAACCGTGTCTTTTAAATGCTAAGGTAATTATTTTGCAATTAGTTCCCTGTTACAGCTGCTACACAGCTAATGTTGCCCATGGTAGTTTGCTTAGAAATAGCTGAAGAAATTCCACATGAGCTGAAATCACCATTGACAGCAGTTTATAGATTTATAGAAATAAGAAGGTGATATTGCTGTTATTTTGCTGAAGGGAAGAAAAAGGAACACTGGAATTAACTAGATAGGGAGAAACTGGGAGTCTGATGGGCTGCACATAGAATGGTCACTCAATAAATCTAAGGTCTAATATAGGTTCTAGTGCACTCTTGCAGGATGATTGTGTCACTTAACTCCTCTGAATCTGAGTTTTTCGTGTACTAAGGTGGAAGTAATTATATGCAGCTACCATATAATATCCACAGAGAGCTGTGCAGTTGGAAGGTATTACTGAACCTATCAACAGAAAAAATGGGAGGTACTTAATAAATTTTAAGGCCGGAAGGGAACATCATGATCATTTAACCTGTCCTACTGTGTTACTGAGGCCATAAAACATCCTCTGTATGATGTTTGAATTACTTCTGAAACTTGTAGTTTCAGAAAGGCATTCAGACATTTTCTACTCTTGATGAGAATACTTTTAGAATCTGTACCAGTAAGCTTTTCTAAAGGCAATAAATAGAAGCATATCTTTAGTATCCTAGGGAATACTGTGCTTCAAAACAGGAGGAAAAACCCATTTAAAACAGTGTGAAGATATTCTTTAAAGCAAAAATCAGTTTGTTTGAGTCAGTGGAAATATCTTCCTTGAATAAAATTGAAAATGTTAATTCTGTTCCCTCATCCTGTGTTCCTCTCTGTCTGAGCAGGGTGGAGGTCTGCTGGTGCAGATGGATGTCTCCATATGTATAGTGTGGGTCTCCAGAAGCTGGGCTCTTACACCCAGTACCTGTCCCTGGGTCCCAGTCTCCCCTGCTTCTGGCACTTGGACGTATGAGCCCCCAAGGCTGTGGCTTCATTCCAGCTGCTGGGACAGATGCTTTGACACACACCTGCAGTGGCATACACACCCACACACCACACACCCACTGGGCCTCGCTCCTGGAACTCAGCCACACAGTTCATGCAGAAGCTGCTCTGGGTTACGACTCTCCCCTTCCTCCCACCTCATTCCCAGAGACACATGCACCAATGCCCACCCACCCCAGAGAGTCCCTCACCCAGGAAAAGAGGTAGAGAGAGGTTTAGCGAGAGGACAAGACAGATTTCACTAATGGGGTGCAGGACACAGCCAGATGAGTGTGCTGACCAGCCCCTGTTCATACATAACTGATCCCTTGTATCCCCTTACTCTTCTATCTTTCTGTGTGTGTTCCTTCCCAAATCACCTTGGTCCTTCCCTTTCTCCACCTCTGGTTCCTGCCCTAAACATCCCATAATCAGTCCTATGCAATCCTGCAATGCTCTTCCTCTGCATCTCACAGTGCATCCCGTGTCCCAGGCAGTGGCCCCCTCAGTGTGGTGAGGGACCTGGAGAGCAGCTCCTACTGCCTCATGGGGATGGATGTCCCCAGTCCATGATACTGAGGCACTCCTGTGGCAGTCTTGGAGGAGCTGGGTGTGGGCTATTTCTCTGACTGGGTTATTGGGGTTTCTCCACCTGCCTTGAGTCCTTGTGCTTCTTCATGGATGTGGAGATGGGCCTTCGATGGCCTGATGGCTAAGATGGGGCTGGCATGAGGTGGGGCAGGGCATAATTTGAACTCCCCTTCCTACCTTTGTGCCTCTGTGGTCCACTGTGTGTGTGCAGTCAAGCTTTTTATCCCATTACTTAACAATTGTATTAGTGGAATGCATTGCAAAATCACTTCTTTTCCTCCTCATGTTTCTTTTCAAACAAGACATTTTCAAATTACTTAAGTGATGGTGAAACATTTCCTCTTGGGGAAATCCATATTAAAATATTAAGCAGGAATGTTTCCAGCTGGCCTCTCTTAATAGTTTTTGTGGTGAAGATTTGTACCGTATGAAAATACTTAAACAGCATATAAATCCTCCTACCTCCCACTTGTGCTCCTAATAGGGAAAACCAGCTCGCTCTGCACCTAGTCATCTTTGCCAATTATTTTATGATGGAGAATCTTTGCCTGGAGGTTCTCCAGTCTTTCTGTTGTTTATTGGGTGAATCTATACCTTAAGTAAAGTAAATGCCTAAATTTCAGATAGCTAAAACCATGTAAGATGGTTCCCATTCTGTATATCATTTTGGAGGAAAAAGGTCAACATTTTTTCTTGCAATCACTGCTACGTGAAAATGTAGAATGCTTTTCCACATAGTTTCCATAAGTGTTTAGACTAAAAATGTCTGATCAAGCAGCTGCATTTCAGGAGGTCCAATAGGCCATAAAAATAATCAGTGGAAAATCATGCACCCATTTTTGTACCTTTTTTGATTTACAACTGTAAAAGTCTGTCCAAACCCTTTATCCTGCAAGGTATTTACCAAGAAACAGGTGTTGACACTGCTATGGATTCCAGTGCAAATACAGCACGAGAGACAAAAAAACCCTGGTAAACCTCATGCCACAAGTTTAAAAATTCTGCATCACCCCTTTGTCAGCCATTGGTCCTGAACACTGCTGATTGGGACTGAAAATGCTTCTTCTCCAGGCAATGTCCTTGCATAGTCCTGCATCTCCAGGTACTCTATTTTGCACAGACAGCTGACCTTATGTTGAGTGCCTGTGCCATGGGGATGTATTTTATTATGTGGAATGGTAGATAGGAAACAGTGCAGTGAGGGCAACTGAAGACTTTTCTATCAGTCGTAACTAATATTTTCTTTCTTAGATTCCCTACCCCATTCCTTATACTTGCCACCTTGATGAGTTTCAGAATGATCAGGCAAACAAGAATTTTCTCAATTCTCTCTGCATCTTCCTGTTCAAGATTGACAGATATAATAACATCAAATAAAACTAGAGTGGGTGAGAAACACTGTTGTAAAGTTTAACTGTGGTTTAAAGCCAGCTGACTAAATAGCAGTGAAGAGAATTTTGCCAATTATCTCAGTCCCTAGCTGATTGAAAGATTTAATGGAAGTGTCATCTTTGCTATAAATACAGCATTACTCTTCTGACATATAGAGAGAAATTGCAGGAAGTATACTGTATTTTTAGCAAGATTAATTTAATGTTGAAAAACGTTACTTCTTGAAACATTAGGTATTTTATATACAGTTGTATAATTGAGGACCGTGATTATCACAGCAAATATAATCTGATTATGAAGATCCTTTTTTAATCTATTATAGATACAAATCTAATGTATGCCTTTTAGAACCTGTGTCAAAATGAGCATGGCTTTATGAGGCATTCAACTTCTGCCAAGAAAAACAAACTGGTGGGGTACCAAGATAAGTGATGTTGGTAACAGGATCTGTGCCCTGTAGAAAATCATAACCTCTTCTTTCTGCAGTGCTTCCTCTGGCTTGTATAAAGCACGGTCCTGGCACACCCTGCCTGTTCCCCTGCCAGAATTTGGGGTGGCTGGAGTCCACCACAGCTGCCAGATGAGTGCATTGCACTGAGACAGGGAAGGCATTGCCTCCACCAGCTCCATTTTCTGCCAGCACAATGCAGAGGAAGGCATGAGTCACCCTGCACACGCTTCCTGTATGTGTTTGATTAGCTAAGATTTCTTTTATATAATTAAATTTTTAGAGAAGATGTATAATGGCCTGCGTTTTCCAGAGTAATAGGTTACTTTGCCTATTCTCAGCTTCTTTGCTGAAGTTGGTAAAACTGAGTGTTCAGATCTCTTCTAAAAACAGACCCCACTTTAAGGATGAAGTCAGGCACATGCCTTGGTTTAAAAAATGCTTGCTGTTCTATCTTCTGGAGGGTATGTGAAGTATGCATATATTTATAGCAAAATCCTCACCTTTTGTAGTCTTGATTTTACTGTTTTTTCTAATTAAAAAAATATGCTCTACTCAGAATGTTTCTCAAATTCATTACATCTCAACATTGCTGTTAAAATCAGTACACACTTCTTTCTAAAATGTCCCCTATTTTTAAAATCCATATTCCTCATGGTTGAAATTCCTCTTGCCTTGTAAAATAGCAAATGATCTTATGGGACTCGATGCAATGCAGACTGCAGGCAGCCCAGAGTAATGAGGGCTGTGGGCTGATGGTATTTGGCCCTGCTGGTCTTTCAGCATAATGTGTACAAATGAAAGCGATTTCGTAGTGGTTTTTTTGTTTGGCTTTCATTTGGTGGTTTTTTTGGTTTTTTTTTCCCTTTAGACCATTTTGATGTTTTCTGGATGAGATTGCTATATAGCTCTGAAAACTGGCTACTGCACAGGTCATGTAGCTATTTTGATATGCATTTACATTGCAAATTCTGCCCATTTTAGAAATATTTGGAGTACATATGTTGCCATGTAATTAAACTGTGATGGTTCCAGTGGAAGTGTTGTGCTTTATCAAGCTCATAATATCAGTTGAAAAGAATTTTTTTGAAGAAGAGGTACACCACACAGTGTGGAGAATAATATATCTTTTCACAATTTATTGAACTTCATTTAGATAATTCAATTTTTTGAAGTCCATAAATACTTATTTATTTGGAAATGCTTGACATTATGATAAGACGTACTAGTTTGAAAGCAAACCAGTGAGAGATTTGAAAGCAGAAATACAATTTAATAGGAAAATTAAAAATAAATGCAATAGTACAAAAACACTGATAGAGTCAGGATATGACCTGACACCCTGTCGGGCAGGGTGGTGGTAGCAGTCCGATAAAACGGTGGCTGCAGTCCTCCTGAAGTGATGGATGTAGTTCTGTTGAAGTGGTGATCCTGTAGAAGGGTCTGGTCTTCCTCTGAAGGTCCGGTGGTGGTTATGTAGCTCTTGTCCTCTGGGAATCCAGTAGGTAAGGGCTGACTGTGGTGTTCCAAACCTCAGATGATACCCAGGTAGGAATGCTTGGTTCCTCCCCCTGGGTGGAGCATCTCACAATGGGATTATGTAATTTTATGAATTATGCAGCGAGGCTGGATGGATTGTTAACAGAAAAATCTTCCTCCGGAGGGAGTTACCAGGGATGTGTCATGGAAGAGACAAAGAACACTGCCCCACCTGGTTTTAACAGATGGTGATAGAATACACACTTTTGGTTGCACCTTACATTGTAACCTAAGACATGTGACTATATCAGTTCTCATGTAGCCTAACGAGAATTAAAGAAATTAAAAGCCAAGGCACTAAGACAGGAAAGTCAAAAGAATCCTACAAAAATAGCCAAAAAAATACAGTATGAGAAAAGAAAATCAGACACATTTAAAATTAAATCTGACATGCTATTCTCAGTCCACCCCACTGTGTCTAGGAACTGTTGAACAGTGGGTGTTTTGTGATTGTTTTTCCAGAGTGAATCCCATTCTCAGAAAAGGTCCTGGCCTGATACAACCGGTGTGCAAAAGGTATGTTCTTTTTTTAAAATGTTCCACACATGAACTGTAGGAAAATCAAGAAAAGTATGAGCTGCCGAGTATCCTTTTCTTCTGGGAACTGAGTGGAGAGAAGGGCATTCAGCATTCCATAGGATGGGCTTTCTCTTTGTTTCCTTTTAATTTACTTTTAGCTTTTCGTCATTGGATCAAGTTCTAGATAAGAAAGTTATGAGATTTCCTTGCCTCTCTTGCCCATAATTGTTGGATTTGTGGGAATTTCTGTGCTTGACATCTCTATTATAGGAACATAAAGGGTTCTTAACGCTAAATCTCTCAATTAAGCATGGCTTTCGTGGGGTGAAATATTTTTTCTAGAAAACATCTCATTACAGGCCAAGAAAAATCAAGCAGACCTGGGGCATTGCTCCCTCCCATAAAAAATTACAAGGAAGCCAATGTCCTGGAAATGCATTTATTCACTTTTGTTTCCTAGTGCAAAAGAGCCAGTTCTCTAAAATAAAGGAGCAGAAGGTTTAGCTAATCTCCCTCTGAATGAGGTTTTTGTTTTTGCTACAAGCACAAGGAAGTTTTTGCACCTATCTCTTTGCAAGACCAGGGTCTACTACTGAGTGCATTCTGATCAAAATCAATATTAGACCTTGGCACACTGGGGTTTGTGAAGGAGTTCAAGAAATAAAAATCTATTTTCATAGTAAAGAAAATAGAAAGCATGAAAAACAGTCCAAAATAAGATTGTAGAGTTTCTCATTTCAATTTTAACAGAAAAAAAATTAGATTACTGTAAATTTAACTGCACAATGTAGATGTTTACTTGAGATATGAAGGTAGTATTTTCTTCTAGCTGAATTTGGAATCTCTTTCCAGAAAGCCTTTATCCTCTGCAGTAGACATGAACACAACAGTGTGAGCGCAAGTATAGCATTGCATTCTGCAGCTGGAACAAGCAAACAAAAGGCCTCTCTGTAATTGGATGCATACATTAATGCAATCGAAGGAGACCCTCCTGGCAGTGTCTCTGTGGCACAGAAACAATATTACAGCCAGGAGCAGCTCTCTTCTTGCCTGCTCCACTCCATCTTATTGATACAAGCCTGGACAATCAAGCTGTATATGAAGTGGATGCATCCGTTTAAGTTGCAAGCATCATTTAAAATAGTCAGTTAGTTGCATATTTTACATATTGTTATACTGTAATTATGCAGCTGTATCATGCTTCTCATCCAGAAATTCCTGGAAATCTGAAATTGCTTGTTCCTTGTTGTGGCCACAGGCTGTTGAAATTCAAATGAGCTTTTTGCTCAGCTGCAATTGTATTAAGTCTGCAGGACAGCCTGTGATGCCTGGATTGGAGGAAGGAGACGACTCTTGTTAGGAAATGTGTGTTTGAGTGTATTGGTGTTGCTGAATGATAGCTAATCATCTGAAAGGAAGGCTCTTTACGGGAGCGATGCCTTGCCAGGAGAATAGGAACAATTCTGGGCCACATCCTTAGAAGTAATGAATTCTCATTTCTTTTCAATCTAGCAAATGCCCTCTTTAAAGGTTAATTCTTAAATAGTCACTTGGGAACAGACGTCTCCTTCAGTCTGATCTCTGTGAGTCAAGCAGACTGCTAAGAAACTTCAGTTTGTCTCTTTCGTTGCCTGATGCCCCTTTGCTTCAGATTAAAACTGCTGATAAAGATGATTTCAGCTGCCTCATCTCCTGCATATTTTTTAATTGCTGAATAAAGGAATGAGCTGAAGTAACTAAACAATAGCAAACAGATATCTAGGCAAGTTAAAACTGTTTTTCCCAAATTCCTCCCTGTTATGTGAGGTACTGAGGCAGAAGGGAACATGGTTTTTTTCTATATCATTCTGGTGGCACAAAGGCTCTGAGGAGCCAATTGCCTTGGCTGAGCAAAGGACCATAAAGGCTGTTGAGATGATACAGTAAATTATCATTTTCTCTTATTCAGAGTGATCTGGCTGAAGGCTGAGTATCAACTAAAGTATGTCTGTGACAATCAGAAAAGATGCTGTCCTTGTTCCATGGCCCTCACAGACCTAGATAATCACCCCCATCTCCCATCCACAGCTCTGAAATTCTTGCAAAGATAAAACAGAATGAAATTGTTTTGACACTGTTCGTTCATCTGTATGAGCGTGGAACAGGAAGGTTTGACAGGAAAATACGTCAGAGACATATGATAAACTAATACTATCCAGATGAATGCAAGAGCTGCCTGGAATATAGAGATGGTGGGTAAATTGCTTGAAATGAGCCTTATTGATTCCACTCCGTGTTGATGGGGCATATCTGAAAGATGAAGTTTCATTTAAACACTTGGTCACTGCAGTAATTAATTGAACCCTGGGACAGTAAATGTAAAGGACTGGCTCTGATTCTTTAGAGCTGCTGACTCTCTCTCTTAAATATGAACCATGTTAATAGCAAAACAGCTAATTTATTATGATGAAATGGAAAAATACCACAGCACCCTTGTGGCCCAGGTAATGCAGCAGCAGGTTACTGCTCTGATGAATAGGGATGTTGATCAGCAGATGTAGCGCTTTCTAGTCTTAAAAGAGAATAGATCAATTTCTTCTTCTTTATGAAGAATGATTCCTTTGCAGTGCTGCTGAGAGATGTGGACATTTACACCTAAGTTAATCACCCCCAGAACAATCCAACCACTACAGGTATTCTTAGCTGTTATTTTTCTTGCTTTAGAAATAAGCAATTAATTTGTAAAACAGGAAACATGAGAGAAATTTGATTTCTGTTTCTATACCTTGGTGGTATTTCTATAGGCTTCTACTGCTCACATTGTATTTAAGGAAGATCAGAGAGGGGAAAGGCCATCTCCCGTGGGCTGGGAAGGCTGCAGATGGGAACATGTGGGGCTTCTAAGCTGAGTGAGCTGTATTTGAGTGGGCAGCCTAGAGAAAGGCTGGGGTTCAGTAGATGGCACTCTTCCCTCAGAGTCAGGCACTTTATCCCTGCCTAGGTTGAGCTGGTGTGGAGCTGGGAAAGGGACATGAGCTCAGTGCCCTCCACATTATTGCAAACACAGTTTGGAAACTCTTTACACACCTCCGGGAGCTGCTGGTTATAGGCCTAGTGCTCCATCAGCATTGTTTAGAGGTGCCAGTTATAAACCCCTTTTTTCTGGCATTCTGGCCCCACACCTCCCTGCTTGCCTTTACTTGATTTTTAGAGGTGATTTGTATCTGAACACACAGAAGAGCACAGGAATGGAGCACACACAGCTGATCCAGCTCTGGTAGCAACTCTCTCCCAGTTTTTCTCTCAAGCAGTGTCTGAGATTTCTTATAGTCAGGTTTCATAGTAGACAAAAAAATGACATAGTGACAGTGTTGATGAATGCCCTGAACAACTTTTTCGAGGCCATCACCAAGGAATAGCATTATAATGGTATTACTGAATGAGTGACATTTAAGATGATACATTATGCTTTGCATAAAGATGACTCCTAACATAAAAATCAATGTCTAGATTTTATTATGTCATTTAACTTAACTCTTGATTTTCATTAATTTGGGAAACGTTGCACTCCCAGCAGATACTTAGAAAGGAAAAGGCAGCTTTGTCCTCTATTGCAAGCACACAAATAGCAAATCTTCCCATGCCAAGATTCAGGTCTATTTGCAGAGAGTTTCCTGCTGTTCTCACTGCCCCTACTTTTGGTATGGTAATAAGATCTTCGTGATTTAAGAATACTTCAATAATTTTCTGTAACAGTCTTTTCTTGTGGTCCCTCCTGATCTCACTTCCATGCTCAGCCTATATCATACTTAAGAGCTTACCCAAGGCTTTCTTCAGCTGCAACAAAGGTGAAGCAGCACCCTATTGCCTCTCCTTACATTTGCAGATGTGCACTGATGTAGTCCTGCACATTTAATCATGAAGAGAAAACACAGAGCTGGAAATGAGGATGACTATTCTACAGTAAATTCTAATTATCCCTTAGTGTCAAACTGAAATTGACATCTGACTGTGATCCAGCTTGTGAAAAACATCCTGAAAATTTGTTTAGGGAATAGAAAAATGACCTTTTTAATACATATATAAATATCTTGTTTCAATAAGACCAAATGCTTTGATGATACTTTTTCTAGAATAGTTTCAAAATTATAGGGTAGATTTATATTAGATACTATGAATAACTTCTTGACTGGTAAGCAGGATGAAATTCACAAAAAAAAAAAAAAAAAAAGCCTTGTGAGGCTAAATTAGACAAAGCTCTGCCAGGGATGCTCTATTTAAGTTGATGGTACCTAAAAAGCAAAGGAATGGACAGTCAGTTGCTGTCTTCAGGCAACTCCCAGCCTGTCAGTTCTGAGATACTCTGCAATAAAACACATTATCACTAGCAGTGAAAGAAAATGCTCTGAATTTCTCAAAATGAAATGTTTCAGCTACATCAAAAAGGAATGTGTAGACTATTTTTGTAAAATCTACAGATAGAAACATTCCTGCAAAAGTGCTTTGATTTAAGTAGGACACAATCTTCCATCAGGAATTTTTTTAACCAGTTTTCCTCTTCATCTCTTTGGGGAGTGCTTTGCTACACCACTGTAACTTTCACCAGAAGTTCTTCCAACGGCCTGTTCCTTGGGTGTTTGCTAGAGAAGTGGTTTCACAGTTCATGTATTTCCCAGTCCAATGTGTTTGGATTGCAGCTCTGCAGGACCTCTTGTCAGTCTGGCTTGTCTGACTCACAGCAGAGTGCAGCACACTGAGGGGAGAGGTCCTCGCAACAGAACATACATTGCGAGAGAGGGAGGTCGTGCTGTCGGGTTTCAGGTCATTGACAGAATCCAACCCTGCAAAGGCTATGTCTGTACGTTGTTTGTGTCCGGAAAACTTCAGCCAAGAAACTGTCTATGTGGCTCTAATTGCAGGTCAAATGGACAAACGACAGTATGTGCTTGACTCTCACCATTAATCTAGTTTTATATTGTCTGTAACCAGAAGCCATGTCCTTTTATCAGAGGGTTTTACAGGTTATGTCTACAACAGTAAATAAAACAAGCAGGGGCAGGTCTCCAGTCTTGAGGCCAGTTGATGCTGCACGGTGTGTGTCCAGCCAGAAGGAACTTTCCTCCCCTTCTCCCATGAATCAGGACTGCCATGTCCAGGCTACCACTGCAGAGAGGCCTCTGCCCTTGCTACCCCTGAGCCCTTCCTAGGCAATGTTTGAGACAGCAAAGCCAAAATCAATTTTGGGGACTGTGGTAACAGTAGGAGAATGTTACTGTTGAATGGAGACTTGCAGACCAGCACACGGCCTGTACCTTGACCTTCTTTAGTTGATTTCTGTAGCTGTAACCATATGTGAAGCTGTACCCACTCTCTGTATTTTCTCCTCTCAGCATTTTGCTAAGGTAAGGAAGGGCTATATTGACTTTCCATGACTCCCTACCCTCGCAGATAACACACGAAGAGGTGGTGTGGCTTGTCCAGGTTTATGCAGTAATCTTGTAGAAAAGCTGGAATGCCCATGCCAGGCTCTATGTCATACCAGACTACCATTTTTTAAAAAGGTGCACTAACAGAACCCTGTTTTATGCAAGGATTTCTTTTGTCCATTGTGGCAATGGGTAGGAGCTTCAAAGTATGTGTACTTAAAAGTATTCTAAATCATATTTATGAAACCAAAAGACACCTCAGAATAGATGGGAAACAATTAATTTTTAAACACATTTCTCCCCTTAAAAATTTGATAAGATACAGTGTTATTTTTGCCTCCTGTTTGTTTAGAGTGAAAACTTTATTTCAATTAGACTGGCAGCTCCTCACCCCCCAAAAGTTCCATAACTATCAGCTAAAAATGCAGAATCAACAGAAAAATCTGTTTTATTAATTGCTCACAAACATAAATCGTTCAGACAATACAACTCTACTTCCTGCTTGGGCACTTATCCAGGCAGAGCTCCAGCTGAGATTTACTTCCTTTTCTTTAATTTTAATTGAATGTGCTGCTACAGACACTGTGCACAAATACGAAGCAGAGTAACTGACTTAATTACGTATTTTTTCCTTGGAAAGCATGACTTTACACATCCCCTTAATACAACCACAGTTCCTGTGTAATCTCGCTCCCTTTCTCAGTTTGGGTTTTGACAGATGGGCTGTGTCAGACTGAGCAGCCGTGATCCAAGGTGTTACCGCTCTGGGCTGCCCCGTGCCCCGTGCTGCTGGGAGCTGCCGCTCCGGAGCGGGGTGCCAGGAGCCGCCGTGCTCCGCTCGCGGCAGCCGCAGCCGGGTGGAACACTGATGAGCTGAGGGCGCGATCCGTGCTGAGCAGCAGGTACGTTTGTCCCGGATGCCTCTGCTGCGGGAAGGCTGGCTTTGGAGAGAAAAGGGGGGGGGACAGACGGGGTGATAATGCCCTCAGCCACACTTACCGGTCTGTCAGAGCCCCGGGCTTCCTCTAACAGCATCCCAGCACTGCCTCCACACTTACAAATTTTCTGTTTCAGTAATATCGGCACAAATTTCCCTGTGGCAAACACCAAGCCACTGTCCTGTTGTCTACCATGTGCACACCCAAATGTTCAAAAACCCTAGCTGGACTCCCCAAGCCATGCTATGATAAAGCATTTGAAAATTGAATTCTGCGGTTTTGCCTTATGATATTCAAACTGTACAAGAATAAAAGATAGCAAGTTAAATTTTTTTTGTAAATTTGGTTGGGTTTTTTTTGTTATGATAAAGCTGAATTTTCACATATCTGCATGGATTCTTAGGGACACAATGAACTCCTTCTTCCAGGACTTCTCTGAGACACTGGGGTGGCCCAAGGCACTGCCAGAGCAGTGCATGTTCAAGCTGTGGTCCCACATCAGTGCCACTGCCAGGTTCTGCATGGGGGACAAGGAGAGGGTTTTATCAGTAGACTAAGGGTGTGTGACTGCCCCCTGGAGCAGAGGTGACATCACTTCTTTCCTGCAGGAAAGAGAAGGCAAAGAAGAGCAGCATGAGGCTGCGGCAGAGGGATGTTGCTGTCAGGCAACTGTGTGGTCTCTGGGGGTGAGGGAGCTCATCATCTTGCTCCACATTAGCCCAATCCTATGGAAGCAGAGTGACGGCCACTGTCATCTCAAGGGACTAGTCTGCCTGGAAATTCTTTTCTTTGGCACAGTCAGCATCTACTCTTCATATATCAGACTCTACATGACTTGCTGCCTCTTTGGCGTTGCAGTTCAGTGTGTTGGTTTTGATCATTAGAGCCTCTCACTGTCTTTGTGCCTTACTCCGTTCAGCTGGGAATTGTTTTCGGTGAGAGTCATCTGCTCTGGAGCTGATCCCAATCTCAGCCACAGATAACATCAGTGAAATGCAAGGTCTAGACACAGATTCATGATTAAGAAATAATGATTTATAGAACTCTTTGACAGATCAGTATATGTCAAGATATGTAAGAATATTTTAATGTGACTTCAATAGACAGATTTGCTGAATGTCAATGGCAAATCATTTGTTCTTGGTAAGGATTTACCTTTTTTACGTGCACTGTATTTACTTGTGCAATAATTGTTAACAAACTAGCACATATATATTTTTCTTTCTATAGCATGTATCAAAGAGCTATTTATTCACAGTACAGTGATCATAAATTTGGTTTCCTTAGTGATTTCCCCTGTGTGCATGAACTCTGGTTTATGTTCAAAATTCTTTTCCCTCTTAGATCAAATTATTTGTCTTCAGGGAAGATGGGTAGACTGAAGTGACACAGTAATATTTGTGATGGAAATCTGAAAAACGAGTGCTTTTGTGATTATTTACAAGGCAGATATTGGAGAACTGTGTGTTCATTATGTTGTGCTAAAAATAATAGGTTCAAAAAAATCTGGCTTTTATCCACAGAGGTGGAATGGAGCATGTGTTAATCCCAACACTTACAATTGCATATCAGGAAGATAGATGGAAGAAGAAATTCTCAAAAAACTCCTCAAAACATAAGTTTCTTTCTAAGATTTCCCTCCTTCATATGGATTTTCTGCTCCATAGTCTTGTGACTCTGGAGACATGCCTTAGATCACTTCATTGTAGTATCATGTGTTGAACGGAGCAGTGTTCAGGTGAGCAAATGAGAGTAGGATCAGCCCCTTGGGGTTTCAGTATCCAGTGTCAGGTTGTTTGAGGAGAAAAATAATCTATTCTTACACACTTTATTCCTTCACATTCTTCATTTCTACCCTGAAGAAGGATTTTTGAAAGTATAGTAAGCATTTGGGATTTTCAGACTAAGAAATTTAGAAAGGGGGGAAGAAAATTTGACTCCTTTGACTCGCTTTAAGCATTAAAATCTTTCCTTGTTTTTTAAGAGCAAAGAAACTTGACTTATAAAGATGCAGGTTTATATGAGGTTGCAACCGTATTTGAGGCTGTACAAGTAGGATCTGAATGATTTTGTTAAAGATGTTAGCATATCCACAGACCCAGTAATGTGTAATGACCCTTACACTGCAACCTTTTGGGAGCTGTGCTGTGCTCTGACTCCCTTTGAGATGGGATGGCTGACAGTACTGAGTTTTCTCTTTATCTGTAACTCTCTTGTTATTTTTTTTAATACTGGAGTACAAATGTGAGATAAATTACAGCATTGTCTTGGCTGTGTGGGACGCAGTTCTTAGACCATGGATGTGTTATGTTTGCTGTTATAATGGTGTTTGGGGGCTGTGATCAGGATCTGCTCAGCTGTCCTAGATGCTGTCATACTTGCAGAGTTCATAGTAGTTGTAGAAGTAAGTCTTGAGGAGGGACTTGAAGGTTTGAAGCTAAAGCTTTGTTCTTCACTGAGCAAAGAAAGGGTGAAAAGCCTCTGGAGGTAAAGTGGAGCATTAAGTAACCCGTGGCAGCAGCAGGGATAGTGAAGGGCATGGGTAAGGGAGCTTGAGCTGATGTTAGAAACAGAAGATACTCTTGTTCATTTCCACAATTCTAGCAAAATGTTGGTGTTCAGTTACCTAGAGTGTGACTGCCTTAGAAAATTCAGCAACGAAAAGAGCAAAGCAGCATTTTCTACGTTTTCACCTTCATTTTGTCGCTGTTCTCTGCATTCATCCTTCGGTTGCTCATACACTGAGAGACTGCAAAAAACCAACCAACCAAACCCTAGCAGATCTAGTAGTTTTTTTTGCATGCTTGTTTTTTTTAATCCTGCTTAACCAGATAAAAAAATATAAGGCATACAGCAGGGGAATATGACAGCTGAGGAGAGGAATAGAAAAGGTTTTCATGTAAAACAGCTCGTTTTGGATTGACACAGGAATTGATTGTTTTAACGACTGGGAAAGTAAAGGATGCTTAAAGGCAAATTATGTATTTTTTGAGACATATAATTTCTTCAGCTCATGTCTTGTAGAAGTGTTAGGATCTGATTCTGTGGGAAAACTCAGGATGGACAGTGAAGTTCATCTCAAATTTTCAAAGCTATATTGACTGTTTTGCTCTAGTACATTATGACAACATAGTAGAAATCCTTTTGGCAGCCACATAGCCCCTAAAATTTTCTAAAGCGGGCTAAATGGTCAACAGTTTATTAATGTTCCCATAATGATGCCATTATGCAGCTTGTTTCTGTGCTGATTTCCTAAGTAGGACACAACAACTTTCGTGGTGGCAACTCTTGTGGCAAGGGCTGAGTGAAGTGTGTCACACCATGTGAGTTAATTTGGTCTAACAGCAGTTCATTCCCCAGACAAATAAGGAAAGGCACTGGTCTATGCAAAAAACAGTCTTGAGCTATGCTCCTTTAATGTTGCTGTAACAGTGTGGTAGTGTTTTAAAAGGGGTAAAGAAATTAAAATTCATAAACTTAGGACTTGCATGGCAAACCTGACATAAGAATTACAGCAATTGATTAATGCACTTGTTTTAAAATTACTGAGGAAACTTATAGAATACTAGCTATTAGCACATTATTTACTCAAGGTATCTCAAGATGTGTGGTCATAATAGCTTTTGCCTTAGCTAATTCCTAATGGCCAGCAACATTTTTGTTTTCTTATTTAAAGTTTCTCTGAATAGTACACCATAATATCAAATAACTGTTTCTGAAGGGTAGTTAATGACCCAATATATAGCTATTATAGCAAAATGATATCTGTTAAGGAAGCAGTCTTTAAAAGAATAATTAAACAATTTTCATGGAGCTCTGGATGGTGGAAGTGCAGCTCCTTAGCATGATATTTATTTAAGCACATTTTAGGAGCAATTTAAGTCAGACATTTGTTTTTCTTTAATGGACACTGGAAGTTCTCCACCACTGAACAAACAGATTTTCACAGTTCTAGTTGTTGCGTTCCTGAGCAGTGTTTCTCTTGAAAGGGTTTTCTACCAGCTGTGGACTTACAATTTATTATGTGATGCCGAAGATCTAATGTCTTAGTTAACAGGCTGTTAATTACGTTAATTGTGCTTAGGAAAAGATTATCATGAAATTTAGTTAATAGTCCTTTGCAGTGCAAAACCGTCATAATATAGAGACTTGAAAATATCACCATGGTATCTCTTAGTGAATGAGAAGATGAAGAAATGAAAAGGATACAGTGCTTACTGCTGAAACCTTACAAAAAGAAAAAGTGAAATTTCAAAAGCAATAATTTCAGTGGAGTCATGGTAGAAGTCTTGCTACAGCCCATCCAGCCTCTGATACTGTTATGCTTTGTCCCATGTCACTGATAGTCTTTCAGAACATGATAGCATTCAAGGTGTAAAAACTGGGTAAGTATAGAAGTAATGAGAATGAAAATCCCTGAGGTAAAGCCATGTCATGACATATTTCACTACAAGGAATAACATAGGCAGATATTTCCATGAGTAATGTGCTAATAAAGTAGTGTGTTTGTAAAACTAGATTGAATGGAGCAAACTAGAGAGGGTTTAATAAGACATATGATATTATTATAGAGCTTATTTGTGCTTATTTGCAAGTCCTTGATAAATTTGCACTTGGGATATTTGGTACATAATGGCAATTCTGGAGTCACTTGAAAGAAGTGAAAAACCCAGGTGAAGATGTCCATGAGAAAACAACAGTTCCACAAGGTAAAAACCTACAGTGTTTTTTGGAGTCTTACATATACAGTACACATCTTTGTGTTGGGTAGTAAGCTAGATGATTTTAATTTGGATTTATAAATCTTTAAAGTTATTCAAACTTGGCACATATACTCTCTGTCAATTAGAAAAATGTAGTGTTATAAAAAACATACTTTAATAAGAATTTTCTGTAAACTAATTTTTTTCAGGATTTTCAAGAAAAAATACGGCAAACTAGTTTCCCTGTCCTGCTACCCTCAAATCCTCCACCTCGCCTTCAGGTTTCAAACAACAAATCAGTATTTATTAGGAGTCAGTAAGTTACTGGGTATTATACTTAGCATGCTATAAACTAGGAATTCACAGGATGGACCTCTGGATACAGAATCACAGAATGGTTTGGGTTGAAAGGGACTTTAAAGGTCATCTAGTTCCAACCTCCTGTCATGGGCAAGGACATCTTCCCAGGGACCAGGTTGCTCAAAGCCCCATCCAACCTGTCCTTGAACACTTCCAGGGATGGGGCATCCACAGCTTCTCTGGGCAACTGTTCCAGTGCCTCACCACCCTCACAGTGAAGAATTTCTTCCTAATAGTCTAAACCTACCTCTTTCAGCTTAAAACCATTCCCCCTTGTCCTGCCACTACATGCCCCATCTCTCTCAGCCTGTTGTCATAGGAGAGGTGCTCCAGCCCTCTGATCATCTTTGTGGCACTCCCCTGTGCTTACAGCAGGACTAGTACAGAAGGTTTCTCAGAGCCATGACCAGACATCTTTTGAATATCTCCAAGCGGGCAGATTCCAAAACATCTCTGGGCAACGTGTTCTGATGTTTGACCAACCTCTTAATAAAAAGTCTCTTACTTATGTTTAGATGGAATTTTCTGTATTTTTGTGACCATTTCCTCTGACCCACTGGACACAACCAGGAAAAATGTGGCTTTGTCTTCTTTACACTCTCCTGTCAAGTGTATCATTGATAAGATTCCTTTGATGCTTCTCTTCTCCAGGCTGAACAGTCCCCATTCTTTGAGCATTGTCTTGTGTGAAAGATGGTCCAACCCCTTAATCACCTTTGTGTCCCTTTGCTGAATGCACTTCAGTGCATCCATGCCTGTCTTGTACTGGGAGCCCAGCAGTGGACACAATGCCTGGCTGTGCCTCCCCAGGGCTGAGCAGAGGGGAAGGATCCCCTCCCCTGACCTGCTGCCAACATTCCTAGTGCAGCCTGGGAGGCTGCTGGCCTGATTCACTGCAAGGGCACGTCGCTGGGCTGTGCTCAACCCGGTGTCCACAAGGACCCCACAGCCCTTTTTATGGCAAGCTGCTTTCCATCCAGTTAGCCCCATGCTGGTGCATGGAGTTATTTTTATACTTAAAATTAAATTAGTTTTTTTTAAAAAAGCTAAAAGCAAATATTTCAGCCTTTCACTTAAAAAACCGCAACATTTCTGCTTTGCTTTTTTTTTTCCCTCCATAAAAGTGTCAGAACAGTAGCTGAGCTTCAGCAATACAGTAAAACACCACTGAGAACACCAAAGCAGCATTATGTGTAACCTTATGTATACCATAAGGAAGCTTGGAATTAAAATATGCAGAAATATAGACGGATTGTGATAAACAGTTGAAACTTCTAATAAGAAAAAAGGCATGGATGATTGTATACTACAGCCAGTTTAAGTTATCTCTCTTACTTTTATGTGGAGTTTTTGTTGTAGGTTTTGGGTTTTTTTAAGAATTACTCAAACAGCACAGCATATGTTGCTCAGTTTTCAGTATTAGACATCGTCTTTCAGGATCAGCTGAAGAAATGCAAAGGAATCAATGATATAGTCCCAGGGCCAGTTCTGACATATTTGGAAGCAGAGATGGAGCTGCTCTTAGGCATTTTTTGAGGGCTAAATGTGCAGTTGACAACAGTTGGAAATGCATTAACTGCAGCCATTGTAATTGAGACTGCGAACAAGAAGTGGAGTAGGCATAATTTTCTTGTTTGGATTTGCCACTAACTTTGTTATGAGAAAACTTGGGCAACTAAAGGCACTACAACAATGCACCAGACATTTCACATTTTGTTGACTCTCTTGGAAACCAAAAGGCTGTCTAGCATCTCAAGCAAGATAGCATTTATTATGAAAAACAGTCTGATGAGAATCCATCATATCCCTGCTCAAACATTCCATTGCAATGCAAAAGATTGTAAGAGCTGAATTAATTAGTATACACTGCCAGTGGCATATGCCAATGACGATATCTAGTAGGAAATCAAGTTATGAACGGGTAAATGCAGGTACACTGGTAGCTCATGCTAGAGAGATTTGGTTGGTGAAAATCTACCATTTAAAGACCAAACCTTCAACTGAAACATTATTTCAGATTTCTATATCATGTGATAGCTGAAGTATTGGCTATAAAGGCAGAGCCAGTATCTGTCAAAGGAGGTGTGCTTCTGGGCACCTGGAAGAGTATGATAGAGAGTGCAAAGAGCAGTTATATTGAACAGAAACATCTTGGAACTAGCAGGACAACAGGAAGCAAAACAAGAATTAACATAGAGGATGGACTGGAGACTCATTTGGTTAGGTTTTTCTCCTAAAAGATTTGATGGCAAGGAAAGGATCTATAATCAGGATATTTGGTTTTTTTGTCCTGGGTGCCTTACTGTGATTTGAATACGTGTAGTGTAGAGTGACTATGTGGATCCAGAGTGTAGACAGTTTGTTTTATGATGCCTTTTCTCTTTTGGCCTCAAAAACAATAAGAGTATTTCCACTGTACATTTTCAGAACTTGATGAGTTTTAAAAGCATTCTTCCCATGTGAGAGCATCATATTAAGAAAGGAATTACCAAGCTAGAACAAAAAAGAAATTTTTTTGCCACATGAAACAAAAGGAATATTAGCCTCTTCAACAGCATGCTTAAGAGTTTAATTTATATGCAACATAATTGATCTGAGTCATAACAAAACAGAATAAATACCTTGGAGATTTCAAAGAAAATGTTAGTATTATTGCTCGACTCAAGTACCGAGTGATAGTAATATAAAAATATTTATTTTCACAACATGTTGCAAACATGACAGCTTGATAACGTTCTTGATTATTATAGCTGACATTTCCTTTGAAAAATAATAAACAGTATGATCTCCTGGAGCAATTACACAAATGATTATTGGGAATGTGCCCTGAGATATTCACAGAGAGTAGCTCTCAGAATGGGGCCAGGGTTCCTCCAAGGCTGGTGTCGTGGGCTGACAAGTGCCTCCCATCTCTCATTGAGCAAGTAAGAACCTGAGCCTGAGAAGTGAGAAAAGTAGGACTTCCAGAAAAGACATAATGATTATTGAAAAAGGCTGAGAATTACTGTGCTTCAAGTGAAACACAGGAAGCCACAATGCCATTTTTTGTTCAAATGAAGCTGATCCACTATGTTACACAGAATTCACAGGAATGTATTAAGCACTTAAGGATTCCTCAGTATAAAGAGCTGTACTGCATTTCTCATCAGTTAAATATTTATTTCTGAGGACAGCTAAGGACAATACTTTTATGTGCAGAAGTGATAATGCTGTAAATGCAGACAAATGTTGGTAAAATCCCTGTAGGATGGTAAAGCTTCAAGTACAACAATATTTTACAAGAAATCTTGGAAATCTTGAATGCCTCATGTCTTGAGCAATGAGGGGAAGTCAATATAGATAATTTTTAACATACTGTACAGTGCTTTGCACATTACTAAATGTGGGTGAATGAATGTCTGTGCACAGCAACTGTAATACATTGCACAAATCTTAGGGCTGTGAGCTGATTGTTTGTAACAAAAAAAAGCCATGAGTAACTGTGCCACTATGCAGCATTTCTGAAGTTCAGAATGCTTCTGTTATGGGAGTTAGGGACTTAAGAGCCTAATCACAAGACTTTTGTAGAAATTAGTTGAGTAATTTTCATTATTTCACATAATTCATTTTATTAATTTATTGTATTTAATTAATCATAAATTAATCACATTATTTATTAATTCACATTCATTTCTATCTAAATGAATACAGTTTTTTAATAAACAAATAGTCTCTTTATAAGTAGTTTCGTTTACGAACAAAACCTGATTATTAAAGCCACGTATTTTTGTTTGTGAAACTGCAGTTTGATGTTTAATAACTGAAAATATTATGTTGCAGTAGAGAAGTAATAATGGCTAAAACTGTCTATAAAAAGTTTTGTAGGAAGTACAGTACTACATGGGCAATCCCTGTGCTGAAATGCATGTTTTGCACTCCTTTTCTATCATTGAAGAGAAACTATGGGATGTATAAGCTGAAAACTCAGCTGATGCCAGAGCAATTTCCTGACTATTATATTGTTATTCACTAACCATTTCATCACTCGGAGTAGGATATTGATATTTTCTTCTCTAGAAGGTCACATGGGTTAAAAGGATAATATTTTGTTCTTTTTATTAAACTCTTCCATTTGAGAACACATTGGGTTTGGTTTTTTTCCCCTCCATGACAGTTTCTGAAAATAAAAGATGGCAAGGCCCAATTTTGTGTATAGTTTATGGTCTAGTGATAGTTCTGCATAGGAAGAAATTGTCTGCTCGGCACAATGAAAATAACTCAGTAGAGCCCCAAGAATGTGTTGTCAGCAGCACTGTGGAGCAGTGCAGTGTCATATTCAGCCTCACACATGTAGCTTGGGGAAACATGCTGATGGAGAAAGTTGAAAACTTACATATGGAGAAGAGCATGCCTTTCACCAGCAGTCAAAAGTGTCACAAGTGTCTCTTCCTCACACCTGCTACAGATCACAAGGCTGTAAAGAGGATGGCTTGGGCCAAGTTGATGTAAGGACAAGAAAAAATGGGCACAGACTGAAAGACAGGAAACGTTTTTAATGTGAGGGGGACTAAGGACATTGTGGAATCTCCATCCTTAGAGATGTTAAAAAGCTGTCTGGATTTTGCCAAGGACAACTTGCGTTTGGTGGCCCTGCTTGAGCAGGGGGTTGGACCAGATAACTGACAGAGGTCCTTTCCAACCTTGACCACACTGTGACTCTGCAAAGACATCCCAGAGGTCATCTATGTGGATGAAATTCAAGAAGGCACAAGAAGGTTTCTTGTACCTTCTGCTCTCAGTACAAGAAACAGTATTACAGTCAAAGGCTGTGATGTGGTCAGAATTTCTTGGCAATGCATATTTCTGTTTTGACTCCAGACCAAATATGTACCTTAAATACATGATATTTGTAAGAAAATCTTAATCTTTTTCATCAGTTCATACTCTCAAAAAATTCAGGTTTTCTAATCTTCTGAGTCAGAGGAACAGATCTTTTTACCTGACTGTTTACTGATATTATTCATATACACTATTATGCGCAAACTTGACAATATTCGTATATAAAAAAGCACAGGTCAGACATTTGCTGTACAGGTAATGCAAAATATTTCAGTGTAGGTGTAGAAACCATAGGAAAGCATAAAGGAGAAGGTCAGTAGCTTGCTGCTGAGTATTTAGTCTACCGAACATAATAGCATTTGGGTGGACTTATTAATTGCACAGTCCAGATTTCAATTTCTCTTGTGACTGGGTGCAAAACGTGGGTACCTTTAAGTAACTAATTTTTACAGACAACTGTGATAATTATTACCTGAAAGAGACATTGCAGAAATACCTGATCAGTTACATAAGCCACTGAACTTTCTGAACATATATTTTCATGTCTTTTATTTGCCGACACAAATATGCAAATTATTCTCTAAAAATCTAGGCTTACTATTAAAACTTCTTAATTTGTGAAACTGGACTGTGTAGAAAGAAGAGAAAAGACAAAAGGAATTTAAATTAGTCCAGATAGATTTGCATAATGTGGGAATATCACTACATTTTAATATCTATTATAATGTTTCTGATACTTAATAAAATCAGGTTAGTGCCAGATTTTAGTAAAGGTCATCATAGTGCATTTTCATTTTATAGCTACCAACATTTCCCCATTTATTAAGATTATTTTAAACTGAATGAATTAAATGAATGAATGACATACTACAGAGGTAAATATTAAGGAAGGAGAATTATTATTTAAGTTAAAGGATGGTATTGGCAAAAGATCAAATGACTGTAAATTGGCCATGAATAAATTTAGAGGGGAAATTGGAAGAAGGCTCCTTATCCGTCCAAGAAGTATGTTTCTGGAACTGTCTGACAAAGAGGGAGGGGACTGAGTAATCTAAACTGTTTTATAAGTAATGTGATATGCTTTGGAAAGGATCACATAACTAAATAGGAGATCTCATGGAGTGAGATTTGTCAGAGGATCCTGGGAAGGCTTTTCATCCCAGGGCACAAGTTTGCAGTGACAGTTTTCAGATACGTGGTGTGTCAGTATTCCCAAAGAGGTCCCTTAGAAATGCTATTGCCAGAAATTCATATAATCATGTCCACGTTGCTGAGTTTCTATTCAGCACTGGTTAGAAATATCAGTTTCCTATCTTGATCTATATTTGGCTTTCTTTGGGTCTGCATTCGCTGTCCTCTGAAGCCTTCAAGGTGAGCAAGTGGACATAGATGGGGTGAAATTGTACCTTTAATGGCTTTGCATCCTTAGGTGTCTGGTTGCTGTCCCTGATCACACAGTCAGTGTAAAACTGGCAGGTGCCAGGTATGAGCTTAAGAGAAAGTTCTTTCCTGAATTTAAATTAGCAGCAGTCCTGCAGTCTGTGTCTATCTTAGGGCTCTCTCTGAGTTTTATTTAGCAACTAAAGCACAGGGACCTGTGGTATTAGCAAGATTCTCTCTGCTTTTACCTAGGGCATAGTTCAGGCTTGGCTTTCTGAAAGAGTGCTGGGAAGATTTTTTTTTTTATCCTTTACTGAGTGGTATAGATGTTTTCAGACTCTTTTCAAACCAGACAGCTGTGGCATGGCTGCCTGAAATTTGGAAACTGGACTCTGTGAAACGGCTAATTTCTCCCATCCTTTGTTCTCAAATAAGGTAATAATCTTATTTTAAACAGAAAGTTTAAATTCCATTTCTTAACAAGTAATACACATTCCTTAATTTTCTAATTCTGTAACCATTTTCTTATAGAATTTTTCTTCTTGATCATCTTTCTTCACATTGGCACTCCTTACTTCACTATATGATTACGTGGGTGAAAGGAGACACCTGAAATGGAAGCTTTGCCTTTGATTCTGATGCAAGAGGGAAGAAAAGAGGATACAATGTAATCAGTATTTATCAGTGGTTAAGCCTTTGCTCCTAAGAACAAGGATCCCATGGAAGCCAGGTTGTGAAGTGTAACGACAAAGCTGAAAAGACAAAATTGCTTTGTACTTGCTTTGACACCTGCCTTTAGCAGTGTTTTGAGCTTCAAATCTAAAAAACCAACAAAATGCCCTCCTGAATAAAGTCAGTTCTCACCCTTTTGTGAAACACTGCAGGCAGTGTCTTCAGTACCACCCACTGTCTGTCCATCTGAGGCCCATAACTAACCAGAAGCACTGCTGATACCAATACCATAACTTCCGGTTCTCATGTCTGTGTGTTATGCATTGAGTGTGGTTATATCACGATGAAATTATGATTCGTAGTGTTCCTGTTGTTTTTCATAATGCTCTCCCATTAAATACCATGAAATTGTGAGTGCAATACGAAATAATTCCGACCTTTTTTTTCTTCAGATTTGTCAAAGGACTCCAAAATGACAGGTAAAGACTATTAATTTATGTATGGTCTTGATTAAGAGAATTTACTATGATGACCACTTCTTTTCCCCCTCTAGATTTTCTTAAATCTGATCTTCTTCACTGTTCTGACTTACAACCTTCTTCTTCAGGGTGAGGGAAAACAACTCCTCCTATTCCCTGTTGCAGAAATGAACTTTACCGTGCAAAGGCTGTCTAAACCCACATTCCAGCTGTCACTGAAAATTTTAGCATATTACAGCAAATAAACCAGTCTGCTGCTGAAAAATAAATTAGAATTAGAAGTGGTCAGAAATGCTTTGCCCTGCTCAGCTTGCCTATGATATATGTGATGAATTTCAGTAAAAGAGGTTTTGATTACAATTTCCATCAAAACTTCACTTTCCAACAACAGCATTTGAGTAGTTTGCCAGACCTATATAGCTTCTTGGTTAGGAAAAAATCTAGTTTGGACAGATGATTGAGATATGTAGTTCTTTTAATTTGTTTTAAAGGACATGAACTATATTGTAAGGGATATAAGAGAGAAAAGTAAAAAAAGGGCCTAAGGGCTCCAATACAGTAAAAAGAGTTTCAGATGGCAGAAACGAAAATTAAAGCATGCAGGAGAAAATAAACTGGAAAACATATACTAAGTGGGATGGAAAGAGCAGTAAAGCTAAAAGAGACCTTAGGGAAGAGAGAGGACAGCAAATTAGACATGAATTTGTAATCTGATATTGAAGCAAAACAAGGCAATGAAATTTGAGCTATTTGTACAAAAGAAGTGCATCATAAAAATACTCCAAGTAAATGAAGTAAACATTTTGCATCTAGCTTTCCCTATAGTGGGTTTATAATCTCATTTTATTACTAGAATTGCAAATATAGAGTGCCAAAAGGGTGAAGGGCTGGATCTGGTAAAATATAGGCCATGTGAGTAGTATCCATCTTGCCTGATTTTACAGTCTAAAAGTTAATTGACATCAAAACAGCTGCCTGTCTTAAGAGGAGACACATCACCCTTTGGATCTGTCTGTTTCTACAGAGTGTCTCAAGGGTGACCAATTTAGACAGCTGAACTTTTCCATAGCTAAGTTTTAAAGAGGTGAATCATGTATTTTTGTTTCTAAAAGACCTGAGAGAACTGAGATGAGAATGACATGAAAGGTCTAGCATGTCTAGAGAGGCTTGCAAGGTTTGAAAAACTACTGAGATAAGACTGAAGTTCTCATAGCAGTTAATAAGTATAGAAAATAAAATGAAAGCTTTGAGGAATGTGAAAAAATATTTGAGGTATAAATGTACATAGCCAGTAAAAGGGGATTGAGGGGGATTTAGTAGCTTGCAGCTTGTACACGAAGCACACAGTCCAGTTCAGGTGAAGGAAATGAAGAAGCTGCCAGGAGAAAGTTTGATCCTTCAGTAAGATGCTTCTTTTTTTCCCACCTTCTCACAGCTGTGATTTAGTATTGCAGCACTGCCAAAGCCTTTCCATCAGTTTAACTGCAAAATGGAAGGATATCCAAGTTGTTACAACTCAGAGAGCCATTTAATAGGTGCCTTCCTTAAACTGACTCACTATATGAGTATGTGGCATCTGGGTGCCATGGTCAAATTCAGATGAGCTGCAACACTTTGCACACACCACCAAGTTTCTCAGAAAAACACTGCTTTTGTGGGTAACCATTTCCTAAGTCAAAATTGTTGATTTCCTGTTCTTTTACATTCTATTTATTACAGATGCAAAGAAGATATGTTAACCCTCAGGGTTTCATGATAACTAACATTTCATAGAAAAATCTGTGTATTTTTTGTGTAAATTGTTACTTTATTTTTAACAAAATTGGAAATCTATTCTTTTTATGGCAGTTTCGACAAGATGAGGTACTTTGTTCAGTTTTGGTTTTTTGTGGAATTGTACATTTCCTTTTTCTTGAAGTGTAAATGATTTTATTGTTATCAATTTCATTTAGCTAGCATCTTTTTAAGCAGTTCATTGCTTTTGCTTGCTGAAAGATCAGTTTTGTCAACTTTAAACATGTTGACTTACTCTTATGATGAAGGAACTCAAATTAAGGCTGACATAATCAAGCTCTGAGGATGTCACCCCCTTGCCCTTCCATAACCCCGTGAAGCTGAACTATCCTGTCTTGTAACATGCAGCCTTTTATACTGAATGAACAAAGCTGAGGTTGACACAAAATATATCCTGGAGTCAGACTTGCAAAGCTCTTAAAATTACTCACCCAGACTCGAAATCTAATTATCTTTCAGCTTTCTTCCTTTTACCATGAGAATGGTCAATAAAGTGGGTGCAAAGCCAACTCAAAAATGACATTTTAGATGCTGATGGGAGGAGAGGGAGAGAGAATTTTCCAAAGCTGAAAATAACCCTTGTCTCCAAAAGTCACAGGTAAGCTTAGGCACCATCAAGCTTAAATGCAGCATGGTACAGTTCATGTTATACTGTTTAGTATGCACTGAATGCACGGAGGGAAGAGCATGAGAGAAAAATAAATGGACTCAGTACAAAATAAATGGGTAACATAAGGCTTTTGAGACTAAGACAACATTTCACTGCCTCTTACTGTTTATTTTATTTTAGGTTGAAGTACTTTATCCTTTATATTTCCAAGTTTCTATATTTATCTGTGGAGCAGCTGGTACTATTTGTTCTGGGTGATTTAATTTATTTATTGCTATGTATTCTAAAGACATGTAGCTCTATCTTCTAATGGTTTTACTGTGTGCTCTTTAAATTGAAACAGTTGATCAGGGTTTTTTTTGCTGCACTCTCTCTTGAATTCTTTAAAAGAACAACTGTATTTCAATGCATTTTTCTTAAAAATGGAATTTAATCAAAGTGAAGGATAGATTTGAATAATCCTGTATGTATTCATTAAACATGAATATCAGGATGCTCAGGATTGCATCATTAGATTTTGTTCTTTAGTTAAGATGTTCACAAAGTCTGCAAATATATTTGCAAAGTGATGTATGATCTAGCAAGATCCCAAATAAAGCTACATTTCAATTGAATGTGTTTGCTTTCAACAGTTTTCTCTGTCTTAGTACTAGATAACATTTCCTTTTTGCTCAAGTGCTGTTGTCAGATGCAAATAAGAATTTAGGAATCTTGTAAAAATAATTTTTTTGCATTGCTAGTATAAATGTGCCTCTCCAGAAGTTTTTTATTTTAATGAAAATATCAGTAAACATAACCTATCCTGATATCCATTCTGATCTGATTAGACTGAAAACACAGATCTGTTGATTGGCGAAAAATAGTTTGGTAGCCATGGCAGAAGGGAGATTTTACACTATAAAGCAGTTCAAGAAAGAAGTGAGTGATGGACCTACAATATTTTTTCTTTCTTTTTCTGTGCTGCTTCAGGAATGAACAGAGAGCTGTAAGAAAGTTGTTACTGCATGCAGACTCTATCTTTGATGACCCTTGAGAAATAAATCAGCAGTAGTTCCTTATGCAAGACTCCAAATAGCAGGAGCATTGCCACAGCTGACTCACACTCGCACTGCTGATGCCATTGTTTAGCTTTTTGCCAGTGCCTAAACAATCACCAGAGGATACCATTTACATTCACTCCAGGGCAGATGAAAGAAACTGCCAGCTGAAAAGAAAATCATGTTAAGGTCTAAAAAAATAAAGATGCATGAGCATTCAGTTGTAGACTGAATGTGTTTTAGACATTCACTTTGAAATTTTTTTAGACATTCATTTTAATTCATGTGGGGGATTTTTCATGTGCAAACCTAGGCAATTTTTTCTTGATTTTTTTTCTGATTTTGATGATTTGTTTTTTCGACACAAAATTTTTTAAATGCATGACAATTAGGAGAAGAATTATGCTTTAGAAAAACTCACAAGTTTAAGAATCTCCCTACCTAGTATAATCAGGGAGTGCATTTGAGGGAACGTTTACAGGTGCTTAATGCACTACCTCTTTGGAAGCGCAGTTTTTTTGTTGGTGGTTTTTTGTTTTTTTTTTAAGGAAAAGCAATTTGCTGTTGACCTTTGACTTTTCCTTTTCATATAAAAGAGTAGGGGCTTAAAATCAATTTATCATTCACATCCAGGGTTGGACTTTCAAAGCAGATCAGTTTGCTAAATAAGTCATCTGAAAATTTGACTGTTGGAGTCACATTAGGAGCAGCTGTGCCCTCTAATCACTTCTGAGAAATCTGGTTTTTGTGTGCATCCTACAGAGCACCACATATCTGATGCATCTTAAACCAATGCTCTGAGAGCAAATGTTGTGTTGCGTAGTCATTATCTGAAACCAGAAGCTGTTTTATACAATTTATTTTGAACAACTTTATGGCTTGTGCATGTCGATGCATTGACAGATATCACTCCAGCTGGGTTACAGATATTTTATGTTTTTGAACAGAGGTTGTCAGTGAGGAGCAATTATCTGTTGAACAAACACTGGAAAATCTGAAGAAGCACAAAGTATTGTGCTTTGAACTGTCATATCTGTAGGCAGAACAATACAGTAAATGATTCTCTCTGCTGTGTCAGAGCACCAACCCCTCTGAGGCATCAAATATGGCTAGAGCAAATGTTTAATGTTTGTTAGAGTGTAGGGAAGGATGCCTGGCATTCAGTCCTGGCTCTGGAGTTGATGATCTGAACTCCAAACTGGCCTGTAGAGAGGGGAAAATTGCTACGCAAGCAGAAAAGTTTTGCTTCTCTTCCAGCTGCAGTATGAAGTTTTCTTTGTCGGTGCCTTTTAATCATTTTACAGTCCTTAGGAAAAAAGCACCCTATAGAAATTCAAAGTATAAACTGCCATATTAAAAAGAGTAACAGAGAAGCACAAGTGCTCATATATCTGTAAAAGCCAATAAAAGCATATTTTTATGAGTCTACGAAACCATTCCTTATGATCCAGCCCTTGAATGACATGCTCATGCCTTTCTTACAAGCTGCCCTTTGAGGAGCAGCACAGCAGAGAGCAAGATGAATCCAACTGGCCAGCTTAGAAGAGGAATTGTTTCTGTCAGAAGTGCACCAGGCTTCAGTGGTCTGGCTCCCACTGATGGGTGAAAACAGCCCAGTTGTTGGTCAGAGGCTGCTCTTACCAGCAGCAGCACTGTAGCTGTGTACTCTCAGCCTGTTCTAAATATGCTGCTCTATGAGTCAATGCCATTTGCTTTTTACTACTGCACTGACATGAGTCCCTAGAGGAAAGGGAATTTAGGAGTCCCTCATGAGATTTGTGTCTGATGGCCTTTTGATAGCTTTGGGGCTCATATCACTGTGATCCCTTCAATTCAAATAGAGTAGGATGTGTTTTCCCCTGCTCTAGGCCTGCCTATATTCCAGCTGAATAAATATATCCTTATTAATGTTCATTTGTGCATAGACTTGCATTTCTGCTTGTGACTGGATCTTGACTGGCAGCCCACTGGTGTAAATTCAGCCCCACTCCAAGCTCCAACCAGGCGAGCTTGCTCACTGCTGGTATCTAAAGGTATCGTGTTCAGGGAGAGGATATAGTTCATAATCCATTACTATTTAATTGTATCCTCTCTGTTGATACTGCTGTCGAGGGCACCAATTAGTTTCAATTGTGCAGGTGGTTTTAGCAGAGCAGACAGTTAGGCTAATGGGAAACGGACTGTGATCATCTACCTCATTTCACAGAGCTAGGGAGCAACAATCTAATTTGAACTGAGTTCAATTATTCTTGACTGGAACTTGCTTTAAACAAGCAGCTTTGGTGAAAAGAGGCTGTTGGGGCCATTCAGCCTCTTGATTTCTGTTTTGCATGCATAGTTCTCTTCATCAAAAGTACTTGACAGTAACTGGCTTTGAAGCAGCCAATGAAATATTCCTGTTTGGCAACATCTAACGTATGGTGCCTTCCCTGCACAGCCATTTTGACTTTTAATTCTTGAGGACTGTAGGGAAAACTCTTCCTGTTAAAATCCACACAGATAAATCATTTAATAAGAGCAATAGCACTAGAAAAATTATCAAATGACCTCTTACAGGATTTTTGTCAGCTCACAGATTTATGTTTCCTTGTGTGCCCCAAAGCCTGTGTGGGCAATTAACCGTGTTTATCACTGTTTTTTGTCTTCTATTCTGGTTCTGAAAACTTGAAGATGACAAAAGACAGAGGGAAAAAAAACAGAATAGAAGGTAGACAAAATTAAGGTGTGAATGTAAAATGTAACTACACAGATATGCTCACTGATAGATGATCATTTCCCCAGGAAAAGCCAGAGAGCTTATGAGGGCACTCAAGAAGTCAATGCCTTTTTGGTCTTAGGAGGTAGATCTTCTTGCCACACACGAGTACTTGGCTTAAAGGTCACGTAACTGCCAGTCTGTCTGATTTTCTCTTTCTGTAGCCTTTTGAAATAAGGCTGGCTCATCCTCACTGTCATCTTGTTTTTCTTTCTATTTCTCTGCAGGGCTCTGGTCCTGGTTGTCCACACTACAGACATATGATTTTGATCTCTGTTTGTTCTTGAACAATTCAAGATCTGATGGCAGGAAATTGTGGTTGGGACTCAGAGAATAACTCCTTCCACAGGGTGCACCATGCCTCACTCTTCCTACCTGAGAAAGTCCTCCAGCAATAACACCTCAATAGGCCATGAAAAGGAGCTCATGACACTTCCCTAAGGGACAGAAATCATGCAAGGAAACAGCCTTTAATGAACAGGAGATAAGCACTGCAAGAGCACAGCACTAATAGGTTGAGACAAGCTCTGAAGCCACTTTATCTCAATTCCACTACACCTCACCACCCATGCACAAGGGACATAGAGCTGGGACTGTCACTCACGGCTCAGCAACAGCCCATCTGTCCCAGGTCCCCTCCCTGATGACTGAGTGTGGGATGCACCATTACTGCAGGCTCCGGATCCTGCGTGACACTCAGTAATACTGTACTGCTCTCCTGAACAGTCCTGAACCCAGTGGGACTCACGTATGTGAGAACTGCTCCTCTGGCCCTCAGGAAAAAGGAAAGGGGAACTACTCAGAGCTGTGGTGATGACATGCTGGGAAACATCCCCAGGAAAGATGTCCTCCATTTTCTGCTGGTGATACAGAGTTAATTCCTCCAGCATTTAACAGCTTCTGTATGAGAATGAACTAAATGAACACAGACTCTTCTAAATGGGAAAGAGATGAGTGAAGAAGACTAGTCAGGAGGCTGTATGATGAAGAGTGACACTAAGATGGTGGCTACTCACTGATCAAAGTCTCTTTTGATACAAGGGCTTGGGGGATTGAAACGAAGTTGGAAAATAGTAGGCCCAAGGTAAATAAAAGTCAGGCATTCTTCAAGTAGCTGGTAACTAGTCTGTGAAATGCCTTGCTACAGCATCTTGTGAAAGTTAATGTCTTTCAAGAGCAGCTGACACATTAGCAAAAAAAAGTCAAAAGTTGTTAGATATAATCACCTTTGCCTTATGATGTTCCCTTTGTTGGAGGTGAGAAAAACATTTTTGGGAAGTGCTATTAGCTTTTAGTTTCTCACATTCTCTGGTCATATCTAGTTGTGGTCACTGTTGGAGCCAGCATCCTGGAGTTTTGCTGTATGCTGACAAAGCCTTTCCATTTTACTTGAATCCTTTTCTGAAGGATGAGCCACATCATGCCAAGGCTTTCTGAACATCAGATACTCGAAAGGGGCAGCAGGCAATATGCTCCAGTGATATGTGATAAAAGTTGTCCATAGACCTGCATGAGAGGGTGATGGTCTCACACGGGATGCGTTAAACAGATGAGAAGAGATGGTCCTTATGAGAGGGGCTGCTTTTGATGAGGTGTTAAAGATTCTGGGCTAAAAAATTCTGTGCAACTGTATGTGCCACTTGATGCACATCATGGACATAGATGGTCCATGCCAGCAGAATAGTATGTAGTGTGAACAATGTGAATATGAGCTGGTCCCTACCAATTGACCATGGATAGATATTTGTTCCCTTAAATTGCTTTTGAAGTCTGCATGGACAAAAATCAAGAAAGCAAGTGACTAAAAGAGTTTTCTGATGGACTAAATACCAAAATGGTGTTTGAGGATTATTTCTTCCTATATTAATAGAAATGTTATCCCAAGTAGGAAAAAAAATATTTTAAATTAATTGTGTTTCTCTTTCGAGTTCAAAAGTAAATAAAGCATTGAGAAAAACAAGGAAGCTCTGTGGAAATTACTACTGCTGTTATTAAAAACAACTCTTTTGAGCCTGTGGCTATGCTGGAGGGAGTAATAAACATTTCAAAAATCAAGGGCTGGTTTACAAGTGCTGAGCAACTGCGGTAAAAATTTCAAAGGAGCTCATGTCCTATTCAAACTATGATTAACCTGTCTTTTGTTCTTAAATTTAAATGCTATCAATTTTACTTTTAGGAAATGTTACTAAAGAAAGAAGTATAGCCAAGACAATATTATTTTCCCTGTACAACATCTCTTCATGTGGTCACGTTTGGCATAGGGAAAGGGTGATTATGCTTTGCTTATCTAATATAGAATTTTAGGAAAATGAAAACACAGATCTTTTAAATATTCATTAGTTTACATTCTGAATAGAAAAATGTAAATATTCTACCTGATTTATTAAAGATGTCAACAAAGCAATCATAATCTGACAATTGAAAGGATTTGTTCATGGTTAGCATTCATTTCGATCTTTCCTTAATCCCAGTTCATGACTGAATCTAACTGACTTTTATCTGACATCATGAAGATTGGGCCTGTTCTAAGCATGTTCCCTCTGTCATTGAGAGAAAGGGATATTCTGAGCTCTGAAGGCCACTGTGAAGAGAAATAATCTTGAACTACAGCATTTGATAAACGGTATTTGTATCACCCCCCAAAAGTAAATGGATTTGGAGATTAAGTGATGGTTGCTAGAAAAAACTAGCTTAGAGGTTGTTCTTTAAATGTGGTTATTATCTCAAGCCATCTGTATTCAAGCTGTCTCAGAATATTGAGAACGTGGGGTAAAATTATGCTTACAACAATGAAAAGAATTTGTTTATCTATGGCATATTCCTTAATTGTGTGAAACAATCAGGGGAATATTAATTGCCTTCTTGATGAAGAGACCAGCAGCTCAGTTACTTTTAGAAAATAGTAAAAAGTACCTTCCTGATTTAGCACAGAATTCATTCAAGCTTGTGAAAATTTGTATTAATTCAATATATCATTGTTATAAAAACTGCATTGTACATAGTTAGCTTATGCAATAAAGTGTAATTTAGCACTTTTATTTTCAAAGTATGTTTGTGTGTGAATTCATTCTCACATTGTAGTGCCTTCCCTTTTTTCTTTTAATGGTCACAATTAGCATAAAACAATGTTTTTCTCTCCAAGGAAAACACAATTTAATATTATGGACATGTCTGGAAACTAGTAATTATGGAAAATAGTTCTGTTGCTGTTTGGAGATCTCTTGAACCATGCAGGTCCCAAACTCAATGTTTTTGGTGAATCTGTTTTTTCCCTGGAGAAGTCATCACCTGGAGAAGTTAATAGAGATAGACCTTAATCCCAAGCACTGGAGGCCACTCATCCCAGAGCAGAAAGACTTACAGATATCAGGAGAGACTGAGACCTCAGATCAGTGGGACAAAATGAATATGGGCCCTGTGCCTGTGCTTGTGCAGTGAGGGAGCTGCAAACCTGCAAGCTACATTAATCATGCCTTGATGCACAGGGAATCAAGACCCTAAATTCTGTCCAGCTTGTCTTTTTCAGCTTGCTGGAAAGGCACGGAGCTCCTCCTTCACATGTAGTCAAACACCAATAAAACATGCAGAGTGAAGAAGAGAACGGTTTTCCTGCAGGGGCATTGAACTGGCCAGAACTTTGAAGAATATCCACTTAGATGTTTCCTTCTAGTGAGCTCCCAAACAAAAGCCTTTAAGCCACCAAAGCTTGGTTGTATTAGAAATACAAGCTTAAGCATCTTTTTAAGTAGAACAATCTCAAAGTGACTAGCAATAAAAGTGTCTTATAAAAAATTTCCTTTGCCTGCTGCAAGTCTTTGCATTCACACTTACATTCAGCTGACTCAGAAACTTTCTGCGTTGCCACAAACTGTGCTCTGTCCCCTCTAGTCCTGATGAGGACTCCGAGGGCTGATGACTGGCTTCTCTGTGTGTTCTCCATCTGAACACATGCACTGCACCTCAGAAAAAGAGCTATCTCCCATTCCTTTAAGAAATGTCATCTGACATCCTATTCTTTTGAAGAACAAAACGTGCAGCTGAGGACAAGCAAATCAAACATATGCAAGCATTTGTCTGGTAGGCGTTTGAAATTGTGCGCAGGTCAATGCTTAACACATGCTGGCCTTGGGGGGCGGGGGTGGTTCCCTCTGATACTGTAACACAGAGTGCTCTATGCATACCCAAAAGATATTTCTTCCACCTTAAATCCCTGGAGGGCTTTGGGGATGAGAAGGATGTTTTCATGTATCAAAAATGATCAATTGAGCAATTCTTCTGCTTCCCAATGGAAGGCAGGCTTTTTTGTTTTCACTAGTCCACAATTCATCCATATCTTTAAAATTCCAAGTGACAGAAACTATTCTGTATTTTATTTACATTTTATTTACATTTTATTTAAATTTTTATTTTCATTTTATTTCTAGACAGTCCAAAAGAGATTTTGCCTTCATTTTTATATTTTAATGGGATGGTTCTTCTGCTGTTTCATAGGCCTAACTTGCAAAAAGATGTGGTTACCCATGCACCAAAAATGAAACACAACATAATTGAGTCTAGATATAGATAGAAATAGATATAGATGATATAGATAAAGATGATATAGATATAGATATGACAGTGGAGAGAAATATTCCATGCACTGGAACCTATTTTAACTTAGTTTGTGTACTGAAGGTCAAACTCACCTCTGAAAGATGCCTACAGATTTCCACTGAAGATGCTTGAAGTTACAGGTGTTCCTCTGAGTTCAAAATATAGCCCTGAAATATTAACAGCCTTTCTCAAGAAGCTTAGAATGATAAAAGTCTTGGACAACCTAAAGTAGTAAGTCAAAAGTCAGTGTGAATTCTCTGCAGCAGAAGCAGTGAGGGGAAAATAGAAATATGTTCTGCAATAATTTATAGGTTTGGAAGATTAATGGAGAAAAAGGTGCAGACATACAACAGAGATAAAAAGCAGTATTATCCAGGCCAACCCACACACAGAGATGAAAGTTAATTTGAAAACATAAGTGTTTAAAGAAAAAGCAAAGAACAGCTAAAGTAAAGAGAGGGTAACACTGAGGAAAAGGAAAAACATGTTAAAAGAAATACTAGCAATTGCAGAAAAGAACAAGAGCAGAAAAGTAGAAGGGAGAAAATGTCTCTCTCAGGAAGTTGCTGGTATCATTAAAAAGTATCTTGATGTTAGATATATTTCAGAAAAACAGATTATTTCTTTGGATGAAATTATGCACAAGTAGAAGGGAAAGAAAATTACTAGTGGAAGCATTAAATGTGATGCAATTGCATGAAAGTGTGGAAAAGTGAATGTTCCTAGTAATCCAGAGACAGAAATTATGCGGCCATAGGGGGGGAACACAAACCCCTCTTGACCATGGCACTGAGTTACAGCCTTCCACTAGAAAAGCTCCTGCCATTTTCCAAATTGCATGCACTTAGGATACTTTTCCAAATGTTTTAGAGATTATAGGGTTTGAAAAGGAAGGCTAAAAAATGGGGAAAAGGAGAAGATTAGCACATTGTATCAGAAAAAGCAACACATGCTAGTTTCTTTTACTCTTGACCTTGTGTCTTCCTATACGGCCTTCTGTAAAATGCTGTTTTCTCTTCTCATAATGAATTCTCAGGATGTTGCAGCTGTTAAAAATGCTCACGGCCTTCTGATTATAAAGCAGGGAAACATCTCGTAGAGATATAAGAAGGTGTCATTCCTACCTTTCTGGCATTAACGAAACCCACAAAACACTGAAACACTTCAAAGGGAACTTGAGATCTTGGACAGAATTTGGAAAAAGCTGTAAGAACAGTATCAGTCTGAGAAAGCCTGCTCTGAAGAAGAGCTTAGATGAGTTTGATCTTATCTTTGTCAAGGTCAAGAAGTACTTATACAAAGAAGAGGACTCAGAAGCAAAATTTTCTTAGATTCATTTTAAAAAAGCATAGTAGGATGCCATAGCTAATCAGAAACAGGAGAACAAGTATAAATAATACTAATTCTAAGGAATTTTGATCCTGATGTTTTTAAATCTAGCTTGAAGTCTCTCAGGTATCTACACTGCATGCTGGGAAGTTGTGGACTTGACTGGGTCAGGTTTGATGGTATACAGTAAGTCAGATTAGATGATCATAACAATGCATCTGATTTTATAATGTACATGTCTTTTCTTAAAGACTTACTATTATTGCAAAACTCTTTCTCTGTCACATTGTGTTACATCTGAAATATTTTCTTCTTTGATAAGGTAGACTACTAACTCTGAATACATACAGGCTCTTGCGTTATTTAACGGACTTTCTCTGGCACCTATTGCTGTGTTTTTCACTGCTTGGAGAAGCATTGTGAACATCTTTGATTAACACAAGTTAGTGAGGGTATTTATGCTTTCAGAGCTTTGTAGTTTGGTCATGATGACACAGTAGGAGACATTTAACTAACTGCCCAAAAGCTTTTGTGCTACTTAGAATTTAATCTGTATCCAGTCAGGCTCATATTTTCACCATGCTGAAAGGAAAGAGGTTCTCTTCCAGCTTGTGTTCCTGTTCATGGACACACACACACAGATATATTTTATAAAGTTGCCATGTCAACATATTTACATGCATGAAACACTTCTAAAAATAATATTTGTGTCCATGAATGTTGAACCTAGTCATGCAAAAGCTTCTTCTTCATTGAGTGGGTAGAAAGAAATTCTGCAGAATCACAGAATATTCTGAGTTGGAAGGTACCCACAAGGATCATCAAGTCCAACTGCTGGTCCTGCACAGGGGAGCCACAAGAATCATATCATGTGCCTTCAGGCTTGGTGCTGTGCCCACTTCCCTGGAAAAGTGCTGTACGCTGCTTCAAATGAAATCATTAGTCAAACCGTGAGAATCCAAGGCACTTTCTTGCACTTTGGAGATATTTCTCTGTGTTATTGATTTTAATGCTTCCTCTGAGGCTGTGAATCTTGGTGCTCAGTGTGATGAAGTCTACATCTTTTGTAACAAGTATTCAGCAATCCAATGTTTACATTGAATAGCAAGCAACAATCCCTAAAAGCTTATTCTTTTTCTTCTATACATTCAGAGTATTGTCAGGGTCTTCCTTTAGCTCACTGTTATTCTGTATGTTTATTCTGTCACTTAAAGATGTAATCTGTTGAACATCTTGCCAGTTTGGACACATAATATTTGCAGATGACTTGTACATCTTTAGTATTTCATCAAATTGCATTATATGCAGAGCTTTAGGGGAGAAAGGGTATGACTTTAGTCCTTAAATCAGATTACCTGTTAAATATGCAGTGGACTCTCAGGCATTTCTGGAAGCAGTTTACAGTCTTTACATGTATTTTAACCCAGCCTGATTGATAACCTTAACTATAAATGTAGGTCATTCAGCCATATATAGCTTATCTTTCAGACTTCTAGTTATCTGACTGCAGGAACACAACTTCCCAGTTCCCGCTTGAAACTTCAACCCACCCAGGTGTTTTTTGTAACATTGATCTGCTAAAGCTTCAGAGCTTCTTACTGTTTTTAGTAATATCACTCATTCAGCTGTGAGCCCCATTTTTTTATTGTAGAGTAAAATCACCCCCTTTTTATACACTATCATTCTCCTGGATAGCCCTGAACTGATGTCAGAAATACTTGTGCTACCTCAGTATGTTTCTCTTGAGTATTCTTTTTCTTTTCCCAGAAGATGCTCATATGTTGCCCATGAAATAATCTCAGAAAGTGGGAAGGCCCTGGCCTCTGGGGTACAGTCTGTCAGTGCTTAGGGCACAACCCATGTTTAGAAGCTGATTAAGAACCCATGATTAGAAAGCTGAACCTTTGTTTTTTTGAGTACCATTTCATGACATTTTGAGTTCACTGGGAAGCCTGATGGTTATTGAAAGTCCTACTTTTCTCCTTCTGGGATTTATTGACTATCTGATCCAAAGCCTTTAATCTCCCATAAATGTTTATTCTTTCATTTGAATTATCTCATAAGGAACTGAGAAGAATACACAGCTAGTGTCACCCAGACCTTGTTCTCTGGAGCAAACAACCTGCTCTGCTCCAAGGCCAGATGAATAAGGATGCTCCAGTTGCTGACTTTTAGCTCTGGATTAGCAGTGAAGCTACGCAGGAAGAAATTTTCCTAAGGCTGAATGGTACAGTAGAAATTATTTGGATTATAGGTGGCTTTGGGGCCACATGGTCCCACTTAGGCACCACTAAGTTTGATTTGGTATGAGAATTTATTGCAGTCTCCTGAATCTTAAGAGACTCTCAAATTCCCCCATCTCCTGTGTTTGCTGGTGTTTCTTATTTTCTCCTGCTAAATCTGTTCAGTTTCATAGGAATAGTATTTGTTAGGAAAGAGTCATTAGAACTAGAACCAGGCACTTGTCTGTGAAGAGGCAAAATTGAGTTTTAGTTTTTTTCAGCCCTTTGGAGTTCTGGGATGTTTGATCCCATGTCTTGAGCCAATGGCTCTGAGATATCCTCTGCCTGTTCTGCTGCAGGGGTATCTGGAAGAAAACAAAGAAACTGACTCTAACTTAATAATGGCTAAGGCACTAAGCTGGGATAGGGCTTGCTTTAGAGCACCCACCTTCAGATTTTTATTCTTCAGTGAACGATCCACCATCTTTATCAGGTATTGGCAGGAAGTGTCCTGGTAGGAACTGTGTTTTGACTGACTGCCAGCAAAGCTAAGTAGTATGATCAGCACACAGCACAAGTCTGCAACACCAACCAGATTTCATGACTTATAGAGGCTCAAGCTCTTTCACCATATGCTCCTTCGAAGGATTTTGGCCTTTGACACACAGTGCTAAATGGTCAATTCTTACTGCATTTTTTATGACAGTGTTGAAGGGGTCTTCATTCCTATATGGATTCTGCCAGGGGGTACTGTGAAGGTCTTTGATGATCTGAACAGAATTTGAACAAATAAATGCAACTCGCAGCCTGCTCTGCAGAAGTGATGAGAGGGGCCAGTAGTGTATTCTCTCCTGTGCGTTTCTGAGTCTTGATCTGCTTTTGCGAGTGTCAGGGTTTAACCCCAGTGAGCAACTAAGCCTCATGTAGCCACTTACTCCTTCCCCTTAGTGGGATGGGGGAGAGGACTGAAAGGGTAAAAATAAGAAAACTCATGGGTTGAGATAAAGACAGTTTAATAGGGAAAGCAAAAAACATGCCCACAGGCAAAGCAAAACAAGGAATTCATTCACTATTTTCCTTGGGCAGGCAGGAGTTCAGCCGTCCCCAGGAAAGCAGGGTTTCTTCACAGGTATTGGTGACTTGGGAAGACAAACACCGCCGCTGTGAACATCCCCTCCTTCCTCCTCCTTCCCCAGTTTTATATGCTGAGGGTGATGTCGTATGGTCTGGAATATCCCTTGAGTCAGTTGGGGTCAGCCGTCTCAGCTGTGTCCCCTCCCAACTCCTTGTCCACAGGACAGCCTCACACTAATTACTGTGAAGAAAATTAACTCTACCCCAGCCAAAACCAACCCTTTTAGCCCTAGGACTTGAATACACAAGGGACTTGTGCAGCGCTGTACTGTTGTTCAGAGAAGGAAAAGAGAAAAGACTGAATCTGTCTTTGAAGTTAGAATCTGCAGAGCAGCTGTAAGAGCATGCATAGAGTGCAGTAATAGATCATGGGCCGTATCATCTCCTTTTTCCTCATGTTTCTACTGTGTGCTTCATACAGATATGTGTTTGATAAAAGTCTGCCTGTACGGAGAACTTGTTAAATTATATATTTGCAGTAATTTATCTAAAACTGTGATACACTCTGCACCACAAATGTTAAAAGCTGTTACTGAGAAGATAGCACAATATAAAGACTCCAGTGATTTTCTAGTATTCAGGGTTGATGATGTCTAATTCAGTCTCAAATTCAGACTAAAAATCTTAGTGGCTGTATTTTAGAAGCCCTGATAACAAAGAATAGGATGAAAAGAAAGAAAAGCAGTGAATAAGAAAAGTCAGCAACTTGGAAGACAATTTGTAGATATCAGGGTGAGTCAGAAAGATGCATGTCTATCCTACAAACTAGGTTTCCTCCTTCAGGCAGGAAAGCAACATCACTCCCTTTTTCCCCTCCTTCACCTCTTCTGCCTTTGATACTATTCTGCTGGACTGCAGTCATTATTATAATTTTTCTGTTTTCCTACCTCTTTTACCGAATTTCTTACAAAACAGTTGATAATGAGGATAGCTATCCTTGTCCTGGATGAAGGGACATCTGGGGATGTCCTTATCTCTCCTAAGCATACAGTTGGACCTAAAATCTGAAACACTTTCTGAACCATTTCCTGCTGCCATTCAAGCTTTTAAATTTTGTTTGTTTGGGTTTTTTTTCAGAAGAGGCAAAAATACAGAGCAAATATAAGGTGAAATAAATTACTTTTGATGTCCTGAGCTAGTAAGTCCTCTAGCATTGTGGAAAGATATAAAATGCTACGCATAGACTGTGAAGCATGAATTTAATATGTCCTTTTAGTTATTTTCCTGATGGCAACCTGCAGTATTTGAAACACTCTGACAACTCCCCTGCCCCAAATGAAGCTGTCAGAATACATTAGCACTGTTCCAGTTGTTTCCACAACTCCTCAGCCCTGCAACGTATGTCCTATGCACTGTGTAGCATATGTATTATGCCTGTCATCAATTACAACTGGATCATGCGAGCACATTTTCACAGATACTGTGGCATCAACATGGCCTGCAGTTGTTGAGAGGACAAATCAATCTGCAATCTTAGGGGTGCAGCTTCTAGCACCTGGGACCTGTATTCTGCACAGATCTTTTCTAGCCCCATAAGATTTGCACTGGTGAAGACCACAGGGGCATTTGCTCCATCCTGGTTTGCAGCAGCTTAACTGAGAAGGGATTTGAGGGCCAGGAAACGAAGCAAGTGTTTGGTAACCAACTGGGAATGCAATCTCTTTGAATAAATGTGCCTACACTTTAGGCAGTTTCTGTTACATATATTGGCATTTCTAATCTACTAACAGAGAACATTTTAATTGTACTTGCCTTATCAAACCCGCATAAAACAGAAAATCTGCCGAGTTCTTCAAGATGCTCCTTTGTTTTAAGCACCGAGACATTTATTGCAGTCTTTCCAGCTTTATTAATAATGTTATTAATATTCTTTTTGCACAGAGCAGTAGTGGAAAAGTGCCTGGTACTCGTGGGTGTTTCATTATTTAAAATGTAAATAAGAAAGGCTGCAAGAAGTTAACCATCTCAGCAGGAAAAAAGGAACAAACCTTTAGTCTGGCAGATATGTGCTTATCACTGTTTTCCTCATTACAGCATATGAAATACTTTATAGTCCTATATTTGTAACATCAACAAGAATATTTTTCTTTGTTCATCCACAGAATTATCCACCTGCCTGTTTCTTCAGGAAAGGAATCTAGATGCAAATTTTCTGAATAGCCTGTAAATTGATTCTATTTTCACAGAGTTATGAAAAAACTTTCCTTGATTCATCCCTTACTTTCTCCTCGGTTGTGCTGGCTGGGTAGGGTAAAGAAAAGGCAAAGGTAAGCATATTTCACCTGTCACCATTGAGGCCTTGGGGACATCTGCATGTGGAGCTCTCTGTGGCATATATAAAAAGGAGGGACATGAGCTTTCTTTTGGGCCTGTACATCTCAGAGGTTTTGTGCTCTTGGTGGATAGGTCCATGTCAAACTGAGCTGAGAAGGATTTGAACTGGCTGGTATTTGGCAGCTTTCATATCCTGGTTGCAGCCCTGCACTCAATGTGAATATCAAGTTTATAATTGGTATCCACATGACAGAAGATGTTTCTCTACAGACTCTTCAGCTGAGCAGCACTGTTCTCCCACTAGTCCATGTTTGTTTTCAGGTATTCAGAAATCACAGTGAAAGTGGTCTGAGAGCAGGTCCAAGTGACATGGGTCACCCTTCTTTGCTGGAAGGTTTTGGGCATTAGATACCGGGCGCCACACACAGGAACCGCAGCTTTCCTGTGGTTCTTGTCACTGCCTCAGGGTAGGCAAGCACTAGGTAGAAGGCAGCTGTGCACCTCCCAAATCTGCAATTGGTGGTTTTGTACAGCAGCAATGAACTTGGTCTAGTTACATATATCACAACTGCTTAAGGTTTGAAAATTGCATCACACCACTGCCTGGTCTTTCATACAATCATGTAATATTTTAGGTTAGAAAAGACTGGTAAGATGATTGAGTTCAACTGTTAATCCAGCACTGCCAAGTCCACCACTGAATGCCTTTTAGCCACATGCAAATGTCTTTTAAATAACTTCAGGAATGGTTAATCTACCATTTCCTGGAGCACCCTTTTCCAGAGCTTGACAGCCCTTTTAGTGAAGAAATGTTTCCTAATATCCAAGCTAAATGTCCACTGCTGCAACTTGAGGCCATTTCCTCTTGTCCTATTGGTTGTTACTTGGTAGAAAAAATCACCCCCACTTGGCTACAGATTCATTTCAGGCAGTTACAGAGAGCAATAAGGTCTCCCCCGAGCCTCCTTTTCTCCAGGCTGAACACCCCCCAGCTTCCTCAGCCACTCCTCTTAAGACTTGGGCTCCAGACCCTTCACCAGCTCCGTTGCTCTTCTCTCCAGCACCTCAGGGTCCCTCTTGTCATGATATCCCCAAAACTGGACACAGGATTTGAGGTGTGTCCTCACCAGTGCGGAGTACAGGGGGCTGAACCTCCCTGGTCCTGCTGGTCACACTTTTGCTGACACAAGCCAGGTTTCCATTGGCCTTCTTGGCCACCTGGGCACACACTGCCTCACGTTCATCTGCTGTTGACCAGTACCCCAGGTCCTTTTCTGCTGGGTCACTTTCCAGCCACTGTGACCCAGCCTTTAGCACTGCAGGGGATTGTTATGACAGAAGTGCAGGACATGGCACTTGGCCTTGTTGAACCCCAAATTGTTGGCCTCCACCCATCGATGCAGCCTGTCCAGATCCCTCTGCAGAGCCTTCCTACCCTCCAGCAGATCAATACTCCCACCCAGCTTGTTGTCATCTGCAGACTGACTGAGGGTACACTTGATCCCCTTGTCCAGATATTTGCTCCTTCACTAGATATTCATCATGACTGAACAGTGAAAATTAAAGCAAGGCAGATTACATGCATTTACTGCAGATTTCAACTATGAGCTATATTTCTTCATCCCTTAACAGCGGCTGAGGCGGGAAGCCTTTGGAAGCTGTATACCCAATCAGAGCTCCAGAACCTGTAGAGTGGATGTAGTTGGGCAGTATTTGGATTTTACTGAGATTCTCTACCTACTTCTCAGGTGTTTGGCAGCCATAGGAGATGCATCTTAAGGGTAGCATAAAAAAATCAGTGTAGCACAGAAGCTAGAGTAAGTTTTGAGTCAAAAGTGTGAGAACAGAGGAGCAATCATTAATATTCACTCTTGAACTTCAGTTTGAATAATCCCAGTCTTTAGGAACATATATGTATAGAATGATGGTGGATTTTGTGGATTTGTGTATAGGACTAGAACAAAATAATGAAATTATTGCTGTGGCAGAGTTCAACACATGAAAAAGCATTTGAACTCAAAGGTTATTTTATTACTTACAATAGGTAAGTACAGCAAGGATAATTGCCTATGTTTGCTTCTCAAAGGTCCAGCACCTTTGTCTGTAAAATAACGTGCAAAAAATGGTTGCCCTCTATTCACATCACACGCATTTGTTTACTGGTTTTCTTCATATGTTATGCAACAACCTAAACTGACCTCATGACAGACTTACATACTTTTTCAGCTGTGGAAACTACAAAAGAAATTATTCTCATCCTTTTATACTTCTCTTCTATTCTCTTTTTATAAATACCTTCAAAGACACTTTCAAATTGTAATACAAAATTCTGACTAAAAGGGAAATTTTGGCTCATGCTTTTCTGAGCTTTTGGAGCTTCAGCTATTGTTGAAATTTTGCAGGAATGACTACTTTTGAATGCTTTCCTTCTCAGACTCTTTTACTACCTGAATTGGGAGTGGTCATATTATTCCTTTTAGCATTTATTGGTGTGGAGTGCTTAGAATCACTGGGGGAGTAAAGTGGGGAGAAGAGAAACAAAGAAAGAAAAGCTGTTAAACTGGAATTATGGGGGAAGCATGAACTTTATATGGCAATAAAATAGCAAGAATACCCATTCTGAAGGTTAGAAAATACAAAGATAAAGCCACCTCTTCAGAAACTTCCCTGAACTATTTGATAGGCTCACATAATGAACTAGATATTGCTGACACATCACTTGCCATCTTAAAATTTATCTGCCATATTGTCTATAAGGTATGCTATCCCTCATCCAATTTATTGTCCAACACATGTAGTTAACTACTAATGAAAGGACAAAACTGTATGGATTATTAAACAAATGATATATGGAGCTGTCTACTTAAGTGCATGATAGCTGAAAGGTAGATTAATATAGTATATGTCAATATATGGTAATCACTTGAATTATGCCACCACAGCAAAAGACCTGAATGATTCAACTTGAGTACTTAAGGTTAGGGACCTAAATCTGTACTTGGGCAACTGCTTTTCAGGGCTGTCAGGTGTTAAACATGCAGCTCACACCCTTCACTGAGCTCAGCAAAGGCTGTGATTGCTAAGCTCTCCTGAAAATAAGATCATTTGAGTTTTGTGCTACTCTGCCTAACTCTTGGCTTCAGAAACTTTGTCCAGAGGTATCTGAGGAAGTGAGGGTTAAACATCCCTTCTGTCAGCTTGACTAAGATTTATTGTGTAATGCACTTCCTCCAAAGAAAGATGTTTAACGCTATTGATTGCAAGGTTGCCTACTTAAAATAGCATAATGTGACAAATGATGGATACCACACAGAGCAAAATTGTAAGGTAATTCAATATGTGGGCATGTATGGTATGTATATCAGAATAGCAGCTTCATTTTTCAGGAGGGTGAGTTGGAAGGTCATCTATTTCACTTAAAGGCATTGAACATTTTTGTTAGTTTGACAGCCATTATGGGCTTGATCCTGTTATTTAAGGCAGTCATTAAACTCCTATTGACCTGAAGTGGGTAGGAGAGGGGCCAAGCTTTAGAATATGCAGAGCAGACACGATGAGATGAAAAAAAAAACCTGATGGATAATATTGGAGAGTGAAAGAAGCATTATGGTGGCTGCTATATATAAACAATAAAAATCCTAAGAATTATCTGATGATTTAAAATGTTTTGTACCACAGTATTACTTCTGCTAAAAATTTTCCTGCTAAACTTTGGATTTTCTCAATCTTTCAAGAAATTTATGCAACTTTGTACTGTTTCTTTGCTGCATCATAGAGCAGATTAACTGCTTACACTTTTTAAAGCTGTGTTTATTCTTAGATGTGAGTTGCATTATGGTCTGTAAGCCTTACAAAAATCAGTGGTTTTAATGGCATTTAGACTAATTTTTAAATCTGTACTAGGAAAATCCAGTAGGAAGAAGGCAAAGAAAGCTCTTTCTGGAAACAAGTATGTTTATTAATGAAGAAGTCAGTGAAAGAGACAAATTTAGGAGAAAAAGAATATTTCTATCATTGCAGTGCATTTCATGCTTCAGCACAAAACCAAAATGAAGCCTGTTGTTTTCTTCTTTTTTCAATCTGTCATGTGTCATCGATCTCTTTCCTTCTTATTTGGAACCTCCTATGAAACTTTGGGGTATTTGCTGCACATGCTCGGGAGTACACAGAAAGAAATTGGGACTGGTCTGATGTACAAATGGGCTTCTGCCTGCTTGCTGATGCACATTTCAGCTTGACACATCCACCCAGATAGTTCTCATCTTCCAAGACACACTTGAGGAAGACCCAACCTCAGGGCTAGACCAGGAGACCACTCCTTGTGGAGAGCCACTCTGTTATCCTGCCAAGTACTGATCCCTGAGGTATAGAGGTTCCTCAGTTGTTAGCAACGTTTCTCATAGGTATCTTTTGAGAAGAAGGATGCGAGGAGGTAGAGAACACAGAATTGCTTCACTGAATGAATCAGCAGAGCCATTTAGGTAGCTCAGTGATACCTCTGACTGCACAGTGAGAATAAACCAAGATTTTATGCAGGACATGGAGAGTCATCCCCATCTTTCACACTGAGGCTATTTTAGTTAAGTGCTTTAACATCAACCCGTCAATGTTTGTTTTCAGGAATCAATAGCATGTTAATTTAAAAAAATTGTACTCAGACATAACTCAGCTTTAGTATTTCACACTTTTTCCAATAAAAAATAATAACTTCATGATCTGAGGTAATGCAATGAAATAGTAGGTCAGGTTTAAATCCAATCTTCTCTTCCTTGAAACACCCTGGAGTTTAACCTCAGAATAAGTTTTAGAAAGAAGTTACTATGGTTTAAGCTTTGATACAGTTTTAATTCAAAGCAAAGTTAAATGAGTAAATTATCTTCTTTTTATAAGACAGCAGATGAAATGCAGAAGCTCAGAGAATGTTTGCTTTGGTTTTTGCTCATTCAAGCTCAGAAAGAGAAGACTGCAAACACACCTGTCATAAATCATAGATATATTAAAAAAATATCCTGCAATGTAAACACTTTCAGTTTTACAAATCGGTATATAATGTATTACATCATTAATCTGAAAGGTTATTTATGATGAAGCCTTATTTAAAAATTATTTTAAATGAAAGGAGATTTTGAAGATTAAAAGCAGTAAAATCTGGAAATACAGTTTCAAGTGGAGAAGTAAGTTCAAACAATGCAAATATAGTACTCTAAGGACTTTGCTCCATCTTTGTTTGCAAGAATTTTAACCTTTTTACCTCTCCCAGAAGAGTCCAGGGAATTTAGCAAAGGGTATCAGATTTTCTGTAATCCTTTAATGAAGGCTTTGCTTGACTGTAGTTTGCTGTTAAGCAAGGATCAATTAATTAATTAATTAATTAAATCTCCTGTTGTTGCTTTGACATTTCCAAACATAGAACAAAACGAGAAGGTCAGAGTTGTTGCCTGAAATGCTACAAACAGATGAGAGGACTGTTTCTCCCCTGTTCATTTATCAGAAAGCACTCAGTTTATATTTAGAAAGCTTCTTTATCATATCTGATATATCATATCTTATTTGTCATATCATATTTATCTGTCTGAAGTTCTGAGTACTGTTTTCTGTCTTGAGTTCCTTGTTACAAACATTTTATTGTAAGCCTAAGATTGTCTATAACTTAGCACTTGCTAAAATTGTTCTCTAGTAGGCAAAACTTAGTCAACTGTAGTGCCTTCATTGGAGTGTATAATTAAAAAACAATGAATCTTTCTACTTAGTTTAACAGTGCAAGTCTAAATAGATCAGAATTAACTACAGTTAAGTACACACTGCAGTGTTCTATCTCCTTTTGTTCTTTTGGAGTTCAAGTCCATCATGTGAATTACCTGTCACCCAGAAATTCTGGAGCTCTTTGTTATAATAATGCTTTTATTCTAATTCCAGAACGGTTTCAAAATGTGTGTCTGGACTACTTCACTATATAGAACATAAAAGTACTTACGAGGTTTTCTTACTGCCCCAGGTGCCTTCAGTAGGTTTTGACTTTGAGATCAGAATGTCTCTGGAATCTTAAAGAGGAATACTAGAAAGGAATCCATGTTTTTAGTTGTTTCCAGCGCAATATAATTTGTTGTATTTGAAAAAAATCTAGATACATTTGATTGTTTAAGAACATCCATCACTGATACTTCAATTTTTTATTTAACTAGGTACCTATTTTCAGTCTTTCTGTCATCCTTATTCTTCCATCTTTACTTTTTCTTTGGTTGTGAACAAAACAGACAGCTTGCTACTCTTCTACCAGCCCTAATGATCTCTGAGCCACTGCCTGTAAACTGACACAGGGAAAAAAATTGCTCAAAGGACTTATGACACTTTAGAAACTGTGATGGATGACTTTCAAGGCTGCTGCTGCCTTTTCCCTGTTTTTCCTTCTTATTTGAAATGTGACTTATTCCTTTCCACTAATTCTTTTTGAGTTGTGAAGAAAAAATAAGGGAATGTTCAAAAGGATATGCAACAGACTTTAAGGATTTAATTAATTAAATTTCTGAGATATGTTGATTAGCAATGGGTTTAAAGCAGACCAGATGTGCTTTTCTCACGGCCCCAAACAAAAAACACAATCTGGGTTTTGGTCACTGATTTACAGTCACTAAAAGTACCTAAATACAAGGTTATAACATATTGGATGCCCAGCTGGAAAACATGAACTTTGGAAGCAGAGCTAATAGCAATGGGAAAGTAAATCAGCTGAAATGGTCAGAGTTTTATAAAACTGGTAGTTGTTTCAGAACTTGTACAACATGTGAGTAGACCTGCACACTCTCTGGGTCTTATGTGACAGGAAGAAGACATTGGGAAAGACAGGGGTGAATCTGGTGCCTTCCTTACAACCAGTGGCCAGAAAAGGAAGTTGCCCCTCTGGCAAGATCATTGTTGCTCAGAATCAAATGTTTAAATGATGGACTGCTTTCTGAGATTTATTCATTCTGCACTGGCACTGCATGTAAGTTGACATTTAAAATGCATTAACACAGTGCTACTTGATGTACTGTATTATGCAGCCTATCTGTTTTGAAATGGAGTTTAGCCTGTCAGCAAAATCCTCCTTGCTGTACTCAAATAAACTTAGTCAGCCTTGGATCAAGGTGGCTTAAGGGACCTACATAATTTTAATGCCTCTGTCATGTTTTTTCTTTATTTTTTATTGAGGCTGTCATACTTGGATTCTATAGGATCTTTCTCCGTATGTGAACATATGGACATTCCCCATTGTGACCACAGTTTTTATAAAGTATTTATAAAAAATAAAATAACTTTAATTCCTGTGGTTATTTGATGTCTTTACTTATATGATCCTCCTTTATGTCTTTTCCTTTGTGCTTGGTGACTAATTTTTCAGCATTTTGCAGCACACTGTGTTAAATGATTTTTACCCCATACAATCAGATATTTAATTCTGTAAAAACCCATCACATGTTTCAACATTGCACCTCAATAAGCATTAGAAAAAAAACAGTTAATTGTTGTATAAAACTAAGCTTCCTCAGACCTGGATAACTCCTGATGTGATCTTTGGCAAGATGTGGTATCAACCCAGTGATTACAATAGCAAGTTCAAGTGCCATCATGCACAGACAGCTTCCCAGGAACAGTCCATATCTTGTTATTATAATGACTGACATGGATTTTTACACAACAACTTTCTTTTTGCTGTGTGAAATCAAAATTCTTCACTACTTGGGAATGAAGGACACCAAAGCCCACCTCTGAGGCATCTGCATGATATGCCACCCTTAAATTCAGGGAGATCCTTTTTCTTCCTGTTCTTTGGGTGGCTCTTCTTGCTTCAGGGAGCATATTTTATTTTTAGTAATTGAGAGTTTTTCTGGCTAGTGATTTGGATAATTGAGATGACTCTGTATATATTATGTATATATTAATATGCTCATAGCAATCTTTCTTCCATGACTACTTCTGTATTTCCCCATTACTTATAAGACATACATCACTAGTCTTTCATTCAGCAACATGACAGCTTCAAATCCTTCTGAGGCTCAATTGAATGAAAGGTTGTTATTCTTGTCAGTCTGTACGGGGCTTCCGTTCCTTTCTCAAATGTGCAAACAGTGCATGACCCTGTCGTATTTCTTACCTCTGCAAAGAAATTTCTTTCTTCTCGTACTCCAGGGGTTAATTTTCTTAAGTGAACAGTGGCAAATGTGCAGTAAAAGGGTTCATGCTTTGAGATTTTGGATTATTAAATCAATTCTTTACTTTCTTCTGTAAAGTCACTTTTCTAATGCTGAAAACCACTGGGTTTTTTTTTTCATAAAATTCATGTCATAAAATAGCTCTTGTAGTTTTCGTGTTTGTTTTATAGTCCAGCTTTGTTGATGCTACTTCGTGGAGAACCAGCAATTACCCCTTCAGAGGCTTCTTCAACAGTACCAAGTAACTTTCACTGTTGCACTCTGTAATCTACTGTGCTGTTTGCCTGCTGATGCATTTGCCTGCCAAGAAAAGAATTGCTGAGGGACTGCAGATAAATCAAATGTATCTATTTAAAGTATGCTAAAGTATATCTAACAAGTCTATCATAGTGTTTCCTGCTGGACAATGTTCTGTTCTTATTTTCTTACAAGGAGAGGTTTTCAATACAGACAAAATCCTCTCAGAGGCTAGAAGGGTAGCTGTTTATTTAAAAAATTAATAAATGTAAAATTTGCTTCTATACAAAAGCTTTTAATTTGTCTTGGTTATCTTTTAAAAGGGGCTCAAACGGCACAGGCACATAGATAAATATATTTACGGTAGTTCATAAGGAAGGGAGCAGCAATTTCTATATTGCTGGCTTGTTTACAAATGTTTTTGTAGACTAAGGTGAGTAATCACTCACTAGATAAGTTTATCCTCTTGAGCTCTGCTTTGCAATACAAAGCATGACACTGGGCCACACTGTTCCAGAAGCAATCATCCTTTCCATCCACACTTCTTTCCATGGCATAACACTTGATGAAGTTAACCCTGCACTACTCATTTGATGAAGAAAACTTGGTAAGACTTCCGTAATCTTTGAAACTGCAGAGGTGAGGCACAGGAACTTGCTCCCATTTTTGTGACTATTTTCCCGAATGAAAAAATTTTTTCTCACCTACAGTAGAGATATGAGGACACTGAGCTGAATTGGTAAAATATATTTACCTTAATGAGACAGGTAAGACTTGCAAGTTTAACTTTGCTGAACTGTTGCAGTAGCCCTTTGTAGCAGAAGGAAGTGTAACTGGCTTTATAAGCAAGCCTCAAAAGTGTTTTATTGAAATACATTGAAGCTTCTTCCTATATTTATGTGAAAATTCTGTTACACATTCTATCCCACTTCATTCAAGCTTGCTATAAGCACAAAAGTAAAAGTAAGTTTATTTATAGGCTTATTGGCACTTTGGAGAAGAAATTAATGAAAATTTCCATGTCATGTGAATTCCTTGCCAACAGTAAAATATCTATGGGATTTAGCAGGATCACCATCAATATCACGTTTTTTGTTTCCCTTTTTACACTTTCTAATACTTCTGGTTGCTAAAGCAGTGGTCATCTATTCTGTGTTTTGTGAAGAGCTTTTCCACTCTCAAGAGAGAGTGGTTTCATTTGCAAATGGTTTCATTTGCATTCAGTCCTAGATATTTCTTTTGTCTTCACAATCTTTTAGACTTCCATGATTCACATATGTCAAGCTAGATTCCTCTCTTTGTTCATCTAGTGGATTGTTTGTCTAGTCTTTGTAGCCCCTCTTCAAATTTTTATCTCCGTGGTTGAATTCATGTCCCTTATTTCAGAGCCACAGTGATATTTTACTGATAGCTCTGGGAAAGGGCCTCATGTGTGTCTTTGGTAGGAGAAATCATTTAAGAAATAAATGTCTGCAGCTCATAGATTTTTATGAATGTCAGATTTTGTTGGGATAATATGCACACAGTGAATGCAGTCACTTTGTATGTGTACTCTATTCCATGACATGTAAATTTAATAAGGCAAAAAAATTAGTCTTGCTTTCCAGTGAACATTATTACACCTCTGCATGGCTGAAAGATCAGAGAAGTTCTGTAAAGACCCATATAATTATGATGGAGATTTTTTAAACTTGCTGTTTGCTTAAAGTGTTCATCATATTGTTTGATACCATTTTGCTTTATTTCTTGCATTTAGGCTGAATAAACATTTTCAATAGCATAGATAATATAGCAAATTCTTACTTGCAACATTAGAAAATATTAACTTTAATTTAATTTGAATCCTATGTCTCCTGAACTAGAGTCATGTAGTTTTATCCTTGCTGTATGAATTTGTTTGCTTTCTAATTTAGGATATTAAATTTTCACAAAAATCCGTTGTTCATAATAATTACTATAAAAAGATGACAGTTTGTATTAGAAATGAAAAATCGTCCTCAAAAAAATGAGTGCAACTGAATAGGAAAAGGTTTGGTTCTCCTTTAAAAGACATTCCTGGTCTGATAATTATTGCTGACATAACTCATGGACAGAATCATGTACCATCTTCAAAATTACAGGTATTACATTTATGCATATATGAAATATTGCTACATCTAGGACTAGAAGTATAAGAAGGGAAGGAGTCATAGCACCCAATTTTAGACACTTGGAGTTAGCTATCAAGTGAAAACTGATCATTCTAGAATTCCTCTGTAGGGCAATTAATTTTACTTACCCTTAAGTCTTATTATGAGATGACCTTTAGGAAGTGCTTACTTCTTTCCAGTAAGTACAAAAGAAGCCTAGTTTGACTGAACACCATTTAATTAGGGCAGATGAATCTCATTATCTTAGCACTAGATGATACTAATGGCTTCCAGTATTCAAAAGTAGCCCTTACTTAAACAGAAATGTATGAACTAGAAAAGAAAAATACTTTTAATCATGAAAACATCAGTTCTTCTGGATGAGATAAGATAAATACTGGGAAAGAGTTCTCCCTAGCTCCTGTGTTCTTACAAGAAGGTTTGTTTCCTCCAGTACTGAAAAATCATCAATTTAAGTTCATCCAAACACATATGTGTCTCCCTTGGAGAGACCCTTTCCAGCTGTGCTGCGGTGAGGACATGCTCCCTGCAGAGCTGGGCTCTCTGCTCTTCATAGGAGTCTCCCATTGCCCACACGAACTGTAGGAACCCTGCTACATCCCTGCACGCCTCATCCTCCACTGCAGATGGGTCTCCAGGCTGAGCACACACAGATATTTATTGGGAAAGCACAATCCCTTCTCCCATCACTTTTTCTGAAGTGGTTTACCCTGACCCAGACAGAAATAGCCAGAGTAATAAGTCAGCCTTCCCCTCCACTGCCCAGTTGCTGTCTTTTAGCCCACCTTACAAACTACAGGCTCCAACAGAGTAAACTTCTCCAAATCCTTTAAAATCTCACCAGAAAATGGTCTCCAAGAAGTTAACCTATAAGTTTCACAGGGAATTTCCCATCTCCATTCTATCATTTCCAGCTTACCACTGGCATAATTCTGATTTTTATGGCTAATACAGATAACCATGAATAAGGTTTCATAATCATGTTAGAATTGAACAATAGAGCTGCACAGGCTGGAACTCCTGCTATGCGTCACTTTTATATTGTTGGGATGTGTGTGGAAGGAAACAGGGTATACTTCAGAGTTTTGCGATTTTCAGAATTAAAACACTTAAAGTGAACAGTACTTAATATTTGATATGCCCTACTCACAATACTTACTATTTTTTTTCACCATCTGCTTATAATTGCTCTGCATGAATCCTGAGGTGTCTGCCTCCTGCCTCCATTCCTAGGGGTCAGACTGCGTTATTTCAGAAATTTCATGTTCTGAAGTACCTAACAGATCTCACTCTTCAGCACTATGGTCAGAAAAAAAAGAGCTTTTCTCCCCCAGCTGGCTTGGTGCCCTGCTTATTTAAGCAGATATATTAGAGGTGGACCATAGCACTGCCTTCCTTTCTTCTGCCCTGCTTAAAAAGGACAAGAGTGAGCTGTCTCAGCTCTTTGACAAAACAACTGCAGGTGCTAGTCATGAAAATAATTTTCCTTGGTGGATCAATTTTCTCTCCCTATTCTCTCTCATTCTACAACCCTCCTAAGCACTTGACAGTAGGTGGTTGAGTGTTCATCTGTGGGTCGAGATTCCTAAAATTCTTGCCAAGCTCAATATCTTTCACTGGATCTAATGCTGAATATTTGTCTACATTACATCTTGCATTACCTCTATCAAGCCTCAGCCCATTTTGGCGCTTTCTTTGGGTATTTGAGATGGAACAGCTGTAACAGATGATTCAGCTACTCTTTTGACTATGTACTCAATGTATTAGTTTTGCTTTAGATGAATGCACAAAATTTTAACAACTTCTTTGGGGAGACTATTTAAAAGCCAGATGTATTTCGCAGTTAGGAAGACAGAATAGGTGAAGTTTTCTTTTTCATGTTGTACAGGAACTAATTGTATACTACTTATGATTTTATTGCTAATTTAAATTAATATAAGAATATAGATATCCCCTGACAATTTTACTTGAGCTTTTTTAGTCCTTGAAATGGCAGGTATTATGAAGAAGTAAATTGAATTCCCAACATTTTACACTCACATTGTTACCACAGGCATTGGCTTCTATTTCCAAAAAAAAGTGAACAGGTCTGTTGTTTATCACACAAAAATTAATCCTGTTTAATAGCTGAATGACCCTTGCATCAAATCCTGTATTCCATTTTTGAATCCTAGCAAGTGAAATGGTAATTGAGGAACATCTTATGGAGAGACTTTTATCTTCCCTTAATATTCTTTTTTCCTTGTGAAAGTCTGGCTTGTCCTTTTAATTTTATGCCGAAGAAGAATATTAAAATATTTCAACATAAGACAGTAGACTATCAGTAAAGACTGATAAAAACATTTATCTAGGATGAGTTAAGTTCACAACTAATAGTCAAAATAGCAATTATGTAGAAAGCAGCATTGCAACCGGCATTGTAAACTCACAGAAATCAGTACTGCACACACAAAAATCGGTGTAACTATACCAGATAAAATGTTTCTTTGAAGTTTTCCAGGTGGCTTGGTGTCTTCTTCAAACACAGAAGCTGATTTTTGTTGACAGAAATAGGTACTTTGCTGTGAAATGTGTTCAGATTTTAATGTGGCAATGGTACATTTAACCTGGAGCAAATATGTGAAAATGTCATCCAGGACAATTACTTTTCAAGCAGAAGAAAATGCACTTTTTGCATGTAGCATTTCTGAAAGTTATAAACTATGGTTCCTCACTGTCTTACAATGGGAGCTAAATAAACAACTATCAAAACCACAATAAAATTATCATATCCAAAGTGGAAAATAATTTTAACATTTTTTGTTTGCTAATAATTTTCCAATCACAGATATAGGGATTGGTAAATAAATGTTGCAATAATTTATGTAAATGAAGAAAAATGAGCCTACTAGTTTACTGTTTATACAGCTCCCAATTTGTCACTTGCCAGAAATGTGCCTACAGTTCTGACAAGAAGCATTGAGTCTAGAATTTCCACAAAGTCTGAATGTGTATTTCTCCTCCCTTTTTTTCCATTGAAGAAACTGGAACTACACAAAACGATGTTAATTCTACTGGAATTTATGAAGTTATTTTCCTCCAAGGTGACTAATTAGAATTATAGTTAGATCCTACATGGGTTCGTTCACCTTATATAGATGCATGTGTCTTTCTACTGGCCCCCAGGGGGAGATTAGGGTGACTGAGGTCTCAGTTGTATTTTTTTATTATAGACTGGAACAGGATTTATTAATTTCCATACCATACTATTGCAATTATATCCTATGCAATGTCAGATGATCCTTTGCAGAGTCTGGGGTCCCAGACACACAAAATTAGTCAGAAAGTAACTGACCACCAGAGATGATTTGCAGAGTATCTATTGAGCACCTGAAATCAACCATATAGATGGGAAGCAAGCCTCAGATTTTCCAGAGCCTGCTCTTTTGTTGACAAATAAAGTAGCCAGTGCTCTTTTACACAATTCACACCTCCAAATTTAGGCTTATTCCTTACTTATGCTATATTCAAATTCAATGTCTATTGATGTTTTTTCCACTTTATGAATTTCATCTCTGTAACTATGTGTCATAGTACACAGAGAAATGGAGAGGCCTAAATTCCATTGTGCCATGGAAAGTCAAAGTACCTTTCCTCCAGCAGTCCAACATCATTTAACTACGGATCAGCTGTAAGATAAAAAAGTTATCTTGCATAAGATGCCCTCATTTCCAGAATTCAGCATTTTCAGTACTGTGAGCTGTTGTGCAAATCTGAAGAGCAAGAGTCCAGTTGCTCACCAAGGTGTAATATTGGTGCTGTAAGCACTCCTTTGCCATGAGACAGTTCTACATGCACTGCATAGGTGTTGACATTGTAAAGCATGCTGTCATTTATTCTCAGTCTTTTTCCTTTTTATTTTTCACAGCTGACGCATATAACACATATGGAATATGTCCTAACATCAGTGCATGAGACTGTCTGCTAGTTATACATACAAAGTGTTCAGAATGTGTAAATTGTTAATCTTTTCCATTCTTTGGTACCTTTGAATGAAGGCACTAACCACTATTAAGTATTCAATACTCATGGCAAATACATCCATAATTCAGCATTATTCCATCTACTTAAAACTACTGCATATATTTGTAGTATCTCAAATTCTATTACTGCCTCTGTTCCATGGAAGAACAGATTTTCTCTTAATCCCTGGAGACTGTATGGTATTAAGAAGACATTAGTGGTGAGAACAACTTTATTAAGCCTACTAAGTTATGAACAGAGTTGTATATATTCGTAATGGAGCTCTTTATATTAATCACCTCCAATTAACTTCTATATATCTATCCTACAATTCTCAAGAATCCAAAAGGCATTGCAAGGACCAGGAAAAAGCCCACAAAAACCCTACACAGGGTTATAAAGCATAACTTTTTAGAAAGTCACATACAAGTCATGAATACGTACAGCAGCAGCAGAAGAATGCATGCATACATTGGGAGGAAGCTGGACTCTGTGGAACAGTGCAGCTCCAACCCACCATTCTCTCCCAGCTTTGCTGACAAGCTGCTGCTGTCCTGAAGTGACCAAATCCCACTTTTTTGTGTTTGAGTAAGGGCCTTGAGTGCATCTTCCTCGCCTGCCAGTGCAACCCCCTTCCCTTGGAATGTGGGGAAGATGTCCCCATGATCCTGTCCTGCTGCCTGGCTGGGGGTAGTGAGTCCTGACCTGCTGGCTGCCTGCCTAAGGTTGCTAAGAGAGATTGTCTCTTCAAAAACAAATGGCAGCAACATGTTATTGAGGTTATGAGATTATGAGACTAGTCCTGAGCTAAAGGAAAAGTTTTCAGAGCATGGCACATTGAAATGAGTTTTCAAAATATCAACATTGGCCTCCTACGTGATTTGATATTCCTTCTTCTTCAAAAGGAAGTCAATATAAATTATTTCTGTACTTTCAGTGTGAATCCTTTTTCATTCATAAAATTATCTTTTTCTATATTCCAAGGTAGTAGATGGGTCACATCAGGTGTGGAAGCAAATGCACTAAGATCTGAATTAGCTGTCTGATCTTGCTAAGAAGGTAACCCCCAGGAACACGACACCAATTGATTTTAGATACCTCATTTTTTTAATGCTATCCATGACACCTCACATCTGAAGACTTCCATTTTAAATTTCGAAGAAGTTTAATCTCAGAGAAAGCTTTATTCAATCATTGTTCTTTTAGATGAACAATGTGCACTCTTTTCCCTGAAGTTTAATGCAATACAATTTTGTTTTCATGTGTTTCTGCTTCACCAGTCTAGTCCATTAAGGCATTTTCAGAATCAGAATATCCCTACCACACTCTGGATGTATTCCTTAATAAAACCTGGGAATGTCTCTGTGGGGATTTTTTTTTTGTTGTTTCTTTTTTAATTAGTATGTTCTGACTTTTTTTTCTGAGTGAGCCTGTTGCAAAATTCCTTGAAGACTGATATCTATAACACTGAAGTCTTGGCAGTTGTCTCATACTGCTGTATATTTTTTAGTGATTAGGGTTCTGGTTCAACAGTGTCTACCCTATGAAAGACATAATTGAACTACAGTGACGCCAGAAGGATTTGATACTCTGTACTTTCCAACATGACAGGCTGTCTTAGTATTATTACTTAGAACTCTGCATTCATGATTTTATATTTTCACTGTCAGAACATGAAATGTGACTTTGGTGGAAAACTGGGACTTGATTTTTCAAATTATTTGTTGCCTTTGGTGAAATTTAGCCTTATTGCTGCTCTTACAGATAATGATCCTTGAGTATATTTAAAAGATCTTTAGAGTAGAAACAAAAATGAATCACGGCAGTTTAAATCCTCTTCCAGCTACAACAACTCTTTCATACATTCTTCTCTAAAGTAATGTTTTATATTCATAATACTTTAAAAATTAAGTGCTGAAAGCATATTCAAAAACATTTTCAAAATGCTTTCACTTTTCACCTATAATTGAGTCATCAATATTAGCAACCATCTATGAAACTAATTTGGCTTATTGCATTACTCATCCTCATATCTTAATTATTGATTAACACTCTTACTGACAGTGAAAGGTTCCCTTTGAAACATAATTACTGCATTGTAACACTATGCTATGACTGTCTCCAAAATTATCTGTGCCACAAATTTTCTTTATAATTAAAATAACATGTTTAAATTTGCATCTGGGCAGTCAGGCAAGTATCTTCATACTATATTCATATGTATTAAAGGACCATTTGTAACAGACAAGGGAATTAAACATCATGATATGGTTTACTTCTCCAGAAAATTAACTCAGTAACCAAATGAGTTGGCTTTTGCCACCTGTTTAGCTTCCTTCACTGTCTATATATCCCTTGAAAAGCTCATGTTTATTTGATTAAAATGCAGTGTCCCTGGGGAAAAGAAAAAAAAAGTTTTTCTAGCAACACTCTGTTAGAACCTTACACTAAGCCAATCACAACATGATGAAAATATAGTAATGTCCACATGAAGTTATTATGTATGATATATTATTAATTTTATATTCTATTTTAATAGATCATAGCATGTGTAAGTTTGGCTAGAGATCTTCTTTTTGTCTTGAAGAAGATTGCTTTCTATATGTTGAGTTTGAAGAGGCATGATGCAAAATTTTCATGTTTTTAACAAGCTTGAGTGATTACTGCTTAGTAGCCAAAATTCCCTGCACACTCAAAAAAATTTTTTGAGCTACTGTAATGGACTCTAAGGAACGTCATCTTGTTGGTCACAGCACAGTAGCAGTTTCTTCTCTATCATCTGGGTAACTATTCCCAAAATTGCTTATGTTGTGTCTGGTCATCTGTACTATTGAAATGAATCAGTTTACCTTGTCTGCATCACTTCATTTAAGCCATCAACTTAATTCAGTGTGTGTTGTATTATCCACAGCATAATGGCTTTAGGGAAGGTACTGTGAAAATACAGTGTCAAGTCTGTCGTACTTGGACACAAAAGAACCACGCAGACTCAGCTTAGCTCAAGGCAGAAAAGAAGCCAGGAAAAGCCCCCAGCTGTTTATTTTACTTCATGTTTACTTCATATGTTCCTAGGAGTGACCGTGGATTGGAGGATGAGGTTACCACCTCTCCAACCACACTGGTCAAACGAAAAGTTCATCAAACTTCTCCGCCTCAGGAGAAGGAATGAAAAAAAAAGGAACAGTTAGGCAAACATAACTGTGTTTACAGAAAGTGCATGAGAACTCCATCACAGAAATGAAAACATCAAAAGACTGCAAATCTCAGGGTGACACAAGTCCACTCCTCAATAATCAATCCAAGTTTAACAAGAGAAAGTCAAAGACTTCAGCTAGAACTGTGTCAGTTATGGAGCCCAGAATATATGTTGGAATGTACCTAAATCTGACTAGAACAAGAGGAAATCTGTGGTTGTGAAAAGCACATTTAGTAAGCAGTGACAAGCAAGTGGGATAAGATGGCTCCTGGGGAGGCTGGAGAGAGCTTGAATTGTCGAGGACTCTGTGTAGTCAGTGGTATCAAGATGTGTTTGTACTGTAGAAGCAGGAGATGAAGATGTTGAAGATTGAGTCAGGAAATGATTAAGCCAGTGTGTAAGCATGGGAAGGATGCAGTCACTGGGGCAGCCTGAGATGCCAGGAAATGTATGGCTCTCATGATTGGAAGTGCTGTCAGAAGTGTCTGTTGTAAGCCAGACAAGGTAATTTTTTTTTGTTTATTTTCTCCCTATAAAACATGTTTCCACTGCTTCCGTATTTATGTTGCTCTTCATGAATCTCTTCTTTACAAAAGTAGTCAATAGTCAGTGACAGAAGTAGTTTGGAGATAATCAATGTGTAGAATCGTCTGGTTGTCTTAATAAGAAAATTGTATTGCCCTTTCCTGTCAGCAATTATTCTTTTTCACTCTGTGTGTCTGCTGTTTTGTGTTCTCCTTAACATCTGGAAATTTCTCAACACATAAATTGCATTTTTCTGTAGTTTTACTACTAGTAGACTAACTAGCATCTCCACTTTTAAGGATCAATAAATCACATTTTACTGTAGTGATATTTCAGATTTTGAAAATCAGAGAGGCAGATGTCAGCAAAGCAGTTTTAGGTCCAGTTTCTTTTGAGATGTAGGGAATTATGAGATCCAACCAAAGATATTAAACTTAGACATATCATCCCATCTCGTAGTCACTCGCAAAAAGCTTGTCGTTTCCTTTCTCTCAGTGTATTCCCCCAAAATTACCGATCTTTCTTTTTAAATTAAAAAAAAGTTAGATGTATGAAACAGTTTCATTAAAGGACTCTGCTTTGCATAACCATATTCCCAACTCAGACAGTGTTAGAGATCCAAGCTTCCAAACAATGTACATTCTTACCTGGCAAAATATGTGAATAAAGAGATTTTTGAATTTCTGCAGCTGGTCCAGGTCTCAGGCTTCCTGTCATCCTCCACCCTGGCAAGTAATTACTTTTATGCAATTTCCCTATGTGATTAAAAAGCTGTGCACTGTTTATAGAATGGCATATGTAGCCCATATACTGATAATCAGCCCAGGGTGGCAGCTGACAAACTGCGTCTGTGGTGCTCTGGTGAGCAGGGATTTTTCTGTCCAACTATAACAGCAAACAAAATTACAGAATCATAGAATCACAGACTGGCTTGGGATGGTAATGATCTTAAAGGTCATCCAGATCCAATCCCCCTGCCATGGGCAAGGACACCTTCCACTAGACCAGGTTTCTCAGAGCTCCATCCTTGAACACTTCCAGGGATGGGACATTCACAACTTCTCTGGACAACCTGTTCCAATGTCTCACCATCCTCACAGTCAAGGATTTCTTTCTAATATCCAATCAGTTTGAAGCCATCTCCCCTTGTCCTATCAGTATATGCCCTTGTCAATAGGCCCTCTCCAGCTTTGTTATAGGGCCCCTTTAGGTCAAATATACTGCATGGATCACCTCTAACACTTCCTTAACCTGTCCCGTTGGGTTAACAGAAGAAAGCTGTGTAGATTCCATGGAGATGATAGAATAAATTTGAAAACTAACAAGTACTTTATCTGTCAGGTTTTTTGAGGTTTCATACATTTCTTAAGAATAAAATGATCTTCAATACTTTGAATAGATATTAATTTTATTTAATAACTTAAATTTATAGCAATGTTTTCATGAGCGTGGGCCTACATTGAAATGAAGTGCAATAAATTAATCAGAACAAACATAAACCTTTTTTGAATACCACTTTCAGGTCCTACAAATTTAAAATGCCTATTCTATGAACACATTTTTTTCCTTTAGAGGGGTCTCTTTGAGTCCAGTTTCTGTAAAATTTATCGTTTCAATTCTGTTATTAAAATAGCTGCGATGATAAACATTCAACAATCAATAGTTGCTAAGTTATTTCATTCATAGTATTAGGTGCTTTCAAGCACTGTTGCTGCAAATTATAACATTCAAAGTACTGCAATTGATCATTTACTTGTTGAATAACTCATTCTCAGTTATTTTCCATTGCTACTGCTGATAGGAATCTTTGGAAGGATGATTAATGTGTTCTAGATAGCATGCTAAAGCCACAAGATTTGCAGCTGCACACTTGCCAAAAGAGAGAAAATACTCCTGCTCTGTAGCGCATGTAATTAAGCATCCAGCTGTTGAAAATGTTATAAAATAATGAAGCATAATTGGAGAACTTTTAAGCAGGATTTCTGATATGTCTCATAGCAGCTGGTACAAATAGAAAAGCCTAGTAAACAAAAAGTGGCATTGCTTCTTCCACTTGTGATTTAACAAGAAATTGATATATGCATACCCCTAAGAAAAAGTCAACAGAGCAACTGAAGTAAATCAAAGTGGGGAAGGGATCGTCAGAACTATTGACTGTGAATAAACCACTAAGAGCACATACAGGTAAGAAAAGAAGTAATTTCCTGTGACACTACCTGCTAAGCAATGGCTTACCAACAGTAAACCTTACAGACACTAATGTAGCATTTCCTTGCATGCACAGTGATTAATGGCAAATGAGGTGCATTTCTGAAAGCCTCTTTATACTTTTGCAAGAGGCAACAATAGCGTAGGTTTACGCTTCTGCTGGTGTAAATCAGTGTATCTCCAAGGAAGTCACCAACATGGTGCTCATATTTATTTGGTGAGAATCTAAGCCAAAGGAAGGAAGCTGAAATCAAAGAACAATCCTTAGTCACGTGCACAGTTCCACTAATACCAAATACACATTGATATAGCCGTGCTATTAACCTTGTGGAACTAAGAAAGGGCCAGTACACGGAAAACAGGCAACTGTAAACCTTTCACTTGAGCAGCCTACAAAATAATACCTGCTCTGAGCAGGACAAAAGATGGAATGGATCATCTGTGTCACTGAATCTGTTTCAGCTGTCATATAAAGTGTTATGTAACACATATATAATGATTTCTTTCCTAAAGCAGGTGTACTCCATGTTCAAAGTATTTATATATTTTCTATACTACTTCAGTTAGAAAGCTGTCCCAGCACAGCTTTGCAAAGTTTGGATGAAAACCTCTCATTTAACTCTGTATTTATTTATGACTACTGTACTTACACGCATTGTACCAATGGGAATGGTTTCGTGGGATCTCAAATCACACAAAAAATGCTACTCTGGTCCATGCAATTTGGATTGAAAATTATTGTTTATTGTAGTAATATTAGAAGGGATTGTGATCTAACTGGTCGCAAACAAAACACTAGAGCACTGGAGACCATCTTCATAGAGAAAACTTAGGGAGAATGGTTTATATGATAGTTTCTGAATATGTTTCACTATATCTTGATTTGACATGATTGCAGTATCTGCTTTCATCCATATATTCATTCATCCACCCATGTTTTAGTAGGATGACACTACCTTTCTTCATAAAGCAAGATTTCTAGAATGAAGCAATCCCATTGCTTTTGTTAAAGGCAAAATCCAGGGCTGGTGGATAGGTAATCTGCCTGAACACCCAGAAGCACTGTTTTAGCTTTGTAGTCTGACAGATCACTGGCAGTTTTCACAATTCTTTAACTGTTCCTGTCTAATTCCTGACATCTGTGTAAGTAAGAATGGGATTTATTTAACTATTAGCATTTCTGCTTGCTAGCTTTTTTCAGACTTTTCCAAATCTCTCAAAAGCTGTTTAGCAGTTTTATAAATTGTGCTTGGCAAGGCAAATTTTTAGCAGTAGATTATATTTGTTTTTTTTCAAATTTTTCCTGACTTTCTTAACCTCCATCTTCTGTGAAAAGCAGACACATTAAGTACATTGAACATTACTAGACAATTCAGTTTCAGCTTGTGTTTAATATTCTTGTGCTTTTCAATAGGAACTTTCAATAAGAATTTTTTTTCAATAAAAAACTGAAAAATTGCTGCTTTACTTCCTTCTATCATAGCAAGAACAAATGAATGGAGCATATTTCTGGACCTGAAGCTTCTGCACCAGTAATACTCAAATGATCATACTTTAGGCACTGCTTTATATAGTGTAATTCTTTTAAAGCAAATGCTGTACATTCTAAGTGGGAGAGGCCTTGGAAAGGGATATGAAATACATAATTTTTGTCATATTTGAAATGATAACATTAATCTTACCTTTGAAGCACATGCTTTTGTTTTTAAAAGCACATGCTTTTTTTAATACAAAACTTTTCTGAGTGAGGATTTGCATGTGTGAGTAGGCAATTGGTAGCTAATATAGCAAATATATGCAGACACAGGTTAAAACTAAATAGCCTGAAAGTTGGTAGTGAAAAACTAATTTGTTAGGGACCTAGTTTTGTTCTACTATTTATTTTTCCCCATTATATTTCTAAGCCTTTTTTTTTTTGTAAGAACTTATCCTGAACCTCCTAACTTTGTTTTTAAAGAAGCAGTTTATATGTACAGTAGATCTGCAGAAAATGAGGTATGACTGAGGTATTGCTGCTTTGACTGCTCCTATTATTCCTTCTTGCACAATAGTGCACTATTCAGTGCAATTTGAAGCACCTTGTGTAGTGAGGAACAAGATATTTTGTAATAGCTGTCCATCTAATGTGAGGGAGAGTCAAGGATGAGGACTCTCAGAGTGGAATTCCTTCCACCTTTCTTTTCCCGTATGCCATTTAGGTAAATAATCTAAAATTCTTCTGTTGACTCTTTCCGTAATCATTGGAGACTGAAACACCTGTACAGTTGATTAAACTTATCTAGTCTAAAGAGTTAGCTGGTTATGATGAATCATTCTTTAGGGGTGTCTACCTTTTCCTGTTTAGTGCAGAAATACCAAGATGACTTTTTTAGGCTAGACATCTTCTTTTCAGATGAGTGGATTAGGAGATGTGAATCCTACCACCGTAGCCTAGCGGAATCTAGAACTCAAGACCCCCAGTCACCTTCTTTCAGGCAATCTGTAGACTCAGACAGACATAACCCAAGTGACTTTACTCAGTTCCTTAATTTAAAGGTTTAGGTATAATCAGAAGCATGAGGGACAACTGCATGTGCTGAATCTTCTGTAAAGACAGATGTGCTATGGAATGAATATTCGACAAATTTTACTTTCTTGCAAATATCCCTTCTTTTGCAAGAATATATTTTTATGTAGAAATACATTCTTTCTTTACATTTCAAATAAAACATGAGATTTAATCACTTGTTTGCAATTATCTTGCTTAAGTGAAAATATATGAATAAATTAGTGGAATTTATAGGATTATAGCATGAAAAACTACACTTTTGGAATAACCCAAGCTCATTACAATCCTAGCTTGCTTAAAAAGTCTATTTATGTTCTTACTTTCATGAATATCTATGAAAGGCACATTCAGTGATATTGAAGGTCATTAATGCACTTGAACTGGCTAACACCTTGTCATAAAAATCTTATTGTATTTCTGCTGTTTCTGCACATGTAAAAGACATATTTCCTGAGCCACAGAATGCACTAACATACTTTAACTCAATATGTCAGGAAAAAAAAATGCTATTCATAAGCTGCTGCATGAAAAAATAAAGTAGGAGTGTTAGCTTTAAGTACACAGTTACAATGCTAAACCACTGCAATCCTAGTTGAGTTGATTTGTGGTGCATACGGTATCTTAGGGAAATGTTGCAAAGAGGGTACTCATAGTGTTGTCAGACACCTAAGTGTTTGCTTTAGTGGTTTAAATTTGCCCTCAAAATAAGTTATCTCCAAACTGGAAGCCAGGTAATCACAGCTGTCTTTCTGCAGCCTTCTGGATCAAGGTGACCGCTTTTCTTTTGTGTTCAAACAGATACATTTTTGTTGGGTCTACAGAACGGAGGGTGTGAATTTTTGACTATCTGAATAGTGTTGCTGGGAAACTATTATCACCAGCTTAAAATGAACACTTTATTGCAATTATGGTCAATTAGCCTATTCCAGTCTATGACTATAACCAAATGTAGGAATGTATTCTGAACTAGCAATACATGAATCCTACATAGTCAAGAGAAAGAGTTTTTATACCATGCAAAAATCTTAGGGTGACTTTTTCAGGTGAACAGGTCTATACGGCAGATACCCAACATTCGGTCAGATGAATCCCACCCTAAAATATTAAATATAGCCCACTTCATGTTATTGCATAACAAATATTACTTTTTATGTTGTATTTTACAAATAGTCCAAGAATAATCTTAACTGTTGCTCATGTGTGAGAATATTTGCCACTACAATGAGACCTAACTAAATACTTAAACAGTCAGGTTAGACTACAGCTTTGTTCAGTTCTTTTTCTTTATCCTCCTTATTCACAACAGGTATCTAGTCAAGGTCAAGTTTCCTATTAGTATGCTAAAACACACAGCTCTTGCTCAGGAGTTAGTCTAATAACTTATGTGTGTAAGAGTTGTAAATCACTGGTACATTGAAAATTTGGCTTTTTGGTGTTAAGCAAGGCAGTGCACAGCCTCAATTTTGCTTTGTTTTGCTTGTACGATTACAGGGGAGCTTTTTATCTCTCTTCTAGATTGGAAAGCTGATGTTATCATGTCTAAAATTCATATTTCTGAAGTAGAAAGTCTTTCTGATTTCAGAATCTTCTGGGGAAATTTTCCAGATCCTCTCTGTTGGCAGCATGGCCCTAATACCAATTTGTCCTAGATATATGAAGTACTGGAACTCATGGAACAGTAGTTCGTGATGAGGAGCTGATGTGTGGTGGCCAGTTAGTTTGTGGTAAAATGGACAAAAAGAATGCTCTGGTAAGACAGTCCCTAGTATCAGAGACTTCTGACAGGTTGGGGCGAGAAGAGAAGCTTCCCCTAGGATGCTTTGTGTTTCTATGTTAATGTATCCCAGTTCTGAGTTCCTGGTTGGCTGTTGGCCTCCCCATCCCCTTGCTCCCTTATATGTTTCATGTCCTAGAAAGTTTTCCACTCCAGGTTCCCCCCATTGGTCCTTGCCCCTCACCACTCCCCCAGAGCTTCCCCATTGGCTCTCATTCCCTAGTCCTGCCTTTGTACTGCCCTCATGCCCTCAGATCGTTGGTCTCTGATGCTCACCCCACTCCCATACTTAAGCCTGGACCCTCCATTGTCTTCTGTCTTCGTCACTGGATCCCTTCACAGTGCGGCTGCAATAAACCTCCATCTGTGGAACTCTACACTGAGACCCTTCCCAGCTCTTTGCCGTTGACTCATATTGCTGGAGCTATCCGTATGTGCGTGCATGTACGTGTGTGTGAGTGTGTGCTGGTTCTGCCGAGCGGCTTCGCTGAGGAGACAGTTCTGGAAGGTAGCGGCATCGTGCTCTGGCACTGCAAAGCCGCGCACGGAAAGCAACAGTGATGTTCAACATTTAGTTTTGGTTTTATACCTATACAGGATGTCCAAAGCAGAGGTGTTCATCCAGTGTAGTCAATGTACTCCTGACACCAGTTTCAGTCATTTGTCCAGTCCTCAGTTCCAATTCATACACCCAGCATTATTAGAAAGTGGTGAGGAAGGAATCCTCCCAGCTCTTTGCACCTTTTCTTCTGTAGTTTTCACTCAGAAGCCTGCAAAACCCTAAAAGAATAAGAGCCCAGCATCTCTCCCTATCACTTGTGAAGACTTTCACATTAAACTTTAAGACTAAAACGTTGTGAGTAGCCAAGGAAAGCTTTCAGTTTCTTCATACCAGTCTTTCCAATTTAAACATTTCTTTCTTCCATGATTTAACTTTCATTACAATCAAGCATACCTAGCTCTTAGAGTCACAGAAAGTCTTTGAAAAGATAAGCTCAGTACAATTTAGTACATGTTAGACATGCCTGCCAGTATCTGCAGAAAGCCTGGGGCAATGATATAGATCAGGAAGTGTGTCTATTTATCAGATATTATGAAATCATGAGCATGATACTTGTTGTTTCGTTTTTTAGAGCATGTTAAAAGCCATACCTAATGTACAGGTGTGTACAAATTATTTTGTGTGGCCTTTCACTTTTTTCCACTATTGAGTAGACCAAGCGCCTTTTTATGTCTATATAGGACCACCATTTATTTATTCTGAGAAGAATCTAAGAATTTCAAGTCTGGAGGATTCACTTAGTGGGTGAGTGTTTGTCTGCACAGAACTTAATATTCTCTTATACTCAAGGACATTTGCATTCAACTACTCCTTTGCATTTTTTTCATGTTTTGTTATTTACATTATTTTGGTAAATAACAAGAAAAGCAAAAGGCTATGTCAGAAAGAGATTGATAGATTTTCTTCTTGGTCTTCAAGTTTTGTTTGTATTTAATTTATTTCTTAGCTTAGTCTCTTAGATTTCTTGAAGCACTCAAAAATTTCACATTGTTAAATTCCTTGACTGAATGTACTGTGAAGCTGAAATTTTTCCACTTTAGCTTAAACAGGTGGTGAGTTTACCCCTGGAGGTCACTGCCTTTTTAAAAAGAAAAATTAAAGGAATGATCGTCAATTGGATTAACACAAATTTGACTTAAGTTGTGAAAGGTGAACATTAAACACATTGTTTACTACATTTTTCATCATGCTATGCTTCCTCTTAAATTATTCATACAGCATAAAGGTGTCTGTTTGGTTAACATTCAAGCTCAAATTGAATTTTATTTTGTTAATCTTATAGTTTCCTGCTAAGTGACTTGTGAGGGAATGTGATTTTAAATGGAAAAGGTTCACTTCTCTTTCTGCAGAAATAAAAATCCTAAAATCAGTGACACAGAGATATAAAAACCCAACAAGACTACTAAACCAGCACTGTAATATACAAGGTAAGAGGCACTGTGGAAACAGTGACTGTAAAAAAAGGTGCAATACATTCTGTATTACCGAAGTGCACAGTCTTATAAAAACCCTCAGCACTGGAGACCAAGAGACACGATTCCATTTGTTCTATTTTGTAGGAAGTTTGTCATGAAGTAGATAACATCTGCTGGAAGGCCAGCAGCACAGATCACAAGGAGTCCAGGTGTGTGCATTGGTGTGATAAATTCATGACATGGATGACAGTGTTGTTGATGAAGGACATGCTCTGCTGGACCTGATCCTTAAAAGGAAGGAAGAACTAGTTGAGGATTTTGGCTGTTGGCTGCAGTGGCCATGACATGGTGGAGTTCGGGATACTGAGAGAAGGGATGAAGGCAAACAGCAGGATTCCAACCTTGGACTTCAGGAGAGTGAACATGTTAAGACTGTGCTTGCAAGAATCCCATGGGAAACCACACTGGAGAGAGGGGATTTCTGGGGCAGATGGTTGGTTTCAAACATTATCTCCTCCAGCCTCAAGAAGGGTCCATTCCAATGAGCAGGAAATCAAGCCATTGTGACAGGACAAATATGTGGGTGAACAAATTGCTCCTGGTTCAGCTCAGGCATGAAAAAAACACATGTAAGAGGTGGAAGCCCAGTCAGGTGACCCAGGAGGAATGCAAAATCCCAGAATTACAGTGATGCCTTTTTGCTGGTCCTAAGATCACAAGCCAGACAGAGTTAGGTGATAAAAAGGGGTTACCTTTACAAGGATCCTTAGGTGCACAGCTTGCTAGGTGGAAAGTGCCTGAAGATGCACACGTAACATAAAGCACATACAATTTTTATATGTTTAGCAAATTAGCATAACTGACAAGAATCCCCAGTTAGAGACATAAGTCATGAAGTAATTCCTCCCCGGTTCAACCCTTTCTGAATTCCCTCCCTTAGCTAGGAACTAAACTTTGTTTATGAAAATGTATCTCGGAGAGCTAGTTTAAACCTTGGCTTCCCAGAGAATCTAACCTTGGACCCCCAGCTTGGAGCTGCTGGACAATTTATGTTCTCTTTCTGTCTAATAGAGTAGGTAAAATGCTAGCTATGAATACTATGATAGGCTGCCAAGCTACAAATGTATATGCAAAGAATATTGAGAATATGTAAAAGCAAAAAAGGCAAAAATGAATTCGGCATCAGCAGTACAGCTGAAATCAACTGGCACCTTTGGGCGTAATTTACTCCAACTCTCCCACTCAAAAAGGGTCATCTGTAGAAAATGGCACGGGTCCATGTTCAGCTGAGTTTTGAATATGTACAAGGATGGACACTGAACTTCTCTGTGCAGCCCATTCCTTGTTGTGTCACGCTGAGTCAATGCCCACCGTCAGAGACCTATGCTATATGTCAAATATTTTAAAATATTGTATTTAATTAAAAAGAACCAAAACCAAAACCAAAACCAACAAACAAAACAAAAAAACAAACAAGAAAAATAAAAAAGAAAAGAAAATAAGTATGCTTTTCCTAATAGCCAAGAGAGGGATCTAATCTCTATAGTACAGATACCTTTTTTCACGTCTACTTTACTAGGAGTAAAAAAGTGGTGCCTAGCTTCTGTATATAGAAAATGGTGAAAAGTAGGTATCTGAATGCCTCTAGAGAGATTTCCTGTCTGCCTAGTTCTGGTGCTTAAATTAGGCAGACTAATGCCGTCTCAGTATTTGTCAATTATTAGAAATGGACCAATGTAGATGAATGCAGGGAGGAAATGAATCTGGGAAGCCACATCTTATTTCCCTTCCAACAGAGATTTCTTTAAAAGAATACGAGTATTCTGTAAGTTCACGACCAAGTTTCATTGAATAAATCAGTTTGTTCATTCTGTCCCCCACAAATATCTATAAACCAAAAAGGCTATCATTTTTTACTACACACAGCCCCATTCACCTACTTAGATGCATGGCTGAGCTACTGCACTGCTTTAAAAATCTTGACACATGATGATCTAATCTTTTGCTTGGAAGGTGAATAGTTGTATGAGCCACTGCTGCCATTATTATTCTGTTAAAAGCTGAACTCCATTGATTCCAATTTGTTGTTACCTCACAAAACTCATCAGCATGCACTCGTGGAACTGCTGCAGAACTAATTGCTCTCCGGTCCACACTCCGAGTATGAATGCCCAGGCATAACATCTCGTGCCTTAAAGGCATAGTAAGAAAGGTAAGAAAGCACCCTGCCCTTTCACAGGGCTGCTAATGTCCGTGCCCTGTGCTTTGGTGATGCTTACTCCACATATCTGACTAAGAAACATTTACCTCCTGGAGGCCAGGCCTCCAACCAGTTATGAATATAGTAACTGGACAACCTTCTTAAATGAAAATATAATTTAATCTTATTGGTAGCAATAAAACTGAGTGTAAATAAACTATTAGAATCTGAGCTAATCCCAACAGTGATGCAAATTGATCTAGTTGTCTACATCCTATATTTTTACTGCATTTGCCTGCCTATGAGACAGTAGCTTTCAAGTCAACTTGATAACTGTGAGTCTTTCTTCCCGGTGCAGGAATAAGAACTGCCCCCCCCCCCCAAGGGGGACTGGAAGCTTCAGGGATGACTGCAAAAGGGGAAAGTTTTTGTTACAAAGGTAGGTGGTAAGCAGAAGCCCATCAGAACCTAGTTTTCATCTGAGCTTTTTTGTAAAGAAACTTGTCATAGTCACTTTAGAAAAAAATATTATTTTTTTATTAGCTTTTTTCCTACATTTTATTAAATCTTCCTTATCCAGTGAATCCGTAAGAATGGTTTACACTGTTATTGCATGCATCCTCAGTCTGTAAAGAAAATTATATCCTTGGTATGAAGTACGAGTAAAGATGACATAATTTGCCCTATAGTACTCACCATGGTACAATAAATCCATCATACTAGGTAACATCCATGGAATAGAAGTCCACAGCCTAGAGGGAAGTGCCTTTTTCAGTAATTATTTATTAGATATTCACTTTCTTTGACATTCAAAATGGAATTTAAAATGGCAAAAAGCCCGTAATTTTGATTGTTTCTGCCTACTTGGAGACATGGTTTAGGTGTGCAACTTGGCAATGTTGGGTAAATGGTTGGACTCGATCTTAAAGGTATTTTCTAACCTAAATGATTCTGTAATTGTACTGTTCTATAATTCTCACCTCTGTTTCCTGCCATCAGTCTCTACTGCTTCTCAACAGCAGCTTTTTCACCCCTTGGGAACTGCATCTATCTTACTATTAAATGCTGATGTGCTGTTTCCCTACAAGGGTAAAGTGAGATTAGAAACTTGGCTGTGTGAGATGATAGGAACTTGTCTGAAAATAACACTGTCATCCCATTTTAATCACCCTGACGTTTATCAAAAATTTTCTTCTTGTGGTTTATCTTTCTCTTTCTTATTTTTTGAGCCTTCTGCTGTTATACTTTAATAATACATTCATACTATGAATATCCAAGTAATTTTGTCACATACGATGCAAAAATGGTTTCAGAGAGCAGAGCCACATTAATCTCAGAGCATGCATCTCAGACTGAAAAAAATGCTGTTGTAAGGAGACATATGGTGTAGGGATAAGCTACTCATCTTCACTGCCTTTGCTATCTGTGGAGAGAGTGACTATTTAATCCTTCCTATTTTAGAGACTTATTTAAAAAAAAAAATTGGATGGGATAAGTTGCTTTCAGTAAGTTCCTAATATTTTATGTTGACTATATAGTAATCTTATAATGACCCTTAAGTTAGATACCCAACTTTTTAAGTGTCTAATGAATATTAATGAATTGCATCCCAATGAAACCAATAAATCTTTCTTGAATGAATCCTATACTTGAACCTTGCTGAATGGTTCGACTTTACTCATGCTGCTTCTCTTTCCCTTGGCTTAGTATGAAATGACTGAATATTTTGAGTTTCCCTTTGCACATAAAGCACAGACCACAAATAATGTTACTTCTTCACTAAAGCACCATTTAAAATTTTAAATGCTAAATGTAGTGCAAAAAACTAATATTAGATATGGTCCTGTTTTATTAGTTTTGACAAGTGATTCTTATCATTTGAACTTTCTGTCTGCTGTACTTAGAAAATGGGTTCATTTTTCCTTTAAAGGTTATCATACCTTAAATTCAAGCAGTTTAGGGTGATCTTTTCTAATCAGTATGCTAGCTGCATTAAAAATGGCCTTTGACTAAAGGTATTAAATCCTTCTGCTTGCAAGTTGAAAAATTTGTACTTTGTTAGATATGCTATTATTCCCCATTCTTGCCACCAGACTCAAATCTATTCATTAGATTTTAAAACCCAGTAACCACATAGATTGTTAGAACCTATAAGATGGAAATTTTGTTCCTCTTTTTTTACCTATGGTAGGAAATTGCCACAGCTTTGGTCTCCAGTGGAAAGCCATCTTGAAAAAAAAAAATTTGAGTCACAAGCCAAGTAAGTACCAGGGAAATGATGAGGGGTTTATTTTTATTTGAAAATCCAACATTTACTCAGTGAACTCAAGTGGTGTGTTCACTAATTTATTTCCATACTTTTTTTCTTTTTTCTTCTTTCTGTAGATAGATACCCACAAACCCATGGATTCATATATTCACAAAGTAGACAGTGAGAGCTTGCCATATGCAAGTATGCTGATTAAGGTTAAAACCACAAAATTGATTTTCTTTTCTCCTTGTCACTGCATACAAAATACCATTCATTCTTATAATGGGAACAATATTAAGTGGAAGTTCATTGTATTGACTCTTTCAAAAATCTGACTGAGATTAATGATAAAACTTCCTATTATCTAGTGGCCCCAGGGTATGACCTATATTTTAACAACATTTTTAAGATCATATTTTTTCTCTCTTTTTTTTAAAAAATCCTCAAAGGTCTCATTTCATTTGGATATGCAGAAATCTCCATGTCTCCCAAAGATGATTTTTTATGTCCAGCAGTTAAAGCCATAGGCATGCGTATGCACAATAAATAACATATGGCAAATTTTCCATTTTGTTGTTTTTATATTTTTCTCAATTACACATTTAATTTTGACAAGTATTATGCATTTACAGATTCTTATAAATAGGTATAAAATCTTTGCTTGACATGTTACTTATGTCAGCTTCTTGTTCCACTCTGTTTTAATGATAGAGAAGAAGTAATTAAAATTTCGCAGTAAATTTTGCTTACTGATTTACTGATGGAAACCAATGTTGATATGCTGCACTGAAGTGTGGGTTCAAGTGAGGAGGTACATTGCAACAGATAACTTATTCTCAGTAGTGTCACTCAATCCAGACAGCAGATAGGAAGCATTTTTGCTCCAGACTGGCAGTAAAAACAAGCAATGTGAATGCACTCGGCACTCGGTAGGTGTTCATAAGGTACTTGTAAAGACAGATCTGGGGGTGAAAGGAGAGAAAGACAAAAAAAAAAAGAAGATAATTTGTGTCTTCAGAGGAATTTTTGGGTTATTTGGAAAAGTTTTGTATTTGTGTTATGGATTTGTAGCTGGACTCATCAGTCAGACTACATGATGAGTAAAACTGTGGTTCGTAAGTGCAATGTCTTCCTGAAACTGAATCTTACAAAAGGGATAAGAATAGCAAAGCTAAAGTAATCTCACTAACATATTTTTGTGTTCATGTATATTGCAATTACCTTTTTTCTTTAGAAAGATATTATTAAGCATGCAAAGTATATTAGAAGGAAGACATCTTTTTCACCCTATTTATCAGCTCAGGTGAAGTATATCAATAAAGCATCAGGAAAAGTGCAGTGACTAAAGAAGTGATTTATTGATAGTTTAGGCTTGTTAAAACAGGTTAATGTCAATGCAATTAACTTCTGCATCAATTCAGTCCACTGCAAAGTGCAAGCTGACAGAATGGCTTTAAAACCACATCCCGAACAAAATGAGAGCATCAATGAGCGTCCAGTCTCAGAGGAAGAACCTTCTAGTGACAAGGCTGACCCTCTTTCAGTAAAAAAAATGGTTTCTTTTGTAGGAAACTGTTCAAGTAATGGGCCAGTGAGCAGCATACTGATTAAATAGTTTCAGATCTGTATAAAGAAAAGGAAGATGGGATAACAAGACAGTGTATAGAAATTAGAAGTTAGACAAAGTTGGAAGTAACAGTACTGCATGATCAGCAAGTGGCCAGGTTACAGGACGTCAGCTTCACTTACAAAATATTAGATGCTAATTACATTGATTGGATAAAATTCTGCCGGGAAAGTGAATAAATTCTTCATAATATACTCAATTATGTAATGCCATTATAAATTAGCAAAGAAGTTTTTTAAGATGTTTAGACTGCTTCTTGAAGTGCGAGTTAAAGTGTATGTAAACCATGGGAGGTTAAAATTTATATCAAGAAAATTTAGAACTGTGAAAATGAGCTATAAAGGAAGGGTAGATAATAGAAAAACCTCTCCTATTTCAGACATTTAAATAAATTTCCATGTGTAAAACACCATATCACATATTTAAAAGCAACTTTTCTGTTTCAATGTTTCATCATGATATTGCAACAGCAATTGAATTCAGTCATATATATTTTATACTTGATAAGTCACTGCTCCTCATGTAAGTGGTGGCCCACACAATTTAAATAATTTCCATTTATTTGCTGCACATGGTTAGTGGAAGCTGCCCTGTAGGACACCAGCCTGTGCTACCAGTGATGTAGAAAAGCTTTATGAAACTGTAAAGTAGAGCTTCCACACTGAAGTGAGAGCATGGGAACAAGAGAAAGGATCTTGAATTAACTTCCCCAATCCCAACAACAGGAGGCACGGTGGGGTCGGGAGGTATGGGCTACAGGGTTGTCCTTCCTTTGATAACAGTAGCACTTAAATGTATTCGTTTATGCTAAAGGAGTACTTCCACAAAAAGATACAAGCCACCTTCCTTCTTGTGTCAGCTTCCAAATCAGTTAAACAAGCATTGATCTTAAAGCATCAATAATTGGATATGTAGTTTTTATACTGTATGTTTTTACAAGCTCCTCAAATACTAAGTACAGTTAAGCTGGCAAGAGCCAACAAATTCTTGTTGAATGATGGCTCCATGAGTAAGAACCTTTCAGAGTCAGAAGGTTCTTGTATTTCGTTCTCTTATGTAGCATGGACAATGGAGACTTGTAGTATTTGCCTGGTTATGTCTTACAGGAAGTATTGAAAACTACCAAACTCGTGACTTAACTGTCTTTTAATTTAGTATTTCTATGAATTATATCTTTCAGTAATTAATTCAAAACTGTAACTTCCTAGATGTTTAGTGACATGAGAAGAGCGTTCGTAAAGCTGAGGTATTGCCCTGCTATAGCTTTCCCCTTCCAGTAAAACCTATCTTTCCACCTAGCAATCCTCATCTTTTTTATCCTGTTTCAATAAATTCTCCACCCATCTATTCTGCAGTTTTCTTATGATAAATATTCATATAATTTGTATTTAAGCTTTATGAGAAATAGATTTTAAATGAAATAGATAATTCATACTGACTTCCTACTGATTGCTTTTCTTCACTTCCTTCCTTCCTGTTAGAGAAAAGTTGCAAAAAATATTCTTCAAATAATTATAAAATAAAACCAGGTCAGTCTAGGTGAAAGAAGAATATATAATAAATCTTATGCTGCAAAGGAAAATCTTCAGGGATTCAAGTTCTTGACCACTGCATAACTGCAAAAAGATCAGGGTCTTCACATGTCACTACCAGAAAACTGGTAACGCCCTTGGAAAAAGTGTGCAACCTCTCAAAAGTTACTTTTAGGCAAAAAGTCCTAAATTTCAAATCATGCAATCCAGTCTTTTGGCAATTAACTCTGCTGCTTTGTCAGTAGTTCACGTACTTTTCTTCCACACAAGTTACTGCATTTTAGAATATACTGAGTTGGAAGGGACCAACAATGTTCACATTGAATGACTACCAACAGTACATGTAACCTGGGATGGTTAGTAATCCAGGATCTCTCTTAGTGATTGTGCTTCATAAGAGAAGATTAACAAATTCAATAAACAGAATAGTAAATGTGTGAGTAGCAGCATTATGTTTGCAGGACATTCTTGTTAGGCGATTTCCATTATCACATATATCACTTTTCATATTGCTTTGAATATGCCTTGTCAGCTCACATTCCTATTCTAAATGCCCTCCTCTGATTACTAAATGGAGAGCTATTAAACCAATAATTTTGAATCTGAAGTATTAAAAGAAAATACTTCAATATGCAATTATTAATGGATGTAAGTGTTTGCATGATTAAACCTATAATTGCAAGTTGTCTTGTGGCTGAACCTGTATTATTTTCTGCAATTGCATTACACCAAAATAACAGGGACCAGTCCCTGACTTTAATACCTAGTTTTAGTGCATAATAATAGATGAACAATTCTGTAATTCTTTTGCTAAACTGCCATCAGTTAATCATTTTTCAGGGTATGAATCCATTAGTTATTTGATTTAGAAAATGTCTGTGTCTGCTCTTTAATCTACCACTTGCTGGTGTATTACCATTAAAACTATGGGAATGACACCATGGCTCTTTGAGGAATGGCCCGTAACCTATTATATAACCTGGAATCACATTCACTTTTTCATGCTTGCATGGCATTGGTGGTTCATAGATATTCTGTGTCTGATTAATAGATCCAGCTGCTTTTCCTTCTTTATTGTTTCCAACTGAGAAGCTCTTGGATTATAGAAGAAATTCTCATTATTGGTCCCTGCATGGATGACCTTTACTTTCTGCAGTTGAATTTCATCCATATTTGTATTCCATTCCTTCATGTCACAGAGTCCTTCCATTAAAAGGATCTGATCTTTCCCATGCTCACAGGGTTGCCAATTTTGTGTTAGCAAGTGAAATACCTTTGCACTTTTCTTTCCAAGGGTAATAATGAAGATATTAAATCGATGTTGATTAGTGCTTCATTGCCTACTTGGAGCTCTATATTCTCTTACAGATTTTTGAAATTTCCTTTTGAGTCTGTCTTTATATGCTTTGCTGTTCACATTCTAGTTCTCTTCTTTCCCATTACCATTAATAATGTCCAATATAATACTGAGTGGCACCAATATCTTATCTTACCAAAGTACATATTTATATTGTATACCATGCACTATAGTGTATATTTTTATATTACAAAATATACTTCTTGCACTTAGTGCAAGAAATTATTTTAAGTATCTGATGAGTTTTTTGTAATCTACCTCTGAGAAGCAGTCCTAGAGGAGAATGACCACGTCTAGATTCCTTTCCCAGTAGTTGGAACAATTCTGTTGGATATCACCTGAGGCAGTTGTGTCTCTCAGTAGATACCCTAGTTTGGAGTAATTCCCTTGGTCTGTTCCATTTGAAATCTAGGGTGTGTCCCAGCATGGAAAGTGATCAATGTGTGTATATTTCCCCCTGTTTCTTTGACAATTCCAGTGTTCATGCTTATTTCTGACAAACTTTCTTATTCCTGACAGATCTTCTGGATTTCTTGTAGTGGCAGGTCTGTTAGTCCTCACCAAGGACTCTCCAGTCACAAAAAAACTGCCTCTCATCTTCTGAGTTATTTCTCCTGTCTGTTGACTATCCTGCCTTCTCTTCTGTATAATGTCTTTGTTTATACTTGGGCAATTTCTCAAAGCTATCTCCATTACCTCTTCTCTTATGGGACTAGCAGCTTCTCTCTTCTGTCATCCTATCTTCTCTTTCATCATGTTTCTCCTCATTGCTGCCCAGTGCAGCATAGCTGTTCCTAAACTGGTGCTTAATCCTCCTGCCATGTTCTTACAGTTGTTCTTTTTTTGGTTTATTGATCTGCCATTCAGCTTCTGTTGTTCAGTAAATGTAGGCCGTCAGTTTTTTATGCTGCCTTTTCTCTTCCATTTATTTTGACATTCCTATCTGGACTTCTGTTTTCCAAGTCCATGTCCAGTCCTCATTTCTTCTTCTCCATGAGCCCCGTGGGGAAAACTTCTCACAAACCTGGGTTCTATCTATCACTTGCTCAGGAAGAATGCACTTCTCACAATTTTTTTTGTTTGTTTTTTGGGGTTTTTTTTTTGCCTTTTGTTGTTTGTCTGGTTTTGGTTTTTTTTCTTTTTTTGTTTTTTTTTTTTTCATCTTTATCTTCCCTTTTTGGTGAGTGGTTCACTGTTACTTGTTGCCTGAGTAACTGCTTGCACTCCTTACCTTGCCTTTAAAGATAGTCATAGGTGGGTTAAAATTGCTTTACACAAACTCAGTGTTTTCTGTCATATGTTGGCCTCGTTAGTCAGCGATCTCCACGTTACAGTCAGACTTTTATGTCTGGGAGTTTACAATCTATATGACACCTCAAAATATAGGAACAAAAATTGAATTAAACAGGATTTTTTTTTCCAAGTAATTCCACTGCTTTTTAGCTGAAGACCATGGTAACATAAGGGTAGCCAATGAAGCATTTTTTTAGAAAATATTTGCTGTTCCTCTTCTGCTCTGAATCAAAAACATCCATATACGTGCACGTTTGTCTCCTATTTATCAGCAGAGGTGTCCTAGCAAATGCTTTCTGTTCAATGTTTCTCCATATCTGTCACATGCAATTCTCTACAGAACACCTGGAGAAGAATGTTGTAAAAGTAAATCACTGGAGACAAGGTGAAATGTTGTCGCAGGTTTAGTTCGTAACCCTCTCACAACTCTGTTTTTATAATGCATTTCAATGCCCTGTTCTTTCTCAAAGCATGAAGCTGTAATCCAACAGATCTAACTGATGAAAAGGCAAAATACTCTGCTCCTTTTAACACAATTTCTATTCCTTTTTCTATGAAAACTTCTCTTGGAGACTGAATCTGACAACTATATTTCTTTAGTAAAGAATTTAAAAGTAGGAGTCAGAGGCTGAAGAATGTGGTTTCTCCTTTTTGGGGCTCATAATGAATTATTTAGTAAAAAAGGTTTAAATTCTATTGCACTCTTCAAAAGTACATGTGTATTTATACTAATTTGATGCAAAGTTACTGAAATTAGAATTGTACCAAAATCTAAACAGTTTAGAATTCTGAAGAAATCTCGATCTTCAAGATCATATGAACTTTAACCTTCCTTTACAACTGGCTGAGAAGAAGCCTGTTCCCTGAAAATATCTTCCAATTCTGGCAGTTGGTGAAAGAAGACACCTATTTTCTTAGCATGAAAAAGAAAATTTATCACTGTTTCACCTAAGGTCTGTTGACATTTATGTTTTCTATCAAAATGAATATAAGAGGAAAACCATAGAGAGATAAAGCAAAATGACTTTCACAAGCATTAATTGCAGTCTATAAAATTACTATACTTTTAGATCCTGTAGTTTAAACTGGTACAGCTTTTAACACTCCTGAAATATTTCTCTTCTGATGAGAATATGGATGTTATATAGGACCTGATCTTTACAGTCATTCAAATAAAGTAAAATTTGAAAAGAAAGTGTACTTAAAAGTACACACTACGCGTATTATTCACATCGAAGACCTGGTTTTCACGTACAAGTGGAAGGACGGTAATTAGACAAACTAGACTACAATTCTTTGCTATCATACTCTGAAAAGTACATGGCTTTTCTTTCTTATTTTGTTGCTAGGAATCTGTTTCAAATGGATTAGTGACTTTTTTTCCACTAAATGCGTTAAATTCTTCAGAAGCTCTTTTGTCTAGTAGCCTAATAGTGCTTTCTGGAAAAATTTGAGTGCAATTGCATTGTTGGATGAAAATTATGAAGATAAGTTGCAAACTCTTTGATTATTTCCTAAGTTTTCTGCTGTATAATATGTAACGCAGGAGGGGTTTTTACATTTTTATTACAAAAGCCTAAGTTTCAAATAGCTTTGTAAGTTCAATTCTGTTTCCATGCACTTTGAAGATGCAATACAATCAAGACACTTTGGGATGAATTTTAAGAGTTATGCATGAAAAATAATCACATATAGTTTGATCATAAATAAAGGGGGGTTTGTGTGTATTTCCTACAGATTGCTTTGAAAGTTTATCCTTTTAGAAGTTCATAAGCTGCAGCAAAGAAAGGTCTTAAGGGTCAGACAGGAGTTCTAAAATTTTTTAAATGGTTTCTATAACGTGCTCATTTTAAATTTCTGTAGGCGTGACCCAAAGTCTGTCAAGGTAAATGCAGGTGTTTCACTTCTTTCCAGTACATTTTAGAGCAAAAAAATCCCTTAATTTTCTAAGAGAAAGAAAGCATATGTTTGTAAGGTTTGGACTCTGCTTCTGAGAAATAATTAAGATAATTGTAATGAAATGTCTTATCATAACATGAGTTGGACATTTAAATAATTTATTAGTAGAAAGACTGTAGCTGGAATATAAAGTGAGCCTATTATGTATCAAGACTTCCTTTAAATGTCCCTACGAGGTAAACATAAAATTTTGCATCCTACTGCTTAATATTACCATTTCTGAAAATTAAAAAAAACCACACCCCCTCCCAAAAAAAAAAAAAAAATCCAGAGCTGTTGAGGCCGGTCCTGCCATTGCTGTATTATTTTAAGCTGCAAATTGTAAGAAGTACTAGAAAGAGTTACTTCCAGGGCTTGACTTGACTCTTTATATTTCTTAATGATTTTGCCATAGATGACATAAGCCAGAGAGCACTGCAGGTAACTGAACTTTTACTAAAATTTAAGTGGAATGCAAGATTGCACAATGTTTACGGCTTTTGCACCATACTGTATTAGGATTAATGATGGCTGCTTCAGGAACACTCACTTCTCAGAGAAGAGAAACATAATGAAATGTAATGCCTCCTTGTTTTCTCCCAAAGTATTCTGGCTCTGTTCACTTTTATTTACAGTGCAGTATTTGTTTTATTCTAAACTTGTAGATGATATTACATTTGGAGTGTTTAAGTCACAATGGAGAACTGAAGCTAACATGCAAGAATAGGGAAATAGCAGCACTTTCACTAACTTTTGGAAAAAAAATGCTGTTGCTAGAGATCATGCAACTGTTCAAACTATGAGGATTTAAGAATTTAGCAGAAACTGTGGACTATCGTTCAGCTAACTAGAAGTATTGATGCCTGCAAATGACTTCAGAGCTTAAAGGAATTAAAGTAGTTGAAAAGCAAGTAGAATAATTCATTGTGTAGAATTTATTCTACAAATTTAGTTAGAGCAGTCTAGATTACTGATTGCAGACACCTTCCCCTGAGAATTGATCTCTTCCTACTGTGAATTGCTCATGAGCTGCTTTTCAGTTGATTAATTATAAATGTTGTGGGAATGGGGAAAGAACAGCCTCCACACCACTTAAATTTAGGCAACTAACTTAAGTGCCTGAGACAGCAGGCTAATCTAGTAGGCTTCTTATAGACTCAGTGGAAAAAAGATAGACTCTTCCTCAGGGAGAATTTAAATAAAATTTTTAAGCTCCTGCTCTGACTTGCAGTACTTTCATTTTTCTTCACAAATTCTGAGAATATTCTCAGTTGTTTCTGTCACTTGAAATGGATAATTCCTCTTAGTACTCTGAATCTATAATTTGCTCTTAAAGAAATTTAAAAAATACTAAAACATTGGTTTAAACACATTAAGGCAAAAATTTTGCTTGAACATAGCAAAAATAGTACACAGGTATGTTCAACAAAACTGGCTCTTCCCTGGAAGGGTTTAAGTAGAGATGGTAGAAGGGTCCAGCTGGGACAGAAGACATCCTCCCAAAGCCCTGCAATTAGTGTAGAATCATGGAATGGTTTGGGTTGAAAGGAGCCTTGAAGATCAGCTAGTTCCAGCACCCTATAATGGGCAGGGACACCTTCCATTAGGTCAGGTTTTTCAGGGCCCCATCCAGCCTGGCCTTGAACACTTCCAGGGATCGGGTATCCATAACCTCTCTGGCCAACTTGTTCCAGTGTCTTACACCCTGATAGTAAAGATTTTCTTCCTAATGTCTAATCTAAACCTCTTCTCTGTCAGTTTAAAGCCATTCCCCCTTGTCCTCTACCAATAGGCCAAACAGTTTGGGTCCATCCTTTTTTTATAAGCCCCCTCTAAGTACTGGAAGTACTGATGGAGAGATTAAACAGTACCTGTCCCAGTACAAACCTCTAAGAGACACCACACACCGCTCCTCTCTCTCTGGACACCAAGCTGTTGATCACTACTCTCTAGATATGACCATCCAAATGATTCCACACCCACTGAACAGCACGTCTGTAAAAATTCATAGCTCTATAATTTAGAGTTGGATGTAATGGAGAATCATGTCAAAGGCCTTACAGAATTCCAGATAGATGACCTTGAGAGCTCTTCCTTTGTCCACCGATGTAGTCACTCCATCATGGAAGGCATCTGGGTTGCTCAGGACTTGCCCTTGGTGAAGCTGTGCTGGCTGTCCCAAATCACCTCCCTGTCCTCCATGTATCTTAGCACAGCTTCTAGCTGAATCTGTTCCATTATCTTCCCAGGCACAGAGATGAGGCTGACAGGTCAGTAGTTCTCAGTGTCATTTTTCCTACCCTTTTTAAAAATGTGTGCAATATTTAACTTTTTTCAGTCACCTGGTGTTGTATAATGTATTTAAACCCTGTTGGTATGCACTAGCCAAACTCTCACTCAAGACCAGGATCCACACACCAGGATCCAGTTAGACCAGGATCCACACATCAGGATCCAATTATTGGCTCATTAACCTCCCACAAACAGCTGTGGCTGCAGGGCGGGCATTAGCCCTATAAATCAAGCCCTGGGAGGAGCCAAAGGTCGAGAGCTGCTGAGCTGCTTGTTCCTGGTTGCTGTGTGCTGGAGCTCTGCGCTGAGAAATTATAATCCAAGGATCAGAAGACTGCGAGCTCCGGCACAACCTGGGACTTCACTTCATGTGATGAGTTTTCAAATATCATGGAGAGTGGCTTGACAACTATATCACCCAATTCCCTCAGGACTCTGGGATGTGTCTCATCAGGTTCCATAAGCTTATTACGTTCAGGTTCCTCAGGTGGTCATGAACTTGATTGTCACTTAGAGTGGGAGGCTTTGCTCTCCCATTCTCTGTCTTACAGTCCATCTACTCAAGAGGTATGGGAAGAGAGGTTATCAGTGAAGACTGAGGCAAAAAAATGGTGGAATATCTCAGCCTTCTCCTCTTTTATTGTTAGTGGTTAGTACAACTTTCTCATCAGGTGGGGTGTGCTTTCTTTGGCTTTTATATATTGGCTAAAATGCCTGTAGAAGCCCTTATTATTCTTTGCATCCCTTGCCAAGTTGTGCTCCAGCCTCACCATGGTCTTTTTAACCCCAACCCTACACAACTGAAGAGTGTCCGTAAACTATTCTCAGGATACTTGTCCTTGCTTCCATTGCCTGTGTAGTTGCTATATGTTAGAATAACCATAATGGAATTTCAAACAAAGCTAATAGTATGGATAATTAATCAGCTTTTATAACACCATTTTGTAAGATGTGTTGTGACCAAAAAAAAAAATCTACTAGGTTGCTGGACACACAAGGTGTAAATGTGTTATCTCCACAAAAACCATGTGCTAAAATGACCTAGCTATACAGGCAGTGGTCTAGATATGAGTAGCTGTGCTGCAATTACTCTTTATTTGGCTACACACAACATAGACTTTGGGCAGATTTCCTTTCTTAGTTTGAAGAACTGAAAAACTGGGTTAAAAAACGGGGCAATTTGGAGCTGTCTCTTGCTTGGTCTGATGCTCTCCCAGGAGGAGTTTACCAAAGATACGGTTTATTGTTTTTGCTCTCTACCCAGGTCAACTGATCTCTTAGACTTAATGTTTGCAATATCAATGCTTGAAGTTGTGATTTCAAGATTGGTTTTCAATTAAAAGCTACCAGTATTGACTTACTAACTATACAAGTAAAACATTCACATAAATCTTCTTTATTTAAGCAAAATCTTACAAATCCCTGTTTCAGATTTTTGTTCAGATGTATAAAGGGTTGTAAAACATATTTTCTAAAAGAGTTTGTAACCATTGCAGGAATCCAACTAGTAGAGCGAGTTTAAGGGCTAAGGATTTAATTAGGTCCTCTCAGATCAGCAGGAAGAATCTCAGTTTACAATAATTAAATAATTATTTGAGGTAATCCTGAGCATACTGGTTGATGTATTGGAAAACCTGTGCAGAGGATTGCATGCAGGAAAAACACAAATAACAAAAGCATGAGACAAGGCAAAAAGAATGAGGGAACTATGGATCACTAAGAGTAATGAAAGTATACAAGAGGCTTTGAACTAAAATTCAAAACAATCTTGAAAAAAATGAAGTTACAGTCAGAAAAGAATTAGATTTATTAGGGAAAAAAGAGCTTTCAAACAGGAATAATCTGCTGCATAATTAAAGAGACAGGAACCAATTCTTCAGAGAAAAACTTTGAGTTATAGCTGTTAGGAAACTGAATATAGGTCAGCAATGCCACACTGTGTGAAAGAAAACAAATTTGTAGAACGTGTCAATGCTTTTACAGCCTGTAAGACACATGCATATCCTGAAGATAAGAATGGTTTTCATTTCTATCCAGTCATGATAGAAATAGTCATGGCAGTTTGTGTCAGCTTCTTTCTGTCTTCTCCTAGGCTCTAAATGAAGTCCAAGTAAAGACCATTAACTTCACTGTCCTCCTTCCCTCCATTTCCCTTTTTCTGTCTTCTCTTCCTCTGTTCCATTTACCAGTTCCTTTATTATTTGGATGGGTTTCCATGCTCCCAGGCAATGAAAAGCTCCTAAAATTTTGACTGGTAGTCCTGAAAACCTGTTATCTTTCTCACTCATGAACTTCCAGCCTCTTGAATTGAAGACGCAGAGTCCTAACGGGACAGGTTTTTGAATCTCACAAATTATTGTAGATTCCTTTCAAGAAAATGAGCCTCCACCCTTTGATTAGTAGATCTATGAGTTCTCAGGAGACATGGGTTTTGATTTTGCCAAAATTAGTTTGCCTTTACTAGGAACTGGGACAAAAACACCTTTATATTCTTAGAGAGGAGCCTCTTAATCCTAAGTACCATGTTCCGTTAGGGATGTGGGTTTAGTTCTGAACAACTCATCTGAAACAGATATTTCGGTCTGCTCCCTGAGGGATTTATTGGCAAAACTAGCCATCTATTAACATTATCTGGAGACTCCACACAGTGAGAATAGATACTATAAATCTTAGTTGTAAAAAAGCCCAGAAGCTATAAGGTTTTACTGGGCAGCAGATAGAAAATTCAAAAAACTTCAAACCTGTTTATTTTACTTAGAATGAAAGAACATTCTGAGTGAAGCTTGGCTGGAAACATCTTTGGAGGCAGCCATTTTGCCCATCTCACACTAATCAATTACACATCACACCTTGCCCTTGCACACTTTTTCTTAAAGACATAAAATTATTTTTCATGGGCCATGCAAAATAACAGGAACTTGTATTACTAATTACTATGCCAATGGCCTTGGACTTGGATGAGATTAGAATGAACAATAAAAGAAATTAATAAATGTATCTATAATATTACACTGCATTAGTGGCAATAGTCTGCAATTTAACTTTATATTATTCATCAGGGTTCATGTTTCTCAACTGTCAGATGAATTTAAGATTATACAAAGCCCAATTAGTTCTGATTACTTCTGTTAGTTTTTCCTGACTGGTCTCACAACAATTATTGCAGAACATTGTAGATTTACTTAAGCAGAGTTAAAAATTTTCTTGTTAAAATTGGAAGATGCCTACCTATTCAGAGCTTGTCAGTAAGAGGGTACATGGTATCCACACTTGGAGGATTTGAGATCCCAAAAATACTCTTTTACTTGTGTTTCTTAAATTTTGTTTTTGCTGTGCATACTATTTTCCTTCCACTTTCATCATGCATACTTCCTTCTGGCTAACCTCATTTGCAAGAGGTATTTTTTCAGCAGTTGCTGTCATATCACCATAGTTATTCTGTTATTATAGTTTATTGCACTGCATTTCCAACCAAATCATGCTCTAGCAAAGAAACAAAACATTACCACTTATCACAACTACTGGCTTTATTTTAACTTTTAACCAATAAAGATCTGATTAAAATTATTCTGGATATAAGGCTGGTTTTTATACAGTATTATACCTCTAGTACAGTTCACTTATCCAAAAAGATATTTTAATCTGTGTTGCCAGTTTGCATTTCTGCAGTATCATAACAGGGCTAAAAAGCCACCATTGCACTCAATGGAAAGAAGAAGTTTTATTACATTATGTCTTAAAAAAATCCTACACATTTGTGAAATTTAAAAATTCAATCATTAAATATAAACCTGGTAGATGATAAAACTGTTCTGTACCTACTCTTATAGGTGTGAGAATAGGTACAGAGTTCATACCTTTTTTTAGAGGTGTATTACCCTCTAAGTTATTTGTAATTTATGTAAATCAGAAGACACCTAGAGGAAAAATTTTGTGATTGAACTATGACAGTAAAAATAAATTTAAAAATCCTCACAGGACTGAAGTTTCCTGTCTTCTTTAAAATACGTACAATGAAATTACTGGAAAACACAAACATTTGTATTTACTTACAAAAAAACGCAAACAACTTGTTGCTCATGGAAGATATATCCTGGCATGCAGCTGCACTGCTCCACATTAACCTTTCATCTTCCTTGATCCTTATTCAGAGGCAAAAAAGCAACTAGAGGTGTCTAAGATAACTTGCAATCACTGTTCAAGGCAAGCAAAAAAACCTATGGAATCTTATCCTGAAAGTCTGTAGAGCCAATACCTCTTATTTGGATCCCATGAAAACTTAATGTAATCTATAAGTCATCAAGTTAATATTCATAATCCTGAAGGTACATAAAACAGCTGAGTTCTCACATCTTGGGCCACTTTTAATTTGGGAAATGCTCTTTCTTTCTAAATAAAATTAAGACATCAGAATTCTGCAGTAATTAATTGCTCTAAAACAAAAACATTTTTCTTTCAAAGGCTTTATTTGTATTAGAATTATAGAATCATGGAACAACCCAGGTTGGAAGGGACCTCGAAAGATCACCTGGTCCAACCTTTGATGGGAAAGGGAACCTAGATGAGATTATCTAGCACCCTATCCAATCGCATCTTGAAAGCCTTCAGTGATGTGCCTGGGAATAGAGAATGACTATTCTTGCTGTAAAAAATATCTTTCTTGTATCAAGAGGGAAGTTCTTGATACTTCAAACAGCACCTTGAAATGGGAAGAAACAATTAAACATTTTCACTTTATGAAGGTTTCTACTCATATATATGGAGAGTTACAGAACCTGAGTCCTTTGAAAGCTCTGCAAGCCTTTTCAAGGAAGAAATTAGGTCAATACTTCTGCAAGGCAACATGCTGCTTTTGATCTCAGCTCCACATTATTTTCCCTTGCTAACAAAGGGACTGGTACCACTGGATGAAAAATAGTAGTCTGAAGACTTGATTCTTAGGCAGTCATCTATTTATGACAATAGGCTTTACTGTGTCTACTCTTGAAGAGCAAGAGAGAGCCAGGATAAACTACGCATTAGGATGTCATGAAAAGCCCATGGGCAAGGCCCTGACCAAGTTGAGATTGCCAAGCATGTCCCTAGAGAAAAATCATTGCATTAAATTCTACAAAAAATTTAAGCACTCATCCTAGGAAATTGAACATGAACAAATTATTCAGTATGATAAATTCAGCAGCAGTAAGACGTCTGGTTCAGAAAATTGTTGGAAAAAGAGAACCACAAGAAAGCTCCTCAGAGTAGAGACCAGTACCAATCATACAAAAGTTAAAATCATACAGATACACAAACAACAGGATATAGAAAGTAGGAAGAGAAAAATTTTGCTGTCAACTTAACAATGAGGAAGTGTATTTATATTTTATGACAAAAATGTATGCCTTCCAAAAAGGAAGCCGAAGCAATTTCAGGCAGGCTGTGGGACTGGTGCAAGGGTTTGTGTAACTATGAAGTAAATGTTGATTTAACATCAATAGCAACTGAACAAGACTCAAAAAGGATTTGTTCATCCTTAGAATTATAAAATGAGGGCCAGGAAATTACAGCTTTTCCCCATCAGGAAAAGCTAAACTTTTACAAAGAAACCAAGGGGGATACTGCCATTATTGTAATTCATGAGCTTCACACATACCTTAATGCTGTCAGGGTGTTACTTGCTGAAAAGAGACCTTGACATTATGTTCCTATGTCTACCTGATCTGCCAAAGACATTACCTGAGGAGGAAGAAGAAGGTTTTAGAACTACACCAAGTACAATAGATCACACATTCAACTTAAGAAATTGAACAGAAAATACTGAGACTATGAAATGGAACTACACTGTGACTTCACAGGCTTCAATAGAATATTTGATCATTCATGGCAACAAATACTATAGACTGTGACAAAGACACTCAACATTAGCAAAAGAACAGTGACAACCACTGAAATCCTTTATTATAGTGCAGGGAATAAAGTCCTTGAAGGCAACACACTGAGAAAGTAGTTCTATATTACAGCTGGTATAAGAAAGTAATGTCGCCTATTGCCATATCTCTTCAATAGTTTCCTTGTCAAAGGACTCTGAAAACTTTGAAGGAGTTCTATCAGTCAGAGGTAGTAATATAGGTAATCTATCCTTTGAAGATGATGTAGATTCGATAGGAGGAATGGGACCAGTACGTGGAAAAGCAATGACAAAGCCGGGCAGCACTGCAATGATATATGGTATGGAGATTAGGACAAAAAAGTAGCAGTGTAATGACAATGAAGATTACTGACTCTGAAAAAGAAACAGATATCAAAAGCAAGAAAGTTGAATGGGGGGACTTATTCAAGTACCTCGGTACTACTACCATGAGAGACAGGAAACTTGAAACAGAGATCCAAAGAATTGCCCTCATGCTAGCAGTGCTCACAGTCCAAAATACAACCTGGAAAGACAAGAACAACTTTAGTAGATCCAAGAGAAAAAAAAAGAAAAAGGAACTTTTTAAAAATATTGTGTTCTCAAGAGCATGAACAGTGTGAAACAGGTGAAACTCAAACAGCAGCAACAGAATGAAGAATTCAAGCCTTTGAATTCAGATGTCTCTGCAGAATTCAATAGATACCATGTACAGTGCACAGAACTAACAGCTCTATTACAGGAAAGCAGGATCTGCAGTAATTGGATCCCATGAGCCTCTGCTAGCAGCAGTGTAAAGAGAGAAGCTGGAAAGGTTTGGCAATGTGGCTAAAGCAAAAGTCCCAGCAAACATAAATTTGCAGAGAAAAAAAATGAAAAGAGGAGGAGCTGTTTGTGGACAACCTGGTAAAAAACACCACCAGAAGCTGGACAGGGAAATCTCTAGCAGAACTTCTTCGAGTAGCTAAAACCACCTGAAATGAAAGATTATGGTTATCACCTTACTATGATCAAGCCAGCCAGAAGAGAGGAAAGGGATTATTGCAGTACAAAACTCTGTTATAAACTCCACCAGACAGAATTTCTAGGAAGCCACATCACTGTCATGATATTTTATAAATAGATAAGATGTATTTTTTTGTTCTTTACTGACTTTTTTCTTTCTTGTATTTTTTCAAGTGATATTTAATAATTTCCAGACCTGCACTTCCTTCCCTAGGTAAAAGGGAAAAGAATATTTGCTCAATACATTGCTCTTAGTGGATTAGGGACAAATCTGGCAGCTTGAGAGAGATGAAACTGTCACAACTTCATGTCACCATGTTCATCAGTACTGAGACTGAGCATATATTCTCTACATACACCAGGCACATGCACAAACATGTCTACACTACATTTAAATATACAATGGTCTGCACAGATCGATACAGAGACACAGAGCACTTACACACAGATAGCACAGAAAGCAATGGCCTCGTCCTGCTTCCCTCTCTGCTGAGCAGGATGGAGCTCTGCTACTGGGAGTGCATATGTACAACATGGTTCCCCCCACAGCTGGGCTTACACTCCCAGTCTGCCCAGCAGCTGGCACCTGGACACACAAACCCCTGAGGCCACAGCCATGCTCTAGCTGCTCATACAAATGCCCTCACAGATGCACACATGCACAAAGAACCATCTGAAACTCCCCCAATCCCCAATACCCATCCCTCAATCCATCCCTATGGTCTTTCTCTTAGAGAACCCCTGACTCCCAGGCCACCACACTGGCTTGGTGGCTCACCTGGTTTGACCTTTGCTGGCACTCACACACTCAATTTACCCAGTTGCTCCAGTGGTTGGCACCATGGACATCTGTTTCCCTGCAACCTGAGGTCCCACTCCAGTTTCTGGTGTTGACATCCACCCACTGGCGTCTTGGCAGCTGCTGCCACCTCCAACCTGTGGTCTACCTGCAACCACAGTCCCAGATGCACAGAGGCACATGAGAGCTCCTCATCTGGAAAAGAGCAGAAAGGCATTTAGTCAGGACACAGGACAGTCTGTGCAGATCAGGTTCAGGGCATGGACAAACAGGTTTACCAACCAGCAAACTATTTACGCGCAACTGCCCCTACTTCCCTCTTTATTTTCCCACTATTTTTCCTCCCCAAACCACCTTGATTTCTCTCTTTTCGCACCTTTAATTCCACCCTTAAACTTCCCATAACAAAACTTGTGCAATCCCCTAGTGTTCGTCCCCTGCACCACATAACATGTCGCATGCCTCTGCGCAATACCCCCTCAGTCCCAAAGTTGCTCCGATGTTTACCTATGGTGGTGGGTTTCATATCTGGACAACGGGGCTGCAGCTGTCCTGTAACAGCCCTGGGAAGGGCCTTGACAGTGTGTTACTTCCTCTGAGACCTCAGTTTGGGTTTCCTCCTCTCCTTGTTCTCCTGTCTGGGTCTGTGGAGATGGTCCCTTGATGGCTTGATGGCTTTGGTGATGCTTCTGGGAGAAGCCAGGACAAGGCGTTATTTGGGCTCCCCCACTGGTCTCTGTGCTCCTTTTTGGGGGTATAGACAAGATTTATTGCCCAGTTATAATTGGCTACTGTCATATGATGTTACCTTTTCTTCTGCTGAGCAAGGTAAGAGGTTGTACTTGTTACTTCTACCTTTTATTTCAGTTTAATTTTAACTTTTGCTGCACAACCATCTTCTGTGTAGGCATCCCAGAGCAGGTTGTTTCTCAGCCTATTGGAGACTGACATGGATTCAGTCTGTGTTTTTTCATACCTTTTCTTCTGTAGTTGTATATCTAGCTGCAGTCTATCACTGCTGTATTCCTTCGCTCTTCTCCTTTTGTATCAGGAGAGTTAATGTGAACATCTTTTGTCAGTGCAAAACTTGTGATGTTAACAGAATCCAGGAGACATTGGAATTGTGAATGCCCGTAACTCAGATCATTAGACAGAAATGCGTGACCTCTGATGTTCCTGAGCTCCTCGAACTCAGCAACACCATCCTCACTGTACTTCTGTAGTTAAAGTTCAGCTGGATTCATTGTGCTGTCATGAAAACTCTTGGACAACAGCAGCCATTCCTTATGCAATCCCTGTTCCTAACTCACGATATAGATATTCATATTAAACTGGGTCCTGTAATAAACCAAATACACTTAAAAAAATATTTAATTAGTACACCAACACAAGGAATATATATTTGAAATTCATGCTGAATCTCTCTACCTGTGGTGCTTCATTTGGAATTTGAATGTTTTCATCTTTCTACTATGCTGCACCATCCACAAAAAAGTCTTGGGGGAGTCCTCCCAAACCCCTTCCTAATTTACTTTAAATTCATTAGTCCCCTAAAAGACTATCTGACATGTGAACCACACAAAATATATTATGGCTTCTTTTTCCTTGATTCTTTGGTGAAAAACTACTGATTCCTAATGAGCAAAGAAAAAATGAAGGTTAACTAATCCTCAACCAAAGGTTATGGTGAGTAACCTAAATATGGAATATTATTAAATAGGAAAAAAAGAAAAAAGAAAATAAAGGAATCAGAGTAATTTATTTGCTTTGGACTTTATTTCTTGCTTTGAATATGCAAAAATAAAGTGAAAACAGGATATGGCATGGACATTCTGTGTTATTTATATGCAATAATAAAGAATAGATTTGCATTATTTTTCCCCACAAAAGTGGAGTATTTGATGCATGTGGCAGTCTCGTAAACAATGAAGATTCTCACCCAAGTCAGGTTCTGACCTTGCAATTTTCATGTATGCTAATGGTCCTTCAGCTTCAACAGAAAGTCAGTAGGACTATTCTTATCAGTAGATATTATTGCCACATGTAAGTATGGTACATCTTGTGGTATTTCTGCTTGGGTTGGATGAAGAGATAAAATTCTAATTACTGAGAAATCCACCTGCTGGCTTTTTACTCTCCTGGTTCAAAAAAAAAGAAAAAAAAGAAAAAAAAAGCAAAGTGGGTCAGAAGTCAAAAAGAGTTGGTTATTGTAAAGATAAAGTAAGAAATCAATGACAAGCTGTACTAGAGATGTAAGCCATAAAGGAAAGGTTGGGTGGAAGATGGGAGTCCAGCAGAGACGTGGGAGACAAGAGCAATAATAGCTGGCAGCAAAATGTGAAACTTGGTTTAGAGATAAAGCACAACTGTTCAAAAATACAGCCAACGTGTACAACTGAAAAAAAAAAAAGTCTAGATACTTTTGGAAACAATTTTATGTATTCACCAAACAGAAACCTCCCCGGTGGAACAAATACATTGCATCCATTTCCAAAACAACAGAACGGGTGCACAATCAGCCAAGTGCATAATGAGTATTGCTGTTTCCATGGCTTTGTTTTCATCTGCCTGTGTGTGGTACTCTTGTAATAGTTTCTTGTTTTCTTTGTGTGCCTTTCCTGAACTCTATAAAAAGTTTCTACAGGCTTTACCCATATCTTTTTTATTTCACTTATTTTTATTTTCTCTAATGCAGATGCAGTAGCACCAAAAGGATCATTCATAAATAAAAGTTCTAAGAAAATGGTGCAGGAATTGCATTAAAAATTATCTTTTCAGATGTCCTGAATAAAGCATCCAGTATTTTGTTTTGCTTTGATGTGCTGCCAGTTGTTTATTAAACCACCACGATTAAGATAAATATTTTCAGTATCAACAAGCACTGGGAATTCTAGCTGTGGTTCAGTACAAAGGATTTTAGCACTTTGTGCTGAAATGGCAATGGAAGAATTTGAAATGTTCAATGACCTGCAAGCTCCAATTCTATTTGCATACCTTGCTGTTGTAGCATTATTTAGATAGTGTATGAAGTAAAGCATGTAAAAGTCTAGCTGTTTAACTGTCTATGCAGGCTTTTTATTTCCTCTGTGAAATTTCTTTTTCTTGCTCAAAGTTGCTATTTGGTCCTCTATTTAAATATGCTTCTCATTATTTTTAAGCAAATCTAAGGTTAGCAAGAATCAGTCATGACACCAACTTGCTGGTAATTTGCAATTTCTAGAAGCCTAGTGTCCCTCAGCTTCTTCTAATTTTGAACTACTTTTAAAAATAGCATTCCTAAACTCCTTTTTTATAAATATTCAATTGATTTAATGGATTTCTGATGTCTGGCATCAGCTGAAGAGCTGACTAAGGTTTCTGACTGTGAATAATTTTTTTTTGCTTTTTGAATAGAGTCAATTCTGTATTCTCTTCCTAAAGTTTGGCAGACAGGCAGACACACAGAAGTGGTAGTTCTTAAAGTAAGATGGCATAATTGCAAGTGATGAAATTAGTGGAGATTAGCTGGTTACTGATCTGAAATAAAATACTCACCTGAAGAAAGAGACCATTCAATCTTCTAACTCTGTCCACTTGGATTATAGAAGCAAAGACTAGCTCACCCTGTTGATTACACCACTATATTCTACCAGGCATTAGCAATGAAAACACTTGTAGTCAGTTCCTGGGAGTTGGACTGACTTATCACACTGCAAAATCATGGCAATTTGTAAATCTGTCATTATGTTCAAAGACAAGAGAAACAGGGTCTTTTCCATATTGATGATACATCCATGCTGAATGTAATACTGAAAGCCTAAACTTTATGCTCCTTTACTGATTTAAAAATTGTTGCTCTGGCAGGAACACAACAGGTAATGTTTGCCCATTGTGAATATATAGTATGTAGTTGAAGTGGCAAAGGATCAATTTAGTTTGCAGAATACAACATGTGGGCTGTGAATTTCTTTCCTCTCTAATCAATATTTCATAGATACTGAAAGCCTGCAGCATAAAAATTTTCCAAATTCCAAGGGAGATGCTTCTTTGTATATGTTCGAAGAATCATTTGTAGAAAGCTGACCTGAAGTGTTTTAAAGCTGAAAAAAATATTTTTTAAGTATGATCCGGGACAGAAAGAGAGAGAGAGAAGGCACTTTTCATTCATACCTTTCATGGTATTCAAAGTTCCAGTGATTCTCCCTGTATCTTGGAAAATATACATCAGAAAATTGTGCTCTGAGAGTGTGCTGAAAGCAACCTCTCCTTCACTTCACATAAAAGCTTCCACAGATCCAAAACTTCAGACTGCTTGCTCCAGTGAGAGTGTTTTTGTTCACAACACTGCAATGACTTTGGGTAAATGTTAGAGGCAGAGAAGCTGCAAACTTGTGTTTTATATGACTTGCATTTGCTCACAGCAGATGGAATTGCACAGAAACTTTTACAAGTTCCTGAATATGTTGTCTCCCACTGGAGCTCAGCCTATGGTGTTCCATCCTCAGAGCTTAACTGCACCATATAGTCCCAATGGCACTCTGTAAGTGAAACTGCACTTTCAGAGTGTTTCATTGACCTCGATTGCATGAGGCAGGTGGGCCCATTTCAAATGTGCCAAAGCAGCAGATCTCTTAAAGACCTGAGGTGCCCATTCCAAGTCTGTGATTTAAGTAATTTTAATTAATCTCTACTCCAGAACACTGCTGCTTACTTCTCTGCCCTGCTTAAATATTTTTTACCTGCAGTTGCCAGCATTTTAACTCAGCAAAGGCTAGACACTGATAGCTAAACCCATAACCAAATAAAAATTATTTGCTCCATTTGATGTCAAAATAACCACTAATGTAAACATGATTTCTGTCCATCATCATCCCCCTCAGACATACAACACAACCTCCTGCCCCTACGATATTTAACTGGTGAAACTGCTGGAGAAGATCTAAGTGATAGTCTGCTGGGCATTTTACTCCCAGACCATCACTGCATTTATTGCATATAAACAATGCTTGTGTTGCTCATGCCTGTTCCATATTGTTTAAAACTGATCTCATAATTTCCTCATCTTTCTTTTCCCTCCAGTGTGCCTGGAGTTCTGATTAGTAATTTACCACAGAGTTCTATAACAGTGAATACTCTACTGCTGCTGTTAATTAAATCTGTGTGGGTAACTATTCACTCACTAGAGACAATCATTGCAGCGAGATATTGTCAGGCCTGAGGCTTTGCTCTAATAGAATCTGTACATATCCCAGAGGTGATATGTTCTGTATCTGGAGAGGAAGCAGTGAGCCAGATCTTCTAACACATCCAGCCAGTGATTCAGTGAATGAATGCCAAGGGGACAAGCTTCAAAAGACAGTGTTCCTAAGACTGAAAGATGGGCAGAATCAGAGCAAAACAGTATGGATATTTTATCATTCTTGATATAATGTAATCTCTAACCTGAGATTTAGTCCATGTTTCTTTTAACTTTAATTTGGGACACATGACTGACATGGAGTGCTTTAAGTTGTTAAAATTAATCATTTAGAGAGATGTCATACACTGTGAATGGCATTGTTATATTAGGAGCATAGATGAGTTGAGGACACACATGGAAAAGTGGTTTATAGCACAATACTGAAGAATTACATAAAGGAGCTTTAAAGAAACTACTGACAATTTTCCATCAGTTAGTTTCAGTGGTGACCCATAAAACATTCCCCTGTCAGATAATGATAGCTTTTGCCATATTCAAGGTATTTTCAAACGTGTGTCAGGAGGTTATACATACCACAGGAAAACTGAAAAATTTTAAAGGTTACCATTGTCTTCATTAGCCCCATCACATTAACAAAGAGACAGTTGCCTCCAGCAGGCGATTGCTGCCTCACAAACTCTGCACGTGAATTGCTGCAGTACAGGCATCTGCAACAAGATCCAGTCTATTGTTAGGGGGGAATGCCTTAACTGGGTTACACAAATTGTTTAAAAATTATACAAAACATAGTGTTTCTCTTTAATAAAAGCTATAAAAAAATGTATATTATCTTCCAGTCTACAAAGTGAGCAATTAAAAATTATCTTTCTTCATACAGATGTAATTATCTTTTTATATGCACATGGGGTTGTATAATAACTAATAAAACAAAAATTATTATAATTATATAGGCGAAGAAAATTATATAGGTGAAGAAAATACCTGGTTAGTAGGCAGTGGAAATGCTTCTCTCAAATTTTGGAAGATGTGAAGCTAAACTATGTTTTTGCATATATACATAATGCTAGTACTCACAATGCTTTATCTGTTCAGAGAAGCAGTTTTATAAACATCAGTGTAGTCATAGATAATAGTCTATTTTCCCTGTTCAATAGATAAAGGTGAACAGAATGAGAACTGATTTGTCACATATACATAAATAGGTATATATATGTATATACAGCTAATAAAACAAATGTATAACTAATAATACACATCTTATACAAAATATATCTGATAAATAGTCATATATATCCAAAGAAAAGGACAAATAGATTATTAGGTATTACAAAATCTGGAGACAAGAAGCTTCCTGGTAGTAGGTCATTGCCTAGAGTTGTGATCTCAAATGTCAACCATTTAAACCTTGCATATCTAATCCAAATGGGTCATCTAAACCCCAGGTGTAGCCACTGCAGTAATAATCTCTAGAAGATTTGTCACACCTGTTATGGGTATTTTATTGTTGTTCTCATGTCTCTTTCTACACCTGTCTATGACTGCAGTGGTCAGCAGAGCCACTTGAAGACCACACTGTTCATGATAAAAAAGCATGAGCAATTGGCATGATTTCTCTTCTGAGCTCTTGACAGCTTCATAATTTTCTTCTGTTCAGGCAGTGGAAGAGCTTTGACAGGTTAATATTTTGATCTCTGGAGGGAACCAGAGGTGATTCACTGAGGTACTTTGATGTCAGCAGATACAGCTCAAAGTGCCTCTGTGGCAAATAAAAATTGCCAAGGGGAAGTTGTTGTTTAGGTTTAGTATCAGGATCTTGTAAGGTTGTTGCAGGTGCTGGAATGAAGACTGTTGGCTTCTGCTCACTGACAAGGAGAGAAGCTCAGCACTTTCCACCATGACTATTTTTAATACATGCATATTTCAGCAGCACTTTGTGAAGAAGCTCTGGTAGACACAGACCCTGCAGGAGACTTGGCCACATTGTTCCTCTTTCATGTGACTTGTGTGGATTCTGCTTATCTAGCACATGGAAGTCAACAAGCACAGTAAGAATGCTATTAAACAACACTTGAAAAAGCCTCTGAATATGTATTTGAGGGTCACTTCATGACACACATGCCTATGAGGATATTTCCTGACTTATCATTCTATATTATTGCTTTTCTATGACATATATATTAAATACTGCATGTACACTTATTGTATCCAGCTATACAAAATGAGACAGCAGTGAATTTAAAAATACCCAGAAACCAGTAGAAAATGAACAGAAGGGCCTTTTTTTTGCTAAGTGGTAATTAATAACTAAAACCAGCCATGGTTACTTACTTTCCACTGTTGTTCTACAAAGTGCTCCTGGCTTTAACACATTGAAAAAATTCGTAGCTGGTTCAAATGAAAATTTTCTGGAAAAAGTATTTGCTTTACAATTCTCCTTTTAAGAAGAGCTCTCTGTAAATTTTTCTCTGGTAGGATAAGCACTGAGAATCCTTTTAGTGGAACATAATGGAAGTGTGGGAAATTCAAACTCTGAAGCCTTTGTGAATGCTACTGAAAATGATGTAAAGAGGGATTTCTAACAAAAAGAAAAAATATTAATAGCTTTTTAAAGGAAATTTAAGATAAAAAGATTAATAGCTGTGTGCTTTACTTCCTCCTTTTGCCTCTCTGTCTTGCACATTAGGGAGCTTCTCAGTTTTCCTTTCTGGATCAGATTAATTTCTTTACTGTGATTAGCACTCAGTTGGACTGTTTGCAGTGAGCACAAGGGGAAAAAATCATGACTTAGTGAAATTGCTAATAAATGCCTTGTGAAATAACTGTGCTTTGCAGAAGGTAGGCAGAGCAAAAGAAGCTACAGCTTGATGATACCAATTTAAAAAATCATTCACAAAAATAAAAGTCAATTATAATATTCTGCATATAAGTTCATGAAGAGAAATCACAAAGAGAAATCAATCATTTCTTAGATGCTATCAGTTGCTTCTAGTATAATGATCTCTACATGCTTTGTATGTATATTACAATATGCAAACATGAAAAAGTGAGATTTTTTCAGTCTGTCTTTGGCAGGAAAGATTTGTTAATGATTATTTTTCTATAACTCTAATTTACAAAGCAGGGTGAAAAAGCAGTGACAGAAGGATGAAAAGAGGAACAGTATCACTTTGCATTTTAGCTAAGGTGTTGAGCCAGCAAATTACATATATCTGCAGTATAACAGCTTATTTTTGCTGGCCTCCGCTCTTGCTCTTCCACCTTAGAAAATTATGACTCGTATGTTTTTAGAGAAATTCAAGGATTAACAATTGAACATACTTAATAATGAGAGAATCAGAATTTCAGTAGGATCATGAAAAGTAAATAAATATGCCAAGTTTTCTATTTCGTCAACAATAAGAGTTGCCATACCAGGAGTTCAGTTTCATAATTCCTTAGCAATCTGAACTCTTTATTTACCTTAAACAGGAGAGATTGTTACAGATATTGGAGTCTAACCTCCTTGATTTGTCTATAAGCACTTAACTTTTGAGTGTTGAGTTTCATTTTGATTATTGCTCAGAATCCGCTTATAGTATTTCATTTCAGTTTCAACAAATTACTTAATTGTGTCCTATTCTTGAAACCTTTATTCAACTGAACCTTATATGAGTACTTGAGCATCAGTAGTGCATTAATGAGTTTATAAATTTCTGAGTCATAGGAATTATCAAGCTGGATCACAAGAAATTTCCTTCTGGACCATCATCATCTTATCTACAAGACCTGTATCAAATGCTCCAGTGAAAGGTACAAAGAAACTAGAAGTAAATGGACATGAAATAATATATGCTCTAAATAGTTTTCTACAGGCTTTGTTGTACTCAGAAATCCCCAAACCTTTATTTTTTCCAAAATGTATTTTATACATATGTGTGTGTGTATATATATATATATATATATATATATATATATATAAACAGTTGCTCTGAATAATCTGAATAATCTCATCCTTTTTTAAAGAAGACACTACTAAATACTTTACAAACTTAATTTGCTTGGACATCAGCACTAGCAGCAAGGAACGGTTTTGACATTGCCGTCAAGAACGGCTTTCTTTCCTGTGTCATATCTGATTTGCATAGGTAAGTTGCTAGAAAGATCCACAGAATTAAATCTTATGCAATAACATCAGTGTCTTTCCTATATAATTCCAGGCATTTTCTCTGTGATCTGTCAAGCAGTGAGATAAAAGCCCCACTACTGTGCTTTCTGATGGTTTTGATTTGAGAAGAAGAAAGAGTAAGGAATTTCAATGCAGTGAGAGTAGACTCTGGGTCTTATTGCATTCACACTGAACTTTAGGCAGGTGACTATGGTGTCCAGTTTGGGACACTGTCTACCCACAGCTTTTGTAACTTACTGAAGAGAAAAGAAGAGGAACATCTCCAAAGAGTGGTCCAGATCTTGGATGGTCTGAGCTGCTCTCCAGAAGGGTCTAATTTTTCTTTCCTGATTACCAAGGCAGAAAGCCAAGGCAACAACCGTCATGATCACTTGCAAGAGTGAGGGATGGTCCAAACAGGAGCAGCCTAATGAGACCTTCTGTGGTACTTTGGTAGAGTCTTCTACATTCTCTGGTTCAACATGCATTAATAAGCCAGGAGAAATGTCAAAAGTTTAATTTTATTTTTATCAATCTATTGACTAAATGCTGTTTTCAAGCTAATGACAAACTAAAAAAGGGGGGGGGGGATGGGACATGAACATCCCTTCTTACCTTGTACAATTATCCATTATTTGGAACTGTTTCGAGATATATTCAATACACTGACTCAGATAGGCAGAGCACTGAAAAGAGACAGGAAAAAAGGGATACAAAGGGGTTCAAATCAGAATGAAAATCCAGCCATTTTTGGTCTGTGATGCTTGGCATTGCAAAAAAAAAATTCTGTATGAGTTTGAAAATAAAATACGTACTTTAACAAAATAAAAGGAGATTTAGTGATATGGGAAAAAGGGAGCATGTGGGACATAGAAATGAAAAGCTGTATACAACAAATGTTAACAGGCATGAAAGCCTATTGGACTCGATGACCAGGTTGAAAGGAATTTATTACAGAATCACAGAATCACAGAATCATAGAATGGTTTGAGTTGGAAGGGACCTGAAAGGTCATCTAGTTGCAGCCCTTCTGATGTGGGCAGATATACCTTCCACTAGGCCAGGCTGCTCAACAGTCCATCCATACTGTCCTTGAACATCTCTAGGGATGGGGCATCCACAATTTCACTGGGCAATGTGTTTCAGTGCCTCATCACTCCCAGGAAAGAATTTTTTCCTAATACTTAATCTAAATTTACCTTCCTTCAGATTAAGGCCATTACCTCTTGTCCTATCACTACATGCACTTGTCAAAAGTCCCTCTCCAGCTTTCTTGTAAGCTCCCTTTAGATATTGGAAGGCTGCAGGAAGGTCTCCCTGCAGCCTTCTTGTCTTCAGTCTGAACAACCCCAAATCTCTCAGCCTGTCTTCATAGGAGAGATGCTCCATACCTCTCTCATCTTGTGGATCTCATCTGACTGTCTTCAGTACATCCTTCTTGTGTTTGGAGCCCCAGAGATGGACGCAGCATTCCAGGTGGGGTGTCATGAGAGCAGAGTAGAGGAGGAGAATTACCTTCCTTGACTTGCTGGTCAAACTCATCTTGATTTTTTTCTGATTTTTTGCTAAGGCAGCAGCGAAACAAAACAGTCAGAAAAGTTGACATTAGCCCTAAAATGCTGATAAAAATCTGCAGTATTAAAATAACATTTTCTGTGAGATGCAGTGAAGAACATGAAATTAAGAAAAGCCTGAATTGAGATTTTCAATGTAATCTAAACTGTCTTTCGATGTACCTTTGTCTTATAGTTCTTAGTTGCACGGTGACATATGCCCTGATGTAGTCTACCTAAATTAGATACTTACTGAAATACCCAAAACTCAAGAGTAGTTATTCAGCATTCTGCTGATAGCCTGTCAGGAGGTAAGTAACTTTTACATCTGATTCTGCCACTGCAGGAGCTGAATGGTCCCTGGGGTGGTCTGTTTCATCCCACTGACCTCAGAAAAAGTGGAAAGTAGAGGCACCTCAATTAAGTGCCTACAGCATGATGGGATGAATAATGGCAGGAGCAGGACTGATTTGGTTCAGAGAGGCATCTGTCAGAATGAATGGTGCAGGTTTAATGAGCAGCTAATCAATATTTGGTATTCTCACTGCTGGTAAGTGAGCGAGCACGTCATCTTTGCTGAACACATCTAATTTTGTTATCCATGTAGAATAATTAATTTCCTCATTAGTATTTCTGTGGTGCTCCTCACTGAAGTATCTGAATTACTCTTAAAAATGAATTGGTGCATCTTCTTAATACCCTGTACAAGACGACACACAGAGGCAAAGACTCTCAGGATATGCAATGCTCAGCTCTGTAACATCCAAGAGTTAATATCCCATGGCCACAGCGAAGTTCATACAGTTGAATTATACGCCCAGGTCAATTTGCATCCAATGGAAGACTGTTTTTGGCTGGAGCTTACATGTGTCAGGACACTGAGGGTTAGGAGGTCCATGCTGACCAGATAGACAGTACAAAACGTGGTTGGGTATGTCTGAAATTGAATGTGGCTACCTTGGAAGTTCAGCAAGACTTCTCTGTTAAACCTCAATTGAGCTTTTTTACTGACATATAGTCAATTCTCTCAATCAGGTATTTAGCATGTTCACCTCAAGAACTCACCTACCCTACACCTGGAGATGGGAAGCAAGGGCTTCAGTGCCTCAAATTACCATATAGGTTATGTTTTAACAGAATATGTATGGGAATGCCTGGCAGGAGTCTAAAGAATTCTTAATACAGGACTCATATGTCAAGAAGGAAGGAATTAGAAAGAATATATGTCAAAAAATCAACATAATTAGTCCCAGGGATGTGTCATTTTTGGATCTCAAAGGGCTCTAGTTAGGCTTTTTGAATCCTGTCTTCGCAGACTTGAATCCTTTGCAGAACATCTCCTTGAAGCCTTTTGTGCCTGTGGTCATCTCAGGTATCTAAACAAGGTCGGCAGGGTTGTCCTGCATTCCTCCTAAATTCTGCCAAGAAGGCATTTCAGACACCTTGTGCTGGCTGAGAGGTTGAAGTCACAAAATCTCACTGCCTGCTATTACCTGAAGACTAAGAGCATTCATGTGTGAAGCTATTCTGGGTCACCTGGCACGGTGTAACTGGCTGTCCTGTGGTCAGTTATTCCTGTGTCCCTTCCCTTCTGCTCCTGGAATGAATAAGGGAGAAACCTTCTAGGCAAATTTTGCTTCTTTACAAAGTGCTTTCTAACCCCCTTGGGAGCCCTATTTTCTCAGACAGGAGCCCTCTGATCACACAGTTCTGCCTCACTGCCATGCAAAATGTCACTGTTGCAGTGTTTTCACCTACCTACAACTATTTTTCGACTGTTTTCCAGGTTCTAACAAGAAACATCTCCCAAAAATGATCCCCATACTGGTTACTAGTTTCAGTTTTTCACCTGCTTGGCCTCCACTCCCCATTCAGTATCACATTTTAAGTTTTATATTTCCCACCTGGTCAGATCTGATGTTTCCTCCTGCATTTGTTGGTTCTGAAGCTCTACCATACATCACAGACCACTTATGTCACTTCTGCCTATTAGTACTTTCCATTTCCAACCTTTGACTGCAAAAAGAAAAAAAAAAAATTAAACGAGGTCCATCTCTGAAAATGATGGCTTATACTATAACTAAAAGCAAAGGCCTAATTATAAGAACTATTAAAATGAAAAGTTTTATCCTATCACATCCAAATCAAATAACAAACTTCAATGAATAAAATATGGGAGCAACAGGGTACAATAAAATATAGGTGAAACATGGCTAAAAGATTCTCAGAGTGGACGATAACATTTATCTGGTGAGATCAGGGTTGCAGAAAGAGGATAAAAAATTTGCGGCCTAGAGAATTACAAGGAAATTGTCTTCAGGGTTCAGTAAGTGGGATTATCACCTTATTCGTTTTGAGATAGATATACTGAGTTCAATGGCATTAGCTGTATTGTGTAAGTCTTTGGGAAAAAAGAAAACCTGTAAGACTGAGGGTTTGGTTAACATGAAAGGCTGCTTGCATTGACCTATACAGCCATAAATTACAAAGTACTTCATAAAGCACTTCACCTCAGCTCTTACAGCTGGGAAATCCTAAGCTGCAGTTAGTAAACATTGTCTCAAGAGAATGTTATAGAATATATTGGGACCATGTAGAAGGAATTGTGGCATAAACAGTAAACAGTAGCATACTTTGGGAAGAACAGAGAGAAGCATGTGAAACATTACAAGCCTGTGTACTCTGATGGTATCTATAAATAAAGTGCTACAAACTCTCACTTGCCACCAGTTCAATCCAACTATATAGTCTTGCATGTGAATCTGGCCAAATATTGCACCATTTGAACATAACCAGTGAGAGATATGGTCATTTACTTTCCCTTGAGACTTTCCCAGGGTGCAAAGTTGCTCCTGAAAATAAATGCTTCACAAATTTTGAAGGTATACATAACACAAAATTAATCTTTCCCTGGCCACTAATATAATTTACTTTTTGAATAAATGCTTTTCTTCCCTTTTTAATTAGTATTATGAAGAGTGTAATGGATTTTTCTAGTTATAAAAGTTTGCCATATGTAGCCAGACAAAAAACCCCCGACAATTTTTTCCGTATTAAAAAAGAAATGGGGTTGCTGCTCTAACTACCACTTCAAAACAAATTCACTTAGTTGTCATTGTTGTTAAAGAAAAAATTTCTAAAAACACTACTGTGAGTTACTTACAGTGTTTGAATTCAATTATTGTAGGTAATAAGAATTAATCTGGCATTTCTAAATGTAGGAAAAGTTATTCTTTTCCTACATTAAAATTTCAAAGCAGTTTTCAGTGGGCTTTAATATATCTAGGAATCATTTATCAAAATATATATGTCTGTGTATATTAAGAAGAGCTACTTTATATTAATAGGATTTTAATCACAGGAGTCTAGATCAATATTCTGCCTATGGTGAAAGTGGAGTGCTCTGTTGTCTTTGGTCTTTCCTTGCACAACATCACTTTATAAAGGCTGAAGAGAAAGTTAAATTGAAAGAGCTAATAATTTCACATGTGGAAACTGTTAATACTTGCCTATAGTGTTTCATTCCAGAAAACATTGTTATGCTGAATTATTACAGGAATTGCTTAATACTATTTGCCTACTTTTGCTGTTATCCAGTTAATGTATTATTTTCATTATTCAGGAGCTCTATAATTAATGAAGTGCTATTACACAAATCATGTGTTTAATGAACAATGTCAGAATTCAGTGGATAGATTCTTAATGATTTACATGGTGTGTCAAACATTGTTTAATACCAAAACAATATAGGAGATGAAAATGCCCAGTAAACATTATTTTGGGGGCATTCTGGTTTTGAGCCTTTTTGAACAGAAATTGAGGTTGCACTTAGAAGAGCTTTCACAGCAGTACTGAGCTCTAGTTTTTACCTGAGAAGTCTCTAAACCCCTCTTGCATTTTGAGTGATTTAAAGACTTTTGACTGTAAAGATTCAATCGATAGTTCTCTCAAGAGCTTAAGATTCTGACACTTAGATAGGTTCATCCTGAAGCCAGAGATAAGACAATCAGCCAATTTGGAGTTACCAGCTCCTGACTGGCTTAAAAAAGGACAATGAATTCATTCCTTTATGCCCAGATGCCTGGCAGGTCTGTTCACAAGCAGAGAAAGAATTGGACCATAGTGCTCCTAAGGCAGAAATGCATAACTGTCACCTTTTCAAAGAGGAAATGAAGGTGATAAGTGCTATCCTAAAGGGATGTCAAGTCAGGCTTGGACTGGGGTGCCACTCCTTTCTCATCTAATACGGGAAAGCATTCATACTTTGTGTATATGCTACATGAAGTCAGAGCAGCATGGACTCATCGTTTCCAATAGTTTACAAAGCATGCTCACTGCAATTTCAAACACCAAACACAGTCCTTTACTAAAGTTCCTGCAGACACTTTTTTTACCCTATTCCTGTTCACTAGTCACATTTTCTGTAGGACTAATTTAGGAATATTTTTTCATAGTAATAATTTTTGTAGTAAAATTTTCAGCACTGTTCAATAAATTCTTCTCAATTTAATTTATGTTTTTCTGAATTTCTTTCTCTTTACAGTTTTCCTTTCCCTTTCTCTTCCCCCACCTCCTTTCCTATATTACTGTTACCCATACAGGTGCTTCTCACTTTCTTCAATGATTTATCATCGAATCATTATGGTTGGAAGAACCTCCACGATAATCAAGCCCAACCTTCAAAAGTACCACCGCCCTGTTAACTAATCCACAGCACTAAGTGCCACGTCCAGTTGTTTATTGAACACTTCCAGGGATGGTGACTCCACCACCTCCCTGGTCAGCCTCTTCCAATGCTTTCACCCTTTCAGTGAAGAAATTCTTCCTGATGTCCAACCTGAACCTCTGCTGGCACAGCTTGAGGCCATTTCCTCTTGTCCTGTCGCCAGGTACCTGAGAGAAGAGACAGACCCCCACCTGGCTACACTCTCCTTTCAGGGAGTTGTAGAGAAGAATAAGGTCACCCCTGAGCCTCCTTTCCTCCAGGATGAACAGCCCTAGCTCCCTCAGCCACTCCTCACAGGACTTCACACTATATGGAATCTAATCTAATCTAATCTAATCTAATCTTTTTTGCTCCCTAAGTATTTTTCCTGCTAGTACTACCTACTGTCACCTCTCTTTCATCTCCTTGGATGGGATCAGAGAATGAATTCTTTAAATACAGCAGCTGACACTTTCAGATAGTAAAAATATGTGGATGCTGCTCTCCTAAGAGAGTTAGCTGACAGCTTTGTGTATGCAATGCCTAAAATACTTTTTGAAAGTATTTTCTGGCATGTTGCTAAGAAAATATCTAAAAGGAAGATATATATAAATGTAAATTTCCTGGATATGTTTTTTAAAGTAAAATGTGTCCTTTCTGGGTTAAATATGATGTAGGAGAACGAATCAGAAATAAACATACTAAGGCAGTGTATGTCTTGCAGGAACATCTTAAAATCTATTTCAGCTTAAAAGAAGTGTGTCTATATGTTTGTATACATATAAATATAAAAATACTAGAGAAACACCACTTTTTAACGAAAAGCTTCAGGAGATACTTAATGAGATACCATTTAAAGAAAACCTCTCAAATAATGTCCTAAATTCTTTGAGGGTTGGCTTGCTAAGAAATTATGTCTGAGAGCATAAAATAAAAAATTAATAATTCTATTTCACTTAAAGCAATAATACAATTATTTTTTTCTCAAGATAGAAAATGTGCAGAACCAGCAGTGCTCCAAAGTGTGCCCAAGTAGAAGCACATTAAGAAGACATTAGCAGTATGGAGTCCAGAGCTGCATGCCAAGCATGGCGGGCTCAGGGTTTGTGCTCAGGTGGGCTCAGCTCTGCTCAGACAGCAAAGGGCACATGAGGAATTCTGAGAGTTTAAAAGGAAATTGTTCTAAGCTTGAAATTAAATCAAAAAAAGGTGACAGAAAATAAGAGATACATCCATAACTCTTCAAAACACTTTCTCACAGATTCCAACAAACAAGGTTTATTTACGTCAACAGGACACATAAACATACCTATTTACCAAATTTCTGTGGGATACATTTTGGTTCTTCCAGACTGAATAACATTTTTTTCAGTGCAAGAGTCACAGATGTCAAACAGTTAGTGGCCTGAATATTGGTTGCTGTCTTATCTGTGTTTGCTCCAAAGTTTCATGAAAATTTATGCTACAGAATACCTTCAGTTAGAAGGCATTCTGTAGCTCCAAAGCTTCAAAAGCATTCAAAAGCACTTTTACAGAAGAAATAAGTTGATTACTTGCAAACAGTGCATAATGGAACTGGTGTGAACAAACATGATTCTCAACATATGCAGAGTTTCGTTTCTCTGAAAAGAGTAGAGTTGCTTGAGAATGGAGATGGCAACACAAAGAATAAGCAGGAAAG